>OW618036.2:25483863-26928863 GCA_939531255.2 Thera britannica
GGCGCTATATAATATAAATAACAGTATGAATAAAACAGATAGTCGTCCGAAACGAAAAGGATTTGGATTGGAGCTAGAATTAATAAAAAAAAAACTATATTTGAAATAACTATATTTGAAATAGTGAATCTTCTATGTTAATGTGCTACATTGAAAAAAAACAATTTTGAAAAAAAAAACTTGTGATTGTAACTTAAGCCTATAAATTGTAAAAGAAGCTGAATTGTAAGCGTTAAAAAAACGTCAGAAGCAAAGTCTGGCTCCGTCGTCAAAAACAATCATGGAATTATGTTTTTCTGAGAGATAGGTCATCGTCAGGTCAGGAGGTCTACCATTTCGTGGAGTAGACCTCTTTCGTACAAAAATGCCATTCAGAATTGTGGTCTTACAGCAATTCGTGGTGGCCTTTTTTTACGAATACAAAAGGAAAAGAAGGATATGTTTATTTACCGTCATATTAGTTCGAAAATATGTGGCAAGTGCAAGAAAGGAGCCTCTTTGAGGCGCAATTAAGATCCTTTCACCGCACTTGGTTCGAAAGAACCAGTGACACGATAAGAAGACCGTCATATTAGTAACAGCTGGGCCCTGTTTAATAAAGCTGACAATTTGACATATTATATGTCACAAAGCGACAAAATTGTCGTGCTTAGGCTAAAAAAAGTGACAAACCTGTCACAAAAGCGCGACAATTCCACAATTTTGTCACTTTTTGACATATATGTCGAATTGTCAGCTTTATTAAACAGGGGCCTGGTTGCACACAAACAAAATTAGTTCCATTCTGTTCTAGTTATTTTAAAGCAACATGTTTTGATCAAGAGTCTTATCGGAGAAATGGCGGTCAAACTAATCTTTTACACAATGAAAACCCTTATCATAGAAAGTCAAATTAATTACAATCTAGATAAACTCCTATCACGAGCTAACTAAATATATTAAACAAGGTGCTCAAATATTACTGCTCACCTTGAAATGCCATCATTTTTTTAAACTACCCTCTTTCAATCAAATAAGAATTTCTTGCAAGAAGTCAAAACATTCATCAGTGGCTTTTTCAACGAATTAGGAATGCAATGCAATTCATTTGATAATACCTAACAGTACGTGGACATTTCTATTAAAATTAATTTAGTTTTTTTATAGATCTAGATATCTTTTGGCTAAAATTTGTCATTCAATTCACTCTTGCCTTGAAGAGGCCGTGATTGTAGATTGCATTGTTTTTCTTTCGTTTCAAGGAGGTTCGATTAAACAGGCAGTACCTAGGTAGTTATGTTACACCTTGTATAGTTGTTTTGATGTTAATTAGATAATGGAAATGCTTTTATCACTATAATACCACGCTGAAATCCATAATAATTTTGTGTTATCATGTTTTTATTTTTACTTGCGCTATTTTTTAATAATCGTTTTAGTAAACTATGCAATTGAAGGGTAAAACTACATAATTTATTAATTTTTTACCAATCGTGATTCTTAAAATAGCATTTAAATGTTATCTAATAAAAATAAATAAGTAATTGATTCGTTAATATCTTGTGGAGCCTTTTTACATAATTTAAATAACTCAAGAACATAAAATGAAATATAAAACAAGGTTACATAACAAAAAGGTAATTGACTATTTTGTTCAAAGTCAAAAATGAAATAAATCAAAATATAGTGTCCTACCTGTCGTAATCGTAAGAATTTTAATGATATGTAAAATGTTTTTATGATAGATAAATTTAAATAATAGGTCAGTAATAAGTTTTTTGGATACTAACATACCTAATACAAACACGAAATCGTTGGAATGCATATAAAAGACATAATAAATGTGTTTGTCTCCAAAAATTTATAATATTATATTAGAGTCATGCATAATAGCGCAGTTTACATTCAATCATTGCTTAAAGTTAGTCCTGTCACTGTTTGTTTTTTTTTTTTTTTTTTACAATTTATAGGCTAACGCTTGACCGCAATCTCACCTGATGTTAAGTGACGATGCAATCGACGGTGTAGCGCGCTCACCTAGAAGAAACCTATTCACTCTTTTCTTGAAAACTTCCAAATTATAGGTATTCGGAAAAATAGACGCCGGCAACGAGTTCCACTCTTTGGCTGTCCGCATTATAATTTGTCATTACCCAGTGGTAAGAGATGAGAATAGTTTAAGCTCTGTTTATCTTTTGGAGAAATAATTCACAACTAGATGGCGCGACTAAAAGTGTACGGTTTCTAGATCGCGCTATCGTTGCGTTTTGAGGTTTTCTATAGACACAGATAAGAGAATACTATACTCTATAGGTAAAATTAATGTTTTGAATAAATAACGCTCATTGTACAGACGGTGTTTTCGTAATACCCATACCTCTCTCGTAGCTACCTATCTAGTCAGTATAGTCCATATTTATACAACGGCCAAATGAATGTTGGTATAATTTATACTTGGTAGATGATAGCAAACTCGTAAAATCTTATTTTTGTCCCCCCATTCTAATAATAATAATATATCGATAGTCAAAAGTTATGAATAATGTGATAAGTTTCAGATACTTAATTACGTATTTCACAAAGGATGTACATATGTACATATATGAATATAGCAAACAAATAATCATAATTATAGAATGTAAATCTGTTATTATATTTACTTTTGATAAGATAGCTGTTACGCTAACAGGAAAAATGGGATTAATATCGGAAGGAAACGGAAAAACCCTGAAAAGAAAGAAAGATTAATCATTCGTCGTTTTAAAAGCGCTCGTAATGATGAAGAATGTTCATTTTATTAAGAGGATAATACAAAATATATTTTTATCAAAAAATCTTCAAAGGCTGGTTTTCGAAGATTTTCTATGAAAATATATTTATAGAAAGATACTCTTTGTTGTATTATACCTAACAAAAAATATTCTATCATCATTATGGCCAGTTCAGACCATGCTAGTATTTTAGTCAAGTCTTGAGTGACTTGACTAAAATACTAGCATGGTCTGATAAGAAGCAGTTGCAAAGTGCTACATGACTATTCTACTCAGTATTAATATAAATTAAATAAAACTTCTTGATTCCCAGATTAAAAGAAAGCTTTACTTAATAAGATTTTCAGATATTCACTAAAAGCAGCTTAATCTGAGTATTTTATTTTTTTACTTATTTGTTTGCAAGGCAAAAGCCTCCCCCCTTTTTTCCACTTCTAGATCTTTGGCTACAATGGGCCAGTCGTTCAAATGACAATCGAGATTGTTTTTTTAAACTGATACTTTTAAGAAATTTGCATTCAGCACGTTGTCACCTGTTTTCGCTAGATTAGATAAAAAGTTACAGAGGTGAACTAAAAACACCGTGTCAAGGATACCACAGACATACGACGGAATTATCTAGAACATATTTTGACATATCGCTCAATATTATACCACCACACGCGGATTTTTATCTTAGAGAAGATAGTACAACCGTTTTTATCGTCATGATATGTATTTTGTTTATCATACCAAATTATACCAGTACCATCGCTGTTGGTTACCACTTGAAATCAGGTGGGCTTGTTTCATCAGTATTAAAACTTATCGTTTGAAAAAAAATAACATTAATGCATTGCTGCTGCTACAGCCGCTACATTATCAAAGGTTTAAATCTAATCTAACATTCGATTTATGTGTATGGAAACCAAATTAAAGTTATTTTGGTTTGATAATATTCTAACGAGGTTTCTTTACAGTTACAGTAGGTATAAAGGATTTCAAGATTATAACATAGCTTAAAAAAAACACTGTGTTTGAAGTTAGGTTTAGCGTCCAACTAAGTTGATTTGACTTTTGGCTGTGCAGTGTCGGTATTTTTTAACTGACTTCAGATAAAAAGAAAGTTTTCAATCTGGTTGTATTTTTTTAATGTTTGTTATCGCATAACTTTGTCATTTTGCATCAATGCGAGCAAATAATTGCGATTGCCGACGTCAACCGCAGCTCGCACGCACATTGCCGAACATGGCGGTGCAATGTGCATGCACGTACTAATCTTTAACACATTCATGGTGATTTCATTTATTGGTTTTACACGGTCATTTGAATTTCACATGGTCCTATAAACTAAGGACAAACATTGTTTATTAAATTGCAAGTTTTAAAAACAAAAATAGGACAATAATCATAAAAAGTATTTTTTTGTCATTTTAAATTCCGAAAAATTTATTATTTTCTCGTGTCACAGTTATGAGAGCAATATAAAATATATAATTTAACATGCATATCTACTAATATTATAAAGAGGAAAGATGTTTATTTTCGTGTCTGTTTAGAATGAATAAAATCAAAATCTACTGTGCCAATTTCAAAAATTATTTCACCATTGGAAAGCTACATTCACCCAGAGTAACACAAACCAAATAACTAAATAAATAACAAGACTTGCTGTTCATAGTACTGCTATTGAATTTGTTGCACCATTGTTGCTATGCGCGTGGCAAATAAGTTTTCTTTGTATAAATTTCAATGTATTTACATGATTATATACATAGGTGCTGATTACATTGCATGTAGCTATGCACAAGGCATGTGCATTGTACAACGACCAAAGTTAGAAGTAAACTAGTCAGTAGGACTACAACAAGCTCTGTCTGGCTCTGTCTCTGACTCTGGTTTTGAGTCTCTGTGAGAGTTGACCATACAAATCCAATGTCGAAACGTCACACACAAAGTATAATTCACTGGTAAGCACTCGCATAGACTCAAAACCAAACCAGAGACAGAGTCAGACAGAGGCCTACCATGAGCTCTGTCTGGTGTTGTCTGACTGACTGAAGAATTCCGGTACATAATAATGTGGCAGCTTCAATGAAATAAACGTTGTTAGCTTTGCAATAAAGGCGTAATTGTCCAATGAGTCCAATTTGGCATCCATTACACTCATTTGATAATACTGTGACAAATTAGCGAGGTTTGCCAAACATCCTTATTCACAAACATGCATTGTTATTTTTGTTGTAAAAAAAAACACGAGTAACATAAAAAACCTAACGTTCTTTAAAAAATAATTACCTTTGACATAAAACTTTCGATCTATCTGGTATACCCTTGTCTTGCGGACATCTAAGCGATCTGCGATGGTGATCACTGAAACGCTGTCAAATATGACAGCGACATTTGACAGTCACTGATCGCCATTGCCTAGATGTGCGCAGGCTTTGAAATATATTATCGGCCTACCTCTTACAGAAGACTGTCGCCTAGCTGCGATAGAAAATAATATATTATTTTAATAATAATTAACGTAAAAGTGATAATAGTTACTGACACCTATTGAGAGTCATTACACATTAAGGTCACACACAAGAATTCACATTCACGAAATTTTTACAAAAACGTCGACGAAAAACATATCAAAACAACAAACGTATGTATTCTATTGCGTCATCGACACACAGAATAAACCATAGTTTATAAGACAAAGGCGTCACTATCGCTTTCAATAAAATGGACAAAAGCGAGAAAGGCTTGCGCCCTGGAATTTATCGATGTTTTTTGACCGTAAAAAGTATTTTTCATTAAAATGATTGATAATTAGAACAAACTTAAAACTGCATAATATCCTGCGTAAATATTACGCAAATAAATAATGAGGAAAATTACGACACGATTGAAATAAGACAAATATTATTTAACCTTATTACCTATTGGAGTTAAAATAGTGTCTGAGAGTATTTAAAACTCCAGTACACCTAGAGAAAATAGAAAAATCGGTTGTCTGTAAAGTCGGTTTACTGACGATAGTTGAACGTGACAACGTCATGCGCGGACGCATCGCTCACTCAAGTAGGAGAGAGACAGATGTCGAACGCTGCCGAACGCGGAGGCAGCGCTGCGCGTTCGACATCTTCTTCGACATCTTCTTCGACATCTTCTTGTCGCTCGTTCCGCGCTCTCGCTTGCACTTCAAGCCTTAAATGGAACGCCTCAGAGCGAGGTAACGCCGCATGAGTCATGTTTTTTCGTGCGTGCAGCCGGCTCCATCGAATTATAAGGCGTTGTCATGAGGTTGGATATAAACCTAGTACTATAATATAAAACCAGGAGTAGATAAACACTTTCAGTGGTGTGAATGTTCTCACGTACTAGACTAGTGCGAGCGTGTCACAAACAACTGATAAGGGCACCGCTTCCGTTGACCGACGCGGCGCACGCGCATAGCTCTCACCGAATGACGTGACGTTAGAAAGACAAGTGAAGTTCTAAAAACTTGAGAAACCGACTATAATTATGGCCAAACTGTTGAACTTCTATTGGACCTTTCAAATAAAAAAAATCAAGTCGGTTAAAGCCTCCTCCAGGGTAAGCAACGCAACGAATGGTGTTGTTGGTGTTTATAGGCAACGGTGACCGCTTACCATCAGGTGGGCTGTAAGCTGGTCTATATAAAAAAAAAAGACGAAGTTATGCGATAACAAATATAAAAAATAAAAGCGTTATAAAAATACATCCGAATTGAGAAACTCCTCCTTTTTATTTAAAATCGGTTAAAAGTTACGTGTGTTCCCGATGTCTCCGTGATGTTTTCCCCATTAACGGGGACAACGGGATCTTTCTAAACGAAGTGTCGTAAATGACGTCCCGTTGTCGACGCAAGAAGTATTTTAATTCTCATTCTTCTCATTATCGCATACCTTTTACTCAATCTACATATTTAAGTTTGAGCCTATTGAATAAATAAATTATACACGATTACTAAACTTTTATCACAAACAACACCTACATTCCAAAGGATTATGATGAAACAACCTCGTTCATTATTATTTTTAATATCATACGAGTGTATTTTTTATCTGATTTAAAATAGAAACAGGTTCTCAATTGAGCTGTGTTTTTATAAATAAATTCAATATCAAAAGTTTATTTATTCTTTATACACCACTACTTTTTAATTACCAGAAAAAAAATAGGGTAATGTAGTAGGGATAGAACATTATGAATGTGCAATCAGAATTTTTAGTTTCGATAAAATGACAAAGTTATTAAATGTTAAAATTTTCAGAAATCCTGCATAAAATTATGGACATATTAGTTACGTAGTACTAGAGAGAAAAAAAATTACGCTGTTCGGTTCCGCTTGGTATTTAGCGTTTATGAATGAAATGATTTTTGCTTGTTGAATCATTTCTCAATATTTTACTAAAAATTGTGGTTATTTAAAAAGATTTTTTTTGTCACAAAAAAAATTTTTTTTTTTCGTGGATGTGTTCAGTATCGGCAGCCAATATCGGCATTTTATTTTTTTTGGTAATTAAAAAGTAGGGGTGTATATACTTTGAACTGGCACCTAGACTCACTTAAAGCTAGGTGAGTCTAGGTGCCAGTTCCACGCGACCACGGCTTGGTTTCTTGGCTTATTGCTAAGCTTGGCCGTTTTAACCGACTTTAAATACAAAAAGTTCTCAGTTCAGTCGCATTTTTTTTATGTTTGTAATCGTATAACTTCGTCATTTATGAACAGATTTTTATTTTTTTAGATTGGTTCCATATAAATTTCATCAAAATCTCTTAGCAGTTTGGTTATAAAGCCTGCTATTCAAATTCTGAAATTGTTATGTAGTAATCAAGTTCTTGGGAGCAATAAAATTAATACATACCATAACACTATTACATCAGCCAATGAGATGAACGGACGACGATATGTTCTAACGTACGCTTGTAGAAATAAAGTAGTATTTTTTAAATTCCAGTTCATATAAACAAAGATCTTCATAATTCTACGAGAAGACATTGCGATTAATTTATTTGTACAAACCTGGTTTGAATCAAAACCGATCTATAGGCCTACCACAAGCTCTGTCAGGCTCTGTCTCTGGCTCTGGTTTTGAGTCTGTGTGTGTGCTCACCAAGCTCTGTCTGGCTCTGTCTCTGGTTTTGAGTCTATGTGTGTCACCAGTTTGTTGTACTGTGTGTGTGACGTTTCGATGAAGGATTTATTTAGTCAACACTCACACAGACTCAAAACCAGAGCCAGAGACAGTGCTACTGATAGTCGTCTTGACAATATTTTTTATTGTAACTATGTACAATAAATAAAATTCGAAAATTCAACCTCGGGAAACTTTTTTGAACATCAAATCAAAATTACATTTATCATTCTTATTTATTCAGACAGATGTTTATTTATGAATTAAACAAAACTGTTGCAAAACTTATGAGAAGTTTGTCAAGACTAGACTACAGGCAAATGTCTCGGTTCAGTTCTGGTTCAAACCGGGTTTGACTAGGCTTGTATTGTCTAGCTCAGTCTTTGTTAACCTAAATGAATGCTATCAAAACATTCAAACTAATAAGTGATTACAAAAGGTTTGAAAGTTAGTTACGCCATTGCATCGTAACTGAGCCCAGTCTAACAGGATGATTTAGTTAAATTTATCTCACAACTTCCTCAATTATATATTTGTTTTAGCGATTTGAATAAGTAAAATGAGCGTCCGCTTATTCTTAGCAAATAGCTATCGTTAGATAACGAGTGTACTGCGAAGATTTTTTTCCTCTGTGATAACTGGTTATTTTAAAGGAATTTATTTTCATCGATAACTGATATTGGTTGTGGTCTGCTAGTCAGTATTTTTTGAATCAAGAATTTTCCTCGGAACAAGACTAACCTTTCTTTGTGCAGTGTGTAAAAAGAATAGCCACATTTTCGTCATTAGTTTGGACCGAAAATTTAACTAATCGAGTTTTTACTACTAACGTGCATAGTGAAACGTATAGTATTTAATAGTACGGCGTAGAGAGTAGGTTCGCCCACACTTTATCACGGGACTGCGACTAGGATGCTTACCCTCATGTCGTCGAGCATCTCGCATGCCGAGATCAGCGGAGAGTCTGGAGTCACTTTAATAACGCCCATGTTGTCTAGTGAGTGGTCGCAGTTGTCACACACGGAGGACCGTCGCGGGCCGTTTGCGCGTGCTATACTATAGCTATCGATACTACGACTGAAAGGAATTCGTGAGCGAGTGACGCGGTGGAGTTGAAGAGCACGGGCGAGAGACGAGCTCACGCTGTGACCGAGCCGCGCCAACTGCGGCTGCCGGCGACTCGCTCGCAGTGAAAGGGTCCTGACGTCACAGCCCCACGCCACACTTGTTGCCGCACTCCTCTCTCTATCTCTCTACAGCAAACACACATCCAGCCGTCTCGTTCCCTAATGACATTACACCTGATTATTCGAACCTCCAGATTTGACGTTATCGTTTTGCATTCAACTAGGTGCGATTTCAATAATTTGTACAAAAAATATAAAAGTTGACCTTGGTTCACTCGGAGCGACTTTCGTGGTATTTTTACAATGTCATTCAATTGTTACATAAATAGTTGAATCGCTACGTTTTTAGGTATCATCCCTAGTCGTAGAGTCCCGATGACGTAGTCTCGTAGCGCGATAGGGATCGCTACGTGCGTAGGCCGGCGTAGGCTCAGGGAGGGCCGCAGACGCGCTACGTTGCTACGCAACCATCCCTTTGAATATAAAGTGGCGAACACAAACAAACTTTACGAATATATTACGTGAACAATTTTTTAATCATTTTTAATTGAACAGATTTTAAGAGCAAAAAATCAAATATCCGGCTAAAATGTAAAGTAAGACTGTAGTTTTATTTATTTTTGAGATGTTTTATGTGGGAGACTTTTAAAACCTTAGAACTGAAAAAAAAAACCCTAATAATCCGGTTGATACAGAAGGTGCGACGATACGACAGATACGAACGTCAAAAACAAGAACCATTAAAAAAAAAGAAAAAAGTAGATACAATAAAAAAAATTTAGTTTGTGTCACGTCAGCTACACGTGATCATAAGTCTGAGCATGTAGTAACATGTTTATTTATAAAAAAAACATTCGCATCCAGATTATCATAAAGTTCGTTATGTTTCCACTAGCTTATCCACTTTATTTTAATACATTTAAATGAGTATTTATAGATAATTTTCATATTATTTGAATTCATTTTTAGTGAATTTGTAATTTAAATTGTATACCGACACAAATTATTACTTAATTGTGATTTATATTTTGATATTATACACAATTTTTGATTATTTTATACCTTTTCGTATAAATTTCGAAATGTCGATTGCTGTGTGGCCATGACCTTATCTGCGCAAGCGGCGACACAGAATACACACTAGTCAGTACACAGTTACAAAACACTGATAAGCAGTAGGACAATCAAAATAGTTTTTTTTGTGAAATTTATTGTAAAAAGTGCTCAAAAACAGATTGTTAGTTGGTTGATATAATTATGTTTTATTACTTATATGAGATAGCAACTAATATTTTTTGACGTGAATTCCACTTCACTGGAATCCACTGGAACTTCACTGCTATTATTTTAGTTTTTTTTTTTTTTTTTTTATTTGTAAAAGGATCATATAAAAAACGGTAGAAACCAAGCCGTAGTTTGTTGCCTGTTCTTTTTGCGTGGAACTGGCACCTAGACTCACCTAACTATAAGACGTTTCAAAGTGATCCTTGCAATCTTACTAAATAAATACACTTTTGATTTGATTTGACTTCGTTTGTCTGAAAAATATTTTTTATTTTTTTTCAATGCATCTCTGTACAAAATTAATTAAGATTGGTTCAGTCGTTTGACTTAGCTAACGGGAAAACGTTATAAATAGAAACATTTTCATACTCATATTCTTTATTGTAATTTATCATGTTACATGGTGGTCTTAAAGTTGAAAATAGTGTATTAATAGGCCCTTAGGTTTAGGGCATAGGAGTATTTGAAGTGGAAGCGGGCCAATGTTTGTAAAAAAAATAAAAAGCTAGCGTGTTGTATTGTGAATTAAATTAAATTATGACGCAGGTATCATTTAAGAGATCATTTAAATTTTAGTACCATATTATAATTTATAAGTTTTCGTACAGTTACGCATTTACACACTATGTACAATTTAGTAATAATGGAAAAGGTAAGTATCTATTTTTATGAAACAACGGGATATTTACAATAATTAAATTTTGTTGAGTCGACTCCCGATATTTCGGCACCCGTTGTTTCATAAACATAGTGTTAAAAACCATGATAGTTTCAAAAGTTATAAAGGTAAGTATACTTTATGCGTGTAAGCTGCAATAGAAATATTTGAATTGATTTAAATCGAAAACATAAAATTCCATAAGTGACAGGTTTTGCCATTACTCTTAAACCGGAATGTCGTGGAGCTAAAATAGTTCGAAAATCATATGTCAAGTGCACGAAAGGAGCCTCTTTGACGCACTTAAAATCCTTTCAACATACTGGCACCAGTGATAGCCCCTTCCCACCGGGGCAGTGTGTAATATCGCGCACGGAGGCGGATCAGCGTGTCGATTCCAGCAACACGGCTCGATTGAGTGATCATTGAATCCGCGTTCCATTTTCAAATTTTTGAAACAAAAATTGACAGCTCACATCGATTTTCACGATCGCTTGAGCGATTTGTGTTGCTAGAATCGACGCCCTGCTCGCACGACACACCATGGGAACGGTCTCGTGCGCCGAAGTGCGTGGTAGCACAGGAGCCCTTTCTGTGTGCGTTGCCGTGCGTCGTTGTCGGCTGTGAAACCTATCTATTACGCTAGCATTGCGCACTAGGTATATTTTAATTCTTACTCCATTTGTTAACTATCATAAAGTTATTATTTATCATGTCTTTCAACATTAACACTAATAAAAATGAGTTTCAAAGGACGAACAATCACCTTTACTGGTTTTGGAAGCACGTAGTTTTACTTTTCACTTAAAATCACGTTTTTATACTATCTATAGAAACTTTCAGTGACTGGTGGTTTAGCAGTAGAGGCTCGCGTTCGGATTCTAAGGTCGTGGATTCAAATCCAGTCGTGTACTGAGTTTTTTTGTTGAAAGATGTAGGTGCTAAGTCAGTACTCCCAAACGGTGAAGGAAAACATCATGAGGACACCGGGATGTCGTAGAATAGAGTGAAATAAGACGGTTGATAAATAGATTGTTTTTGCATGTCAATAATACTTACCTACATAGCTATTTGTTTTTCTTTTGCAGCAATAATTATTATTGTAAAAATAAAATTGGAAAACTCTGTATAATTGAAGACGATGACATTTTAAATTTAAACCACATTCTGGTTCAGTAAGAAAGTGGACTAGCTTTACGTTTAGATGAGTGAAGTATTTCAGACCATAAGTCAATGCACTTAGGTTCATTCTTGCACGCTTTATAATCTTCTCAGCGTCATTTGCAATCAAGTCTGAACTATCGCTCATGTGCAAGTGCCCTTATCCATATCCGTGTAGAACCCAAAACTTTTTATTCCTTTTACTAGAACTTTGGGTTTTTACACAAATATTCCATTCCACAGGTTCAGCCACAGTTAGTATGCAAATGATACAGATTAGCCGATAGTTTGTACGAGAATTGGCACAGTTTAAGTAGCAGTTAGTATGACGAGTCGCGAACTGGTCTTCAAACCCGGAACGTCACCCAAGGCCAGACGGCTTTGCTTTTGTGCTCCAAACTAGATTTCTTCTCGCTTTGTTTTAAATGGTCAACCGGATTAAATTTAGGTATTCAGGCGTAAAAATAAACAATAGTTTCTTTATAACTTAGGTAGTATCGTTTGGGACTAGATTTTATGATATTAGGTATTTTTTTTTTTTTTATAGACTTGCGTTTGACCGCTATCTCACTTGTAGGCCTACCACAAGCTCTGTCTGGCTCTGGCACTGGTTTTGAGTCTGTGTGAGTAGTTTCGAGGTAGAATTTATTTAGTCAACACTCACACAGACTCAAAACCAGTGCCAGAGACAGAGCCAGACAGAGCTTGTGGTAGGTCTACTGCTGTTAAGTGATGATGCGGTCGACGGCGTAGTACGCTTACCTAGAAGATACCTGTTCACTCTTGTCTTGAAAACGTCCAAGTTGTAGGTTTTCGGAAAGACAGACGGGCAAGGAATTCCACTCCTTGGCTGTCCGCAACATAGAAGTTGAAGCAAAGCGCTTGGTGCGGACAGTTGGACAGATGTCACATTTCCGTGCGTTTATAGGTAAATACCTATAGCTGTTTCGAAAAATCTGACCTAATCTTTTTTATGGTTCTGTAGTTTTTAAAGTCAAATCAATAAAGTTTCTTTTACGTTTTGATGTATTTTGAAGTGTAATTTATAAAGGCAAATCAATAAAGTCTAGTTTTTGTTTTGATGTATTTTTAAGTGGCAAATTCTAAGTAGCTCCAAGACAGCATTAACATAAAGTTACTTACATACGTAAGCATTTGTGTTTATAAGTTTTTTTGTTTAAAATAAAATATTGTTCCCTTTACTTAAAAGTCTTAAAAGTCAATAAATAAATATAAATTTTGTGGACACATAACACCATCTAGCCCCAAATAAAGCAGAGCTTGTACTATGGGAACCAGATAGCTGATATTATACTTAGATAAATTTTTTGTAAATACATACTTAAACACCCAAACAGACAACAAACATCTGTATTCACCACACAAATATTTCTTCTCGTGGGGATCGAACCCACGATCTACGGCGCAGAAGCTCGAACCCACGACCCCTCACCCAAGAATTGAGCTGAGACGCCAATCAAAATGATTAGGATTTGAACCCACGGCCTTCAGATCAATTCGATTACACGACCTTCCACTAGGCCAGCATCTATATTCTAACATACACCTACATACAAGCATGTGTGTGTGCAACATGCATAATAAACGTGACGCACCTGTCAAAAAAACAAGAAAGGTCACTCGAATAAAAATCATGCTAAAATACATCCTGGCATGCACAAGTTCGAATTAAAATGATCCTCCATTCACGAATCTGTAACACTTCTGTCGTGATTCGTACACTAAGCGACAAAATTAAAACATTTTTAACTGACTTTAAATAAAAAAGTGAGAGCCTATTTTTGTGTAAAAAAATTTATGCGGTTCTCAGAATACCTACTCGCCAAGTTTCATCAGTCTAGCTCTTACAGTTTCCGAGAAAAATAGCTGTGACATACGGACGGACAGACAGACAGACATGACGAATCTAGGGTTCCGTTTTTGCCATTTTGCTACGGTGTTATATTTTTTTAAAGTTTGTTTTCGTATAACTTCGTAATTTACTTATTTTTAATTTTTGTATTTTATTGACATAATATTTTTTGTAAATAATGTACATTCTGTTGTAACTAAACATTTTATTAATAACCGATTTTTATTTGAAACGTCGCATAGGTCGGTTTCCCAAGTTTAATCTTGCACTTGTTTCATTTCAACAACGTTTTGACGTTTCAAAATCATCGTAGAGGCTATGAACTTTTCATCTTCAAGGCCAAACTGCTGAACCCATTTTGATATATTTTTTTACAAATCGGTTCATAAATGACGAAGTTAAGCGATAACAAACATAAAAAAGAAAAAAAATACAACCGAATCGATAATATCCTCCTTTGTAACTTTTTACTGATTGTAAAGTGTTTACTACACATAAAGATTTACATATAATCACAAGTATTTTTATAAGGGGAAGGTTGCGGGTTCAAATCCCGCTCGGTTCTTAACTTTTGGGACATTATAAAAATCTTTGTGATTTCTTTATGTGTAGTTAACACTATAAAATCAATAAAAAGTTAAAAAGGAGGATTTTTTTATTTGAATTCGGTTAAAACTGAGCGTAGTAAAATCCCAAATGGTTATTTTAGATATTTGATATTTATTTATTGAACCATTGCGTTACAGTTATATAACATGCTAAGTCTATTTTCACAATTAAGTCTTAGTATTAATATTATATATTTCAATACACACTAACATAATATAATATATATTACGTTACGTTTGTAAATCAGAGAATGAGCTCAAATATTCATTTAAATGGTAAAACGGGTGACATTCGAAAAATGTTCTAAGTTTGTTTTTAAATTCGTTTATAGACAGTTTTGTCACTTCTAAAGGTAATTTATTGTACATTTATACGTCTTAACAAGTCTGGTTCTTGGGACATGCAACTTTTCTTTATTCCGTCTAACTTTTCGTTATTTAGTCTACGAATAGGACTAGTATATTTGACTAGGACTGTACAAGTTAATGCTACAGTAGATAAGTACTTGACGTACCTCGCCTTCACTTGACTTTGACCTACTTCGTGTGGACTTTCCATTTGGCTCGCTCTATGCCTCGTATTTTGACAATGAACGTATTTTGGAATTTTGAGGTTATTGGCGTTTGTATCCGCAAATCAAGTTTTATTATTTATAACTTATTTACTACTTGCTCCAGCTTCGCACGGGGTCATTTTAGATAAAATAAGGTGAGATATGACTGGCCTCTCAGCTCAGTTGGCGGTAGCTCTGCCTTCTGCGCCGTAGGTCGTGGGTTCGATCCCCACCGAGAGCAAATATTTGTATGGTTAACATAGATGTTTGTTCTCTGTCTGGGTGTTATATTGTATTCTTTGTATGTATTTACAAAAAACAAAAAAATATTTAAGTATTAAATCAGCTATCTAATTCCCATAGTACAAGCTCTGCTTAGTTAGGGGCTAGATAGTGTTGTGTGGATTGTCCGCATTATTTATTTATTTATGTAAAGTCCTTTCCAGTGTGAAGCTAGGGCGGGTCGCTAGTTGTACCTATAAAACCTAATGAAAAAATATCTAAGTGGATGGTGAAAATTCATAAAAATCCGTTGTGTGGTTTAGGAGAAGTGGTAACCATTGCCGAACAAAGCATTAGCGGTTAGCATTATAGGTATACAGGATGGTTGATGCTGTATGTATAATTAAGAAAATATCAATTATATATTCGAACTCTGGCTGAGTTCGAATATAAAACATGGAAGTATTATCTAACCGCGAAAAAATTATCAAAACAAAATATTGAACAAGAGATTTAATAAAAATATGGCCTTGGCAGTCGCACTGTCGTTAATAATGTCTTATTATAGGCCAGTCATTTAAGCTTAAATTAGGTAAGAGTCTCGGAATTCAAGACACCCAGCTGTAAGTCTGTAAATACTTGTATATTGACACCCTAAAAGTTGTCTCAAAACCTACATATTGTAGGGTGTACGCAACTATTCACCCTCTATCTCCGCCCTTCGAACGTTTCACCGTATGAAAATGTTTTTAAATAAAATTTGTAGAGAACTTTGTATTCTACAATATTGATAATAAATACAAATACCAAAAAAACCATGGGAAATTAGATATTTACAAAAAAATTCAAGAAAAACTATTTTTGTATCCTTTGACCTTGAGATTTAATAGCTGCGTACACCCTACCATATGTAGGTTTTGACACAACTTTTAGGGTGTCAATATACTAGCCCCCTTACAGCTGGGTATCTCGAATTCTGAGGTGAACTTATTAAAATGACTGGACTATTAGGTTATCTGTGGGGTGATTGCGTATCTTTTGTTGCAATCTAAAACCTAGTCGTATCTGTCAGTTTAGAACTTTAATTGCAATAAAGGCCTGCGCACACCTAGGTCGCTGGCGTCAGCGATCAGTGCAACGCTGTCAAATTTGACGGCGATATTTGACAGCGTTTCAGTGATCGCTATCGCCAGCGACCTATAGGTGCAGGCCTTAAAGGAACGATTGCAACATGAGGGAATGCTGACGTAATAAACATGAGATAGCGAATAGGAAGTTCACTTTGTAAAACTAGTATGGCCACAGATAGGTAGTGGTCAAAAATGATGGCAACAAGATATTGATCGCTGTTCCTTGTTAGTATCAAACTTTTGATTGCAATAGAATTACACAACCACCCAGCTGAAGTTGAAATTGGAATTGAAATAACGTAGGTAACGATAATAAATGATTGTATTGTATTGTATTAATAGTGCGTCACTAACCCGTCGGACGGTAGCAATTCAAACGAGAAAACGGTTCAAGCGTTTTCAAAATAGCATTTATTTAAATAACTATAAAATATTTAATTCATTAGTTATGATTAAATTGGAATTTAGTTATATAAAAACCATTTTTTTTTCTAATACCATAGTGAATTCAGATCGCACATTGATTCGTTATCAGTTATATACAACAATGGGGTTATCGAAGCCATGGCTGATAATAACTCAAAACATAGCTTCAAATAAACATTATTTATGGCATGACTGTCAAATTCCAAAACGCCAATAAAATATATTAGTAGTAAGTAGCAGTAGTATTCACTAAAATCATATAGACTTATGTATTTTCAGGCCCAGTCGAAATCTCTTCTCATTGCTTGGTACTGGTGGGTTCTTGGTTCATTTCAGAATGTATAAGGGGGCTTAAATTGAATTGGAGTTTAGATTCACTGATCTTATTTTTAGGAGTGAAATAGGAAAATCTTGAACTTGATTATTTTATGATCAATCACTAAAGCCAGATCAAAACTAAATGTAAAGCGAGCAATTTCTGTTGCATATTTCTTTGTTTTTTTACAATGATATTTATATTTAATAAATTAAATAAGATGATTATGTTTGAATGCAGGCGGACATTTTATGTGCAAAATTTCAACCACAACTTGTCGTTGTTTTTGGTTAACCACTATCTCTGCTATAGGAAGTTGGTATAATTTTACATGACCCTTTGACAGATTTAACCTTTTCAATGTTCAAGTACAATTACACATTACACACTTAGTATCGTTTGATTAAAGTTTAGAACAACATGGACTTTGCCGTGGCGCTTATCACTGTCTTTGTCTTTGTGGTTTCAAATTGTGAGAATTTTAGCAAGTTTTGACGTGACAACGTCTCATTCGATGGAGCCGGCTGCACGCATGAAAAACATGACTCATGCGGCGTTACCTCGCTCGGAGGCGTTCCATTGAAGGCTTGAAGTGCAAGCGATAGCGCGGAACGAGCGACAAAGAGGCCAATCGGCCTCCGCGTCCCTACGGCGTCCCGCGCTAGAGCAGCTAGAGCACTAGTGGTCTAATGGTAGCCTTCCGATCCGAAGGTCTTGGGTTCAAATCCAGTCGTGTACCAATGAGGTACACGAAAAATGTATGTGCACTATGCCAGTACTTTCAAAACGGTGAAGGAAAACATCGTGAGGAAACCGGCGTGTCGTAGAACCTAAAAAATTTCGAGCAACACGTGTCAAGGGTCACGCAAAAAGGGCCCGCCAGCGGCCTACTTGCGGAAAAACCAGCCCGCACATCTGATTCTAGTGCGGATGATAAAATTTGCCAATTTTTTTTTGCCACCTCTAATTCATTTGAACATTTTAATTTTGGAATGAGCATTGAGATGGCACATAACGGGCGCGAAAATTTGCGTCCCGCGCTATATATGAATCATATACAATAGGAGCGAAGGCCTATTTACTTTTAAGTTTGTTTATGCTGTTGTAGTAACAATGTACTGGTACGTAGGCCGTCTGGTTACGGATGTGGGCCGTCCTCGCAGCTGGCATTCAGATAATAGTTTACGACTATTACGACTCACGGATCTAGAGTACCTTTTTATGGTCAAGGAAAACACATTTTGTTAGGAGACATGTTTTGACGCTTATAAAAAGTTGTTTATGTAACGTTTTTTCTTTAGGCCTCTGAGTCTGAGTGGGGTAGTGCATCGTGGGGTACGTTTCTAACGTGCGTGACCTACGAGGCAATGCTTTAAGGCGATGGTTACTACTTAACAGCAGGTGTGCCATATCCTTGTTCCATCATTTAGTGGTATAAAAAAATAAGAGCTAGAAAGTAAGGCTTCGGCAAATTATTTGCCTTCAAATAATGTAAAATATTGCATACATGATCAAAATCTAATTTGTACAAATGACCTAAATGTGTTTTAGGGCTAGTTAGTTCCGGTGTCAGACCTCAGGTATTTTAATTGGGCGAATGTTCAAGCTTGTCGTTAGGTGTGGTTTTCAATACGCGTCATTTTCTTTACCATATTAGTATCTAAAATATGTACCAGTTCAATGGCCTTGGCCTGTAGTTAAGGCGAAGACAGCCGTGGTGTACTTCTCACTCGCATATCTGTGAACGTATATATCGAACTAGCTGATACCCGCGACTTCGTCCACGTGGATATTTGAGTTCGTTTTTTTTAGTTTGATATGACCAACTGCTAGTTACCATTGTTTTGAGCTTGTAATTTTCAGTGTATTTGAATTTGAAAGTGAGTGCTGTTGTAGCCGATTTTTTTCAGCAGTGTTTAGTTTAAGTATTATAGATGTTTCCCACGATTTTGTCTTAGTGGTTATCATCGGTTTTTTTGTAAACATTTGTGTGTATTAAAACCTGGTGCCAGATGCTGCGGTAGTTGAAATTTTTTAATGTTTTTTTTTATTTTTATTTTGTAAAGCTATTTTTTGTGATTTTATGTTATATTAGGGGCTAATTTGGGGTGTCGTATGGGTGTTGGTGTATAACCGAATCAGATTTTTAATATGACATGACCAACTGCTGTTTACTATAGTTTTGAGCTTGTACTTTAGAGTGTATTTGAATTTGAAGGCGAGTGCTGTTGGAGCTGATTTTTTTCAGCAGTGTTTAGTTTAAGTATGATAGATGTTTCCCGTGATTTTGTCTTAGTGGTAATCATCGTTTTTTTTGTAAACATTTGTGTGTATTAAAACCTGGTGACAAATGCTGCGGTAGCTGAAAATTTTTTAATGTTTTTTATTTTTTTTATTTTGTAAAGCTATTTTTTGTGATTTTATGTTATATTAGTGGCTAATTTGGGGTTTCGTATGCGTGTTGGTGTATAATCGTATCAGATTTTTTTAATTTGACATGACCAACTGCTAGTTACCATAGATTTGAGCTTGTACTTTAGAGTGTATTTGAATTTTAAGGTGAGTGCTGTTGGAGCCGATTTTTTTCAACAGTGTTTAGTTTAAGTATGATAGATGTTTCCCACGATTTTGTCGTAGTGGTTATCATCGGTTTGTTTGTGAACCTTTGTGTGTAATCGAACCTGGTGCCAGATGCTGCGGTAGCTGAAAATTTTTAATGTTTTTTTTTGCGTATTTTGTAAAGCTATTTTTTGTGATTTTAATTTCTTAAAATCATTTTCCGTTTTTTCTTCTTTTAGGAAAATAATTTTCCTATTTTTCTTTCTTAGTGCACCTCTGCTCTATTAGAGGAATACATCTTCTAAGTTTCATGCTTCTAGAGCTTACGGTCTAAGCTGTGCGTTGATTTTTCTTATAACCATTTTTCCCCTTTTTCTCCTCTTTGGAAAATAATTTTCCATTTTCCTTTCTTAGCGGATGCCTACGTCATAACATCTACCTGCATGCCAAATTTTAGCCCGATCCGTCCAGTGGTTTGGGCTGTGCGTTGATAGATCACTATGTCAGTCAGTCAGTCAGTCAGTCAGTCACCTTTGAGTTATATATATATAGATATTGCGAGCGACCACTGTCTTGATTGCACATAGTTTAGCAAAAATATATTTTTATCCTTAGCACGTTTGTTTGGGTACATTTTAAAGCCGAGCAAGAAGTTGTTTCACGGTTTTCAACGTAACCAATATTCTAGATTTTTTTTCACTATATTCGGATTCGCTGCAACAACTAACTACAGTCATTATCTTTAATGATGTAGATGGATATGAGGGTAGAGGTAGGCCGAAAAAAATATAGATGAACAGTATGAAAGATGATAAGGATAAGAAAGAAGTGAATACAGAGACGACGGCTGATAGAGAAGAACATGTTGTGCCGACCCGACATTAAGTGGGATAAGGGCAGGAAGAAGAAGCGTCCTCTTTCTGCCCTTATCCTGTGCTAAGTGAGGTTGGTAAAGGGTTTCGTCTTCTTCTATTATGTGTCACCTCAATGCTCATTCCAAAAATAAAATGTTCACAATGAATTAGAGGTGGCAAAAAAAAATTGCCAAATTTTATCATCCGCACTAGATGTGCGGACTGGTTTTTCCGTAAGTAGGCCGCTGGCGGGACCTTTACATGTGTTGCTCGAACTTTTTTAGGTTCTACGAACACGCCGGTTTCCTCACGATGTTTTCTTCACCGTTTTGAGAGTATTGGCAAATTGCACATAAATTTTTCGACAGGAAAAACTCATTGGTACAAGACTGGATTTGAACCCATGACCTTCGGATCGGAAGACGAGGCCGCTACCACTAGACCACCAGTGCTCTCCATTAGAGGTGGCAAAATATTACCTACACAAGAATTATCTAGTATGTACCATTGACATGACAGAAGAAGAATGATCATTCCTTTCCTTGGAGTTCCTTTCTTGCTCATGTTTTCTTTTATTGTTATAAATCATCTACAATAATTAATGCAAAAGGTCTGTTTACTTTTTTAATCTATCTAATTGTTATTAGAATGGAGATTCCCCGAGCAAAGCCCTTCCTTCAGATATTAATGGATATAAATAGCCTAAAGACGGGCCGACGGCGATAGTAGGAAGCAATTCTGTGTAAGTAAATTGTTTCATCAAAGATAAGGCCGTATCTATTCTTGGATTTTATAATTTTAATGAATCGGCAAAGTTATTGCCCGTTTTGATTGTCTTTCTGCCGAAATAAACGTAAAGGATAATTAATGAAAACTGTAAATATAAAGGCCTGCGCACACCTAGGCCGCTGGCGTCCGCGATCAGTGAAACGCTGACAAATTTGACAGCTATAGCACGTGCCAAAAGCACTAGACCCGTCCGTATTAGGAGACTTCCTAAACGGTTGCTTGACGGATGACGTGACAGTTCTGGGAACAAGACAGTTGACATGGTGTGAGATGTTAGTTTTAGAATGTTTTTGAGTTTGGTAGGTTAAGTTTTATAAGAGCTTGAAAAAGTTTAACATCTAAATTATTTAATGTCTTTCTTTGTAAAAAGCCCAATAAACTTTTGATAAGTAACCACATATTATTATTTTTCGCCCAACTGGCCTAGCCGTACGCGAAACAGCGATATTTGACAGCGTTTCACTGATCGCTACCGCCAGCGAACTAGGTGTGCGCAGGCCTTAACTTTTCTTTTGTTTTACAAGTGACAAGTATTTAGACACGTCACGTGTCATGTCAGATATTGAGTGGTTTACTCATTTCATTGTCTCACAGAACATGGTACTTCCCCGGACGAGCCCTTCACAAAGAGTTCTACTACTGCTTAGGTTCTTGGTGGTATTATTTTCTCTTTCTCCATAATAATGACTAGCCTTGAAGCGACGGTTTTGTTTGATTATCAAATAATTATCTGCAAGAGGTCTTATCACAACGCGTCATAGTACTCAAGCGTTCGTTTCTAAAGCTTCAGTGACCGTTACTTTACGGACGCTATTGGCCTTACAAGCGCTATAGATAGTGCAATTCACGAAGACGCGCCCCTCGCGGGGTGCGGGGAGTTTGCTCCGAGCGGCAGTCGCGAACCGTAGTCTATTCATTGTAGTGTGCGTGTGCACTCATAGGTAATTAGTGTGTACCGATAACACTCAAACATTGACGGAAGCTTGCACACATATACTATAAACGGTTAGGAGGAATAGTGGGGCGCGCCTTCGTGGATTGCACTATCTATACTTAAGTTCCAATTTTTTTTAACAATAATAATACACACGTGGACAATTCACACAATACTATCTAGGCAGAGCTTTTACGATGAGAACCAGATAACTGATAATAATACTTGAATACACTTTTTTATTTCAAAACATACTTCGATATAGTGCCTGGGGCAGGATTTTAGATGAAATAGGCTTCCCTGACCTAATCCACGGGAAAGACATGGTCAATACGTTCAGAGCTGACTATGCCACGAGGTTTACCTTCGCCGTTTGAGAGCACAAAAAAGAAAAATTACAGCCGTCATGTAACTGTAGACGTATTTTCAGGAAGCTGTAGCTGAAATGTTATGTGGGCCTTATCGAATCCGCCTTATCGCCACGATTCAAAGTCATGGCTAATTTAATACGGTTCAGACAATGGAAAAAGTAATTTAGTTCTCCAAACAATGTACAGACTATTATTGAGGTTAGTACATACCTAGACTCACCTAGCTTTAAGACGTTTCAAAGTGATTCTTATAATCCTTCTGAATAAATACACTTTTAATTTGATTTGATTGTAAGGTTAGATGGAAATTAAAAAATTGTTCAAGGTAAACTATACAAAAAAAAAAACAAAAACAAAGTAAACTATAGGCATGTGATTTCTATGTTTTACTTTACTCTACTCTATTTAGCCTCAAATTAAGCAGAGAAATAAAGCTTGTACTATGGAATCCAGATAGCTGATACAATACTTATAGTGACACGATGAGAAGAAGAGATCGTGTGAAAATGTTTTTTACATCCGATTGATAGAGTTAAAATGTTGCCAATGAGTAGTTGTATGGCATTTTCTATGTGTGTGTGTATGACGTATAAGAACTCCCTGTTCCTTTGCATTGGCTTGGCTGTCTTCACCGGTGACCCATATTCGTGTGACGTGTCGTTTGAATTAAATCTTTATACTTTAATTAATTGTGCTTTCATTTAGCTTTCATGATGAAGTTACTGACTTAATAATAAGAGCATTTTTAAGAGTAAATGTATATCACTGAACTACGCCACGCCATAAAAATATTATTTTTCCTAAGCCCATCTTAAAATTAAATGGATCACTGAAAAGTGTAACAAACTAGATGATTTTAGGCATTTTAGGACCAAGCAAGAGACTTACAACTTGGTATCATCTACCTTTTATGATCTTTTTTTCATTTGAGATATTACTCCGTATTCTTCTGATTATGCTGAATCTTTTACACGGATATTTATCGTGTAAATTAGGTACCCTATTTATTTTCCCGAAGTTTCCGCTGTGCAATAACTGTGATTGCGGGCAGATCGGACTGGACATGAGTTCTATCATCCAAATAGATTCAGTATGTGATATGATTGTGAAAGTTTAAAAAGTGGCTGGCCTCTCAGCTCAGTTGGTAGTAGCTCTGCCTTCTGCGCCGTAGGTCGTGGGTTCGATCCCCACTGAGAACAAATATTTGTTGCCTGTCTGGGTGTTATATTGTAATCTATGTATGTATTTACAAAAAAATAATAATTATATAAGTAGTATTTCAGCTATCTGGTTCCCATAGTACAAGCTCTGCTTAGTTTGGGGCTAGATAGTGTTGAGTGGATTATCTAGACTATTTTATTTTTATAATGATAATGATGATGATGATGAATGCAACGGTCACACAAAAACTGTAGATCTAGAGCCGTTTAAAACAGTCGAGCAACACAGTTCTGTTATCGATAGCTATTTACGGCTATCTACTGACTATATAACATTGGCCTACAAAATGTGAACTGAATTCTGCACTATAGAAAACATGCAGTTGGCAACAGACGCTGCATTTGAACAGAAAACAGGTTTTACTTTTTTGCCTGTTTTGTTTGTTGTAAATTATTAAGATCTGCTATATGCAGTAGAACAAGCATTATAGTATACTAAAGTGGTGATCATCAGGATAAAAATAATAATTAGTTCTCATAATGTAAAACCGTGTGAACCACACTTTTCATTTCGTTTGATGTCGTCCGAAAACTGATTTATAACACAAAGTCGGCGGCAGCCTGCTTTACACGTAAATGTTTCTTGAGGTCATATTTAGCATTCCTGATATGCCCTACAAATTGGTTACAACAATCGCTATCGAGTTTGTTAACAGTTATCAGGTTAACGAACATAGAGGTTACAAAGTTAACGAGCTAAGATATAAAACATAGCTAGTTTTGAGATAAAAGAATATCTACCGTGCCTGGGAGTTTGAATGCAAGCCTGTTTATTTTTTTGAGAAATTAAATCTGCTGGCCTACCATGAGCTTCATATGGTTATGGTCATGGCTGTCAAAATTGTGTCAACAGTGTCAACACATTCAAGCACAAGAAGAAAATGAATGTTTGGGTCAGCCTATCTATACACAATTTGACAGCCATAGCCATAACCATATGGAGCTGGTCGAAATTAGTTTAGGTTTGAAGCTTGCCACAGCTTCAAAAAAAATGTGGGGCATTTAGGTGTTCACGTGAGTGTCGAGAACCACCCTCTCCCTAGAAGTAACATAATACTGGGATACCCGGTCTAACTATTACCTACTTGCGGTTCATATTAAAATAAATAAATAATTATTGTGAGCAATCCACACATCACTATCTAGCCCCAAATTAAGCAGAGCTTGTACTATGGGAACCAGATAGCCAATATAATACTAACATACATTATTTTTTTGTAAATACATATTAGGAATACAATATAACACCGTGACAGCGAACAAACATCTGCGTTCACCACACAAAAAATTGTTCTCAATGGGGATCGAACCCACGATCTAAAGGCAAAGCTACTCCAACTGAGCAATAAGGGTCGTTGGTTATAAATGTTGCATCAATGAAGATTACTCAAAACTAATAAGCATATTCATAAAATATACTCGTTACTAGTAAATCATCGATTTACTCTCAAATTATAAGATTATCGAACATCGCATGACCAAGAGATTATAGATTGCAAAACTTCCAACACGAAGCCATAAATAACCTATTTAACCCATCTCGCCATAATGAAGGTTTTCGGATAGCTTAGAACCCTGTTCATCATCATCAGTGGACAGTGGACTTCATCTGCAGGGCTACCACGAGCTCCATATGGTTATGGCTATGGCTGTCAAATTGTGTATAGATAGGCTGACACACACATTCATTTTTTTCTTGTGTTTGAATGTGTTGACACTGTTGACACAATTTTGACAGCCATAACCATAACCATATGAAGCTCATGGTAAGCCAGCTGCCTGAAGAAGTCCACTGCTGAACATAGGCCTCCCCTACACATTTCCAGGAAGAACGATTCTGAGCCCTTTCCATCCATCGACTTCCCGCAATCTTAGCAATGTCGTCGGTCCATCAGGTCTACGTATAGCCTTCCGGTTCGTAGTCGCCGTTCGAGAACCTTTGTTCCCCAACGGTTGGAACCCTATTACAATTAATTGTAAATATTATTTCAATTTTAAACAATCAAAGGAGATAATTAATATTGGTATTGGTTTCCCAGCCGAATAAGAAATATGATATTTTTATTATGTTGACATAATACAGAAAACCGCCAATCAATATGGGCAAGTTTCGGCAAGTTTTATCATGCGCACTTGAAGTGCGGGCAAGTTTTTCCGCAAGTAGGCCGCTGGTGGGCCCTTTTTGCGTGACCCTTGACACGTGTTTATCGAACTTTTTTAGGTTCTACAACACGCCGGTTTACTCACGATGTTTTCCTTCACCGTTTTGAGAGTACTGGCACAGTGCTCATAAATTTTTCGACAGAAAAACTCATTGGTACACAAGCGGATTTGAACCCACGACCTTCGGATCGGAAGGCGGGGCCACTACCACTAGACCACCAGTGCTCTCTCGCCAATCAATATGGGATATTAAATAGAAAATAATTATAAGAGCGTTATAAAATATATTGTGTCAACGATACATTCGCCTGTAAAAACAACCAGTTTTCATTTGTCCCCAAAAGCGAGTACACTGTGCGTGTCCTATATCCATTGTCCTTTAACATGAAAGCAGTCTTTGGGGATCAACTTTCATTTAGAAACGTGCCACCTGAATTCAAGGTTTCACGGTTTTATAAGCAAACGAAAATAGCCCTTATTCTACGAGATAGAGAGTTGGAAGCTGGTATTGTGGTATGAAATAATATAAGTCAGATAGTCTGCCCTTGGTCTGAGCGAAATATCTTAATTGAATTTATATTGTGTAGTTAATAGAGATGAAGTTGAATCCGTTGATATTATTGAAGAAAATTGTATAGGTGATTAATATTATCAAATAATTAAAGACTATTTTATTTATGAACTCGTTTAAGATAAAGCTCAAAGTCAGTTTATTATTGTAATCCCGCGTGACTTTGTTCGCGTCAAGTTATGAAAAACAAAAAAAAAGCGAATTTTTCAAAATCTTTTACTAAGAGTATTTAGAGAGAAAACGAGAGAGAGAGAGAGATAAAATATTCATTTGTCGCTTACCTTTTAGTACAGCTGATTACAAACCGCAAAGCGAGTTCCACACGGAAGAAGTCTTAAGTTACCACTTGTTAATAATTACGAGCTGGTATGACCGAGCTTGGCTCGGGGTTAAAAAAAATAGTATTATTATTCGCCAATAGATGGCAGGAACAGTCGTATATTGAGTTTATGTTTGATTATTGCAAAACACCAACTTCTCATCATTTTCTAAAAATGAATCCTAGCTAGATCGATTTATCGGCCCCGAAAACCCCTGTATACTAAATTTTGTGAAAATCGTTGGCGCCGTTTACGAGATCCTAAATATATATATACAAGATTTTCTCGTTTAAAGGTATAAGATAAGATAAGATACATAACAGACTGTTGGTAGTTGTTCTGCCTTCTGTCTGGGTGTTATTAAGTATGTATTTACAAAAATGTATGCAAGTATTATAATCAGCTATCTGGTTCCCATAGTACAAGCTCTGCTCAATTTGGGGCTAGATGGTGTTGTGTGAATTGTCTCCATTATTTATATTTATATAAAAATATTAAAGTAAACGGTTTAGGAAGTAGATAAGTCACCCAGTCACTTATACCAAACTAGGTAGTGATATTAAAAATCAAGGATGGTTTTAAACTAATGTACGCATTCATCAATCGACACAGTCTTAAAATAAACGCTAAAAATTCACGTGACATTCTCGAAAATAAACTTATGAATGCACTGGTCTTTCCATATTTTGACACGCAGAAACCTATCTTAACTTCTCAGATATAAAATCGAATTTAGGTTATCTGATAAGACGCTTTAGTACGTTCCAGTCTTGAAAGTGACCGGGGCAATTTGCCAGCGTAGCTGAGTTAACTCAGCTGGTTCAATATCCGCACGTGACATTTATATTTATAGATTAGCTAGATAGATTAACGTGTATATCCAAATCGAACGCTCAACAATGAAATCTCTCTCCGCATATTTCTCTGTCCTCTGGTGTTGCAGGTGTATATGGGCGACGGTGACTGCTTTCCATCAGGTGGCTCGTCTGCTAGTCTGCCAGCTATGGCATAAAAAAAAAAAAAAAGAAATAATATTTGCGTGAAGCGTGGTGCATTGATAGTAGATTATAAACTAAACAAAAAAATATTTTTTAAGCATATTTGACGCCCCCGAATCTGAATAATGGCGGCAGATGACACGGACATAGGTAGGCCGCCATTTTTGAATCCTCGAATCTGAAAAGTGGCGGCAGATGAAACTAATTCAAATGAATTTGTACTTCCTTGAAACTCGCTTAGTACATGATCAGGTGGGAATCCATAAGAATATTTGTTTGTTTTGTCTTGTAAAGTGTTGACAAATGTTCGTTCTAAAAATAACGTTGGTTTAGATTTTGGTCTCTATTAAATTATTTGAGTTTTTGAACCAAAATATTTGATAATATATTGTGTTGCTGCTTATCTTTACATCTACATTAAACCACTTTAACAGCCCTACTTATAAACGCAATTTAAATTTAGTCATTGTTTAAAGTTAGCCCTGTCACTTTTTGTTATTACCTAGTAGTAAGAGATGGCAATAGTTTAAGTACAGCTTATCTTTTGACATATTTTTATAAGTAAGGTCATGAATGTTTAAACGAGCTATACCTATTTCATAAACTGAACCAGCTGTTACCTCTAAGCTGTGACGGTGTCAAAGTTCCGATAGAACGATGAAACTTGATCTTCAATTCTTTATCCAGTTATTACTTTGACACCTGAGTAAGGCTTGACGATACGGTGTGATAAGTCTGGAGTGGCTATCTATGGATCGTTTGTAGAGATCGTAACTGTCAACTACAGGCACAGTAAAAATCCTCACTGATCAAGAGCATCTGAAGTTGTCTATGGAGAGTTGTCAGAGGCAGACATCTGACTAGATTTAATAAATATAGTATTATAATTAAATATTATTCTGGTGTATTTTGTAAATACATTTATAAATTTTGTTAAGTTCTTTGTGTAAATAAATTTAATATAATTCTCGTGAATTATAAAAATGAAATAATGAAAATAAAATAAATAATGAAAACTAGCAGGGCGTCAATTTCAGCAACACGGTTCGATTGAGTGATCGAACCGTGTTGCTGAAATTGAGAGAGTCCCCGTTCCATTTTCAAATTTTTCAAACAAAAATTGATAACTCACATCGATTTACGCGATCGCTTGAATGATTTGTGTTTTTAGAATCGACACCCTGTACTCAATGTATTTATTAGAAACCTGTTTTGGTCGTTGACTAATGGGTTTAGATGCCACATTACCTACCTACTCTACCCGGTAGAAACAAATTAAAATCCTTTCACCACGCTTGGCTCGAAAGAATCAGTGGCACGATAAGACGAAAAAGAAGCTAGTTGTAAAAAAAACATTTCTCCTAACGCTTTCAAGAATAAACTCTGATTTAAAGTATTTAGCCTACTTGTTAATTGGAGAAAGGCCCATCGCCAAGTTAATAAACTATGCTCCGAGTAAAACCGAATTACAATTAGCGAATTTAAATTATTCTCTCGAATAAAAGGGTCTGTTAACAGTTTAACTAATTAACTTGGTGAAGATCTGGGGTAAAGGCCTGCGGACATCTAGGCGATCTGCTATGGCGATCTGTGGAAAACACTGCCAAATATCGCTGTCATATTTGACAGTGAATTCAAAACATCATTAGACCTATTTACTTCTACCTCCATGGTGCCGAATTTATCATACAACATTTCTTTATTTGTTAAAAGCTCAGACTCGGAACCTTCTTGGTGTATTACTTTTTTTAATTTGCTATACGCGTTCTATTTTCTTTTTTGCATTTATTCATTTCCTCGTTGAGGTGGGATGAAAAGTTGTAATACACTCGAGTGCAAAGATTTTTCACCTCGTGCTCTTTTGATTCCCTCGCATCACGCTTAGGATTCTAATTTTAGAATCATTCGCTCTGCTCGGTCATCAAAATAGAGCACGTGGTTAAAAAACAACTTTGCACTCTTGTATAACAAATAACTTGAACAAAAACGAAACGAAACTGCGACACGACTTTGATCGCCAGGTATGGTAGACGTCCCTTATGATTTGAGTATCAATCACCAACCTTAGCACAAACTCAAGATTGCCTGAAGATCTACGAGAGGTAGTCAGGAGAGCACTGGTGGTCTAGTGGTAGTGGCCCCGCCTTCCGATCCGAAAGTCGTGGGTTCGAATCTACTCGTGTACCAATGAGTTTTTCTGTCGAAAAATGTATGTGCACTATGCCAGTACTCTCAAAACGGTGAAAGAAAACATCGTGAGGAAACCGGCGTGTTGTAGAACCTAAAAAAGTTCTAGCAACACGAGTTAAGGGTCACGCAAAAAGGGCCAACCAGCGGCCTACTTGCGGAAAAACCTGCCCGCACATCAAGTGCGCATGATAAACTTGCCGGGGGTAGTCAGAGGTACGAACGAAAAAGCACTTAACAGCGAAGTTGCAGCGCCATTTGACCGTAATTTCTCATTAATCAAACCTTTTACAAACCGAGTTGATAAGTACCTGAAACAAAACCAAAAACAAATTAGTATTATACCTAGGTACATTGAATATATAAAAATAAAATATTTCTGATGTGAATGAGCGTTTATCTCATCTCGGTAACGGTTGAATGTATTTGAATGAAACTTCGAATCAAGGTTTGAATAAAAATAAATAAAATAAAATATAAATAAATATTGTGGACAATTCACACAACACTACCCAGCCCCAAACTAAGCAGAGCTTGTAATATGGGAACCGGATAGCTGATATAATACTTGAATACATTTTTTTTTTTTGTAAATACATACTTAGAATACAATATAACAGCCAGACAGAGAACAAACATTTATGTTACCCACACAAATATTTGTTCTCGGTGGGGATCGAACCCACGACCTACGGCGCAGAAGGCAGAGCTACTACCAACTGAGCTAGAGGCCAGTCGAAAAGGAGGAACACGGCTAAAACGAACGAGCACAATAGAAGCGCCTAAAATATTGCCCTTAGCAATAACTGCCCCCGCGCACGGCAAAAATACTGGCGGAATCTATAAAAAAAAATCGGTTGTCTGTAAAGTCGGTTTACTGACGATAGTTGAACGTGATAACGTCATAAGAAAATACTGATGGAATGGTTGCATTTTTCAAAAGAAAATTTTAGTTTTGCTGAATTGAATTGAATGTGAATGAAACTGAATAATACTGAATGAAACTGAATGAAACTGAATGAGACTGAATGAAACTGAATGGAACTGAATGAAACTGAATGAAAATCCGGACCCGGACCCGGACCCGGACCCGGACCCAGACTGAACCCTTACCCTTACCTTCATTTACCCTTACCCTCATTTACCCTTACCCTCATTTACCCTTACCCATTACCCGACCCGGGCTCATGCTCAGGTAAATGGAACGACGAAACGACGTAACGACGCATGAGTCATGTTTTTTCGTGCGTGCAGCCGGCTCCATCGATTTATAAGACGTTATCACGTCAATAAATGAAGAGATTATAATAAGTTTGTGAAAATAATAAAAATATCTTGTATTTATTATAAGGTCTACATAGAAAAGCGATAAGCGAAGGAAAAAATCAACTTTAGACTAACTTATGGACTTAAGACACCAGTTCTCTCTGTCAGCTCTGTCTGGCTCTGTCTCTGGTTCTGGTTTTGAATCTGTGTGAGTGTTGACTAAATAAATCCTACGTCAAAACGTCACACACACAGTATACACTGGTGAGCACTCACACAGACTCAAATCCAGCTGGCCTACCATGAGCTCCATATGATTATAGCTATGGTTGTCAAAATTGTGTCAACAGTGTCAACACATTCAAACCCAAGAAGAAAATGAATGTGTTGGTCAGCCTATCTAGACACAATTTGACAGCCATAGCCATAACCATATGGAGCTCGTGGTAGCCCTGCAGAGCGAGAGACAGAGCCAGACAGAGCTTGTGGTAGGCCTACTGAATAAAAATACTTTGTAGCAGTTAAGGTATCAAAAATAAATTCTAAATGTATAAATATTTAATGAAACAAAGCCCGTTAATGAAACAAAAAAAATCCCGGACTCAAGGCTAATTGAAGAACCTCAGACATTTCTAATTTGGTTTGTGAAAGAAACTGCTAGAAATTTCAGGGCACACTTCACTTAGGAAGTTTTTTTTTTATACTACTAGTTAATGGAACAACCATAATGGCCCACCTGATGTTAAGCGCTATGCTGGGCATAGCGCTTAACATCAGGTGAGAGCTATTCTGGGAGTTCCACAACGTGATAGAATCAGAAGTGACGATATCCGTAGAAGAACCAAGGTCACCGACATTGCTCGTATAATTAGTAAGTTGAAATATCAATGGGCAGGTCATATAGCTCGAAGAACCAACAACCGTTGGGGAGTAAAGGTTCTCGAATGGCGACCACGAACCGGCAGACGAAACGAAGTGCACCCACCCACCAGTGGAGTCGGTGGATGGAAAGGGCTCAGAACCGTTCTTGCCCTTTCGGATTTCGGAAATGTATAGGGGAGGCCTATGTCCAGCAGTGGACTCCTTCAGGCTGCTGATAATGATGATGGTGATGATGATTACAACTTCTAGGTAAAGGTTTTCAAATGTCGATCAGAAACCGGAAATCGAAAAATGTGACGCCTCCTATCCGATGGACCAATATTGCACAGATCACGGGAAGTCAGTGACTGAAAAAGGTTCGAATCCATTCTATATGGAAATGTATAGGGGAGACTCGCAGTGGACTTCTTTAAGTTGATGATGATATTACGACTAAGACTGATAACAAAGTTGGTCAACGCATTTCTGTATTTTGGACAGTTTTGCAAGTTTTAACAATATCTTTGAAAATCTCGGTAATTTTTGCCGTGACAACGTCTTATAATTTGATGGAGCCGGCTGCACGCACGAAAAAACAGACTCATGCGGCGTTACCTCACTCTGAGGCGTTCCATTTAAGGCTTGAAGTGCAAGCGAGAGCGCAGAACGAGCGACAAAGAGGCACGCACGGCCTCCGCGTTCGGCAGCGTTCGACATCTGTCTCTCTCCTACCTGAGTGAGAGATGCGTCCGCGTGGACAGCTGTATGACGTTGCCACGATCAACTATCGTCAGTAAACCGACTTTACAGACAACCGGTTTTTTGTTATTAGTTCACACCTAAACATAAAGGTATATGCTTTTTTTCTGATCTGTGTGGCTCAAGTTGATGGACGCATGGCAGTGCATCGCACAGCACGTTCCTGACGTACGTGACCTTCGAGGCAATGCTTTCTTATAGGCGATAGTTACCATTTAACATCAGGTGGGCCATATGATTGTTCCATGAGCAAGTTTTATAAAAAAAACATTCATAAAAAAACTCATATAAGAATGTAACCTTCACACGTACCTTTATTACATACTTAAAACTGTTTCCTATCATTAAATTATATTCGACCAATCAATTAAAATAATTATCACAATAATAATTCGAATACTCCAATAACAAAGAGTTAATAAAACTAAGTTATAATAAGGAAATCGTGAGGCAATTGGGGTAAAAAAATAAAGAACAAAGCATGGAACGATCTCTTAAAATACGGCTGCCATTTTGTTACGGCCGTTTTCAACTAGGTCCGGCTATACGGTAACGTTAGATATTTTTAACTCTAAAGCCATTCCACATCTAAGCGATCTGCGATGGCGATCAGTGAAACGCTGTCAAGTATGACAGCGATATTTGACAGAGTTTTACTAATCGCCATCGCCATCGCCTAGATGTGTGCAAGCCTTAAGTAGTATTTTTAAATGAACTATACATGTCTATTTCTGCCGTTAAGCAGCATCGGTGTGTTTGAAATTACTGGCACGTGAGGCTTGCAGAGTTGATGGACACAAGGCAATGCATCGCAGGGCACGTTGTGCGACGTGTGTGACGAGATAATGCTTTCTTACAGGCGATGGTTACCACTTAACATCAGGTAGGCCATACTCTTGATCCAGCAAGTTGTATAAAAAAATAAACTGCGATAACACACTCATAATCTTATACCTTTAAACGAGAAAATCTTGTATATATATATATATAAATATATATATATATATATATATATATATATATATAAATATATATATATATGTACATATATATATATAAATATATATATATATATTTAGGATCTCGGAAACTGAGCCAACGATTTTCATGAAATTAAGTATACAGAGGGTTTCGGGGGCGATAAATCGATCTAGCTAGGATTCATTTTCAGAAAATGACGAGAAATGGTTTTTTGCAATAATCTAACATTAACTAAATATATGACTGTTCCTGCCATCTATTGGCGATTGTGAGCATCTAACTGCAAACTATTCCAGCAGATGGCGTGTTAAATAAAAATAAGCCACTAAAGATTATGACTTTTCCTGACATCTATTGGCAAATAATAATACAACTTTTTTTTATAATACGATTTACAAAAAAATAAAATCCCGAGCGAAGCTCGGTCATACCGGCTCGTAATAGTAATAAAACAATCATAGGTACTGAAGTAATAGTTAGTAAAACAAGAATAGATTTGGCAGTAAATTATATAATAATACTGGCATGATAATGAAGTATATTTAAGAGCTTATTTGCGGAGAATGCTCGCTATAATTTCTCACCTCGACTTTATGTAATTAAACAAGTACAAATTCTCAGAGCAATGACTATAAAAAAATAACACCTATTTTTTATTGGTATGAACGAAGCAATGTCACACTACTACTACTGTTCTAATTAAAATATGAAGAATACTGATGTTTAACAGTTACTTGAAAAAAAGCTGGACAGTCAGAGCCAAAAAAGGAAAGCTAGTTTAAAGTAAGAGTACCTAGTAGATTTAAACTTACTTATTGCCGACATGCACATACATTATTTAAATAGCTTAGCTCTATATAGTATTAGAGCGCGCTATAGCTGTCTGATCGTTACTCTCAGGTAAAATTAAATTATAAGTTGCTTTAATTTCTTAGTTTTCGTATAGTAAGTGCTATGTTGAACGTTTAACTTATTTTTAACTTAATTACGAGTTTTGTCAAAAAGGTGTACTATTCCTGGGTTTTTGTGAGCTGAAGCCATGTCTACCCTTTGGATGAGGCCAAGCTGGGCAATCCTATTCCATCTAAAATCCTGTCCCAGGCACTGTAGCGTCCCGTAAGTAAGAGCATGAGTAAACACCGATTGCCCCTGACGCTTTATAAAACATATTAAATAGATCTAAAGGCCTGCTAAAAAAATATGTCTATTGTTCACTCAAAGATTCTAAAAATACGTAGCTACTAAAGTTCCTAAAGCTTCAATCGAATGGTCCCCGAACCAGGTGATTCGTGGCAATTGATAGAATGGTATTGTGTTCTACCCATTGCCGTGAATATTCAGATTTCCATGACGAACTATAGGGAAACGCTGCAATGTACAGGTAGCACAGCGTGGGAGCCTTTGATATTTCGGGGCGTGGGAGTGCATAATGTCAGGTCAAGGTTAAAGGTGAAGGTCATTGCATTGCGCAATGTTACGTTAGAGGGTGAGGGGCGTTGATTCGTGAAACGTATCAAGGTGTAAATGTATTTGTGGTTTGATTTGAGTTGTTTGCGTCAAATATCAACCGATACTGTATCATTTGTGACGTAACTTGTTCATTCATAAACGTTCTATTAAATAATGCAATGGTCTGTTAGCTCGCCATTTAGATGGGTGACTGATTATGGCAGTCACATCTTCGGCCTTCCACGAGCTCTGTCTGGCTCTGTCTCTAGCTCTGCTTTTGAGTCTGAGTGAGTGCTCACCAGTGTGTGACACACTGAGTGTGTGAGGTTTTGACGTAGGATTTATTCAGTCAACACTCACACAAACTCAAAACCAGAGCCAGACAGAGCTTGTGATAGATCTTGTTTTGAATTTGTGCTTGTGGAAATGCAGTTTTCTTAGAAAATAAGAGATTATTGCATCTTTGAAGTCATCTAGCTATTTTCAAGCTTCCCTGTGGTGAGTACATTTATTTTATATGCCTTACTCGGAGTGGTTTCTGGAAACAGATTTGGGCCAAATCTACATAACAAGGTTAGGGCGGCCGGAGAGGGCATACAAATACTTATAAATATGTTTTTTTTCCTGCTTTTTTCCAGCAAAGTTGGTAAGTTGATGAAGCTTTTCTTTTACCTTTCATTACTTGACTTACAAAAGTCGAAGTGAATTTGTATGTATTCAGTCGAATAACAAGAATCACTTTTAACCTGAAGCTAGAAAAAACATGATAAGACGTAGTTAATTGAAACACAAACAAAATCGATATAAATAATACGGGTAAATAAAAGATCGGCTTTTAATAAAAAAACAGTTAACCAAAGACCAGTTAAGTTAGGTCTGCCACTTCGGAACAAAAGCATGAAAATAAAACAGAACAAAGGTTCATTCTCCACTAAGACAACATGCTACAACGTAGCACCGAGCTACGGGTTGCTACGAGTTGCTACGACCCCGCTTTTATTTGCTAAGAGAGAATAATAGGCTGCTTACAGACGAGCTACATGATTTGTCAACGTCGGCAACAAATCGCTGCCTAAAAATCAATATTCAGTTCAATAAAAATCTTAAACCTTACTTTGAAACGGAAAATTAATCTTGATTTATCACACAACTTAGTTGGTGCTAGTTCAACTCATTTCATGCAGTAGTTTGTGGATTTGATGATATCCAAAGGACAAAAATGTTCTTTTGTTTTAAATAAATAGTGTGGACGATTCACACAACACCATATCGAACCCCAAATTAAGCAGAGCTTGTGTATTGACACCTATTTTTATCACACCTAATTGTATTAAAAATTATTTGTTCTCGGTGGGGATCGAACCACGACTTGCGGCGCTGAAAGCAGAGCTACTACCGATTGAGCTGAGAGGTCAGCCCACCATGTTATATATTTGCATTAAGTATATCATAATAATATTCATAATGTTATATACTTAATTTTTTTAGTACTTAGCTGTAGATATCTTATCTATTACATTTACTTTGTATAGGGCTGTATGGAACTGAGTAAAATGACCAAAAATGATTGCTTATTAAATAAATTGTGCAAAAACTAATGTCCCAGTAGGGACCATGGTTGGGATATTAATATGGGCTAATAATAATAGCTAGTAATACTCGTAATTGATAGAGCAATCGTCTGACGATTTTCATTGGTCTGCAGTGTTGCTCGTCTGTGAGCTCCCTAATGGAAAACAGTTTCACCCACATGTCTTTGAAACAAAGAATATTTTAATGTGAATCCAGGTTTTTGACCTTTTCAAGCTCGGGTATTTTTTCTTTTTCCTTAAAATTTCTGAAAGACTTTTAATTTAATATGAGATAGGTAAATGTGTGTGTGTGTGTGTTTATATACAGTGATATAACTATTAATACAGTACAATAACACAGCTTTAAAGTGAGTCAATACACAAAATATTTTTAGTTCTATTTTTATTTATTTCTTTTATAAATAACTCTTTCTTTAAAAAGTATGAAATAAATTTATTAAATATGGATATAAAATTACAACCACCAATAACAATGATTCTTCCTCTTAACACTCAAAACAAAGTGCTACGGCGTAGCGCCGCGCTACAAACCGCTACGCAAGTCGTGAAACAAATTGAAGGCAATTTGTGTAGCTTTTTTGTTGGTGTTTGGTAATAATGATACACAGATTTGTTTTCTGTTACTTTCACGAGATGAGTTGGTGGAACAAACAGACGCGCCACCTGATTTGACATGGTTACCTCCGCCTAGAGGAATTGCATCTCATAGAACACGTTTGTGCCCTATGTGGCATTGCGCTGCATCCGTAGCTCTGAGACAGAAGGTTGTAGCGGTTTCATGTTATTCTAATTACATGGCCATCTACAACTACCAAATGCGAGAAGTAATTATAAAGTTTATGATTATTCCATCAGCTGGTCGTATAAAAAAATAAGGTAATTTGTTAGGCAGTCATAATAAATCGACAACAGTACAACATACAACCATTACGTGAAGTTCATTTCTTCACAATAAGAAGTACTACTGATATTATTACTATTTTTACTGTTGTCGATTATAACTGTCTAACAAATTACCGTTGCTATTAATTTGATACCAACCTGAGCTTAAAACTACTAGTCACCTCTTTTACGTAGGCGTTCTATACCACAATAACCAAAGTTAAGCTCAAAAGCCATTTTAAATACTTTCCAGGCGTTTAACAAAGACCATAAATCAAAACAAGCGAAGCACAGCCCTAAAGCTTGAATGGGACCGCGCGTAGGCGTGAATGAAACGCGTAGGCGGGTGAAAGAGACAGAGATACAACCCACTTTCCTCCCACGTTGGTCAGAGCGAGAGGGGTGACGGGGGAGGCTCACCCACGCTTCAATTTAGGTTGAATGAGTGACGCAGTTGTCTAGTGGATTCTATATGGATATTTATACAGGTTTCAATATGGAGATTAGCCGATTGTTTGATCGCGCTTTTGTTGGATGGAAAAGAATGGTAAGCTCGGTGGGAATCAACCCACTCTTTCAGGTATTCGATATAAAACGTGATTGTTTTGCGTAACTCATCATCTACAATGGATGTATGTACAATTACATAAAAAAAAATATTTTTAGACCATAAAAGTAAACAATAAATGATGCATAATTATTATGTTTGTAAGTTATATTATGTTACTTCGAATATAATCGCTTTGTGTAATAAAACTTCTTGTGAGGCCGATTTCGCGGATGACTATTCAACCAATCAAGCATTTGCAAGCTAACATTTTAAATAATCATACTGTCAAACATTTGATCAGTCATTCGTGAAATCGACCCAAGTTACTTTTATTCAGGTAAGTACGCAAGTAGAGCTACGAATGGACAAAAGTGAAAGTTCTTTGAATAATAAGATTATGTTATTATTATGTGCAGTAAAAGCAGATCGTAAACCAAGTAAATTGTTAATTTGTTTTACTTATGCATTCTGCTTTTGCGTGTGATGAATAATACTTTCATCCGCAAAATATATCTCTGTAGTATTCCAAGCGCACATTTATTAGCACTATCTCTCAGAAAAGGCTCTATGTTCGCTACACTAACATTGCTTGAGTTATTATACGTAAGGCTGGGTTCACATAGTGCGTTAATTCGACGCCATTGTGCCGTTCAAAGGAGCCTAAGGCCCAGATTCATAGACCGCACTTTGACTTTACTTTGATGGAAAGTTCTACTTTCAACCAAAAATATATTTCATAGTTCTGTCAAGCTCTTCTTTTTTCAAAATGTTGAAGGTTAACTTCGATAAACAAAGCTTACTTTGCGAAGACTCCTTTGCTGTAAAGCAAAGTCACGTCTATGAATCTCGGCCTAAGTGGGTTGAAAACAAATGACATTCGTTTGCGCGTTCAACTGGCATGCACAGTGGCGATCGACTGTCTCTGGATGCTGTCAAGGCAAGACAAGCTGTGACAAGACGTGTTTAGACGTTGATTAGACCTTGCACACTACCGCGAACGCAGATTGGAGGAGTTGATATGCCAAACATTTCTTAAAGCTGTATGCAGAAACAATGCTTGAGTCTGAGTCGAGCCTCAAGCCTAGATTTCTGACACTTCAATGGAGAATTGTCAAAAAATCTATGCTTGAATCTCGACTCGGGCTTAAGCATTATGTTTGCATACGGGCCTTAGTTTCAAGCATCGTCGTAAATATAATCAGTCTTTTATAGGATACATTTCGGGGAGTGTGCCCAAGAACTTTACGACTTGGTTCCTTCATCTCCCTTCCATCTTCGGACCACCATGCGTACGGAAACGATATAGGCATCCATTCATGGTAGATATACTTTCTTCCTGCATTAAGCGCTTCGCTTACCTTTATAATGCGGACAGTCAAAGAGTAGAGCTTGATGCCGGCGTATGTTTTTCCGAACACCTATGATTTCGATGTTTACAAGAGAAAGAGTGGATAGGTATCTTGTAAGTGAGCAGAGCGTAAGCCTATAAATTGTAAATAATAAACCCTTTTAATTATGAGCTACTGTTCAATTTAAATGACATAATTTTTAAGTCATGCTAGAAATAGAGATGTATTATGTATTTATATTTATTTATATTTCGTCTCAAACATGCTACAGACACAAATAATACAACAACAAACAAAATAAGTGAAGAAAAAAAGAGCATCATTCCACTCAGCACTTGCCATAAAAGCGCAAGGACTTATATTATGGCTTATATGATATAAGTTAAGATGTCCTTGCGTCCAGTAATTTTACGCCAGTGTGAATGCAGCCTTAGCTTTTAAGAGTTATTATATAGCTGGGAATCTCACCGGTATCTCAAGGTTTATGAAATGGAGAGGTGCTTCAAGAAAAACATCTGTGGTTTACTGAAGTAGTTAAATGTAGATGATAGGGGTTGCTTTCTCATTTAGAGGGGAAAAGTATTTTTTTTAAGGGAAAAGTGAAGGGATAAGTAAGCTTACTGGTTTTATTACACTGTGTTCATTGCGCCTATCACTAAATTCAAATATAAAATTTTATTTATTTCGTTGTATCACAAGGATCTCTTTGAAAAGTCTCTAGGTGAGTCTAGGTGCTACTATATGATTTTTGTTGCAAATTTTTAATTTAATTCGCGTTCTTCGTTAGGTTTTATAAAAAAACAAAAATTTAGAACAGATCCCGGACATAAGTAGTCATTACGTCACCAAAATAATCAAGGTGACCTAAATATTATATCACGTGGGTTGGCTTAAAAACAATCTTATAGAAACCCCAAGTTTTTAGCATTTTATGTAAATTTTTGTAAAGTTATAAATACAACTCTTCACTCTTTCAGTTTCTATTTCTTCAGTTTATTTCACTTCATAATAATACCGCTGCGTGAATGACGTCAAAAGGCACGTTTGTGACGTCACACAAGTCACGTTTCCAAGCGCGATAACTGCGTAAATACAGAGCCAGCACAATCTTACTTATCCTGTCAAAGAATAATGGACTCTAGTCTCAGGGGGCTAGATGTTGTTTCAGCTTAATACGAAAGTCTGAAGTGTGTTACATGAAGTCCTAAGTTTGTATTAGGAGAGATTTCTTTGCGTAAATGGAATATCTCAGGCAAGTAAGAAGTGTTGTTGGAATAAATAAGATAGAATGTTTCAGGTTAGTTTTCATTTCACTACGAACCTCTGACGATAGGGTGCAAAATCCCATCAGCTTTCGCATAAGTCTACTGTCGGAAATTGGCCTCCCTGATCTTTTGGGGTCATTCCAACCAGACAACATAGGGCACGTGAAGTCTCCACGTAAAGCTCTAGTAGTCTTTAAGCCATAACGGAAGTTTTAGAGCCATCTTGGGTTTTAGTAATTTTTCTACATAAACAATTTTTGTTTAAAAATATATGTTTGGACCGAAATTATATTTTTGCCAGATTTTGTGCCATGTTTACACAACTTTGTTGCTAGTTTCATAAATATTTTTTGTGGTTTTATGAAATGTAAAAATGAGCGAAAAAATAAAATGTTTGACAGTTGTCAGCCCTTTAACCCGTCAGTTATTAGCTTATAAATGAACTTCCTTTTCTATTTTATATGTAAAAGTAAGTGATGCAGCGTTGGCCACTTTTCAGCCATGAATATTTTACCGAGCTGGTTCTCAGACAGGCTTTAATATGGAAGCTGCTAGACTACTCGTTGTGACTGGAAAATATCTGTCTCACTGAAAAATAGAAAGTTCAAGATACAAGTCGGCTCAAAGTGCACGAAAGTGGCCTTTTCGATGCGCACGTTCCACACGGTGAATGCACCACACTTGGTTTTCAAGAACTTGAGACACGTTAAGAAAAAAAAATCAAGAAAGTTTAGAAGTAGGATGATTCTGCCGTTGGTGCCGGTGAAATTACTGGCACGTGAGGCTAAACATCTTGTATGCCTCAAGTTAATGGACGCAGAGCAGTGCATCTCTGGGCACGTTCCTGACGTGTGTGACCTACGAGGCAATGCTTTGTTATAGGCAATCGTTACCACTTAGGGTGGGTCACGTGCTTGTTCCATATCGAGGGTGCAGTGTTAAAACCTGATAAATGCAAAAAATATCGAAAATTTGTTTTCGACAAAACCCGACAAATTAAGAAATTCTGATTCTCGTGAGTTATAAACAAATTTTAGTTTTTTTTTGCATTTATCGGGTTTCAACACTGCACCCTCGATATTGTCCTATTGTCATATTGTCCAGTTGTTTACATAAAAGACGAAGTTACCTTATGACTGAACCAAAGACCTTTAGTATGTAACTGTAGGGTACGTTTTCATTTGATTTGCTAAATCGATCAAAGAACTACACATGAAGACGCGTAGGTGGTAGTTTCGTAAAAACAAGCTTATAAATCGTTTTAGAATCCCCAGGTTCTATTGTGTAAGGGGCCGAGGGTTCCCAATAATTGTATAACCCAGGATTGATACAAAGTGAGTTTGGTTCTTGCTTAGGGCTGTGCCACAACTGCCTTTTATACTTCATGTCCGGTTTTTTCGCAAACGAAAAAGCTGACAGATAATATATTGTTCTTGAAGAAATCATTAAGCGTTCACCATAGTTAGATATTTTTAAAAGCACCATATTACCTCTACTTGCAAAGCTAATAAACTTTAGGATTTTTTCGCGCCACCTTTCTGTTGTCAATTGCTAGAGTACTTGGGTCTTAATTTTCATGTGCTTTTATTGAGATGCTTCGCGCACTCGTCTGACCTGGTGTCATTAACCATAAGGGCTGACAAGGCCCAATAACGCCCAGTGGGAAATAAGATTGCTCTACACGTACAGGGTGTTATTAATAATCCTAGCGTAGCGTTGGACTAGTTGATCCGTGTTTTGTCTCTTGCATTGACATGCAATTGTCAACTCGAGCAAATGTGACAAAACACGGATTAACTAGTCCAACGCTACGCCAGGATTATTAATAACACTCATCATAGTGTATAAAGCCGATATAAAAATCATTAGATTATGTTCATAACTTTTGGGATGCATACAAATTCAAATAAATACAATTACAAATAGTTATTTTCAGTAAACTTAATCTATGGTTCATTTCATGGGTTAGAGACTCTCTTTTAAGTATGGATATGGATGCATACTTATTATCTATGATCATCACAACAATGTTTATTATAAGGGATCGAATCCAAAACTGACACCCAGATGGCAAGCGCCAACTATCCTATACAACAAATCGGTTATCCGTCTTTTCTTAAAATTGGCCGACTTCTTTTAATGTGTTGGCATCCCTACTGGCGCAGATGTACAGGGTGATTGAGTTATACGCCTGTCTTGTTTACCATTACTGGTAATAGCGCCCCTATTGTGGCGTTTTATTATACTTGATGAAATGTTCTATTTTAAACTTCCAGTAGGCCTACCATGAGCTCAGTCTGGCTCTGTCTCTGGTTCTGGTTTTGAGTCTGTGTGAATGCTCATCAGTGCATTATCCTGTGTGTGTGACGTTTTGACGTAGGGTTTATTTAGTCAACACTCACACAGACTCAAAACCAGAACCAGAGACAGAGCCAGACAGAGCTCATTGTAGGCCTACTGGAGGTCTCTTATATAACACAGATAAATAAAAGTAAATAGGCCTTTTCATCTATTGTAGAAGATTTAGTATAGCGTCTGGGGCAACTGGTCATGCCCCTACTGGTGGTCATGCCCCTACTGAAGTGATAAATAATTATATCTATAGAAAATACCTGAAATTTGTTTATAGTATTCGCACGACTTCTAGTCACCAGCCGCGGCATGCTCTATTCGTCAGGCATGTACAGCTGCAATGGCTGGAGGCTCAGGAGGTAACTAGCCGTAGCGGCAAAAATGTTGGGAGTACCTTTTACCTTTCAAAACTTAAAAGGTATGAAATTACTGGCACGTGAGGCTTAACATCCGTATGCCTCGAGTTGATGGACGCAAGGCAGTGCATTGTAAGGCACGCTCCTGACGTGCATGACCTTGAAAGAATTGACGAAATACTAACGCCACATAGTACTTTTATTTATTAAAATTCTTGTTATTGTGTTTGCTTTAGTAATCAATAAATAATTATCGTTTAAGGCCTGCACACACCTAGTTCGCTGGCGGTAGCGATTAGTGAAACGCTGTCAAATATCACTGTCAAATATCACTGTCAGATTTGACAGCGTTTCACTGATCGCCGACGCCAGTGGCCTAGGCCAGCAGCAGGCCTTTAATTTCCTACGAGACAGTGCTATGTTAATATATTAACAAAGCAATGTCTTGTTTACCGCTCACACTTGGGGTCTTTCGTACCTACTTGTTGTACATTTTTAGTCCTTCGTTTTCGAAATTAGTTCCGCTGACAAAAGATACATTGTTGTAGTATCAAAACTTATTGATAAAATAGAAACATTGTTGCAATGACAATTAATTCTTGACAATAGAAACATTGTTGCAATGACAATTTACTTCTTGACAATAGAAATATTGTTGTACTGACAACTTGATCCATGACAATAAAAACATTGACGCACGGACTATACACCATGGTGGGCTCTCCTCTGTTAAAGTTTTATTGTTGGAACCAACAATATTTTTTTTTGAGTGTAGGTAATGGTTATCACTTAACATCAGATAGGCAATATACCTCCTTGTTCTATCAGTAAGTTGTATTACAAAAAAGGTGATGATGACTATACTACACTCTAAATGCTATTAAGACCTGCGCACATCTAGGCGATGGCGATGGCGATCACCTGAAACGCTGTCAAATATTGCTGTCATATTTGATAGCGTTTTAGCTTATCGCTATCGCTTAGATGTGCGCAGGCCTCTAGGCGGCTAGCAATTTACTACATTCAAAAAGCTAGAGGCATTGAAGGTGAAAATGGGAGCTCGAGCGAATTACGAGCAAAACGACATGGTAATCTACCTCGTGCTCAATTCACAGCCCCTATCCAGCTTTTGATGCTCGCAGATATGGCTTCGGGCTTATTGAGAGCGTGCTTTCTACTTTATAAATTCATTTTACATTTTACAGTTGATATAAGCTCTGCCTTCTGCGCTGGAGAGCGTGGGTTCGAGATAGAGCTTCTGGCCTACCATAAGCTTCAAATGGTTATGGTTATGGCTGTCAAATTTGTGTCAACAGTGTCAATACATTCAAACCCAAGAAGAAAATGAATGTGTGGGTCAGCCTATCTATACACAATTTGACAGCCATAGCCATAACCATATGGAGCTCGTGGTAGCCCTGCTGGTGATGGTTAGAGCCGAGCAGAATTTGAACCCGCGACCTTCCCCTTGGTACGGGGCTGCGCTGACCGCTGCGCCATCGGATCCTAATCACACTCGACGAATAACTCTTATGGACTGTTCGGCACTAACGCGACCGTGGCTCTATCCACAGGTTTGACGTTACAGTCAACTACTTACCTGCTCAATAACATACATTTTGTGTTTTGCAAATGTATAACACTCTTCTCAGAGGCTTGGGCCCTAAGACACCATAGCTTTATAGTTTACTAGCAGCCCGTCCCGGCTTCGCACGGGGTAGACAATATTGTTGTACATTATTTTGTTCTATCGCTAATAGTTTCGGCAGCGCATTCGACGAAAGACATTTTAAGACTCATTTTTCTACACCTTCGGTTACATTGTTCAAATTTTACCAAGGATCCCTATTTTTTTTTTAAATGAAATGTAGCCTATGTCAAATTGGAAGAATGTAGCATTCTATTGGTGAAAGAATTTTTTAAATCGGCCCAGTACTTTTTGAGCCTATTCATTATAAACATACAAAAATATGTACAAATCTTTCCTCTTTATAATATTTTATTATAGTAAATATAGTATATATAGATTGATAGTTCCTTATAAATGCTGCAGCAAATTGGATATAAAATAAAAAAAAAACATTATTAAAAAAATCAAGCAATCAATAAAAATATAAACATTTAGTTGCATCTAAAAATAAGGGTACATGAAGTTCCTAATTACAATGATGTTAATTATATTGGCTTGTGCACAGTATTGTTGTATTGCAGTATCTACACTAAGTGATGAACTTGTGTTGTAGATATCGTGTTACCTTCATATTTTGTGGTTTCGTACATGCCATGTTGATACAACTTAACTATTAGATAAAGCAAATAAATTATAGTTTAAAAAACTAAAAAAAAACCGCTTTTTTAACTAATTGAACTAATAAGTTAAAAATAAAACTGTAATAATCAATTGAAAAATTTATCTTTTTATAATAACTTCAGATATAATAAACTATTGATAAAATATTTACAACAATCAAAATCAAGCACCCCACGCTTTTTGTACACTATTATAAATTTTTCAATTGGTTATTACAGTTTTATTTTTAACTTTTTAGTTCAATTAGTTATAAAAGCGTTTTTTTTTTAGTTTTTAAACTATAATTTATTTTTAACTTTTTAGTTTTTTTTTTTCATTGTTTTTAGTTTTTTTTTCATATTGTTGCATTGTCATCGACCGTTGACAGGTGTGCAAAGTTTAAATCAAATCTGATCGTTCAAAATAGGACAAAATCGAGCTCAAAGAGGTCGGTTACACACATACAGGTGAAGCTAATAAAAGCGTTATAAAAACTGTTAATTTTGGTCAAGCTTAATTAAAAACAACTATGACGAAGCATGCTTACAAATGGGATTGCAGCCTGTTTGCTTTAAAGCAGAGGCTTTACCGAGGTGTACTAGAGAGAGAGAGATAGTATCGATATCAGCTATCGATATCGATAGTATCGATTGTTTCTTATCGATATCAGAATGACATAATTTGATAAGAGCTTTTGAGCTACTTTCACTAAAAATGCTATCATACAAGTACTTATTTACAAAATGTTACTTCAAAATACAAAAAAAAAACAGTTGCGTTATCTGCAGACCGTTACAAACGATCTAGAGATTGCTCCACGGATCGAAATCTATTTTAATTTTTGACTGTCCTCGCAGCCTATTGGCAAAAGCTCTGCCTTCTGTGTTGTAGTTCGTGGGTTTGATCCTCGTAGCAAATATTTGTGTTGTAAACACAAATATTTGCTGTCGGTACCACTGGTGACCACTCACACAGACTCAAAACTTGAGCCAGAGACAGAGCCAGACAGAACTCATGGTAGGCCTACTGCTATCAGGTTCCCATAGTACAAGCTCTACTTAATTGAGACTAAAAAAAAAATATTATAGACAATTCACACAATACTATCTAGCCCCAAACTAAGCAGAGCTAGCTAATCATCATCATAATCAATCATTTTATTTATTTGCTTGAATGGTGTATGTACATAAGATCTTAAATATAATATAAAGTAAGTAGCACACATTCCCCACTACATTGCTGGGATGCAAAAATAGCTAGCGTTGCTAGATAGTGTTGTGTGGATTGTCCACAATGTTTAATAATAAAAAAACTATGAATGCACATCCCTAATACCTAGGTAGTAGATATTCTATTTTCAACTCCCGCTGAATGGACGCGTCGGCTTCAGGCCGAGAACAAAGGTATGCCACTGTCTAGATGTAAACATAATAATACCGACATGCAATATCGAACCAAGCTTTCATATGAATATGCCCTTCTTCTTAAGGCCTGCGCACATCCAGCGCAATGGCGATGGCGATCAGCTGAAACGCTGTCATTTATCTTTTATCATTTATTTATTGCAACCGGCTATCAAAATGTATCTGTTAATTTGTTTTACAATAAAGTAAAGTATAAATAATAAAATTTACACAAACATTTAGAAGAAAAAAGTGAGGACGTCGTAGAACCTTAAAGTTCGAAAACAACGTGTCCAGTACACGAAAGGAACTTCTTTGATTAAACCTCCTTTCACCACGACACGCTAAGAAGAAGAAGCCAAAAAACAAACAGTTTGTATATGCAAAAACTTTTTTGTTTGTTTCCATTTCTAAAGATGTACGCCGTAGCGTACAGATACCGTAGTAGTTACTACGCGGTGACGTCATTGGAGTGTGAGGTTCTATTCTGGGCAGAGAGTGGGCGCAATCTGCGACGCACAGCCTGCCTATACTATACTTTACTCTGGAATCGGCAACTGCTACGAAAACGTGGTAACTTGTTTTGAATGGTTTTCTGGTTTGCGGGTTTTTTTTGCTGATGGAAAAAGCATATGGCCTGCCTGATAATATTTATTTATTTAACATCTTATTATGCACTAAAACAACACTGGACGAAGTTACTCAAAGCTGTTTTTTTTAAAGTATTAAGTGGTAACCATCGTCTTTAATAAAGCATTATCTCGGAGGTCACGCACGTAGATTTCGTAGGCCCTTAGTTTAGTTTTTCTAATTTTAAAGGTCTTTGTATGGAGCTTTATTATGTAAATTTTATGTTATGTTTTTTTATTTTTATTTTATTTTATTCTCTATGTTATGTTCCTGTTAAATTTTGGGCTTATCTATCATATTAGCTATTCTTTCCCTGATTTTAATATAAAAAAAAAAATATTACGAAAAATATTTTTTTTGCAGTTATGATGGTTTGATACGTAGTGCCGATATGCGGTTAGTTTTATGAACTACGATGAAACTATTCAAGCCAGTAATACGTTATCATCGTTTTGAGAGAAAAATCTAGCGGAAAATGCAAGCGTAGGTAGCGAAAAGCTGCCTTCTGGTAATATTTTACGTGATTTGACTTGGTAAGGAAGTTTTCTTTAGTGAATCAAATTAAAAATATTTTTAGCTTCTAGAAGCGTAGATTACTAAGTGCATTTATGTAGTTTTTAATCTTAGAACTTTGTATTTGTGATGTTTACTTTTTTATAATGAGGCGGCGAGTAAAAAAAAAGTAAAAGTAAAAGTAAGGCTTTTGCATCTATTGTAGATGATTTATATAGTGTCAGAGCAACTGGTGTTTACCCATGCTGCTACCTACGGGACGTTATAGTGCCTGGGACAGGATTTAAGATAGAATAGGCTTAAGACAGCTTATATACGGCCTAATCCATAGGAAGACATGGTCAATACGTGTGGAGCTAAGCCGCGGGTTTCCTCACGATGTTTTCCTTCACCGTTTGAGAGCACTAGCATTGTGTACATCAATTTATCGAACAGGAAATCTATAGTTGCACAACTGGATTTGAACCCACGACCATAGGGTTAGAAGGCGGGGTTACAACCACTGGAACACAAGTGCTCGGTATGTGATAGGTAGTACACACGTTAAATTTAATTGAAGGTAGACATTTTATATCATAACGCGTACTTGTAAGTCATAAAAATAGTTTGAAAGTACTTTGTGTAAATAAATACTTAAGTAAGTAAAGTAGTCTTTTGTATGCATTATTCAACAATAATTATAATAAGTTCCAAAAGCCACAAGGACCTTCGTTATATTGAAAGGGTTTCAAGCGTGGAAAGGTACAGAAAAGGTCTTTACAAATTACTAAGAAACAGTAAAGTTAATTAAGAACTCAGCTCAACCCACTCATTCGACAACACCGAGCCATGATTTCAATACAAAAGAATCATAAATGAATCAATTTTTGACTGGCCTCCCAGTCTAGTTGGAAGTAGCTCTGACTTCTGCGCCGTAGGTCGTGGGTTCGATCCCCACAGAAAACAAATATTTGTGTGGTGAACACAAATGTTTGTTCTCTGTCTGGGTGTTTACTATACTATAATGAAACGCTGTCAAATATCGCTGTCAAATTTGACAGCGTTTCACTGATCGCCATCGCCAGCGGCCTAGGTGTGCGCAGGCCTTAACAGAACTTTTTTATTAGTTGGTAGCCCGAAAACTAATTCTTCTGAGTAGCTGGTTACGAAACCCGGTTACGTTGAAGAAGTAAAGAGATTTGACAAACATTATGGTTTGTAAAACCAACAGCCCTTAAATGCGTGTAAGTCATTTTTAATATACTATATAAGTTTAAAAAACCTGAGAAACGGGCTTCATGGCCAAACAGCTGAACCAATTTCGATGAAATTTCTATGGGGCCAACCTGAAAGTATAAGTATTAAGTTTTTTTTTAATCGACTCATAAATGACGCAAAGAAAAAAAGAGGAGGAAGTTCTTAATTCGGTTGTATTTACTGATAATTATTGTAGAAAACCGGTTGTATTTACTGACAATTGTAGCAGCTAATAACGGTAACTCAAATAGAATAAAACCAAGAGCTTCCAGTAAAAAAAAAACATGGACATTTCTTTCTTCCGGCTTGGCTTTTACAATTAGCTAGAAAGCCTCTGAGAATTGTTTTAGGCTGACTTTCATCAACAAGTTTACCAGCGGTTACTTTAACCATTGAGTATTTTTGACAGTTTATAATGTCACTTGAACATCAATGAATGAAACGTTGAAGGAAAACGGGGAAGAGGAAGGCCAAGAATAAGTTACATGAGCCAGATAAAAGAAAAAGTCGCTGTCATGTCGTATAAGGAAGTCAAGGAGGCTGCATTCGAAAGACTTAATTGGAGAAAACTGCATCAAAACCCCGATAAGAGCTAAGCTCTTAAATTTAAGAAGAAGAGAAGTACTATGTTACTCTGATGTTAGCTGTGGTACACAGACGTTTTGGCTTAGGCTGTTTGTAATACTATTGATAAATAAATAAAAAATAGCTACATAATTACACAATCAGCCAGCAGCGAGTTTGTCTTAACCGTTGGTTATGTTGGTGAACTTTGCCTTCGGGTAAAAGGTAACTCGCATAAAAGGTTACTCGAGTAACAAGAGGATTATTGTTTGCCGACCTTATTCAATTATCCTAATGGCTTTCAATTTGGACCAAAACAGAACTGTAAGAGGATTTAAAGGTAATGGTGTGACGTCAGGGGTATCATGTTACTGTATGCCATGTGTTTTCTTAGAGTAAATAATGTACTCGTTCGATAGTTTAAGGATAGCATCAGAATTTGTTTATTCACCACTATTTTGTAACTACCAAAAAAAAATAGGGTAATGTAGTAGGGGTAGAACATTATGAATGTGCAATCAGAATTTTTAGTTTCGATAAAATGACAAAGTTATTAAATGTTAAAATTTACAGAAATCCTGTATAAAATTATGGACCCATTAGTTACGTAGTACCTACCTACTAGAGAGAAAAAAAATTACACTGTTCGGTTCCGCTTGGTATTTAGCATTTATGAATAAAATAATGTTTGCTTGTGCTGTGTAAATCATTTCTCAATATTTGACAAAAAATTGTGGTTATTTAAAAATATTTTTTTGATGTCTCAAAAATATTTTTTTTTCGTGGATGTGTTCAGTATCAGCAGCCAATATCGGCATTTTTTTTTGGTAATTACAAAATAGTGGTGTATAACTAGCTGATGGAAAGTATTATGGTCCACCTGATGTTAAGTGGTAACCACCAAAAAGTTAGTCGGTTCTTCATGATTGGTGTCCATTTGCGAAAGTATTTATTTTCTAAAATCCTAGTGCCTCCTCAAAATAACAGCTAAGAAAGTATACTTGAATGACCTTGGAGGCAGTAGTTGCTATAGCTGATGGTTACCACTTCACATAAGGTGGGCCATCTGCTTTTTCCCTAAGGTATAAAAAGGTCTACCCATGACCACGGCTGTTGTAACATAGCCGAAACGTCAGGAAAATAAATGTAATAAGGTACTTTATCGGTAAAAACCCTTTAATAGATTCAGTATTTGTTAAGATCGAGAAAGTTTAAAAATAGTATAAAAAAAGTTTAGAACCAAAATTTTAAAATACAGCGAGTAGTCTGAATGTCTCCTAATCTGGGCCATTCTTTACTTCGTTAGTCTCGAGTAGTCTCTAAAGAACCAAGTTCCGATGTCCGGACAATCGAATTAGCTCATAATAAAGCCATGGTTTGTTGAGAAATGGTCACCGTAAAATAGCGGATGCAGTCATCTACTCTGCAATACGGTAAACAAAGTTTTGCTTTGTCATTTTGTGGAAACACTGCTTGGAATGCGCGGTTACGGAAAATCAAATAGTTTTTTTTTTCAATAAGTATACGACTTTATTATAGAAAAAAAAACAATCAGGCCATCTACTTGTCCCTTGTTCTCATTAATCTCTCCAGGTTTTTCGATGGATTTATCACAATCAAAAAGTGTACAATTAAAAAAAATCATAAAAAAATAGCTGACAGAAAGTGGTTTATCTCAAATTTTCCAAGCAAAAATCTGACCCAAACAACAGTCAAATATTGGATCGGTTGATTGGCCATTCGTGAAATCGGCCTTAGGTAATTATTAACTTAACTAAGCATTTATTTATGTTCGAATTAAATTCCTTAGCCACTGTTACGGTGCCCAATTTTTGAGGTACTCCTCTAACTTAGTTAGAATGTAAGTCCTATTTATTCTGGGTCTGTGAAAAACTTTAGAGCTACTTTGTAGAGTCTGTGGGCTCTGTTTCAAACGATGAGAATAAAAAAAGAAAAATAATACTTTTGTACTAAGAAAGAGCGTATCAAGGGAACGTCGTTCAAGTCTCACTTAGCTTGTTTCTTTTGGGACATGTGTCAAAGTCAAAAAATAATTATTTATTTATATCGATAGGATTACTTTGAGACGTTTGATTATAAAATCTTTATGTACCGTTCTTAGTAACCAAAAAGAATTTGGGCGGTTAATCCGCAAAGCCAGACGAATAAAGTAGGTAAACAAATAAAATAAACAAGAAATATTATTTATAGCACCTGCTGTGTGCTATTTTGACATCATTATATCAGAAAAACTTGATCTGGACCAAACCTCGATTCATCACCGCCACAGATAACAAAATAGTTACATCACAAATGTCGCTTCAAGAATCCGGATACAAAGCCATTATGCAAATATGAGCTTAGTGCCCAAGCTTTAAAGTTCCAAGTCCTAGCTCCCTATATGTGATATGTTTTGTTTTGTTGGTAGAACGTAAATGAATGTCAAGGTAGCATTGTTGGTAGTAATTTGTTGTCACAAGATTTGTTTTAGCATTTCGCTTATTTTGGATGTTTTTTATTTCGTAATTACAGAGACTTAGCGTGAACTATTCGGTTTGTCAGTGATTAGCGGTAAATTAACATAATTACAGATCGCTACTGTAGAAATGAGCTAAGTGCGAGTCGGACTGTTTCACTTAAGGTTCTTCTTTTTAAAGTATCAACGAAGAAATGCATTACTGTTACCAATTAAGCATATTTTGAACTATTCTGTATTATATGAATTAGTGAAATTTTCTAGAATGCAAATGTTCAACAATAAAAAAAACAAAAACACAATGAAACAATTCACATGCCATTTGGGGTTTTTTGGTAGAAATTACAGGGTTTGAAATAATTTGGTAGATAGATAAAGAAAAATTGTCTTTTCGCGTCTAAAGCACCTGCCCGCGGCTCCCCTCACGTGCCTAATAAAAAGTATTATTCGTTATTTCAGATCACAAACTATGTACATTCTACGTTTCATCCAAATCTATTGAACCGTTAACGAGATGAGTACAAACAAACACACACACACTCGCATTTATAATGTTAGTAGGATAGTTAGTACTAAATATCAAAATCAGCTTTAAATATATCCGAGTTATAATAGCTATAAATTAGATGTAGATAACATTTATAGGCACAGACGCATAAAGTCTTAACGATAGTTGTATTACTTTATCGTACCAATTTAAAGTTACGCTTAGTTAATAGAACTGTTGATGGACGATATCGAAACCAGGCATTTAAGACGCTGAACACACACTTTGAGATTTTAGAAGATATGAAACCACTGAACTTAAATAACGAAAATCGCGAGCGACTGTCTTGTGTGCGATCCGAATTGAAAACAGTCAGACGGAATAAAATAATGTCAAAGTCAAAGATGTATCTATTCAGTACAAGGATCACTTTGAAACGTCTTAAAGCTAGGTGAGTCTAGGTGCCAGTTCCACGCGTCCAAGCCTAGAAGAACAGGCAACAAACTACGGCTTGGTTTTTACCGTTTTTTTGTAATTTTGTATAAATAATGTTGATTTTAACACGATTTCCTACTTAAAAGTTTACCTATGTATGAAAACCAGTTAGCCCAGCTAAATGTGCGAGTGAAAGTATATTGACGGTTGTCTGCCTCTTATAAACGCGAAATGAAATATCATTTATATGTAATATGTATGATTTTTTATTAAACCAGTTCATGGACCAAGCTTTTACACTTGAAGTGTGTCATTTTTTTTAAATCTAGAATAGAAAATCATCTGCTTATTGAACCATCTGAAGTTTATTTTTATTATGCTAATTGACTTCTTTTGAGGCACGGAACCCTAAATGCTATTATTAAAGATTTTAATAAAATCAACCATGCAAGCAGTAATTCAGGTAACGTCTTGTAGATATTTCTTTATGGCACATGATTTGGGTCAATTGAGCTATCTGTAGATAGTTTGCAATAGTCTATGGATAGCTCAACGTTTAATTTTGACATTAAGAATTTTTGTTTTTTTTTTATACAACATGCTGAACAAGCATTTGGCTCACCTGATGGTAAGTGGTAACCATTACCTTTAATAAAGTAGGCCTCGTAAGTCACGCACGTCAGGCACGTGCCCTACGATGCACTGCCCTGCGTCCATCAACTAGAGGCATACAAATGCTCAGCCTCACGTGCCAGTAATTTCACCGGCACTCACACCCTTCAAACCGAAACACAGCGATGCTGCTTCACCTATTTGTATACTTAAATACTTGTATTTTTTTTTAATGTAAAAAATAGACTAACGAGCTTACGGCCCATTTGATGGTAAGCGGTCACCGTCGCCCATAGAAACCAACAACACCAAGGGCGCGGTTGTTGCGTTGCCTACCCTGGAGGAGTTTTTTAACGTTTTTCTTGAAGCTGTTCATGTTGAATTTGCCTGTAATGTTAGTATAAGCAGTTTTTGTACAATTCCCAATTATATTAAAGCCATGGTAAATGCTTTATAAGGTATTCCGAACCATATTATTATATCGTGAAACCTATCATCACACAAATTATTGGATCCTAGCTTTAGGCTTTGATTTTCTAGCAAACGGAGTCCGCTATATTATTTTTATTGGTTATAAAACTCAACAATCTCAAAAAAATACGACTCATATCGATATTATGAGCCTATCTGTTTGATCATTATTAGCATTATCAGCGTGTTTGTCTATAGTTGGACGAAATTAAATGATGACTCCTTCATATGCCTGAAAACCAGCGCTGCTTGTGATGGTAGGTTCATACCTACCCCACTAAACAGCATAAGCTGAGTCAGGGCCTATTTGGCATAACATGTACCATGTATGTAGGTAGTTGATTTTTCTTTCTTTCTTTATTTTGTGCTAGGATATGTACCTACCTACTTTATTATTTGTGTGTTACAATTTTTTATTTTTATGTGTTTATTTTAGTAAGTAATGTTCCGTTCTGTGTACCTGTATAATGTCAAATAAATAAATTTTCTTCCTTTCTTTCTTTCATATTTAGAAAAATTGCCGTTCACCTCGATGGACAGGTGGATTGGTGACCGCAGTATACATGTTGATGCTTAGAAGATACTGTAGCCTACTTCTTGATATAATATTAGTTGCTTCTTCGTCAGCTAAGCTGTAGTAATCGATCTAGCTTTAGTAATACCTACATATGTAAATAGACCAGTGTTCAATCAGCACACTGTGTTTCCCTACACAAGCTAAGACAGCTCAAACTAAAACAGGACGAAACCTACAGCAGTCAGCATTTGGTAGAATAGATTAGAATAATCATTTATCTTCTATGTAGATAGATTAGTATGTTAATTTCTCGATATTTTATACGAGACCGCTATTGACCTGTCTTATTACGACCGTCATATACCAGTCACCGACACAGGAAGACCAGCGAATTACATGACCTTTCAAGAGTTGGGTAATTCCCTCGTCGCATTGTGTTAGATCACTAACACTAATAACTATTCTGTGCTGGCGTGGACAATGTCTGCTGGTTCATTATGTCATGACATTGGTGCGGTTTGGAAGTCACCTTTTTGACACATCATTTTTTGTGTGATCACTATATTGTTCTACTCGTAGTTCTTCTTCTTCTTCTTAATCAATAGCATCTGTCCATTTCGGATCAATTTTGCCAGTGTCGAGTAGTATAATAATGAGTTTAATGATGATATATTACATAGATAAAATACTTTTTCGTCAAGTCGTCAGTTATAGTACAAGTTGGCCCTACCCTAATTGGCTTTGGAACAAAAGATGGCCGTTTTTTCCAAAACCTCTGAAACATTTTCGATCATATCAGAATATCACATAATACACTTTAATTCCAACTGCTAACACTTTGAGCTAAGGCCTCAAGTAATGTTGGTTAAAATACCACCGAAATTACACAACAGAACGCAAAATAACACCAGAAAAACGATTAAAATCAAAAAGCTCTGTGACTTCCCAAAATGACAGAAAACCCTACCCGTAGTTAAGATTCGCCTGGCTAAACTTCGTTTTCTTCTTCTTCCTGCCCTTATCCCACTTTATGTGGGTCGGCACAGAATGTTCTCTTTCACTCTCCTCTATCAGCCGTCATCTCTGTATTCACTTCTTTCTTATCCATGTCATCTTTCACACTGTTCATCCATTTTTTCTTTGGCCTACCTCTATCCACATATCCATCTACATTCTTACTCATCACAAACACTTTCACTGGTGGAGATCGAACCCCCGACCTACGGAGCAGTAGGTAGCAGTACCAACTGAGCTGAGAAGCCCGTCATCATCTTTGCTTCTTCTTCTTCTTATCGTGTCACTGATTCTTTCGAACCAAGTGTGGTGAAAGGGTTTTAAGTGCGCCTCAATGAGGCTCCTTTCGTACATTTGACACATATTTTCGAACTTTTTAGGTTCTACGATATGCCGGTTTCCTCACGATGTTTTCCTTCACCGTTTGAGAGCACTGGCATAGTGTACATACATTTTTGGCAGAAAAACTCATTGGTACACGACTGGATTTGAACCCACGACCTTAGAATCGGAAGGCGGGGCCGCTACTAAGAGGCTACCAGCACTCATCTTTGCTTATGTTCGTTTACAGAAGACAAGCTATCTTCTTGTCAGGTTTCATTTTGATCATACATACATACATACATAAAATCACGCCTTATTCCCATGGGGGTAGGCAGAGATCACGGATTTCCACTTGCTACGATCCTGACACACCTCTTTCGCTTCATTCACTCTCATAACATTCTTCATACATGCTCGTCGGTTTAGGGTACTCCTAACCTGGGGGCTAATTCTCGGGCCAATCTCGATCATTTTCAATTTTATTTTATTGCTTCTTTTTTAAGAGAGATTTGATGATTACCTTGAGTAATTCATCAACGACCTCATCGTAAAGCTTCGACAGCTACGATATACGGAAAACGTAGAAAAAGAGCGGGGTTGTGAAAAGAAGCAATACAATAAAATTGCAAAATGATCGAGATTGGCCCGAGAATTAGCCCCCTGGCCTTTCTCTAAAACGTCTGCGATCTGATCGAGATACATGCGCCTAGGTCTTCCCCTTCCAGCATGTCCATTCACACTCATTTTGATCAGTTGAGTAATTAAGCCGGAAAAACGCAACAAACGTACAGACAACGCTTTCAAAATGTATGTATGGATGCGCCACCATTTTATTAAATCTAATGTATTATTCTAATAAACAGATTTTTATTAGAATAATAAATCTATTCTAGTTTTATGTTCGTCATTCTCGTTTAAAAATAAATAAATAAGATAAGATGAATAAATAATGGAGGACATCTTACAAGGCTTACTACTGAGCTTTTTAACTCATATTTACTGACCTTCTATCCTAAAAATAACTATCAACAAAACGGATTACAATTAAATGGTAGACATGCCCCATTTACATAATAATCCCATTAAAATAATAGATAGGTAACCATTTAAGACGGATACAAAAAAATATGAATAAAATCGATAAGAAATACATGCTGAGAGTAACAACGACAACTATAGAGCGCGTCTTGAAATTAACTGGTGGATACATCTTTAGATATAATTGATGGAACCCGTTAATTTTAAGCGATAACTAGCGATTTTTCTGCACTATCGTTTTTGAGTTCATGGTCGCTAAGAACCTCCAATCAGTTGCAACTTCTACGAGTTTTTTTTTTCACAATACGTACTTGTGATGAAAGTAAATGTAAAAATCTAAATTTTATTATTTGTGGTATCACCTCAGACTGTTTCAGTTATTTAAGTGTTTCAAGATTTAATTAATCTAAGTTATGAGAAGATTTAAGAAAAGAGTTTTTATAAAAAAACTACAGACCGCTTGAGTGACGAGGAATCTTTAAAAAAAAACAGTTATTTGTTTTGCCAATGTTTGTTCCGGTTCAATATGAGTAGGTATAGACAAGCTAGACGATTGTATGCAAATAAGGTGATCGGGCTTTTCCAGTCGATGAATGAATTAGTTATAAAGCAAACAGATGGCATGGATCTCCGTAAATAATTAAACTGGCGCAAAAAATCGGCCAAGTGCGAGTTGGGCTGATTAATGAAATGAAATGAAATGAAATATTTATTTGCAAGAAGCATGGTACAGTTCGATCGTCATGTAAGAAAAAGTGTCTCGCATACTTCGTCGGAGACATACTAAATTCATAATTTATATAATACATGTTAAATTAAAAAAAAACGGTATGCCATAATAATAATAATTGTCAAAAGTATTAATTAATTCAAAAAAATAATAATTCATAGAACATAACAACATAATTACAATATAACATAATTCAAACGAAATCCTTAACGCTATAATTTTTTTTTTCCAAAAGCCATGAATAAAGTTTCGTTTTGAACTGCTTACGTGGTAGCTCTCGAATAAATATTGGAATTTTATTATAGATTTTGACGGTCATAACATAGCTATTTTTATGGGTTAAGACGCTCAACTCCGTGAAACAACTTCTCTCTCGCACACTTTAACCATTCAAAATGTATAAAACAACCAACTTATTTATCGAAAGTCGGGAGCAGCTATCTTGTGTGATATCTACTCCAAGAGCTCTTCTAAATTATAGATCTCTGATATACAGAGATGAAGAGAGACGGTCAGTCCCTGAGGCTTAGTAACTAAGCCTTAGATTGGTTACTATTTTTTATCTATATTATTATTGTGAAGAAGATTAAAACGAATCAAATAACTGGGACTGGTAGGTTCAATTCAATTCAATTCAATAAGCGTTTATTCAATACTATACAAGAATCACTTTGAAACGTCTTAAAGCTAGGTGAGTCTAGGTGCCAGTTCCACGCGACCAAGCCTAGAAGAACAGGCAACAAACTACGGCTCGGTTCCTACCGTTTTTTTATATGATCCTTTTACAAATCAAAAATAGTCTAAAATAATAGCAGTGAAGTTCCAGTGTGGTGCCACTTCACTTAGTCAGACGTATGCAATGCAATAATACAAAAGCAAAAGTTTCGAAGACAGCACACGCTACGCTTCAAAGTTATAATAAAGGTAGGGACTGGTTTCAAAAGTTATACATAAGCTTGGGGCTATTAGCAAAAATATTTAAACATTTAAAACGCGTTGCAAGCCTGTACGGAACACTACGAAAATAAAAAAAAATATTAAAAAAGCGTCGCAAGTCTGTACGGGACCCAATGAAAATTTCAAAAAAAATATTTATTTCAATTTCGTTACAAGTCTGTACCGAACCCAATTAAATCACAAAAAGAAAGTATTCGTTGCAGGTCTGTACGGAACCCTTACAAAATGCTTTGTTATAGACACACACAAAACAAACAATTTAATTGCTCGTTTAACTTCGAATGAATAGCAAACTTATTATAAAAGATCCTTTATGTCGGATTGTTGAATATAATTGAGAAGAAAAGTTTTGTTTTTTAAACAAGAGATGATTAAAGCTACCTACAACCCGCCGCGACAAAGCGTCATCAGCAACGTGAACTGTCGTATCCAAAACCACTTTATTTTGCTATTTTCCTTAAGTAAATTAAAAAAGAATGGTGTGAATGGAACTGCTGGAAAGGGAAGACCTAGGCACATGTATCTCGATCAGATCCCAGACGTTTTAGAGAAAGGCCAGGTTAGGAGTACCCTAAACCGACGAGCATGTATGAAAAATGTTATGAGAGTGAATGAAGCAAACGAGGTGTGTCAGGATCGTAGCAAGTGGAAATCCGTGATCTCTGTCTACCCCCATGGGAATGAGGTGTGATTTAATGTATGGATGTATGTATGTAAATTTAAAAATAATAAAATAATTATTCGTGTCTTCAACGCCAATTAACGAAACGTAGTTCTAGTGCGTCAGTTTGGTCATATCTTGAAGTGCGTGCAGATAATTTACCTAAAAGTGTAAAAACTAGTTATTAACTATATACTACATAATTCAGTAATCATTCAATAATTTCGACTAGATTTTAAAATTGGCATAGATTAACCAATTTTAAAGCTAAATAGCGGAAAAATCCCCTGAAATTTTAACTTATTCTGATGTATTTTTTTGTGTAGCGTTGATTGACCACAATAATACATTATACAAAGGTATACATACATTTCATTTATTTTCACCAAGAAACTTATAATTAAACAAATATTTACAAAATGTTCAAGAAACAGTTGAGCTGTGTGTGTTGGTATTACAAACCATCTAAGGATAATTCAACTGATCCAAATCCATGCCAGATGAAAGCGTCCCCAAGAGCAGGCGGCATAGTCACGCTGAATAGCAATGCCAATGCGAAATAATAGTCATAATTTGAAAACGTTAATTTCCTTACTATACCTAACTTTCAACACCTCTTATCAACAAAATTTTATACACTAGATGAAATACACTATTATTCCGTCATTTCCGTTGTTTGGTATCTCGTTCAACTTGTCTGCTCATATGGTAATGACTGAAAATCAGCGTTTTGCTCTCGAGCAAAGCATGCGCTGAGCAATTCCCATTTTGACTAGCTGTAACACACACCTTATCATTTATTTTTTAGTTTTTAATGTAGTCGTATTTTTAGTTTTAATTATGCTTTGATTTTATATTTTCCTTGTTTTTGAAGTGAAAACTTCTTTAGCGGCGTTGAGCACTTTTTCTGTAATGGGTATAAAATCTTAAACTCGCGTCAGGAACGTCAGGACACGTGACCTGATCGAAAAAGCGTAAGACGGATGGAGAGTAGACAGCTATCCCCTCTCTACGGCGCGGCGAAAATGTATGCCTGGGCCTACTGTTTCGTTTAGGCAGCGCAGGGCGCTTGCGCGAATGTTCGTGTATGTTACAGCGTGCCAAATAACAAACAAGCCCCCCCTAACCATTCCAAAATATCAAACATGCTCAACGTTAATAATCAAGTTTTCACTTCTGCCGGCACTCCCGGAGTGCAACCCGTATTTTTTTTTTGTTTCGTGTGTGTTCATTTCTAGGCAAATAAATTATTTATCTATCTATCTAAATATGTAGATATTTGTACCCGTTTCTTACTTCTATACCAAGAAATTGATCTCAAGTCCAACTTGAAGCTGGAATTTGAGAAATTAAATCATAGATGATCAAGATAAGATATCAGATTGTAAGTCGGTCTACGCCCAGCAACTGGAATCGCATTAGTACGTAATATGTGCAATACTCAAACGTGGCAAGGACGCCTGCCGTCCGCTCTATTGCCCTACATACGTACCTAACCTACATAGACGTACATACATGAACCTACAAGCTTCACACCCTACCTGTAGGCCTACCACAAGCTCAGTCTGGCTCTGGTTTTGAGTCTGTCTGAGTGTTGAATAAATCAATCCTACGTCAAAACGTCACACACACAGTATAATACACAGGGTGTCGATTCTAAAGACACAAATCACTCAAGCGATCGCGTAAATCGATGTGAGTTGTCAATATTTGTTTAAAAAATTTGAAAATGGAACGCGGATTCAGCGATCACTCGACGATCACTCAATCGAACAGTGTTGCTGGAATTGACGCCCTGGTACATAGCACTCACACAGACTCAAAACCAGAGCCAGAGACAGAGCCAGACAGAGCTTGTGGTAGGCCTACTGGGTGTGAACCTAAAACCGCAAAATGCATATTTATTAGAATGCATATTCATTACTTTCAACTTATTTTATTTACTCAAATGCGAGATAAATATATAAACAAAGAAACTTACAATTAAACAAATATTTACAAAATGTACAAAATACACAAGAAACAGTTGAGCTATCTGCAGATCGTTACAAACGATCTAGAGATAGCTCTGATTTGGATCAGTTGATCCAAATCAGTACTTTGCATTCTATACAAATACTTTATAATGCTCAATATTAAAATGAATATCGATTGAGGACGCTGACAAAAAATTATACAAAAGTTTTTTGCTTTTTCAGTGCTTGCTAAAAAGGTTAGAAACTTGTGTCAAACTGTCAAGTTCAGTGTTTGCTAAAAAAGCTTGGAAACATGATTGTATCAAGTGCATGAACGAAACCTCTGTGAGGAGCATTTCAAATCCTTTCACCACAAAACACTAACTAACGACGCTGTAATTATGATATCAGTTATCTGGTTCCCATCGTACTAGCTCCGCTTAGTTTGGGGCTAGATAAATTTTGTGTAGATTGTTCAAATTATAAAAAAAAACATTATTTTATACTTAGTTGTAGTAAGTAAAAATTATTCAAATGTTTGTCTAACATTCAGCGGCGTCTTTACCTATTGTGCAGGGTGTGCGGTGCACACGGGCGCAGCGTCCTAGGGGGCACCGAGCGCTGCGTTCGGCGCCCCCTAGGACGCTGCGACCACCCTATGACCACCACGGGGCCCCACTTGACGGGCGCGTTGGCCAGGCGCCGCACTTTCAATGACCACCTTGAAAGCGCTCCGCTCTGCATAGATTTTGAATAGCATCTTGAGCTCTTCTAATATTTGATAAATTACAGCATTGCTCCCTAGCCCCACTCGGCCATTCGGCGGGTGCGTTGGCCGGGCGCCGCACTTTCAATGACCACCGTAAAAAGCGCTCCGCTCTGCATAGATTTTGAATAGCATCTTGAGCTCTTCTAATATTTGATAAATTACAGCATAGGGAGCGCCGAGCGTCGCCGCGGCGCTCGGCGCTCCCGAGCCCCACTCGGCCATTCGGCGGGTGCGTTGACCGGGTGCCGCACTTTCAATGACCATCGAAAAAAGCGCTCCGCTCTGCATAGATTTTGAGTAGCATCTTGAGCTCTACTAATATTTGATGAATAACATCAAAGCGGGCGAGCGCCGTGGCGCCCAAAAAGGGGGCGCCGAGCGCCGTGGCCTTTGGCGCCCCCCTTCCTCTTAGGGAAATAATTTTCGAATCTTCTTTCTAAATGCATTTCTAAGCTATAAAATAAACACACCCTTCAAGTTTCATGCTTCTAGAACTAACGGCTTAGGCTGTGCGTTGATTTTTCTTAAAACCATTTTCCCCCTTTTTCTCCTCTTAAGGAAATAATTTTCCGATTACCTTTCTTAATGCTCATCTACGCTATAAAAGGAACACACCCTCCAAGTTTCATGCTTCTAGGACTAACTTAGGCTGTGCGTTGATTGTCAGTCAGTCAGTCAGTAACGTAAGAATTTTATTTATTTAGAAGAAAGAAGAAGATAGTCATGTCAACATCATAATCATGGATACGTTTTGGCTTATTATAGAAAACACCAGAACACCTTGTATAGTTCTAAATACATTCAACAACACATCGTGGTAACCAAACTGAAAAATTTCTTCTTAAAAATCTCAAAACAAGTTTATTACCCATTGGGGAAATTTGACAGTTTGTGGTAACTTGATGTGCTGTTACTTGTACTTTGTATCTATTCCATTTTGAACGCGCGCTTACTAGGGGGCGCTTGGGTAATGTTTGCACACGGGCGCTACATGGGCTAGAGACGCCTCTGCTAACATTAAGTAGGCGTCGAATAAAGTCATTAGTACAGTTGCGAAATGGTTTAAGTAATGCCCTTACAATGTTGCATGTGGAATATTTTAATATTAATGTGTAGTTTCGTTTTTGAAGGATTAGGCGCTTATTTTGTTGTACAAATTGTGCACGAATAGATCGAAGTAACCCACTTTTAGTTAAACTATATTATAATAGCGTTAAACGGTTCTAGAGGAGATTAATAAGTAGTAAACTTAATTCAATTTAAACAAAGAAACTTAAAATGAATACAAACTGTACAAAATACACAAGAAACAGTTGAGCTATCTGCAGACCGTTACAAACGATCTAGAGATAGTTCAACTGATGACTGTTTTCAAAAAAACCTAAACATTTTGTTTTTTCTAACTTTATTCTACACTTTTTTTTCAAGGACCAATTTTTTTTTTTAGATAATCTGTGACTTTTTCTTATGACATCACAAAACCAGTTTCAAACCAATTTGGTTGACATCAACATACTCGAATAATTATGAGTAAACAAGTATTGGATGGTCTGCTTTGATTAAGTATTATGTGAGTGTGTTTTTTACAGGAAATTGATTAATAGATAGATAGATAGATAGATAGATAACTCTTTATTGTTCACCACACAGAAACATAATACAGGATTCATGAAGATTTTTGGCAAAACAATGGGCGACCTTATCGCTTTGAGCGATCTCTTCCAGGCATTTCCAGGAGTTTTTAATAATATTTTTACAGAAAATAAATGTAAACGAACCCCTTTGTGGGTTATAAAAAATATAGAAAACGCGTAAATCAATCCAATTACGGGAGTCAAATAATAAATATCGTTTGGAAGCGTTATTGGATACTCCCCACGCGCGCGACTGCCTCGGAAAATTGCGTTTTTCAGCGGAGATAGCACTGGTATTTGATATTTATTTAAAAAGATTGCGCTTTAAGAAACAAACATTTTGAAAAAACAACTGATGGAACAGTGTAAGATTTGCAAAAAAAAAACATTTCTCATAGCAATTTTTTTTTAAAGTTAATTTTATCAGAAAAATATAGGTACACATCCCAAGGCTTGTCAAGGACTGATATTTTTTATTAAGTATAACTCTCTTCTCCTTTACTCGCTCATGCTGCCTTCCTACGGTGCGTGGTTCTGCAGATCATCACGCACCGCGCACGACGACACACGGCAACGCACACAGAAAAGACTCCTGTGCTACCGCGCACCTCGGCACACGAGACCGTTCCCATGGTGTGTCGTGCGAGCTGGTGCGGGCTGCTGCGCGATATCACGCACCGGTGGGAAGGGGCCATTAAGACCTCTTCTTTGCGTGTATAATATATAAAATACCTACTTAGTTATAAGTAAGTTATTGGAGTTGGTATATTTAAAATTTTACCATTCGTCTTTTTTTTAACGCCATATCTGGCAGACGAGCAGACGGGCCACCTGATGGAAAGTAGTCACCGTCGCCCATAGACACCTGCAACACCAGTCTCATACAGATATACGTTTTTGTACGTCATAACTGTGAACTCATTAACTCATGCTACCCCTCCAGAAATACGCAAATCCTGTAATCTGAACTGATGAAACAGAATAAATAATACTTAGTATGTTTTACTGACGGAAGGATTTGGTGAGTTTGATGGTAAGCAATTTACGAACAGGATAATGCTGATAAATGCATTTAATAAGCGGTATTGATATTAATCGTTTGTCGGTTAAAATGAGGAATTATGGTAGCATCGTTTCGCTGTAAAATATTTTGTTTGATACGGGCCATAGTACATAAATTAAATTTGAAGTTACGCAGCGCTATCTAGCCCCGAACTAAGCAAAGCTTTTACAATCAACCTATACCTGAAGAAGGCCAGCCCTATACACCACCAAGAAAAACTATTCTAATCCTTCTCCGACAGCCTTATATTTCGACTCGCCATGTAATTTTGAGAAACTGAAGAACCTCAACTGGTAAAATAAATACTAAGTAAAACATTACTTTGTAAAAATTAACCTGGTTGACTTTTCCAGAACAAAGGAAATTAGTTTTCCGTGTTAAAAACCGCTGTGAAAACACACAAACACGTGACCGCAAAAACAGTGCACACGAGCAGTATTTCTTGTGCTATCTCTGCGCATAAAACAAAGCGACCACGCTGAGAGAAAGTAGCTGATAACAGAGAACGAATAGTCCAAACAACTTACCTTTGTTGTGGCAACTATGTAAGAAAATATGATAGGTTTAGAAACCCCAACCTCAAAATAAATACAGAATATGGAAAAAAAAAACAAAACGAGCAATATGAATTTATCTGTCGTTCTCGAATAGTGTCAGTGGTTCTTTCGAACCAAGCGTGGCTTAGACAATTGATCTAAATAGTCTAAGAAGCGTGGTGATAGGATTTTAACGCCTCAAAGAAGCTCCTTTCGTGCATTTGACTTTTTTTATTTTGAACTTCAGTTCAACGACGGCATTTAAATTCGATATTTTTAAATATTTTTTTAGTTCCTCACGATGTTTTCCTTCACCATTTGAGAGCACTAGCATTGTGTACATTGGTACATTTTTTTACAATTAACTCATTGGTACACGACTGGATTTGAACCCACGATCTTAGCATCGGAAGATCGCTACCAATAGACCACCAGTGCTATACAATGTGGCACCCCGAAATGGAAATACTCATCATCAGAAAAGTAACTTGGAAGTTGTCATCATCATCATCATAAATTGCACACGTCGAAATGCGAGAGAGCACTTCATTTAAATTTACTTCAATCATCATTTTTTGACTGTTAACTCGACGTTTTAGAGAAAGGCCAGGTTAGGAGTACCCTAAACCGACGAGCATGTATGAAGAATGTTATGCGAGTGAATGACGCGAAAGAGGTGTGTCAGGATCGTAGCAAGTGGAAATCCGTGATCTCTGTCTACCCCCATGGGAATGAGGCGTGATTTTATGTATGTATGTATGTAACTCCGCTATTCTACATCCGTCTTGGAAAAAATACGCTGAAATATTTTGAGGGAGATATTGAAGCTCATTTATAATGTTTGTATAGCTTCAGGATAAAATGTTTAATTCTTTGGTGCTATTATTGTGTGCAATATTATAATTTGTTATTATTTTTTGTAAGTATGTAGGTACTTAATGGAGTTTTTGATATTGTTTTTGTTAAGTATGTTATTAAATTTCTATGTATAACATATTATGTTGTTAAGTACTCATGTAATAAATGTATCGCTTTGGAGTGTCTGATAAGATGCATTTATGTTCAATAAACAATTTGAATTTGAATTTGTCTTACAGCGGTTACCGCTTCTTAGAGCTCATAACGAAGAAACCTGGGAAAGAGCGATAGCGACGGAAGGCCATTACACTTTCATAATCCATTGAGCAATAACAAAGTAGATGGAACGATACGAGCCATTCATTTCCACCCTTATTCTATCACCCGCTGAAAGAGGCTTGTATTTATCACGTGTATTTGACCTACATAAAGATAATTATAAGTTTAAAAAACTAGAGAAACCGACTTCATTGCCAAACGGCTAAACTGATTTTAATGAAATATGTTTGCGACAATCTGGACGTAAAAATAACCTTCCAAATAAAAAAATAATTTTCTAAATCGGTTCATAAATGACGGAGGCATGCAGTTACAAACATTAAAAAATTATTTAAAAAAAATGGCAACACCGATTTTAATAAAATTAAAATGGGACCAATCTGGAAGCACTACCTTTCAGATAGAAAAATATATTTTTTCAAATCGGCTCACAAATGACGAAGTTATGCGGTAACAAACATAAAAAAAAATAAAAAATACAACCGATTTGAGAACCTCCTCCTTTTTGATTGGAAGTCGGTTAAAAAGAGGCCTCGTGCACAAGCTAAAAGTCGCGCAACGAGCTATGGAGAGAGCTATGCCGGGAGTTTCACTACGCGATAGAATCAGAAATGAGGATATCTGTAGAAGAACCAAGGTCACCGACATAGCTCGTAGAGTTAGTACGTTGAAGTGGCAATGGGCAGGCCATATAGCTCGAAGAACCGACAACCGTTGGGGAATAAAGGTTCTCGAATGGCGACCACGAACCGGAAGAGTAGCGTAGGGCGCCCACCCACCAGGTGGACTGACGACATTGTTAAGATCGCGGGACGTCGATGGATGGAAAGGGCTCTGTACCTTTGTACGTGGACTATTTATTATAAATTATTAATGTAATATATAATTTAATTAATATAATATATAATTTTATTGATTATTACTGATTATTATTACGACAAAAAATAAAAGTGTTATATTTATATCAGCTATCTGGTTCCCATAGTATAAACTCTGCTATCTTGTTATCCTTTCCTTTCACCACTCTAGTTAAAAAGAACCAGTGACACGGTAAGAAGAAGAAGAAGCTCTGCTTGATTTAGGGTTAGATAGTACTGTGTGGATGGTCCACAAAAAAAACCGATTAGAAAAAAAATTGAAAGGAGTTAGATTTATTTTATAGAAACTTTATCACAATCGTCTAATGCTCCCTTCCTACGGTGCGTGGTTCTGCAGATCATCACGCACAGCCGACGACGACACGCGGCATCGCACACAGACAGGGCTCTTGTGCTACCGCGCACCTCGACTAGACCATTCTCATGGTGTGTCGTGCGAGCGATCCCCCTCCGTGCGCGATATCACAGACCGTGGGAAGAGGCTATAAGAAGTTTGGTTATAAAAAACATCTGTTTAATAGCGAAACTGATGTTGAGTCGTTGCCTATAACAATCAGTAGACCTACCACAAGCACTGTCTGGCTTTGGTTTTGAGTCTGTGTGTCCACTGAGAACGTCTGATAAGTGGCTATGCAAACTCTTTCATGCATAAAGAGCTCTACTAAAATATGGGTATTGAACGAGTACTCAGAGACTATTCCAGACACTTGCAAATTTTTGCTACGTGAAATATAAGAAATTCCATGAAACTTTATAAAGAAGAGGTGTTTAATTATGTCTTGAAAAGTTTCAAAGTAAAAATGATACATTAATTTAATTCCTTTAACCTCAAGATTACTTTACTCCGGCTACTTTGCATCTCTTTGAGCAAAGGTAAGTAAAGGTAGGACTCCATTTCTGTAAAATAATAATCCAACACTGTATCTTAAGGTTTTAGTTTAACTTTTTTCTTAAATAAAATCTTTTAAATTTAAATGATTTTATGAAGAAAATGTGCATCGGTCTGTCACCTCGCTTAACCTCAATTAATGTTTTATTCAAGTTTTTTAATTTGCCTATGATATAACAATTCTATGCTTAAACTAACCTAACCTAAGTTTCAAAAACTGACTTCATGTCCAAACTACTAAATTTTTTAATTAAATTTCGGTATGATCAATTTGGAAGTAAACTCGGTTCATAAATGACGAAGTAATTTGAAAAAATCATAAAAATACAACATAATTGAGAACCGCTCCTTTTTATTTGTAAAACGTGTTATTTGTGTAAGGCTGTTTTTTTTTCTTTCTGTTAGAATGTTTCTTTTATTTTTTGTTTATCTCAAATGCATCGTAAACAAAATTTGCTTTCTTCTTTAAGTTATGGCCACCGTATTATGTTTCAAAGCCATCGTATGAATCTAGTTCGAGGTCAACTTCCTAGAGTTATACTAACTTTCTGAACCTTGCAAATATTCTTGGAAGAGCTGAAGCTTGGAAACCGGAGAACAATTGTGTTTATTTTGAAAGATGCTGCCAAAACAAACCCATTACGTTGTTCAACTAAACGCAGGATATAAAATTATATATGATGTTATGATATAAATAACTAGAAAAAAAAATATATATTAGCGTAGTTTCAATTTCATTTATTTATCTTTCCACATACACCATGTTCTTAGATCTGTCATACAATTATTATTATAAAAAAAAATTAACCAATCAATGCTATAATAACTAAGTTCGGCAAGTTTTATCATGCGCACTTGTTGTGCGGGCAGGTTTTTCCGCAAGTAGGCCGCTGGTGGGCCCTTTTTGCGTGACCCTTAACACGTGTTGCTCGAACTTTAGGTTCTACAACACGCCGGTTTCCTCACGATGTTTTCCTTCACCGTTTTGAGAATACTGGCATAGTGCACATACATTTTTCGACAGAAAAACTCATTGGTACACGAGTGGATTTGAACCCACGACCTTCGGATCGGAAGGCGGGGCCACTACCACTAGACCACCAGTGCTCTCGCTATAATAACTATGATCTAACAAATGTTATTTTACATTTCACGTCAGGCTTATTTCTAATGTCAATAGGAATTTTATTACATTATATAGTTTTATGGAGACGCAAATGAAACTTTTTGAGGTTTTTGATAACCTATTACGGGATGTCACAATAATTTCCTTATTTATAGTATTATGGCTATGAGACTGGTAGAACTAGTAGAACTGGCACCTAAACTTACCTAGCTTTATGAAGTTTCAAAGTGAATTTTCACTTTTTTATTCCGTCATTTCGATCGACAATTTCCACCAGAGCGTGACATGCTTTGCCGAAAACACGCAACAAAAATAATTGTAACTTAAATTCAATGTCATAAGACAAATTAAGCATAAGACTTAATTCAATTTCTTGCTTAGTTGGCGCTGATATAGTGACGCCAAGATTTGTAACAAACCAATAACTTATTCAAGACGACTAACAAATAGATATAGAGGAAGAGAATAGGGTTCAGTAACCAAATAATGTTCTAATTTGTATGTCCGTCCAGGATTACAGCAGGCTATCGCAACAATTAGCTGGCCTACCTACATGCTGATTAGCTATTGCCTCTATAATTGGTGCGTGAACATTTGCTAGTGATTATGTTGATTCGCCGGTCAACACTTCCACTATGAGCAATCAAATGTGATTAGACCTTTATTGATTTGTAACTTTAAATAAGAGCACTGGTGGTCTAGTGGTGGAAATCTTTTTGATCCGTAGATCGTGGGTTCGACTAATTAGTTTTTGAAGACATTTATAAATTACTAGTGGCCGCCCGCGGCTTCGCTCGCCCGTTCCCGTAACACCCCGTTCCCGTTGCTTTTTCGGGATAAAAAGTATCCTATGTCCATCTCCCGGTTCTAAGCTCCCCACAAATTTTCTGTCAAATCGGTTCCGCCGTTCTTGAGTTATAAATAGTGTAACTAACACGACTTTCTTTTATAAATATAGATATAGATGGGCTCTGAGTACCGAGAGTACCAAGCAATTGCGGAGCTTCTGTACAGGACATATTATGCCACTCCTGCTTTCTTGTCCGCTGTGCACGACTACTTGCACTATGGTATGGTATGGTACTAGCTGCTTGCACTATGGAACACTTTTTTTGCATATAGCCAGCTGATGGAAAAAATAAAAAATCATGCCTCGTAGGTCACACACGTAAAGAACGTCTCCTATGTACGTGAGCCGCGCGTGCCAGTAATTTCACCGGCACTCACACCCTGGGCTCACACTCACACCCTTCAAACCGTAATAGCCCCTTCCCACCGGTGTGTGATATCGCGCACGGAGGCGAGTCAGCTCGCACGACACACCATGGGAACGGTCTCGTGCGCCGAGGTGCGCGGTAGCACAGGAGCCCTTTCTGTGTGCGTTGCCGTGCGTCGTCGTCGGCTGTGCGTGATGATCTGCAGAACCACGCACCGTAGGAAGGCAGCATAACACAGCAATGCTTGCTTGAGTGCTTGACTTTTAACTTAATAGATACATTTTGAGAGTTATTTATTGCTATAATTCAATAATGAATGCTGTTATTTTCCGCGTCCGCGGTTATATAATAGGTTTAAGTGCGTAGTTTTAATGTTTTGTTTGGTCACCATGTAGGTCAAGAACCTTAATGACAAGGTCGAGATCTTGTTATGTGTTTTATGCTTGTAGGTAGTAGGCGCTTTTTAGGGTTCCGTAGCCAAATGGCAAAAACGGAACCCTTATAGATTCGTCATGTCTGTCTGTCTGTCCGTCCGTATGTCACAGCCACTTTTCTCCGAAACTATAAGAGCTATACTGATGAAAGTTGGTAAGTAGATGTATTCTATAAACCGCATTAAGATTTTCTCACAAACATAGAAAAAAAACAATAAATTTTGGGGGTCCCCATACTTAGAACTGAAATTCAAAAAACTTTTTTTCATCAAACCTATACGTGTGGGGTATTTATGAATAGGTCTTCAAAAATGATGTTGAGGTTTCTTATATCGTTATTTTCTAAACTTAATAGTTTTTGCGAGAGACACTTCCAAAGTGGTAAAATGTTGCCCCCCCCCCCCCCTGTAACTTCTAAAATACGAGAATTATAAAACAAAAAAATATATATGATGTACATTACTATGTAAACTTTCAACGATGTTTGGTTTGAATGAGATCTAGTTAGTAGTTTTTTTTAATACGTCATTAATCGTAAACTGCAATCTATCCTTTCGACGAACTACTAGAACTTCTATATTATATAACTTACTGCTACGGAACCCTTCATGGGCGAGTCCGACTCGCACTTGGCCGCTTTTTTAGGGTTCCGTAGCCAAATGGCAAAAACGGAACTCTTATAGATTCGTCATGTCTGTCTGTCTGTCTGTCTGTCCGGCCGTGTCACAGCCATTTTTCTCCGAAACCATAAGAGCTAGACTGATGAAACTTGGTGAGTAGATGTATTCTGTGAACCGCATTAAGGTTTTTACACAAAAATAGAAAAAAAACTATAAATTTTGGGGGTCCCCATACTTGAAACAGAAACTCAAAAATTTTTTTTTCATCGAACCCATACTTGCGGGGTATTTATGGATAGGTCTTCAAAAATGATGTTGAGGTTTCTAACATCGTTTTTTTCTAAACTGAATAGTTTGCGCGAGAGACACTTCCAAAGTGAAAAAAAGTTAGTCCCCCCCCCTCTAACTTCTAAAATAAGAGAATAATAAAACTAAAAAAAATATATGTTGTACATTACTATGCAAACACTATGCAAACTTCCAACGATATTTGGTTTGAACGAGATTTAGTCAGTAGTTTTTTTTTTATACGTCATAAATCGTAAACCGCAATTTACCTTTCGACGAACTACAAAAACCTTTATATTATGTTATTTGATGCAACGGAACCCTTCATGGGTGAGTCCGACTCGCACTTGGCTGCTTTTTTTATAATGCTATAAAAAACAAAAAAAAATAAAAGCATTTTCATTTTTCATTCAATCCCACTTATTAATAAAGCTGTTCAAATTAATAAATAAATAATGTTTTGTTCACACAGCGCTATCTAGCCCTAAACTAAGCAAAGCTCGCACTATGTCAGCTAACAGATATATATAAATAATTTAGTTTGACGTGGTATTCAGCGGCAAGCCCTAATTTACAAAACAATGTGCACAAATTATCATTACTGGCAGTAATGTACAACCCACAAATACCTCTCCGGTGCGTGATGGGAGCCCACAATTTGGTATTAAATGAGATTCAATTATGTATGGAGTAAAGAGAATTACCAAAACCCCTAGTTAGTTCGCAATCATGAGGTAATTCACAGCTTATAAACATAGTAACATAGTACTCAGTATAAGCATCATCAGCCTGAAGTCCTCTGCTGGACATAAATTGTTATATAGCAGCTGTTCACGCGGACACATCGCTTACTCAATTAGGAGAGAGACAGATGTCGAACGCTGCCGAACGCGGAGGCCGTGCGTGCCTTTTTGTCGCTCGTTTCACGCTCTCGCTTGCACTTCAAGCTTACTCAAGTAAGAGAGAGACAGATGTCGAACGCTGCCGAACGCGGAGGCCGTGCGTGCCTTTTTGTCGCTCGTTTCACGCTCTCGCTTGCACTTCAAGCTTACTCAAGTAAGAGAGAGACAGATGTCGAACGCTGCCGAACGCGGAGGCCGTGCGTGCCTTTTTGTCGCTCGTTTCACGCTCTCGCTTGCACTTCAAGCTTACTCAAGTAAGAGAGAGACAGATGTCGAACGCTGCCAAACGCGGAGGCCGTGCGTGCCTTTTTGTCGCTCGTTTCACGCTCTCGCTTGCACTTCAAGCTTACTCAAGTAAGAGAGAGACAGATGTCGAACGCTGCCGAACGCGGAGGCCGTGCGTGCCTTTTTGTCGCTCGTTTCACGCTCTCGCGCTTGCACTTCAAGCTTACTCAAGTAAGAGAGAGACAGATGTCGAACGCTGCCGAACGCGGAGGCCGTGCGTGCCTTTTTGTCGCTCGTTTCACGCTCTCGCTTGCACTTCAAGCTTTAAATGGAACACCTCAGAGCGAGGTAACGCCTCATGAGGCATGTTTTTTAGCGCGTGCAGCCGGCTCCATCGAATTATAAGACGTTGTCACGTCAAAAATGTATACAATTATTGTATTAGCTATCTGGTTTCCATAGTACATTTAACACATTTCCATAGTACACAATTAAGCCATGCTTAATTTGGGGCTAGATTGTATTGATTGTCCAGAAAATTTATATACGTATAAAAAACAGCATAGATCTAAAAATTCTTGCGTGAAACTCCAATGCGTGTTGTTATAATATAACCTACTATAAATCAAGGTTATTTTTTTGTAGTAGGGCTATATTTATTAAATCATCATCATTACACCGATTACATAATGCTAGCATTGCTGTTCTGACTTGAAGGGTATGAGTAAGTAAGTGGGTAGGGGTATTAAGGGGGGGGGGCAGAAAATAATCATTAATATAACGCGCACTTAAATGGAAATGCGAATTTAATGATAGGAAGCACTCTCTTTCAGGTAAATACTGTAATGGTGGTTTTAGTTAGTAGGTAGGTATTAAGAGCGCATCGTGCGAAAATTTGAGATTTAAAAAAAAAATCATAACTAAATAACTAAGTGACATTTTAAAAATCGCAAAAGGGAATAATTGTAGACTATACATTTGAGATTAATTCGAATTTAAGTGTGTTAAAAAAATATACTATTTAACATGACATTCTATTTAACGCTGACATACGATTTTCATTAGCGTTAAATAGAATGTCATGTTAAATAGTATATTTTTTTAATACACTTAAATTCTCACATTCTTTGGTTTGAACTGCAATACCAGAAGCATCACAAGCGCGTTGCCGACTCTTTAAAACTTTTAAAACGCCTTTTTTGAAGAACCCCATGCTATAATAGTCCTTGGGAAAACCTCAGCATTCATGAGATCATTCCACAGCCCAAGTGTTCACTAGATGTGCACAAGGCTTAACTGTTTTTGAATAGTATTAATTATCCATTCAATAAATTAAATTATCTGATGGATTACAAATATTTATATAGTGCAAAATTATTTCGAATGTTTGAACTAAACGCGGAAATACGATGCGGTTATTTGGCAATCGACGGCGAACGACGCATATTGTCGATAGACCACATTTACATGTAAAACAGGTTACCGGTTTTAAACTTTAGTACCTACTGATCTGATACTGGTATTCTTTGATGGGTTAGAATGTTCCTAAATATCATTGGGTCATGAGTCATTGGGTTTCCAAAGGGGCCAACCAAGCATTATTGCAATCGATTTATATGGACAAAATGGTATAAAAATAGTTCAACAGCCCCCCTGTCACAAGCACGGTGGATATTTTGAGCCGTGGCTTGTATAAAAGGTACCAAGTGTCAAGCTCACCTCTTGGGGTTATACCAATAAAAAAAAAACAAGTTAATTATTTTATTCTCATGTTTTTTATGGGAACCAGATAGCTGATAATACTTACATACTTATTTTATTTATGTAATAACATACTTTGAATACCATTTTTAACTAGACAAAGAAGAAAAAAACAAACATTTACGTTCACTATACAAATATTTGTTCTCAGTGGGGATCGAACCCACGGCCTACGGCGTAGAAGACTACTACCAGGCTGAGCCGTCCTGCTTGCTTAGCTGATCTGTGACGCCTATCTGTGTCATTATCATTAGACATAAGTGTTGACACCTGCTTTCTGCGTAAACGCAAGCGCTGGTAGAATGAAGTCATTACGTGCCACCGGTTAGTATAAACTCCACGCCGACGATAATCGAATAAAAATACCGAATTGGATATGCCAACGTATTTTGCAATAAAAACACCGCTTTTACATAATACTGTTGATGAATTTCAAATGGAAACATTCGAGGTAGTTCAATCAACAAACGTATCATAAAATAATGTTAAATTATTTTATGTATATTTATCATATTAGCGGCCTGTGCCGGCTTCGCACGGGTGGACATTTATTTTATAAACACATAAATTCAGCTTATGTTCTTCAGAGTGAATGTAGCTTTCCAACGGTGAAAGAATTAACTTTTGAAACTATTAGATAGTGCAATCCACGAAGGCGCGCCCCACTATTCCTCCTAACCGCTTATAGTATATGTGTGCAAGCTTCCGTCAATGTTTGAGTGTTATCGGTACACACTAATTACCTATGAGTGCACACGCACACTACAATGAATAGACTACGGTTCGCGACTGCCGCTCGGAGCAAACTCCCCGCACCCCGGGAGGGGCGCGTCTTCGTGAATTGAACTATCTATATCATGGTTTTTAACACTATTTTTATGAAACAACGGGATACCACTTAATCCTTACTCAATAAGTAAGGATTAAGTGAAGTGGCAGCACACTGCACTTTCACTGCTATTAATTATTGTCTTGCAAAAGGATCATACAAAAAAACGGTAGGAACCAAGCCGTAGTTTGTTGCCTGTTCTTCTAGGCTTGGTCGCGTGGAACTGGCACCTAGACTCACCTAGCTTTAAGACGTTTCAAAGTGATTCTTGTGATAGCATTGAATAATTATTTATATTTGAAGATTTTTATAATGTCCCAAAAGTTAAGAGCCGAGCGTGATTTGATCTGTGAATCACACTCGACGAATAACTCTTATGGACTGTTCGGCACTTACGCGACCGTGGCTCCATCTACATACCTAACTTAACTAACTAACTTGTTGTATAACTTTAGGGACATTATAAAAATCTTTGTGATTTCCTTATGTTTAGTAAACACTATAAAATCAATACACAATTATACAGACACCTTAGGTCCCTAACGGGCGGCGGTCACGGGGCCGCCCAAGAAAACTTTGGCAAGACGATATCGACACTTTTGAAAGGAGATGGTGGGAGAAGGCTCGAGAGAGAGATAAGTGGAAGTCTTTGGGGGAGACTTTTGCCCAGCAGTGGGACAAAATAGGTTAATTAAAAAATAATTGAAATTGAATTTATGTCCAGCAGTGTACTTCTTCAGACCTATGATGATGTATTGAGATTAGGGACACAGTGACAGTTTAATTAGTAGTAGTGTCTGATTATACAGCTCAATGAATATTTACATCAATTACGCTTGGCAAATATAAATAAATCATACATACATGTGGCCAGACTGGCTTTCATAAACCTTTAATGATTTATGGTAAGTTGTGGTGTCTAATAGGGCTATTATATCCTATTAACAGGCCTCTCAGATCAGTTGGTCAGCTTTGCTTCCTGCTGCGTAGGTCCTGGGTTCGATTCCCATCGAGAACAAATATTTGTGTGATGAACTCAGATGTTTGTTCTCTGTCTGGGTGTTTTATTACATCAATTGTTTTATGTAATGCGTTTACACCTACTTATAAACCGACTTTAAATAAATAAGGAGGAGGCCAATTCGGTTGCATTTTTTTTGTTTGTTATCGCATAGCTTTGTAAATTAAGTCGATTTGAAAAAAAAATATTTGGAAAACTATACTTCCAGATTATAAATAAACAAATAAATATAAATATTGTGGACAATTCACACAACACTACCCAGCCCCAAACTAAGCAGAGCTTGTAATATGGGAACCGGATAGCTGATATAATACTTGAATACATTTTTTTTTTGTAAATACATACTTAGAATACAATATAACACCCAGACAGAGAACAAACATTTATGTTCACCACACAAACCCATGAAGTCTCAAGAAAACTTCACATGTCGCAATTATTATCTAAGCGATCTGCGATGGCAATCAGTGAAGTACTATCGAATATGACAGCGTTTCACTGATCGCCATCGCTATCGCTTAGATGTGTGCAAGCCTTTACGGCGGACACTACGCGTGCAATTTTAAACTGCACACATCACGGTGCTTACCTAAGCATTAAAGTCGCCTCTTACCGCTTAAGCATGGGGTTAGTGTAAAAGGGTCATTAGAATTTATATGTAGAAATATTACGCAACTAAATACATAATCGTAAATGAGGTGTAGGATCAATTGCTACACGCCGATATTATATCCCTTTCGTTGCGAAATATACTACAAATTTGATTTATATTAGAAGCCTCCTAAGATAAATTGTGATTGAGCTTCACGTATAAGTTAATTTCGTCATAAAATAGACCTAAAATGTTAATTTTAGAACTATTTTATGGATATTAATTTGTAGTAAAACTTAAGCTTTCTAAGCGATCTGAGATTATATACACAGGTTGCTATAACTTAACTGAAGAGTCCCAACCCCATTTATAATGTAAGTTATAAGAAAAATAAAAAGATTTTTGATTTCATTTTTTCGTAACCAGTTACGAAGGATTTTTTTCAGAATATGGCCTTGCATACGGTTGTAGGCAATAAATATTGCACATCGGCTTTTTTGCTTTCGAGTGCTATCTCTTTCTGACACACACTACGCTCTTTAAAGCCGATATTAGCCAATGTGCAATATTTGTTGCCTACTACTGTACATCTGCAAATAGTGCCGCGAATTTTGACAGTGATACACTGATTATCGTCGTAAGCGATCTAGATGTAGCGGTCTAGGCTGAAAAAGTATAAAAATGAAAAATGCCAATCAATACATTTATTAAAACCATAGGGACATAATTATAGAACACTTAGTTACGTCATAGGTATAACATAAAAACAATAAGATATCTGAACATAATTTGTGTTGCCGCTGTATAGGGGCTTTGTCAACTGTACAATACTGTTTGTTTGACAATACTGTGATCACCAACCCACCAGTCAAGAGTGGTGACTACGGCAAACCAGATATATACCAGGTACCAGAATCCATCAAAAACATTTTTTTATTTCAGCTACTGATTTTAATTTTCCGATAAAAAGTTGATGGACAGTTGATGGACATCGGGTTCAAACCCGCGATCTAATGATCAAAAGCCGGGATCGCCACCACCAGACCACTTCTGCTCTTTTATCGCCTTCTGTATAATCTCCAATTTGTTTCCAAACAGGCCTTGGCTCAAAGCTCTAACATTAAACAAAGTAGGACGACAGCTTGAGAGGCGGGACAAGTATAATCCGGACATTTTAAAGAGTTAGCAAGTATAATCCGGACATTTTATATACGGAATTTGATTGGTTAATTTTCACTTGCTCGTTTCGTTATCTATGTATAAGATAAGGTAAATTTAGGTTAAATCTAAAGGTTCACAATTCGGTTGTATTTGAAAATTAGTTTTTATCTGATTAGATACTACCTTCAAATTAGTCCCTTACAAATGTAATAAAAATCTATTTCATAGATATAGAGAGATTTCCAGAATTAAAACGAACTCCTCCAGGGTAGGCATAAGTTTGTCAAAGGTCAAAATGCTGTCAACTTTATCAGCTTGACCAGTTATTTAACATTTAAAAACACACATCGATTTCCAAGCCTATCCTACTCTTATGCGTGCGAAAGACATTAGGAGTGGTTGACATTTTGGTAGTACCTACTTACCTACATACAAGTCCATTGCTTGGAATTTAGTACATACATACTGTGTTGGCATTTGAATTACATAGTACCGGGCATATACCTACGTCACATTGAGTAGATAATGGTTCAATTGAACTCAATAAAACTTATAATCCAAGTTCTTAGTCCAAAAACATATGAATATGACTTTAATTCCCAGCCAGCATGAAAAAACTTGATCTGCAGCGCATCGGCTCTTTTACAGCCTCGAGTCAGAGCTGAACCGCAGCTCAAACAGCTCTGGATTTCAGATCAGACTTCTAAGTATCACGTACTTACACTTTAGTAGGTAATCAGAGGTAAATCTATGGATGTACCTCTGAAATCATCGATATAGAAAGTTTTAAACAGCGCCAAACTAAGCAAATCTTTTACTATGATAGATTATTATGCTAGTTACAAATGAGCCACTTGCCACTTCTTCTTCTCATCGTGTCACTATTTCTTTGGAACCAAGTGTGGTGAAAGGTTTTTATGTGCGCCTCAAAGAGGGTCCTTTCGTGTACTAGCCACTTATGGCCAGTAACATAACTTTTCTAGGGACTGCGAGTAGCCACGCTCGTCACCAATTTGTATGAAAAAGAGTGAACGGTTTATCGCTGGTGGCTGTGGCTTTGTTTCCGCACTCCGGAAAATGCACATCCCTACGCTAACTTGCATTCCCGTCACGCGTAAGGCTCGCGGACTCAATAAACAGCCTGCGACACGACTTAGGGGTTGGACACATTCAATTAAATTTAAACAAATTATGGTGGACATTTCACACTGCGCTATCCCCAAATACATTACATTATTTCGGTAATCAGATTTAAGGGGCCGACGGAGGGCGAGTTTTCATACAAACGTAATACCAAAATGATAACTAATTTAAGCAGATTTTCACTATATTATTGTAATAACTGTATTTATTTAGTATTTATCTAGGTTCCTGAACAGTTTTTATTTTAAATTACTCACAAAATTAACGCCAATCACATTTTGCAATGAAAAAATGTGTAAAATGCGATTGGTGTTTATTTCATTTGAGGTAAGTAGTTTAAAATAAAAACTATTCAGGAACCTAGATAAATACTATTACTATTATTAAAATAATATAGTGAAAATCTGCCTAAACTAGTAATAATCTTGATATTACGTTTGTATGAAAATTCGTCCTCCGCCAGCCTCTTTATACTTTTTTAGTAATAAATACTGTGTAAATGTTACTAATACTATAGCACTGTAAAACAGAACAAATACCCGAGTACATTTTGTCCTGGCAACGTAATCCAAAATCGATCAACGGACCTTGAAATATTGGTGAAGCCTATAGTTCTAATACCGACTAAAAGTAGAACCTATCTGTGTCTGTGAATTACGGCCACGATGAATTTATTTTTATTGTTTTATCTTTAAAATTGTAGCAAGATATTTTTTACAAGGCTGACTAAGCCTCTGTCTGCGAGATCGTCTCTTGTGAAAATCCTTCAGATTCCTTAGTCTTTTTGGACCGTTACGTGTTTGTAAGTGTTTCCGAAATTTGCAATTATTGTTAACATATTTTAATAATTGGCCTAGATTTTAAGTTAATGTCTGTGGTTTTATCTGATTACTTCATTAGGTAGGTACCTCAATCAGTGCCGTAATGACTGGACCAATTTGGAATATTTTTTATGATTAAAAAACTACTTTGGATGAAAATGGTTCGAATGTCTCTTAAAAAAATGTTTTTTTAAATTTGTCTAAATATTTAGGAAATTCGGTATACATAGTACATAAGTTTTAATTTCCACAATCCCTAACATCACACTTGAGGGCCCCTACCATGAGCTTTGTCTGTTTCTTGTTTTGAGCCTGTGTGAGTGATGACTAAATAAATCCTACGTCAAAACTTTACACACACAATAGAATGCACTGGTGAGCACTCACACAGACTCAAAACCAGAGCCAGAGACAGAGGTCATGTTAGGCCTACATAAAATTTATTCAAAACCAATTGTGCCTGACGCAGAGTTTTAATTATTGTCCATGGGGATTTGGGACGTCCGCACATTCGGGACGTCCGCACAATCGGGATTATTCGTTGGCGTAATTGGTCAAAACGACGTTTCTAACAAATTATAAGAGTAATGTAACGAATGTACGCCTACGTCGAACCAATCCCTGGGACATGGGACATGTTCCACCCTTGATTCATAAACGATCCTTTTCAATTACCCTTCTGAGCAGTTCTTTACTGGAAATGTTACAACAAAACCAAGGGTCCCCTGTGTTCCAAATGGCGAATAAATTATGACTTTGGCTTCTGGACAGTCAAGTATGTCACAGTCAATGTTTCAATTGTTTACAGGAGCAGAGCTCTTTGCAGGTTTATCCGGGAATGCACTTTTTCATACTAGTAGCACAAGTAGTTAATTATGTTGCCAGAAAAACTCATTGGTACGCGACTGGATTTGAACTCACGACCTTAGGATCGGCAGACGGGGCCGCTACCACTAGACCACCAGTGCTCTCAAATCTTCAAAATGGCGTCGATCCATCGGGTGAGAAAGCATCACAGGCCTTCTGATTTGTCGCTTGTTTTGTCTACCTGTCAATATAACACCCAGACAGAGAACAAACATCTGCGTTCACCACACAAAATTTTATTCTGAGTTGGAATCGAACCCACGACCTACGGCGCAGAAGGCAGAGCTACTACCAACTGAGCTGAGAGGCCAGTCAACTTTTTCTTGCTCGTTTGAGAATAAGGGGACGGGACGTGGGCTGTAGGGCTGACACTCCGGGGAATCACGCACGTTTATTGGGGTCACGTGTTCTTATACTTTATTGTGTGTGCCTACCAGTATTGCGATACTAATTGAATTTGAATTCTTATTACAATGACATAACAGCTAAACTAAATCCTCATTTATTAACAACTAGTGGCCGCCCGCGGCTTCGCTCGCCCGTTCCCGTTACTTTTTCGGGATAAAAAGTATCCTATGTCCTTTTCCAGGTTCTAAGCTACCTCCCAACCAATTTTCAGCCAAATCGGTTCAGCCGTTCTTGAGTTATAAGTGGAGTAACTAACACGACTTTCTTTTATATATATAGAAGATAGATTACGTCCCTAATCGTTCATATTAAACAAAGTTATTCAAGAGCTTTTTTCTATAGTACAAGCTTTACTCTGCTCGGGACTAGATAGCATTGCGCAAGAAATATTGAACGTTAAACGTTGATGTTTTTTCGATACAATAATGTTTACATGAATACTAGCTGTTCCCGCGACTTCGTACGCGTGGAATAGTGTAAAAAGGCTGTTTAAAAGTGCTACCCAAAGTTTGCCTTTTTAATGATTTAAGCTTATGCAATAAATAAAGGGCCGTACAGAATGAGCGCCGTAACACGCCGCGCTTTTTACCCCTTTACCCATTAGAAGTATTCTTTAGGTATTGCTCAGGATCTAGATCTAGGCTATCTGCGTACCAAATTTTATTTAAATCGGTTCAGTAGTTTTGGCGTGAAAGCGTGACTGTCGCGCTTTCACGCCAAAACTACTACGCCAGACAGAGTTACTTTTGCATTTATAATATTAGTAAGAATTTTACCCTGGTTTGTCTTTGCCAATCAATAGTTTAAGAATGAATTAACTTTTTACTGATTTTATAGTGTTTACTACACTCATGAACATCCCAAAGATTTGTATAATGTCCTAAAGAGTTCTTTTCGAGTGTGATTAGGATCCGATGGCGCAGCGATCAGCGTAGTACCTAGGGGAAGGTCATGGGTTCAAATCTCGCTCGGCTCTTAACTTTTGGGACATTATAAAAATCTTTGAATTTAAGAATTATTTATTATTAGGTCATCCTATCTGTGCTCACAATCATGGCAGCCCTGTTCTCATGTGGACATTAGATTAGGAGCATCCCTGGGGGAAATCAGGCGGTCGAAGCCGGGACAGGCCGGGACAGTGGCGACTCGTCACTGTCAACGATGTCGGGATTTTGGTTCACCCGTCACTGCCCAACAAACATTTTTTAGGTCGCCACAACGTGCTAATTCTTAACTTTTGGTTGCATACACTGGTCGTAATTACATCCTTATAACGTTATTACGACCGAAAAAGGGCCCATTTTATACGAGTCAGTGTCTTGATAGAGTCGTGTAGCAGTCGTATAGATCACAAATATGGTCGTGTAGTGGTCGTAAAGATGTCGAGTAAGTTACTTTTTATCGAGTTATGATGTTTGTTACCGCTGCTTTGCGACGTTTTATCGGATAGGTAGTGTTCATACTACTTTTACGTGGCATTTTCATGTATCAAGATAGATTATTATGAGTGAATGAAACGAATTATGGTGGAACTTTACTTAGTCGACACGGCAGCCATTGGATTTAATTATTACTTATTACCTACATCATCGAAATTCATGTTCAAGCCCAGTTATCTATTGGGAAACAAAAACGATCGGGTAATTTGGGCTAGAATTCTCGATTTCATGAACAGGCCATGGAAATTCTTGAAATTTAAGCCATTTTTTTATCAATATTTTAACATACGTGTCAACAGTAACCTTTTCACGACTAAGAGTTTTAAACACAACCGTAATACAACATCTTAACGACGTTTCACTCAGTGCGCTGATTTTGTATCCGCCATTATTTAACAAAAGTAGGGTTCAGTTAAAATAAATCCCATGTGAAAACCATTTTTTATACTGACCTACTACGTAGGTACAGTTTAACTAGTAATTTATCTATTTACACGTAGTTGATGTCTTGATTAGGTATAATCAAAAAATATATGTGATGTTATTAAAATTGATAAATTTTTAACCAAATCAGATTTTATCATATAAATAAGTATAAGTTTGAGATGGCCAAGGATATCTACACGCTTCATACGCGCAGATCATAGTTTCAGTTGGCTTTCTGATCACTAATAATGACGAAACCAACCCTACACAATTTATGGTGACTGAGGAAAATGTCAAATACATGATAATAAAGATAATTAATAAGACATAATTTCATCTATTTCTTCTTCTTCTTCTTCTTCTTCTAGCTGTCTATAGCTGTTAAGGCATTAAATCTTATTTCTGAGCTTTCAGAAACAATTAAATTTTGTGCGGAACCCATTCCAGTTTGATTCATGATCACTTGTCGTGTAGTAATACGGGGCGTAATATTGGTACGACATCCAGTCGTTAAATTGTAGTATAACAACGTTTTAATTGACTTTACATCGTATAGGAGTGCAGCTTATCACTCTTACATAACATAACGTCGTATACGAGTGCAATTGATGACTCTTACACGAACGTCACTTAAAAGAAACTTTTGCTACCCTATCACGATTAATGTCGGTGTAAACGTCGTATAGACGTTCCTACGACTACAGCTCTTATACTAACGAAAGTTGTGTAACAGTCATAAATAAAAAAGTCGTATAGATGTAGAAATGCAATGTTTATAATACGACAACAAGTTGTAAAAGGATAAGAGGCACTAAGTCATACGATGCGCAAAAATTACTTCAATACGATGTTTATAGCGGTTTGAGTCGCGTAACTTTCAATTACACGACGAAAATGTTTGTTGGGTGTAGACGTCCTATCAAGAAAGCCTCATTGACCAAAGACGTATAATAAAATTGCTATGTATTATTCTGTAGTTCGTACTTATGCGTATTTATAAAAAATATTTTACTGTGTTTAAGTAAGTAGTAGGTCTCTATATCAATAATTTCAAACGGTGAAGGAAAACATAGTGAGGAAATCGGCATGTTGTAGAATCTAGAAAGTTCGAAAAGTTCGCACGATAGAAGCTTCTATGAGGTGCACTTACAATCCTTTAGCCACACTGGTTCAACAGAACTAGTGTCACGATAGGAAGCAGAAGAAGGTTTTTGTGAAAAGCTCACCTGAAAGTACTACTGCCAGGCCTATTTCAGCTACCAAACAGTGTTGGGTTCGAAAGGTGTGGGTGGCATTTCAGGCATACTTGCTTTACACCTGTAAGTTTCAAGTTGATGGGCGCAAGCTATGGCACGTTCCATAATTGAATGGCAGGACAAGAAGAAGACTGCCTTAAAACGCAGAAGTTGTTTTCATTTACTTACTTGAATTTGAGGATAACGACTGTTTCAGATTTATTGACGTCTTGACATAATATTGTTTGTTACGTACCTGCAACAAAAATACAAACATTAATATTGAATAAGCTTATAGTGAAGTTTGCTTTATAAATATTTACAAACATTCAGATTTATAAATATCGGAGTGAATCAAAAAACATTTCGTTAGCTAGACCATTGAAAAAACATCACTCCGGGAATGGCGAAGTTTGCCGGACTTTGCAATGAGGTGTCGGTTACGTAACAGTGACGGCGACACGAGTTTAATTCCCATCTCAAAAAAATCTCAAACCAGCTCACTGACTGTGGTGTGTGGTAAAACTGACTGAATGGGCTGATGCCATTAATAAAGAAGAAGAAGACACCCCAAACTCAATATTAGGACAATGCCGGCTATGACAACTAGACTGCAAAGCGCTGCCGTGTACCACGCAATGTAACTCAAATACATTATCACCTTTGAGGCCTGCGCACACCTAGGCCGCTGGCGAACGCGATCAGTAAAACGCTGTCAAACATGACAGCGATATTTGACAGCGTTTCTGTGATCGCGGTCGCCAGTGGCCTAGGTGTGCGCAGGCCTTTACCTGAGAGTATGATAACAATTTTTTCTAACCAGAAGTGAGCGATTTGTGCGTCGTTGTGGTTTTATCACAAGCACGTGCACTGAAACCAAACGCGTCTGTAATTGGTTTCAGGGCCTCTGGGCCAAGACTTTAACCCTTTGGGGAATTATGGATCGTACACTAGAATAACCTTTCTTTCTAGCGTGCGTGACCTGCGAGGCAATGCTTTCTTATTGCAGGCCTCACCTGTTCTATCCTCAAGTTGTTAAAAAAAAAGGTTGTCTGTAAAGTCGGTTTACTGTCGATAATTGAACGTGACAACATCATACAGCTGTCCACGCGGACGCATCGCTCACTCAAGTAGGAGAGAGACAGATGTCGAACGCTGCCGAACGCGGAGGCCGATTGTGCCTCTTTGACGCTCGTTCCGCGCTCTCGCTTGCACTTCAACCCTTAAATGGAACGCCTCAGATCGAGGTAGCGCCGCATGAGTCATGTTTTTTCGTGCCTGCAGCCGGCTCCATCGAATTATAAGACGTTGTCACGTCAAAAAAACTGAACTGAATTTGTCAACATTTTAATACGATAAGTATTACCTAATTCTCCAGTTTTGTTCAAATCTTACGTGCGGTCTCTGAGTCAAATTGTATTATTGCCTACGTCTCACTAAGTGGAGTGGCACCACACTTGAACTTCACTGCTATTAATAAAAGATCATACAAAATACGGTAGGAACCAAGCCGTAGTTTGTTGCCTGTTCTTCTAGGCTTGGTTGCGTGGAACTAGCACCTAGACTCACCTAGCTTTATAACGTTTCAAAGTGGTTCTTGTGATACTACTGATTAAATGAATATTTGACTTTATTGTTACGGCTGCCAAGACACTGCAGCGCATTGGGTATGTTTGCTGACACGCACACGGTTGGCTTCCATGCGATCCCTAAAAAGAGAGGTACGGTTGTAGATAATAAAAATATAGCTATCTCTTTCTGACGCACACTACGCTCTATAAAGTCGAAATTAGCCGAGGTGCAATATTTGTTGCCTTTACCTCGGTACCTATGCGCCGTGTTCATGGTGGCAGAAACAGCATAATATGCGTGTTGTCTAACAAGGGTGAATGCCCTATATTGTGGCGCTTAGCGCAGCTACACGTAAGGGAAAACAGAAAGGTTTAGCTTTATTTATAATTTTTTTGTGTAATTTTATTTGAAATTGTGAATGTACCAACTTTTTAATGTTATTATGTGTGGAGTACTGTTCCAAATGTTCAGAAATAAATTCACTTGAATTGAATTGTAGTTTGTAGCCCTACCATGAGCTCTGGCTGGCTCTTTCTCTGTCTCTGGTTTTGAGTGTTGACTAAATAAATCCTACGTCAAAACGTCACACATACAGTATAATGCACTGGTGAGCAGAGCACTCACACAAACTCAAAACTAGAGCCAGACAGAGCTCATGGTAAGCCTACTGAAGAACTATTCAAATTCCAGAAATTCTATTTCCAGTACAAAAGCACGTGTTGGTTATTTCAGTCCCTAACCGACCTTTTGTGGCCCGTTTCAGACAGGTTGGTGCAATGCCGTAATGTCAATACGTCGGTTCTCGTCGGTCCAATGATCACGTCGGTCGCAGACTACCCCGCTGTGTAGCGAGAACGGCTTTCAAATACTAGTTAATAAACTGAAAGAGCACTAGTGGTCTAGTGGTAGTAGCTTACCGATCCTACGGTCGCGGGTTCTAATCCAGCCTGTACCTTTATGGTTTCTGTTCAAAAAGTGTAGAAGCCACTTGCAGCATCTTTTCAGATTTCTCTTTACAGAAATTAGATAGATAGATAGATAGAAAATTCTTTATTGCACTAAAAAAAAAATTGCAGTGTACATAGGCGAACTTAATGCTAGAGAGCATTCTCTTCCAGTTAACCTTTGTGTAATTCGGACATTCTTAACGGGTAGTGCACATAAGATTTATGAATATACATATCTAAGAAAGGGAATTGTTTTAAAATTACCTTGTATACTACGTTTTTATGTTTCTTTGATGGCTGATATTTGAACATATTTTTTTTGTAAATATACCCTGTATGTATTGGGTTTTAGAGAAGGGCTTCTCAAAAAACCACCCTGTATACTTAGAATACAATATAGCCCCCAGACAGAGAAAAAACCCTTTTATTCACCACACAAATATATGTTCTCGATGGGGATCGAACCCACGACCTACAGCGCAGGAGGCAGAGCAACTACCAACTGAGCTGAGAGAGCAGTCAAAGCACGCGCCGTGTATACTATTACGCCGTACATGATTTTTCATTCTCTATCCCTAAGAAATACATTTTGTTTTCCAACTTGATAGCACAATTACCTATACCTTGTTTGTATTTAAGGTTCTAGTTTGTTTTTTCTGTATTTGTGTTCATTCAATAAACTTTTTTCATTTCATTAATTAGGTACCTTACTGAACAAAGCTTTCCAACAAAAGCTAGGCACGCGTTTGTGGTGGGTGGAGATAAGGTTCATTGACCGGATATGCGGGTGCTTAGTGCCCTGGAGAGATAGGGACGTGTTGATTGCTATCGATACTATATGGCAACGAATTACAAACCTACTTGTATTGTACGTGTACACTTAATTCTGAACCGATCCGATTGCAATCTCGATTTCGAATTCTGAAAAATTACAATAAATTATAGTTTTAAAAACTAAAAAAAACGCTTTTATATTTGATTTTTCAATTGATTATTACAGTTTTATTTTTAACTTTTTAGTTTTTTTTTTAGTTTTTTAAACTATATTTTTTTTACATTTTAGTTTTTTTTTTTTTATATTATTGCATTTTCATCGATCTTTGACAGGTGTGCAAAGTTTGAATCAAATCTGATCGTTCAAAGTAGAACAAAATCGAGCTCAAAGGGGTCGGTTACATACAAGCTTATACATACAAACATACAGGTGAAGCTAATAAAAGCGTTACAAAAAAATGCTGAGCTTGTTCTATGGGAACCAGATAGCTAATAATACTTAAAAACTATTGTTTTTTGTAAATACATACCTACTTAGAAAATACAGTAAAGCACCAAGACAGATACCAAACATCTGCCACACAAATATTTGTTCTTAGTGGGGATCGAACCCACGACCTACGGCGCAGAAGGTAGAGCTACTGCCAACTGAGCTGAGAAGCCAGTCAGCAGGGCTACCACGAGCTCCATATGGTTATGGCTATGGCTGTCAAATTGTGTATAGATAGGCTGACCCACACATTCATTTTCTTCTTGGGTTTGAATGTGTTGACACAATTTTGACAGCCATAACCATAACCATATGAAGCTCATGGTAGGCCAGCAGATCTGCTGAATCATTTAATTTTGCTTCCTAAACCTGCAATCTTCATACTTTGTATCAAACAAGTTGGTAACTAGCATGTAAATACCAACTTGAAATGGGCACGTTCGAGGTTCCAATTTGCAGTAACTCTAAATTATCACTATTTTCAACTCTAAATTATCTATATTTTCATTAGCCCCTGCAGTGCTTCTTCTCATTTAATTATATTATTCAACACGATCCCCCGCCGTTTAGCTGTTTGATAAGTAATTTTAAATTAAGTTGGCTGTTTCGTTTAAATTATTTTTATTTGAAGTTACGATCTGCTTTGTCTACCCATGGAAAGTGCTACCTTTGTGTTATTGATTTAAAAGCTTCAATAAACTTTAGTGTTATGTTTCTATGTTGAATAAATATTAGCAGGCACTGTTTTTTTTATTTTTTCCACCTTAAGAGGGAATCACACAGGCGACTCTCCATACAAACGTAGTCCCCTATTTCCTCCCTGGATAACGTCTCTATTAGAGTAACCATTTTGTCTCATAAAATCCAGATCTGCTATATACGTGCTCGTATGTATTTCTTTTTTTCAGAAACTTATTGATAAAGAAAATATGACCCTCATATGATTTATATGAAATATGAATTGGAGGTGATATTTTCTTTATCAATAAGTTAGGGTTAAGGAAATAGGGGACTACGTTTATATGGAGAGTCGCCTGTGTGATTCCCTCTACGTACTAGTGTAAAAAGTCCTTGAAGTTGGGTGACCTTTGAACTAACCTGGCTCGAAAACCTTTGTCCAAATTTTTGTTAAATCCTTGGTTGTAATGCCTTAAAATAACGTGGTATCAAGTTCCAAGGCAGGTGTCATGTTATTTCGCCCGGGATATACACTCCATATATTATGTTATGTACCTATAATATTAACATCATGGAACCACTCACGTCACGGCGGCACCAGTGGGCCTACCACAAACTATGTCTGGCTCTGTCTCTGGCTCTGGTTTTGAGTCTGTGTGAGTGCTGTCTAAATAAATCCTACGTCGAAACGTCATACACGTATAATACGCTGGTGAGCACTCACACAGACTCAAAACCAGAGCCAGACACAGAGCCAGACTGAGCTTGTGGTAGGCCTGCAGTTAATTGAAGAACCTCTCAGTAGGTAGCGAGATGATTACTTACTGTACGGGATACACGGAGTTTGCACTCTCAACACAAACGCCATGAATGATTGGAAAAATAAAAAAATATACCCAAGTTTTTTTTATTTTTCAGTCTTGAAGTTATTCTGCGTTGCTACGTACACGCAAATGTGGACCTCAAATCTCTGAGACGTGGTCGCTAACTATTGGCCTCGTACAAAAGCTCAAAGTCGCGCAACGAGCTATGGAGAGAGCTAAGCTGGGAGATTCACTACGTGATAGAATCAGAAATGAGATCCGTAGAAGAACCAAGGTCACCGACATAGCTCTTAGAATTAGTAAGTTGAAGTGGCAATGGGCAGGTCATATAGCTCAAAGATAGATGGCACTTTTTCTCACAAAATTGACACATAGTGAAAACTGCTTCCCATCGCACTGATAACTTTTTAATTTTTGTTTTCTTTATAATAATGTAAGCACTACTTAGTCTTAGCTCACTTCTCTTATTTTTATTTTTTGTATACTAACTATTTAATTTTTTTATTAGCTACATCGTCCGTGACATTACTCGCCCTAGGCCCGGCAGAATACCAGTGTTGCACTGAGTGGGGTGACCTACACAGTGCAACAAATACTGAGCCGGGGCCTAATTGACCTGTAGTGTAGTATCAAAAGACAGCTGCCTACCTGCCTATCCTATAATGATTATTTTCTTTTTTATAATTTTTTATGTGATTTTATTTTTTATTTTTTAATTAGGTAGGTATTCCTGTGTATATGAGTAGGTAAATAAAATGCTTTCTTTCTTTCTTTCTTTCTCAAAGAACCTACAACCATTGGAGTCAAAAGGTTATCGAATTGCGACCACGAATCGGAAGACGAAACGTAGGGCACCCACCCACCAAATGGACCGACGACATTGTAAAGATCGCGGGAAGTCGGTGGATGGAAAGAGCTCAGAATCGTTCTGGTTTTGATTTTTTTCTTGGTCACTCCTGTTTCCTCGTTTATAAATAGATCGTCCGTGACGTCAGAACAACTGCGTACGTTTATCAATTACTCATCAAGTACACTTTATTATGTTTTCGAGGAAATAAAACAGCAATGGTGTAGAAAGTTGATTAGAGGAAAAAATTTGGGGAAAACACAAAGGAGGCTTTACAACCAGTTTAGTCTCTAATGGAGCAATAAGGTTTTATTTGGCATTTCTTTGTTGTACCTTCTTTCCTTATTAGCTTTTCCCAGGAAAATACACGAGTTATTAGATAAAGTTTATTGACCAAATCAATAGGACTAGAGCCTAATAAATTGCCGTGTATTATTAGATTCTAAGCTTTTCTATTTCAACAGTCGAAAGTAAGGGCCAATTTATAAAAGCGGCCAAGTGCGAGTCGGACTCGCTCATGAAGGGTTCCGTAGCAGTAAGTAATATAATATAGAAGTTCTAGTAGTTTGTCGAAAGGTACATTGCGGTTTACGATTAATGACGTATTAAAAAACTGCTAACTAGATCTCGTTCAAACCAAATATCGTTGGAAGTTTACATAGTACATCATATATATTTTTTAGTTTCATTCATAGTTATATTTTTAGTTTATCATTCTCTTATTTTAGAAGTTACCAAGCGTTTGTGTTTGATGAAAAAAATATTTTTGAATTTCAGTTCTTAGTATAGGGACCCCCAAAATTTTTTGTTTTTTTTCTGTTTGTGAAAAAATCTTAATGCGGTTCACAGAATACATGTACTTACCAGGTTGCATCAGTGTAGCTCTTATAGTTTGTGAGAAAAGTGGCTGTGTCACGGACGGACAGACAGACAGACATGACGAATCTATAAGGGTTCCGTTTTTGCCATTTGGCTACGGAACCCTAAAAAGTAACACTTAAGTACTGTTGATTTTTCAAGGAATCGTTTCGTGGTATTTTTTAAAGCACTCTGTGAAAAACTTGCTTTTTGACTAGCCTCTCAACTAATTTGATAGTAGCTCTGCCTTCTGCGCTGTAGGTCGTGGGTTCAATCCCCACTGAGAACAAATATCTGTGTGACAGATGTTTGGTCTCTGTCTGGGTGTTATATTGTATTCTAAGTACACATGTATTTACACAAAAATCTCTCTCGCACACCAATCCAAAGTCACACTACTCGACATTTTTATAGCATGTCTGAATCCTTAGTGCTTAGTAAGACCGTAAATAAATAGTCTAAGTGTGAACCTCTTAACAAACATTGAATACAATATTTGGTTAAAGCATTCCGTGAAAAACTTGATTTTTGACTGGCCCCTCAACTAATTTGATAGTAGCTCTGCCTTCTGCGCTGTAGGTCGTGGGTTCAATCCCCACTGAGAACAAATATGTGTGTGGTGAACACAGGAGTTTGGTCTCTGTCTGGGTGTTATATTGTATTCTAAGTAGGTACACATGTATTTATACAAAAATCTCCCTCGCACACCAATCCAAAGTATATCGCCTTAACACACTACTCGACATTTTTATAGCATGTCTGGATCCATAGTGCTTAGTAAGACCGTAAATCTTATCTTATACCTTTAAACGAGAAAATCTTGTATATATGTATGTATATATATATATATATATATATATATATATTTAGGATCTCGGAAATGGCACCAACGATTTTCATGAAATTTAGTATACAGGGGTTTTCAGGGACGATAAATCGATCTAGCTAGGATTCATTTTTAGAAAATTTTGGCGTTCGGAGTTAAGAACAAACTACTTTATCGTAATATCATTACTCCTAGCGCCATCTATTGCTCAGAAGCAAAAACTAAGCTCTGTGAGAACCTGAGAACTCACATAGAACGCCATCTTTTGACGAGTTTTGGAACTAAATGACTACGTAAACACTCTTTAGACAAGTTCCGGAAGTTTCTATCTCATTGCACTCGTGATTTTTTTTAAATAACCATTTCTTTAATTATTATGTAGTATGTTAGTAAGATCGAAAAATATGATTTCATCATACGTTATTAAAAAATACCGAGCGAAGCTCGGTCACAAACTGCTAGTAAATAGTCTAAGTGTGAACCCCATAACAAACATTGAATACAATATTTGGTTTCCAAAGTTTTATTACAGTTTCACTCGATTTAGTTACGCATTTCAGAAAAACGAACTTACAAATTTATTCAGCGTCCCTATTATCTAGCTACCAACTGAAAAGTTACAGCTAAAGTCGAGCTGTAAACGGTTACAGCCGAGCTTGAACCTTATTCCAACACATAATAAGCTAAATATAATGTATGCAAATGTGGGCTGCACAAATAAAAGAGCATCCCGTTTCGGTTGCTAGTTGGTTTATTGTGACCTTCTAGTAAATTGATTTTCGCATGAATTGCATTCAAGATAATTTTAGAAAAATTTGCCGATTTTTTAGGACAGATGCCTCCTCTATGTTTCTTAGGGGGAATGGTTTTTTAATATTCGCATACCATACGGCACACAAAGGGTAAATAGGTATCTATTAGGTGAGCGCGCTACACTGTCGCCAGCATCATCACTTAACATCAGGTGAAGTTGCGGTCAAGCGTTAGACTATAAATTGAAAAAAAAAACACCGAATAGTAAAAAAAACTTCACGCAAACTGCACGCGGGATTCCACTTATAATTACATTATAATAACATAAATGCCTAGAAAAGGATTTTCACACGCCTTTCATTTACTAGGAAAATGTAATCAATAATGACCGTAGTTATTAGAAGACTTCTAGATTATTACAATTATTATGTTTGTTAATTGGAAATCATTGTTCAATCAATAATTAGGATTGTTTAACTAAAACGGATCTTCGCCGATTATCGAGTTTACGCGACAAAAAACAATCAGGATATAGAAGATATACGTTTTATAAATTTACTAGCGGCCGCCCGCGGCTTCACTAGCCCCGTTCTCGTTACTTTTTCGGGGTAAAAAGTATCCTATGTCCGTCTCCTAGTTCTAAGCTACCTCCGAACCAATTTTCAGCCAAATCGGTTCAGCCGTTCTTGAGTTATACAACGTGTATCAAAATATGTGTACTATCCTGAAGGGGGGTGAATTTCCACCCCCCGGGAAACAACTTTTGTTCAACGACTTTTCGAACTTCGATTGGTATCTCTGAAAAAAACTGCAACGAAGTTTCAACATGAACAGCTGACTTTATACAAAGTGGCAACCCTAAACTCAGCTACAGAGGTAGTAGGTAGTAGTAGTAGACCTACAGAGGTAGTAGGTCAAGGGGTCAAGGGGTTACAAGGATAGGGTTGTCAATTTATTTAGGCATTATGAAATTAAATATTTTTGTATGGGAAACTGAAAATAGGAATTTTTAATTATCTCCCCCCCACAACTGATCACCATTGTGGTCTGAAACCCCCCACCTTCGCATAGTACACATATTTAGATACACCTTGTATAAATAGTGTAACTAACACGACTTTCTTTTGTATCATATGGATTTTCTAACATTTTCTACATTTTCTAACATTGCCATCTATGGCTGACTTATGTGTAAATCGTTTACCAATATATTTTTGGTACTTTCTGAGGGGCAAGCAGGGATGAGATAGAAAAGTGTTTTTTTTTTTAACTTAAGGGGCCAGCGGAGGGCGAATTTTCATACAAACGTAATACCAAAATGATTACTAGTTTAGGAAGATTTTAACTATATTATTGTTATAACTGTATTCGTATAGTATTTATCTAGGTTCCTGAACAGTTTTTATTTTAATCTACTTACCTCAAATGAAATAAACACCAATCGCATTTTACACATTTTTTTCATTGCAAAATGTGATTGGCGTTAATTTCATTTTAGGTAAGTAATTTAAAATTAAAACTGTTCAGGAACCTAGAAAAATGCAATACAAATACAATTGTTACAATAATATAGTGAAAATCTGCTTAAATTAGTAATCATTTTGGTATTACGTTGGTATGAAAACTCGCCCTTCGCCGGCCCCTTAAGTGAACACTGTTTAACATCGATAGGTCGAACACTCTCGAACTTGAGCCTCATCCAGAGAGTAAACAGAGGACTACGTTTGTATGGACTCAACGCCAACCGCATTTCCTTTTAACAGTGATCATTGTTATTTAATTAACAAAAAAAGCTTAATAAGTTCGAAAATATGTGTCAAGTTCACGAAAGGAGCCTCATTGAGGCGCACTTAAAATCCTTTCACCACCCTTAGCTTGAAGGAATCGGTGACACAATAAGAAGAATTGAATAAATAAATAAATATAAATATTATGGACAATCCACACTACACTATCTAGCCCCAAACTAAGCGGAGCTTGTGCTATGATATCACAAGCTAAGCTTTAAGGGTGTTATTAATAATCCTGGCGTAGCGTTGGACTAGTTAATCCGTGTTTTGTCTCTTGCATTGACATGCAATTGTCAACTCGAGCAAATGTGACAAAACACGGATTAACTAGCCCAACGCTACGCCAGGATTATTAATAACACCGATAGAGTATTTATTTAAGTTTTTTTTTGAAATACATACTTGGAATACAACATAACACCCAAACAGAGAACAAACATCTGCGCTCATCACACAAATATTGGTTCTCGGTGGGAATCGAACCCACGCCCTCCAGCGTATAAATACTTATTGCCTTTGACTTTGATAGCACAGAAGGCCGTGCTAATACGAACTGATCTGTGAGGGTAATTGCAGAGCCTTAGTGCATAGCCAAGTGAGGCGAACTACAAACGAATCTCCATTTATCACATCAGGCTGTAATCTACCTCGGATGACAGTAATAACTGATTTCTAATCAATCTGCTTGTCCGTATGTCAGGAGGTAATAAGCCGCGGTTTCCTGAAAGCGTACGCCGACGCTTGACGTTGCACGGAAACTACTCATCAAGTTTAGCCGTAGTACAGCCGTGGCCAGTTTGGAAGTGCCTTAATAGAATTCGAGCCCAGGTCGGCCGTTGCAGGAGTAGCCTGAGCCTGGGATGATCCCTAAAAACGACACGCAATGCCAGTGTGGTGCGCATGTACAGACCATGCCACACGTGCTCGCGTGTCCATCATGCCCCAACTCATGCACAATGGATGATCTCATGTCCGGCTCGGCCAATGCCGTGGATGTAGCCACCTACTGGTCGAAGTGGCTTTAATTATTGTAATATCGACACGAAAGAAGAAGAAGATCAAGTTTAGCCAATATGAGACGTTGCTATGGTGGTAGTAGAATAGTCTGAGAATTTAGGGGATCGATACAGAAGAAATGTCAAAGGGTTTGCAAACATAATCTTGTTTTTCGACAAGCAACGTGACTGGCCTCTCAGTTCAGTTGATAGTAGCTCTGCCTTCTGCGCCGTATGTCGTGGGTTTGATCCCCAACGAGAACAAATATTTTTGTGTTGAACGCCGATGTTTGTTCTCTGTCTGAGTGTTATATGTATTCTAAGTATGTATTTACCAAAAAAAAGAATTTAAGGATAGGTACTTATTATACTTCTATACAAACTATCTAAAATATGTTGATGGTCACTACTGTCACAAATATAATTATGAAAGGAACATTCTCTCAACTCCTCTGGAAAATCTATGTCACGCAACCTACTAGTACAAAATTTGCTATAGTCAGCAATTTGTTGAGCATCCCGGGCCCCCCAAAAGCATTAGATCAGCTATCTGATTCCCATAGTACAAGTTGCTTTATTTATTTAGTGATAGCGTGTACTCGTACAATGCTACGCATTTTATAGCGCGCTATAGATTTTTTAACGATTTCTAATCTATCTTCTACTAACAGAAGTGAGCCTTCTCATCTACTGACTTCCCTCTTTTACAACGTCAATGAGAGCCGCCTTTCGTTCGTGATCGTTATTCAAGAATCTACATTCCCCGGTTATTATAATGGCTGTTATGTAACGGTAGCCGCTTCTTAAGCTCCCCAAGTAACAAGGACACGCTAATTATTACGTACAACGAGTTAATTCGTTTAATGCATCAAGCCTGAAATGAAAATGTGTTAGAATAATCAATATTAATTAGCAACAACGTTATTAATAAATTGCTATTTATTTCCGCTCTTTGTAGTATTTAAACTTTTTTTGACGTGACAATTATAATTCGATGGAGCCGGCTGCACGCACGAAAAAACATGACTCATGCGGCGTTACCTCGCTCTAAGGCATTCCATTTAAGGCTTGAAGTGCAAGCGAGAGCGCGGTACGAGCGACAAAGAGGCACGCACGGCCTCCGCGTTCGGCAGCGTTCGACATCTGTTTCTCTCCTACTTGAGTATGGACAGCTGTATGACGTTGTCACGTTCTATCGTCAGTAAACCAACTTTACAACCAACCGACTTTTTTTCCTAATGTTTGTATTGTGTGCTATATTAGCAAATAAATGCTGCTATATGTACCTACAGCACAAGTCCGCGTCTGAAGTCTTGAATATTCTAAATCTGTACGAGACTCAGAAATTTCATTCGAAAATCGATTTTAAGTCGATTTTTTGTTAAAAAAGTAAAGTAGAACATCAGACGCTTGGCTATAACAAGTACATACTGTTGCTATCATTAAAAAGTAATTAAAAACAGGATTCGAACTGTTAGTTTAGTTATATGTCTAATAAACCTAATTTGATTACTTTTTTACACAGTCAAAAGCAAAAGTAAACTTGTTTTATACTTTTTTAAACGACATCAAATAAAAAAGAAAGAAGGTTCTCAATTCGGTAATTTTTTTTTAAGTTGGTATAGCATAACTTCGTCATTTATGAGCCGATTTGATGTTTTTTTATCTAAAAGGTTATACTCCCAAATTGGTCCCATAAAAATTTTATCAAAATAGGTTTAGTTGTTTTCTTTTAATTATTTTTTTGAAAGTATCGCAATTTTGTCAGATAGGAGCCGATGACTTCTCGAACTTAAAAATAAAATCATTAATTTTCAAACTGTAAGCAATGAGTATTTTCTTATGCAAACTACGGAGAAAGTTTGAATGAGCGTGAGTACCGAAGAAAGATCTGAAAGTTATTAATTTTTATTTATGACCTGCGCACATCTAGGGGATGGCGATGGCGATCACGTGATACTCTGTCAAATAAGACTGCGATATTTGACAGCGTTTCAGCTGATCGCCATCGCCATTGCTTACATGTGCGCAGGCCTTTTTGAATCGACAGTCCGCGATGCGTCCGACATTTCCGTGCAATTTTACCCTTTCAAGAATTTCAATTTCCATTTCCTCCATCAAAGCCTTATTCCTTAAAGCCAGTTTTCCTAGATATAATGAAAAACTAAGTAATAATAACTATATCTGTCTTTCGTTAGGTTTTATTTAAAAATAATTAATTACTTGGAACCGTATTTGTAGCGAATAATTTTAAAGCTAAAGTTGTTTGATATTCATTAGAATAAATTGTATTTGTTACCGAAAATTGAATTTACTAAAGTTAAAGTAAATATTATAAGTTTTGATCTTAGTGGCTGAATAATGCCGAAAATATATAAATTAGATTGTTAATTAAGTTTTTGTTTATTTTGTAAGATATTAAAGTATTCTATCAGATATATAGTTTTTATTGTACAAGCTGGATTGTGAGAATATACTACAATAAAAATATTTTATTTAATTTTTTATGCCAATAGATGATGGAACAACGGCTGACCCACCTGATGTTAAGTAGTAACCATTGCCTATACAAATTAGGCACATCTGAAACGTGCCCTACGATACACTACCCTGCGTCCATCAACTTGAGGTATACAGATGTTCAGCCTCACGTGCCAGTAATTTCACCGGCACGCACACCCTTCAAACCGAAACACAGCGATGCTGCATCACGGCAGAAATAAGCATGCAGTACTAATAATAACGCTAAATAATAATAATTAAATACTTTATAAGAATTCGTTTCGTTTGGTTTACTTTTTTGCCGTCATTACTTTTATGTTGAACTGTACCTATTAATCATAATCATAAATTTATTTCACCAAAAATTTGTTGCTACCTAAAATGTGAACATTTTTAGAATATAAGTACCTATGTTTAGTGCCTAACCTATAAAAATAATTGAACCAGTTAAGTGTATTGTTTTAGGTGGCTACTTACTTAACAGTAGTTTAGGTAACTTTCCGAGGTAGGGATCAAAAAAACCAAGCTAGGTTGTAAAAACTTGTGTTTATCTAAACTATTACACGGGTATTTATCGAGTATATTACCTTACCACAGTGCGTAGATACTATCAGTGTTGTGTGTCGTAGTGCGTGCACGGACATTATGGACAAAGAAGATCAAGTGAGGGTAGTTAGTGATGCTGCCTCCACTTCTCAACGACGGTAGCACTCATGTCAACGCTCCAGTCAGCCCGCGACCACGGTTATTGCAACATAGCCGAAACGTCGGGAAAATAAATAAAATAAGGTAATAATACGCGATAAATACCCGTGTAATAAGTTTAGATATGTTTTATGATCGCGGAAGTTTAAAAAGTAAAACTTGTGTTTATTTTAATTTTAAGCTGACGCAAAATAAACTATTTGTAACCTATAGCTCAGTAGGTTTGGTACCTAAACCATAAGCATTTAGTACAGTTACACAAAAACATGAAAGTAGTGCACGCGCCAAGGCAAGCCACTCCACTCTCCGCGCTAATTCGATACCCAATATAATATCGATACGTGGAGGCGTGACCTCTTAAATTATGCTATTGGAATTATAATTAGGTGCTAATTACTGTGTATTAATATCTCTCAATATTTATTATGTTGTAATTACCGGGCTACGTCGGTATGCCGAGAAGCTGGCGACTATTAAAATTGGAAATATAATTATATAGCTAGAGTCTGCGTAAGATAACTCTACACGTGACAGATGGTGGAAAATGTAACGCACGGACTAACGTTTTCGAGGACACTTCCGATTGGTGTGTACATTAGGGTGGTGTGTACAAAAACAGTAGGAACCGAGCCTTGCCGAGCCGAACCGAGCCGAACTTGGTCGCCTGGAACCATGAATCCACATACTTCTTGCCTGGAACTGGCACCTAGACTCACCTAGGTATTTAAGACGTCTCAAAGTGATTCTTGCATTTTAACTGAATAAATACACTTTTGATTTGATTTACATCGATTGAACTATGTTTGCATCGCTTCGTATACAGTTTTATTTTATTTTTAAGGACTGATTGTTAAACCTTGCTTGGCTTGAAGTATTTAATAGAAATTCATGGTCCACCAACTTATAAAACAGATTATTCCTTCCGTTATCACAACGATTAATACATTAATTTCTGCGTTGGTACAGCCAGGAAAAAAAGCTGATTTACAATTTTTCATGCCGTTATTTAGATAAATTGAAACTTTGCCTTGAAAACTATTATGAGGTAAGACTAACTTGACTAACTTGGTTACGAGGTAACGGGTTCAAGTTTAAGATTCCCAATTTTCAAATTTTAATGAAGTTTCTTTGCTGTCCGTACATTCGGGTTACGCTATAAACTACAAACTTAACCCAACTTATGATAAGTTAGTTCTAGTGGTCAGAGCCCATCTCGATCCAAGTTCACTTTAACTTTGTTCAGCTTGCTCTCCTAAGTGGAGACTTAGGGAATTACTTGAGTTTCTCCTAAAATACGACGTCCGTCAAATGATGGCCGATGTATAGCCCTCGCAGGTCAGACTTTGTTTTTTGCGCTGCTTGTTATGGGTTCAATCTTCACCGAGAAAATTGTTTTGGGCTATTAGATATGTGAAAATGTTGCTATTTATTCATGTAAAAACCGCTTAACATCAAATAGCCCATAAGTTTGACGCGCAAAAAGAAAAGTTCATAAGTTAGTGTATGTCTCTGGTGACGGAGTTTTTAATTTTTCCTTGATTTTTACGAGAAAAGCTCATATAGTTAGCTACTGAATATTCGCTTTTAGAGGCATAAACAATTTCGATCACCGCTAATTTAACACGAGTCTTGACGGTCATTTTATGACGGTCACCGCTTCTTTGGAAAATAAAGTTTTGTAGATTTAGGTACGAATAATTTGAAATAGAACCCTGGCAAAGTTCAAATTCTAAGATCGACTATATATCTTAAATTAAGTACTGGGACACAGTCGACGCCCAGTTTTGATCAACTATACATAATTTAGTTTTAAACTCTTGTAAAACTATACATATGTATTACTAAAATTTCATGAATCTGATTTCAAAAGATATCAAATTGCTATCACTTTTTTATCGACTTCATTAAAAAAAGGAGGTGTCTTCAATTCGGTTGTATTTCTTTTATCATTGTTATTGCGTAACTTCGTCATTTATGAACCAATTTGAAAAAATCTTTTTGCATCTGAGAGCTATAATGTATTTCCAGATGAATCCTACAGAATTTTCACCAAATCTCAAGCTGTTTGTCCATAAAGTCGGTTTCATAAATTCTTTGAACTTATATTGTTTTTCTACGAAATCTAGAACTTTCATCTCTGAGGTATCTTCTACTCGGAAAAATGATAAACTTATTTGTATTTAATAATCCATTAAACTTCATAGTTTATCTAAAGTCCTGCACAAATCTAGGCGATGGCGATCAGCCGAAACGCTGGCAAATATTGCTATCATATTTGACAGCGTTTCACGTGACCGCTGTCGCCATCGCCTAGATATGCATAGGCTTTAAGAGTCCTGCAGTGGTGATCAGTGAAACGCTGTCAAATATGACAGCAGTATTTGACATCGTTTCACTGATCGTCAGAACGCTTACATGTGCGCTAGGCTTTAGTTATCAGTGGACGTCGCTCTCAGGATTAAGTTATAATTGGCGAGAGCCTCCGAGCTCACACGCCGTTAGCAACGTGATAACTCCTTCATTACAAACCAATCATAGTTAGGAGTACCATAGAGTATACCCCTAGCATGTGTTACACGGTTTCAAACCATCGTTTAAAACAGAGGTTTTAACCGCGTAGATGGTGGTTTCAAACCAAATTTCACATGATGTCTAACCCTTGGTAGAAAGACGCGCACGGCAAAGCTTGGGTTTGGTTTTAAACCGTGTAAACAGAAGCATTCTACCAAGGTCACCTTGGTAGAAAGGGTGGTTTGAAACCGTCTAAAACACGCTTACCATAATACCACTCGTGTGTTTAAACACGTGCCAATGAAAAGCGTTTACACTCCTCAAAAACTTCTTGGCTCAGTAGTTTTAAAAAAAAACCAGCCACACACCTTCACAGCTCACTTGGTAGTACCTCTACCTGCGCTGGAAGAGCGTGGGTTCGATCCCGAACGTGAACCAATATTTGTGTGGCGAACACAGATGTTTGTTCGCTAACTGAGTGTTATATTGAATGGTCCACAATTCTATACTACTGCTTAAATATATTTTTATCTATTTATTTTTTGTTACACCGGTGACATAATTTACAATAATTTACTTATTAATTTCACGACATTATTATGGGATGGTGTAATAAACCTTAAATGGACGTCAACATAATATCTTACAGCAGTAATAAGAGGCTTAATAAGAGGTCGTCGCTACTTCATAGAAACCTTATCTTAAGTATATTGAACTGGATTCAATTATGGCTCGCTTGATGATACATTTCTAGAAAATGTATTTCCAACGTCTGATCAATTTAATTTGAAATAAGGTATTAAAATACTCTTCAATGAAAATAAGAAATTTAAATCCTGAATGTAATAAGGAAATGATATATTTCAAAGGCTCAAAGAAAATTATATAGAATACAAGTATTTCATTTCATAAAATATACATTACTAGCTGTCTATCCCGGCTTCGCACGAGTGTTTATTTATTTTGAAACACATAAATATAGCCTATGTTACTCATGGTGAATGTAGCTTTCCAATGGTGATTTTTTTTTTAAATCAGCAGTTTTTTCATTACAAATATACACACAAAAATACAAATCTTTCCTCTTTATAATATTAGTAATAGATACAGGAATCAGTTCAGATTTGAGTTTTTTTTTATCTAATGACAGCAGAAAACAAAGAAAGAACTCGTTGACTTCAATTAAAAAAAAATGCATTATTTTTAGCTTTTTGGGCGTGCCTCATTATAATATCACACTTTAATTAAAATAAGTTTACCTCATACCTTAATTACATATACAAAGGTCAACTGCAAGTATTTTGATTGCAAGAATGATATGGGACAATAAAACTAATTAAAATATTTTGATTGCAGAAGGTCAGCAATACGGTAGTAAGCTTGTTTTATCGGAACCAAAATATATGAAGTCAATTAAAAATAATTGGAGTGACATTTTTCAATTAAATTATGACCCCTTATGACGTAAACTTTGACCTTTGTTGGATAAACAAACGCGTTTCATCAATTAAGCGTAAGTAATTTGTTTAGAAATAATAAAAGTTTAAAAAACTTGAAACCGATTTTATGGCCAAACTCCTGAACCGATTTTCATGAAACTTTTAAGGAACCATTCTGGAAGAATTACCTTTCATAAATGATGAAGTTATGCCATAACAAACATTAAAAATAATTTAAAAAAATACAGCCAAATGAACCTCCTACTTTTTTATACGTCGGTTATAAATGGAGGAGGTTTTCAATTCGTCTGTATTTTTCAATTTTGTTGTTTCATAACTATAGTATATAAGTATATAGTATATAGTAGTATATAGTATATAGTACTATATAACTATAGCCTCCCTAACTACTACGTCATTTATCAGCCGATTTGAAAAAATCTTATGAATCTGAAGTCGGTTTCTCAAGTTTTTTAAACTTCACTTTGACAAGGTCATCCAAGATGACAGAAACAATCAAGCAAAACCAGAGTGACGCAGTAAATGTAGACAATAAAAAACAAAAGATCGGGGGATCTTGATGATTCTCCCAAGGTCATATGAGTAGCACTTACCTAGGTACCTAGTACTCTTCATATTACATACTAAAGTTGTTTACTGCTGTAGACCTGCCATCAGCTCTGTCTGGCTCTGTCTCTGGCTCTGGTTTTGAGTCTGTGTGAGTGCTCACTAGTGCATTATACTGTGTGAGTGACGTTTTGACGTTGGATTTATTTAGTCAACACTCACACAGACTCAAAACCATAACCAGAGACATAGCCAGACAGAGCTCATGGTAGGCCTACTGACTCACGTACACTACTGTGACACACCAAGCTAACCCTTCAAATTATATGAAACAAAAGGCCTAAGGTACCAAGCGGGTACCTCAGAATCAAAATATAAGCGCTGTTTATTATTTTTTATTTATGTTTTTTTTTGGGTACGTTATACAGCGTTACTATCGGTTATTCAATAATGTGAATGGACTCGTTATAAGGCCCCATTTAACCTCCTTTCGGCTTTATGGGTAGTTTTGTAACACCCTGTATATACCTAATACCCATCTGGTATAAATCTATATAGGTGGTAATAATCTGGTATAATATGGCGCACTAGTGGACGATGACTTTTAGACCCATTTATTTTTTATGAACACCGCCCGCCGTGCTCTGACACGATAATGGATATATTAATGTGTTTTTTTATTAACGAATCATTTATTATGTCGCAGTAGGTTTCGCTCGTATTTACATTATTTGTTTTTCTGGATTTATTGAAGTTCTTAACTTAGATTGATTTGTTTCAGTATCTTAGCTCTTCTATAGTCAAACTGAAGCTTTTTACTTATCGCCACCAAAGAAAGCTTATTATTTTAATTAAACTGAGGTAAAACGACCTCAATTACTGGCAAGTGAGGCTGAACATTTCTCAAGTTGATGGACACAGGGCAGTGCACCATAGGGCACGTATCTGACGTGCGTGACCTACGCGGCAATGCTTTGTTATAGGCGATGGGCCAAAGATTTGTTTTAGAAAAGACTGACACCGGCAATTCCACTCCTCGGCTGTCCGCAACATAAAAGTTGACGCAAAACGCTTGGTGGGAAAAGGTTTGAACATTAAATATTTTCATGAAATTGGAACGATGTCCCTATTAAATCATGATTCAGTGCCCTTAAAGTGTGTAATTCAGGCACACTTAGGAAGATTCTGGGTGAAAACGGATGTGGGTGCGATTGGCGACTGGCGCCGGTATTATACACTTGCTTCGGGTCAATTGCGCGGTAATTGTGTTGTTGTTTTAGACACGTCCTAATTTGGGCTTTTCGGGCGAGCGTATAAATAATATCTTCAAAGTAACATATTTTATTTTTGCGATGAGGTTTTATGTATGTTTCAAATCGTGCCTGAACTAAACAATTTTTATTTACAACTGTTTCTTGTGTATTTTGTAAATATTTGGTTAATTGTTACCTACTTTTTTTGTGTAAATAATTGTATTTGATATTTTACATTTTTATTTTAAGTCTGTCTGAAAAAAGAACAAGCAAAGTTACAAGAACAAGTGTAGGAAGGTGTTGTAATTTTTTTTTAAACTATTTGCTGATGGGCCAAGCTTTTAAAGTGGTAGCCCTCACCTATAAAAGAGCATTGTCTCGCAAGTCCCACAATACAAGTTCTCCTAGGATGGGAGTTAGCGTACTTATGCATTAAATATTGTACTACCCATCATGTTTAGTATGTACGTGCTAGTTTAATGTTGTAACACTTTTGTATCATTGATGTTTGTTATCAAATAAATCTTTTAAATCTTTAAATCTTTAAGTGACACACGATAGAAACGTGCCCTATCGATGCACAGTCCTGCGTCCATCAACTTGAGGCACACATAAATATAAATAATTGCAATTTGATTCGCCTTGCCTTTCCGGAACAATTGGCCATTCTCCAGCTGTCGTTAGTTTTACGAGCTATTTTCTACCCAAAAACATGAGCTCTGACGATGCTAAGCAACAAGTATGACCACAGTGTAAGGAACAGTAAGCCAAGTCCCACCAATCCAACAATTACATAGACAAAAAAATATTGTTCTTTTACAGTGTATCTGTAACTATTTTCGGAAATTTGACACAAGCTTGATTGAGAAAAAAATGCTTTTATTGTTTTTGTCTCACAAAAAAAAGGCGTATTATTACATGAACGTGGTTTTTTTAATAAATGACATTAAGATTGACTTAGTTCTATCGAGAAAACATTGTTTTTTTTTGTTTTTACCTCACAACTCTCGAGCGACACGTGTGTCATTTTTTAAAAGAGTGGTGACAACTTGCGTAGTTTTAAGGAAAAATTTGTCAACTTTGTCTAAAATCTTTTGCCGTGACTTGGTAGTCACGGCAAAAGATTTTAGACAAAGCTGACAAATTTTTCCTTAAAACTACGCAAGTTGTCACCACTCTTTTACCGTACCGACCTCCGTACCGACTTGCACTTATTCCCTTCTCTCTAGGACGCATACCTAACAAGCACCACTGAATAAACCTAAAGCCAGTGACCCAGCATCATGCCACAGTGTACCGCGCAGTAGGCGAAGTGCGTAGTAAATTGTCTCTCTCGCTAGGCTATAATCAGGGAACGTCATGGTGGCGCCAGCCTGTTGCCTGTTGCCAGCGAATCGACGACGCGCCAGAATATTGCTTTTGTTCCACTTTTTATCCCAACGTCTGCAACTGTTGCTTTATTGACTAAACTGTAGGCCTACCATGAGCTCTGTCTGGCTCTGTCTCTGGTTCTGGTTTTGAGTACTTACTATAAACCGCTATCCATTAAATAAAAACGTTTCAAATACGTCTAAAAATGTCTAAAAGCATTCTCTTTACATACAATCGTTTTTTAAAACCAACCTCGCCTTTAATGAATGCATTTATTCTACCTTGGGCATTGTTCCTATTAGAAATTAAGTTTACCTAGTTTTAAGAGAGAAAAATAAATCGATTTATTTATTTATTTATTATGTAACGACTAACAGTGGCAGAGCTAATTTGAAGCAATGTCTACACCTAAGTAACATAATTATGTCAGTAAGGCCATGCATAATTAAGCCATTTTTATTGAACCAAGCAAATGAGACAAATAATATGCAAAGACCAATTTTTCTCTCTGTATTTTTGGTCAAACTAACACCCGCCCACGTTTTTAATCGGGGTAGCTGTAGGTGTTGATCGATGACGTCATCGGACATATCTACGACGTCATAGGAGTCAAGTGGTCGTCTCACGCCGTGACATTATCAGCGATCAATTGATCTATTCTAGATATCATACTCATATTATTTATTGCAATTATGAGGTTACATTGCGAGGTCTTAAAGTAAAAAAAGCGGCCAAGTGCGAGACGGACTCGCCCATGAAGGGTTCCGTAGCAACAAGTAACACAATTATAAAAGTTCTTGTTGTTTGTCGAAAGGTAAATTGCGGTTTACGATTTATGACGTATAAAAAAAAACTACTCACTAGATCTCGTTCAAACCAAATATCGTTGGAAATTTGCATAGTACATCATATATTTTTTTTAGATTTATCATTCTCTTGTTTTTGAAAGTTAGAGGGGGGGGGACCAACATTTTACCACTTTGGAAGTGTCTCTCGCGCAAACTATTCAGTTTAGAAAAAAACGATATTAGAAACATCAATATCATTTTTGAATACCTATTCATAAATACCCCACACGTTTGATTTTTGATGAAAAAATATTTTTAGAGTTTCAGTTTCAAGTATGGGGACCCCCAAAATTTATAGTTTTTTTTTCTATTTTTGTGTAAAAATCTTAAAGCGGTTCACAGGATACATCTACTCGCCAAGTTTCATCAGTCTAGCTCTTACGGTTTCGGAGAAAAATAGCTGTGACATACGGACGGACAGACAGACAGACATGACGAATCTATAAGGGTTCCGTTTTTGCCATTTGGCTACAGAACCCTAAAAAGGGGTTCAAGTAAAGTGTGTTTAATTTGACAATTCGCGATAGTGGAGCCCTCTTCACTATATGCAACTTTACAATAATATGCTAAATAATCCACTGCGAATAAAAAAACATTCATATCTCACTAATATCTTTCAAGTGTATATTTGCGCAAACTATTTGCAAAGCTGCATAGCAATAATTAAATTGTATAAAAACTGATTTTCAATAGAACTAACGTACGCAATACTAAGAAAACATTTACACAAATGGTTATTAATGAAGAAATTTCTTAAGATTCGTATAAAATACGGTGATAATTAAATGTGTTCGTGTATATAATCTTTAAATTGTTTTTTTATACAACTTGCTGATGGAACAAGCATATGGCCCACCCGATTTTAAGTGGTAACCATCGTCTATAGCAAAGCATTGTCTATTAGGTCACACACCTCAGAAACGTGCGTTACGCTGTACTGCTCTGCGACCATCAATTTGAGGCATACAAATGTTTAACCTCAAGTGCCAATAATTTCATCGGCACCCACACCTTTCAAATTGAAACACAGCGAAATATTTTAGCGGAATATTTTTACCAACACTAAGATTAAGAACGTTCATCCGTAAATTGATGATTTCAGACGGCCAATAAAACAATATGTGTAACTTGCACAGAAGATAATTTGACCTCATATTATTGGGAATGACCAAAACTTAATCATATGGGAAAAACATTTTCAAATGGTTGTATAGTTTTTTCATAAGATTCATCTGTTATTCCTAAACTTTCGGTTGATGGTCTACGCAGATGCGATTCAATGATAAAACTATAAACGACAAACTTATAAAATTTTCGTATAAAAAAGCTAATAACATTTTATTAGTTCTTAGTGGCAGAATAAACACGATGCCTGTAAGTTTTGATTCATGAAAAAAATAATCAAAGGAGTAATTATCGTATATATTATATATAGTTTATGATGAAATCCGAGGTATTTTTGATATTTTTTTTGCCTAGTAAATGAAGAAGTGTTCGTTTTAAAACATGTTTGATTTTTTTTTTTATAACATGAATATTTATTTTACTATGAATTATTTCGTATTACTATATAATCGGCGCGGAATCAAGTCAACGCTCAGTGCCGGCCGAGGCCTTTCAGAGGTAGGACGTGCGTCGCTCCCGGTCGCTGCAAGCAAGCAGCAAGCCTCAAAAAAATGTATTGTAGCTTCACGAGTTTATAGCGCTACTGGGACGCTTTGATACTTTTTATTGTTTAACAAAACTTTGGTGAGTTTTTTTTGTATTTTAAAGTAATGGTGTTGCATTAACTTATTAACTTTAATTACCCCCGGTTTCTGGTACGCAAAAAATAGTTAATTATTTTTAATTTGTATTTCTTTTTAATTCAGGTTTCATTCTTTACTTTTATTTCAGATATGGCATAAAAAAGCCGCTTACAGGCTACATCACGTAAAAAAAGTAACGAGTACGTCACCAATTGCGAAAATTTGGTCAAGGCTAATGAAGCTAAAAGGTATGTTACCCAGTGGTTACTTTTTACAACGTAACATGTTATAGTCAATTCCCATTTTTATTAAACGTACACGGAGATAGAAGTAGTAATAATTTGCATTATGAAAATCATTATTGCTAACTTAACATAAAACATAACAATCCAGTCCGCAAGTCCGCACGATACCAAAGCTAGTGTTCGAAGCACGGAGCCACTTGCACCGAGTTGATGAGCTATCTATGATTGTAAAGTAATCAATTAATTTTGTTCGAAATACGTACATCAGTACCTACCTACTGCATATTTTATTGGGACCTATTGCATGCATTATATTATTTTTTTAATGATTTTATGTAGTTTCTTCTGAGTTCGCATTATGGTTTCGATTTCTGACCTATTCCTTGTTTATCATTGTTTTCTTTCAATTTATTATGGTTACAGGTGCTTCGCCGGATGGACTAATTGAAGATGATGGTATCACCGAAATAAAATGTCCTAGTCCGGCATTCGGATTAGAGGCAGATATCGCTATTAACCAAAAAAATGATAGTCTGGTAAATAGATGTATCCGTGAATCGACGCCATGACTGGTTTTATCAAATACAAGGGCAGCTGCACGTAACGAATAGAAATTACTGTCTATTTGCTGTGTGGACAGGCAAAAATTTTAAATTAAAGACAGAAAAAATAATTAGGGACGATACATTTTGGAGCGAGAACATGGAGCATCGGCTAGTCAGTTTTTATAATAAATTTCTATTACCCGAAGTTGTTGATCCCCGAAAAGCTAAGTCCATGAAACTTAGAGACGATAAATATTAAAATTGTATTTTACACGAAATTATTTTGATTTATTTTAACCTAACATACCTGCCCGTTTTTGCGTAAGTAGGTACTCATTCAACAAAATGTTGTACCTGCTTACGAAAAATGAATACATTCCCTACTAAGAGCTGGTAAAGTATCAAGGTGATTCATTCAATGCGGCGCATGATACGCGCTCCAACACAGACGGCTGTGTGCGTGCTAGGTGTAACTGTATAGCTAGGTGAGTATATTTACCCAAACTTGAGTCACGACGCTCGGGATAAACGCTCTTAAAATTCAAACAGATTTTACATTGAAATATCTCAAAGAGATTATGATGTTTTTATTATAATAAAAACAATACCTGGTAAAGAAATATTAAGGCCGCTTAAGCCTCCGTCATAGTTCAATGACCCCTAGAGCTAGGTCCCGAGTGACCTAGACGCGCAACTTCCAAACAAACTTTAACACCCTTTTCAACCCTTCAAGTTGCTACTTTTTAAAATGGATTTTTATTAAGCGCCTGTGCTATTTCAACCCTCTAGGCTCAGTAGTTTCAATGATTTTATTATGAGTAAGTGGACTTCTCGTTTTCAAAAAGAGACAAAAAAATCGGTTGTCTGTAAAGTCGGTTTACTGTCGATAGTTGAACGTGTCAACGTCATACAGCTGTCCACGCGGACACATCGCTCACTCAAGTAGGAGAGAGACAGATGTCGAACGCTGCCGAACTTCGAGGCCGATTTTGCCTCTTTGTCGCTCGTTCCGCGCTCTCGCTTGCACTTCAAGCCTTAAATGGAACGCCTCAGAGCGAGGTAACGCCGCAAGAGTCATGTTTTTTCGTGCGTGCAGCCGGCTCCATCGAATTATAAGACGTTGTCACGTCAAAAAAGAAATATCGTAATAATTGTAGGTATATTCGTTCATTTCTTATCTTGTAAACTGACTAATGAATATTAAAACGGCCTCAATGATAAGTTAATCTGAAGATAAATAGATTCTCTGTCCCAGTTAAGCCTCCTTGGATATCAGCTCTAATTTGATTCTGAAACCCACGCCTATTTTCATTAGATTTTAGAAATCCTTTCATGATCACAATGAAAATCATGAAATTTTGCTTACATTTTAAAGGAAAACTTCTCGAACGTTTTTGACTCAACCACGTCGTAACGGCTGAACTGATTTGAATAAAACTTTGAGATCTGGTTATATGCTACTTTTTGGCACCATGCGAGTGAAACTGCAGACAAAAACTAGTGATGTTGTAAAATATAATTTATTTTAAGTGTATAGTATATAAAAGTTTATTTTCTAGCTTCACCAGCCGACAGGCTTTGTCAAGCATGCCTAGGGGATAAGTCGTAACCGATGTTTTCACATTATATGCTACTAGCAGCCCGTCCCGGCTTCGCACGGGGTAGACAATATTGTTGTACATTATTTTGTTCTATCGCTAATAGTTTCGGCAGCGCATTCGACGAAAGACATTTTAATACTTATTTTTCTACACCTTCGATTACATTGTTCAAATTTTACAAAGGATCCCTAATTTTTTTGAAAATGAAATGTAGCCTATGTCAAATTGGAAGAATGTAGCATTCTATTGGTGAAAGAATTTTTTTAATCGGCCCAGTACTTTTTGAGCCTATTCATTACAAACATACAAAAATATGTACAAATCTTTCCTCTTTATAATATTAGTATAGATAAGAAAACCGAAAGATTTAGGAACAAGTAGGAAGTAGGAAGTACCTTAAACTGTGGGTTATTGAATGAGTGAAATATTATTAGTATTAGATAAAACTAACATGATACAATTAAAGTTAATTCTATCTAGGATTTATAAATATACTTTGTCGTAGTTGGTAACTGTAAACATAATTACACAATTAATTAAATTTAAGGTTGGAGGATGAAATTACGGTTACTAAACAGTTAATTTAAGTATCTACTCATATGTTATTAACCGTGTTAATCATTTGAAGCTAGGAAGTGTTGCGTGTACCTAATGTCCGCATTTTTTTTAGTTTCAGAACATTAAAACTTTAAACGCGTTTATCTCGAACCTGGAGCCTAATTCTCGGGCCGACTGAGATTTTCAGTGTCCCTTATACATATACACATTGGCATTACACAACCCCGTACTTTTTCTACGTTATCGTAGCTGTCGAAGCTTCTACGATGAGGTCGTCGATGAATTACTCAAAGAAATCATCCATTCTCTCTTCGAAAAAAACCAATAAAATAAAATTGCAAAATGATCCGAGATGAGCCGAGAATTAGGCTCCTGAACTCACCAGTGTATTATAACTGTGCATGTGACGTTTCGACGTATTTATTTAGTCAGCACTCACCCAGACTCAAAATCAGAGCCAGCCACAGAGCCAGACAGAGCTTGTGGTAGGCCTACTTACCTACATCTGGTACCACACCGAAGATATATTTGTAACCCATTGTACACTAGCCCTTACTGTCCTAGATCTACACGGAACCTCTTCAACAAATAATTGAGTAACAATGTCTGAGCTTTGAGTCAGTAACTTAAACTTCTTTCAGTTCGTTTACTAATACTTTAAGACGTTGCAATACGGTATTGAAAAGTTTACTTAAAAACTTTTAAGAAAGAAAGAAATTGACTGAAAAATTCTATAATTTAAAGGCAACTTCCTAAGCATAGCTTCTTAGCGTGACCTACGAATCAATGCTTCGTTATAGGCGATGGTTGCCACTTAACATCAGGTGGGCCATATGTTTGTTCCAACAACTAGTAGTATAAAAAGAAGTAACAGGCAATTATCCTTCAACATTTCTTAGTATTTAAAATCGTATTAGAAACTTAAAGGAGTAGAAAGAGGCAAGACCAAACATGGCAAATTTAACTGTCTTTTTTGTAGTGAGCCTTTTTAAATAAATAAATAAATAATGCGGACAATCCACACAACACTATCTAGCCCTAAACTAAGCAGAGCTTGTACTATGAGAACCAGATAGCTGATATAATACTTAAATACTTTTTTTTTTGTAAATACATACTTAGAATACAATATAACACCCAGACAGAGAGCAAACATCTGTGTTAACCACAAAAATATTTTTTCATTTGAAGCTCATCGCTGTAGCTAGTTCATTGTGTTTTCCTCCACCGTTTCAACGCACGGTTAACAAAGCACCCCCGCCCACCATGAATGAAAACTTCCCCCACGCAAATACAGCTGGCTTCAGTGTGTAATTTGAATGTGTATACAAAACGTGTAGTCATGTGAATAATTTCTATGCATATCGTTTACTTTGCGCATTTGTTGATCATAATTTATATAAACCTAGGTGCATGTATCTCGATCAGATTGCAGACATTTTAGAGAAAGGCCAGGTTAGGAGTACCCTAAACCGACGTGCATGTATGAAAAATGAAGCGAAAGAGGTGTGTCAAGATCGTAGCAAGTGGAAATCCGTGATCTCTGCCTGCCCCCATGGGAATAAGGCGTGATTTAATGTATGTATGTATGTATGTAATTTATATTAAACAAGCGGCCACCCACGGCTTCACTCGCCCCGTTCCCGTTACGTCCCGTTCCAGTAAATTTTTCGTGGATAAAAAGTATCCAATGTCCGTTTCCTGGATTTAAGCTACCTTTCCATCAATATTCAGCCAAATTTGCTGAGCCGTTCTTGAGTTATAATATATTATAAACACGACTTTCTTCTAAACATATGATTAAAAACAAATCTATCCCATGGGAACCATACATTTTACCGGGATAAAAAGTAGCCAAGAAATTAATTATCACATTGAATTAATTTCCTAGTTTTAAACAATAGAAACAACAATGGTAAGTACTCCAGAAAACATATTTAGGGGTTTAGATTATTTTCTAAAGATAAATAACAAATGTCATTCTTTTCCTTCACAATTCACTAAGTAAATTCCTTTGTGACACATTCGGAGAATACAGCACGTAGGCACCCATCACGGCTTTTCCATTCATATGCTAATTCGATACGACCTAGCCACAGAATATAACGAATGGTCAAGCTCTTCTAGAGTGCTGCTTTTACCCAACTATAAATATTTCAGGTGTTGGTCTGTTTTTCCTGTCTGTAAAGATTGTATTTAGGCGCATACAACTAAAAACTTTTCACTTTTTAATAGCCAATAGTATTTTTTTTAATTATCAAAAATGTCTTGCAAACGAAATATAAATAACACGTCAGCCACCTAAGTAAAAATAAATTATTTTTGAATTTTAAATATTTTTACGTATGATGATCACTATGTATAAACCATTTGTTTATCTTCCGGCTCACGGCTCACTGGAGTATAGTTTCAACAGAACACTATTAAAATCAAAGCTACGTTTTTCTCAGAAACAAGGGAAGAGTGAGTTGACACCGTACACTGCTCGCGAGTATAAGGTTTCAGTAGGTTTCAGTCCACAAATGAAATAAACCAGCCAAGTGTGATATTATTGTTTACATTTGACACTAGTAGAGCCCACGCGGTTTTACTCCCTAAGTTGACAACACTCTGAGTAAATAATGTATCCAGGAAGTTGGTTTTAACATTACTAGGTAGGAATAAATGTAAATAGCTGAACCACGCCCACTCTGGACCTATTTGGAAGAAACTTATAATTTATATGGCTACTTGTTAACCAAACTAGTGAAGTTTAAAAAACTTGTGAATCGACTTCATAACTAAACCCATGAGCCGATTTTAAAACTTCTATGGGACCAATCTGAAATAAGTACCTTTCAGATAAAAACATACTTTTTCTCATTAATGACTAAATTATGTGCAATAACAACAAAAATAATAAAGACAAATTGTGAACCTCTTCCTTTTTTATTTGAAGTTGGTTCTTAACACAGGATCAACCGAGAAAAATTAAAAGGCCTTAGATGGAAAAAGCCTACTACCAGCAAAAATACAGGTGTCAGTACATAGTATTCAAATATATATTCGTAAACATCTAACCTTGAACTAAGCAAAGCTTGTATTATGAAAACCAGACTCATGTGTCCTTTTTTTATACAAAACATCAAAGCTCTAAGCTTTTCAAAGTCATTGCCATAATTTATTGAAAAATTTGATGTATTTAAAATCAAAAAAACAGTGGAACTCCACGAGAGCCAAAAAAGGTCAAAAAAACAACCCCCTTCTTGTTTGCCGAAGTTTGTCGATCTTTTCCGAAGAGGTGTCGGTTACGTGCTATTTACGTGACAGTGTCGCAAGTTCATTGGTTTCTTTTCTACCTCAAAAAGTGCTGAAGCCCACAAAGAAGTTTTAAGTTTCATATTGAAATAATTAATCTATGTATTACACTACATTGATTAAAAGCTACTGTTATATGACGGTGGCGGCTTTTGTCACTCCCTGGGTATAACAGCAGACTGTCTGTATATATTTACGAGTGGGAGCAGCCTACGCCCTCTGGCGAATGGCGCCAACACTAATCTAGCCTTTGACACCATTCTGTTATCAATTGAGTGTTTTTCGTTACTAGAGAACATATACAATGTTTGCTCTTGTTTAGTGATACCTAAAGGTTCTAAATCATCATCATCATCATCAAACTTCAACTTTAAGACATAATTCGTACTGGTTTTAGATAGATATATAAATAACACGCCAAAACTTAAATGACAATTTATATAAAAAAACTTCAATTCTTATTGCGTTATAAAATAGTTTAGTAAGTAACAATTGTCCCTGACGCTATATAAATCATCTACAATAGATGTTAAAGCTGGTTTGCTTACAAAATGTGAATACATACTTTACATACAATACACAAATTTAAATGGATCTTACTAAGCACACGATATGGCTATCGTGTGCTTAGAAAAATGAGGCAGTCCACAATAAATACATTTGTCTGAAACTTAGAAACCCACGCGATTTCAGACCCGCTACGTAGAAGCTACGATAGTGCTACGCTGCTACGAGATGTCTACGGAAACGATTATCCTAAATTTTTTGATTCATGTTACCATTGGCGTTCCCACAACGGGAGTGACAAATAGGGACAATGCAAATTTTAAGCAATTTTGAAATTTAAGAAATGCTTATAAGTATAGGGGTGTTCTTCCGGTTGTACAGATTGGAGTAGAGGGAGCGTAGTATTTAGTTAGATATTTCGTTATTTAGATTTGACCTTTTAACGGAGGCTCAGCGGGGTTATAACGACCGTTTTTCATGCCGACGTGACAAGCATGTTTAAAAACAAAGTAATTAGCAGCTGGTTTAATTAAAGCGAAGAAACCTCATTCGATAGATAGCTCTGTTTCTGTTAATTATAATCTTTAGATTCATTATTTCAATAGAAAACAAACTAATAAGAGAGGCCCACGTTTAAATGCCTGGTGAAAATCTAATCAAATCTCTTGATCAAGATTCTCTGTTTAAAGCCACAGTGCACACACAAGCGCACATCTGAGCGTTCTGCGGTGGCGATCGATACACTGTCAAATATGACAGCGATATTTGACAGCGTTTCATTGATCACCTGAAAGAATATTTAGATGTGTGCAAGGCTAAAGAAGGGTTAAAGGGATACTTTCATGTATTAATTAAACCTTATGATTAAAAATCATTTATTTAAGAGAAGAACTCTCAAAGTGGATGAAGTGGAAGAGAAGAGTGCTAAGAAGGATTAAACTTTACAAAACAATACCTTACTAACAAAACCACAGGCGTACCACCAGCTTTCTTTTCAGATCGGCTTATTAATAACTTACCAATCAAAACAAAATTAATGGTCAAACAAAGGCCCAATTATTTGAACAATAAACTAAATGTAATTGAAAACTCAGAAATAACCTGTTTTGTTACCAAAATCCTATAGTGCTTCTGCGTAGCTACCCGTAGGTTTCGTAATCAGTAGGCCTACTAAAGCTACAGAGCTTGTGGTTACGAGACCTATAGGATTTTGGTATCCATACAGGTTATTTCTGAGTTTTCAATCTACATTTTTCAATAACCTATTCACCAGAGACTCAAAGACAGAGTCAGACAGAGCTTGCGGTAGGCCTACCGCGAGCTCCATATGGTTATGGCTATGGCTGTCAAATTGTGTATAGATTGGTTGACCCACACATTCATTTTCTTCTTGGGTTTGAATGTGTTGACACTTTTGACACAATTTTGACAGCCATAACCATAACCATATGAAGTTCATGGTAGACCAGCAGATACGTAGAATACAAATCCATAGGAAAATCATGGTAAATTTTTTTTAAATACGTATTGACTATGTCACGAGTTACCATAAAATAATGACAATGTCACTTTTTCATACAAAACTCCATAGCTCATGGGTAAAAACTAAATATTCATCAATACAAGGAAATCTACTAACATAACCGCGTAAGTATTATTGACGTGGGTTATTATGACGTCGACTTACCGTTTCATGTTTGTCATAAAACCGCACGAATGGAGGAGTACTAAACACTAAACTTAGTATAGCAGTGTTTACCAAAGTTATTTGTGTTACGCCCAGCATTTTTTAATAGTACACCTTTAAACGAAAAAAGCTTGCATGTATATTGTTGTGTCGTTTAATCTGAAACTCGGAAACGGCTTCAACGATTTTCATGAAATTTAGTTTACAGGGGTTTTTGGGGGCGATAAATCAATCTAGTTAGGATCAGTACTTTTTAAATAAAATAAGGTAATTAACGCGATAAATACCCGTGTAATAGTTTCAGCTAGCTAGGATTCATTTTTAGAAAATGTCAAACAGTAGGTACAATATTTGACAGCGTTTAACTGATCGCCATCGCAGATCACTTAGATGTGCGCAAGGCATTAAAAAGAAGTTAGTAAAATACCGTTACGAAGTAAGGTAAGTTTTCAGAAAAATAAGGCTGTAAAATGTAGCTAGTCATTTAGAGAAGCCGTCACATCACTTCAGCACAATGCCACATCATTTCCCGGCCGCTCTATTGTTGTACCGATGAAGTGTCTTTTCAGTGAATACTACAAGCAACGTTAAATGGACCACAGCTACATTTAATATGAACTAAATAATGAAAGTAAACATAAAATCATCTAATGTAGATGATTTATACAACGTAACGGGCAACTTTTAAACAGACTTCAAATTCTTTTTGTTTAATTGTAAGTTTCTTTGTGTACATAGACTTCAAATGAAAGAGTAGATTTTTAAATATTTTGAATGTTTGTCATCGAATAATCAATTCGGCTCATTGATGACGTTCATCATCGCTCATTTCACCTAGTTGAAAAATCCTTTTTTTATTTGAAGAACTATACTCCCAGATTGGTTCCCTAGAAATCTTATCAAAATCGGTTCAGAATTTTGGTCGTCAATACGGTTTCTCATTTTATTTATTACTTATGCCTTTTTTTATAGGAAACTCAAAAGCTAGGATTTTTTTAAGATAGCTTGCCCAGCATCCACACCCTAACCCACAGGAAAAACATGGTCAATAAGTGCAGAATTGACTACTCCAAGGTGTTACTTTCACGAATAAGATTTAACAATGCAAAACATACCATTTTGTGAGTCGTTTTGACATTGATGTACAACATACCTGAAATGAGAAGAAGGATTATATTAGAAAACAATAAATAACAATAGGTGAACATACATGGTGTCATCTAACTTCTTCTTCTTCTTATTATGTAATTTTTTTCGAACTTAGTGTGGTGAAAGGATTTAATCATAGTCATCTAACTAAACTACTGGCACGTGAGGCTGAACATCTGTATGACTCAAGTTAATGGACGCAGGGCACTGCATTGTAGGACATTTTTCTGACGTGCGTGACCTACGAGACAACGCTTTTTTATAAGCGATGGTTACCACTTTACATCAGGTGGGCCGTATGCTTGTTCCATCAGCTAGATGAATAAAAAAACTATGGTAACATCTACTTTTTGACTGGCCTCTCAGCTCAGTTGGTAGAAGCTTAGCCGTAGCTAGGTCGTGGGTTCGATCCCCACACAGAACAAATATTTGTGTTGATAACGCATTTGATTGATTGATTGACTGTTCTTTCCAGCTTCGGAGTCGTACCAAAAGTGCAGCAAGTCTCTTGAACGAAGCTGCGGGCTTTCCACTAGTCTTTTATTTAATCTTACAAAGCTTTCCGTCGAAGCCCTACTTGTGGTAAAAATAACAAAGGGATATTTTTCCTTTGAATGAGAATACTGGTAGACATAGAATAGGCGGTTTATTCCTTTTATAAAGTGGGATTAGAATATACGTATGCATTTTTCTCGCTTTGTGATACCAGAGACACAGATATTAAAACAAATAAATATAGCACAGTCAGAGGTAGCAATTCGAAAATTCAAATTAAATAACTTAGAACTCATCATCATCATTATCCACAGCTCGACTTCACCCACTGCGGAGTCTCCCTTAGTTTGTGCCATCTACTTGAGCTTTCTACATCGATCAAGTTTTAAAAAAGTTTTAAAAACTTGAGAAAACGACTTCATGGCCAAATTATTAAACTGTAGGCCTACCACAAGCTCTGTCTAACTCTGGTTTTGAGTATGTGTGAGTGTTGACTAAATAAATCCTACGTCGAAACGTCACACGTAAGTATACTATCTCAGTTTGATGACAGTATGAGTATTATTCTGTAATTGCACACACGTAATCGTATGATGACACCGGTCACCGTCATCATTATTTTAAATTAAATTAAAAATACAATAATTATTTTAAACCGCTTATTCATAAACTCACGTTCAATTCAGAATTAACCTTATTTGCATATCAGTACATGTCTAAATCCCGTAATAGACGTTGCATCATTGGCTTGACATTAATGATCACGGCAGATGCTCTTAATGATAATGATGATGTCATGATTTAACAGAAAACAAGTTGATATAATTTAGTAAAATTACTCAGCTCAGTTGGTAGAAGTTCTGCCTTCTGTGCTGCAGGTTGTGGGTTCAAACCTTACCAACATCGAATATTTTGTGTTCATGTTTTGTTTTCTTTTTGGGTGTTATTTTACATTTTATAATTTATTTATTTATTTATTTAGACAAAGCAGTTTGGGCTAACAGCTAGCGCCAAAGCGCCCAAATGCAAAATACAATTTGATTACAAAATACACATTACAATAAATAAAAGTTAGTCTAAACAACACTAAAATTACAATATAGGTACTTAATATAATTTTAACATACATAGTCAAAATATTAAATAGTAAAATGTCAAGAAAAATACAGTTTCCCAGTAAAAATCAAAAACAAATGAAAATGTCAAAAAGATAATAAAAGTTATGTCAGCAGAGTCAAAAAAATTCGTTACGTTATATTTAAAATGAATATCATCAAATGATACAATTTCGAGGCACTATCAAAAAATAAGTCGGCATCTGCCTGCAGAATAAATTCGTAGGTATATTATATATTTCTCGTCTGGTACTTATTTGAATTAGGGCTACCACGAGTTCCATATGGTTATGACTGTCAAATTGTGTATAGATAGGCTGACCCACACATTTATTTTCTTCGTGGGTTTGAATGTGTTGACACTGTTGACACAATTTTTACAGCCATAGCCATAACCATAGCTCATGGTAGGCCAGCAGAAAACTTAACTGTTACTTGTGTATATTGTACATTTTGTAAATATTTGTATTCATTTGTAAGTTGTCTCGGTGTAATAAATGATTTACTCGAATCGCAAAAAATAATAAAAAAACATATACAGGGCGTCCCACGTATGGAACATTTTACTGAAAAAAAAGTAAGTATTTGTTTTATTTTAATATTATATGAATGCGGTTTAAATTGTTTTTTAAATTTAATTAATGTCTTATTTAGTAAAATGTTCCTCTACAGTTTTCAAGGTACTTTTTCTCCATGTGGCATATCCGTGGGAAGCCCTGTATATTATGTGACGATAAGTGGGGATTATATCAGCTATACAATGTAATTGAATTCTTTTTTGTCGAGAAATCATACCAAAATAGGTATGTAATCGATCATATTAAAACTAATTTAATAATTTGAATTTAATCTAAGTTGAACTGTACCTTTAAATTTTAATTTGACGCAAAATAAATTATTTTTATTTCTATTTCTAATATCTTGAAACCGCAATTCCCTCCTCAGTTTCCAAGCACATACCTTCCGTAGCAACACGTTTAGAAAAGCGTGTGCAATGGTATACAGAATATTCATGATTTCTTGGTCCACTTACCAGTCGATGTCTAATGGCCATATGTGGACATTATGAGCCATTTCCCTAAAAGCCGACCGAGTAATGTGAACCATTTCGGTATGAGTGTTTGTTGCCATAAGAAACGCCTTTTTGACCTACTTTGCCATTTGGTGGGACTGCCGTTTCATATATGGAATATAATGTAGACATGAACTCACTCATTATAATATTTAAATATATTGTAATATGATTTATAAAAAGTGTGAACAACCAATGAAATAGATAGAAAAGGAGTGGAATTCTTGGTCGTGGTCCGTTTTTAGATAGTTGGATATTTAAAAAAAAGAGTGATTTGTAGGTATCTGTTAGCAAGGCTGGTAGCTTTATTTTCTTATAATCTGTTTGGGTATAGGTAGCATGGTTAGGTAAATCCAAAATATCTTTAAAAAGATATTTCTCCGCCGTGAAGCAGCATTCCTGTCTTTCGGTTTGAAGGGCGTTGGTGCCGGTGAAATTACTGGCACATGAGGCTGAACATCTGTATGCCTCAAATTGAACGCACGGCAATGCATCATTGGGCATGTTCTTGACATGCATAACCTACGAGGCAATGCGTTGTAATGGCGAGGGTTACCACTTAACATCAGGTGGGCCATATTCTAACAGATAGTTTTATGTAAAAAAACTCGTCGTGCGGTCTGAAATCATTATCAGCCTGAAGAAGTCCACTGCTGGACATAGGCCTCCCCTACACATTTCCAGGAAGAACGATTCTGAGCCTTTTCCATCCATCGCATTCCCGGGATCTTAACAATGTCGTCGGTCCATCTGGTGGGTGGACGCCTTACGTTTCGTCTTCCGGTTCATAGTTACCATTCAAATAAGATAACTGAACTCTAAATTATTATAACTAAAGGCCTAAAACACAAACATCAAACAGAATGCTCCTATTTCCTTGTTATAAAAATAGCTACACTGAAACAAACGTTATACCGAAATAAGAAAACATCCAATACAATTTGAAGGGAGTGTATATAGGGCGAACAAACACAGTTCGCAAGGATTGGTTTGTCAAAGTTGGCAACAAGTATCAAGAGTTCTTCAACGGAAGTAATTTACCGCGAGTTTTATAACAATAAACTCTCCTCTCTCTCTCTCTCTTCTTTTCTCTCTTTCAATTTCCTGGGGGATGATTTTATATTGTGAAGCCGCGGTCGAAGGGTTTGAAAACACATTCTTTTTATTTTGTTTTAACCAAGTATTCTATTTTACGCATTTGTACAAGTTCTTGATTTATTTTCCTTGAAATCGAAATGCGTATCGCCTAGAATTTTATGACCGTGAATTTTTGGAATTTTCTACTTACGTCATACAAGCAAATTCACAGATGTTTATCAATGTTTTTTCTAGGCATACTTCATAGCAACTACATAGAGCAAAACACTTAGATAATACAAAACCTAATCTTAAGTAGGTAGGTACCTAATGTTTGCTGGAAGAGAACCCTTTTCGTGAAGGAGTCAATAGTCAAAGCTCTTTTTATTTTTTGTAACTATATATGGATATGGAAGAGCGAGGTCCTCTGACACAAGTATTCTCTTACTTAATAGAGGGCATTGTGAATTTCTGCTTATTATTTTGGCTACAGAAATAAAATATTTTTCTTTTTCAAACTAATGTTTCGGATGCATGATGAGGACCCGATTGGAAAGGATATTCGTACTTTTGTCTAGCATTCATAGGTTCTCCGGTACCGTCGCCTGTCAGCCATGCGTGTGCGCACAGACAATGGCCGCGTCTGCGCCGGCGCCGCGACGCGCTACTTGCCTCCTACCGGTTGCTACCGACGTATCTGTTACTTCTAGTCTGTGTCTGGCTCTTACATCATTGCACGGTCCACCTGATGGCAAACGGTTACCAAATACGCAGATTGCTACATTTATTGGCGACGTTTGACACGTAATAGTGGTAATTTTGAAATGTAATGTTTTAAATAACCTCTGATCCATAATATTAGGTATAACTTTCAGATAAAAAAAAAAACAAAACGGCTCATAAATAACGAAGTTATGCGATAGCAAATATAAAACAAATACAACCAAATTGAGAACCTCCTCTTTTTTATTTGAAGTCGGTTAAAAAACGTTACGTTATGATGACTAACCGAGCGATTAAGGCTGGTCTCAGGTCAAAAATCTCGACTTCATAGTTCATAGCAACTCTACAACTTTATTTATATTTAAATTAGTGTGATACTCTTTTATAACTTAATAAATGGAATAGTAATTTCCCTGCATAATAAGCTACACCCACAGCGTCGTATTTATAGTTCAAGTACGTACTACTATCATTTATTCTGTGGCTCAAGACAAATCTTGCTGCTGACAATTGGATCTGTGACGTCACTATCTACTTACGTCATCATTTACCTACCCTAGTGACACAAAGTAACCGTTTGAGAGATTTATTTGGATACATCCTTTTTTCCTTCGCTTAGAATATATCAGTATGGAAATATTATTTAAAAAATGTTCTACAAATAAAATATGTGCCTAAGTATAGATTTTTTTAGAATTTATAAAAAAACCTGAAAAAAATTAAAAAAGGTTTGTTGATAAACAAAATTGTCCTCTGGTATGGAGACTCATCCAGAAGGACTAAATCATTACTAGTTATAAGTTACTAACCCACTTTTTCTGTTTTTGTTACTAACACCATGGACTCTCTAATTGTCTGAATAAACAATTTAAATTAATTAAATTAGCTCATCAGTACCTACCATGAGCTCTGTCTGGCTCTATCTCTGGTTTTGGTTTTGAGTCTGTCGCCTGGAACGTGCCCTACGATGCACTACCCTGCGTCCATCAACTTGAGGCATATAATATATGTTCAGCCTCACGTGCCAGTAATTTCATAGCGTTACAAACGCTTGCTACGGGTACAAACTAAATAAATAAATAAACTAGTATGATACATCGCCGGCCATACGTTGTGTATGTCGAAGTGAGTCTGCAATTAAAAGCGTGATATACGAGGCGTTTAGATTAATTCTTACGGACAGTCATAGCTCATAGATCATGATACAAAACTGAGCAATATACAATTTATAACTTAAATTGAATTTATCAAGGATTTTCTACAGCCATGCAGATTGCATTGTGACGCGTTTTGTTTGCTTAGCGGACTAGTAAGCGATCTCGCCTTCTAATACTAAGGTCGTGGGTTCGATCCTAATGCCGGAGACATCTGTCTGATAAACGGCATAAGTAGCCTTCCTTTAGAATTTAGGTGGGCTGCACTAGCAACCCCCAGCTTCCACGTAAGAAGGGCCTAGTTACGGAAATCCTGTCAAATTCTTCTTATAGCAGTGATTCAAACCGCGTATAACCAACAAATAACCAACTGTACATCTTGTTATAGGAGGACACTATAGGAGTAAACTATAGGAGTGCAAAATGATTTATCGATCAGAAATACCGTCGATAAATACCGATTTAGACTCAAAAGACAATGCACACGCAATCCTCGTCTAGATAGGCTTCGATCGTTAAGCCATAGCTAGACATTGGTTACCCTGCTATGTATCCGTCGTAACATACGCTTGCCGCTATGGTTATCGGCATCAGCCTTACTTAGTAGTCTTTACTGCTGGACTTCTGGACACAAGGATAGTGTCACTTCTTTATGGTAGACTAGCGGCCACCCGCGGTTTCGCTCGCCCGTTCCTGTTACACCCTGTTCCCGTTACTTACATTCATTCTCCGTAACAATATCTTTATAAATTGTAGCTTATGTATTATTCTGTTGTATGGGACTATATTATTGTAAAGTTTCATTGAAATCCATTCAGTAGTTTTTACGTGGAAGAGTAACAAACATCCATTCATCCATACTTACGAACTTTCGCGTTTATAATATTAGAAGAATATTCTTAATTATAACTTTATTAAAACCACTTTGCTTTCACTTTGATAATAAGCCTTATTTTAATCCAGTGTGAAAGCACCCAAATATACAGTGCACAAGAGGAGCCTCTTTTAGGTGCACTTTAAAACCTTTCACCACGCTAGCTCTATAAAACTTGTAGTGCAAGTTGCAGTGGCACAATAAGAGAACAGACCCAATAATTATAAGTTTAAAAAACTTGAGAAACCGACTTCATTGTCAAACCGCTAAACCGATTTTAATCAAATTTGTTTGGGACAATCTGGACGTAAGAATAACCTTCCAAATAAAAAAATAATTTTCTAAATCGGTTCATAAATGACGGAGGCATGCAGTTACAAACATTAAAAAAATTATTTAAAAAAAAATGGCAACACCGACTTTAATAAAATTAAAATGGGACCAATCTGGAAGCAGTACCTTTCAGATAAAAAAATAATTTTTCAAATCGGCTCACAAATGACGAAGTTATGCGGTAACAAACATAAAAAAAAAAAAAAAATACAACCGAGTTGAGAACCTCCTCCTTTTTGATTGGAAGTCAGCTAAAAATAGCTATAAAAGTAAAAAAAGTCCTGAATAGGAGCCTTCCCAATCCCCATATTAGGAGACGCATAGGCAACGGAACTCCAACCCTACACCGACACCACGTTGTCTAGCCAAGTCTTTAGTCTATCACAAACACATTAGCAGTTAAAATGATCGATGGACGACAGTCATTCGACATTTGTAATGATTCCTCGTAATTTATGATCGCCAAGACATCTGGCCACCATTATGTCAGAACAACTTCCTATGTTATGGTACTTAAATAAACTTTAATCATAGACAATCTAAGGTTCAAATTCAAAAGTATATTTAATCAGTATCACAAACTACTTTGAATCGTCTTAAAGCTAGGTGAGTCTCCAAGCCTAGAAGATAATATGCTCTGTATAGGCAACCGCATCTCATTGTCAGTTTTTTCCCATCGTCTAACCATTCTACTAATTGCAAGTCAGAAACCGGTGAAGAAAACCATCGTGAGGAAACCGGCACGTAGTAGAATCTAAAAAAATCGAAAATAAGTGTCAAGTGCATGAAAGGATCCTGTTTATAATCTTGATTTTATTGCTTAAAGGCTCGAACACACCTAGTTCGCTGGCGGTAGCGATCAGTGAAACGCTGTCAAATATCGCTGTCAGATTTGAGATTTGACAGCGAATATTTGACAGCGTTTCACTGATCGCTACCGCCAGCGAACTAGGTGTGCGCAGGCCTTAATGGTTGACAAATGACGAAGTTAGGCGACTGTTGGGGACTGTTAGGGTATCTGGTGCATCGCATTAGCATTGCTATTCAGCGTGGCAATGCCGCCAGCGTCCTGGCTTCCGTCTGGCATTAATTTGGATCAGTTTAGCTATCTCTAGATCGGTTATAACTGTCTGCAGATAGCTGAACTGTTTCTTGTGTATTTTATACATTTTGTAAATATTTGTTTTATTGTAAGTTTCTTTATTCAAATAAATTTTAATGACGAAGTTATGCGGTAACAAACATAAAATAATAAAGGTAATCGCGATAAATACCCGTGTTTTCCATGTATACTTTATAAATTAACGCGATCGTTACGTATAATTATACGTAACCATCGCGTTAATTTAAAAAGTGCTTAACATAAAAAAATTAACGAATTGAGAACCTCCTTTTTCATTTGAAGTCGGTTAAAATATACACTTATTTCTAGTGTGATGAAGCGATCAGAGCGTGACGTGAAGCAAGTCGTCTGCCAAGGCTCCCGCGCCGACTCGCAAGGAATGCGATGCGATGGCGCAACCTGAAGCAAACCTTATACCTCAATACTATTACTTTTGAAACTCATCGTTTGAAGGGTAAATACTATAGATAGAATATTATTTATTGCCCAAATAACATGGGTTACTGCTAACATTTATATATTTTTTAACATTTGTTTATTTTAAATACCACCTAAGTAATTTGCACATATTTTAACAAATGTTTCCAAAGTCATTTTAATTTAAGTCATCCCTGATCTCCATTTTCTAATTTTTATATGTAGTATATTTTATAGTACGTAGTACAGCGCATTGGATAATTCTGTAATGCTATGCTAATAATTGCAATAAACTGAATTTGAATTTGAATGAACTGTACATAGAGTACAGACTCGTAGATAGATACAAAGACGAGACAGTACATGGACAATGGACAATACAAAGGCGAGCTTACTGCTGGATAGGATTATCTACTAACTAACCTTTAGGAGACATTGGGTAGTGCACATATAAGATGAGGGCATAAGTGCCAAACAAGATTAAGCATAAATAATACTGACTGAACATCTGTATGCCTCTAGTTGACGGATGCAGGGCAGTGCATCGTAGGGCACGTTTTTCACGTGTGTGACCTACGAAAATGCTTTATTTATAGGCAATAAATAAAGCATTTTCGTAGCATAGACTAAGGAAAACAGGCTATAGTTACCAATTGAAAAAAAAAGTATTTAAGTATTATATTATTATCAGCTACCTGGTTCCCATAGTACAAGCTCTGCTTAGTTTGGGGCTAGACAGTGTTGTGTGGATTGTCTATAATATTTATTTAATTACCTTTAGGTTAGCCATGTGCTTGTTCCATTAGCTAGTTTAATAAAAAAAAACAAAAATGATATGGAATAGTTGTACTCGTAGTGTATGAATGAATGCATTACGTCAAAGTAAAACAGAAAATAACTACAAATTATTGAGTAGAACTGCATTCTACTCGAAGCTATGCATTATGTATTTGGTTTCTGATACGAGTGTTTAGATGCTAGTTTCCTGCCAAGCTACAGCCGTCATACAGCGGACGTAATGTGTCAGAACAAATTTATACAAAATAGTTGACTGGCCTCTAGCTCAGTTGGTAGTAGCTCTGCCTTCTGCGCCGTAGGTCATGGGCTCGATCCCCACCGAGAACAAATATTTCTGTGGTGAACATAAATGTTTGTTCTCTGTCTGGGTGTTTTATTGTATTCTATAAGTATGTATTTACAAAAAAAAATGTATTCAAGTATTATATCAGCTATCTGGTTCCCATATTACAAGCTCTGCTTAGTTTGGGGCTGGGTAGTGTTGTGTGAATTGTCAGATATTAAGTCTGCTTATACAGGGTTATTCATAATTAGCTGCAAATACTCAGGAATTAGGTTCAACAAATAAAATAAAAAATATTTATATAATTATTTTTTTTTAATTTTGATTTCAGTTTTTGTATCAAAATTTTATTTTTATTAATTTTTTTACGGCTATTGCATAATGATTGCCATGGAGAAAAGGACGATGACCCACCCAGGCGGTAACTGAACGCAGAGTGTCGATCACGGCGCGCGGGCGTGGATCAAAGGTCAAAATAGGTCAGGCGCCAATGATTCCAAAGGATATTCTTTGTCGATTTTCTCGGGATTTTCATAACAAAACTTAAAAAAAATCATTTTATAAATATTTTTTATTTTATTTGTTGAACCTAATTCCTGAGTATTTGCAGCTAATTATGAATAACCCTGTATATAAATTACAACACACCCTGTAAAAAACTAGTTTGTTCACGACATGACACGACGTCAGAGCTGACATTTGACAGGTGACAGCTGTACACAAATACAAGAAGCAGAAGAAACATTTACGATATCTAATTTTGCTGTGAAGCCGCGGCCGCTAGTTTCTAATAAAAATACACTTTATAACTCATCAAAATTAACGCATTATTGGATATTATACTCTTTTTAGGACAATAAAAACGATTAAGATACCAACTAAGACGAACTGTCCGTGGGGAACCGAGGCCTCGCGGGTCTTCAAAATTTTGTCTAGGCGACTGATCGAGGCGACGCGTGACCCAAGAGCTGGTGGGTATCTGGCGCAGCGTATAAGCATTGCTATTCAGCGTGGCAATGCCGCCAGCGTCTTGGGGAAGCTTCCGTCTGGCACTGATTTGGATCAGTTGAGCTACCTCTAGATCGTTTGTAACGATCTGCAGATAGCTCAACTGTTTCTTGTGTATTTTGAACATTTTGTAAATATTTGTTTAATTGTAAGTTTCTTTGTGTAAGAAAATCGTGATATCCGGAATCGTTCAAGCCAAAGCACTAAACACTTGATTTCATTCTAGTGGTCAATATTCTAGGTATTTCCACAATTATCCTCAATGATCACGTCCACATAATCTAATTACCCATACCTACCTAACATGGTAATGAATGACGTCATAAGTTGCCTACTACAGCCTTGCGCACATCTTGACAGCAATATTTGACAGCGACCTGATGTTAAGCGGTAACTATCACCTATTAACAAAGCATTGCCACAAAATTCACGCACATCAGTAACGCGCCCTACGATGCACTGCCCTGCATCCATCAACTTGAGGCATACAGAGGTTCAGCCTCACGTGCCAGTAATTTCACCGGCACCCTTCAAACCGAAACACAGCAATGCTGCTCACGGCAGAAATAAGCATGGTGATAGTACCCGGAGAAGCCTTTCACAAAGAGCTCTACTACAACCTACCAAGTGAGAAGTTTCTTTAAAAAAAATGAATTGCTTGCATACGTTGGTATCAGTAGGCCTACCGGGAACCATAATCGTATGAAATCGGTGTGCGGTGCCTGACGCCTATCGCCGATCGTATCGCCCACCTCTGCCACCATTTTTTATGGAGAAACCAAAAGCGCCCCTAGCGGATTCTTCAAGAAGCACGAATAGCGATTGCGAGACGGTGACGTGTCCACGTCAGCTGGTGTACGGTTGGATCCCGGTCGACACACAGTGCGAATGTAAAGGGATATATTTGCGTTATTTTTTTTGCGGCTTCGATCCCCACCAATAACAAATATTTGTGTGGTGAACACAGATGTTTGTTCTCTGTCTGGGTGTCATATTGTATTCTTAGTATAAATTTACAAAAAAAAAAATCATAAGTATTATATCTGGTTTCCATAGTACAAGCTCTGCTTAGTTTGGGGCTAGATAGTGTGGTATAATTGTCTCTAATAATTATTTATATATTCCAAGGCAACGTGACGTCGACTGTACTTCGAGTCCATATTATTTACGCAAGACTTCGCCCTACCGCAACACTAAACCACATTGACAGGACCTTTGACGCCGTGGCACCTGAAACAAATGTGAGTTCATTACTAACTGGATCCTGTTCCCAGGTATCCAGTTAACAAGACCTCGAGAAGGTAGTAAAGGTGGGATGGCTAAGGTTCAGGATACGTTGGCGTTATTGATGCATTTATTTACGATCCAATCTGTGTATAATCTTTGACATAACAGTGTGCACGATATCTTAAGCCTTGTGTACATCTAAGCGTTTTGCGGTGGCGATCAGTGCAATGTGTCAAATGCCGACTTCGCCCTTTTGTTTTCGCACTACTAGAGGATAAGTGTCACCCCTTCTTGCACAAACCGCTTCACTTCCACTGTTTTAGTGAAAACTGCCAAAGAGATAGACTACCGTCATCTTTTTTTATATATTTAGTTGATGGAACAAGCATAGGTCCCACCTGATGTTAGGTGGCAACCATCGCCTATATAATATACGAAGCATTGCTGCGTAGGTCACGCGCGTCAGGAATGAGCCCTATGACCCTACGATGCGCTGCTCAGCACCCACCAACTTGAGGCATACAGATGCTCAGCCTCACGTGCCAGTAATTTCCGGATTGGAATTTTCAAGTGAAGAGTGAACAAGTAAGTTATAGCTAAGCGTGCTTCACCTTAGGCTGCATTTTTCACTTTCCAACAGGTGTGATGGCAGTCAAACGTTTAGCAAAAAGCAATAAAAAAATAAAAAAAAACATATCACTCGCATACTTTAAGATAGCTTTAAGACGCTCCAAAGTGATCCTTGTGAACTTTGAGTCTTGCAAGTTTAATGAATAAATATATTTTAATTTTCAGCTCGCGTCTTAATTTTTTTAAATGTAATCTTGACTTGACTTAATCACTCGTAGGTATACTTTTTTATGTAAAAAATACACAAACGAGTTAGCCCTTTTTATTATTTTTTCTCTGAGATAGTAAATCCATCCTAAATAGTCCATCCAAATGTACATAATTCATACAAAATAATCAACCAATAGTATAGTGGCGGTATGAAAATGTTCGTCGATTTTTAACTTGATTTGTTCAATGTATCACGATCACTACTACCTTTTGAAACTGAATAGACAGAATACACCGATAAGTTAACGTCACAAATTATGTCAAAATGTGTTCATGATCAAGGCACTGGTGCAAGCGAAAACCGACTCTAAGGTGACGAACATTTTCATACGACTGTACAAACACACAGCCTCCATAAAACAGCAAACTCGTGCACAAGTACGTTGACAGTCACAGGAAAAAACACAGATTAAAGCGTAACGACATGACAGTGACACCACAATAAAACTTATCATAAGTAAAAATCGCTCATTAATCACGTGTTTACTAACAAGCTGAAATAAAAACAATGATTACTGTGAAGCACGACATTGTTGAACAAAAAAACTATAATTCAATGCAAATATTATGACCTTGTCTGAGAATAAACATGACTGTTGTACGAGCGGCGCGAATCGAAGAAAGTAATTGTTTATTTCATTGAAAGTAACTCGGTGTAGCTCGTAAACGTTCGAGAAATGTTATGGGAAGACGTCAAAATCGACGTAACTTGCCTGTTATTGACAATTGCGTGGAATTCGCCAGCAGAGCTGTTCTAAACCATTCGGAAACGTCGGAATTTGTTTGTTATGCTCCTGTTTTGTTTGCATATAAACAAAAATATAAAAAAAAATCGGTTGTCTGTAAAGTCGGTTAATTAGGATAGTTGAACGTGACAACGTCATACAGCTGTTTATGCGGACGCATCGCTCACTCAAGTAATAGGAGAGAGAAAGCTCTCGAACGCTGCCGAACGCGGAGGCCGATTGTGCCTCTTTGTCGCTCGTTCCGCGCTCTCGCTTGCACTTCAAGCCTTAAATGGAACGCCTCAGAGCGAGGTAACGCCGCATGAGTCATGTTTCTTCGAGGGTGCAGCCAGCTCCATCGGCTCCAAGGCTGTTTGGAAACGTTCCTACTTAAAATAGCAACTGAAACTAAAATAGACCGGAGGCGGCAAAAACAACTAAGTCTTTTATATACTTATATTTAACTCATTTATAATCCCTGGCAGTTTCTACCGGCTCTCTCAAATATTCTTGATGTCAACAAAATATATAGAGATGGCAAAAGACCGGCCATCTAACCTAATTGAGTGCTAAATGACCAATATGTAATAAGGGCCTTAGATAAGATTGTGGCAGACATAACCCATATGAATAAGAGAATCAGAAAATATTTTTGCATTATTTTCGCAAGATGGCACGTCACATAGATATTATGACAAGTTTTTTTATAGGCCTGGCGACCGCGATAAGTGAAACGCTGTCAAATTTGACAGCGATATTTGACAGCGTTTCATTGATCGCGGTCGCCAGCGGCCTAGGTGTGCGCAGGCCTTAAGGCTCTAACCAACTGGTGTCTTAATGGAGTTAGATAATTAGGGTACGGAAGCCCACTTAATACCTTGCGACAGGTCTGTGACAAGCGCCAATAGGCAATCACTGCTATCAAATTACACTTTTTCAATACAATAAAAGTTTGACAGCAATTATTGCAATACCTAAGTAATTTGAACGCGATACGTAATCACCAACTTTGAAGTTTTTATTTAAAGTTGGACATAATTTTTAATGTTATGTCATGATTAATTATTTTAGCTAAGTAATTTGAAAACTCTGATTTCCAAACCGTAAAACGTTTGAATGTGACATCAAAAAGGGAATAAAAACATAGGTACTGGAGACGCCATGTTTGAACAATGTTCTCTCCAGACGTCTCCTATTTATCCACATTAAGATAACAGCTGTGTATTCCAAAACGAGGTTTATTCTCAACGCAGTAGAGCATAAAATTGACTTTCCTCTGTCACCGTCATGTCTTTCAAACTGTGTCATAGGAGAATAGGTCGTATTGCTATGGGTTAAGGCTGGTGTTTGATTAGATAGTTGCTGTTTGAGGTCAGTGGAGCAACTAAGCCTTAGTAGCAACAGGTCCGATCGATCGTAGCGCCATCTATAATGCTTAGTGGAAGATATCAGGTTTAATGTTAATTTTTATAACTTTTTTATTGGTAACGATAACGAGAAACAGATGATTGTTAATTACCCATGAGGAACCTGAATATGGTTTTATGGAGTTACTTTTAATGTTTTAGACATTATTTTCAACATGAAACTTGTGGCTTGTTTTTTTCTAACATATCGGTTAAGCTAAGCAACGTTCAGCGCAATTATCATTATGATGGGTGACTAAAATTTATATGAAGCTTTCTTTTATGTTTTTCTGCGTTAAATGTGCATAGGCTAATTTATGTACTGTGTTATTAGTGGTGGGTTCGATTCCCGCGTTTGATGTCTGGGTGTTTTTACGGTTGACTAACGACTATTTACTTGACCATCAACTATTAATTAGAAAAAAATGGCGCCACAAAAGGCTTTCATCTGTATAAGTATAATTTATGCTAGCGATGTACTATAGAGCCAACTTACAAGAATAATTAGTTATTATTACACATAGCTGTTATAAGAACTAGACGCATTAGGAGTTGAAGAATTCCTGCTATTTCGTTTGTTCTCGAGTCACGTGATAAGGCTGCGTTCACACTAAACGACAATAAAGCCTTGCGCACAACTAGGCAATCTGCGATGGTGACGGTGATCTCAGCATAATATGGTTTTGTATGTGAATTTGACAGCGATACATTGATCGCCATCGCAGGTGATCTAGATGTTCGCAAAGCTTAACAGTCTTTATGAAGGACTCGTCCGAAAGATCATGCCTGTTTCTGTCGGTAAGGGACGCTGTGTTTCGCTTTGAAGGGTGTGCGTGAAATTAAGAGGCTTTACACTTGCCTCAAAATGATGGACAGGTTAGTGGTCTCATAAACTGCTGACCTGCGTGAGTGGCATTGTTTTATTTATATACACATAAAAACTATTAACACACTTTTATTTACCTGCACCATAAGAAACTAATTACATACAAAAAATTCATCACAACACTTTAAAAAACATACTTTGTTAAATTTTACGGTAAAAAACACACATACAAGTAACACACCCAATACTATGGTTACATACATTTAATAACTGACAGATACGCCTACGTTCACTCGAACTCAAGCGATCACTTAATTCGATGTGAATTGTCAATTATTATTTTTTTATTTTATAATGGAACGCTTATTCAGCGGTCAATCAATTGAGCCGTGTTGCCGGAATAGTAGGGCTGGGTTAACAACAACAACTCACAATAAGCGACTAATAAATACGTGTGAACGCAGCCTAAGTCTTGGAGATAAAAACTAGCTCAGCAGGTTTTCTTTGAAATTGAATCAGTTTGTAACAAGCTATCAATTTTTATAGCTCTTTGGATAAACTTATTGTTTTTCATAGTTTCTGTTAGTTTGTGCGAGTTATTTTGAGTGAAGCCGTTTTGAAGCTTGAGGTTCCCAAGGCACAAGTGCAAGTTCGAAACTTGTAGGACATCATGTTAAATATTTTATATTGCAAAAAAATCTTAATAATTAATTACAAGATTGTGAAACTTGGTTCATAACTTTTGTGATAAGTATAATAAAATTGTGTGTGGTAAACACTATTAAAGTAATAAAAATATGATAAAATCAGTGTTGTCGATTGGCAAATGTAAAGTCGTTATAAAACCATAACTTTCTACAAAAGCTTTACTATAAAATCTTTGATGATAATAAAGATAAAATCATGTAAACTTTATAAGTATGTTAATAACGTTAAAAAAAATATTAGTCAATAATAATATCATATAAGTATTTTTTTTATTATTTTTGTTAGTATTTGTTGTATTAACGGCAACAGAAATACATCTTATGTGTTAATTTCAACTGTCTATCACGGTTTTCGAGAAACGGCCTGGCGACAGACGGACAGACAGACCGACGAACAGTAGGCCTACCACAAGCTCTGTCTGGTTCTGTTTCTGGCTCTGGTTTTGAGTCTGTGTGAGTTCTAACAAGTGTACTAGACTGTGTGTGACGTTTCGACGTAGGATTTATTTAGTCAGCACTCACACAGACTCAAAACCAGAGCCAGAGATAGAGCCAGACAGAGCTTGTGGTTGGCCTACTGGTGTCAGACGGACAGACAGACAGACCGACGAACAGACAGTGGAGTCTAGTAATAGGGTCCCGTTTTAGTCTTATGGTACGGAACCTTAAAAACAAGCCACGACCGTTCTTTGTAAACAAATAATGAAACCAACACAATAATAACGTGATAACTACATTTGAAAATGAAATATAAAGCATCTCAGTACAAAAGTGTATATCCGATGTAATTGGCGCACAAATACGGTCGTTAGCACATCACGATTATTGTGCTCGGTATGAGCATTCTGTTTGAACACACAATCAATAATAACGCTCCGAATATGCACAGTCAAACACAACTATGGGATACTTCAATACATAATATTATTATCTTAATATACAAATATAAAAATATATAATATATAAAAAGCTGTCAGGATGGTATAGGTGCTGGGCAAGCCTATCCCATCTAAAATCCTGTCCCAGGCACTATAGCGTCCCGTAAGTAGGGGCATGAGTGATCACCAGTTGCCCCTGACGCTATATAAATCATCTACAATAGATGCAAAGGCCTGTTTACTTTACTTTTTACTTTTTATTTATAAATGAATTGCTGTTCGTTAATCTCGCTAAAACTCTAGAACGGCTGGACTGATTTGGCTGATTTTGGTCTTAAATGATTTTGTGGAGGTCCAGAGGTTTAAAAGGTGAATAAATATGTTTTTTCAACGGGAACGGTAACAGAGCGAGCGAAGCCGCGGGCGGCCGCTAGTGGGATATAATTTTAATATGGGATACTTTTAGGGAATGGCTGACGGCTGTTTTTCCTGACCACTACAATCTGGGCCTCTTCAAGGCAAGAGTGAATAGGTGTTTTCTAGACCATCCTGCTCCATCGTCGGCTACATTGTCACTTACCACCAGGTGAGATTGTAGCCAAAGGCTGGTCTATATCATGTAAAAAAAAACTTCGAATACTTTTATTTACACTAAGAAGTAACTAAAAAGGCCCAGCGTTGGACTGGCCAAAACCAAACAGAGTTGGACAAAGCCAAACAGAGCTTGTGGTAGACCTAAATGGTCTACCACAAGCTCTGTTTGGCTTTGTCTCTGGCTCTGGTTTTGAGTCTGTGTGAGTGCTGACCAGTGTATATTGTGTGTTTGACGTTTCGACGTAGGATTTATTTAGACAGACTCAAAACCAGAGCCAGAGACAGAGCCAGACAGTACAGTACTACGTAATTTAAAATGAATACGACTAACATGTTTATTGTTATGCTTTCAATAATGAACCTCATAGTTATGTCATACTGCATCCGTTTGCGTATTTCACATCACTTGTTAGATAATGTTAATTCTTTTGTAACACATGCTCTGAAGCTGCCATTTCATATTTGCAGCATTTATTTTGAGTTATTGGATAAAACACTTGGCCACACGGTCCAGATTACTGAATGGCGGTCCAGTTTTAGCCAATAACAAAAGATCCAAGTCTTTACAAATGCCTCTTCGTCTTCCTAACCCACTTTATGTGTAGTCGGCACAACATGTCTTCCTCCTCCATTCCCCTCTGTCAGCCGTCTTTACAAATCTTGTCTGTTTTTACAATGCCTGTACTCCTGAATACTTAAATAGTTATTATTACAGTAGGTATTCAGTCTTGTTGCAATCGTTCCTTATCAAGGATAATTTTTGTTTCAATTCGTTTTCTATCGCAATAAAAGTTCAAAATAATGTCAAAACTATCAGCTGCGACTAGTTTTTGATTGCAACAAAAGATTCGCAATCACCCCACAGTAGGCCTACCATGACCTCTGTCTGGCTATATCTCTAGTTCTGGTTTTGAGTCTGTGTGAGTGTTAACTAAATAAATTCAACGTTAAAACGTCACACACACAGTATAATACAATGATGAGCACTCACACAGACACAAAAACATAACCAGAGACATAGCCAGACAGAGCTCATGGTAGGCCTTCTGGTCTGTACCTAGAAGACAGAGCATCTACCACTGAGCTCCGTGTAACATTGTTGTTTACTTCAAACAGACACCCGGAAATACGTAATAGCAGTTGATTTAAGCAAAGTCGCAGTCGAAAGGATGTGCATGTCTCCAGCTTCCTCATGTGGAAATTGCGAATTCTGAAAACGCCAACATTTAAAGCATAATTGGAGCAATCATTGATTTGAAGGAAAATTTAGCAGCAAAAAAAACAACGACTCTATGAGACTTTATAGGTGTGTTAGCTGGAGAGCGGCTCCACAGCTTCCTCATTCAGTGTGGGCAAACGGCTAACGATAGAGCTATATAGTAAACGCCAAATTTTAGAGCATAATTAGAGCACCCGGCATAAAAAAAATCAAGTCTCTAGCTCGAAAACTCTTTGAGTTAGAAGACTATAACAACGTGTTTGCTGGGAAGCCATTTCTCCAGCTAACACATGTGGATCTCAGGAATGGCTATAGCTAGAAAGTTGCTTGATATCTCCAAATTTAGAGCAAAAAATATCATGGATGCTCCAAATATTTCAAGTGTCTAGGTTCAAAACTCACCGAGTTAGAAGCTTTGATGACTGTGTTAGCTGGAGACACGTTTGTCTGGCACGCACATGCTACATCTGAGGATCTACAATAGCTACAGATTCGGTTGACGTGTCCAAACCGAGCTATGAATTAGAGCACTCGGCTCCAAAATTTTGGACTCTCTAGGACAAGTAGTTTCCTAGTAATGAACAAAAGAACATTTTGCCGCCAGAATTTTCAAATGTATGATCGCACCCGTAAAAATGCGGCGTTGCCGCTCTGAAAGTTTGGTATCAGCGTAGGAATTTGAACGTTATTCGGTTTATTTTAGATCGCGATACGAGTCATTTTCGTATGCGCTTAGCGGTTTTGATTTCTGAAACCTCAAACTCATATTTTCTCTTTTTGTTAGGTTGAGAGCTTTCTCTCTATCTATAGGAGAATTGTGTGTTGCCCGTTCTTGTTCGTTTTATAGTTTCTTTAGTAATGCGTGTCTTTTAGGTATTCTTAGAAAAAAAACTTTATTTGGTTCTGTAAATAGGTACCTGCTAGGCCAGTGTTGATGATTCTACCTACTCTGCCTGTTGTTAGCCGTCTGTTCTCTGTGTTTTACTGTATTCAGTCAGGTTTTTATGAGCGTATCGAGTAAACCAGGCGGACGGAAAATAGGTATTTACTGCGGCTTGCTAGTTGTGTGCGTACTCACGCACACTTGCCCCCTATCATTTGCCATCTCACCAGATGGCAAGTGATAGGGGGGGCATCTCACCATGTTGTGCCGACCCCACCTGGTGGGTAAGGGCAGGAAGAAGAAAAAGCACTTTTTGGGGTTTTTTGTTTCATTTTCAACTATATTCCTATATTGTGAATTGGACATAAGTTTTTGAATCCAAGATGGCGGCTTCATTTTTTTTCTTAAAAAATGGATATGGGTATCGTTTAATAGGTTTTTGGGGGCTCTGGTTGTGAATTCGACAATAATTTTTGAATCCAAGATGGCGGCTTCATTTTTTTTTCTTAAAAAATAGATATGGGTATCGTTTAATAGGTTTTTGGGGGCTCTAATTGTGAATTCGACATTATTTTTTGAATCCAAGATGGCGGCTTCATTTTTTTTCTCAAAAAATGGATATTAGTATCGTTTAATAGGATTTGGGGGGCTCTGGTTGTGAATTCGACATTATTTTTTGAATCCAAGATGGCAGCTTCATTTTTTTTCTTAAAAAATGGATATGGGTATCGTTTAATAGGTTTTTGGGGGCTCTAATTGTGAATTCGACATTATTTTTTGAATCCAAGATGGTGGCTTCATTTTTTTCCTTAAAAAATGGATATGGGTATCGTTTAATAGGTTTTTGGGGGCTCTGATTGTGAATACGACATTATTTTTTGAATCCAAAATGGCTGCTTCCTTTTTTTTCTCAAAAAATTGATATGGGTATCGTTTAACAGGTTTTTGGGGGCTACAATTGTGAATTCGACATTATTTTTTGAATCCAAGATGGCGGTTTCATTTTTTTTCCCAAAAAATGGATATTAGTATCGTTTAATAGGTTTTTGGGGGCTCTGGTTGTGAATTCGACATTATTTTTTGACTCCAAGATGGCAGCTTCATTTTTTTTCCAAATAAATGGATATGGGTATCGTTTAATAGGTTTTTGGGGGCTCTGATAATGAATACGACGTTATTTTTTGAATCCAAAATGGCTGCTTCATTTTTTTTCTCAAAAAATTGATTATGGGTATCGTTTAATAGGTTTTTGAGGGCTCTAATAATGAATTCGACATTCTTTTTTGAATCCAAGATGGCGGCTTCATTTTTTTCCTTCAAAATGGATATGGGTATAGTTTAAAAGGTTTTTGGGGGCTCTGATTGTGAATTCGACATTATTTTTTGTATCCAAGATGGCGGCTTCATTTTTTTCTCAAAAAATGGATATCGGTATCGTTTAATAGGTTTTTGGGGGCTCTGGTTGTGAATTCGACAATATTTTTTGAATCTAAGATGGTGGCTTCATTTTTTTTCTTAAAAAATGGATATGGGTATCGTTTAATAGGTTTTAAATGGCTCTGATTGTGAATTCGACATTATTTTTTGTATCCAAGATGGCGGCATCATTTTTTTTCTCAAAAAATGGATATGGATATCGTTTAATAGGTTTCTTGGGGCTCTGATTGTGAATTCGACATTATTTTTTGTATCAAAGATGGCGGCTTCAGTTTTTTTCTCAAATAATGGATATGGGTATCGTTTAATAAGTTTTTGGGGGCTCTGATTGTAAATTCAACATTAATTTTCGAATCCAAGATGGTGGTTTCATTTTATTTCTTAAAAAATGGATATGGATATAGTTTAATAGGTTTTTGGGGGCTCTGATTGTGAATTCAACATTATTTTTTGAATCCAAGATGGTTGCTTTTTTTTCTCAAATAATGGATATGGGTATCGTTTAATAGGTTTTTGATGGCTCTGATTATGAATTCGACATTATTTTTTGAATCCAAGATGGCGGCATCATTTTTTTTCTCAAAAAATGGATATGGGTATCGTTCAATATGTTTTTGGGGGCTCTGATTGTGAATTCGACATTAATTTTTTAATCCAACATGGCGGCTACATTTTTTTTCTTAAAAAAACGGTTTTCTGTATAGTTGGTTTACTTACGATAGTTGAACGAGACAACGTCATACAGCTGTCCACGCGAACGCATCGCTCACTCAAAAAGGAGAAACAGATGTCGAACACTGCCGAACGCTGAGGCCAATTGTGCATTTAGCTCTATTGAATTATAAGACTATAATAGAAGATATAAATGATATCTATATCCATTTTTTAAGAAAAAAAAAATAAAGCCCACATCTCGGATTCAAAAAATAATGTCGAGTTCACAATCAGAGCCCCCAAAAACCTATTAAACGATATCCATAACCATTTTTTAAGAAAAAAAATGAAGCTGCCATCTTTGATTCAAAAAACAATGTCGAATTCACAGTCAGAGCCCTCAAAAACCTATTAAACGATACCCATATCCATTTTTTGAGAAAAAAATTGAAACAGCCATCTTGGATTCAAAAAATAATGTCGAATTCACAATCAGAGCCCTCAAAAACCTATTAAACGATACCCATATCCATTTTTTAAGAAAAAAAATGAAGCAGCCATTTTGGATTCATAAAATAATGTCGAATTCACAATCAGAGCCCCCAAAAACCTATTAAACGATATCCATAACCATTTTTTAAGAAAAAAAAATGAAGCTGCCATCTTTGATTCAAAAAACAATGTCGAATTCACAGTCAGAGCCCTCAAAAACCTATTAAACGATACCCATATCCATTTTTTGAGAAAAAAATTGAAGCAGCCATCTTGGATTCAAAAAATAATGTCGAATTCACAATCAGAGCCCCCAAAAACCTATTAAACGATACCCATATCCATTTTTTAAGAAAAAAAATGAAGCAGCCATTTTGGATTCAAAAAATAATGTCGAATTCACAATCAGAGCCCCCAAAAACCTATTAAACGATACCCATACCCATTTTTTAAGAAAAAAAATGAAGCTGCCAACTTGGATTCAAAAAATAATGTCGAATTTATAATTCGAGCCCCCAAAAACCTATTTAATGATACCCTTACCCATTTTTTTAGAAAAAAAATGAAGCTGCCATCTTTGATTCAAAAAACAATGTCGAATTCACAATCAGAGCCCTCAAAAACCTATTAAACGATGCCCATATCCATTTTTTATGAAAAAAAATAAAGCAGCCATCTTGGATTCAAAAAATAATGTTGAATTCACAATCAGAGCCCCCAAAAACCTATTAAACGATATCCATATCCATTTTTTGAGAAAAAAAATGTAGCAGCCATTTTGGATTCAAAAAATAATGTCAAATTCACAATCAGAGCCCCCAAAAACCTATTAAACGATACCCATACCCATTTTTAAGGAAAAAAATGAAGCCGCCATCTTGGATTCAAAAAAGAATGTCGAATTTGTAATCCGAGCCCCCAAAAACCTATTAAACGATACCCATACCCATTTTTTAAGGAAAAAAATGAAGCCGCCATCTTGGATTCAAAAAACAATGTCGAATTTATAATCCGAGCCCCCAAAAACCTATTAAACGACACCCATATCAATATATTGTGAAAAAAAATTAAGCCGCCATCTTGGATTGAAAAAATATTGTGGAATTCACAATCAGAGCCCCCAAAAACCTATTAAACGATACCCATACCCATTTTTAGGGTTCCGTAGCCAAATGGCAAAAACGGAACCCTTATAGATTCGTCATGTCTGTCTGTCTGTCTGTCTGTCTGTCTGTCCGGCCGTGTCACAGCCATTTTTCTTCAAAACCATAAGAGCTAGACTGATGAAACTTGGTGAGTAGATGTATTCTGTGAACCGCATTAAGGTTTTTACACAAAAATAGAAAAAAAACTATAAATTTTGGGGGTCCCCATACTTGAAACTGAAACTCAAAAAAAATTTTTTCATCGAACCCATACGTGTGGGGTATCTATGGATAGGTCTTCAAAAATGATGTTGAGGTTTCTAACATCGTTTTTTTCTAAACTGAATAGTTTGCGCGAGAGACACTTCCAAAGTGAAAAAAAGTTGGTCCCCCCCCCTCTAACTTCTAAAATAAGAGCATGATAAAACTAAAAAAAATATATGTTGTACATTACTATGCAAACTTCCAACGATATTTGGTTTGAACGAGATCTAGTCAGTAGTTTGTTTTTTATACGTCATAAATCGTAAACCGCAATTTACCTTTCGACGAACTACAAAAACCTTTATATTATGTTATTTGATGCTACGGAACCCTTCATGGGCGAGTCCGACTCGCACTTGGCTGCTTTTTTTTAAGGAAAAAATGAAGCTGCCATCTTGAATTAAAAAATTAATGTTGAATTCACAATCAGAGCCCCCAAAAACCTATTAAACGATACCCATATCCATTTTTTGAGAAAAATATGAAGCCACCATCTTGGATTCAAAAATTAATGTTGAATTCACAATCATAGCCCCCAAAAACTTATTAAACGATACCCATATCCATTTTTTGAGAAAAAAATTAAGCCACCATCTTGGATTCAAAAATTAATGTTGAATTCACAATCAGAGCCCCCAAAAACCTATTAAACGATACCCATATCCATTATTTAAGAAAAAAAATGAAGCCACCATCTTGAATTCAAAAATGAATGTCAAATTCACAATTAGAGCCCTAAAAACTTTTAGAACAATAGGTATCTACGTTAACAACTTTTGAAGAAAAGAAATAAAACGTTTTCCGGAATAGAGCCCCCCCACTTTTCTTCATAATTATTATATTTATAATATTTCCTTTCGCTTTCCCGTGAGTATTTACTGCAGCTCGCTATAGATAGTGCAACCCACGAAGGCGCGCCCCACTATTCCTCCTAACCGTTTATAGTATATGTGTGCAAGCTTCCGACAATGTTTGAGTGTTATCGGTACACACTAATTACCTATGAGTGCACACGCACACTACAACTAATAGACTACGGTTGGCGACTGCCGCTCGGAGCAAACTCCCCGCACCCCGCGAGGGGCGCGTCTTCGTGAATTGCACTATCTATAGTTATGTACGTACTCACAGACACAATGATAGTTTCGCACGATGCCATTTACACCTAGTGTGACAAGAGTAGGTAACTCATGATTTGAAAACATTGTTGGAGATTTGAGAGACTTAGAGATATAATTTCATGATATTTAAAACTAAAAATAAAAAATTTGAAGTCAGGTTTCTTAATAAATACATATTTAAACTTAAACTAACCATTATAAAACTTTTCTTTGGTGTTTTTTTGTTTAATTTTAACCTATATTCCGCTTCTTGAGCTACGTAATGAGTGTTTAAGACATGAATCCTAGGGTAACTATTTACCAGGCACGGGCAACACACAACTCCATCCGACTAACGTTCAAATTCCTACGCTGATACCATACTTTCAGAGCGGCAACGCCGCATTTTTACGGGTGCGAACATAATATTTGAAAATTCTGGCGGCAAAATGTTCTTTTGTTCATTACTAGGAAACTACTTGTCCTAGAGAGTCCAAAATTTTGGAGCCGAGTGCTCTAATTCATAGCTCGGTTTGGACACGTCAACCGAATCTGTAGCTATTGTAGATCCTCAGATGTAGCATGTGCGTGCCAGACAAACGTGTCTCCAGCTAACACAGTCATCAAAGCTTCTAACTCGGTGAGTTTTGAACCTAGACACTTGAAATATTTGGAGCATCCATGATATTTTTTGCTCTAAATTTGGAGATATCAAGCAACTTTCTAGCTATAGCCATTCCTGAGATCCACATGTGTTAGCTGGAGAAATGGCTTCCCAGCAAACACGTTGTTATAGTCTTCTAACTCAAAGAGTTTTCGAGCTAGAGACTTGATTTTTTTTATGCCGGGTGCTCTAATTATGCTCTAAAATTTGGCGTTTACTATATAGCTCTATCGTTAGCCGTTTGCCCACACTGAATGAGGAAGCTGTGGAGCCGCTCTCCAGCTAACACACCTATAAAGTCTCATAGAGTCGTTGTTTTTTTTGCTGCTAAATTTTCCTTCAAATCAATGATTGCTCCAATTATGCTTTAAATGTTGGCGTTTTCAGAATTCGCAATTTCCATATGAGGAAGCTGGAGAAATGCACATGTCGAAAGGTCCAATTACGTGAGCCGGACGATGATTGGCCCGTGTCGGGTGTCATCCGGCCTTGGCATTGTTCCGCTGCCGGACACGGTAATAGCAGCCTGCGCCCGCGCATCACCTTTGTCATACATCATTTTTGTAGATTATATTTCCAGTTCTGTGCGATATTGTTACTTATTACGCGCTAAAAAATGCTAAAAAGTGATATAATAAGGTCATTACAACACGACATCCAGACGCTTGGTTATCATCCCCTCTCAGTCCTATAACTTTTTGAACCTTACCTACTAAAGATGTTAATGTTTAAAAGAAACATTATAAGCCTTAGACCTTTTATCTTCGAAGGTCTAAGCTTTAAGCACTCGTTAATATTAAAAATTTACTTACTATTGGTAGACATTTCACATTTAGACCCAAACCAAGAAAAACTTGTGTTATAAGAATTTATAAAACGCAAGATTTTAGCCCAATCAAATTTTAGACGTCCTTCTCAATCTTAAAACAAAGAAACGAGAGTCAACAAACTACATCCACGTACCAGCTAAGCTAACCCGATCGCCTTTCACGGAACTACGCGCAAGGCCGTTGCAAGTGCGCTATTTGTTTACCAGTTAGTGCGTCGCTACCACGGTATTACCTCATCAACCTACGAGTGTATCAGTCCACTGGACGTAGGTCTTTTTGACGTGACAACGTCTTATAATTCGGTGGAGCCGGCTGCACGCACGACGCGGCGTTACCTCGCTCTGAGGCGTTCCATTTAAGGCTTGAAGTGCAAGCGAAAGCGCGGAACGAGCGACAAAGAGGCACGCACGGCCTCCGCGATCGGCAGCGTTCGACATCTGTCTCTCTCCTACTTGAGTGAGCGATGCGTCTGCGTGGACAGCTGTATGACGTTGTCACGTTCAACTATCGTCATAAACCGACTTTACAGACAACCGATTTTTTTATCAATTTATAGGTTTACGTTTGACCGCTATCTCACCTGCTGTTAAGTGATGATACGGTCGACGGTGTAGCACGCTTACCTAGAAGATACCTGTTCACTCTTGTCTTTAAAACGTCCATGTTGTTGGTGCTCGGAAAGACATACGCCGGCAAGGAATTCCATTCCTTGGCTGTGCGCAACATAAAAGAAGAAGCAAAGTGCTTAGTGAGGACAATTGGAACATCAACCATGTCGCATTTCCGTGCGCCTAGTGGTCCGATGATAAAATGGGAATGTCTCTCCCAAGACGCGCCACTGAGCCTGGTCTTTGGCTCTTCTCCAGTGCTTACCAGCTACATTTCACAGATCGTCGCCTCACCTTGCCGGAGGACGTCCTACTCTACGTCTACGGCCCTCGTATTACTAGTCTGCAGACTTATATCAATATATCAAAGCTCGTTTGAATAATAAAATAAAATAAATAAATGTTAAAGTCAATTAATTCATACAACACTATCTAGGTTACCATTGGTCTAACAATGTAACTTACGACAAAATAGTAATAAAATAAGACAGAAATCAAAAAATAAAAGTTAACAACGGGCATTTCATAATGAATATTCCTATTATATTGCTCTTGCGCAGTCATTTGCTAATTCAAAGATAAAATATCAAAAACCAATCTAGCACTCCGTTACGACACAAAAACATAAAAAGTAAACAAAATCAACATGTTGTTTACATCTCTAAGTGAACGTATTCTAATTCAAAACTCAATAATCGCCTCTGAAACCATAGGATAAGATTCAAAATCGTTTGTGTTTAGTCTAATAGTACGCAATGTCCAAACCCGGCAGTGAAGTCTGGACTGCAGCCAACACAGGTATTGGCAACAAACTAAGTTAGGTAACAATAATAATTGTTGATTGTGGACCGTAGCAATTTGTAGAAAGGAACATTATTCATTTAATGTAGAACGGGCTACCAGCAGCATCTCCACCACAAGCTCTGTCTGACTGTCTCTGGCTCTCGTTTAGAGTCTGTGTGAGTGCTCACCATTGTATTATACTGTGTCTGGTGACGTTTTGACGTAGGATTTATTTAGTCAACACACACACAGACCAGAGCCAAAGACAGCTAAGCAGGGGCCTAATTCTCGGGCCGATCTCGATCATTTTGAAATATTATTTTATTGCTTCTTTCGAAGAGAGAATGGCAGATTTCCGTAAGTAATTCATCAACGACCTCATCGTAGAAGCCTCGACAGCTACGATATACGGAAAACGTTGAAAAAAGCGGTGTGCAATGCCAAAAATAAAATAATCGCTTAGAAAATCTCGGTCGGCCCGAGAATTAGGCCCCTGAGCTTGTATCCTACTGGTGTCTCGCTCAGTACCTGTAACACCATCTTTAGTAATGCAAAATATTGTTTTATTACAATACTAGTGTCCGCCCGCGGCTTCGCTCGCCCGTTCCCGTAACACCCCGTTCCCGTTGATTTTTCGGGATAAAAAGTATCCTATGTCCTTCTCCTGGTTCTAAGCTACCTCCCAACCAATTTTCAGCCAAATCGGTTCAGCCGTTCTTGAGTTATAAGTGGAGTAACTAACACGACTTTCTTTTATTTATATAGATTTTGCGCTTAAGTGTTTAGATAAAAGATGTTTCAAAGTGACCTATGTTATTTGATTGAATATTCTTTGTAGGCGTAAAGTTATCACTAACTGAACCCACACATAAGTCACTAAATTCTTGGGAATAAAAATAACTGTCTTTCTGGGCAGTTGGGTAAATAATTAATTATTTTCTGTAGGCCTACCACAAGCTCTGTCTGGTTCTGGTTTTGAGTCTATGTAAGTGCTCACCAATGTATTATACTGTGTGTGTGAGACGTTTCGAAGTAGGGTTTATTTAGACAGCCCTCAAACAGACTCAAAACCAGAGAAATGAAATGTATTTATTGCCTTGAAGTATGGTCAATTTTGAAACAGTTCTTATTAATAATAATGTTAGTACCACATACTTCCAGACAGAGCTTGTTGGCCTACTGTTAGTAACTTATTTATAGCTCCCTTTTCTTTATTCCACACCTCCAGATTTTTGGCTACTGTTGTATAGGAAGCCTAACTGAGGTGTTGACGTGTTGAGGTTTAATTCACACTGGTTTATTTGATAGGTATATAGCCCACCTTATTATGTGTAACAGCTACTTACAGTGGACCTAAAATCTCGATTGTAGCCAACTTCTATAAAAAAACCATAGTATAGTGGCGGAATGAAAATGTTCGTCGCGTGTTCAACTTGATTTGTTCAACGTATCACGATCACATACTAACTTTTGAAACTGAGTAGATAGAATACACCGATAAGTTAACGTCACAAATTATGTCAAAATGTGTTCATGATCAAGACACTGCAAGCGAAAACCGACTATAAGGTGACGAACATTTTCATACCGCGACTGTACAACATCCCCTACTAAGCGTACGCCTCAGGCTAGCAGTAAACGAAACAAGTTCCCAACTACGGGAATCGACACCGCACCTGCGTCTCCAGTTAATGACCGGCGCCACCAAGATGGTCATTTATAAAAGCTGTTCACATAAAATCAAATAAAATGTATTTGTCCCGATAAAGGGAATTGCATTTTAGGATATAACATAAGTTACGTTTTTTTTTTTTTATTTAATTTAAGAACAATGTAGTTTATTTTATCAACACCTAAGTATACAAAACTTTTATTAATTTTATTAAGTTACGTTGATTCCATATTGACTCATCGCATAATGTATTGAGCGAATACACATTTCGAGTTTTATCTTTCACTTCTCTTGTACCCTTTGATTCATTACTTACAACGTCCATATCCTTATCAATTTATACAGAGTTTATTAGAGTTTGTAATTTTTAACTGACTTCAAATATAAATGAGTTTTTTTTAATGTTTGTTATAGCACTTCGATATTTATGAACCTTCTTTGGTTATGTGAAAGGCTTGGTTGATTTCATAGAAATTTAATAAAAATCGGTTTAGCCGTTTTCTTTTGTTTAATGTTTGTTATCGTATAATATAGACATTTTTGAAAAAAAAAAAAATTATCTGAAATTCAAGATTCTTCCAGATTAATTCCATAGAAATTCCATCAATATTGCTTCAGCCGTTTGGACATAAAGTTAATTTCTTAAGTTTTTTAAACTTATATACGGCTAAACCAATGACCAGATCACTGACCGACTACATTTATTTCAAGACTTCAATGATCATATTCAATGATTTCTTAAGTATGTGTTTATCTCCCCCTGTACCTTTAATACCCCCCCCCCCCCTTCCCCCCTTTCTATCGCTACTTACAACATATTAAAAGGTAAAGGGCCCTTTTCCGGGTCACTGTCCTGCCAGAGAGTTGTCGTCTCAGAGTAGAAATAACCTAAACCGCGTGCTAAAACTTTTGCAAGCGTCAGCAATTCTTGTTTTAAGCATTATTAAGGTTTTTGATTCCCATAGTACAAGCTCTGCTTAGTTTGGGGCTAGATAGTGTTGCGTGGATCGTCTATAATATTTATTTATTTTGAAAGTTATGCAAATTGCCGAATGCAACGGTCGCAGTTCATATAAGACTTGGTGATACGTGGTTTAAAATCTTGATGATTAAATAAAATATTATGAAAGAGGAATTCTACGTATGATTTAGACAGTTTTCAGACCATATTTTTACCTTACAATAACACTAGTGAAGTTTCTTATGGTAAGACAGTAAAAATTTATAACAAGTTCATACCCGCACGTTTAAAGCACTATTGGTTAAATTATTACTCTGAAGAGGACATGATTTCTCGAAGGACGACCTGTTATGTTTAGTAGTGAGATAATTATGGATAAATAGGTTTTTAATGATCGTTTGTTAAGTGTAGGGTCCTCTTACACTTTTGTGTAAGATTAACAACACAAGGAACTTTTTGAACTTTTGTAATCTTAGATTATCAAAAGATAAGCATATAAAACTTGAGAAACAGACTTCATAGATATACTGCTGAACCGATGAAATTTATATGGGACCAATACACCTTTTTGTGTATTCTAAGCTAAGTATGTATTTACAAAAATATAGAATTATTAGTATTATATCAGCTGTCTGCATGGTTCCCATAGTAAAAGCACTGCTTAATTTGGGCTGCTTAGTGTTGTGTGTATTGTCCCTAATATTTATTTATATTTTATTATTTATTTATTACATTTTTTTAATTTAAATCGGCTCATAAATGTGGAAGTTATGCGATAACAAACATAAAAAAGCTCAACCGAATTGAGAACCTCATACTTTATTACAAAGGTAGCTTATCCACTGGCAAAACGAAGCAAAGGATGAAGAAACCCAGCAAATTCCTGTAGTATCGTCCGAATTATCTCCACAGATAAAAACACCGAGCATGCGCTTCCACAATCATAGTAATAGTGCTCATCATGACTCGCTGATGTTGCCGGAAGTGACGTCACAAGGACGCTAAAATGCGTTCTCAAAATCCAATATGTCCGTCACGTATTTAAGTATTATTATCAGCTATCAGGTTCCTATAGTACAAGCTCTGCTTAGTTTGGGGCTAGGTAGTGTTGTGTGGATTGTCCGCACTATTTATTTATTATTTATTATAACGATAGAGATACATAATAAACGCCTAACTCAATGCACTCGCTTGCAACACTCGACTCTTATCTCGATCGATCGAAAGCACTCGTAATTACAATGACATAAGTACTTAGGTTTGTTGTTGTCTTCTATTTCGCACTAGAAACTGAAATCTATCGTTTACCAACTAAAATAATGACGTAAAAGTCTTACAAAAATAATGGTAGATTGTGCAACAACTCAAAACAAGGCATTGAAAAGGACCTAAAGTGAGTATTTTTCGAGTCTATTTCGCACTAGAAACTAAAATCCAACATTTCTTCCCAACAACATAATGATATAAAAGTCTTACAAAAATAATGGTAGATTGTTCAACAACTCACAACAGAATAAAGTGATGTTTTTCTTTAAGGGCAAGATATTGAAACCAGAGCAAAATGAATGATTCTATAATAGAATCCGGAAAATCAGCGAGGAATGCGTTTTACATAATGATTACCATTGAACCATTTTCCTCTGGATTTGTCAAGGATACGGCAACTTGTTTTGTAACTATTTATTTCTCAAAGCGAATCTACAAATAAAGACGCTGACTGTACTTAGTACATTTAGGTAATCTATGCCAGTAGGTATAGACTACTTAGGTACTCAATTGAATAATTTCAAAGAAACATGTCGCGTCGACAAAGATAAGTAAACCAAATGACGTGAGTTCTAAAACTTACTAGCATATGCGTGCGACTTTAGCTATTATTTGGAAATTAGCTTTGGGTTGTAACAATTCTCAGGCACATTTACCATTTATCAGCTTACCGCGAAGAAATATATAAAAAAACGGGATGCAAGCTATTGGTGTAAAAATGTCATCGAGATCGGTTTGGTAGTGAAACCGCTAACCCAATTCACACATCACTTTCTAGCCCCAAACTAAGCCGAACTATTACGATGGGAACCAGATGTTATTAGGGATGTTCGTGATGTGGTTCTATATTTTTCTACAGACAAAGCTGAAAAAGAATGGAAAAAAATTTTTTCGCTAGCCATTTTAAAAAATCTCCATTCCACAAGAAAATCTGAATTTATTTTTTACCCTCTGCCCACGTACTAGAACTTTTCGATAGATCAAAGGTCGAATTAGCACTTGAAATTTCAAATCGAGAATGCCTTTTGAATTTGTTTGGTAATAAAAAACGTTCCTTTTATAAAATTTAAGCGCGAAATGATCTATTGAATAACATAATTCAAACCGTTTGAAAAAAGAACAATTTTCCTTTTTTCAAACTGTACACCAGCTCATGAGTTATTTTTAAAAGTAAACATGCTTTTTGCTAAGAGGAAGTAACTATGGAAGCTATGGATGGCTTGCACTATGGAAATCAGGTACCTGATATAATACTCAACACTTTTTTTTTAAAACATACTTGGAATACAATATAACAGAACAGACAGAAAACAAACATCTGCGTTCCCCACACAAATATCAGTTCTTAGTGGGGATCGAACCCACGACCTACGGCACAGAAGGCAGAGGTACCTACTACCTATAAATGAGCTGAGAGGCCAGTCAACTCAATATCAACGCGAGCACTGCTTGGTGACAGTTTTTTTTGTATTTTCGCATTCCTAATCTCAAAATACTATTACTACGCATTACTGTCAACAGTGAAGATGTCTGCCAAAACAGTACTAACGAGATTAGTACCGTGACCTGACTAGGCTGCGGCTCATTATGCCAAGGCTCATTCATACCGCTTGTACGATTTCTCTAAATTAACTATAACTAGGTATTTGAAACGATTTATCAGACGTAGAGCGTTGATTCGCTAAAGTCAAGCATACAAACTCATCAGCGATTGCGATCAGTTCATCACTGTCAAATATCGTACTGTCAAAGTTCGCGGCATTGAGTGCGGAATTGCGGATGTATCATCCAAATCCTATGCTGAAACTGATCGTCTTCGCCATCGCCATTGCAGATCGCAGCTGATCACCTAGCTAGATGTATGTAAAGCTTCTGGTGTCATCCACTGCTGTCATTTTCAAATTTTCTACCAGCCTCCTCTGTCCTGTCCGTCTAGTCTCATCTAGACAAGTCAAAAAAATTTGCATGCATCTGTGTTCCCTTTCTTCTTCTTGTTGTTGACTGATCTTCAGTGTACTGGGGTACCGAAGGGGGGTATCAAGATCAAGAGGTTATATAATTAAAGGAGACAGGTCATGACGTCAGTTTTACAAATACGCTTATGGCCTGCGCACACCTAGTTCGCTGGCGGTAGCGAACAGTGAAACGCTGTCAAATATCGGTGTCAAATCTTAAATCTGACAGCGATATTTGACAGCGTTTCACTGATCGCTACCGCCAGCGAACTAGGTGTGTTCGAGCCTTTAGGTATATAGACTTGTGTTTCTCATGAGCAATGCTAGTACTACGAGTATCTTGTGAACCCGCACATATTGGCCATTATCTTACCCGGAGATTAAGCCGACGCACACATCTAGGCGATTGCAATGGTGATCAGTAAAACTCTGTCAAATGACGCTGTCATTTTTGTCAGCGCTTCACTGATCACCATCGCAGATCGCTTAAATATGCGCAAGACATAAGGTGCTGAGCAAGACTATTCCATTTAAAAATCATATTTCAAACACTACAGTGTGCAACAACTTTAATAAATTTTACTTTTACTTTTAGCCAATGTGTTAATTTATGTATTTGTTTCAAAAACGAGTTGGTATTCAAAATCTCATTGACCTTTTAAACGCGAGTGCCGTAGTATGCATCACATATTCTGGGATTTATGCAAATATGGCTAATCGAAAGAGTACGATAAACAGCTCGCGTCCTTGAGCGTTCCTACATCCGCCAACACGTATCGATTTTCTACGTACATACTCGTAGATTCGTCTGCAATAAGGCTTCACAACACAACGCGTATTATCCAATGTCTGTAATCTCCATTCACGCAAATGTGAACTGTATGTCAATAAAGAAACGGTGTAAGTTGCAACTACGGTAAATTCACTTGTGGTCTTTTGGATGGTGGAATGGAGATAGTGACCGAGCACCTGTAATTAAGGTGGATACCATGCGTTCTAGTGACCTTGTCAGTTCGATTTCTATCATAACTGTAGTCCTACCACAAGCTCTGTCTGGCTCTGTTTTTGAGTCTGTGTGAGTGCTCTGCTCATCAGTCTGGCTCTGTCTCTGGCTCTGGTTTTGAGTCTGTGTGAGTGCTCACCAGTGTATTATACTGTGTGTGATGTTTCGACTTAGGATTTATTTTGACGGCACTCACACAGACTCAAAATCAGAGCCAGAGTTAGAGCCAGACGGAGCTTGTGGTAGGCCTACTGGCGTGCTAAGACACTGACCTATAAGGCTTTATTACACATCATTGCATCTGTCAGAGCAGCAACTAAGTAATACAGTATTACATCTCTCACGAGCCGAAGTGCTAATCAGTATGAAACAACATAAAATCAGCTGCGTCTGATGTTATCGTGATTCTTTTCATGTTCTTCTTCTTACTGAATGGTAACTGTCCATTTCGGATCAATTTTGCCAGTGTCGAATAGTTTAATGAGTTTAATGATGATATATTACATAGCTAAAATACTTTTTCGTCAAGTCAAGTCAGTCATAGATAAGTCGGCCCTACCCTAATTGGCTTTGGAAACAAAAGATGGCCGTTTTTTCCAAAACCATCTGAAACATTTTCGATCAAATCAGAATATCACATATACACTTTAATTCCAACTGCTAACACTTTGAGCTAAGACCTCAAGTAATGTTGGTTTAAATACCACCGAAATTACGCAAGAGAACTCAAAATAACACCAGAAAAACAATTAAAATCAAAAAGCTATGTGACTTCCCAAAATGACAGAAAACGAATCCCTCAGCAAATGTTATCGTGATTCTTTCCATGTTATATTATACATTTCAACACAATTTTAATAGATACTTCTTTTTAAATTTCTTAAAAGAAGTATCTAATAAAACTGTAAGGAGTTTTATACTACTAAATCTTTTTAATGTAAAAGCGTAGAAGTGTTTTGGGTACTAAGAAGTAAGGATATTTGCGACAGTTTTTCCTGACCACTTCAATCTGGGCCTCTTGAAGACTAGGGTGACTAGGTGTCTTCTAGACCATCCTGCTCCATCGTCGGCTACATCGTCGCTTAACATATTATAAAAGTAAATGCGTAGATTTGTTTTGGGTAAGTGTGTGGATGTTTGTGGCTTAGTTTAACCAATTTGGAGGGCACTTGGCATAAATATATGAAATAGCATTAAGCTACTTTTTGCTTCCGAACCTGCGAGAAGGTGAGTTGTTTTTATTGATAAAGTATAGAAATAAACAACGTACGTTGTGCTTCAAACATAACAAGTTTATGGTGCGCGATTTCGCAGCATGAGATTTGATGATTTATGGTTGGCTCATAAGTGGCCGAGTGGCGCTCGATCAGCAAAAAAGGACTCGTAGAATAGACAACCAGTTCAAACAATTAAAATAACTATTAATTTAATAGGTTTTTTGTGAGGACTAAACAGGATGTTGTTCATTTTCGTTCAATATACAACGTGTATCAAAATATGTGTACTATCCTGAAGGGGGGTGAATTTCCACCCCCCGGGGAACAACTTTTGTTCAACGACTTTTCGAACTTCGATTGGTATCTCTGAAAAAAACTGCAACGAAGTTTCAACATGAACAGCTGACTTTATACAAAGTGACAACCCTAAACTCAGCTACAGAGGTAGTAGGTAGTAGTAGTAGACCTACAGAGGTAGTAGGTCAAGGGGTAGGTGAGTTACAAGGATAGGGTTGTCAATTTATTTAGGCATTATGAAATTAAATATTTTTGTATGGGAAACTGAAAATAGGAATTTTTAATTTTCTCCCACCCACAACTGATCACCATTGTGGTCTGAAACCCCCCACCTTCGCATAGTACACATATTTAGATACACCTTGTATAAATTACTTAATAATATAACACTATACAAAAATGTGGGCGATCTTACAATAAGGATGGGATTTTAACAAGCTAACTCACTGGTTTCAGTTTCATGACGAAATAATTTTATGGTTCTAATCAAGAGAAAGGTCGTGGGTTCAAGTTTTAGTCAGTTCCAGAGTATATCACAACATCTTTTGTTTTATTTTTTATTCAACTAAATGATGGAACAAGCTTATGGCACTCATACATCGCCTATAAAAAAGCATTGCCTCGTAGGCCACTCACATCAGGAACGTGCCCTACGATGCACTGCCCTGCGTCTATCAGCTTGAGGCATACAGATATTCAGCCTCACGTGCCAGTAATTTCACCGACAACCACACCCTTCAAACGAAACACAGCAATGCTAATTCACAGCAGAAATAGGCATGGTGGTACTTCCCCGGAGCCCTTTACAAAAAGCTTTGCCACTACGGAAAAATTTACTTCTAATACTATCTGATCTACTATAAATCTTGTTTTATCTATGTTTTGACGTGACAACATCTTATAATTCGATGAAGCCGACTGCACGCACGAAAAAACATGACTCATGCGGCGTTACCTCGCTCTGAGGCGTTCCATTTAAGGCTGGAAGTGTAAGTGAGAGCGCGGAACGAACGACAAAGAGGCACGCACGGCCTCCGCGTTCGGCAGCGTTCGACATCTGTCTCTCTCCTACTTGAGTGAGCGATGTGTCCGCGTGGACAGCTGTATGACGTTGTCACGTTTAACTGTCGTCAATAAACGTACGTAGTACTACTTATATCTCGATGCAATAAACCGACTTTAAAGACAACCGATTTTTTTTCGAAGTCAAAGGACTCGTTGGCTCTATAAAGCAAACAAAGCTTGTTATATTAGTTGTCAGTTTGCCTTCAATGAAGATTCCAGTCAGATACCACTAAGGGTAGGCCTACAAGTAAGATAATTATAGTGGCTAGGGACTCAATTTAGACAATACAACAATAATTTATTGTCCGTGGGCACGGAACAATATAGATATCAGAAGCAGTAAAGACAGTGCGTAGGTGTTCGTTTTATATCCAACCCTTGTATTTTCAAGACGCACTTTGGCAAGGTTTGGCTTTAGGTGTCACGAAATATTAGAGAGTGGCCTAGTGGTAGCGACCCTTTGCGATCCTGTCCTCATGTTATTTTTTAAGTGAATAAATTTAAATAATATTTATTTACACAAAGAAACTTACAATTATACAAATATTTACAAAATGTACAAAATACACAAGGAACAGTTGAGCTATCTGCAGATCGTTACAAACGATCTAGAGATTAAAATTGAAAAAAAAAAGTGAAAATTGATCCTAAGGTCGAGGGTTCAATTTCAGTCGACCAATGAATGAGTTTATATGTCCAAACGTGTATGGGCATCTAGACTCACCTAGTCTCAAGACGTTTTAAAATAATCGTTTTGATAGGAAGATACCTATTTATTACTCTAGTCGAATTATTATGCGTACAATATCAAGTGGCTTAGGATAAATTAGATTTGGTTATTGTGGCAACCGGAACAGCTATAGTTTCCACCTAAATTAAATAACCGCAAACAATGAATCCTTCTTACTCGATTATAACTTTACAAGTTTTGTTCGTTTGCGTTCATTTACGCTGTTGGTGTTTTATGAAATCGAAATCAGTATTGTCTGCAATTTTTAAATGATGATATTTAAATTAAACCCGTCAATCTAATATTTTTTTTTATTTTTATCTGCAACTGCTTAAATAACATTACGTCGTAATAAGGTTTATATGTCTGATGAGAATATTATATTTACTACAATAGTGAAGCAAGAAAACTTAGTTGTCTTACTCGTAGCTTTGCGTATGGGTTCACCTAAGGCGCGGGCCACATAATGGACTTTTTTGGATATACTCAATCGAGAGAAGAGATACATTCCAGACACAAATCGGAAGTGTAAAGCCTTCCGCACATCTAAGCGTTCTACGGTGGCGTTCTGGTGGTGGTGTAACACTGTCAAATATGACAGCGATACCTTGACAGCTTAGATGCGCGCAAGACTTAAGAAAAGTAAAACAAGTCGCGGGTATTCCATTTAGTGACGAGTGAAGGTATAACGATGTGAGAACTTACATTAGTTTAAACTTTTACTGCATCCTGTCTTGGCTTATGTATGCTTCCGTTTAGTATGTTTACGGAAATAAACTTATCCTAACTAAATACCTTACTTTTTATTCGTTCTCGGAACACATATCTTCGATGATATTTGAATTATTTGCTTACGTTTCATCATCAGTTTGTATGAGTCCACAGCTGGACATTTCTTCTCATTGTAGTTCTTCATCTATCGTATCAATTGTACAACTAGACAGTTTTCAAGTAATATTTCGCCACCTCTACGGCATTGTTCTTATAGTCATAACAAAACTCATAGGTTTAGTTTTAGTTGCTGTTTTGGACGGTAAAGTGATGTGATCGCTTAAGCGATAAGTCATAATATGACAGCGATATTTGACAGTGTTTCTTGCTTAGATGTGCGCATAGTGACAGAAATTGAATGACACAGTGCCTTCAAAGTCGGAGGATTGAACTAGTCCCGTTCAAATGCAGGCTAATGACCTCGCATAGAAAGTGACGTAAGCGCGATTAGTCCCGCATATATCGACACGTTTGACAGCCGCTGTCACTGAAATAACTTAATAATGAGAGTTGCGACACGCGATGTAGCCATTCAGTACATAATACATCAATAATAATGATTCTGAATGTAACTTACTCGTACTGTACATAAAATACCCATTAAAGTTAAATTTTAATTAAGTTATTTTATAAACTATGGCTCCTATTTTATCATTCAAGTTAATAATCAAGAACACGAACAACGATCATTCAGAATTCGAAATTCAAAATTCGAAGAACTTCTAATGTGTTTGGTTTTTCAGAAATATTTTTTCAATGTTAAGAAAGTCACTCCTTGGGTTTTTGAAGACGGTAACCATCGCCTATAACAAAGCATTGCCTCGCAGGTCACACACGTCAGGATCGTGCCCTACGATGCACTTCCCTGTGTCCACCTTCAGGCATACAGATGTTCAGCCTCACGTGCCAGTAATTTCACCGGCACCCACACCCTTCAAACCGAAACAGTAATGCTGCTTCACGGCAGAAATAAGCATGGTGGTAGTACGAGTACACATACTTTAATCTTTATAGCTAGTCATTTATGATAAGAGTTGTAGGTACTATAAGACGTGCTCGATTAATATATTCTATATTTACGAATACGTGCATAACTAATAGGTTAGATTTAAACCAACTTGAGTTTGTAGGAACAATAAAAAGTTTCAGAGGTAGTAGCTGTCTCGCTCGCTTCTTGAGATTAGCGCGTTCAACCAAACAAACAATCAAACTCTTCAGCTTTATAATATTATAGATATTTCATTTCCATCACTATTTTAATTTGCTGTTTCGTGGGATATCTATTTCTTTTGCTTTGAAATAAGAATCAAAATCGTATAAATAAAATCTGAAGCAAGCATTATGTTTTTTATGAGTATTATAAAAAGATTGTACTGGCCATCCTAATGGACAAAGATAACAATAATCTTTTTTAAACTATAAATGATGACTAATATAATTGATTTTAATTAAAAACTCATTTATTGAAGACACCGGCCGTCACATTATACATAACCACTTAACTCGATTCAATTTAAACACCGGAAACTGATAACTATTTTTTTTTATAAAAAACTGGACAGTTCCGTGTTCGAATTACAAATTATGTTGCTATGGCAGTACTGGTAATCAGGTAAAGGCCTGCGGCCAGTGAAACGCTGTCAATTATAACTGTCATATTTGACAGCTTTTCACTGATCGCCATCGCAGATCGCTTAAATGTGCACAAGGCTTCACAATTTAAAACCTTGCGCACATCTAGATCGCATGCGCTGGCGATTAGTCAAAGTTCGCGGCAATGTGTGCAAATGCAAACCCTTATGCTGAAACTGATCGGCATCGCAGATCGCCTAGATGTGCGCAAAGCTTAAGACAGCTGGTTCAAATCCGGTATAGCCACAATCATCAATAAGCATCAAACCATCTATAATATAGGTTTGCTTACCGTAATGTTGGGAACAAAGAAGGTTCGACAACTTTTACTGTAATCCCTAATGAGGTCAATGTTCTTATGATGTGAACGTCTTCCGCCTGCTGATGATGACATAGTAAAAGTAACAATATAATAAAGTTACTCTACAATACCGAACGTAATCTCGAAACTTATAAGGGTTGCGCAAGACCTTACAAAACGGTTAATTTAAAGTCTTTTGCCTTTCTCTCCGACTTAGTAACGATCACAAATATCTGTATCCACTTAATTTACAAGTGGCTAGTTGCAAGTAACTGGTAGATTATGGGTCTATCGGGTCTGCTTGTCAACTGTTCTTCGTGATTGGTAATTTGTGCCAGTTACAAAGTAAGCTGGTCTGGTGTTTGCATACCTACCTTATCTATACAGGGTTATTCATTATTATGAATTTAATTTATTAGCTAATTATGAATAACCATAGGTATTTTTCTCATACCAGCTCAACGTACTCGTAATATTGAAAAACGCAAATCTGAAAATCAGGTATTTTATAAAAAATTTTGATACTTCGAATTTTGCTAAAGGCGTCACAGATATTTGGTCATATCGGTCACCGTACAATTCAGTGAACTGCCACACATAGTGAGGCAGTATTATCTATTTCAAAATGTAATATAACGCAAAAATGTGTAAGTAGTAGGTGTTTTCGTCCTTGCTGTCTTATGCTGGTAAAAAATAAAAATACCTTAGAGTAGCAAAAAATTAGATTCGATATGAAATGAGATAAAACTTGAGACGATACAAAATCGAAGAGGAAAAATGTTTGGACATCTTCTACGACATGACAGCTACATACAGAACATTAGTTTTTTTTAGGTTGAAGGGAAACGGGGAAAAGGAAGGCCAAGAATAAGTTACATGAGCCAGATAAAAGAAAAAGTCGCTGCCATGTCGTATGAGGAAGTCAAGGAGACCGCATTCGAAAGACTTAATTGGAGAAAACTGCATCAAAACCCCGACAAGAACTAAGCTCTTAAATTTAAAAAGAAGAATAAAATATGATCACTGACCTGAGCAGCAGCATCCATCGCCATCCGCTCGATATCCACGTTGTAGAAGCTCAGCTGCGGAACATGCCGCCTCCTCGGCCGGACATCATCATAATACGCCACCACGTCATTGATGGACACCACGGGACAGTCGTCCACGGTGCTGCAGCCACTGCTGACGCCGTCCACCCCACTGTCGGAGTCACCCTCCCCCCCGAACCCTTCCTTAGAGTCCCGCCTCTCCCCGTAACTCTGCTCGGAGCCCTCCTGATACCCTGACTCGTTCATCTCGTCAGGAGTCACAATCGCGGGGATCTTGGTGTAGTCGAAGGCATCGTCGGGCATTGAGTCAAAATCGCACGTGTCTGCCATTGTAAAAACTTTTTGTATCACTGTTTTCGATCACTACATGCTGTCACTAACGCACGGTGCTTGCACGATTTTAGACCTGCGGACAAAAAATACTATGGTTAAAAGCTATTTTTTTTAGTCAATGTGAACAAAAAATTCACACGGATTGCTATAAAAGTAGGTGAATTACTTAGTTCGTTGCAATCCAAAACTAACATGTCGAAATTGCGTAATCTCATGTAGGACCTCGGCCAAGGTAAAAGCTTTCAAAGTAGGTAGTAATTCCTATAATTCATTAGACACTGACGCAAAAAGAAATAACCATTGCGGTAACAAAACAATTCGCTTCTCTCACATAGAAAACTTTGAGTTGTACAGACAAACACGACAAATTTCTAACTGGTTAGGTACGAACTTCGGAACCAAACATTGTTGGTCGCCGAATTTGCCAAATCAAATCAAACCAATAAATTATTTACAATCAGGGATTACTAAATTGACCAGTTGAGGAAAAAACCTCAGAAAGGGTCTTATTTGATTGGTAATTCCTTTTTCGGAGAAAGGTTTTTTAATACTAGTGAGTGTAGGCAGAATACTGAAAATTTAAAATTAAGATTCCTTTTAAGTCTCAGATGGGACAAACAGTAATAACTTGAAAACCGTTTTAGTAAGGCTTGACTCGAAAAGTAGGGACTATATTTGTTACTTTGCTTTGGGACTATATTTGCTTGGCTTAGATATCATGGGATATGGAGAAACCATAGAGTAGTACTAAAAATAAAACTAAGTTTTTTGAAAGCTACTGTATTTGGGAAGGCAAGAGTTCGTTGATGTCTTTTACACTAAAACCTTGCAGCTACGAACTTATTAGTTGCAAGGTGCAGCCATTTTTTTAATTAAATCAAAAACTTACATAACATTAATGTTGATAAAACCAGTTTTCAAACGATGAGGTGTGTATTTGCATGCTCGTGACTCGTGTTTTTTGTGAATTCCTTTAAGGCCTGCGCACATCTAGGCAATAGCATAAATGTCCTTTCTAATGATTTAACCTATCTGTGTACCAAATTTAATTGCAATTGGTGATTGGTGATCGTCGGAGTGTTTTGGTGTCAGAGTGAGACAGAAACATCAATGTGATGCTCTTTATAACGTTTTAAAAGGTTTGTAAACCTTTTTTCACAATAAAAAGTAGCCTATGTCCTTCCTTAGGCCCTCAACTATCTGTGTACCAAATTTCATTTCAATCGGTTCAGTAGTTTTGGCGTGAAAGCCACACAGACAGACAGAGTTACAAACGCATTTATAATATTAGTATGGATGAGACTTAAGGCCTGCGCACATCTAGCGTGATGGCAATCAGTGAAACGCTTTAAAATATTGCTGTCTTATTTGACAGTTAAGCAAGAATTTTGACACTATTCAATGGAGAACTGTCAAAAAACCTTGAGACTTGACTTGAGGCTTGACTCGGACTCGAGTATTCTTTCTGCATACAAGCCTTAGGTAAACTACTACTAAATAATATTCATTATTATACCTTAGCGTGATATTTAAAGAAATATGTAATAAAAAAGCAGCCAAGTGCGAGTCGGACTCGCCCATGAAGGGTTCCGTAGCATCAAGTAACATAATATTAAGGTTCTTGTAGTTCGTCGAAAGGTAAATTGCGGTTTACGATTTATGACGTATAAAAAAAATACTACTGACTAGATCTCGTTCAAACCAAATATCGTTGGAAGTTTGCATAGTAATGTACAACATATATTTTTTTTAGTTTTATCATGCTCTTATTTTAGAAGTTAGAGGGGGGGGGACCAACTTTTTTCCACTTTGGAAGTGTCTCTCGCGCAAACTATTCAGTTTAGAAAAAAACGATGTTAGAAACCTCAACATCATTTTTAAAGACCTATCCATAGATACCCTACACGTATGGGTTCGATGAAAAAAAATTTTTTGAGTTTCAGTTTCAAGTACGGGGACCCCCAAAATTTATAGTTTTAGAAAAAAACGATATTAGAAACCTCAACATAATTTTTAAAGACCTATCCATAGATACACGTATGGGTTCGATGAAAAAAAAAATTTTGGGTTTCAGTTTCAAGTATGGGGACCCCCAAAATTTATAGTTTTTTTTCTATTTTTGTGTAAAAACCTTAATGCGGTTCACACAATACATCTACTCACCAAGTTTCATCAGTCTAGCTCTTATGGTTTCGGAGAAAAATGGCTGTGACACGGCCGGACAGACAGACAGACAGACAGACAGACAGACAGACAGACAGACATGACGAATCTATAAGGGTTCCGTTTTTGCCATTTGGCTACGGAACCCTAAAAACGCGATCAAAGTAAAAATAAGGCTTTGATACTATCTTGATGTTCGTGTCAAAATGTTTTTGCTTCTATTTCCGACATTTCTGCATTATCCGTCTTTTTTATTGGACTAATTTATCCGTCTATCCAAGTTACCACATTTCTACTGTTTTTGTGAATAAAATGAAATGTCGTTTGTTCATAGGAAAAGTTAAGGCAGGTATCAGTGCCGCGCGCCACGTGAAAATGAAAAGTTAGAAGTTGTTTGTAAAGCCTATTTTACAGGGAAATACGAATTACTTATTTTCAACAGAAACTTTGGTTCAGAGAATCAATTTGCAAAGCAAAAATTAAATAAACAATAAACAAAGCAAGGCTGTTTCGGGAAGAAAACAGTTATGTGGGCCTCTTGATTTTTTTTAAAAGTCCAGACTCTAAACGCTAAGGATCATAAATAATACTTAACTAATTTTTAAAACATATTTTATCAAATACATGTTTACATAGGAATCTACCAAAATTTTATTTAGGAAAAAAAAAACCCTAGAGTGTCTATAAAACTGTCTTTTGAATTGATTTAAATTTGGAATTCTGAACTAAAATAAACAAATCTTGAATGATATTCTCACTAACACCGCTAACCACATTACGTCATGCAAGGCGGTAAATCTCAATCTGCGTCCTTGGATTTCGTCACAGTCTCTTTTACCTGCATTCTATTTCTCTTTGTTGGCAATAACCTTTATTAAAAAAGCTTCCTCTATAATTTTTTAACGGCGCTGGAGACGGGGTCCTTTTGCCAATTCCATTTTTATAAATGCCTATTCCAGGATTTTATAAAATAGCCAATTTTGAAAATATTTACCAAGGCAATTCAATTTATGGTTAGGTGTTTTTTACAAACTATATATATTTTATACAACTACCTGATAGAACAAGCATATATGGGCCACCTGATGTTAAGGGCCCATTGCCTTTAACAAAGCATTGTCTTGCAGGTCCCTTGCTGTTGCTAAAACACAAACGGTTTTAGGATTAAGCTCAACTGAGCTACCAATGGGTTGCTAAAAAAAAATACTTTTTTCAGTTCTGTTCAGTCCAGGACTAAATCCTGTTTGATTTGTAGCTATTATTCCTCCAATATTTAAAGTCTTTGTTTAAAAACCGTAAGACGTACATTCACCGAAAGAGCCATTTCGAAGTTACGTCTGACCTCAGGGTTAGTGTGCCGACGGAGAGCGAAACTGTTTTCGATTTCATATACGAAAACAAAAGTGAATTCTTCGGGTCTGGATATTTTTATAGTTCGAGGTCTTAACAGCTTTTATATAAACACATAAAATATTTACGTGACTGACCGATCAACGTACAGCCCACGTTAAATCAAAACATATATCGTCCTATATTATCCTATATTCTAGGAGCGCCCTAGTATACGGATCCTCTCCTTAGAATCCCTAGATCTGATTGATTTGTATATTGGACATACCCCTAACTACCTGCCCTACAAATTCTTAAAGGATTTTGGTACTTGGTACTTACAGATGAGGGTATGTGCACCGTCTCTAAGGATCAATAAAGACTGATTTTGTTTATTATTTTTATTAGCTATTGCAAATTTTCACTTGAAACAGTGTGCGCTGTCAAATATCACCGATATTTGACAGTGTTTAAGCTGATCGCCATCCATCTTTCTTACTTGTTTATAAATAGACTTGATATTTTTTTGTTCAGATTGGCCAGACTACCATTTTCGTAAGCCACGAGTCGCTAAACACTAAATAAAACAATAAAATTAAAATAATTGCTGTTAAGGTAGCCAAAATTGGTTTAGTTTTGCATATTTTTATTAATCATCTCAAGTCTCAAGCAAAATACGAATAGTTTACCTTACCAACATAAAGATATGTAGGTATTTAGAAAATTGTTGACACTAACACGAATCAAGGACACGCCGCCATGGCGTCGCTAATCCGGAGTATTCCCGAGCAACAAGTAGCTGGCAACCCTGGCGTGTTATACTATATAATTAAAAACAAAACAGGGAAAATTTCCCTCGTTTTTAACGAGTTGTTAGGGTGTTTTGTTTCACTTCTCATAATGAATTTCAACTTGTTGAGTTTCACCAAAATATTAAAAGTAAAATTGAACGAGTTTACGTACCATTAAGCAACCTGCATATTCCACAACAAAATAATAGGAATCAAATCAAAATCAAAATTGTCTATAGACAGTTAAATTGCAAGAATCACTTTGAAACGTCTTTTTTCAAACAACGTTGTCTATCCCCAAACTACGCAAAGTGAAAAAAAAAATACGGACGGACAGACAGACAGACAGACATGACGAATCTATAAGGGTTCCGTTTTTGCCATTTGGCAAAATATATGTACATCTATGTACTTTTTTAAAAACACTTAGGCATAGACTTACATCTAGACACAGACCAAATATCTACACAAAGTTAATGCTAGTCTAATCTATGGATCGAACCGACAACCTTCGACGCAAAAGGCAGAGCCATCGTCTGATTTCTAAGGCTTCCCAGGTTTTGAAATAAGCGAAGTATAGCATAACGTCTGTAATCGTTATTGCCAATAGAATTATCTACGGTCCAAAGCTAGTATTTATCAGTCAACTTGTCTAGAACTATACTTGAAACCTAGAACGAATGGTAGTTTTCCTAGAACCAATAACAGGTCTAGTAAGCTACTGCTGGTTTACTTATACCACTGGCATTCTATTCAGTTACTTTTGAAAGGTGCGCTTTTATGGAAGTTTTGTGGGATTGAAACGCAAAGCTCACTTTGAAGTCTAACAGTTCTTTTTTAAGTGATATATGCGTCAAGAAGAATAAGTAGAAAAGGAACGTCATCGTCATTTATTCAGTAGTATCACAATGATCACTTTGAAACGTTTTACAGAATATGTGGGTCGCTTTAGCGTTATTTATTTCATTGCGTTTCGTGCTCTGTCTGTCTGTGTTTCTGTGTGTCTGTGTTTTAATCTCTGTGGCATCATAGCTCCCAAACGGATGACTGTTATTTTTTGTTTGAAAAGTAAATTAGTCGAGTTTATTAGTTAGCTATTTTAGATGAAAATAACATTCAAATTACATTTTTTTCACAACTCCCTCGATATGGGTGTCAAATAAAAGAGGTATTAGAATAATGTAAGTACCTTAATGTACAGGTCTTATAGTCGGACTACTTTTGTATTCGTAAAATTAATCTAAAAAATTAACACCTCCTTTCAAAAAAAAACCTGCTGTATTTAGTTGTCATTTTATGATTTTTCGAAAGATAACCATCGCGCGACGGGTCATTAAAGAGCACCTGTCAAAAGATCCTTGCTAGATTTCTAATAGATTGTTAGTTAGTGTTCACAAGTGGTCTAGCAGAACTAGTAGTATTGGGAACGCGGGGTGAATGAATGATGTGAACCTCTGTGAACTACTGCGGGGCTGGCGAACTGCCAGGTGGCCTTGGCGGGTTTAGTTCACGGCTACTGGGTCACCGAACATTTTGTGAATGACTCCGAAAAAGAATAAAAAAATACGTAGATTGTGAAATAAAGAAAGAAGATTTTTTAAATTTAGTAATTTTTGCAGAAAACACCACAGTGCCTGTCTCAATAAAGTTAGATACAACAAAGGTTATATAATAAATGTATGTAGGTAACCAATTATTTAATTTAAATAGCCTCTACAGTTATTTTAAATGTTAAACAATTATCCGTAAATGCTTCTTGTTAAAGTTGTCTAAGCTTACAGTTCTAAGTGCTACTTAATATCAACCAACAAGCACTACTTATAAACCAAGTTATATACCACAGATATAGATTAAGCTAGAAACCGCAACTTGTATTGGCACACTGAAAACTAAGTGTGACATATTTTTGTAGTGTAGTTCCCGACTGAATTTAGAAACACGCAAAGAGAGGAACTCGCGGCATCTATTTCCATTTATGACATCACCGGTCTGAAGAAATCCACTCTGGAATACCTCCCTTAGACATTACTAGGAAGAATGAATCTGAGCCCTCTCATTTACCGACTTCCCGTGATCTTTACAATATCGTCAGACAACTTTATTTCCCAGCGGTTTTTTATACAACTAGTTGTTGGAATAAGCATATGACCCGCCTACAACAAAGTATTGCCTCGTAGGTCACGCACATCAAGAACGTGCCCTACGATGTACTGTCAGCGGCCACCAACTTACAGATGCTCAGCCTCACGTGCCAGTTATTTCGGGTTTGTCCCACGAATGCCACGACCAAAATCGAGAAACCAAAATTTTCATGCATCAAGTCCCAGCCAATTCCATGACGTATTTGAACCTGCCTTCTTCAAATGCCTTTTAGTTTCAACGTTTTAAAATGTGGCAACCACGAGCATGCACATTAGGGACAGTAAGCATCAAAGCTAAGAGAATATTTTAATATGCATGGTGATGCACACTTCATGTTTCGGTGTGAAGCCCATCGGCAACCACACCCTTCACACCGAAATACAGCAATGCTGCTTCACGACAGAAAAAGGAATGGTGGTAGTACTTCCTTCTTTTTTTGACGGCTCTTGCGCTATATGACATGCCCGTTGCCACTTCAAGTTGCTTAGTCTGCGAACTATGTCGGTGGCGATCTAAGTCTATACTTTTAACTGTAGGTTACCTTCAGAAATCAGTTCAATCATTAGCTGGTATCAAATCGGCCCCGCCCGCTTGCGAAATGCGTATCCAATATCGGTTATCTTAGTACTTACACCACAGAACACTAATACTAAGCAGGCAACTGGCTACTACTAGGCTGGCCTAGTGTCTAGTCTCGGAAACTATGTTAAAAGCACATTAATTATATTCTTACTCAAATTGTGAGTATACTGAAATTTATTTTTTTACAACTGGACGATGCTTTTGCTGATTTGAATATGTTTATGTTGGTAACACTGTATATTTTCATTCTTATAATATAAAATATGTTCAATCAATCTGTTTATTTTTAAGTTTGACATGACATTTAATTTACGTGTTACTTTATTATGTGACTAGTCTAAGAACATTTTATAATGTCAAGAGATAAATAAAGAACTATTGAACTATAACTATTGAACTGGTGTACCTACTCAAATACTCAATCTTTTTTTGTCAAAATGAAATAGTAAACCAGCATTGTGCCTAATCTTTATGTATATTTTAAATAAAAAATATTTAGTTATAATAGATGCTGCTATCTTTTCTTTCCAACTTGGCAACAGTTTTTTGCATGAACTGATAGTAAATAATTTTGTGTTTATTTGGTTTAGATAGGTTAGCTATCATGTTTTTTCAATTGTTAAACTTTTTTAACAGTTTTTTGCATGAACTGATAGTAAATAATTTTGTGTTTATTTGGTTTAGATAGGTTAGCTATCATGTTTTTTCAATTGTTAAATGTTTTTGCTGATTCTTATAATGACGTGTGTAGCGAGCAGGCTCAAATATAGGTATAATTAGGAGGGTAAGTATAACTAGCAACACAAATTCCATAGATCGTTCCATAAGCGACGGAGTGCATTTCGTATGAATCACGTCGTATCGCAATTCTAGGAAGATCCATTCAGCTTACGATAGAACTCCAGCATCTTTCAACGACAACTGTATATCTGTATAATATGTATCCACTAGTCGATAAAATAATATCTCATGTACACAAGCGGATTATGTACCTAACTGTCAGTGTCAAACTTCTGACATGTCAACGACGCGGGAAAATCTGGGAGGCACTTTGTAACTTTACCGAATACCAGCTGGTTGATTAGAGAACCAGGAAAACGAGAATAATAAGGGTTTTACACATATCTACACAATAAAAGGTATTTGAGTGAGCACGTGTTGATTGGCCACGGCTCACGGTCCGCAGCCCGCGCCGCCATATTTAATCAGAGCTCATTTCGAAAACACCATAATCGCTGTCAAGCACGAACGATAACGCTGGCAGGTATTCGCATGGAAAAACAACAATAAGGATACAATTTTCACTAAACATTAGAGGTCTTCATATTCGTCGCTGAGGGCTCCATTAGCTAAAACTGTCGATAAGTTTGTTGCCTCATCTCTTTTTGTTTATATGAAAATGAAAGTGACAAGAAAATGTTAAGCTGCCGCCGCTATTGTCAGTATTCCGGATTTTTTAAATTTAAGAATTTTTAAGACAAGAGTGAACTTTCAATCAGGTGTGATGTGAGGCAGCCAAATCGTTAGCTATATAAATAATTAATTATAGTTTAAAAAACTAAAAAAAAACGCTTTTATAACTAATTGAACTAAAAAGTTAAAAATAAAACTGTAATAATCAATTGAAATTTTATATTATTGTACAAAAAGCGTGGGGTGCTTTTTATAACGCTTTTATTAGCTTCACCTGTATGTATGTATGTATGTATGTATGTATGTATGTATGTATGTATGTAACCGACCCCTTTGAGCTCGATTTTGTCCTACTTTGAACGATCAGATTTGATTCAAACTTTGCACACCTGTCAAAGGTCGATGACAATTCAATAATATGAAAAAAAAAATAAAAAAAAATGAAAAGAAATAAAAAAAATTAAAAAAAAACCTACTTTGAACGATCAGATTTCATTCAAACTTTGCACACCTGTCAAAGGTCGATGACAATGCAATAATATGAAAAAAAATATGAAAAAAATAAAACTAAAAAGTAAAAAATAAATTATAGTTTAAAAAACTAAAAAAAACGCTTTTAAAACTAATTGAACTAAAAAGTTAAAAATACATCTGTAATAATCAATTGACATTTTATATTATTGTACAAAAAGCGTGGGGGGCTTGATTTTGATTGTTGTAAATATTTTATCAATAGTTTATTATATCTGAAGTTATTATAAAAAGCACCTCACGCTTTTTGTACAATGATATAAAATTTCAATTGATTATTACAGTTTTATTTTTAACTTTTTAGTTCAATTAGTTATAAAAGCGTTTTTTTTAGTTTTTTAAACTATAATTTATTATAATAACTTCAGATATGATAAAATATTTACAACAATCAAAATCAAGCCCCCCACGCTTTTTGTACAATAATATAAAATTTCAATTGATTATTACAGTTTTATTTTTAACTTTTTAGTTCAATTAGTTATAAAAGCGTTTTTTTTTAGTTTTTTAAACTATAATTTATTTTTTACTTTTTAGTTTTTTATTTTTTTCATATTTTTTTTTCATATTATTGCATTGTCATCGACCTTTGACAGGTGTGCAAAGTTTGAATCAAATCTGATAGTTCAAAGTAGGTTTTTTTTTTTTTTTTTTTTCACATTATTGCATTGTCATCGACCTTTGACAGGTGTGCAAAGTTTGAATCAAATCTGATCGTTCAAAGTAGGTTTTTTTTTTAAAAAATTTATTTCTTTTCATTTTTTTAATTTTTTTTTTTTCATATTATTGCATTGTCATTGACCTTTGACAGATGTGCAAAGTTTGAATCAAATCTGATCGTTCAAAGTAGGACAAAATCGAGCTCAAAGGGGTCGGTTACATACATACATACATACATACATACATACATACATACATACATACATACAGGTGAAGCTAATAAAAGCGTTATAAAAATAAGAAATAAGTAAGTACTTAAAGAAGTATGGAATAGCAATAAATGATTATTATTAGTGCCAGTGCCAGTCCTATTTCTATGGTATCCATGATTTTGCGTGATTTAATGTTTCCGATGTTTCGACACACTTTGCACCATAAACTATTTACAGCCAACTGAAATTTATTTCTTGTATCATAATTAAAAATCGATAAATATTGGCGTATCGTGGGAGCAACACCATTTTAAACATAAATAATAGAAGCTTTAAACCCCACTTTATTTAAGGTGCATTGAAACCTCATAGAGATTAATCTATAAGAGAATAGTTCAGAGAAAGCCGTTGAAATGTATAACATCCAATAAGGAAAGAAGAATCCGCTTCAAAGAATGACGTCACTGTGTAAACTAACATAATTTGTTTGCAGAGCTATGTCGAACTGAGCACAGCATGTAATGTGATAGTTGGATCACTTTTAGCCAAAGTAAAAAAGTCTTTATTTATTTGTATTCAAGGACCACTTTGAAATGTCTTAAGCCTAATTGAATCTAGGTGCCAGTTCCACGCAACCGAGCCTAGAAGAACAGCCTAAAATAATCTATCCGACGAGTGTACAGAAAATAAAGACATTTTGATTTTTTGTGGTTGAACCAATTACAGGCAACTTGTCAAGTGCCTTAAAGGTCTTTGACACTTAAAATCCTTTCACTATACTGGTTCAAAAGAACGAAAATAATACGAAGGGAGATAAGTTAAAGTGCCCGCAGCGGCGGTTTTAAGACTTAATTAACTGAGCCAGCTATTCAGTGTGTACTGTAGCTGAGTCCCAAGCCAATGCCTACGTCTGGCCGGGTCAAGTAAATTGCGGCAGTACTTGAAAGTCTTCTTGATTTAACGTTGAAATAAGTATAATATTCTCTAACAGCCTAGTCAGTCTTTTGCTTAGGAAATGCATCCAGTCTTCGATCAGTGAAACGCTGTCAAATATGAAAGCGGTATTTGGCGTTTCAGTACAACCAATCAAACGCACTGCTGAATAAGGCCTAGGTTTCACGATTCCCTTCATAGTTTTTGAAAGCACAGGTAAATAAATAAACGTCTGGAACTGCGATGTACGTATTTCATTCACATATTCATCGGTCACATCATTCATTCACGACCAGATTTGAACTCATGACGAAAAATAAATGTTCCACCTATGTTTTTCATTCTATTCGCTTCGCTGTCAATTGCTATCTTTTGTTTTTGACGTGACAACGTCTTATAATTCGATGGAGCTGGCTGCACGCACAAAATAACATGACTCATGCGGCGTTACCTCGCTCTGAGGCGTTCCATTTAAGGCTTGAAGTACAAGCGAGAGCGCGGAACGAGCGACAAAGAGGCACAATCGGCCTCCGCGTTCGGCAGCTTTCGACATCTGTGTATTTTCTTATGACGTTGTCACGTTCAACTATCGTCAGTAAACCGACATTACAGACAGCCGATTTTTTAGTTTTCACTAGTCCTTCTCCCAATTGAACAGATGACTATCATCACCATGATCTGATTATCTATTCAACCGAGAGGGCGCCACTTTTGAAAGCTGCGAACACTAAGCATATAGGTACACTTACAGCTTCTGAACAGAGATAACACTATCCGGCTAACTGCTGTCAACACTGACATTCGCTTTGTCAGCCAACGAGTGCAGAGGTCATACGATGCAAGTTCAGCTCGCGATGCTAGTTTGCACATTTTGCATACGAATAGCTCTAAATGTTCAATCGGTGGACAAATGTCATTGGAAGATGATGTCATGTCTAGAGCTAAAACCCAAGAAACGAGATAGACCCACGTGCAGTGCAGGCCAGATTTTTTTAAGGATATGAAAACGTAGGTATCGAATTGATCATATTTAAATTGCACAATACACTACACACTTTTAAGGGTTTCGTAGCCAAATGGCAAGAAACGGGACCCTATAGATTCGCCATGTCTGTCCGTCTGTGTGTCAAAGCCACTTTTTTCCTATAAGAGCTATACTGTTGAAATAGGTTAAGTAGATGTATTCTGTGAACCGCATTAAGATTTTCACATAGGTAATAATAATGTCCGACTCGCACTTGGCAGCTTTTTATTTTTTATTAGTGGTAGAGCTCTTTTTAAAGGGCTTGTCCGGGGAAGTACTACCACCATGCCTATTTCTGCCGTGAAGCAACATTGCTGTGTTTCGGTTTGAAAGGTGTTGGTGCCGGTGAAATTACTGGCACGTGAGGCTGAACATCGGTATGCCTATAGATGATGAGCGCAGGGCAGTGCATCTTTGGGCACGTTACTGGCGTGCGTGACCTACAAAGTAACGGTTTGTTATAGGTTATAACTTAACAACAGGTGGGCCATATACTTGTTCTAATAGCTAGTTGTTTTAAAAACACATACACGTAAAAATTGCATTGCTAAATCCTATCCCATTGTTTTAAGTTAAATAAGCAATTGCTTAGTGCAGTTAGTGCAGTTTGTTTAATCGTTTTCAAAGCTGCTAAATTGCTCAATGTAAAGTTTTTGCACCAATTAGCAATTTTTAACAGGGTGTTACTCTAAACAAGTGTAGAGGTAGGTATATCATATTTCTAAAAATCAGCACTGTGGTAAATAAATAAATCTATAATTGACTTTAAATGTCTAAATGGAACCAAATTGATTCGAATCACTTAAAACTTCTTAGTTACAATTATTTATTGGTTGTGTGTTATTTACAAAAAAATTATCTATTATATCAGCTATTTGGTTTCCATAGTACTACAAGTCATACTTAGTTTTGGGCTAGATAGAGCTGTGTTATGTGAATTACCCACAATATCTACAAATTTATTTATTTAATAAATGCCTATCGCACATTTCAATTTAATAAAAATCACAAAAGAAATTGCTTTCAAATATGACAGTTAATAAGCATTTAACAGATTTTTTAAATATTTAAAAGGTCAGCAACGCGCGAGTGATGCCTCTGGTATTGCAATCGTTCATAGGCTACGGTAACCGCTTTCCATCAGGGACGTTATTCGCTATGACATTGGAGATTCCGTGCCCAAAACGTGTGACGTCACAACGTGATCTAAACGCCAACGCCATTCTTAGACGCGCCTTGGTGTGGAATCGAAAAATGGTATTCTGTATGCCACTGATGCCACAAGACTAGTTGTCTATGCCCCAGGTCAGGACAAAAAAACACCGCAGAACGCTCAGGTGTGCGCACGGCTTTAGAACATTCACACAACATTGTATGTAATATTAGGGTATGCTATACCATAAAAAGAGGCATCAGTAAAGATTCCAAGAAACAATAACAAGTGTCATCGTATTACGTGCGAGTCAAATGACTACTCACGATAACTAGCTTATCCGCTGATGGCACGGTATTAGGCCACAGTAGCGAATTAAGGCCAGCGCACACCTAGGTCGCTGGCGATGGCGATCAGTCTTCTTCATATCGTGTCACTGATTCTTTCGATCCAAGTGTGATGACAGGATTTTAAGTGCGCCTCAAAGAGGCTCCTTTCGTGCACTTGACACATATTTTCGAACTTCTTAGGTTCTACGATATGCCGGTTTCCTCACGATGTTTTCCTTCACCGTTTGAGAGCACTGGCATAGTGTACATAAATTTTTGGGAAGAAAAACTCATTGGTACACGACTGGATTTGAACCCACGACCTTAGGATCGGAAGGCGGGGCCGCTACCACTAGGCCACCAGCGCTCACAAACACAAGTGAAACAATCAAATAACGCTGTCAAATTTGACAGCGTTTCACTGATCGCCATCGCCAGCGACCTAGATGTACGCAGGCCTTTAAAGACTTACTTAGCGTTATTGTACTTCTGTTGTCAAAGTTCAACTTTTGTATCAGAATGAAGAACATGGTCATTGTGGCCACGAACGTATATTGAATGAGGTGAATACCTCTATAAAATTGCTTCCATAGGATTTTTTTACTTAACGCGTTCTTCTTCTTCTTTTTCTTTCTGCCCTTATCCCACTTTATGTGGGGTCGGCACAACATGTCTTCTTCCTCCATTTCCCTCTGTCAGCCGTCATCTCTGCATTCACTCCTCTCCTATCCATGTCATTTTTCACACAGTTCATCTTTGTTTTCCTTGGTCTACCGCTGCTCACATATCCATCCACATCCATCCTCATTACTCTCCTAGTCACATGACTTTCATCCCTCCTCATGACAGGCCCGTACCACGCCAACCTATTGCTCTTCAGTTTTTCTGTCACTGTCTGTCTGTCTGTCCGTCCGAGTCAAAGCCATTTTACTCCGAAACCGTAAGAGCTAGACTGATGAAACTTGGCAAATAGATGTATTCTGTGAACCGCATTAAGATTTTTATACAAAAATAGAAATAAAACTATAAATTTTGGGGGTCCCCATACTTGAAACTGAAACTCAAAAAAAAATTTTCATCAAACTCGTGTGGGGTATCTATGAATAGGTCTTCAAAAATGATGTTGAGGTTTCTAATATCGTTTTTTTATAAACTGAATAGTTTGCGCGAGAGACACTTCCAAAGTGGAAAAAAGTTGGTCCCCCCCTCTAACTTCTAAAATAAGAGAATGTTATAACTAAAAAAAATATATGTTGTACGTTACTATGCAAACTTTCAACGATATTTGGTTTGAACGAGATCTAGCCAGTAGTTTTTTTTTTATACGTCATAAATGGTAAACCGCAATTTACCTTTTGACGAACTACAAGAACCTTTACTTACATTATGTTACTTGATGCTACGGAACCCTTCATGGGCGAGTCTGACTCGCACTTGCTGCGCGACTTGCACTGCTTTTTTTTTAAGGCCCACTCTCTCACTCATCATGAAATTATTGCAACTCCCCTGTTATGTGTGTATATGTATATGTATGTCCCTGTATGTTTGTCATTACAAACATACAAAAATACAAATCCTTCCATTCAATTCATTAATAAACTCAAAAACTACTGTGCCGATTTCAAAATTCTTTCACCATTGGCCAAAGCAACATTCACGCTGAGTAACATAGGCTATATTTGTGTTAAAAAAATAAATGTCCACCCGTGCAAGGCCAGGACAGGCCGCTAGTACTCTATGATATCACAGCATGGCGTCTGTGCGTCTGTTTTCACTAACACAGGATAATTGAGAATTATTTAATGTAATTTGTTGCAAACATTCGGTACGGTTGTGTGATTGTTTTATTTTCCTCTAGCCGATAATATAAATTACTACACGTTGGATTATCGGTATGCTAATATTATACCTAGCTTCATGTTCTTTTTGTTTAATATTTTTTTTCACAGTGATTTATCACCAATATTGGCCAGTTTATTTGCGTTTGACGTGAAATTGAATTAAAGTATTAGTTTTCGACACCCTGTATATCGAAATAATTATTAATACTGTCAGCTTAAATAATTGCTATAAAATATATTTAATAATAGCTGTCTGTTCATGGAATTGTGTAGTTTCCGATACTAAAACATTATTTATTACCTATGCCAACAATATTTTAAATACGTACTAACATACCTACATTATAACTAAATACTAAAAACAAGTAAATTGATTAGAAGTTCTACCTATATCTTTGCGGTACAGAGCTATAAAAACTTACGAAGAATATATTAAACCGTATTGACTATATCATAAAGAATATTTTAGATTGACACAAATAATTCGAGCATACTGGGCTGGCGTGTACACTAGTCAGCCTTGGAACACTCACTTTTGTCTATATATTTATTGTGAATGTTGATTTGTGCAACGCTAAATCATGGATTCTATTTCTTGATACACAAAGTTGAATTTTGCACTAGTTTATCAAATGTAGGACACTGATTGACATTTTAAAATTGACTTAAGTAATTATTTTGTTAGATTCTTTTGTTTGAAGTCGAACATAGCTGTCAGGTAATACTAAAATGGATTTAGCTCCTAGGGTAATAAATAGTCTTACTTACAAGCGTTACTTAGTTTTGAGGCATTGCTTAAAAGTAGCCCTGTCACTGTTTGTCATTACCTAGTAGTAAGAGATAGCAGTTGATTATAAACATTTTTTAATTGCATGGGGCCCATGGGGGTGAGCCGTGTAGTTATCTAAGCAGTCTCTGAAAGACTAGCCTCTCAGCTCAATTAGTTGTAGCTTTTCCTTCTACGCATTAGGTCGTGGGTTCGATCCCCACCGAGAATAACTGTTTGTTCTCTGTCTGGGTGTTATGTTGAATTCTAAGTATAAAAAAATAATCAGCTAGGTATCTGGTTACCATAGTACAAGCGCTGCTTACTATGGTAACCAGATACCTAGCCTACCATCAGCCTGAAGAAGTCTGACTTCCCGCGATCTTAACAATGTCGTCGGTCCATCTGGTGGGTGGGCCGCCCACCGGTTGTGTGGGTTGTCCACAATATTTATTTATTAGTAGCAGTAGGTACAATACCTAGTGCAAAAGTAAACATACTGTACTCCTATGTATTTAACAAGTCAGTGTTATTCATAATGCCAGCTGCGTTTTCACATCAAAACCACATTTAGGTAAACAAAGTATGACAAACAAACATTGTCTCAATACAATGAAAATAACTTACACCACCTGTGCTCGCTAAATATTATAAAGCAAAACGTGAATGAACCAGTGTGGTGGAAGGCTTCAAAAGATACGCACCCACCACATTATACTACACCTTGCATCCTTAAGATTTATAATAAATAAGTTTGTATTTTACTCCTTTCGTAGTCCACTCTTTAATGTACTGGGCACAAAGCAAGGTTTTCTTTATAGTGTTTTCATGCTGAGTTTTCTGGCGAAGTGTGTGAATCTATATTTAAGGTCTAAGATGTCAAATCAGATTCAGGGCAAATAAATTATTTCATTTCATTTCATTTAAATAATCTGCTCCCTCACAAAGTTACCACGTAACATCAGGCGGGCTATATGCTTATTCCGCCGTATAAAAAATTTAAACTTTTTTTAACCGATGTCATATAAAAAAAGAGAAGATTCTCAATTTGGTTTTTTAATGTTTGTTAATGGATAAATTCGTCATCTAAGAGCCGATTTGAAAAAAACTTTTTTTTCTTTTTTTATACAACTAGCTGATGGAACATGCACATGGAACATGCATTGTTATAGGCAATGGTTACCACTTAGCATCCGGTGGGATGCTAAGTGGTAACCATTGCCTATAACAATGCATTGCCTCGTAGGTCACGCACGTTAGGTCTTCGAGATTGGGCCCGTAGAAATTTCAGAGTTTGGCCATAAAATCGGTTTCTCAAGTTTTTAAACTTATTCTTCTGTTCATTGTAAATCTGAGTATTACTTCAACTGAATAGTATTTCCATTCTGTGAAGCACTTCGAATAACAAGTTTGAATAGAACATCTTCAGATGAAACTGAAACTTGCGAAAAGTCTGAGCAATTTTAAAGGTCAATTTTCTATTTGATAGAATGAACAATAGCGATGACCTTATAAAAATTCTACAAGAATTCGAAACATAAAGAGAAAATCCTTCAAAAAGTTTTTTTTTACAGTTCACGCAGCACTTTCTACGAGACTGCGGGTTCTCACAATGTTTTCCTTCACCGTTTGAGAGCACTATCGTTACCCACATTTCCTCTATTTTTTTCGAAAACCCATAGGGTCCACTTGATTTGAACCCGCGACCTTAGGATCGGGAAAAACCATAGAGCTTATAAAATTAAAATAAAATCTAGCATTGCCGTCAATAGGTCAACAACAAGGGCACGTTAGAAGAACCAATCAGGTGTGTACTTTCACTGCAGTTGCGCAAGCAACGCTAGTCGGGTGATTGTTGTGCCTTTGTTAACTAATCCCGGGATGAGAGGATTGAAACAAGAAACTGAATAGCGATCAATAAAGATTCACGAGAATATTTTCGTAAAAGAACCAAGGTCACCGACATAGCTCGTAGAATTATTAAGTTGAAGTGCAATAGGTCATATAGCTCGTAGAATCAAAAACCGTTGGAGGATAATGGTTCTCGAATGGCAACCATGAACCGGAAGACAGAATGTAGGACAAATGGAACAACGACATTGCGGGAAGTCGGTGGATGGAAAGAACTCAGAATCGTTTTTCCTAGAAATGTATAGGGGAGAGAGAAAACAGTAGACCATTCCTGAGCGTTCTCGGGAGGAAGTTCCTCAAAAGTTGAATTTTAACGGTTACCTTCATACAACTGGTAGGTAAATTTAATAGTACATTGTTACCCGAGTGTTGAAAGTCACGTTTTTTGAGTCCCGAGACGGGTTTGGCGCCAGAGCGTTAGCGAGGGCGCCAATGGAGCTTGAGGGACTTAAAAGACTTTCACCCGAGGTAAACACTGTGCTTTTCATTACGAATACAAGGAAAGTAAAAATAAAAACATGAATGAAAAATTTGTGAAAATGAAGATTGAATTACCGCCTTCCCGGTTTTTTTTTTCTTTTTCTCTGGCGGGCCTTCGGCTACGGCTCGCCAGCATTATTCAGCCATTGTTTTCATTTTCATAATTTAAAAAATGGTAAATTGTTTGCTCAAATCTATGTTATTTTAAATAAATAGTTGAAGTTATATATTAATTTAGAAGATATATTATTTATTTAATACTATCTTTATGTTATTTAAATTTTACATTGCGCTCAAATTAGAGTTTTTAAACTTCTTACCGTTGTAATGGGTTTCCAACCTACTTGCTGAATAAAAAGTTGGAATTTGGTTCAACCTCCTTGCAGTTTAGAAAGTTGGAACATGGTTGAATAAAATAGAACTTGTTTTTTTTTATAATTTGACAGCTGTCAGTAGAAAGCGATTCTCCCTAGGGCTGAAAGTATTACTTTCAATTAGGCCCCTCAGGCAACTTCAAACCTACTTTCAGAGTATGAGCAATGAAAAGCTAATTTGAATGTCTTGCAAGTCGAATCCTTTAGTGCTGTAGCGTTACGAATCGATTGCGCGCGCAATGTCGCGATAGTGTACCCGCACATAATTATGTTAATGTTACTTTAATTACATTTAATTTATTCAGAAACTTATAAAATAAAAGAAAGTGACATCGACAATGTGTAGGAATAAGATAAAGTTGAAATTAGATTTTTCCACATCGTGGGGAAACCGGCATATCGTAGAACCTAAAAAGTTGCAAAATATGTTGTGTCAAGTGCACGAAAGAAGCCTCTTTGATGTGCACTTAAAATCCTTTCACTACACTTGGTTTGAAAGAATCAGTGACACGATAAGAAGAAGAAGATGAAGTTGAACAAAAACACAACATTATGTCATTGTGGTAGCGAATATACTCATTCTGTATGTGAAAACATAACTCATTAGTACATGACTCACTAGTTTAGAACCCACGACCTTAGGTCGGAAGGCGGGGCTACTACTGGGCCATTAGTGCTCCCACTAGGTTCTGACTAGAAATGCGGAAAGGCTTATGACTAAAAGTCAAGCAGTGGAATTTTTTGAAACTGATGACAATGACTCCGGAAAACCCTCACTATCTTATCTACGTCACTAACTTTCTCTGTTCTCTGAAGAGTTTAAGTATACTCAAAAGCCGGTGTATGCCATAATCAGCATTTTAGCAATCAATTTATCATTATTCGCGCTAATCATTACACTCAAAGGGCTGTCAGGAGCACGGACCGCCTACACGAAGTAATTTATCATTTGCATACCGATTCGATTTTTGTCTACCTCTGTTATAAGATCGGCAGAGGGTAAAACTTAATTTTTAACCGACTTCAAATGAAAAGGATGCTCTCAATTTGCTTGTATTTTTTTTTCTTTGCAATCTCATAACTTCGTCATTTGAAAGCGATTTCTAAATTTATATTTTTTTATCTGAAAGGTACTTTCAGATTGAAATGACCCGTGGAAATTTTATCAAAATCGGTTTAGCAATTTGGTCATGAAATTTTTAAACTTCACTTGTACTTCACTTGTTGAAGACCGGCAGAGGGCTTAAAAGGAAAACGAAATAAGATAAAAAAAAAGAGATGATAAAAGAATTTCTATATTTTTTTTTACCTTTTTTCTTTCAAACCAGAGTGATGAAAGGATTTTATAGGCATAGGTTTTTAACGTCGACACGGTGAGGACGGTTGCGACGACATTTGTATAAAAGTAAAAGTGTAATTCAATTCACGTTTATGTACTTTTGTTTTCACGTGTCAGTAAATACTCTTTTTAAAAATAATGTTGAGCAACTTGTTTGCTGGTGACTGTACGAGCATTTTATTTGCATGAATAAGTACAATTTGAAGTACAGCACTTTAGAATTATCTAGTTCACGTACATACCTACTAAGTAGTAGGTATCTACTTCTACGTAAGTAGGTATCTGTATTCGCTTATTTGGGGTCATTATGATGCGGGAAGGGTGTGTCGGGGTGAAGTCGGGCTGTGGATGATGATGATGATGATGATGCGGGAAATCCAAACAAGTTATTTACTAAATATGATTATTGCTTATCTTCAGTGTTACCAATTATACAGATTTATCTGTATTTATACAGAATTTTGGCTAGTATTACAGATTACAGATTTTACCTTACTTTTATACAGTTTTTTGGAATTTGATTTAGTCAAAGAAAAAGTAATTCAATATAAAAGTAAAAGTCAATATTTGTGTATAATTAGGGTAAAAACAGGAACCCTATTACTAAGGCTTCGCTGTCTGTCTGTCACCATAGGCTGTATATCATGAACCGTGTTAATAAGACATTTGAAATGTTCACAGATGATGTATTTCTGTTGCCGTTATAACAGCAAATACAAAAGATAACAAATGTTTTAAGAACGGGACCCTTCGTGCGCGAGTCTGACTCGCACTTGGCTGGTTTTTTTTTGTATATTTTCTGTTCTATTCTGTATTGCTTTTGTTTCGTTTTATGTTCTGTGAATTTTTTCGATCAAATACAGATTTATGCAGATTTTTAGACTTTGAAATCGTGATATTTTGGTTTGGCACGTGGCAACACTGCTTATCTTAGAAATATTTCACGACGTACAAGTATAAATAAAGATTTGACACGACTCACGAGTAAGTATCAACTGTTTAGGTATTTATGTACGGTTGTAGGCAATGAATATTGCACATCGGCTTTTCGGCGTTGTAGAGCGCTATCTCTTTCTGACGCACGCTACGCCCTATGAAGCCGAAATTAGCCGATGTGCAATATTTGTTGCCTACCTAAACAGTATGGTTTTAGTCCAATCGAAAAGTTACGTAGCAAATTGAAGGTTTATATTGTAAAACTTTCCACGATATGTGTACTTGCATTAACTTTTCCGAACAAATAACTTCCTTTCCAAAACGTCTATTTTTTATCCTATCCTAATTAACAATGCGTCATCATCATCACTATCATTAACCTATAGGTATCAGGCCACTACTGGAAGAATGTTTGGTTGTTAATATATTTTTTTAATGATTTTATAGTGGTTACCACACAAAGATTTTTATAATGTCCCAAAAGTTAAGAGCCGAGCGGGATTTGAACCCGCGACCTTCCCCTTGGTACGGGGCTGCGCTGACCGCTGCGCCATCGGATCCTAATCACACTCGACGAATAACTCTGGGACCGTTCGTCACTAACGCGACCGCTCGGCTCTTATCATAACTTTTGCTACATTATAAAAATCTTTATTAATATAAATGTTTGTTCTCGGTGAGGGATCGAACTCACACGTCAAATAAAAGAAAAATGAAAATACCTGTTAAATAATTTGACCTTTAAACCCAAAGTTTCGAAGTCCCAAAGGTCTCGAAGTTTGAAGCTAAGTTTCCTTAGCAACTACATATTTCGGCTTTAAAATATCAAACGGTTTACTTCTACGAGTATTCTGTGACGTCGTATGTTATCTAAACTTGTATTTTTATTGTGTAACGTGTTTTGCACTTTAATTAGTTAACGTTGCAGATAACTACGACATGTGATATTTTAGTTTTATGTTTATTATTTTTAACTGTTTCTTTGTAGGGCAAAAACCTGGCATTCTTCAAAGTTCAATACTGTTAGGTACAACGCTCAGCAGCAATTAACAATTTTAGCTATTCTATGCTCATTTTTCATCTTCATTTGGCAAAGATATTGTATCTTTTTTCTGATTCTAAGACCACTGATCTCTAACATTACCTACCGACGATCAAACTAATTGGGCCATCAAACGAATGATCATTGCAATGAGGGATCTATCGGAAATGCGTCTTAGGTATTAGTGGCAGAATGAAAATGTTCGTCGATTTTCAACTTGATTGGTTCAACGTATCACGATCACCTTTTGAAACTGAATAGACAGAATACACCGATAAGTGAACGTCACTTATGTCAAGATGTGTTCATGATCAAGGCACTGGTGCAAGCGAAAACCGACTCTAAGGTGACGAACATTTTCATACCGCGACTGTACATACGAAGATACCTCTACGTGAGCACGAGTGTTGACTAAATAAATACTACGACATAACGTCACATGCACAGTATAATGCACTGGTGAGCACTCACACAGACTCAAAACCAGATGTCTCTAGACAGACCCAGACAGAGCTCATGGTAGGCCAACTGGTTCCCATAGTACAAACTTTTCTTTATATGGGGCTAGATAGTGTTGTGTGGATTTTCCACAATATTTTTTATAAGGTCCGGATACGTTTATTACGATAAGTTCTGTTAACTTTTGATTCTAAATAACTTTTTTCGTTACGCTTCTTTCCCATAGGGGTAGTGCGCAATAGCACTGCTTGTTTCTCAATGTATGTTAGGCAATAAATCTAGATTAGCACCTTTTACTTGTAAATAAATAATGTAACTAGACCAAAAAACAAAATTACATGAGTAAAAAGGAGCGAGTATCGAAATGACGAACGATAGAAGTAAAAGAAGTTTGTTGTGCCCTACTTTGCGTGCGATCTGGAGGGGTAGGTAATTCTTTTATTGAAAAAGCCATAAATTTCAGTTGAATTTCATACTCTTCTACTTTCTGCTTTTATCCCACTTTATGTGGGATCGGCACAACATACTTCTCTTCCATTCTCTTCCATCAGCCGTAATTTCTGTATTCACTTATTTCTTATCCATGTCATCTATCACACTGTTCATCCTTTTTCTTTGGCCTGCCTCTACCCGCATATTCATCTACATTCATACTCAACACTCTCCTGCCTTTCATCCATCCAAATGACATGTCCGTACCACACCAGCCTGTTGCTCCTCAACTTTTCAGTTCAATTTCATACATTTGGCACACATGTATTCTCTAATACCAAAGTTCAAGTCATGTCAAAGTTCAAGTTTGAATTTTTTTTTGTAAATGACTCGATTTTAGTTAGGCAATTCCAAATTCATTATCAGATCAGACTAACATTTTACAGAACTTGCTAAGAATTATTTTGGGAAAATAAATCAACCCCTGTGAATAGAAAAATCTCAAATCTACCTATCAAAATTGAAATCGATGAGGACTTGCGGGTTGGAAACAAAATAATCCCACCCACATTTTGTTTAAGTTTCGATGAGCTATAGGATTACAACTAAAAACAACACCAGAAGATCAAATGACGGGGAATTACCTTGATAAGTTGGATAAACAAATGGACCTCCTGTAAAAGGAGCCTACTTCTTCATTTACAGAGTCATGTTATAAGTAGTAGTTTTGTAAGACGAAACCACTTTAGGGCAAACGGAAAAAGAAAAGAATAATAAAAATAGATGAATAAAATAGATAATAATAATAGATAATGGCCGACGGGATTCGGAAAAGAATAGCTGATTTGGTTTGATAATAAATATTATCTTCTTTCTTCTTAGTAGTTCCTCTGTATCCTCAAAGTAAAGAGCCTTAGTATTATGGTTAAAATATAAACAAAGGATTTATCAGATTTGCGTTAGTAGTTTCCCGCGAAATCCTTGCATTGCGTGAACACATTGAATTGACGGTAGTTATAAATATAGTTGTAAAACAATCGTTTGAAATTGGAATGTATTCCTAACATGTATTGCGAAATGTATGTCTTGTCGACTTTTCCAGACGGTGTTGCTAACTTTAAAGATACGAATAAACTGCTTATACAGATATTTCTAGCCAATAATACCTCGTGCTAAGTAGGTACTTGCCTGCAATGTTCAATTTAATTACCAACGCTAAACGTGAATTGCAACTCTATCATTAATATTAATATTGACGTTAGCTATTTCGAAAGTTTCACAATCGACAAAACAATGCTTAGTATTACGGCAGAAATAATAGCCATAAGCAAACAGCGCCCAACACGTAACAGAAATGGTGCCAAAGATCCAATTAGAAACCAACGAGATCATAATGAGTGTAGCAGAGACCGCCGGCGCTAGAGGGTTCGGTATCAACAAGTGCAGCGTCGCAGCAGCCGCCGTAAACAAAGACAGCGGAGTGCGATGGTGGTCGGCGATCGTGAAAACTGGGCCGGACATGTGTGCCTCGGCCGTGACCGCGTTACAATCACTTTTCAATTAATAAAGAACAAGCGGCACCTGCAGAATGCAACAGATTCCAACTCCACTGCAACCAGCATGCAATCGGCGCGCGTGTCGTCGCTGCTGGACTCGGCACTTTCACGGCTCTCGTGCTGTTGTTTACGTAGATTCGGGGGTTAACGCGGCTCGGCACGGCACGGCACTCGGGGTGGTATCGGCGACGCGAGCGACGCGGCGGACGTGCGACTGACTAACGCAGCGATCGGCGCGATACTGCCGTGCCGATGCCGACCGGTGCCGAGTGCCAAGCTACGCTCCGCTGCCGCTGCCGCTGCCACTGCTGGCGCGCCGCTCTGGCCGCTCTCCGCACCGCTTTAGCCGAGCGGACAATTCGCAACTTTGAATACCTACGTAACTTGACTCCATAATATTTTATAGTTTCGTAATCGTGTTACTCGATTACCGTGCGCCGTTCGCGTCTAATCGATGTCACGATTTCGGGAGCGGTCATGGAGGCTGTCTCTCCTCTCACGAGCATTCCTCGCAGCTTGCGAGATGCGGGACGTACCTAAAGGTCAGACGGTGATGTGCTGACGTGAGCTCTCCGCTGGCAGGATGGTGCCGGTCGACCTCTAACCGCTAAAACCTGTCAGTGCGACCTGTCCCATGTATTGTTAGACACGAATGAATCACGACTTGGCATCAAATGTCACTGCGAATTATCACTAGTATGACACTGGTTGGTGGTGTAATCTAATGGCAAGTGACCATTCAGTCAAATCTTTTTGTGAGTTTGCATATACTTGAAATCGCTCAACCTATGCATTTACTCGGTACCTATAATGCACGTTGAACACACAAAAATAGAAAATGCTAAAGGGCATGAAAAGAGCATACAATTCTTACAAAATGTAGTGCTGTTTTTTTTTTCAAAAAATAGTTTAGAGTCAGGCCACATAAGAATAACCAAGAAAGATACGTCAAAACGATACTTGTTGGGCGACTATATGAAGTGGAGAGTCTGATCGTCGGCAGCTGAAGGCTACGCATCATGTTCTCTAAATATTAATGGCACGGTAATGAAGAGTCATTCTATATTCACTCGTTTGAATGGGTCCATCTCGACATCCACTTCCATTATTGGGCTGATTCGCTACTAAATACAAATATGGTTATAATAATTATACCATTTACCGAGTTTCCGATGACCTTACCATATCTGGAGGATCTATTTTTGATTGCATTGGAGTTGAAAGAGCTTTTCAAGGTGCATTCTAATATTTTTGTAGCTTTTTTTTATGCCATAGCTGGCAAACAAGCAGACTGGCCACCTGATGGAAAGTAGTCACCGTCGCCCAAAGACACCTGCAACACCAGAGGTGGTGCTATGCGCTGCCGGCTTTTTAGATAGAACCGCCTTTTGAAGGACCCCATGTCGAAGCTCCGAGGGAAAACCGCAGAAGGCTTCGTCCTACAGCCTTTTTTACTACCATCATTCTACGCTTGTCATTGATCCAGTTACCATGCTTGGCAGGCGGATTAGTCACTGCAGTATTGCTGCTTATAACAAGATGCTGCTATGAAGTGAAGTGTTAGCTGGTTTTGGGAATAAGACATTTCTATTGAGACCGAGCCACGAGACACATCACTAGTCGTTTGATAGAACGATGGTGACGTAATGCGTAGTTTTTTTTTCCGTGATGTATAGTTAAGCAGAGTTTTAGCTATATTCAATGGATAGTTTTCGCCGTAACAGAAGTAATCGTATTCGTATCCTAATTTTATATGCTGTGTAGATACTTTATTATAACTTTGAAGCGTAGCGTGTGCTGTCTTTGAAACTTTTGCTTTTGTATTATTGCATTGCATACGTCTGACTAAGTGAAGTGGCACCACACTGGAACTTTACTGATATTATTTTTGATATGTAAAAGGATCATATAAAAAACGGTAGGAACCGAGCCGTAGTTTGTTGCCTGTTCTTCTAGGCTTGGTCGCGTGGAACTGGCACCTAGACTCACCTAGCTTTAAGACTTTTTAAAGTGATTCTTGAAATTGAACTGAATAAAGACTATTTTGATTTTGATTTATTTTTTAATAGATCATATTCTATTTTACGTTGGAACCACCAAGGTCAACCAAACTTACTCGCATGCACAAAAACATACGAACTTTTAAACAAAGAGTCAGTGACATCGTATTACAAAACAGTCTGGTACAATGCCTTTAAATGAATTTCCCATAAAAGATCATTGCTCTTTATGTTCCAAAAACCGGATCTCAAACTCGTATTTGCAATATTTTGCAATCCTGTGCCCTGACATAATATCATCGGTATTATAAATAAAACTGGTCAATACGTTTAAGGAAGGGCAATAACAATTAAGTTGAAGGGCAGTGACTTAAAATAAATAAATATTGAGGACAATCCACACAAAAATATCTAGCCACAAATTAAGCATTACCTACCACAAGCTCTGTCTGGCTCAGTCTCTGACTCTGGCTTTGGTGTGTGTGTGGGACGTTTTGACGTAGGATTTATTTAATCAACACTCACACAGACTTAAAGTTAAAGTAGTACGTAGTACCTAGTTGGTTTCTAAATATATTCAAGCTTGTACTATTTAGAGTCAAACTTGTCATCACTGGCAAAGTTGAAGGCAAGAGACCACGAGGCCGAAGCCCGATACGTTGGTCCGACCAAATCCGCTCCACTCTCGACGTGAAGGTCCATGAAGCCATTCAGGTTGCCAGTGACAGATCCAGGTGGCGAAAAATTGTCAAGGACAAATTGATCCATGGAGGGGGTCACGACCCTCAGCAGTGAGGAGCACGACGCGAGGAGGAGGGAGTGTAAAACCTCTTTCCGACCCATGTCTACCGGGTAGTAATGATGATGCTAAGGTAAAGGACCTCAGTTAACTTAGTTTTGTTCGGCTTGGCACGTTCGGCGTGGCCGGCGAAATAACATAATTATACAGCCTGTGCTCTATATAGACCAGGAGCCGGGGTTCACAATCACTGCCTTATTTTAGGAGCTTACTACGTCATCACCTCGCTACAGACATGTCAAAGTCAAAACTCATTTGCTTAAATCGCAAGGATTACTTTTAAAAATCTTAAATCTTACCGTAATCTCTAGACATGGCAATAATAGAAATTTCCTGCAATCTAGACTCTCAGGATCCTCTTTAAGATTTTTTAGGGGGATTACTCTCTTTGGTTTACAATGATTCAAAGTGATATTTGTGATTTAACTGAACGCCTCAATCCTCTCATTGCCTTATAGACTTTGACTTTCATTTGACAGAGTTCTTTGTATGTACTCGTATGAAGTTTTGTCAGAAAGATTTCAATTATGTGCAGCAGCTTGAGGTATTTGGTAGTAGCTCGGCGTCGGTTCGATCCCCAACGAAAACAAATAATTGTGTGGTGAACACAGTTGTTTTTTCTCTGTCTTAGTATTGTAAATTTTTTTTTGTATACCTACAACTTGCTGATGGAACAAGCATATTATGGCCTACTTGATGTTAAGTGGTAACCATCGCCTATAAAAAATTACTCAAGTGCAAACATAGCCAACTTGTTTGCACTTGAGTAATTTGTTATAGGTAGGTCACGCACGTCAATCTAAGTATGTATTTACAAAAAATGCTTATGTGCATTTTTTGTATGTAAGTATTCTATCAGCATTTGTTTCTTATAGTACAAGCTCTGCTAATAATGACATGGATGAACTGTGTGAAAAATGACATGGATAAGAGATGAGTGAATGCAGAGATGACGGCTGAGAGAGGGAAATGGAGGAAGAAGACATGTTGTGCCGACCACACATAAAGTGGGATAAGGGCAGGAAGAAGAAGAAGAAGAAGTACAAGTTCTGCTTAATTTAGCGCTAAATATTGCTGTGTGGATTGTCCACAATATTTATTATTATTTATTATAACGTGTGTAAGCTACGGCAAGCTCCCGCACTACACGGGCGCACCGTGAGTTCATTGCAAAAGCTTGTCTTCGAGAAATACACGATAAACCCATATGCAAATCGAGAGGGCACATTATAGACCAAACACTTACATACCACTATCGAGCTCGGTACGGTAAGGCTCGATAGTGGTCTTACATACCACTATCGAGCCTTCTATACAAACTTTGTTTCATCCGAGCGTGCAACCTATAAAGGCGATCTACGATGGCGATCAGTTTCAGTTTTTGCATACATCCGCGTACTTTGACAGTGATATTTCACAGCGATACACTAATAATCATTATTCCTGGAAATGTGTAAGGGAGGCCTATGTCCAGTAATGGACTTCTTCAGGCTGATGATGATGATGATGACACTGATCGTCATCGCAGGTGATCTAGATGTACGCAAGGCTTAAATTAGCTGATATTATAGGTATTCTAATTCGGCAATTAGTCAAATATTGATACTGATTGTACAGTCGCGGTATGAAAATGTTCGTCACCTTAGAGTCGGTTTTCACTTGCACCAGTGCCTTGATCATGAACACATTTTGACATAATTTGTGACGTTAACCTATCGGTGTATTCTGTCTATTCAGTTTCAAAGGGTAGTATGTGATCGTGATACGTTAAACAAATCAAGTTGAAAATCGACGAACATTTTCATTCCGCCACTATACTTACCTATCTTCCAAGTATCTTCTTATCGTGCCACTAATTCTTTCGAACCAAGTGTGTTTAAAGGATTTTAAGTCCACATTAAAGAGGCTCCTTTCGTGCACTTGACACGACTACCTCACTCTATGGACTTACGATCTTTTTAGGTTCTTTGACATGCCGGTTTCCTCACGATGTTTTCCTTCACCGTTTGAGAGCACTGGCATAGTGTGCTTAAATTTTTTGGCAGAAAATCTCATTGGTACACGACTGTATTTGAACCCACGACCTTAGGCCGCTACCACTAGACCACCAGCGCTCTCAAACTCTATAAGTGAACGTTAAGAAATCGCAAACCAAATATATCATTCTAAAGTTACATTGAGAAAGTGAAGCAATGAGTGAGTAAATGTATGTACGAGTACCCAAAGGTCAAAGTTAAGAAACTACCAAATCTCAGTACTCAACTATGTAGTACGTAAGATACCTTACTAAGAGTTAAATTAACACTACATTATGCAAAGTGTTGCGGTTTTTATAATGTCAGGCTGTCATAACTGAAATGTGCTGTCAAAGTGAATGTCAAATCTAGACTGAGTTGACATGACATTTCTTGCGCCTGAAAGTTTCATTGGTTTTGTAATAAGTCAAGACTGAGGCCTTGGATGGCCTCAAAGCTCTGTCACTAGAATTTAATACTTACCTACTCAAATACAAATTTATTTATTTACCAAAATAACATGAGTACAAAGATTTACTCAAATTACTCACTAGCTCATTCGGGGTACAGCACTCTTAGCGACTTCAAAGATATGATGGTTTTAAGCCGGTGACCTAATTTATTGCTCTTAAGTGTAGTGTATAGGTACTTAGTTATTGCAGTAGTAAGTTAGTAACTTTTTCTGTACAGTCCTCTTCTATACAATTTAAAAATTGAAAAATTACCAACTTTCATTTTGGATGTTACCTGTAATTTTACAAAACACGGATTTCTATGGCCTAAGATTTCAGTCATAAGCGTACCTACACCATTATTTTTTTGAGAAAGTATGGTATGGTACTGCTTGAAACCGTCTGCAAAAGCAAAAATTTTGAGGGAATAGTTTTTTTTATAAATACTTTATTTACCAAAATCGCAAGGGTCACTTTAAAACGTCTTAAAACTAGGTGAGTATAGTTGCCAGTTCCACGCGACCAAGTCTAGAAGACATCAAACTTACGGCTTGGTTCATAACGTAGCAAAACTTTCGTGTAGTCGATTTTTTTTTTGAGAACACCGTCACTCGTACAGCACGCTGGCGAGCGTAGCACTACGAGCGCGTTGAATTCTTTTTCTAGCCCAAATTCGGGAGCGGTCGTCGTAGCAAAGAGCGTAGACACCGGCGTAGCACGAGGTTTTAATTGTCAAAAACGTCTTTTACCAATTTACTTAACAAAATCTAAAAGAACCCTGCTTAAACAGTTCAACGCGAGGTTCTTCATTGAGTAAAACTTGGCACGCCTGAAATTAGATGTATGTTTGTAAATTACCTTTGCTTTGGCTAATGACAGATTTGCAAAACGGCTAACTTCAGGGTCCACTAAGTTATTTACTAGTAGCCTGCAGGTAAGTATTAAGCTGTGTATCGTAGTACTTAGGTATGACTGGTGACCTTATGACCTAGGTAAGAGTTACTAGGTATGACTTAGTTTAAATATGGATTTCACCTTTTGGATTTTTTTTCACTGGCATCATTAATAATAATAATAATAATAATAATAATAATGCGGACAATCCACACAACACAATCTAGCCCCAAACTAAGCAGAGCTTGTATTATGGGAACCAGATAGCTGATATATTACTTAAATACTTATTTTTTTGTAAATACATACATAGAATACAATATAACACCCAGACAGAGAACAAACATCTGCGTTCACCACACAAATATTTGTTCTCGGTGGGGATCGAACCCACGCCCGCCAGCGCAGAAGGCAGAGCTACTACCAACTGAGCTGTGAAGGCAGTCAGAAAATCATTTTGAGGTAAAACTATCTATTTAGCTAGCTTTTGTATAATAAATAATAATATAAGTCTTTAACCCAACGGAAATCATCACGTAGGTAGCTCGCACACGATCGACAGTAAGATTAATAAATACTTAACTATCAAACTACTCGTAAGTACGGTAGAATCCTGATATGTGATAGGTAATACCATACACCTTATCAGCTTAAGCAATACACCACACTGTATTGCAGTTAGGTAAGTACTCCGTCCGGGTATTTCCACCCGGACAATACCGTCCTTATTCAATTTTATCTGAATATCACGCAATCGAAAACACGGGCAGAAGCTTGTCTAAACAAGTTGGCCAACTGGTTTCGTCAACTCAATGGCGAGTGCGTCGCACCTGCTGCCCGTTCATGTGACTGTGAGCAGTTATGTCTGCAATTATCCATGTACGGGCATAGGCTAGTTTGTATTTGTTTTACTTTGTCTTTTTGGATTTTGAGACGTCGTTTTTTAGTAGCACGCACACCCACGCACTCACATTTCCAAACCTTCTAGGAGGTTGAAAATATGGGAATGACAAGGGCTATTAGGTACGTTCACTGGGTAAAGGTTTCCCACCCAAACGTTAGTTAAGCTCAGAAAGGTAAAGTGTTACGTGTTGTGTAATTATTTCGAGGGGGAATCGTAAGCAGTCCGGCACTTACTTCTCACTTACAAATACCGATTTGAACTTCGTTTTCAAAGCGTCTCACTATATATTTAAACTACTCAGATTATAAGCCTTATCAAAATTTTAGCCTATTGGAAATGCATTCTACCTCCATGGTTGAATGCATTTCCAACTGCCAGATGCAGTAAATGTCAGCTGTCATGTAATAAACCACTGATTGACAAACCATCACAACTGCCAAAGCCATCTGTCAAGTTAAAGTTAAGCAACATAATTTTGTTTTTTAATTTTGGCACTTAACGTGTTCGGCATAGAGGTATTTTTTGAAAAACAACTATCAGGAAGGAAAGTAAACAAGCCAAACATACGACACACTACAGTATATGTGTTCTGTGCACACTACACAGCTCAACAACAAACAAAAGTTTATAGTTTCGTCAGCTCAAACTTCGTTATCAATGAGTTTTAATCAAAGCAAAACTAATTATAATTGCAGATAACACGCATTGCTTATGTAAATAACTGAGCGCGTTTTTTACTGGAGCGTTGTTTGAGTGAGACTTTGAAACACAGGGCACCTAATTTTATGGAATTACAATTTCACCAACCGCTTGGAAAATGACGAGTCTAATGTACAGGAACACAGTTTTGTTTAATAAATTAGTGAAAAATGTTAACAATGGCACAAAAAGGTTATCTTCGCACTTCACTTATTTCCCTGATAGGGAAAAACCACTTGAAGGTGAGTGGAACCTAAGTTTAATACCTGTCTAAAGTTATTATTTGTTACAAGTATTTACCTCAGCTACAGTTTTCTGTATAATAAAAAACCACAACTTCTCTGTTAAATGCCCTCACTAGTTTGAAAATTAGCTGCGTGACTGAGTTACAAAGGCAACAAAATGACTAAAAACACTAGAAGCTTCAAATTTTATTAAGTTCATCAACTTAAAAGTTAAAAGCATTTGTCATGGTGAATCAATCTTGTGTTAACAAATTGGTCCAATCCCATTAAAATCCCTGTATAACTCATATATATCCCGTTTCAGGGGAAACTGCAAAGATGAACATGATGCAAGCTATCAACAACGCAATGGACATAGCACTCAATACTGATTCCACGGCCTTGCTGTTTGGTGAAGATGTAGGCTTCGGAGGGGTTTTCAGGTGTGCACTAGGTTTACAGGTAAAGTCTATAAAAGTGAATACTCATTAAATACTTGACTCTATTACAGTGAAATACCTAGTTGGTAGTACCTTTTAAGTGTATAAACAGATATAAACATTTTATTGATAATTATTTACAATAATTATAGGTCACAATATTTGTATTATTATTTAATACGTAGTGTAAAAATTATAAAAATTAATTATTATCAATTACATAATTGGATAACACATACTTAATTAGATATAAAATGAATTGAAATTAAATTAATAAAGAAAATAAACTAATTACATGTACCCAGTTGAACTGAGGCACAGTTGCCTTCTTCTTTACTACATATAAATTCGTCATAGCTGTAGAACGCCTTTTCCACGAGCCAGTTTTTAAGTTTCAATTTAAAAGTAATGAGACTTGGTATTATTTAATTAAAGTAGCTTAGCCCTGGCTGTGATGCTAACCTGATAATAGTTCACAGGCTCAAATAGCATTGAACAATAATGGTCTACTTGGTTCCCATTCCTTATTTTGGTCTGAAGGGTGTATGTCTCAAGTAGTATTAAAAAACCCGATACCTAAATGTTCCAGGATAAATACGGCAAAGAGCGAGTGTTCAACACGCCGCTGTGCGAGCAAGGCATCGCGGGCTTCGGCATAGGGCTGGCCACGGCGGGCGCCACCGCCATCGCTGAGATACAGTTCGCGGACTACATCCTACCTGCCTTCGACCAGGTTTGTGTATAAATAGCTACTAGTTCTATACATACTAGCAGTTGGTGACCGAGCTTCGCTTGGTATTTTTTATTATTAAATTGTATTTTTAAGAAATCATAAGAGTCATTATTCTTACTGAACAACGCCATCTGCTAGATATGCTTGCAGTTAGTTGCTCACAATCGTCAATTGATGGCCGGAGCAGTCACATATTTAGTTTATGTTTAATTATTGAACTCGGGGTGAAATAATCATTTTCTTAAAATGAATCCTAGCTAGATCAGTTTTTCGGCCCCGAAAACCCGAGTTTCCGAGATCCTAAATATATACATACAAGATTTTCTCGTTTAAAGGTATAAGATAAGATAAGATATACTAGTTCCCTACTACCTACAAGTATTACTATTCTGAGCATGACGTTACTTTAAAGAGTGTTGATTTCCAGCTGGTCAACGAAGCGGCGAAGGCCCGGTTCCGTTCTGGCGGACAGTTTGACTGCGGCGCGCTGACAGTGAGAGCTCCATGCGGCGCTGTGGGCCACGGCGGACTCTACCACTCGCAGAGCCCTGAGGCCATGTTCGCACACGCACCAGGACTTAGGGTATATCACCATAAACTACCTTCTTATTTCTGATGTCAATAGGAATATTAAAAAAAAATGTCAAAAGAGAAATAAAGATTATTATGATTACACTACCTTCACGCTTTCAAAGCTCTGTTGATAGTAGCTCTGCCATCTGCGCCGTAGGTCGTGGGTTCGATCCCCACCGAGAACAAATATTTGTGTGGTGAACACAGATGATTGTTCTCTGTCTGGGTGTTATAATATAAGGTATGCTAAAGGGATTTAAATAGTAATATAGGGAGCTAAAAGGCGCAAGTCAACGAACCAACTGTTTATTGCGGTTTACCCGCACACAATATTAATCTAGGTAATGTAGGATAGCACGGCTACTAGTATAGTATTATCTTATCTGTGGCACGGCTAACTATGTATTTAAAAAAAAAAAAATGGCATTTTGAGTAGGTTTATTAGCGATAGCCCTATACTCAAATAACTCTCTAATATTTTAAAAACCTTGTTTTTGTTTTTTTAATTGTCTAAATGGATGCTTTTGAACGTTCAATAATTAAATGGGAAGATAATGCAGAAATGTATTGATGGCCAAGTAATAATGTAGCTGTAAGTTGAGCCCAAAAAAATCAAACCTGGGCGTACTTTCATACATTTCTGGTTAAACTATTATAATATTTATTTTGGCAGATAGTGATCCCTAGAGGAGCAATCACAGCCAAGGGTCTGCTCCTGTCCTGCATCAGGGAGCGGGATCCCTGCATATTCCTGGAGCCGAAGATCCTGTACCGATCCGCTACGGAGGAAGTGCCCGTGGACGATTATACCCTCCCGCTGGGCAAAGCCGAGGTATTGAGACAAGGTAAATAATACTGCGACTTTACACTATATAAATGAGACCACTCCATAAAGTGGGTGATCCATTGGCGAGCCAAAACCGACGAGCCTGCGAGCCAAAGGTATAAACCGCCAATGACCTACAAGACCGCGGTTTTGTAGGTGCCCACAAAACCGCGGTCTTGTAGGTGATCTTTGGCTTGCAGGCTTTTAAAGTATTTTTAACCAAATAATGAATAATGTTTATTTGATTGTTCAGGAGACGCAGTGACGCTCATAGGCTGGGCGACTCAGATCCACGTTCTTTTAGAAGTGGCGCAGATGGCAGAAGAGAAGCTAGGCGTTAAATGCGAGGTTATTGACCTGCAGTCCATACTGCCGTGGGACGAAGAGACTATTTGCAATGTAAGATACACCTCAATGGATAAAATACTACACAAAAAGACTCTTAAAAGTGAACGCATAAGTTTTTCTGCCGCTTCAACTAACCGAGCTAGGGTTTGGTTCTCCCATGCAAGCACAGGCAGTTTTTGTAGGCCCACTGATGTAGAGAAATGTAGGTAATGTAGGTGCCTGCGCACATCTATAGCTCGATGGCGATGGCGATCAGTGAAACGCTGTCACATTTGCGTGCAGGCCTTACGCATTAGCTGCCACACACGGAAATAATACCTACTGACGTGCGTGACCTACGAGGCAATAGGCGATGGTTACCACTTAACATCAGGTGGGCCATATGATCTTTCTATCAGCCAATTAATTAAAAAAACAAAAAACTTAACTGTGCTAACAGTCATGAATGTATGACGTAAGTTTTTGTACTTCCACGTCTATTTTCCTTGAAGGACGCTTCCACGTTTGAACACCGTTCGCTGGCTACCAAACAGAACAGATACTACAGTTGGGGGGTTAGATATAGTTAGCTGAGTATTCGTATTTATTTATTGCAGTCCGTGAAGAAGACCGGCCGTTGCCTTATTGCACACGAAGCTCCGCTGACGTCAGGATTCGGTGCTGAATTGGCGGCTACTATTCAAGTAAGGTGGATGAGGGTAAACCAAGATCGTGGCAAGGTCAAGGGCTATGCTTAGCAGTGGGTTAAGTCGGGCTGCGGATGATGATGATGATTCAATTAAGTATCCTGCTCTATTATTTACAGTCAGCATCAAAACTAATCATGCTTCTTCAGAAAGATTTTTATAATGTCCCAAAAGTTAAGAGTAGTTGACTGTAACGTCAAACCTGTAGATGGAACCACGGTCGCGTTAATGCCGAACAGTCCCTAAGAGTTATTCGTCGAGTGTGATTGGGATCCGATGGCGCAGTAGTCAGCGCAGCCCCGTACCAAGGGGAAGGTCACGGGTTCAAATCCCGCTAGGCTCTAAACATTATAAAAATCTTTGTGATTTCCTTAAGTGTAGTAAACACTATAAATAAAAAAGACGGGTTGCACTCCGGGAGTGCCGGCAGAAGTGAAAACTTGCCGCTCGTATTAAAACTTATAAAGTACTCACTCATTTTCTTTCGCTATTCATAATACCTAAATAAATACAGTAGATCTATAAAATCATGTACCAATGACCACTACTACCTGCCGCGGGCGGCCGCTAGTTCATAAAATCTATAATAGGTATGTACCTATACCTACTACAGTCACGAAAAACGCCTTGGTATGCTTGCTACTAACTATTATCTATTCTGTGACGTTACCGTGTCATAGTAACTACTAGCGTATCTGTAGCGTCTTACGCTTTTTCGATCAAGTCACGTGATCCTGACGCCCTGACGCCCTGACGCGAGTTTAAGATTTTATACCCATTACAGAAAAAGTGCTCAACGCCGCTAAAGAAGTTTTCACTTCAAAAACAATTGAAAAATCATGCTTCTTCAGGTTCAATAACTCATGCCTCAGAATCGTTCTTCCTGTAAATGTGTAGTGGCCTATGTCCAAATGTGGACTTCATCAGGCTGACGATGATGATGTTTAAATTCTGTATCTTTTATTTCAATAAAGGGTGGGTTTTACCATCTCAGAGTAACGTCAGATAAAAATATTTCAGTATTTTTGTCTGACTAGTCCTGGGCCGGTAGCATTTCAAGGAAAAATAAGTTATGGCCCGAACACACCTAGTTCGCTGGCGGTAGCGATCAGTGAAACGCTGTCAAATATCACTGTCAGATTTGAGATTAGACAGCGAATTTTTGACAGCGTTTCACTGTTCGCTACCGCCAGCGAACTAGGTGTGTTCGAGCCTTTACTGCTACTATTTATCGGTTTCTTCTAGTTTCTGCTGTTCGCAAAATAACATAATCATTGTATTATTACTCATGACTGACCTCTCAGCTCAGTTGGTAGATGAGTTTGGGGCTAGATAGTTTTGTGTGTATTGTCTATAATATTTATTATATTACAGGAGGAATGTTTCCTACACCTAGAAGCCCCGATATCCCGCGTGTGTGGCTGGGACGCGCCGTTCCCGCACGTGTTCGAGCCGTTCTATCTGCCCGACAAGTGGCGCTGCTACCATGCACTCACGCAGTTGTTACATTATTAACTTATTTGTGAGGTGTATAACCAGCGGCACATCACTTTAGCGCTGAGCGATACGCGAAGGGAATGCTGCTCATGCGTCGTAGTCACACTGCACACACTGGGGCTTAATTCTAGACCAGTGACTTTTTTGTCACGGTAGATATATATCACAAGAACTGTCAGTTTCTTTAGTGAATTTGACAGTTCTTGTGATATACTACCGTGACAAAAAAGTCACTGGTCTAGAATTGAGCTCCTGGATGTGTGCAGTGTCTTATTGGTACAGAGAGCGGAGTGCGACTGCAGAGCCAATCGGCGCTACGCACGCCCGCGCTTCATTCCGCGAGCCCCTCTCAGGTACCTTATTTTCGACTTCTGCGCAATAACGGTCAGGGCTAAAGTTATGTGCCACTACCTATACTTATAGCTGTAAGATACCGGTGATAGAATGAATTTTTTGTCCTTGTTGAAATTTTAATATATTTTTTTATGGTTTATGTGCATTTTATTTTAGACAATTGTAGGATAGACTTTGTACGTAATAATAGTTTTCGTCTCCAATTAGTACTAAAAACGTATGATATGAGCATGCAGGAATCTAATAGATCAAGTTCCTACATTTATATTACTAGATAAAAGAAAACACAGTTTTTCCTAACATTAATTTATTAAAAATGAAAATCAATCCATAAAAATAACTAGACATTACGAACAGAGTTGTTAGTACAAAACTTAAAATAAAGATGTCAAATCTAACAATAAATCAAAACACTGAGTTATGCTATCGTTAAATAACCTTGAAAAGGACAAAAACATGTGTATGTGTCGGAAATACCCTATAAACTAATACATCAACCTACTTTGATAACAATTTATTCTAAAAAACAGTAAACAATTAAAGTACAAACCGTCAACAGCTTTTAAAATTAGAAATTCTTTGTGATATTTCATATTTACAATGTCGTTCCAAGTGAGCGGTTAATCTATGAAATATACGGCCCATTTGCACCAACCGACACTAAGCTAGCTTGTGGATAAGCACATCAAAACAACAGTATTCATATAAAAATAATCTAAAATGAAATTTTTAATTTATTGCAATCAGTTGGTGCAACTAGGCGCTAGTTAAATATTAACAGCTAAGGCAAAATATGACCAGCACCTAGAACACACATAAGACAATGCAAAGGGCCCTCTGCTTTGAAAAATGGGGAGACGACATTTTTAAAACGAAAGGCACAGAATAAAATGTAGTATAAGTATAAGGCCCCATAACACCAATTGGTATAGCGCAAAAACCAACAAAGAACGTTTGGAATTAATAATTGACAGACAACTTGAGGGAAAAACTGAACACATGCAAGTTTAACAATTTTCTACAAAATAAATCAATAATTTACCAAAAGCAAAAGCGAATACAAAACTCAGTTTAGATAAGCAAGAAATCAATCCAGTTGATAATCAATACAATAGTCTTCCTATTCAGTGCGAAACTCACACAACTTATAGCTTGGTATTTATACACACGTAAAGCCAAGACGAGGCAGTTCAGTGCACGCCCGCCACGATCTTGGCAAACGAAAAGCCTAAGGCCTGCCGAGGAAGGCACAAATGGCTGAGCCCCGAGACCCAGAGATAGAAGGCGGGCCGATGTTTCACACAATCTATACCCTTACCTACAACTCCATGGAGAGCGAGTTAAAGATGACCGGATGATGATGAGCTTGGTCTCTTTCTTTTAGAGCAGGACAAAACTACAAATGCTGTTTGTTTGAAATACATTACGAGGCGTGCTGTTGTCGATATTGAACTGATCAAAGTATTATGCAAACTAATATTATGAATATAAAAAATAGAAATTAATCTTAGAATTATAAAATTACAAAATTCCTCCTTGAAGTAGCATCCAGAATTATCTAAAAGTCTTAAAATCGGACTCCTCATAAAAAATATGCGCGTCGCAAATAAATATTTCATTTCATGTCAACATCCTGAAAAGGCTTCAAAGTTAAGAATTAGACGTGAACACTATTCTTACATTGTCTACTTCATTTCTACAATATTCGGTGGCTACATTATCGCTAACAAGAAAGTAACTCCGTACCATATTAGTATTAAACTTTCAAAAAAAAATAATTGAATATATTAAGAACCAGGATATTGACAAAAAATTGGATGGTCTACTCGCGCACAACGTGAAAGGGGCGAGGGCTGGGTCTCAGATAGGGTCCCTGGGCCGGCGAGTTGGGGAAGCGCATCATGTAGCGCTCCAGCCGCAAGTACTTGACGGTGATGAGCCGGCCCTCGTACCACCAGCCGTGCATGCCGCGGTACACGACGCTGGCGTCGCGCGGCGAGGCGCACTTCACGTACACGCAGTACGAGCCGCGGTCCAGCTCCATGTGCAGGATGTCGCAGCGCTCGCACTTCTCCAGGATCACGTCCTGCAGCACGGCGCGCAGCTTGGGGTTGTTGTCGTTCTTGTCGAACAGGTGGCGGATCTTGAGGCACGGCGTGGGCGCCTCGGGCACGTTGTTCACGGAGCCCTCCTGCGTCTCGAACGCCTGTCCCTGCCAGGAGGCGCCGCGCTTGGGGCTGGCGTGCGCCGGCGCCAGCCAGCGCCACACGCGGCAGTCCTCGCCGTCCACCGACTGCACCTCCATGCGCAGGCGGCTCTCGTTGTTCTGGATGAACTTCACGGCGGCGTCCCACGTCGCCGCCATCTTCTCCTTCTTCTGCGCGGATATCAAGGTGTCCCTCACGTGGTCGACGGACAGGTAAGGCTCGCCGCTGTCCTCGGTCTCCTGGTACACCAGATCTATGATCTGCTCGACCATGGAGTAGATCTCGTCGTTTCTCCGGGCGCAGTACGCGACGTAGCTCTTGTAGGCCTTCTGCCCCCCGAGCGCCAGCAGAGTGAGCAGCGCTATGACGACGACGGAGGAGCCGGCCGAGTACAGCGTGTTCACGAACAGACACGACAGCGGCGTGGACGGCTCCGACAGCGTGATGGCCACGCTACCTTTCGTGCGCTGCTGCACGATCAGATCCGTCGAACTGATCGCAGTGTAATCCGCCTCCCTGGTGTACAGGTTTTTGAGCTGAACGACGCTGAGTCCCCATCTAGGATTGGCGACGATCAGAACTTGCAAATTGTTGAGGTCGATCCGGCACTGACTGTAGTCGGTGGTTGGGACGCGCGCGCTCACCACGTCCAGGATCTCCCGTTCCGTCATGTACGGCATCGTATTCGGCTGCCCGCATTTGTATGCCGCTATTCTGGACGTCAGCTCTGGATGGATGACTTTCAAAAGATTCTTTGCGTAGCTGACTTGTTCCTTAGGCACGCAGTTGATTCCAGGTCTGTTCCCAGGGATGTTGAGCTGGCAGAGCGGGATGACGCTATTCTGATCGTCGACCACCGAGGTGATGTCATTCTTCTTAACTATGTACACAAAGAACAAGCCAAAAAAAAAAAGTCCGACGAGGGCGAGAAGAGCGCAGGATACCATATTGTTCTTGAGGAATTTCTTGTCAGTCGTAGCCTTGTACTCCTCCGATCTAGCGACTCCGGTTATGAAAGACCTACGGGGCAGCATCGTGCTGCCATTGGAAGAGTCCCGGTCTAAAAAAGGCGTAGGTTTCGGAGTCGGCTCGGGTTTTAGCGACGAGAGGCGGCGGGTGAAGTTGCTCAGGTACGGAGATTCGACTTCGTCTACGGTGGACGTCGATGGCTGAAAGGTCGACGGCTGGAAGCTGCTCGGTGCGGTGTACGACGTGAAGAACGACTGACGGTCGCCTAGCGTCGAACTGAGACCCAATCTGGAGCGGATCGAGTTCAAGTGATCGGAAGACGAAAGTCCGGATGAGTAAGATGTAGGAGAAGTCGACGGGCGGGTCAGCCGAGTGGGTTTCACAGGGCTGGGGTTGGGTGAGTTATCGGCCGGGAAAGTGCTTGATATGTAGTCGCTGGACCTGGAGTTACTGCGGAACGACGTTGACTTCTTATCTACATCAACATCACTGTCGGATCCCGTTTCATCTTCGTTAGCGAATGTGCGCGTGATGCGTCGGGTGGTGACGGTTTCTACTTCCTCGTGAGTGCGGATGGGAGATTTCTCGTCGTCGTTATCAGAGTCAGGTATATCGGTGTCCATCTTGACAGGAGACGGTGATCTTTTCTTGGTGGCACGACGAGGTTTGCTGGCCGTCGGAGGAAGCATGGCCCCGCCAGTGGTCAGGCGACGGCCTCGCTTTTCCTTCTGCTTAGCATCGACGTCAGATTCTTCGCCGCTCGAGTAACGTTGCAGCGAATGACGGCCATCTATTTTACTGTTCCCAATGCTGGTCCTAGAGTTGCCATGGTCTAGCATACCTTTTAGCTTTTTGATGAACAGACCTCTAGTTGAGGCTGTGATGGGCATCACTGGGTAACCGTGCTCCGACAGCTTCGCTTGAATCTCTGTATCCGACATGGAATCAAACTGATCAGCCTTCGAAGCATCTGCAACAATTAAAACATATGCATCAACATAGTTTTTAGAATGGTAGACTTAGTTAGAAGTTCCTTTTTAATTTTGACATTAATTTATGCAATTTAGTAAGAAGAAAGATGGACAGATGGATAGAGAAAGGTAGCACATGACCAAACCCAGTGGCAAATGTTGAAGGGAAGCCTATGTCAAGAAGCACACTGAACTGCGTGCGGGACATCCTATAATTATCCAAAACAATGTAAACTCAAACTTTCGTTCAAATCAGGATATCAAATATTACACTTTCATTCTAACTGCTCACACCTTGTGCTAATATCTCGATTAATGTTGGTTAAAATTCCACCAAAATTATACAACAGAAAACAAATCTCTCCAATAATGCTCAAATCACCAAAAATTAAACAAAATATCAACAAAATTGATAAGCTCTTTTTTTTGTGTAATTTGTCAAGTCAATGTTATTGACCTAGTAATAATAAATATTGATTCTGTGCCATAGACATTTCTTGTTCGGTCTCTTTTGTTATTTATTTGACAGGCGGCTCCGTTAGTGGTTGCTCAGCCTTCTGAGCGGTAGGGTGTGGATTTCATCCCAAAAAAAAACAATCAAAAGTGTGGTTAACACAGATGTTTGTTCCCTGTCTGGGTTTTACATTGTTTACTAAGTATATATTTATAAATATTATATCAACTATTTGGTTCCCATAGTACAAGCACTGCTTAATTTGGGGCTAGATAGTGTTGTGTGGATTGTCCACAATATTCCACATCCAGGTGTGAGGGTTTCAAAAGAGAGCTGTAACAATATTTACTCCTAATTATCTCCTAACCTGAACTTGTTGACACAAGTTCACATCAAAACATTGATGACTCATAATAGTGATGTCAAAGTACAGTTGGCAACAAAAATCTATATAGAATACAGATTATTCATAATTTTCTTTGTTTCCATTCCAATGATATCCAACAGCAAAACAATGGCTAGTTTCATTGACATCAAATGCAATTCTCAGTAATTTTACATATTTTAGTCTAACAATACTGAAACATTCGGAAGGTTATAATTTCTAGGCCAAACAATTATTGGTAATAAAATCCAAGTATTGATAGGTACTACGAGTCAAAACCAATGGAATGTTGTATATTAAAATGTGTTTCATCGGTAGTATCTACACTACCGATGAAATTGACCATCTAGTCACAAAAGCTTCAAACAGCGAGGTCACCTCTAACCAAAATTCAAAATGTTGATGTAAACAAGTACATAGCTCTGAAAGTTTTGTTTCAATCTTATCTTAGCTATGCTTTGGATGTCCACATGGTAAATAGCCAAATGGAAAAGGGGCAATATCCTTACCACTTGGCCGCGCAAACGAAGGTCGACCATCTCCTTTGGAATCCATACTGTTATTCCTTAGGCCTTTTTCCGCCAACACCAGTTTCATCTTTTTCACTAGCAGGTTTCTGGTGGAGGCAGTTACCGGCATAGCCGGGAACCCATGCTCCGCGAGTTTTGTTCGGAGTTCCGCGTCTGTCAATGAGTCCACATCCAAGTCAGCCATCGCTGTGTCTGCAACCAAACATTCCCCAATACAATTCGTTATTCCATACCACGGACACTTTACACAAGATGTTATACGTTTTTTGCAGGAGTATTCACCTTATTTTATGGAAATACAAAGAAGAATTACGTCAAAATTCTAATAAAATCACCGGCGCGTCATGTTGCACGCACGCACCGGGAAATTTTGTCGTTATTTAGTGTTGCCATTGCTAAATAAATTAAACGAACAAGATTTAAAAAAAATATTACTTTTTGGTTTCGGAAGTGAAAATAGAAAAGTTCACCAAGCTGCAAACCACTCCCGTTAATTTGCAAGAAAATTAAATTGTACAGTACTTGTGTACATGTGAGAAAACTTATCAAAACATCGTGAGAAAACAAAACATCGTGAGAAAACCGGCATGTCATAAAACCTAAAAAGTTCGAAAATATATGTCAAGTGCACTTAGCCTCTTTGAGGCATGTTTGAAATCAACAGAGTTTCAGAGTGAAAGCACCACCCTTGATTTACAGTTCCGTACCTATTTGGCCGGTTTTTTTTGTATATTCTGTTCTTTTTGTGTATTTGTTTCGTGTTATTTTCTGTGTTTATTTTTCATTATATGTATCAACCTTCTTTCTTGTTCATAAATATCAAAATGATTGCTATTCGTTATCGTTATTCTCGCTAAAACTCGAGAACGGCTGGACCGATTTGGCTAATTTTGGTCTTGAATTATTTGTGGAAGTCCAGAGAAGGTTTAAAAGGTGAATATATATATATTTTCTAGCAGAATGGGAACGGGGTGAGCAAAGCCGTGGGCGGCCGCTTGTAAATAATATTTGTTTATGTTCCACAGATTTTACACAGATTTTTAGACTTTGAAATCCAGATAATATGACAGCACTGAATCTTTGACTTATTGAACGTTCCGTTTCAATCCGAAAAATAAATGTAATAATATATAATCATGATTCACGGAAGCGATAAATAAAATACCACTAGCAGTCAGCCAGCTTCATGATAATATTAGACATTAATAAATCCCCCATAATAATAAACGCACAGAATGTTATTTTGCCATGCGTACTCATGCTCACGTACGAATTATTATTTCCTCTTTTCACAATCTTCGTAAAACAGAACGTAAAGTCCAGGTAAAGCCCGTCCCACCCAGTCTCTTCTTCAAAAGAAATGTCACGTAAACCGTAGACATTAGACCATAGACAATATACAGACATGAAACAGACAGTGCGTAAATTTCAAAGATGAATGATGAATGAACTTGAAGGCTTTGTTTGAAAGCAAAGTCATGTTTTTGTTTTGTTTTGATCGCCCACTTGTTAGTTGTTTATTTAATTGTTGCTGATAAAATAAAATCGTTTCTCCTCGAAATGAAATAGTAGGAGCTTGAAAACGCGTAATTTTATTATATAAATAAATACACTCAGCGCAACAAGGTACCTACCTATTTTGAGAAAAACTTAGATCTCCCGATATTCGCCTGAAAAGTTAAATAAGCCATCGCATCTTGGTACGATCTAGCTCTAAATATACTCTTACTTGCTGGTAATTGGTATAAAGTCATTCAACTAGGTCACAAAGAAAGGGACCTCTTATTTCTGGTTTTTCTGTTACTTCTCTTGCTGTATCTCAGAAAGCTTGTAGCTTAGCCCCCTGTTAAACTCTGTCGGCGGCTTATCATTCCCTTGCCAACAAATCTTGATACACAACTTAGCAAATTCTATCCAATTCAACCTTATTTGATTGCGTATCTCAAGACTTCTGTATCATTTTTATTACAGGTTTTTATGGGCGGAGAGACTACAATAGCTGGGGAAAATTAAAAAGTAAGTTCTTTAGCATATTATTATGATTTGATGATACCTTTATTTACACAAATAAAATTAAAATGAATACAAGTATTTACAAAATGTACAACATACACAAGAAACAGTTAGCTATCTGCAGACCATTTCAAACAATCTACAGATAGCTCAACTGATTTAAATCAGTGCCAGATGGTATGATTACCTACATACCTTTCAGTTTATTATAAGCCAGTTTGCATTTGTTGTCAAATATCACATCGTTTTGATTTTTTTTTATTAATAGGTACTACAAAAAATACAGAGAGCTCTGATACCTAAAAAACCAGATAATATTTATATAACAGATGTCTTGAATTAGTAATTGAGTTCAAGCTTTTAACTCTTGAAAAAATAATATATTTTTTCTAAGGCTATTTAAATTTTATTCTTATATATTTTGTACCTTCCATCAGTAGTCTCATCAATCTGGTAAAGTCCACTGCTGGGCAGATCCCTGTCATAGATAATATCATGTGATAATTTTTTTTAATTTTAGTTTGCTTTCTTTTATTCTACAGGTTTCAGTTTATAGTACCATTAGTCAACTAACATCATGGAGTATTCTTCAGTTTTATTTGTGAGTTTTTGTTCATTTTTATATTGCTTTTTTTAATGTATGTTATAATGGTTTTAATAATACCTCCAAACCACGCAGTACAGTTAGCATAAAAAGTATTTTGGTTATGAATTCATGGTGTTAAAGGTGATATCAGATGATTCATTTTTGTTCATTTTTGCCTTTTATTCGGCACCTTTCGGCATGTGAACTCCAAATGAAATAATAGTGGACATGGGATGAAAGAAAATGAACCATTCACTGGAGTGAAAATTCATCCGAGGGACCATTTTATATCACCTTAACCCAAACATGGCTAGGGATGCCAGTTGTTACTTCCCTGGCACGGAATAATTGTAGGCGGCATGAATTCGGCAAATGCTTGAATTCAATGGTTGGAATGATTGTAAAGTAGGCCGCTGACGGGCCCTAGGCCCAACAAAAAAATGTAAATTAAATCCACTAAAACTTCCTGCATCCATCAAATTATGTTAAATGCTCAAATTATGTTGACGCGAACATTCTAAAACGATTTCCTCTTCCGTTAGCAACCATGGCAAAGTCATGTTGTTTCCGGGAAAAAAGTCCGGGAATCCCCGGCGTAAGACATTTTTGCAGGAGATTACTGGAATGACCCGAGATCTAGTCCAACTTCCATGAGGGTTACAGCCATTACTCTGCATCAGCGCTTCTTCTTCTTCCTGCCCTTATTGCACTAGATGGGGTCGGCACAACATGTCTTTTTCTTCCATTCTCCCCTTTCATTCGTCATCTCAGTACTCTCTATTTTTTTGACGTAGGTTTCCAATGGATTGTGTAAAAGATGATCTTTTCTTAGGCTCTACCTTTTAACCTACATTCATTAATATCTAACACTCTTTTCGTCACATGACATTCTTCTCTCCTCATAACGTGTCCAATTGTCCATACCACGCGCGATTTCTTCTCGTTTTCTCCGTAACTGGTGCTACTTTTAAACTTCCTCTGATGAACTTGTTTCTTATTTTTATCCATTCGTGTTACCCCGCACATCCATCTCAACATTCGCATCTCTGTGGCATGCACTCTTCTTTCCGTCACCTTGGTTGCCCAACACTCGGATCCATAGAGCACGACATGTCTTGATTGACTTAACATTAGCGCTACATGTTTAGATTTATTTCTATACAAAAAAATCTCGCTTAAGGTGGTTCACACCTAATTAAGAAGTTGGGAGGTACTTATTTAAAACCAAGACGTAATACCTATAGTTTACCTCAAATACCAACAAAGATTACATAACAGGCCGTTAAACGTAAAATTACAATAAATAGGACGAGTATTTACTTATATTTAATTATGTAGTCACATCATGTACCTACTTCAGTTTGCGTCGTCGTAGAGTAAGGACGAGGTGATCTCAGTAGATGTAAATATTTTACCTACCAAGGTACATCTGTCTGTCCTACAATACGGCAACCGGGTCTGAAGTTAGCCGATTGTTGAATCTTTCGTCAGGCATTAGCCAATTTTGCTCCGCCGGCCGTATTACGGACGAAAAATTAAGTATTTAATGCTGTCCCTTCGAGCCGGATCTAAGTATAATTAGAATTAGGTATGTTCATTAGTAGTTAGAATAAAACAGGTTGTATTCTGATCTCGACAGTAGGCAACAGTTCTGCCGCAACACTATGGTCCCCTTACTTTTTTATACGTTTATACAGGGTGGCCCAAATGTCGTGGATCAAACGCAACTAGGGGTTAGATGGGATCATCAGCTGCAAAAAGTTGTTTTACGGGTTAAGGCCCTGCAGATTTATAATTTATTTTATGTTTTATCATAAAATTGACGTTTTTTAACTAATTCTTACAAATACAGAATGCAGATTTTTTCGAATTTTAAATTCGAAAAAATCTGCATTCTGTATTTGTTTTTATTTTTTCACTAGATTGGTAGGTACTGATGAGCCCTTGCGTTAGCCATGCTATTTATGGTTGTTTATTGGGTGTGTTGATAATATTAAGTTTTACGATTTTCTTTTTCTAAAATCACAACTTTTTATTTACTTAGGACCCCACTGTGAAAAAAAAATACTCTACCGAAAAGTGACCCTGTATTACAAATTTTGGCTCATTTAATAGGGATTCTGAAAAGGTATTCACATGGCTATTGGACCACCTGTACATTTTGAAAAAATCACTGCTAATTTGTTCGAAAAAATCATCATACACAAAAGTGCTGCCGCTACTGCACGCTGCCGAGATTGGAATACAACCTTTATACTTAGTGATTATTCCTACATGGCCGGTTTCGGCAGCTAGAATACTAATTGGTTTCCTCACGATATTTACCGCCAAATGTTCGAGAGCCTGGCATTGATCACATAATTTTTACACATACATACTTACCAGACCGAATTGAATTGACCGAAGAAAGCCATAATTGATATTATTTTGTCGTAGGCTTCAACATGCGTTGGAAATTTGGAATGTAGTATATGGAGTCTAAACAACATTCCAACCTATACAGGGTGTTACCAGACAACTACCGAAAACTTTAGGGGGTGAAAGTACCCATCAATATGAACAACTTTTTCTAAGAAACCAACACTGTGAACGCGAAAAAAAAAACAGCAGTTCCATACATAAGTTCAATACCTACTTGGCTAAAGTGTATGAAACAGCTGTTTTTTTTTCGCGTTCTCAGTGTTGGTTTCTTTAAAAGTTAAAAAGCAAGCTAAGGCGTACGATAGCTCTACATCTGTGTGTATGCATAATCATAGCTGATTTATTATTATCCTTTGTAAAACACAATGCTGCCGCAAAAAATGCAATGGCGTGATGCAATTTTGAGCGCGTATCCTGGAACTTAGTGTCAAAAACCTATGAGATTTGACAGAAAGTCCTGGAACATAGTGTGAAAACCTATGAACCTCCGAATAAATTCAGCACGCGCGCATCCTAGTCAGACGAATGACATATCAAGAGGCAATGTCAAGAGTACCCTAAACGGACGAGCATGTATATTATGAAGTATGGAAAGTGCATGAATCCAAAGAAGTACCATGTCAGTAGCTATGTAGTACAAATCCGTGGTCTCTGCCTACCCTTATGGGGAGCAGGTGTGATTGTATGTATGTCTTAATATTAGTTTATTATGACTATTAATACATTTTTAATAAGGTTTTAAAATTAGTTTTGTTTGCAAATTATATTCAAATCATGATTGGTCGGTCTACTTAATTAACATGTCTATGCAGGAAGGAATAATACATGTTTGTAAACTTAAGTGTATTTTAATCAAATTTGCATGCAAATGGCGTCATGAAATGGTGATTCAGATTCAAAAAAATGTTTGTTCAGTTGTATCACAAGGAATGCTTTGAAACGTCTTAAAGCTAGGTGAGTCTAGGTGCCAGTTCCACGCGACCAAGCCTAGGGCAACAAACTACGGCTTGGTTCCTATCGTTTTTTTTAAATAATGTGTAATGTTTTTTTATATGACGTAGGCAATACTGAAACAAAAGTTTTAAAGTCTAGTCTAGTGCCTAGCCTATCGATCGAGTAATAGCTAATAGCAATAGCCCAGCGATAGTGAACTCATCGGTAGGACGTTACCCCTCCGTTCCAAGCACATTGCACTCACGATAAAATCATATACCTACTTCATAATGAAACGACAGTGCACCTTACAAGTCTAGCAAAATCTAGCTTCCATTTTTCTGTAAAAAAAGCTCTATTGCGAGAGCTTTTGGTCGTAAATACTGTGAAATGCAATCATTTAGAAAGAAAATAGAGCAATAAAATAGAAAATGTATTTGTAAATAGCAAAGTCTTCAGTTTATTCGAAGCTTTTTGCTGTTTTTCAAACCAGGACTAAAGTTGGATGGGAGTTCATTAAAAAGTGGCTAACTAGCATATTAAAACAGCTTCTTTTTTCGTGTGTTTTATGTATTTATTTCACTTAATGTGTATTTTATGATTATTTTAATATTTCCACGCACACAATCACCCCTCGTAAGTAACATGAGTCCTATCTGTAGCTGTCTGGTGGAGATCGCTGCTTAGCGATAAGACCGCCCATTGTCTATTAGATAGACAGTCTGAAGACGTGTTCAGATTCCATCTGAAAACGTCCGAACTGTTGTTACAGTCAGCGACAAAAAATTATTAATAATTTCAGTTGTTCATCTTTTTCTGTGCATTTTACTAAGAAATAGCAATTTAAGTTTTCAGTAAGTTATGGCTCAAGGCATGGAGAAACTTTGATTAGAAGTGCACTGGTGACACTTTGACTTTAAACTAGTCTTTGACGCTGACTGTACACATAAAAACTGCTATTTTACAGAAGCAGCTGGTTTGCAGTTTTAATACAGCCAGTCTGCATAGAAATTACCCTTATACCATTCGGAATATAAAATTGAATAATTTAACAAGCATAGAAGTTATTACCTGACAATTTGACAGTTATTTTAACAGCTACAAAATTGTTACAAAACATCAATTTACTCAAACAGTTATGTTCAACTCAATCATGAAAAACAATAGGATTATTACGAGCAGTGAGGACCTACTTCTCAATTCTATTCATTCAAACAAATAAGCAGCATCAAATCAACTATTACATCACAAACCCGCTATAACTTTGTTTAAACTTCGAATGCACTCGCTATTCCAACGAATGAGTTCTTATTCAAATGTACAGTTTCCAAACCAAGGAGGCTGGAAGGGTGAAGTTCGTTTATCGTTTCCCGCGGAGGTTTAAATCAGTTTTGTACATTTTCGCTTCGTAGCGAAGAGCATTGAATTGGCTAGATGGATAGGCTTCAGTCTTTGCTGCGGCATCGCGTTGATAACGCCTGTCCTACACTTTGGTCTAGTCACTGTATTTCTATACTTTGGCGCGTTTTTCTGATTACGGTTGCCTGTGTTATTTTTCCAGTGTAGATTTCTGTGAATAAATTCAGCACGTAAGTTTTATAAAAAGCTGGCATGTTATAGATATTAAACAAAAATATATTTTTTTAAGTTATTTGCTTATTCCATATTTGTTTAAAACAAAATAAGTATAAAGTACTCTAAAAACTTACTTCTAAATTGAGTTACATGTTATTATTCCTACCAATATCTAACCTGAAATAACTGGTAAAGCTTCAGCGCTGTAAGCTTTTGATGCTGCTTATGGAATAACTCAACAGAGCCTGTAAAATTGATACCTTATCGCTAACTCCTTAGGTGAACAAATTGAATTGAAAGTAAACATTATTTCTATTTTAATCGTTAAAATCGGGATCGGGGGGAGGCCTTTGCCCAATAATGGGATGATTCGGGCTAATAGTAATAATCGTTAAAAAAAATAAACGCCCTGAAAGGTCGCGGCATGTTTGGTGGTTACAGAAGACTCAACCGTCTTTCTGAAAATGAATTGGGGAGGCTTTTATCCGGGAGTAGACTGGGGTCTTGACCATAAGTGTACTCCTGGACATTTTTTTATGACATTTTTGAATACAATATTTTTAAAAGGCGAAAAAAATATCACTTGGTTCGAAAAACACAGTAACACGATAAGAAGAATTAAAATGCGGATAAATTCTTGCATTTATTATCAAACTAAACATGCCCAATTTTATAAACAACTATCAATCGATAAAAAATATTGTGGACAATCCACACAGCACTATTTAGCCCCAAATTAAGCAGAGCTTGTACTAGATAGTAGCTGATATAATACCTATATTTTTTTTGTAAAAACACAATTAGAATACAATATAACACCCAGACAGAGAACAAACACTGTGTTCAACATACAAATATTTGTTATCGGTGGGGATCGAGCCCACCTATGGAGCAGAAGGCAGAGCTAACTGAAGAGCCAGTCATGGTTAAGTTTGGAAAAAGTTGTAATCCATTTTAGATTCATCATCATCATTACCAGCCCGAAGAAATCCACTGCTGGACATAGGCCTCTCCTACACATTTCCAGGAAGAACGATTCTGAGCCCTTTCCATCCATCGACTTCCCGCGATCTTAACAATGTCGTCGGTCCATCTGGTGGGTGGGCGGGGCGCCCTACGCTTCATCTTCCGGTTCGTGGTCGCCATTCGAGAACCTTTATTCCCCAACGGTTTTCGGTTCTTCGAGCTATATGGCCTGCCCATTGCCACTTCAACTTACTAACTCTACGAGCTATGTCGAGCATTTTAGATTATGTCATTCTATTTTAAGGAGTCTGAAGATGTCGATGGTGATCAGTGAAATGCTGTCAAATATTGGTGTCATATATGACAGCGTTTCACTGATCGTAATCGCAGATCGCTTAGATGTGTGCAGGCCTTTATGGATTGTAATCAAATAGGTACCTGCTAAAATAGGTATATACACGGAAGACAAATAGAACAATAAATTTGGTAAAAAGTCATTACAGGTCATGGTTTTAGTACAATTCGTGGTAATTAAAAATTTAAATTTTTAAAATAATAGTATTATGCACTAGGAAACATTTGAAACATGAATACTTAATTATAAAACATAAATTAGAATGATATTAGATAATCATTAATTCACGTAATCACAATGTCATGCGGTTATAATCAGGTGCCGAAAAACTTTTCGACACTGTAAAATACCTTCTCGAACAGCACAGATTTAAGTTTGTTTTTAGTTTATTTGTGTCACGGTTCTTTCGAACCAAGTGTGGTGAAAGGGTTTTAAGTAGAGATCACTGGTGGTCTAGTGGTAGTGGCCCCGCCTTCCGATCCGAAGGTCGTGGTTTCAAATCCACTCGTGTACCACTGAGTTTAAAAATGTATGTGCACTATGCCAGTACTCTCAAAACGGTGAAGGAAAACATCGTGAGGAAACCGGCGTGTTGTAGAACCTAAAAAAGTTCGAGCGACACGTGTCAAGGGTCACGCAAAAAGGGCCCACCAGCGGCCTACTTGCGGAAAAACCTGCCCGCACATCAAGTGCGCATGATAATTTTGCCGAACTTACCGAAGGGTTTTAAGTACGCCTCAAAGAAGCTCCTTTCGTGCACTGGACGCATGGTGTTTTAAGACATCAGTTTCCTATGATGATGATGTTTTACTTCAAATGATTTATTATTCGGCATGGAGATGTAAACTAGGGTAATTCGCCGATTGTGAATGACGATCACGTATCTATGAGTATAAACTGACCTCGCTCAGGTGAATGATGTTTGATGATTCTTATTTTGTTGAATCCCGTGCTTACGTTGATAATGCTGATTGTTTTTACCCATTGGTCTTCTTATCGTGTCACTGCTTCTTTCGAACCAAGTGTGGTGATAGGATTTTAAGTGCGCCTCAAAGAGGCTCCTTTCGTGCACTTGACACATATTTTCGAACTTTTAGGTTCTACGATATGCCGGTTTCCTCACGATGTTTTCCTTCACCGATTGAGAGCACTGGCATAGTGTACATACATTTTTGGGCAGAAAAACTCATCGGTACACGACTGGATTTGAACCCACGACCTTAGGATCGGAAGGCGAGGCCGCTACCACTAGGCCACCAGCGCTCTAAACCAACCCATTGGTAAAAGATGGCAATACTTAGGTAGTTTGTTACCCATAATAATATATTTTGTATTTTTTTTATAAGATCCAATTAGTTAGGCATGTTTGTTATAGGCACTTAACATCAGTTTATATTCTCAGAACATGGAATCCGCTGTCTGGATAACAACCAAACTAAAAACTACCTCAGAACTATTAGCTTTCATAACAAAAAAAATGCATTTAAATTGGAGCAGTTTCAGAGACAGACACACGCTAAAGCCTAAAACTTATAGGTAACACCTCTGTCAGGGGTTCAAAATATAAATTGCGTACGAAACCGCGGCTAAAACCTAGTAAATTACAAAAACCAATACGCATTACGAATGCTGATTTAATCTTCATGCCTTAGGAATACACGAATCTACAGACTAGTGGACCTAACTGGCTCCACACGTCTTTAAAATATTTTGGAACGCCTTGAAAATTGCTGGTCTTTCAATACTAAGTGGGTTAGCCGCGAAAACGAAACAAACCGACACGTATTTTAGCATTATAGATTGGTCATCTCGATTACGCAACTATAGGTGCTAGTTTATTTGGACTTACATTATTGGAATAAAGCCGAACAAACTAAGCCCATATATCTAAAAATCAAGGATTTGGTATACAAAAATGAAGTGTGTAGTGTGCCGCAGGAAAGACAGGCCGTAACGTAACATATTTTTGAGCGTGCCGTGCTTGCTAACCCCCCGAAAACTCAAAATCCTGAGTATAAAGACTAAAGCACAAAAACCTATGAGAAGATTTGTCAGAAAGTGCTGGAACTTAGTGTCAAAGACCTACGAACCACACTATCTATTAGAGAAACTTATCCCTCTTCCCTGCTAGGAACCACATAATTAATTCAACACGCGCGCACTTGCGAGCGCATTCTTGTCAAACTAATGACATTTCTCCCCCATTGTAATGGGTTTCCAACCTCCTTGGCTCTCGTTTAGAGAGTATTATATTCCTTGGTCCTTGGTATGAAGGCATAGTAATCGTTCTCTTTGGGTTGGCCCCAGCTATGCCAGTGACCATGAAACATGTACAAAATTGACCTTTCCTCAGCGTTTTTGATTTGTTCTCACTGTGTCACTCTGCCAATTGCACTCTACTTAGTGCAGCGTTATTATACACCTTTTGCTCTCTGCCATGGGCGCAATGTTTCAAAATATGGCCTGAAAATAAAGGACAAGAGATTCAAATTAAACATACTCATTATAGTATTAAAAGCTTTGTTTACAATTAAGTAAAGCCACAAACCTGAATAAACAAATGAGAATAATACGCAATTAAAGCGAGTGCCGTGAAGCAGCTCGCTCATCGTTAGTTAACAAAGTTATTGCCTATCAAAGATGCAGAATCATCATGCAATTTGTTAATGTGGGGTAATTTATATCAGGATCGAATGAATAAGCAAGTTGAATGGCCCAGGGTAGCTCGGTCATCATAGGTCTATGACCACGTTATAGACATACCTCTGTAGAATCTACTTATGCCTTCTCTAGATTCACATAAATACATGGAGGTACTATACCTAGTTAGGACTATAGGTCCATCATCTAGCATCGGGATCAGAAAGACAAACGAATAAAAAGCGAATTCAAATTTATAAATATATTTGACTCTTAATTCTTTATTGCACACATAGAAAAAGAACAGAATAGAGGACATGTACAAAGGTGAGCTTAACCCTGAGCAGAGTTCAGTTTAGAGAGTTAATTTGTATCACAATGATCACTTTGGAACGTCTTAAAGCTAGTTGAATCTGAGTGCCAGTTCCACGCGACCAAGCCTAGAAGAACAGGCAACAAACTACCGCTTGGATCTTATAGTTTTTTACTAATGAGGTAGTACAATACAAAAATAAGAATAGCCGTGAAGTACAAGTTCCAGCGAACTATCAGTCTTCCAAAAAAATAGTTCTTGTTACCAAATCGATGCGATGGTTGGCCAATATGCAAGTTTTTACTTACGAGGGATTCAATACTTCAATACTATCTTGGCATAAGCTCCAGACCTTCATGCTATCATCATTGGCCACTAGCTCGTACAAACTCACAATTAAAAAAACATTTTGCTGAAAAAGTTAGCCTTCTTAAAATCCTTTTGGTGTTAATAGCATTGTATAAAAGCATCGTAAATATTTCATCACCAATAAAAGCACCGTTTTACGCTCGCCTTTATAGGTCAGCTCTACCTGGTATGTAACCTAATGTAAGATATGCTTTGCTTATGGTATTCATCAAATCCGCGAGCTGAAGAGCGTTGTCGGTGCAATAACAGGCGCATTAGACGTCTCAGAGTGATATTTGCCATGGTATATTTCATCGAAGATGCCGTGCAATGCTATTTAGGTAGGGCCGTTCTCTGCAGACAGGGCTCAGGGAACTTATTGAGTCTTGTCCCTCTACATCCACATCCGTGTCACCATCAGGTTCACTAGAACACTGCTGCCACCAACCCAAAGTCCTTCTCCGTTATTTTAAGGAGTTGGGCTGGCTGGGGTGAGGTTTGGCAGGGGGACAATGCGCAATACACCCCATCGCGGGACGTCAGTGCAGAACGTATTCCCCCAAATTAATTAGAATTAGATTAGGGCCGTTCTCGGTTGATGTGCTATGTAGCGAAATGTAATCGTTACATGCAGAGGTAGTTGACCTCTGCATGTAACAATTACTATCTTTAATATCGGGCTTGAACTCAGCACGTAGAGTGCTACGCCGTAGCGTAAGCTAATAATAAATATTGCACATCGGCTTTTCTGCTTTCGTAGAGCGCTATCTCTTTCTGACGCACGCTACGCTCTATGAAGCCGAAATTAGCCGATGTGCAATATTAATTTGTTGCCTACTAACTAACTAGTGCCGTGTTAATTCCTCAATAGAGTGGGTTTATTCGTGACATTTGAAACATAAGCTGATCAGAAATTTCCCTCTAGGATGGAAGTAGGAGTGCGGCTGATCGGCGTGATCCTCCGTATCCTCAACTTCCTGATGCTGCCGGTGAGCTGGCTGCGAGCGCGACGTTGCCGCTCCGTGCCGCCACCCACGAACCCACTGCTTATGAACAGCGCCAAGCAACTGGCTGAGGATATCAGGAATGGCAAGGTTAGCATAAGAAATTCAAATTCAAATTCAATAAACTTTTATTCAATACGATACAAGAATCACTTTGAAACGTCTTAAAGCTAGGTGAATCTATATAGGTGCCAGTTCCACGCGACCAAGCCTAGAAGAACAGGCAACAAACTACGGCTCGGTTCCTACCGTTTTTTTATATGATCCTTTTGAATGACGTGTTTGTTTGACGTGTTTTTTTGGGTTTAACCTTTCATGAAATACCTCCTAAAGATTCTGCGCTTTGCAAAAAAGTGGTAAACTTTTTAATGCTTATTTTGTGATGCTGACACTTCGCCATGAATGAAAACTACCACACCATTGGCGTGTTTTGGCAGAACATTAGTTAGAACGCGGCAGAATGAATGAAGCGTCCAAGAAATATTTTATCAAAGAGTTTAATCTGATGCGAACTATGGGTTAAGGCAGTACGTACTGAGCCAGGGACCTAATTGACCGTGTGCAATGTTGTTTAGTACCATGCCTATTTGTATCTTTTTCTGGTCAATAAATATATTTTCTTTCTTCTTTACGTATACTTCCTTCTAGCACACAAGCGAAGAAATCTGCCAAATGTACATCGACCGTGTGAAAGAAGTGAACCCCTACATCAACGCAGTCGTCGAAGAGAGATACTCAGCCGCCCTGGACGAGGCCAGAGCTGTGGATAAGAAGATAGCTGAAGCTAGGAGCAGTGGAAGCATTGAGGAACTAGTGAGAGGAAAACCCCTTTTGGGAGTTCCATTCACGGTTAAGGAAAGCTGTTCGTTGGGTGGTAAGTTTTACCCCCTCATTCATAAACACTTTTTAGCGGATTGCTGAAATATTCTTGTCTCTGTCACTTTCATGTCAATAGAGCGCTGGTAGCCTAGTGGTAGCGGCCCCGCCTTCCGATCTTAAGGTCGTGGGTTCAATGCTGGCCAAAAATGTATGTACACTCCGCATTGTGTCCGCACACCGGTTTCCGCACGCTGTGTTCCACACATCGTGAGGAAACCGGCATGTCGTAGAACCTGAAAAGTTCGAAAATATGTGTCAAGTGCAAGAAAAGCGCACTTAAAATCCTTTCACCACACTTGGTTCGAAAGAACCAGTAACACGATAAGAAGAAGTCTCTTGTCTTGAAAATTCCTAAATTATAGCCTATTATTTACACGTACATGCGTACGTTTTTTTATATTATTTAAGTAGTTACTACCGGCAGACATACATTTTTGGCTAGGGAGTCCTTCCTTCAAATTGACTGTGAGATAACGTGAATCCCTCACCCCAGGACTGTCCAACTCCGTGGGTTGTCTGGAGCAGGTGGGCAGTCGCGCGTCATGTGACGGCGCGACTGTGCGACTGGTGCGCCACGCCGGGGCTATCCCCCTGCTGGTGTCCAACACGCCCGAGCTCTGTCTGGGATGGGAGACCACCAACCTCATCCGAGGCGCCACCAACAACCCCTACTGCTTGAACCGGACCTGCGGCGGCTCGTCCGGCGGAGAGGTGAGGCATACAACTAAAATATTCCTGAGATTAAGAATTGTATCAAAAATCCTTTGTAAACACCGAGCAAAGACACAGAACGCTTAACTTATTTTTTTTTACATAATAATATAGACTATCCTTAGGCTACAATCTCACCTCATGGTAGATGGTCTAGCTAGAAGAACCTATTCACCTTAAAATAATGACGGTGAACCAAACTGGCCTCTCAGTCAGTTGGTAGTAGTTCTGTCTTCTACGCCGTAGATCATTGGTTTGATCTCCACCGAAAACAAATATTTGTGTGGTGAACGCAGAGGTTTGTTCTCTGTCTGGGTGTTATATTGTATTCTATGTACGTATTTACAAAAAATATATGTTATTGAACTGTTGTTCACATGAACTGGTCGAAAACACAAGTAATGACGAACAGCACGAAACGTAGGGTCGAGGTAGATGGGCAGGTAATACTATATGTCGATGAATATATTTACTTGGGCCAGATAGCTAGTTTCGAAAACAGGCAAGATAAGGAGATCGGTCGCCGTATCGATAATGCCTGGAAGAGCTTCTGGTCCATGAAGGCGTACATGAAGGGAGACCTTCCTCTGTCACTAAAACGCAAACTCATCGACATGTGTATCCTGCCCGTCCTAACCTACGGTGCTCAGACGTGGTCATTGACTGAACAACAGAAGTCCAGACTCAAGATTTGCCAGAGGGCAATGGAACGTAGCATCCTCGGGTTTAGACGCACTGACCGAGTACGTAACAGCATGCTACGTTCAACTACTGGAATTGCCGACGTCGGAAGAAAAACGGCCCAGCTCAAGTGGGACTGGGCGGGTCATGTCAGCAGAATGCATCCCGATAAATGGACGAACCACATAACACCGTGGCAACCAGAGGGAAGGCGAGGTCGGGGTCGGCCAAGAAAGCGTTGGAGGGACGATCTCGACGCTTTCGAGCGAGGATGGTGGGATAAAGCGACGGATAGAGACAGTTGGAAGGATTTGGGGGAGACCTTTGCCCAGCAGTGGGACGATATAGGTTAGAAAAAAAAAAAAAAAAAAATATGTTATTGAGTATTATACCAGCTGTTCGGTTCCCATAGTATAAGCTCTGTAGTGTTGTGTGGATTTGATTGTTAACAATATTTATTAATTCAAAATAAAAATGATAAAAAATCACTTGGGAAAGATATCCAAATGATTTAAGATACCAATGAAACTCGATCCCCCTTACCAAGAGGATTACTAATTTATTTAACTTTAGGTTTGTTTCCCAACTTTTATAGTAAAACTGCACTATGAGTAAAGAAAGCATAAAACTGGTGTTTAAACTTACAGGCTTAAATATAAAGTAAAGTGGGATATGTATAGAATAGAATGCAATGTCAAAACACATGAAAAGGTGAGATTTAATCAACTTAAATCAGACCTAAGTTGGGATCTAAATAAAAAACATTTCAATGTGCCAGTTTTATCTATGAAGTGTGATTTGCCTTGAGTATAGTCTAGTCTTAAGCTTTTAGAATCATAATATTATGTACTACCGAGCATTGAAACTACCGAACAAACAATAAAATGGCGTACCCTACTCAATGTCAAGCATTTTGTGAGCACATGCTAAGTGATGTGTTTGTGGATTCTACGCCGTTGACCAAACAAACTGTACCGTGTTGTATGGGATACAAATATAGGTACGGTTTACATACAAACAGACTGCGTTTCTAAGGATATCACAAGTTCTATAGCAAAGTACTTAATAATGTTTGTGATGACATCATATAATGTTGCAATATTAATTTATGTCCTAGGATCTTGAGCTAGTTTGGGACGATGATAGGTATCTCACATAATTATAAGTTTAAAAAACTTGAGAAACCGACTTCATTGCCAAACGGCTAAACCGATTTTAATGAAATTTGTTTGGGACAATCTGGACATAAGAATAACCTTCCAAATAAAAAAATAATTTTCTTAATCGGCTCATAAATGACGGAGGCATGCAGTTACAAACATTAAAAAAAAAGGCAACACCGATTTTAATCAAATTAAAATGGGACCAATCTGGAAGCAGTACCTTTCAGATAAAAAAATATTTTTTCAAATCGGGTCACAAAACAAATGACGAAGTTATGCGGTAAAAAACAACCGAATTGAGAACCTCCTCCATTTTGATTGGAAGTCGGTTAAAAAGAGCCATTAACACAAGCTTTACTTGCTTATTTCATTCTACACATTTAGAAATTGTAACAAGAAATGGGAGGCGATAATGCATATCCAGTTATTGTACACCCCGTTATCACGATGCCAGTTTCGATGTACCTTCTGACGCATAATGACCAATATAAGTACACTGTGGCAATTCAAATCATAGATTTTAGCTTTTTTGTTCTGGATACTTTATACGGCGGATCCGACTTGGATAGGTTAGGTTATGTTAGAACATATAAATTACGCACAAGGCGAAGGGCCGCTGGCGGGCCCTTTTTTAGCGAAGGGCCCGAATTTTTCTGTCGAAGAACTTATGTGCACTATGCCAGTACTCTCAAAACGGCGAAGGAAAACATCGTGTGGAAACCGGCGCGGCGTGTCGTAGAACCTAATAAAGTTCGAGCAACATGATGTGTCAAGCGTCACGCAAAAAGAGCCCGCCAGCGGCCTACTTAATAATAATAAATTTATTGAAATGTTACATTTATGTAGTTGAAGCGCTTGTGCCGAATACAAGTTACAAATAAATAAATATTATAGACAAACCACACAACACTATCTAGCCCCAAACTAAGCAGAGCTTGTACTATGGGAACCAGATAGCTGATATAATCCTTATATACATTTTTTTGTTAATACTTAAAATACAATATAACACCCAGACAGAGAACAAACATCTATGTTCACCACACAAATATTTGTTCTCGGTTGGGATCGAACCCACGACCTACGGCTCAGAAGGCAGAGCTACTACCAACTGAGCTGAGAGGCCAGTCAACTACTTACGTACTTGCGGAAAACCAGTCCGCACATCAAGTGCGGATGATGAATTTATCGAATTTTCCAGGCGGCGTTGCTGGGTTGCGGCGCGTCAGCTTTCAGTGTGTCATCCGACATCGCGGGCTCCATCCGTCTACCCGCGGCCTTCTGCGGAGTGTTCGGACACAAACCTACTCCTGGTAACCATTATTAACCATTAACTCTTCTCAACATCTCTCGAAAATATGTGTCGCGTGCACGAAAGGAGCCTCGTTGAGGCGCACTTTAAATCCTTTCACCACACTTGGTTCGAAAGAATCAGTGACACGATAAGAAGAACATCACTTGTCATGTCTGAAGCCTAAGCCTCCCCTCTCTTTCCAGGAAGAATGATTCTGAGAGGTATTCATCCACAAGATTTCCGCAATCTTTACAACTAATAAAGATTAGACCTATGCATACTTTTCTAAGTAGTAAGTTGAAGTCATAGTTAGTAAGTTGAAGTGGCAATGGGCAGGCCATATAGCTCGAAGAACCGACAACCGTTGGGGAATAAAGGTTCTCGAATGGCGACCACGAACCGGAAGACGAAGCGTAGGGCGTCCACCAGATGGACCGGCGACATTGTTAAGATCGCGGTAAGTCGATGGATGGAAAGGGCTCAGAATCGTTCTTCCTGGAAATGTGTAGGGGAGGCCTATGTCCAGCAGTGGACTTCTTCAGGCTGATGATGATGATGATGATACTATTCTACGAAAAAGGGCGTTTTTTTCTGCAACACAGTTTTTTAACTTCTGCAGATGTCATCGTTTTTCAATGGGTTAATAATTAGTGCACGAAGGAGCCTCTTGGAGGCGCACTTAAAATCCTTTCAATAAGAAGAATAATAGATAAATTATGTACAAACTGGTTTTTGTCTATGCTAATGTTATAAAAAGGAAAGATTTGTATGTTTGTAATGAATAAACTCAAAAACAACCGTTTGATTTCAAAATTATTTTACCATTGGAAAGCTACGAGTACATTCACCCTGAGTAACATCCTACTAATGGGCTATATTTGGATACAGTTATGCATAGTGAGTCCAAGCGCCATTTTCAGTTTTTTGGGAAATTACATAAACGCGTTTTTATTGGTAGAAGATTTGCATTTGCATCTTTAGAAAGTAAATCTATGTACATCGAAGCTTATATTTGTAATTTAACATGTTACAAGAAAAAAACACAAAAAAAGGTTTTATTTTGGAATATATCGTTAAAAATGCACTTGGACTCCTAATAAATATGATGTTCTCATTTTGCAAAACGAGTCCAAGAGACAAAATAATTATTTCTTCTGGAAGATTAGCTTTAAGTGCACGTGGAAACGAATTAATATGATGTACTCATTTTGCAAAATGAGTATAAGTATAACATAAAAATGTTTCCTGGACTATTTTCCTATCGTTTAATAAAAACCCCTTGAATTTCCGTATTTACTCAGCATCTTTTAGTAGATGTTACAGAGGATTGATAAAAATAAATAAAAAACTATTAAAATGGCACTGATAGTATGTCCAGAAAATAAAACAATATAATTATCATAATTTGATAAACAATAATAATTTAAAACAAGATAAGGACTATCTCAGATATAATTTTCAGCTTTCAGACAGACAGAATAATGATTGATGATATTATTGGTAAACACCAACCCCAAACCAAGAACATATCGGGTAGGATGTAGGATGGAGTAGGTAAATAATATATAAATCTACTCTTCTTCAATATGTTCCGGATCAAAAACCTAAATGGCCATCAACACCTTCAACAACAATATCATCTTCAATCGTGTCATCAAAAATCAAATCTTTGTCAAATGCTATAGCGTCGTTTGGGATATTATGCACTGTTTCATAATTTAATTTTAAATATTTTAGTTTTTTCTCTGAAACATTTTGTCCTTTCCTACCCTTTCTTTTCTTTACATCAATTTCTAAGCTTTCTTCCTCTTCTACTGCTCCTGCCTTGACATAATGAGGCAATGGATGATTTTAGGTTTCCTTTATCTTGTTTATTCTTAACCAATTATTATTGACCTTCTCGTCCACTGTTATCTTTTTTCTGTTGACAATAGCTTTTTCCTTTTCTTCAGTATTTGTGATTCTTTGTTCTGCAGCTTGCCATAACTTTCTTGTAGTCTTGTGGAGTATAAAGTATTAATTGCAGTTTCAGAAATATAGGGTGCTTTTCGAGGAGAGATCATCAGGTCTATTTTTATACTTTTTTGCTATATTGTACGCCCGAAATAGGTAAGCTGTTGGAACATAATTACTTTTAAGATGTTTCATACACAGTTATAATAATATTTTTATCTTTATCTTTATACGTGTATTCTGGCCTTTATTTTTTTTATTCTGTTCTCCGCAACAATTAAGTTGACCAAAGAATTAAGTTTTTGACTTTGGTAAACTAGTATAATATGTGCTTCCTTAAACATGACTTGGGTTCTTCTGCCAGCCTCTCCTTCCCAAACAAAGATTACGTTCAGAAGTTACAAACAACTGTCGCGTAGACTACTGATGCGTAACACTACGTCGTTTGGACTAGTAATGTTTAATGGAAATGTGCTTTTTCATCATAAAATTTGGTTGTTAGTTTGAAATTGGTTGTTGGACTTGTATTGCATTTCAAAATACTTAGTTTGCTATAGAAGGCGCTTGGACTGGGTATCAAAAAATACCACTTAGAGTGAAGCTGGCTGCAAGAGTGTTTTTTCTATGGCTTAATTATGCCCTAGTGATTACGAAAATGCGAAAAAATCAAAAAATGAAATTTGGCGCTTGGACTCCTTATGCATAACTGTATCCATTTATGTGTTTAAAAATAAATATAGCCTATATAATATATATAGGGTATATAGGGCTATATATAGGGGTGGGTTCGATCCCCACCGAGAACAAATATTTGTGTGGTTAACATAAATGTTTGTTCTCTGTCTGGGTGTTATATTGTATTCTAAGTATGTATTTACAAAAAAAAATGTATTCAAGTATTATATCAGTTATCCGGTTCCCATATTACAAGCTCTGCTTAGTTTGGGGCTGGGTAGTGTTGTGTGAATTGTCCACAATATTTATTATTATTTATTATTAAATGTCCACCCGTGCGAAGCCGGGACAGGCCGCTAGTTCCTGATAGATGAATTTCATAGATGAATATGGAAAAAGACCAAAAACAAAGATCTGTGGGCAGAAATACAAGACGCTTACACCAACTAAATTCCCACAAACATTATTCCAGGAATAATATCAATAGAGGGTCACATCCCCACGCTGAGCGACCCTCAGTTCTCGCGGTTCCTGACGACGGGGCCGATGGCGCGGAAGGCAGAAGACCTGCCGCTTCTGCTCGGCATCATGGCAGGAGAGAACCGGCAGAAACTGAACTTGGACACGCCGGTTCATATGAAAGATGTTAAGGTATTTTTGAAGATCTATGTTTTTAATTTTTTTATCGATTGTGCTTTTTAACTTTAGCTGCTTATTTCAAACCACATAAATGGGCTATGGCTAACTAGGTAACATAGGAGCTAGGAGCACTGGTGGTCTGGTGGTACTGGCCCCGCCTTCCGACCCGAAGGTCGTGGGTTCAAATCCACTCGTGTACCAATGAGTTTTTCTGTCGAAAAATTTATGTGCACTATGCCAGTACTCTCAAAACGGTGAAGGAAAACATCGTGAGGAAACCGGCGTGTTGTAGAACCTAAAAAAGTTGGAGCAACACGTGTCACGCAAAAAAGGCCCACCAGCGGGCTACTTGCGGAAAATCCTGCCCGCACATCCGAGCTTTTTTAATAAAGTTGTAAGGTGGTCCTGGCCATACTGTTACTTTTTTGACCAGCCCATTTCCATTCGAGTTTCTTGCAATGTGTCATATTATTATTACGAGCTGGTATGACCGAGCTTTGTTCGGTTTTGTTTTTGTAAATTGGGTTTTTAGAAATTATATTTAAATACGAATAACGTACTGATGAATAATAATTTTCGTTCTTACTAACAGCGCCATCTGCTGGAATAGCTAAAAATAAGTTTATATTTAAGTTGATTAAAAGATAAAGTGGATTGTTGAAAACGATTCTTAATTCTTTATTGCACACAATACAAAACATAGGAAAAGAACAGAAATAGCGGACAAAGGCGAGCTTAGCCCTGAGTAGAGTTTTCTTACAGCAAACCTTTTAGGCTAGAGAGAGGTGACTATATTGTGTGACGGGATATAACATTTGCAGGTGGTATACATGACGGAGGCGACGTTCTCCCCCGCGCTGCTGCCCGTGCAGCGCTGCGTCAAGGACGCCGTGCTGCACGCTGTCACCTATCTGCAGCACCAGTGCCAATGCACTGTCAGCGAGGTCAGTCTACCAACAGCTAAGTTCTGCCTTACCATAAGGTTGCATTTTCTATGACGCTATTTAACGATATCCCGCTGTGATTTGATTGTTACCAAATTTTAACCAGTCTTTGAAAGTGTAAAATTGTAAATATTATAAAACAGATGGCTTTTACTAAGTGAAACAGATGTTACTGTCTCCCATTGGTCAAAATTTAACAAAGAAATAGGCGGAGTCAGCTATACAACTTTATAGGCTTGTCAAAACCAAGAATTGTAATTTTTTGTTCGAAAATGTATTGACCTACCGTAGATTGTACAATCAGTCGTAAGAAAAATAAGTTCGTATTTACTAATGTATACTTTTGGTGACTCTCAAAGACAACTCTCTTGCATAAAAGAAATCATGTATGTTTTCAGGAAAAATTCAAAGATCTAGAAGATTCTGTGGAGATGTCTGTGTCAGTATTCTTCTCCATGAAGGACCTTCCCAACATGTTGGCAGACCCAGCTAATCCTAAGGTACTTATTTGTTAAATCCCGATCGAAAAGAGGCCTGTTTAAAGCTTGAGGTCTTAGCGTGTTTGTCTCTGTCTGTTTTAAATGTCATTTGGGAAACCCGTTGGGAATAGGGGTTCTCGGAACCACGGCCGATCATGTAACTTTTGTTGCAATGGTTTCAATAAATATCTTATTGAAACTGTCTTAATATCTTATTGAACTTTAAATAAATATTTCTGATTTCTGTCAATTTTCGATCACGTATCACTTCGAAAATTGACAGTTTCAATAAGATTTTGATTGAAACTATTGCAACAAAAGTTACATAATCGCCCTGCAGATGGACCGACGACATTGTTAAGATCGCGGGTAGTTAGCGGATGGAAAGGGCTCAGATTCGGTCTTCCTGGAAATGTGTAGGGGAGGCCTATATCCAACAGTAGACTTCTTCAGGCTGATGATGATGATGAAGTGCCATTTACAGCCGTAATGTTACTGATGACTAACTGAAAAAAAGGTGCATTGTTTATAAAACCGGGCCTAACTGTACCTCTGTTAGTTTATCAAGTTCTTTGTTCCCTATCTATAGATTAGGTGGCCTTGACAATGGCCCCGTATTGATAAGCCAACAGCTATCGTGTTAACACGAGAAAGTTCATGGTTACCTTAGCTTTTGCTTGGGCTGTTTATCATTTGTAATATTTTTTTTACCCTCCTGACGTAAGGTTATGTTATGGTAGAGTGATGATATTTGAATACTAGAATTTAAATTGGTAAACACTTTAGTTTTTTATCATCTTCTTAAATTTAAGAGACTTTTACTTCTTAACTTTTGTCGGGGTTTTGATGCAGTTTTCTCCAATAAGTCTTTTGAATGCGGCCTCCTTGACTTCCTTACAAAACATGACAGCGACCTTTTCTTTTAACTAGCTCACGTAACTTATTCTTGGCCTTCCTCTTCCTCGTTTTCGTTCAATCTTTCCTTCAATGATGTTCTTTATGTAGATGTCATGTCGTAGAAGATGTCCACAAACACTTTTTTTTTAGTTTTTTTTTATGATAATTGTTAAAAATAGGTGTATAAACAATTAGATAGTAAGATTTCTAGAAGGTTAAAGGGCGTCCAACATATGCAAAGCAACAGACGATGAATGGAGCGGAACCTCCAAAGAATCATAGGCAAGTATAGTAACACAAAACTACGCGGCAAAAATAGGGGCAAACAGGCAAGCAAAGTGAGCCGCGGTTTTTTTTGTTGGATAAAAAAACTGAATATGTGAATTTGGCGAGAGAAGCGAGCGCAAAATTTGTCATGTTTTTTTTAATAAAAGTACCGTTTATAACGTGTGTTATTTGTTAACAGCGCGACAGAAGCCTCATAACAGAGTTGTTGAAGCACCTGCTAGGCATGGCGTCGCGTTCGCTGCAGGCGCTGGGGTTCGCATTGCTGCATCGCACGCGCCTCTACATCCCGGAGGCACGCGACGAATTCTACGCGGCATCGGCGCGCAAGCTCAGAGACATGCAACAGGTATGTACTACATTATATTTATTTATTTAATAAAAAACACAGGCTTTTGTCTTTATCTATTGTCTGCCGTATGCCTGGTGAGTTGTGTTTACCAACACACTCCATCTTAAAATCGTTCAAATATAAAACTCAGCCAACCTAAAGAGATCACATTCGTAAGTTTATAAAATTAGCTCTAACTTTGAAGTAAAGGGTACAAAGGTTCGTATTGACATTTTAAGTTAACTACAGTACCTACACTGGATACGTTAACACGTCGGAGAGACACCTAAACTGTACCCGAAGTCGGAGTTTGGCAACCACATTTCGTTACCAAATGTTGTTGTCGTTTCGCCTACGTGTCTCTGTCTTTTGTATGGTCAAAAGATGAGACAGCAAAAATACGTTACGTAGTTAGAGTTGTTGTCTCATCATTAAACCATGCAAAAGAGAGAGACACGTAGGCGAAACGACAACAACATTTGGTAACGAAATGTTGTAAATGCACTGGAACTTCGGGTACTGGTAACAACAGCTGCGTCAACGCACGGGCATGCTATATAAAGAATTGACTAGGAATTATCTAATTGATGGTGTCTGGCAGACCCACCCCAGAGAGGATTAATTAGAGTTTATCTTTATTCTATTCCAGAGTGTGCTTGGAGACAATGGTGTTTTCATATATCCAGTATTCAACGAGGTAGCGCATCATCACAACCAGGTAATATTATATGAAATAATACATTGTTGCTACGAAACTAAGGTTAATGTTACTATTTTTCTTGCACAAGTAATAGTTTGGAGCCCTAATAGTATCCTTAAAAATTTCCTACGAATTTCCTACAATAGGTCACTGCCATTTGGTTTTTATTTATTATGATTTTTAAGATTAACAGATTCATAGACAATAACTATTTAATCTGGTCTAGGTTATCGGAGAAGGCAATTAGCCGGTCCATACGAATGATAACATTCTCTGCTCTGTCGCATGTACGTTGTACGCCCCAATTGCATGGGTCTTTTATAAATCTTTGCACTCGCATTCAATTGAATATACAAACATGAAACCCATGGAAACTGTTGGGTGTAAATTTGTTGATAAAATAGCTTAATTTTTATCAAGAAACGATAACAGTTCGACAGCATAAAAATTATGTTAAAAATCAGACCATTACCCAGCAATGGGACAATGTAGGTAGGTTATACTAAAAAACTAACGGTCACCAAAAGAGTTCCCTAAATTTTGGTGTATTTGACATGTAATTTAGCTTGTAAAATACCTTATATTTTTTAAAGTTTTTTAAATTATTATTATTTCTGTTTATTTCGTAGGTGTTTTTGAAAGCGTCCGGAGTGATGTACACAATGATGTTCAACATTCTCGGCATGCCGGCCACCAGTGTGCCGCTAGGCATGTACCGGGGGTTGCCGCTCTCCATACAGGTTTAGCTTTTTTAATCTCCGTATATTTTGTGTGGAAGATGTTTGCTAAATAATAAGATTTATTTTTGAATGTGTTCTTTTAATTAAACATAAATCGAATAATTATTACAGTTAGTTAGCGTGACCGCACTAGGAGCGAGTGTTACGAAAAAGTGTACCGATAGACTATCAAATTTGTCACGCGGTCACGCATTTATAAGCTTTAAAACATAAACAATATGCATGTAGCTTTGTTTACAATGGAATGGACAGGTACCCACTAACAACCTCCATACCAGTTTTACAAAACTAAGTTTTTATTCGCTATCCTGTTTATTACGTCAACATTTCGATATTGTTGCAATAGTTTCTTGTCTAATAACTTTTGTTTCGTTTCGTTTTTTATTGCTGTTGAAGCGCAAAATAATGTGAAAACTGACAGATACGACTAGGTTTTGATTGCAACAAAGAGAGTCCAGACCATGACAAGGTTATCTGGAAAAGATAGCTTTTAGTAATAAGACCGCCCATTGTATACTTTGATGTTTTTCGATTATTCTTGTGTTACTTTTATGTGGTGTGTAATAAGGTATTTTCATTGTGTCAGCGGCGTGACAAGTCTAATAGGTAGGTTTGACTGAAACATGTAATATCGCTGTGCAGAGTATATTATTAGAATACTAACAAAGTTAGGTATTTTAAGGTATAAAATTATGGAAGGTGCGTGAGCACGCCTTCGACAGTGTCTCAGAGGCTAATGAGTCGGAGGTCGCCCCTCGCCCCGCGCCCCGCGCCCCGCGCCTCGCGTCCCGCAAGACTCCTGACGTTGCTGTTAGCGCGCGGCGTGTACACATTGGCTGCCTTTATGGTAGTAGCTCTGCCTTCTGCGCTATGGTGCGTGGGTTCGATCCCCACCGAGAACAAATATTTGTGTGGTGAACGCAGAACGCAGATGCTGGTTCATCTGGGTGCTTTATTGTATTCTAAGTATGTATTTACAAAAAAAAAGTATGTAAGTATTATATTAGCTATCTCGTTCCCATAGTACAAGCTCTTCTTATTTTGGGGCTAGATAGCGTTGTATGGGTTGCTCCTCACGACATCACATGCACAATATATTAGCACCTGCCCACGGCTCTGTTCGCTACCCAAATAAACAATCTATACTTAACTTTTTTAACTGTTTTAGTATGTATGTTGATATTAATGTGGATTTCTTTGTAGGTAATAGCAGCGCCAAACCAAGACAGACTTTGTCTCGCGGTCGCTGCGGAACTGGAAAAAGGCTTCGGCGGATGGCGGCCTCCGCATTAACACTAGCATTGTATAACAAGCCAAACTTCATGGCCGGTCTGAACGTAGGTGCCAGCCGTCAGAAATAGATCTACAACTTCATTGACGTCATAGTGAAATTGTTATTTCTAGAAGCTTCTACGGTTGGCCTATGTCTAGCAAAGTCAAATTCAGGGGTGCAATTCTAGCAACACAAATCATTCGAGCGATCGCTGAATTCGATGTGAGTTGTCAATTTTTGTTTTGATTTGAAAATGGAACGCGGTTTCAGCGGTCACTCAGTCGATCCGTGTTGCCGGAATAGCATGGCTGTACTTTTTAGTAAAAAGTAAAAAGTTTTTACCCGACTTAAAAAAAATCGGCTGTATTGTTTTTATTCGGTAAAATTATAAGGATAACTTTGCTAATGAAACTAGAGGTGAGCTCTTCTTCTAGCAAATGATAATTGAATTTTAAGAGCAATCATAAAATATAATACAAAACCACAGGTGGATGATTGCATACAGGTGAAGGTGTATCCGATTCTCGCCGTTGTTATATTTGCTGATGCAAAGATTTGTTTTGGGTTTGAGTATTGGTTGATTTACATCAAAATGATGATCGCTAAAAAGAAATACTAGTTTTTTTTAATTATCTTATTTTTAAGTAAAAACTCTAGTTACAAATAATAATATTGTTAATATTTAGTATATTTAGTAACTGATAAAAAATTGTATAAGTTATCAACTTCTGCTGTCGACTGTACTAAGAATTGTTCATTATAAAATGTGACTGGATGTAAATATTTATTATATGTATTAAAATAAGCCGAGTTAGTTGAATACTACCACTTGTATGACGTGGTATATTTCTACAAGTATATACCACCTTTAGTGGTCGTAAAGCCATGACGAACGCATTTGGGTGTTCAAAACTTAGTCTACAGACTTGGTGTAGTACGAAAAACATAGTTTTATGTATTGTTGTACTTGAAGGTACTCTAAAAGTTAGCTTTTTTGCATCAAACATGCTTACATTCATAACTATTTTTTCGAAAGGGTTCCTATCGTGCCACTAATTCTTTTGAACCAGTGTGGTGAATGTTACTTGGACATCGTCGCCAATTATAATTGTTCCAGTATTTATTTATATTTTTTTTAACTTTAGGGAATTATTTTTATGTGGATGTACCTAGTTATAATATTACATGTTTTAAACTTGGTATTGGTTTTTGTATCAGGCAGAGTGCCCAAAAATGAATCAGTGTCCTATACAATAAGTAATAAGGAAGACTATGAACGATTTTGTGTGAAATTTTTTTTTATGTGGATTTATTTAAATGTATTTTGTTAAAATATTGAATAATATTTAAAATGCTTTAAATCTTGACTATCGCACATTTTTTGAACTGTTGAAATTTTCTAGTATATGGTTTTAGTAGAATAAGTTTTGTCGGGATTGTTAAAAAAGCATAGCTTCTTCAATAACAATTTGTATTCCTTTATAAGTGAAAATGTATGTACTACCTACCTCTTCCTAAATACCTATTTTTGACTCTTTTACAACCCCCAAATTATTTTTGAAATGTTCCTATATTGTAATGTTTTTCTTAAAACTCCCGATCTGAGTATTTATATTTATAGATAGTTATTTTGGTAGTATTCATGGACGTCTGAAAATGTACTTGATGTGTCTGATAACTTAATATTGTGATCTTCGAAGTGAAATTTTATAAAACTGATGAAATAAAACTAAGTTGGTGTATATCTACTGTATTTTATTTACCTTTGGCGAGAACTAACTCTCTAACTCATCAGGCTATATTCAAGTTACATGGTTGTGAAATCTCTGTCAAACAAATATCGTAGCGTGGGTCGTCCTTCGGCAACGTTTGTCCTTGGACGATGAAACGAACATCACGGGCAAGAGATGAGATTAGCACAGCCGGTCTACTCTTGAACGCGATTCCGATCTCAATCTTTTGCTCGAGCTTTTTTAGGTTCTACGACACGCCGCCGTGAAGGAAAACAGGAAAACGTTTTCCTTCACCGTATTAAAAGTACTGGCATAGTGCATAAGTTTTGACAGAAATCCTATGGGTTTTCTGTCAGCATTCCGACAAAACTAACATAAAATTGCGATCGGAATCCCGTTCAGGAGTAGGTAGACCGGCTGGACCGTCAATAGTGGCACTACAGAGAGAGGCCAGCAGTGGGTGAAGTAAGGCCGTGGTTTTTTTTTTATACAACTAGCTTATGGAACAAGTATATGGCCCACCTGATGTTCAGTGGTGACCATCGCCTAAAATAAAGCTATGCCTCGTAGGACACTTCAGGAATATGCCCTACCACGCACTGCCCTGCGTCAATCAACAGACATACAGATGTTCAGTCTCACGGCCAGTGATGATGATGATTAGGAACATAAGTCGGTTGACAACTGATCTGCCTACTCACTAGCAACCAAGTTTCTAGGTGTCAGTCCACTAAATTAAAGAACTGAGGAGGTCATAAGAAATTGAGCTTGAGTTTCTCTGCATTCCTATGCATATTTTGAGTCCGTCAATCGTACTGCTACTGTTCTGGATAATATTTTCTGAGAATGTTCCTAATTCCATATAGACTAAAGGATGTAAGTCATAGGATGATAAAGCAATGAAAACTCAAAACTATGTGAAACATTTATTTCAGTTGTAAAAACTGTACAATTCCTAACAAACTTATAAATAAACATGGACCTCGCATGGCACTCCTGACGCACAAGCCGCATCGCTGTCGGTTCAGCTTCCATAGCAATGCACGGAACAAACATCCAATCACTTGGCATTTGGGGCAACATCCTTACAAGACAATTTAACAATAATAAAAAATCGGTTGTCTGTAAAGTCGGTTTACTGACGATAGTTGAACGTGACAACGTCATAAGAAAATACACAGATGTCGAACGCTGCCGAACACGGAGGCCGATTGTGCCTCTTTGTCGCTCGTTCCGCGCTCTGACTTGCACTTCAAGCCTTAAATGGAACGCCTCAGAGCGAGGTAACGCCGCATGACGTCATGTTTTTTCGTGCGTGCAGCCGGCTCCATCGAATTATAAGACGTTGTCACGTCAAACTCTACTTGAGATTGTTCCGTACATTTCTAGTACTTATTGGAAGCTTTTCCTAAATGTAACGCCGTCATTACATCGTCAAAATGATGATTTTTTTATTCAAAAATTTGATGATCGTTTTGAGCCTGTTTTGTCACTAATTTTGGAAGACATTGTTTCGAAAACGAAAAAATTAAGCTAAAGCGCAAAGCTGATGATTTAATAAATGTTTTGACGATATAACAAAGACCAAAATGAATTTATATAGACATCAGTCAAAAGGGATAAAACATAATTTAATGGAGATGGTGATAATTCAATTATTGCATTACAAAAAAGTTACTTAAAACTTTGTCATTGTTTTTTTTTCGGTTATTAGATAGAGAATTGAACCAAATGTTCTTTCATGGGTTCGAATCCCACTCGGTCTCTATTTATAGAGGAAATATTTTAAAATCTTTGAGATTTTCTTAGAATTTCAACATTATAAACCTAACGAAAATATCTGTTGTTTTGTCAAATTAAGTTATTTTACAATAATGCAACAATAGAATAAACACCATTGTAAAAGTATCATCGATGTTGCGTTCAAAAGTTTCGTATTTTTTGGAGCATTTCAATACAAAAAGGCGTAGAACCGCCGATTGAAAGGGCATTTTGTTGGCAACTGTTCATTCAGTTTGAATCGTCCCTTACACTAACACGGGATATAATGTAAAATATAAATATGTACACTCTCAAAAGCACCTTATTTGACACAGGGCGAAGGTAATATCAATTTTGTTCTGGGTACAATCACCGATTACTGGCCTTACTTATAAAAGTCCGTCAAAAAATAAACAAAGCTTAAACTTATATCATCTCTTACCAATGGGTAATGAAAAGTGATAGTGCTAATTTTAAGCAATGTTTAAATTTAAGTAACGTTTATATGTAGGTAGGGTTTGAGGCGTTTTCTAACCGAAGAATAATTAAAAACAATAATCAAATACTCACTCATAAATATGTACGCTTTTTAAATATATTCGTTTAGAAAACGCCGTTCAGTATTTCTGTTAATCATAAGCATACTAATAAACTAAAACAAAGTTAGTATTCCACTAAAAAGTTTATAACAAAAGTAACTACTACTTATAACGATCATTCATCGATTAATATTCGAATTGCTATAATATTAACAAAAAATATATAATGGGTCAACAAAATTCTAAATTAAATTATGTACACTAAACCTAACTTTGATTACATGACAGTGGTACTAAGAAACATACACGCATTGGATTTCAGATTATAAAAGCGATTGATATTTTTGCGAAATGCAGCAAAGAAATTCACATAAATGAAAAATGCATTTGGTAAATGGAAAAATTGAGAGAATAATCTCTTTCAAGTATAATTGTATCAAATGATGCATAATCTCAGACAAAAATAAATAATCCGTCATTTTAATACTGAAAATGAAAATAAAACGTCGACTATACATAAGGTCACTTATCTGAGCAATTTTGATTTATTACAAGAACATTACAAATATAACTCATTGATAAAATGTGCGCAGAAAGAATAAAACATTATAAATAAAAACAAAGATTTCGCGCAGTAAGAATAAATAATTTAAAAATCTAATAATATAAGAATAATTTCCTGACTGACTGGCATACAACGCACAGCCTACACCACTGATTCTAGGGATGTGTTTTGACTTTGGTGTTCCTTGTAGGCTTGGTTGATAATACCTAGATTAAAAACGCTATAAAAAGATAGCTTTAAAACGTTTCAAAATGATTCTGGTGATTCAATCGAATACATTTCTTTTGATTTAGTATACTAAGAACGGAGTATTGAAAATGGGAATCCTTAGGTGTCCCAAATTAAAGATTTATTCATGCAAGTTTCTCCGAGATGTTTTGTATTGTAGGTAAACAAACCAACGCGGACGGAGTCGCGAGCAACCGCTAGTAATAAATAAAAGCCTACACCGTACCGCCAGTGATTATAAAATTATACATTTTATACAAAGTTACGTATTATTTCTGTTTCGTTATTCGTTGTGATAAACACGAAATTAAAATATAATAAATATTTATTAAACATTCAACGATTATAGGCTAAGTTATGAACATTTTTCATAAATGTTTTATCGTTTTCAACTAAAAACAGATAATTTATAAATGAAAATTAAAGAATTATAGAACACTGAATATAATTTACAGAAGTTGTTTCAATTCGTAGATTGTAACTCATTTGTAAAAGTTGTTCGATTGACTCAGCGTTCTTGTAGCGCAGATGGCGTTGCTATTTTGTTTTTGATGCGGTTTCTCAGATCGGCCGCGTGAAATTCGCCGGGAACATGCCTTTTTCATTTGTTGTCTCTTTCACTCCCATCAGCCAACCCTCCTCCTAGAAAGATAAATACTATTGTTAGCATGTACAAATTGTTATCATATTCTTGCCATTATCCCACTTCATGCCCCTGTTATCTTTTCCTTGGAAATGTACAAATATTCAATTATCATTTTGACCGTATGTAGTGGCAACGGGCAGGTCATATAGCTCTTAAAACCGACAGCTGAATGGTGACCACGAACCAGAAGACGAAACATAGGGCGCCCACCCACCAGATGGACCGACGACTCAGAAAGGGCTCAGAATCGTTTTTCCTGGAAATGTGTAGGCTTATGTCTTAGCAGTGGACTTTTTCAGGTTGATGATGCTCAAGATGAGATCTCTATTCTGAGTTTCGCTCACTGTCGTCGCAATATCCAAAAACTATGAGCAAGTTTTTAGACAAACACGAGAAGGGTCTCTAGCGGGTAAGTTGCTTCTTACTTGAACCAACTATGGAGAATGACAGATTAAGAAGAGTGTAGGTCCTAGGACACTTCCTTGAGGAACTCCGAAATGGATGCATTCCTCCTCACTTTGGAAACTGTCTATTGTCACATACTAGGTACGGTTTGTAAGATAGCTCCGGAACATATCGAGGGCAATGCCTATAATGCCTATAATGATGCTCCAATTTATTGACCAAGCTAGGGATTGACACGGTGTCGAATGCTTTGGATAGGTCAAGGAATATGCCAAGAGTTTTTTTCTTTACGTCTGTATGTTTTATAATGCAGTCTGTAAGTTCTAAGACTGCATTTTCCGTGGATCTACCTCTTCTAAAACCAAATTGGTTGTGAGATAGGATGAGATACAACGTCAAGTTAACGTACCAGTTAGTTGCACGCATGCGAGGTTTTTCTAATTTCAGTTGATGGTGCTATTATCTAAGGTGAGCGAACGCCATTTTCTCTCCCCATTAAAGTGATAAAGACGTTTCAAAGTGATTCTTGCAATATAACTGAATAAAGACAATTTTGAGTTTTGAGTTGAGTTGAATTAAAACCACGAGATTAGGATCGGAACTACTAGCCTACCTTTTGAGCTAGTTATAAAATATGGATGTCAACACACCTGTTCCTCGGGGTCGTCGTACTCGACGACGCGGATGACGTCCCCCACGTCGAAGGACAGTTCGTCGGAGTCCTCGCGCGTGTATCGGTAGGTGGCGCGCACGCGGTACAACGTGCCCGCCGGCAGGCCTGACAGCGTCGCCCCTGGAACCACACGCAACACCACATAATGTCACACAAAGATACCATCTGACAGGTATAACTAGCGGCACATAACTCTAGCGGTGAGCGATACGCACTGCGCATGCGTCGTAGTGTGCCATGTCGCGCACACTGGATGTGTGATGTGTGCAGAGTGTCCTATTGGTACAGAGAGCGGAGTGCGACCGGAGAGCCAATCAGCGCTACGCACGTCCGCCCTTCATTCCGCTAGCCCCCCTCAGGTACCTTATTTTTGACTTCTGCGCAATAACGGTCAGCGCTAGAGTTATGTGCCTATACATTGGTTGTCCACTGTGCTTGACCATTTCGCAACAATCAGGTATCGTCATTTCAAAAATTCTAAAAACTTTGTCACACTATACGCATTACCATTGTGTATTGTGAAAGAAAAGAAATCATTTTTACTTTACTTTACACTAACATTAAGGACGCTTCTTACACCGGAGGACAAATCGTGCATGAAACCCACCTTTATTATAACCCCTACACCACCATGAATCGAGCATACACGGTCCGTCATCCGGTGTAAAACACGGACGTCTTACCGACCTATTTCAAGATGTACTAATGTACCTTGCATTTTAAAAATCATACAGTAGCGCTACTGAAATTGCGAAGTAAGCACTAAAAATTTAGTCTACGGCTATCATTTCAGCACTGGCAAATTAAGTTTAGGATAGTATCAACTAAATCAACATAATTCTTTAAATCAATTTTAATGTATTATTTTTTGTTAAGAAATATTAATACATTAGTTTGGGCTAAATACTTGTTATAAATATTTACATACATAAAACAACTAAAAAGCATTAATGCAAACAAACTGTACATAGAAAGTATACCCATTCTGAAAAAAATATATAAATACTAAATACAAATTAAAGAAAAACATTTTAAATAAGTTCCATAATATTATTGACAAATACATATAAAGTAAAACATAAATAAGACAAAGACAAACTACCTAACACAAAACTATCCAAATGTTAATTAATCTCAACTTATTATTATTTTTTTCAATTAGTTATTAAACATAAATTGTAGTTTATTCGTATTATAATGTTGTAAGTTTCCTTACCAAAGCATCTGAAAATGAGATATGAGTAGCCCTATACCAATTCTAACTTTTATAACATTTATTGAATACTAAACAACAATGAAATTTTGTTACAAACTAAACAAAATAGACATTTGTTGTCAAATAAAAAAATTAAGAACTAAAATAAAAAAGCCAACGACTGTATTGTGTCCTAAACAAAACAGGGATTTCTTTAGATCTTGATGGAAATAAGGGGACTCCAGAGCTTAATAAAATAAAATTTAAAAAATAACTGTGACACAGCTGAGTGGCCTTTTCTCATTAAAATAGGATACCACGTATAATGTACGCGCTTTAGGTTTAGTTCTTTAGGTGTATGTATACGTTTATTAAAATAAAATTATTAAAAAAGCAAATTATACATTAAATATTATATTTTAGGCAATTTTAGATATTTTATCCTGTGGTATCATAATAATGTGAACAGGCCTGTAACTTACCAACGGGTATGTCGTATACTTCGTCGTTTTTCGCCTCCTCCTTATTGTTTGGTTTGGCGTCCTTTTCTAACTCTTTCGTGTCTACATCTACTTGTCTCTTTTCTTCGAGGTTATTATTCTGTGTCTCCTTCTCTGGCACGGGTGTTCCTGGGAGAATTTATTTCATGCTATTTTCTATACAAGTGTGCCAACATCGCCTTGGTGCTTTTATACAGTGAATATTTATTTCAATTGACCTAGGGTACTCAGGTGTCTTGTGGAGTATGGGATATAATTTATTAAGATATACTATCGGGAGCATGATTTAAAACCAGATAGATAGATGGTATAGATTGCTGAATAAATAAAAAAATTGGTTCGTGACTGAGCTATATTTATAGAGCTATATTTATATTTTTCATAATAAATGAAAAGAAAGAGCTATAAAGAGATAGTAATAAATTATACATCCAATGTTATGTTTTTGAAGAGATAATAAAGTTCAAGAAAGTTTGAGACAATAATCTAGCATGCTATCTACAATACAACATCTAAAACCTTACACACCGATAATTTGAAGCCTCAAACGGTAGCAATATACAGATCATCCCTAGCAAAAGTCGATACAAAACCAACCCATGTTCTATAACACGTTTAATCTTAGTTCCAAAAACTTGCACGGCCCAGAAGCTAAATTCACCGCGGCTCATAAGCGCACCCGAATGGCATAACAAAAACTGCAAACAACCCCTCGTAGGTTAGTTAAAAAAAGTTTAGTTTTTTTACCCATATTAATTAAGGTCATACTGGTCGCTTTTTTAATTCTCCAAATAGTCTATATTTTTTTTGTAACCAATGATGTGACAATGAAACAAATAAGTAAAACTGTATGCTAGTTATATTTGTCTTCGATATCTTAAGATAATTTTTATCTTTAAAATCCAGTGTAATCTTTCAGTTACTTACCTACAGGTATATCATACAATTCATCGACCTTCTTCACCTCCTTGTCTTCCACGTTGTTGTTGGTTGTCTCGTGATGTGCTGCTTTATCATCGTTGAGTCTAGCCGGCGCGGTCGGTGCCACGTCGTTCTCTTCAGGAGTCGGAGTGGAAGCTTTAGGGGTTTTGTGTGGAGGGGAAGGAGTTTCCGGGGAAGGGGTGGGAGGAGGTGAAGGGGTTTGCGGAGGGGGGGAAGGTTCGGGTGAAGGGGGGGAGGCTCCGTTGATGGCCGGCGAAGAGGGAGGCGCTACACGCACACACAAACATGCTTTGGTTGGAGATATGGATTGAATTCATTATAAGCTTAAGTATGACCAGATGTTGAATTTTAAAGGTGTGTTGATGCTTTTTTGAATTCAAAACATGTTCCCAAACAACAATTAAAACACTTGTTTATACAATGTAATATAGATGACAAACTTGATATCAATCAGAACTTTGAAATAATACCATTTGTGATAGTAATAAAACTTGTAGTCTGAACAGTTGTGGAGTAATTTGTCATCTGTATCTTGTCAGTGTGTTAGTGAACATCAATTTTATTTTCAAGCCAATCAAAAACCAAACACATTGTCAAACTCTTAATTTACAATGAGACAGCAGTGGCTAGAATGGCAACACTGAAGGTTTGCAGGTGACAGGGAAGACTGTATCCTTTAGAACTAAAGATAAGTATTAAAATGCTTTGACACTAAGCGCTTCAATGCCGTGCCGTCTCAGTATGAATTTTGCTAAATGTTCACAAACAGCACAAAAGCCAAACTTACACCTAAAACTAACATTATCGTCTTAGATACCAATTGAAGAAGGAGGAAGAAATAGTTTATGTCACATACGCACTGTTCCTCTAAATTATTGATGAAATTCTAAGCTGAGGCACCCATAAATAAATGATTTGACTTTTTTCCTAATGTCAACCCTAAAACCGTTTAATGTTGAAGTCTCCCATAGGGTTAAGATCCAGTGTACCATATTCTTACAAGACTAAGATTTGTTCTTGATATTTGAACGCTTAGTCAGAGGAAGAGGCGTTTGACTTAAAACTCTTGTCATAATGTGTCATGTCTATTTTCTAAGTCAGAATAACGGGAACAACCCGTCTGCAGAAACTAGTTTTGGAGCTATAATATTTTTTATTCTTCCGAGCCGTGTGGTGCCTAGTTTAAAATGATCTTTATCCTCACAGGGTTAAGTAGTTAGAGTACTAACTTTGCACAGTGCTAGTATCGCTGGCGCCGTTGGTTCCGTTCCCGTTGATGGCGGGCGGCGGCGGCTTCTTGTAAGAGCCGCGCTGGCAGTCCGTGGCAAGCTTATCAGTTATCGCTTCCAGTTCGTTGTATACCTGCAGGTAGGGAAATGTTTGTTGAAAGCTGATATAGGTGATCCTTCAATGCTAAAATGACTCTTAGCTAAGGTATATCGTCCAACCACGAAAGCCTCTTCTTGTGAGCATACCAATCTTCTCCTGGGTTTACCCTAAAATATAGGTCGTATCGCGACGGAATAACAGTTGTATCTTCGATCTGAGTTTTCAGAATAGACTTGTACTTGAATGGATTGAGTGATATCGTATTATTTGGATTGAGACCAACTTGCCACACTGCCGGCGCGTCGTGCCACTCGCTGTTCATGGTCTGTAGGACGGCAAGGGGTACCTTGTTGGTCTCAGAGTGGAAGAGCTGCTCCGCCGAGAAGAGAGTCTGCAGGTTGTTGACGTAGAAGAGCACGCGCGAGTCGAACAGCGCCGGCAGCTCGTCGTGCAGTTCGCTGTTCATTATCTCGTATGTGCGCTTCGCCTCTTCCAGCTGTTCGCGACCTTTCGTTACCTGGAACGAGTAAGATCATCATCATTGTCAAGACAAAGAGACGCGCCAGGTCATTCGACTACAGGGTAGTAGTAAGGGTTCGACAACACATTTCGCAAGATCACAGACATGAATCAATTCTACGCCATATGGGCACTTGCAAGGTGATAGCAACGCTTAACTTACTTTGACATCGTCCCTTCGTTTAGCAGCATTCGCTTGCAGGTTTTGGAAGCTGTGTCTCTGGCTGTCGTAGTCCACTAATTTTCGGCCGCGTTTCTCTATTTTTTTCTGAAAATCACAAACAAAGCCCGTTATAATGGTGTCTCCATATTGCCAAGAGAAATTCACCGAAAGCATACATTCACATTCACAAGAAATGTGGAGTGCACAGTGACTTTGCAGAATAGTTACATCTAATGGGGCCCAGGTATACTTCGCGTCAATTGAAAAGAATGCTAGAAGACATGGATATTTGGTGGTATGAGGTGCTGATTTTGCATGGGCAACCACACCCCCTCCACTTTCGTCCGGTGTTCTTTTTATGTGACGTTACCTGTAACATAGAATACAACTCACCCTGACTTCCGGGAACTGGTTGGTGTAAGTGTTGAGCGGGATGAGCACCTGGTCTCCGAGTTTGTGCGAGTAGTCCTGCCACAGCATCTCCAAGTTCTGTGCCTGTACGTAAAGCAGGTCGTGGCCTGACCAGCCGCTTTCGTACACCTCCGTAATGGCTTCCATCAGGGTTTTGGACGCTGTTTGTACCGCTGCAGACAGATTTTTATGTCAGAACGTGACGATTTACGATGTAATTTTGTGGCTCTTGAATTCTAGGTCCTTTGCGAAATATAAGGAAGAAAAAAATCTAAATCGTGTAAAGTTCCATTCCAGCCTGAGGAGATGGCTACCGTATTTGCTTCTGTTCAATTCAACCATTTTCGATAAAAATTCGGTTCATAGTAGCGGCAGCGTGTGCCTCTAGTAGATGATTTGAAAGATGACTAAGTATTAAAGTAATATAGTAATCTGGTACACAGCAGAATACACGCAAAATACACATGAACAGAACTATACGTAAGCTACATTTGTAATAAGCTCTCCTTCGCGTTTAAATCGCTCACCTCGTATACATCTTATGTAGTTGTTGAACTCCTTCTGAAGTCTGGTGGCCTGCTGGTGTTGCCTGTTGAAGTTCTGTAGGTGCTCTTCGAATATATCGTCCAACGTCCGATCTACCTTGCCTAGGTTTTGTAGGAGCTGTGAACAAACAGAGAGAAATTTAAGTTTCCAGCTCTTTAATTTTAATCATGTCATGATATTTTAGGATAATAATATCACAGTATTTTTCTTTCATCCATTAGTTTAGCTTTTACTTCCTGGATTGGATATTAAGGAACAATGATTCAGAGACTCCTATTTCGCTTATACTCAGCAGGTCAGTTCTTCAGGCCGATGATAATGATGCCAATAATAAAGGGTAATAAATGGTTTAATAGAGGTTTGCTTATAGACGAAAATAACGATCTAAACGAGTAGTTTTATATTGCAACTTTGGCAATCTTAGTATCATTATAATCATTACGTTTTGTAACATACATTATCCAGTTTTCAACAGCACTTAACCTTTGGATAATGCAATTTGCTTAGTTTCGAAAGGTTTCCTAAAAAGGCAGTTCAATTTAGTTGTTTCTAATGGAATTTCTATTCAGTTTAAGATAAATACTTCGGTTTTTGAACAAAGCAGTGTGGATAGTATCGAACAGTTGGTGGATTATCCAACCTTGATCCATGAGCCTTGGATGCAATAGGCGATTCCAATTGCATAACTTAATTCGCAGCAGTGCCAGTCTTTATTAATGTGTTCCTGTGCAATGCTATTGTATAATACCTATCGCTATTGTATATGTGTTTGGAATGGAATCTTTTGCAAAGTTCAATTGCCTTTCTGTTCCTCGGTTTTACACAGTGGAACCATCGCGAGCTTCGGTCATATTCGCAATATTATTTACCTACCAACTGTTAACCAGTTTTGGGAATAGGACATCTCTATTCGGATCAAGCAAGAAGTTACGTCTCTAGTGTAGTATTGTTAGCCGTGTAATAAAGTAAAACAGAATTGTAGCTATAATCAATGAACAGTTATCGACTTAATACTAGTTAGGTGATTATAAGTGTACCTATATCTAGGAGAGTGATGAGTATGGATGTGGATGGATATGTGGGCAGAGGTAGACCAAAGAAAATATGGATAAACTGTGTGGAAAATGACATGCATAAGAGAGGAGTGAATGCAGAGATGATGGCTGACAGGGGGGAAAGATGGAGGAAGAAATGTTGTGCCGACCAAAATGGCACAATATTTCTCATCAACCACCATTTCCACTAACCCCACATAAAGTGGGATAGGGGCAGGAGAAAGACTACATAGCTACCTACTGGTCTTTCCATTAGACGAAAAAACAAGATTTTATCATGGCTATTTCTTTTCTAATCTAAAGATATGAAGATATCTAAAGTTGGATATCCACAATCATGTTTGAAGTTCAACAACTATTATTATACGTATTTGAATGTTTGAAACAAAGCACCGTTTAATCGTGACGAAAATATAAACAAGTTAGCATAGCATTCCCAATAAGAAAGGTCATTCTTTAGTTAATCTAATATGACCTTGGTCCGGATACGGAAAATCAGTGTACCGGAGCACTTGGTTTATCTAACTGTATCTTCGTCACGTGGACGGAATCTTGAGTAAGGTCAGAACCAGGGATACGATAAATATTCACGAGAACGAACGGGGACGAACGGAACCATGGCATGGGTAATTAAAGTTTTGAAGACAAGCTCATGTATCTAGAATACTAGTTTTCTTTTCATGGTAAAAAAAAGTGACACGATCAAGTTATTTTATGAGGAACCAGTAAAAGACAGTAATGGTAAAGAAAAGAACATAAAATATAATAAAATGACGATGCGAATATGCGAAGAAAATACCAGAAATGATTTCTCAATTTCTGGCATGGGAATGCCTCTTCTGTTGTCCGCAGAAAATATTTGGCAAAAGATCAAACTCTCATGAAAACCTATCGAATCTCCTTGAAGACACTCCTAACTCCCAAGTGTTCAAGATACGAGTAACGTTCGAACTCAAGATGTTAAACTTGGCAAAAACAGCCCATTTGAATTTTAAGCACGATCTACAGCATAAACAGATTTGCAATGTGAATAATTGAAACATTACGTTTCTCAAACACCTAATTGGGTTTGAATGCTCGTTTCCATACCGCTCGAAGGAACTGAAATCCGTTAATCTAAACGCTAAAGTGCAGTTAGATATCAGCCTTGTCCATCAAATATAGGAAGTGGTTAGGTTTCTAACACTTGTTGCCTGTTCTTCTAGGCTTGGTCGCGTGGAACTGGCACCTAGACTCACCTAGCCGTTTCAAAGTGATTTTTGTAATTGAAAGAATAACATTTTATTGAGTTTGAGTTTTGCAAATAGCAAAAACCCGAAGAGTATTGCGGATTTACAAAATTAACTCTTTGGGCTAACTTGATTGTTTTTTAGCTGTGGTATTTTCGTTAGTGGGTGGTTTCATTGACCAAGTGTTGACACTATCACTATTGGTAGGTGTGACAGTTTCATTCAATTAGGTAACTTCAACATTAACATATACGTAGGTAATGATGTCTCTTGCGCCACAGCATAATAATTTTATTGTAATAGTGTTGCCATTTCACACCCACTTAGCCAAATAACCTCGCTTTATACCAGCAACGCATATTTGTACGACAAATATTAATTGATAAAAGTAAACGTTACTTATCTCTGACGTAGTTATTACACCAGAAACTTAATTTCTTTTAATATTGAAGAGTTTTATTCTATCAAGTTTAACCTTGTTCTATAATTACCATATTGTTCAAAAAATTAAACAGTTATTTTTAGGCTTACCTACTCCTATCCTCGAGTATTATGTTTTGATATGTAATGTTTCTTCGTGATTCAAGACGCTATTTTATCTCAGGTGTGGCTTGTTAGTACTTGAGGTAGACGAGTCTTGCAAACAATAAGCCTTGCAATTGTCGCTCCAAGGTCGCTCTATGACAGATTGGATGCGAGCTCTTATGAAACACAAGGTTACATTACTCAAACCCAAGCAACTTTTCTCTTTCATACCATAGTAATAAAGACCTATTTGAATCTCGAATAATGTAGCGCACCCTGCGCTAAGAAACTGGTTTGAAATACTTTGAATATTTCCCCGTGAGAGTTCTACTTGACTTGAGAAAGTTTAAACTTGTTTTAGGAGGGAAGCTGTTAACAAGAGTTTAACTGAGATAATGAGCATGAGTAAAGTAATTCAATGATTAAATCACCTGAAACTTTCCACAACTCATAAAAAATAATAGTAAAAGTTGATTTATTATGAAATCTGAGCTCATAATCCGACGCATTGCAATGCTAATACGCCACGTAATGTCATTGACCGTCCATTGTCCCTTTCTAGGAAGTCCTGCGATGGATACCACAGATGATATTGATTTTGTTCACTGTGGCTATAATAACACTGAACGTAGTTCCTTAGATGCTAATAAAACAACCATTGCTAAGATAGAAAAATTAACGGAGAAACAAGTTGATAAAGAAAACAATCTATCTATAATCCTAGGAGTACATGATTGATCAAGTCTAAACGGTTGGATCAAGGCCAACTAATATAATTATGAGGATTTTACCGATTCTATTTATACAACGAATATTATTGGTACACCAACTAATAAAAATACGGGAAACTAAAACATTACATGTATTTGATTGTGATAACTAATTAAACCAGGTCATTGATCCAGATAATAACCAATTATTAACGAATAAGGAATTATTGATATACCTTAAATAAAAGGAAGACTAGAGTAAGTAAAAATATTTTTTATTGTCTATGCAACAATGAATAAACTAAGAATGGTTTTTTTTAAAGAAAACAACACAATCGCTATTTGAATAAGATAGTAAAACTAATTTGTTTAATCTTGTTTAAATAGTATTCTAGTTGATCAAACAATATAAGCTTTAGAGAGTTTATAAAGTCTTTGTAGATACTTGAATTTGGTTGTTGGGGTCAATTTGCGAGAGATTTCAGCAGGTATCTGATCATTGGTTTGTATTTTATCATAAACTATCTGGGAAGTTTCAATCTACCTGTCCGTCCGGCACACGTCACGTCCGCTCTCGCTTCCTTTCAATTTCAATTGTCTTTGACCGAGGCCTCTAATTACGAGTACCCATTGTACGACGAGTACCCCAGCGCCAGCGCACGCGCCGATAACTGCAAGCGTTGTGTAATCCTTATATCTCTTTTTATAGGGCTTACTGTTAAACGATTGTTTTGTTTGATTATCGCGTTGATTGTGATGTTATTGAACTTTTGGATTTTGTTCATGTTTACCAATTTGAGTTATCAACTTATCAGCAATGTTTTTTTTTGCAGTACGTACAGGTAGATAGCTCGTATTACCTCTAGATACAGTCAGAAAAAAGTATGACGTTTCAACAAGATAAGTGATTAAAATTAGGCAGTAGTATAATCATTGTTGTGTGTAAACAAAAATACAACAAGAAGAATAACATGTTTGAGGGAATAATTTTGTTAGGGATATATCGTGGAATCCTTCACTATGATAAAGTTATCAAAACAAAACCATAATAAATATTCAAAACCAATATTAAGGAGGAAAAATGAAGGGAAACCATTTATTAGTCAATAATGATCAATAATATTCTGCATTGCATCATACGGAAATAATCGTAAATTCGGAACCTAAGTAATCACAGGATTCGGTAAAGTAGTCTAATATCCTATTGGAATTAGTGATTTAATTGCTTCAACACAACAGCATTTAACTGATTTTCAGGCGTTCTAGATAAGCATGTCGTCATAAACTGATTTATTCGCTTGTAAATTCATCGTTTGAGCCATCAATGTTTCGTTTGGACGTGTGCTAAATATGAAAATTCAGCCTTGAAATCCTACGTTTGATGGAACAACTCATACTACATTACATATTTCAATTATTTTTTAAATCTTTGTCCATCGTTACAATTAAAGCGATTATTTTGCTGAATCAGGTCAACGGCATACTAAAAGCTTATAAACGTAAAATAAATCTTCATTTCGGTACAACTTAATATCATTATTTAGAAACTAAAAGGAAATTAGGCTTTTCATGCTACACGTATTATATTCATAAAGAGATTCTCTTTATGAATATAATACGTAGGCATGTTCATCAAAGTACTTATATTTGAAACACTGGTTATATAAACCATAACAGCTAAATTATTGACCATAGGTATATAGTATTTGTATAAACAAGTTTTGAATTTAATGATAATGATGAATGCCATAAAAATAGATAAACCAATCGAAAGGATGCACTCCCCGTTGGCAGCGGTACAAACATGTGTCTCGTCTAAAAATAGCAATTCAAAAACAATTTAGCCGGTTTTACTAAATATTTGTTTAATAATTTCGGCTAGCATAATTATTTTTCTTACAAAAATAAGCAGAATTCCAGCGTAATAACGTATATTACACACTCGTTTTTATTTACGAGCCAGCATGTTGTATATGGAATCGTTATTTTTTTACTTTCAATGATTTTTATTTTGTCATCGTATAATTTTCCTTGTACCAAATGTATTTAATCATCGAAATTAATTTATCTGCTACTCGCTTAACTACCTGCACTTGTAGTAGCATACCTAATAGTAGCGTTCTTTATTAGTAATAGTAGAACTTTTTCAATTCCTTGGATTGCTTTTTCTTACGAACAAACCTACCCACTTCTAGTTTGATTGAATACTCTTCTATCGCTATACACAGATCAACATTATTCTAATCCAGAACAGGTTCCGCTTCCAAATTGGAATCAATCACTTCTGTGGCACGTGCCACTGAACTTCTGTTTTCAGATATTGTATTAGTAAGTGGACATTTATATTCCGTAACCACATACACTGGAATACCGTAACTTTCGTCAATTTTTAATATTTTGGTATGTGTAATGCGTTCTATTCTGATTGGCTTGAAAATCGTGTTATTCATATCGATTTTAAGATCTTGGAACATGAAATCTCAAACAGAGTTATGTGCCAGTAATAATAAATTCTGTAGATGTAAGAATATCGAAATATAAACTTCACGGCCGTTTTACGACTTAGATCTTGATAGTCACTCGCTACACAACATACCTAACCTACTACTAGATACCAATTTATTATTTCACTATTCATTTTCTTGAATTTAATTCAAATTACGGAATTTAAGTCGTGGTGTTGTTATTAGTCCCATATTCAGACTTCTAGAGTTGTGTAGAGTCTCAACTCTGATGTTGTGTATGTGATGTGCACCATTACAGACCATTATCTTGTCCGTCCTATGCTAGCAATCGCACTTCAGATGAACTTACGTAACGCATCAAGCATTAAACTAAACTTGAATTCGTACTACACTTAAATATGTACATTACTCCTTTTATATTTTGAAATCGTCTTGCCAGCGATTCAAAGAATGTTAGATTTCAATTAAAAGATAGACAGTGGTTATAAATTAAGAAATATGTTCATTCTAGTGTAAGAGAAGATATTTCTAGAGGCAAGGTTAGGACCGCTACGGTCTAGGCAACGACATAATTGCTGCTCTCCAGTGGACAACTACCAAGAAGCAAAGATTGACGACAATCATGCAATAAGCCTGTGGTTAGTTTGCTTGTGACGAATGCATGGCAGACGGTGAACACATTGGAATTGAGCATAATCACATAGGAAGTCATGTGATTATGCTCAATGCTGAGGAATGTATTGTTTCTTAGGGAAGACATTCTGAATTATATTTTCGAAGAAGCAAAGTGATTTAACAATGGCCAGAATCTTGTCACATAATATGTCATCGCGCTCTCCAGAATCCATCAAAAGAGTGAGAAGTTTTGACTCTCACATCAAAAGAGTGAGAGTCAAAACTTCTCACTAAGAACAAGAACAGAAGCGGCCATGGCGACACCGGAATCCATGTCAGACTTTGGAATGTTGGTAATGGGAAACTGGTAGTTATGGAATATGTTTTAAAAATTCCGAATCGTATGCACATAATGCAGTCTATATGAGAACTAAATGACAGTGAGCACTGAAAGTAATAGCCATAAATATGATAGTGTAAAGATCAAGAAAGCTAGCGACGTAGGCAATGACATCATCTTATTACAAGTATTAAAAGATACGCGTGGGATTTAAAGCAGTTCGAAATCAAATCAAACAAGCGCATTCAAATTATTCAAACACTTATATGCTTTACCGCAGCAATACATAGTGTATTGTGGATTAGTGAGGCAAACGTGACCGAATGTCGGTTAGGTTTCATAACAGGCACTAAGATATTTCTAGATCTCAGGATGCAAGTGTAACCGCAATGTGAGCGGATACAAATGTTGCATGCATAGAACTAGATACCGATATACAAATAGAGATTAATAATATTGATGTATTAGAAACATAATTATGTTTGTTTTGTGAAAGTTCTTTCACATTATATCTTCGACACCGACCAAATATCTGTTCTCTTTGAGAAACCTACAACATGTAACCTATGCACATTGCACAGTAATTATGCATAGTTTACACTGTAAAGGATGTACATACATGAAGATTACTACACGGGGCATGAGGTTCAAGGATGAATTAATAAAATGCAGAGTTTATGTAGTTTATTCAATGAAGTTACTAGAATTTTTGACCATACAAAAAAAATAGAGGTGAGTTTTACTATTTCGACAGTTAGTTATTCTAAGATCATAGTGAGTATGTAAATGAAGAAGCCGATTAGCTTTACGTAAGTAACTGATAAATTGATATTTGATAAGGAACTCCAAGAATATTCCAAAGTATTCCAAGAGTTACAATTTACCAAGATACTTTCCAAAACTTTCGAGAAGAATAGCAAAAATCTAAAAGGTTTTTCATGTACGAGTTTGCCGTTTCAAATACTTAGCAAACATGTTTTGTGACCAGCACGGATGCTCGCTCCATTGTTGCTCTCACAATGCTGCTATCAATCAAGTCTTGCTCGAAAGATCCTCGTCCTATTCAACAATCACGTTGTGTGCCATATTTGGTTATTACTTCATCATTGAAAGAGGTCACGTAGAGCCCCGGTAGATTATTGGAAATGGCATCACAGTCACACTCAATTAAGAAGCGATGCCGAAAAGGTAGTCTGATAAGGACAGATTTAACTAAGACATAGAACCACAATACCTGATACGCATCGAATAGTTTTCTGAAATGGTAGACAATTCCAAAGAAAACAAATCAACAATCATGAAAACTATCTAAGTTACAGAACTGAGAGTGATTTGTGAGTTTCAAAAGTTATTTAATTAACCTGTGACCTCTTTCTACCGTATTTGTTAAGGAAGTTCTATTGTTTATCATTGAAAAGGGTGTTTCAATCAATCTATAGGTATGTAGTTTTCAAAAATGTTTCTTTCCCCAAGACAAACGCTGTGAGACTTTCATCCAGTAGCTCTTCTACAAAATTCAATCGGCCAGTTGTATTCATTTTAAACACTGACGTCTGAAAAACTTTATACAACGGAACACAGTATTTGAATATTGGCAATGTTCCGAGTCGAACACTACGAGACGAATTTAGATTATAACTGTCAAGTGTGATATTTGTATCTGAGACCTAAAGTTTTAATGGCGGTAATGAGGCCATGATGACTCTTGCTAGACAAATAATGATAACATTAAAACTCATTAAACTTCAAATCAGAGAACCCATTTTGATTTTTCTTGCTACAATCATCAGAACACATCTTCACATATTCTATCTGCCTACATCTTCTATGTTCTATCTTACTCTATGTTTTATGCAAATGACATCATTGTACAGATAGTCACTCACACCACACTGTTTCATATGTGTGTATGTGTAAATGCATTGTGATGAATATTGGTCTATGCACGTGGATTTATTTACGTGTTTCATGTGCTACACAAACCCGTCGACCTTGGGTATTCTATAGAAGTGTTAATTTAATTAGAGGCAGAGTAAGAAAGAACCGGTAAATGTTTTTTTGACAATTTCTAAATAGGTACCTACTTCCCAAATCTAAAGTGACGGTTCAAAAGATGATCTTTAAGTTTCATATTGTTCAGAGACTTGTGAAAGAGTCCGTTTTCTTTACTTATTAATTATTATGATTGCGGTTGTTTGTATAATTACAAGTTTTTAATTCCTTGGCACTCTTACTTAAGACTCCGTTTAAGATTTCGCTTTAACTTTACTGAAGATATAAATGGTGTTTCGAAGTTCAAACCCGTTTATAAATGAACTGACGCATCTGTTGCTTATCTTAAGACCAACGCAGCTTCAAAACCACTTAGGAAATATCTGAAATTGCCATTCTGATGCATCTGAAACTTGAGAAAGCTTACTTAGTTGTTATCTGCGCCATAACAAATGGCATACACATTGTGTGAAATGTAGGCGCTATAGAAGATTATGTATTCGCAAGTGAACGTATAAAAACAAACTAGTAGTCTGGTAGAGATAAGAGTGGTCGGCGAGACGCAATGCAAGGACGTATGGTAAAATGGCCACCTCTCTCTAACGACATTCACGGCCTACTTATCTTTAGAGAAGAAACTTAAGCAGTAGCATTCGTTGAGTTTTATATGCTTGCAGATATTATCTTCATTGAAACGTAAAAAACGTATGAATAGAAAGATATCATAATAAAGACTGATGAAGCTAGATGAGGGACACGTCTAGAGGCGTTAGTTGATGTATGATATGGGAGATTTCTTTATTACCATTATGAATTTATGGCTTCCATTATGATTGTAGAAATGAAGTTACAGATAAGACTCGTAGTCTCTAGCAAAATTAGAGAGTTATTTCATGACATGTTTTTTAAATTTTACAAATAAAACTTGGGGAGGCCTCGAACACTGCAATAAGAATCTGAGAGTGATAGATGATGTTCATTGCCACTTAGGGCACATCTTCCAGAAACGTGTTCTGAAAGGTAATGTAATTGTTATAGGAAGAGGTAAACGCTCCAAGCAAGCATTTTTTTAACATATTTTTTTAAATTATTTTCTTAAACAAACTCGGTAGCTCGTAACTCTGATCTCAGAAATACTTAACAATAGGCCATTCAAACCTGCGTCAATAGAGTGGAACCTAAGCTATTTTCGCGAACTACTAGAACATTTCAACAAAGTATGCAACATTAACGTCAAACTGCATTTTAAGTGAGGTCGTATTGGAAACAATGCAACATTGTACTGTAGGTATGTTATCAGTTGACAAAGACTTCTAAATACAGTCGTGTGGCCTGTAGTCATTTCTTTTCTTCTCTTGTTTTACTGATAGCTTCAGTCGTAATATCGATTGATAAACCTTTGTTCTCTTGTAGTTATTTAAGTAAACAATAGTCTGATTACGCATTATCAGTTTCTAGAAAGGGTTGAACAGAGATCAGGAATATCTACCGATAGCTCGTGTTACTTCATTTCGACGTGATATTTTAATATTAAATTCATTCTTGTCTTGAAGAGATCCAGATTATCGAAATCGACTACGGTAATAAGTTCAATTTTATCTGTTTTCATCGAAGGATACGTGAAGGTACTGAATCGCTATGATATTGATATACCTACCTCATTAGGCAAGTCTTCGGTCAAAATATTGATTTCGTCACACCTACCAACCTTTCTCAAAATCTCTCTCAATATAGTCAGAGTCAACTTAATATAACTACTTGAGCTTGAGTGATTCCTGGAAAAAGCTCTATTTGAATTCACATAGATTTAATGATGAGAAATAAAGCTACAATAGGTTCAGTTGGAATGAAATAAGTTATGAACATGAAAGGCATGCACAATTCCAGACAAAAGGCAATTAGATACCCCAGTCAAGTGACTCTTACGTACTCTGTAAACTAACGCATCCCTACAAATGCAGTGGTATGTAGGTAAACATTGCTGTGGCAGTAGAATGACATAATCGTATCAGCTCAATTTACTCATAAAATTACTTCAGATTCTAATGTTAACTTTGGTGGATCCAAACAATAAAGTCCAGTTACGTATAGCTCCGAAGAAAAAATCTAAGCACTCAAAAATATAAATAAAACAATTTTAAACAACTTTTTAGTAGTCTCAATTTTATTACACTTGTATTTTACATACATGTAATGAAACTTTTTTCTAATACGGATTAGCATAGAAAGATAGTTCTAGATTTCTATTTGCTATAATAATCCTAGGTAACAGCTAAGATTAACTTGGTTCAAAAGTTCAATGTCTATGATAAAACCGCGTATCATCCCAATGTCAAGATCGATCGACCAGTATTTCTCATTGGTATTCTGATAGGTACGTTTGATTCCTTAATTATGCAAAATCACGTTTTATTTACATGCGTTTTATAACTTTGACCTCAGGTGGAAACAGCGGACGGATAACAAGATTTACCCTAGAAAAAACTAGCTTGGAGTTTAGCAAAATCTATCAAACGATAAACAATGTTTTAACTTTAGCTAACCAATGGGCAATAATAAATAACATACAGTGATAGGGCTAACTATAACCAAAATTTAATAATGCAATGGTAATAAGTAATTGAGGGTTTACGAACAATATCTGAGATAGAAATGTCAAAAATTGCACGGAAAGATGAAGGAGAATTAGCTCTAAGGGCCTTTATAGAGTTCTTTCTCCTCTCAAAAGGTATTTAACGAACGTACATAATACCTACTGATGTTTTATTTAATCCATTGATTCCAGTTTTATTATGAGATCGTACGATGAGTCGACTAACAATTCCATAACTAAGCATGTTTTAAATATAATGTAGACAGTAGACAGTACGTATATGAGTAAACCCAGGCTTTGATTTAATGCTCTGATGTCATAATCTCTAGCTAGCGTAATGCACAACAAAATAAATATACAAACTACCAGAGCATGTAGGCATGCATGTAGAACATAATGAAACAAACATTAAATTTTCTGAAAGTGATTTTTATTTTACCGTATGTTATAAAACTGATGCAATTTCTAAGCTTTTATGAAGCATATTAAGATAGAGAAGCAAGTCATAGCGGTAATAACATTTTAAAATAAAAAGGAAATCTTTCGCGTTGTGAATTCCACAATGAAGTAAGAAATGATAACAGTTTCAAAACCAATTATAGTTTGTAGAACTAGTAATATCAGTTGCAATGATTATTGTTTGGATTGGAACAACACCCAAATACTTCGCTCCAATTGTCGTTTCACAACGAAAACCTTTATTAGGAGACCTGCATGGCGAGTGGACTGTGACAGAAGTGGACCTTCAGAACATTTTGTTAATACCGCTAATAGAATAGACACATAAATATTTTGCAAGATACGTTTCATCGACTCTAATAAATCAAATTATCTAGGCTGATTATGATTACTATCGCACAAATGTACAAAATGATCAGACAACAAAAAATCTAATTTGCATAATTGGAGTCTAAACGTGATAATAGGCAGCAAACAAGTAAAAGTGATACCTCAAGCTAGTGAAGGAAAAAGTTTGGAAACCATAGAGTATTTAGATAATATGCAAGAAGAATCGGTGAAACGGCTGGCTACAGATACAATAGACGACCGTAAACTTGACACAGTGAACGAACAAGTCATTATAATCGCGTGTGTTTGGGCTCCTCAACCAAGTTAAAATAATCTCATAGGTAGTGTAAAATAAAACAAATTGGGTACGACTGGCGAAAATAGAAAGCAATGGACGGAAGACGCGATATGTGTGTCGCGACTCTGGCGCAGGTGGACGCGAGTGGGGGGAAGGGGGGCGACCATGTTAGACAGAGAGGCAGCAATCTCGGAACTAATTTTACTCTAAAAGAAAAGGGACAGGGCACATCGCCCAGTTTAACAACTTCCACACATAGCAACATCTGGCTTTCGTAGAAACTAGAGAAATGTATTGATGGCCCGAGTCATTACCAACTCGATAAGATTGACGTGGAAATAAACACTGATGCTACTCTTTCTTGTAAAACAGAAAAATTAGCATCATAAATGTTTATTAAACAAGCAGCTACGATTCTGAAGGCAGAAGGACGAAGAGCTAGTCGCAAATCACGCGTTACAGTTAATAGGATTCAAAAATACAGCACATATTTCCCTTGCTGGCAACGTTACAAGTTCGACAATAGCGTTGATTGTATTGTGCGAGAGTTGTTTAGCATGGAATGGGATGGGATGCGAGTGTTTGTAGTTATTTTGCAATTATGGGCGTGGGATCATGGCTTCGGTACAGTGACATTTGGCTGGCTGTGGCGAAGGCAAGGCAACGCTGGCTGGGATGCCTCCAAGTAGATGCGGTTTCGACGTTCACTCGCCGCATTCCGAGACCACGAGACTGGGTTGCGAAAATCGAAACAGTTTACGATTTACTACAAACAGGTAATGAGGAATGAAAAACAGTTAGAACTAGAGTACTGGACAAGCACTAGTTAGTTTGAAGCAAGTAGACATTCACAATTTTGATATGAATTAACCGCAACCACAGACAGTGTGCGTTATTAAATAAATAAATAAAGCAAGCTTGAAAAAAGACTTGACCTACATCTGTTAGGCGTAATAAATATTATTAACGACACAGGCCTGTAATTTGTGTTGAATCGACCGAAATTGAAGATAAAAAATAGTAATAGATCTTCTGTTCAGAAAATAAGTCAGATTTGATCTTGACCTAATTCTTTTTGAGAGACTACGTTAATACCTAGGTATTTGTGAACTATAAATAACAAAACAGACAACAATTAAATGCGGATTAAATTTAAATTTTAGCTTTGTTTTCTACAATTTACGTGCCAAAATATTTATAAAGTTATAATTATCAGCTAAGGAAACACAAGTGAACAATATGAGTAATAGGAAAGTACTTTACTATACTATATTTACTAACTTTTATGAGCAACGCTATAAAAGTTAGATATACAAGAGAGATAGAACAAATAACTAAATGATTATCTCAAATATTCAAGTACCGTAACAACCTTGATTTCGTTTTCGTTCTCCATCGCTTTAGGTGCCACGATGCGAGTTGTGGAACTCATTCAAAAGATTGAAAAGTGTCAAAACTAATAAAAATAATTGAAACTCCGAATCACCGCACCAAAAACTGAATCACTTAATCATATTTGGACAGATTAAATATTCAACTAAACCAAAACGGAAGAACTAATGAACGCAGAGGACAAAATTAAACATGATGAAACCAACGGAAAAACAGGGGCCTCATTTGAATCTAAACACATTTAATGGAGACGTATATAAACTTTTAATATAATTTTACAAGTCCTGAAAAGATGAAAGTGGAACGAGGCGCTGAGAGCATTATAGATATGTTGAAGCTGTTTCACTTTGGCGCCAAGAAGGCGTGGTAATACATCATAAAAACCTATAAACGGCAATTTAATGCTTAGCTATTAATATATTAGAAAGTTAATTATATAAAATTGCAGACGCGATAAACATAACGCAAGAGGCAGTGAAAACAAAACATTGTGCAAATTTTACTTTATTTTATTCATCCAATCCAAATAGGAAGAGACACATAAATGGTACATTGAAACTTGTTCGGTAGACCACGTAAGCGCCGATGACTTTGATCACGGAGCAGGTTATAAAGGTAAGTTTTGTAAGAACGCGATAGGCAATACCAATAAACTCGTTATCTTGAGAAAAGATAGTCCTCCTTTAATGGATCCCGGGCTATTAGAAAGGCGTAGGCAGGTTTTGCTATACCAATTGAATATCTAAAGCAAGATGCATTCCTCGCTTGCAAACAGAGAGAACGTAACAATGCTACCATGTTGCCAAAATTATAGATATTTAAGGTAAGGCATGCAAGTATGCATCGCATGAGCCAAAATGTTGTTCAATTAATGACGCATAACGATCGTATTACATTTAGTTACACGGCACGCCTAAAGTATTTAATAAAATAGCAGAGAATCACGACAATGGAGCACGTGGACCGCTTTATCATGCGCTGTATGCAATAGCGGATATTTTCAACCTGGAAAATGGGTCATTCGTTGTTTTTAGTGAAAAAGGCGCAGCGATCTTGGATTACCAATAAAAAGGCGCCAGAAATGAATGACACGTGCCAAAAAAAAGTTCGCAAGCCATCGGACACAGAATCCAGTCTACCAGACGGGAATAGTCGCATCACGACCTGGCCTGGCCGCCGTCCATGCCTCGAACACCTCATAAACAGTCCTAAGTCGATCACCACCTTAATCTGATCTTCGTTCTTATACATACGTAATAAGGTCCGTTTTCCTGTGAGCGGTTTCGGCAGTTGAGTCGGAACGACGTTCGCGGGACGGATATAAGCAGCGTCTGCGCCTGTCCTTACGTAATTTTTGGTTGACGACGAACTCAATACGTCACTAGCATGCTTCCGGATGACAAACGAGCACAAGACCTCATCGTAGTAAATCAAAAGCCACATGGTATGTAGAAGACGACCTTGTCAAAATCAATTTTGTATCAAATTGATCCAGATTTAAATTAGACTAAGCATTGATTGATCTCCATTATGCTGATTCACGTCTTATTTTGACGGCACTTGAGGTTTGTTCGAAATATGTATAAAAGAACCGTAAGTTCATCTTGCTTGCCTTACTTCCGATGAGTATTTGAATAATTCTATAAACATTGGCCGGAAGACGGGATGATATAACTATGATGCAGATCGTTCTGGGCGAGCGGCTGGCATATTTTACGTTCGGATTTTCAAGATATACAGCATTCTGGTTCCGATGACATGTTTTTTTCAAATCCAATAAAACTGTAACGATGCAAGATACGAAAAATATGCTCAACACAAAGAACGAGTAGTAGAAAATAATGTGAAAATGTAGTTGATGGTAGAGGCTACTTTTTCAAAAGCATCAACAATTCAAATGCATTATTTGCCGTATTTAATAAGTTCAGAGCGAGCAGTCCAAGCTCCCTTTAGAGATATAATGGGTGTAGTTTGTCAGTACGAAGCAGGTTTCGTAATATATTAGCACACGCAAGCTAACCAATGGTCAGCATGTCCTTTTTCGTTAGAGACTCTATCGTGATCTCTTTATTAGGAAGTGAGGACGTAATGTTGGTTTGAGCTATTTATACTAAGGCTTAACTAACAAATTGAGAAACGCAACGTGAGGCTACTTCAAAATACAAGGATGACGAAAGAGCATGCAACAACAAAATGTGCAAGACAAGAGATCATGCATTTTCATTAACTTTTATAAAATATAAAATAACACGAAGACGACTTACAACTATTATACGATATACTGATACTAAAGTCTATTCAACAGATTCAGAAGCAAGTCACGTCGGAGCCGCGTACAGGAACTTACACTCAGGTCAGAAATGCCCATATCGGTTTAAAGCCTGGATCCTAATATTGCCGTTTTAGTGACACCCGCCGAGGATTTAGCAAAACCTGCGTGGGCATTGAATTGAGGACGTTCACCCGCAGACCCTGAGTCAATAAGAACATCGTTTTTGGAGTCACTCCAAAAACAGTAACTTGCTTCGAAATCAGTATTACGGTTTTGGTTCATAGAATAATAAACAAATCTCTCAAGATATTATGATGAGCACTAGAATTTTGAGAATTAGAAGTTATTTTATCGGTCGTAAAATCTTAGTGCACTCACGAAGGCTGAACTATTTATTGAGAGTGAATATCTACACTCAGACTCAGACATGATGTAGAAATGGATCAAGAGAAGCAGGAAACGCGAATCGAATATATAAGATGAACTGTCTATGTAAATAAATACATATTTACCATTTACCTACAATCTATTTCTTATCAAGATACGCAATTCAATAAACTAGTTGCATAAATGAGTTTCGCAAAAACAATCGGTATAGTATTTCAGCTAATAAAAGCAGAACAAAGACATTCGTGATAGTGAAGCATTGAAAAAAATTAAACACAGTAAACCAGAACACACGAGATAAAATGTTATCTGAACAGCAATGTGCAAAACGCAGGACACAACACTCATAAATAAGACACGAGCATACGAGTTTTTGACCAAAAGCTTACGCAAGGCCTGTTAGTAATCTAATATTCGTAGGTATTATAGATTTGGATTGATGATTCAAAAGTTACAGAACTTACTGTAGTAGACATTCACTATGGGACATGATTTCACAGGAGTAGGATTTACTATTAGAACCTATGCAATGCCATTAAAAGAAAAAAGAAACAGAAAAGAAAAGTCTAAGATCTTTCGTTTCTAAGAAACTTTAACGTAAGCAAGAGCTAGCATATTTATTTCAAAGGCGACCTATACCTTAATAGTTTTACGTAACTTTTAACTGTAAGTCACATACAAAACATAGAAAAAAGGATACCTTATCAAAAGAAAAGATGATATTGTACTCAAAATTTGAACTGTAAAGACGGAAGACAATGCCAGAAAATCATCAATTTCAAAGACAATTGTGTATCTGTGGATACACCTAGCACAGAAGAAGACCTTGTGATGGAAGAGAACGCCACATCATTGAGATGTCAGATTTTATCTGATAACGTGACGAGAAAAATTTGATACAAACAACTCTCGTCATATGTGTAAACTAAACATACGTTATATAAATACAAAGTTAGTTATACGCAACATATTAGGAAATCGTATTTGTTTGAAATACAAGGATAATAGTCTCGATAGTTTTTTTTCTGGCTCCCTGTTAGTAAATCTAGAATAGATATAGTGCAATAAAACCTATTTGCAAAGGCAACACGTGAACAATTCGTGATGATGATGACTCAATAATTACCTTGATGGAAGTATTTAAAAATAATCAAATATGCCGTTAAAAAACTTACTGATTTAGTAACTTATTAGAATGATTTCTCATAACAGTCCATCGATGTTTTAAAACATACCTGAAAATAAAGAGATAACTGTTAAGCAAAACATGAATATAAAAGGTCCAAGAACACAAAATGTGAAAGTCAAAATGTAGTAATAAGGTTAAAAAAATATATGCTTATACGAAGTAGTACAACCAATCATAATATGCACTTCCACCTCCTCTTCATAAAGGAAAGAAATGCAAGCGCGCTGCTAAAGCACCTAAGGTCAAAACGAGACAAGCACAGGTTGAAATGCAAGCGCAGGTTGATTCAAAAACCACAGATATGCTATTTGGTACGTGAGGCCCCCGAGGCCCGTTCGAGAAAGTACCAGTAAGAGGTAAGAAAGTGCGTGAAGGCAAAAACACCGGACCACCTCACACCGGTTTGGAATTCTTCGCGACTTCTCATTCCGTGTGAACGCGCGCCTTTTTGCGCCATTTACGAACGAACGGTGTAAATAAATCTCTCGATCCTGACACTGCTTATGCTTTTGATTAGGTTTGGTATGAAGAGTTTTAATTGTGGAATTTAAAACGCGCAGGCCTAGTGACAGGTGGCTTCCAGGTAAAAAGGAGCACTCTGGTGATACAGTTAAATAATTCAACTGACGCCGTTCTTTTCACAAGGTTCACATACCACACATAGGTAAAGTCGTAAGTAATAGAGTCTGGTGATAATATATTCGGTCTAAAGAATTCTTATCTTTTCAGTAACACGCTTGCTACATATGCAAGGATTATGTGCTAACTCTTAAATCTAATTATGCCTCTGCTGACCTACATTGATAGGTTATGGTTAGAATGCAACCAGGTTGAACTAGAAAATATCAGGTAACGGTAAGCAATAAAACATATTCTAACACGGTGTGGTTGTAATACCTAACACGCATAACCAAATTAACTATCAAAATGAACAATAATGTAAATCGACAAACGAAACCGCACAAAGCGTGACCGAATAACTATAAAACTGTAATAATGTGCTGTAACGAGACATACATCGATGTATCGACTCGATTGTGGACCATTTTGCAAGCGTCACGGGAAGTAGGCGACAATATTATGGCGAGTTAACGAAATAAAATTGAGATAGTCGCCGCTACCGAATAAATAGAACCTGATACCTATACCTACTAGTCAAGTTTCGGTAGTTCAACTAATGTATTACGACAAATGACTTACAGACGATGAGGCAACTCAAATTCACTTTAGTGCGGTACAACCACTCACCATTGAGAAACAGATTAAATTATGAATAGTGGTAAAATTCAATTCAAAATCATTGACGCCTATCGTTTCCCCACAAATCTGGCTCTATTAAGCAATCAGACTAAATGAAAGTGCTGGATATAAACAGTGGGTGTCGCGTGGGACAAGCTGGTACAATGTGGTTATAATGTGGGTGATATCAAGGAGAGGACCTACGTCATTCATGCATGATAGAATTTGGATACTTCGCAAAATATTTAAATAAGTACCTAGTCTCAGATAAAGCCGTTGCACAGCTGAGTGTGAACGAACATAACACTAAAAACTTTCGCATTTACGAAAATACATATATCAATACCGAAAAGAGACCGAGATTTTGTGATTTACAGAGAACTAAGTAGCTATTCAAAGACAAGAACTAGAAAATATATAGATTTAACCTAAGTTCAGAGTTAAGTGGTTGAAACTATGAATAACTAAGGAGCTTCGTCTCCACAAGATAAAACGTACAATGAACTTGCCGTTGGAAGCACGAAACCCTATCAATGACTCCAAACTTAATGAATGAGTTACGTAAAGCAGGTCATTCAAATAGCCGACCACCTGTTAAAGAAAACGCAAGCGTAACAGTAACGTAACGATCATCCATTGTTTGACCTTGATTTATCGTCGCCGAAACGAATAATGAAAGTACTGAACTGTCATACTTAATAGAGATCAGTTAAAACATACAAAAGGTATTCTATCTATCGCTGAAGTTGTAAGGTGAGGATGTGGGTGGAGGAGACAGAGGCTTTTTTAATCAAACGTATTTCTCAATATTATTCGGCTAAATGGCAAGTAGATCAGTTTTGTAAGCACTAGCGACAGAACACTGAAAGAATGTATCTCCTGCAAGGCTTTTTTGGTAATCATCTCTGATACTTGAAGAGCTCTACAAAAAGAGCAAAATAACGATGACCTACTGGCAAAAGCCGGTCGGTTAGAGATTACCTATCGAAGGCATAAAAAAACTTGTACCAATGCATTGCGTTGAATCTACTAGTCTCTAGTACATATTCAAAGACTTGACTGTTTTTTTGGTCTGCAAATCAAAACATTTCGCCTAACCTACCGAAATTGTTACAGATTTGATCAAGGATGTAAAAAGCACCTTCCAAGACTAGAAATCCACTAGGTTCATGAACGACCTGTATATTAACATGTACGCGTATTTGTTTAGTTTAGATAATCGGTAGTCGAGTCTCGTGCCGCAACGAGGTCATAGAAAGTCCCTCATCTTGACAGAACTGAAATTGACCATAGACGAACGTGGATTTGCATCACAAGGTATTGACCGAACACTTTCGACATTGTTTGCAGTCTAAGTTCGCAGTTCACACCTTCTAGAACTGTGTTTACCAAGCTCAGGTGGTTTGTCTCTGAATTTGAGTTTGACTAAAGGGCAACATGGAACTTCGCATTCATCTCTCATGTTTATTCAAATACAGAATTAACGTTCAAATTATTCTGTGTAATGGACACAAATAAATATGTATTTAAATTATAGCTCCAGTTTAATTGATTAACTATGTACCTATGTCTAACAGCTTTACTTCCACGTTTACGTGCGCTATTCACCAAGGGGCCACTTAAGTTAAGGTAGGCTACAATTTATGCACCAGATAATGAAACTTTTATAGCAAATTGCTACAGTACTGCAAAGGGGGTTGCAAATTGTTCTCTAAATAATACAGATAGTTAAAATTTTATTCATTCAGGATTATACGTCACAAATTTAGTTTATTATAATTATACCACGGTTTATAGGTAGTACACGGGGTTAAATTAATGAGTTTATTATTACCCACCTTACATGACTTGAAGAAATTGAAAAATATCGCGGGAATCCGGTGGATGAAGGTAGGGCTTCAATTTGGTTTCCTTGCTAATATTATGAGAGGTGACGCAAAGTTTGTTCATTATGAACTTCAGCTAGGCAGATGAGGGTTTGGAGGTCTGGGAATCAGGTGCGAAGTGCAAATACGTAAATGCCTTGTGAACCTACACTGGTTTAACGTTACCAAACGATTCAGTCAGGGGATTCTAAGAGTTTTTATGTCAATTTAAAGTGTAAGCCCGTTTTAATAACTCCCGCATTTAATTTTAAGACCAGTATCCTGTTGTAATTGTTCGGAACCAGTTCACGATCGTCCATGTCCTCAAGCATCATAAAACCCATTCATTTGCGATCCACACACAAACGTAACGTAATAAACAAGAGCTGAGGGCATTCACTGTTCCCATGACGTCGGCCTGCACAGTTAACCGACCTTCGGCACCAGCATCCTTGCTGATTGAATCTCAGCTTTAGTTAGACGGGATAAGGGTGTCTACGGATGCAGGGGTATTGTGGTGAAATTTGCATTGTCACTTTGGCATTGATGATGAGGTAATCGATTCTTAGCTTTATTGAGACGTGATAAGGGTGACTCAGGGTGCAGAATTTGAATAGAATCTATGATTGACGTGCGTTGAGGATTCGCGATAGGAGAATGATTGATCGGAGAGCAGTGCAAATAACAAGGAATTCAGACGCGATTATAATATGTAGTAGAATTGATGGCCAATAGCTTATGAAGAAGACCAACTAACGGGCATTACTTTTTATCTAAAAAGTTTAGTATATGACTAGATTTAATATTCAAAGACGCTATCTAATGGAATGTGAGAGTCCTGTAAGTTTGTTTCTATTTTTAAACGATTTTAGACCAAAAGCCAAGTTCGTTTTTGAGATTAAGAATATTTGTACTCTTCCAGTGTGGTAAACACACAAATTAAACTGTTATCGCTGAGCAGCGTGCCGGTTTGACTCGAATCTCATCAACTCACCATGATTTCATCTTATTAATTTATCTGTCAGTACACGACCTAGTAGAACAAGTTTGTTGAACAGATGATTGATATGAGCTTACCTACCTAAGTGTTGGTGAGTCATTTGGTAACATTATTACGGTGGTAATGATAATACCAGTCTAAAATTCTTGTCCGAAAAATCTTCGAAAAGGTATTTAAAGCACCTAGACAAGAGAATTCATAGAGATGAGGCTAAATCTGACTGACGTTGAGTTTTAGGCCGTTCGGGCTATGCCCTAGCCACTTATCAGGACTTTTTCAAGTTAATTTTCTACAAGCGCTATCATATCGCTTGGTATCGATATATTCACAGAAGAATAACATATTCCTTTTCTGATTCAAGTACCTAGTTGTTAAGCGTTTGTAAGGTAGGCAGTATGTAATGCTGTTTCCAAACATGGAGATCATAAAACAGGGCTTTTATTCTTGAATTGAGGAAATTCATAGTCATGATAATGATCCAGCCCACCCACCTCATTATGCGGAGGACCAATAAAATCCGACGACTATAGTGTATGTTTCTCTTTTTCAACAGCCAATCACGGGATTGATAATAACTGTGCAAAAAATAATAGCATAAGTATCACCAAAAGAGCTATCTTCTTCTTCTTATTTAAGAGCAACGCTCTTTTCAGCGTAATGTTTGCATTTTTCTCCAGGTATTTCTTTTGAGGGCAACCTCCTTGACCCACTTATATGACATTTTTGCTTTTATTTGGCTCATGTAGCTTATCCTTAGTCTTCCTCTACTTCTCTTTCATTCTATCTTTCCTTCGATGATATTTCTGATAAAGCTGTCATGTCGTACAAGATGACCAATCATCTTTCCTCTTCTGTTCTCAACAACTTCTATGATGGCTCTTTCCTCGTCGACTCTATTTAATAATAAAGAAGCTATCATAATAAATAAATAATGAGCTATCATAGCATCAAAATTGAGTTGAATCTAATCGCAACAAAGTTTCGTAGTTGTCTGTCGCATAGTTCGCCTCATGAATTTTTTTAATGGCTACCACGAACCGGAAGATGAAACGTAGGACGACCTTCCCGTTGATTGATCATGTGAAAGGGCAGAATAGAGACAATACCTTTTACATATTGAAGGTCGCTAAGCTAGAAGACGTTGGTAAATAGGGAAGTGCACTTGACAGATTACTGATGATATGTCAAATGAAAGAATCAGAGATTTTGTTGACGTTCCACCAATCAAGCTATTTCGCATCTAAGAGTAGATTTGTTTTCTACTCTACAAAAGATGACAGGTTTTTATCGCTTGCTCATCACGAGTTCGGTGGTTTCCAAGACGTGATAACAGCCGATGAAAGCGCATATTTGGGCACAAAACTTGTGTTTCACACGGGTTATGATCAGTTTAGAAGATAAGACGGCCTAGCTGGTGATAGACTTTCTTATTCTTTATATCACATCATTGGGCGAATGCTAGTGGCATTATGCATTTGAGCACTCCTGTGCTTTAGAGGGTTTTTGGTCTATAAACAGTCTCAAACTTCGTCACTAGAGTTGGGAACTTATTGCACTTCTTATTCATTAGATCAGCTAAAACAAAACTGATCGAAGTTACTGGAAGTCGACAGATGTTCTCTGTATAAGACGCACTTTGGCGATACCTATTGACAAAAACAGCCATCAGAATCAATGCGCATTACTTATAAGGTTGGGTATATAAAAATAAAAATCCAAATCTTACAGATCATACAAGATCTGACTATGGGCAGGACAAGTCAAGTTTAAGTCTGCCTACGCTACGCTTTAGTTAGTCACTATTTCAATATACAGTTTACAAAATATATGCCATGTCTCAGCTTATCCTTAAAAACGACCATAAAATAGACAAGATTATTAACTTTTATTCATATAATTTGCTGGGCTGTTGTACTCTGATCACAACGCTTTAGATAATGTCGGCAATTCGGCATGTTGTGTGAAAGCAATATTAGTGCTACACGCATTGTGAAATTTTGCGGTTTGCAAATTTCTAAATATATTTCACTATAACTCACAGTGTTATAATTCTTTTGAGAACTGGCAATACATCGAGGGTCATGCCTATGTATAGAAGACAGCCGTTGCTTAGGTATACCTTTTTATTTAGAATTTTGTTGTAACTGTCTTAGAAGAAGCCCTAGCTTCTATGTCTGTGAGCTAGGATTACAAAGCACCTTCGTCCATGATACATAGGTTGATACACCGGTTGTAACCCTATCGGTCATCGAAGGACTTCCTATTTTGTTTAAATCTTTATCCTGACTGACATATAGACAGCACAAGCACACCGCCTGAACCGCTGCTGGTCGTAAGAGTTTGAAACTTTCAGTGTAATCTTGGTGCGTACTTGCGTTTAGCGTGCCTAAACGCAAGTACGCACGTAGGGTGCTAGAATGTACTTGTGCGGCGAGTCCATATAAAATGTATGAAAACTACAGAAAATATGCCGGTGGCGGCGTTTTGTGGCTGTGTTCGGAGATCCGTGTGCGGTGACAATAAGGTATATTTCTACTCAGGCATAGCTAAACTGGATTGGAATCACAGAAAGAAGAACCTTAGATGAGACACATATCTATTTAAAGGCTTTTAAGTGGCCTTTAAGTTACGACACCAAAATAGCCTCCACCTACATCAAACTAAGTCTCCCAAGTAGTCTTAAAGGTAGGAATGTGTTGCCCAGCGGATGTAAGGATATCGTACTTTGGCGCGCGTACAGATCGTAATGTAGAATGCGAGGCGCGGCCGACGCAAACATTCGAACGGTGACCTACAGTACTTGTGAAATTACCGTCTGTATTACCGGAGGCCGGTTTTACGTTCCTCACAAATTTTGTATCTAGGTATCAGGAAAAAGGATCAGTACCAAAAAACAGTAGGAACCAAGCCAGTTTGTTGCCGGTTCTTCTAGGCTTGGTTGCGTTGAACTGGCACCTAGACTACACCTACCCTAGACTAGACCTAGCTTTATGACGTTTCAAAGTGATGCTTGTTGTTCAAGCTATAATACCTACTACTAGTAGGGTGTGTATGACCTACATAAATAGGGAAAAAAGGTTACTGTTCGAATTATAATATTTGAAGGATATTACAGAAAAAAAAAAATTATAGTAGGTAAAAAAAAAATGCTGTTTCCTAACTTAAAACTTCTTTGGTCACCTAATTAATATGGTGTATAAAGGTCTGTCAAAATAAGCAAGGACTTTATAATTGCCTCCCAACTATCTACCTAATTTATTTCAGAATACTAAGATTGAGAACCCCCATTACTTGTTTACTAAGTTTTTAACTAAGACTAGGGTATGTCCAAATACCTATTCAAATAATATTAGACCTATTGGTACCTAATTCTTTGATGTAGAAATATTTGACAATGAAGGAACTTGGTAATGTTTACTAGAAAGTGCTTGCAAACAAATGTATATTGGCTATAGTTTACTGATGGGCTTATTGCCAGGTAGGGTCAATAGCCTGCGGTGACTTCGAGTCAAATCAGGTTTTTTATTATCTAGGTAAGTGGGCAAGTGGCTGGCTTTTATTGATGAATAATTTATTTACTAAAACAAGTGTTGTTTGGGTCACATTCTATACCGGAAAAGTTTTTAGATTTTGATGCCAAAATTATCTTTATTGAACTAACCTTTTATCAAAATATTTTAAAGTTTATTATATATTAATGCTGTGACCTAATTTAACTGCTGCATGCCTACTAGGAACCTTCTAATTGTGTTACTAGTTCAAACTAGTGAAATAATTTTTAGGTGCATAATACTGTTATTGAACCAGCATTAAAATAACACTAGAATTGTTACACATTGAATCACAGAACTGCGACAAACTCCACTTAAAAATAGTCAGTGTAGAAATAAAATTATTTCAGCGAACAGCCTGACAGTTCGGTCGGCGCTCTGTCTCTATCGTGTTATTTTTAAATCCAGACTCTTGCCTAGAGACTTGTGCAATAAAATATGATGTCATTCCTGCACAATGATCACGGAATGATAGGTCAGGAAGGAAAGTGAGTACTATGAGGTCAGTAGATGGGCCAAAATTATACTGCTCACTGGGCACTATAAATAGCCCAGCTTCACCCTGGAAATGATAGCAGCGCCTGCATGGCTGCGGTAAGATTCTTGTTTCATTTCTTAAGACATTGTTTTTGGACGGTTATTGTAAACAAACAACGATAAATGCAGGTGTATTATGCTCGATCAACAGGTGAAATCCGACGCCCTAACTCGGCACCTGACCGCGAGACCTGAGCCACTCGACCTCTGGACCCGGCCAGCTCTTCAACACGCCACTTTCACGTCAACAAACTAGCAAAACCTCTCGTAAACTGATCACCTCATAAAAACATTGCAAAGTAAATGGATATGCGATAAATACCTTTTCCTTCGCCCGCCCGGCATGTTTTTGCACAGTTTTCGCGAACAACGCACTTTTACCTTCAGACATTTTATCACAATTTCATAACCGTACGTATTTTATTTCAATACACCACAATCTGCATCCGAATTTGGTTGCAGCTGTTTGATGTCACACGTCAAAATCCAAATACGTGCTGCCCTCGTGATGCACTTTCGCGAATGAAAGAAAAATTAACACGCTAGCGCCGTGCGGCTGGCGACGGTGTTTCGAAAAAACTTGTGATTTGTAGTATTCAAAACTGTTAGTAGATGGCTCTATCCGTAATATTTATTTTAGACATCAACTTTAAAAGAAACAATCTCATTTAGTAAAATCTTAATTGTTATGCGCATCGAATGAAAATGCTAGAATATTAGAATGTAAACTTAGCTTTTAATTTAAATTTCTGTATTATTTTGTTCAGTGAAACTTACGAAATCTTTCCATTTAGTACAGCTAGCGTCATCTGTTTTTAATTTTGGACAAAACATAGAGATATTAGCAATGTCACAGGAGTCATCTCCTAGATGTCCCTATTAAAGTCAACATCGTCAACATATTTCTCAGTATGGCAACTTTTTTTCTTTGTGCAGTAATCAATGATTACTGCACGAAACGAAAGATAAAGAACGAATGATTACTAACCATTCGTTCTTTATCTTTCGTTTCGTTCATTCTTCTGTTCTATTTACAAATTGAATTAAACAAACCAAACTTTCCAAATAAAGTTTTTTAAAATTCTGTTTGCCTAATTTTTTACACGAGTTTTCAATTTGACCATGGTAAATTACTTGGTCAATTACTTCGTTCGATTAGCTTTCTGATAACGATGCGATATACCTTGAGAATTTACTCAACAGGAGCCGAAAAACGAACTCCAACGGAATGCTATCGCCGAAGCCCGACGGAAGGAGCTGGAGACATTTCAGCGTGCCCTAGACATACAATGGCTCAACAGCCGGATGGAAGACGGTAGAATGGGTCGCTGTCTTGCCCTCATACAGAAAGAGGCTGAGATGGAAAAGGACTTTCAAGAGGTTTTGTTAAAATGATTATACATACACTGCTTGGGTTATTTCTGCTCTTCCAGTGGGGATCAATTCAGCTTACGGGTTGGCGATAGAGCTTCAGAGATTTTAACTGTTCAATTATTGTGAACCTCCATTGTTTCAAATATATCTTCTAGCTAGATTGACTAGTAACAACCCGCTGTTGCCACCAAGCTTCAATAAAGCCAACATTGGTTCTTCTACAGAGAACAGACCATGCTGCTATTGTCAATGCCCGAGCACAGAAGGAAATTGCCCTCGGTGTGGAAGTGGCCAAAGTGCGCCGAGAGGAAGCCTGCGAGCTGCTCCGGAGACATCACCTACGGGAACGGGACCCGGGGCTTAGAGAGCTGGCTAAGAAGCTTCAAGCAGGATATGTCTGCAGGGATCTGAGGCAGCAAATTTTGCATAACGAGTACAAAAAGTTACAGGATAAGGTTTATATCTTTTTATTTATACATTTGATAAACCATTTCAATGAGACAACTCCCTGTAAAGTTTAAAAGGAAGTGGGGGTGATTTTCTATCAAAAACAAAAACACCCTCTATGCCTGCTTTCTGCATAATACCCTGCAGATGACAAGGGCTGACTTATGTTCGGTTTACCTATAGCTTGATATTTGTGAACTGAAACTTCTTTATAAACTGCATTAGAGCATGGGGCATAAATTTTGAAAATATGTGTCAAGTGCACGAAAGGAGTATCATTGAGGCGTACTTAAAATCCTTTCACACTTGGTTCGAAAATGAGTGATCCGAAAAAGAAATAGAAAAGAGATTATAGTTAAACTTTACACCTTCGCATTCCAGGCTGAAGACAAGCACGCTAACTCCATCCTCCTCAACGCCCTCTACAACGACAAGGAAGCCAAAGAACGAGAAGACAGAGAGAAGATGGAACGCACCACCTCATACAAACGGGATCTGCAGGTCCAACTGGTGAACAGGCAGCAAGAGCGGCAGTGTGTTTATGAGGATTCACTGGTGGAGAAGAAGATGCTGGAAGAGATTATGAGGACCATCGCTGATGAGGATCAAAAGTAAGATGGTTTCTGCCTACAACCAATCAACAAGCTTTTCTAGTTCGAAGCTTAGTAGTGTTTTGTGGAATATTTTCTAATAATTATTACAATTATTTTTATCTTCAATCAAAATGATGATGTAATCATCATCACTACTACTGGACATGGACAAGGTCACCCCATACATTTGTAGGATAAACAATTCTGAATCCTCTCCATCCGACGACTTATCGCGATGCAATGTCAGTCAGTCAAGTCAGTCAGAAGGGCAAGTCCCACTTTATTTACAGCATTTCGTCTACGTTTGTTCCTTCGAGTTCGTTGTTTTCGTTTCTCTTTCTATTGTAAGAAGGAAAGATGAGACAGCATAAATACGTAACATAGAAACGATTGAAACGAGTTGTTGTCTCGTCAATTTTCCATACAAAAGAGAAAGACACGCGCTCACACGAAAACAACATTTGGTAGACGAAATGTGGTAGCAAAACTCCGACTTCGGATACAGTAGTCAAACACCCAGACAGAGAACAAACATCACCACACAAATATTTATTCTCGGTGGGGATCGAACCCACGACCTACGGCGCAGAAGGTAGAGTTACTACCAACTAAGCTGAAAGGCCAGTCCATATACCTACCAAAAATAAGATTATCTAAATATATAAAACTCTTACGTTACTGACTGACTGACTGACTGACAATCAACGCACAGCCTAAACCGTAAGACCTAGAAACATGAAACTTGGAGGGTATGTTCGTTTTATAGCATAGGGGTGCACTAAGAAAGGAAATTGGAAAATTATTTCCCTAAGCGGAGAAAAAGAGGAAAAACTTTTAAAAGGAAAATCAACGGGGCGTAACGGCTGCGGGGCGAGCGAAGCCGTGGGCGGCCGCTAGTTTACTATATTTCTACACTGTTTAAAAAAGTCGTTTGTATTTGAAAATACTGTGGTGATGATTCAATCATAAATGGCCGACCAGATGTTGAACAGAGAAGAGAAAATATAAAAAAAGCATGTATAAAAGTAGTATGATAATTTCCAGAGAGCTGCAACAGAAGCGAATGCTAATGGAACGCACCCGCAGCGAAATGGTGACGTTCAAGCAGGCGCGGGAAGCTTGGAAGCAGAAGCAGAAGCAGATGGTGGTGGTTGAAGAGAGACAGCTGGAGGAACAGAGGAAGGCCGCTGCGGACAGGACCTCCGCTATGTAAGTATAACTAGCGGCACATAACTTTAGAGCTGAGCGATACGCGGAGGGGATAGCTGCGCATGCGTCGCATGTCGCGCACACTGGATGTGTGGATGTGTGCAGAGTGTCCTATTGGTACAGAGAGCGGGGTGCGACTGGAGAGCCAATCAGCGCTACGCACGCCCGCCCTTCATCCCGCTAGCCCGCCTCAGGTACCTTATTTTTGACTTCTGCGCAATAACGGTCAGCGCTAGAGTTATATGCCGCTTCTTAACAGTTACACACATTCTCAGTTTTCATTATTGGTCGAGTGACTTATTTAACGATCTACCACGAGAAACGAAATTAGCGTGCCATGAAGAAACTAATAATAAAATTGTGATTGTTTATTGGTGCGGGGTATAATAAATTAATATGTTCATTTCAAATGTTGCAGAGTTGCAGAAAGAGAACGTAAGATGCAAATGAAAGAGGAACTGAACGAACGTATCGCAGCTAAAATAATGGCGGATGAAGTAAGTTCGTAAGGAAATTCAATTATTCATTGTAATCACTACATAGTATAAAACAAAGTCGCTGTCGCTGTCGGTCCATTATATCTTATACCTTTAAACGAGAAAATCTTGTATATATATATATACATATATATATATTTAGGATCTCGGAAACTGAGCCAACGATTTTCATGAAATTAAGTATACAGGGGTTTTCGGGGACGATAAAACGATCTAGCTAGGATTCATTTTTAGAAAATGTCCCCTTAATTGTAAATTAAATAATCAACTTTATCATAAAACCACAGAGCACCAAACACGCTTTTGCTTACGCAAAGTAGAGAGAGTATGATGACGTATTACTAAGAGAACCAGTGTCGCCAAACTCATACACGTAAAAACAAACACACATAGAAATAAAAGTTATGATTGGTCGAAAAAAAACGTTAAAAAGGACCTAAAACCAAAAAAATAATTTAATTGATAATAAACCTTAAAGCTATCGTGACATGGTTCTAAACTTAATAAAATAAACAGTGCTAAAATAAAATTTTATTTGCCAAGAGATGGCACTTCTCATTCAGTATTTTTTTCTTTTAGTCTCTATTTAGTTATAATAAGATTGATAATACAATGGCTGTTACTTTATTGACAACAAAACAAAGCTACTTGACGCTAGATGGCGTTATAGAAAACAATTCTGTTAGTCTTTATCCACAAGGTATAAGATTCATAATACAATGGCTATTACTTGACATAGCCACTCACTTAGTGATGTGCCAAGGTGGATACAAGACAAATGTATCGACATCGATGATTACCTATACCTACTTCTTATCGTGTCACTGATTTTTTCGAACCAAGTGAGGTGAAAGGATTTTAAGTGCGCCTCAAAGAGGCTCCTTTCGTGCACTTATTTAACACATATTTTCGAACTTTTTAAGTTCTATGGCATGCCCGGTTTCCTCACGATGTTTTTCTTCACCGTTTAAGAGCACTGGCATAGTGTAAATTAATTTTTGGGCAGTAAACCTCATTGGTTGGACTGGATTTAAGCCCACGACCTAAGGATCAGAAGGCGAAGCCGCTACCACTAGCCCACCAGCGCTCTCACCTACCTACTGATGTATAACGATCGGTAGCACGTCAGGTTATATATATTATATGGTGGTCGAAATAAAAAGCTTTTCTTATCTATCTTTCTTTATTTACCCAATCAAATGTTTACAACTCGTAAAATTGTATACTTAACTGTTTCAAATATTGTTTCTTTTTCTTCTTGTGTTTTCTTTTTCCTGTTGCATCGATACATTTATTTTGAATATCGGAAAACTGAAACCAGAATTATTATGTTATTTCTTCAAAATATTTCTGTAATTTTCATCTTACCCAGCCACTGTGGGCTATAAGAATAAGAAAAGAATCAGAATAATACATAAGGAATAAAATCATCACTAAAGCAAAAAAAAGTCAGCTCCCTAAACCTAACTATTTATATGATCAGAACTAATAAAGTATTCGATAGCACATTCATCACTTAATTGGGGTAGGTACAGCCCTAATTGAGTAGCGAAAGTTGAGATTTATAGAAACGCGACCTTAACGAATATCATTCACGGTCTATTTTTGTTTGATGGTTTTGCATTCTAAACAAAACCAATTTAAGCAATAAAATAATACTAACCTGTGATACGATATGCCCCCTTTTGTTAAATTATTGGTTCGGCTATCGTTTTAGCACTGCAAAACAGCACAATACGGCATTTTTAGGGTTCCGTAGCCAAATGGCAAAAACGGAACCCTTATAGATTCGTCATGTCTGTCTGTCTGTCTGTCTGTCCGGCCGAGTCACAGCCATTTTTCTCCGAAACCATAAGAGCTAGACTGATGAAACTTGGTGAGTAGATGTATTCTGTGAACCGCATTTAGGTTTTTACACAAAAATAGAAAAAAAACTATAAATTTTGGGGGTCCCCATACTTGAAACTGAAACTCAAAAATGTTTTTTTCATCGAACCCATACGTGTGGGGTATCTATGGATAGGTCATTAAAAGTTATGTTGAGGTTTCTAATATTTTTTTTTTCTAAAACTATAAATTTTGGGGGTCCCCATACTTGAAACTGAAACTCAAAAATTTTTTTTTCATCGAACCCATACGTGTGGGGTATCTATGGATAGGTCTTCAAAAATGATGTTGAGGTTTCTAATATAGTTTTTTTCTAAACTGAATAGTTTGCGCGAGAGACACTTCCAAAGTGGAAAAAAGTTGGTCCCCCCCCCTCTAACTTCTAAAATAAGAGAATGATAAATCCAAAAAAAATATATGTTGTACATTATTATGCAAACTTCCAACGATATTTGGTTTGAACGAGATCTACTCAGTAGTTTTTTTTTTATACGTCATAAATCGTAAACCGCAATTTACCTTTCGACGAACTACAAAAACCTTTATATTATGTTAATTGATGCTACGGAACCCTTCATGGGCGAGTCCGACTCGCACTTGGCTGCTTTTTTTATATTTTTTCGTGTTTTTCTCAGTTACGTTTCTTCTGACAGACTTCAAACACGACTAAACAAAGGAGGGCTTGAAGTCTGCTGTACTGCGCGTACTTGGAGCGTGAGAAGGTCGTCTACATGCTAGTTCCATTACTTCTTTATTTCGTGCATAAAACCATAACTCCTAGCGCCATCTGTTGATTAAGTCATGAGTTAGTGTGACAGAGAACGCCATCTACTGACGAGTAGTGGAGTTTATTATTATGTCGGTAAGATCGAAAAATATTAATATTTAATCAGTATGTAAGTAATTCGTATTTAAATATAATTCACAACAACAGTTTAACAAAAAAAAATGCCGAGCGAAGCTCGGGCACCAACTGCTAGTAAGCTTAAATCTTTAAAACAACGCAACGGATTTTGAAGCGGTTTATTTTATTAGATAGGGTTATTTAATAGGAAGGTTTATATGTAAATTACATGCATAATATTGTGGAGAAACACTGATAAATTTAGAAATTTCTAATATTATATTAAATATCACTTATTTTCAAAATTTCTAGGCAGCCCGTCAGGAACGAGCGGACATCATAAAACTCCTACAAGAACAAGAGTGTCTCGAGAAGAACGCAGAAGAAGATATCGCGAAGAGAGATAAGTACGAGAGAGTGAAGAGAGACACGAGGCAAGCCCTCACAGCGCAGATGGACAGCAAGAAAAAAGTGGTGGCGGACCAGAAGGTGGTCGAAGCTGATTTTAGGAAGACTGTGAGTGTTTTTCATCATTGTTTTTGGATTATCTGGGATTAGCTAATTTCCTACCGGTGCTTTTCACTGTTTGGATTCGAGAAAAGCGTCAAGTAAAATTTTACCGACTTCAAATGAAAACGAGATTATCAATTCAGTTGGGCCTCTGAGGCGCACCTAAAATCCTTTCACCACACTCGTTTGATAGAACTAATGACGCGACAAGAAGCATAATTTGGTTGTATGCTTTTAATGATAACTCCGTTATTTATAAACCGATTTGAAAAAACCTTTTATTTTTCTGAAATGATAATTAGTAAAACTTCGTCAAAGAAATTTCAGCACATAGGTTTTAAAGTATGTGTTTTATTAAGTTTTTTATGCAACACTGATTGCCAGTGCTTTCACTAGATTTCATAAAAAAAATATCAAAAACTCAGAACCGATCTCTTATTCGTCAACTACAACTAAAGTTTTTTTAACAGGCTGAAATAAAGATGGCCGCCGAGGAAGCGAAAGAGAAAGAGAAGGAGAGACTGAAGAAGGAGAAAGGACGAGCGTACTCCAAACAGCTGCTAGAACAGATCGCCGGCAACGCGCAGAGACGAGACACGGAACATAAACTGGAGGAGGCGAGGGCACAACATGTCTGGGACGTTGATAACGCATGGTGAGTGGACTCAAGAAAAAAATCGGTTGTCTGTAAAGTCGGTTTACTGACGATAGTTGAACGTGACAACATCATACAGCTGTCCACGCGGACGCATCGCTCACTCAAGTAGGAGAGAGACAGATGTCGAACGCTGCCGAACGCGGAGGTCGATTTTCCCTCTTTGTCGCTCGTTCCGCGCTCTCGCTTGCACTTCAAGCACTAAATGGAATGCCTCAGAGCGAGGTAACGCCGCATGACGTCATGGTTTTTCGTGCATGCAGTCGGTTCCATCGAGTTATAAGACGATGTCACGTCAAAAAGTAAACAGGGGCTCAATTCTAGACCAGTGACTTTTTTGTCACGGTATATATACAGGGTGTCCCATAAGTCAACGTCCAGCCGAAAACGGGTGATGCGCCAAGTCATGACAGTTATCAGAAAAATATAAAAAAAAAATATTTGCTAAGTAACTTTCGAGTTATGAGTATTTAAAAAAAATAGGAAAAACTGACACCCTGTGATGATCTTTTAAGTCCTGTGACTACAAATATTAACTTTTCATTAAACTTTTTTCTGCAACGTAAGCATGAATAACCCTTCTGTAATTTACAATTCAAAATTAAGCCATAACTGCCTCAGTTTTTAATGAAATCGTGGAGTTTTGGCCAACGTTTCATTTCAGATAATTACATCACCCAACTTTAACCGTCTGTACCGTAAAAAAAATGTACTACACTATCATGGCATGTAACTTTAAAAATTGGCGCATTTATCCAGGATTCCGAAATGGTATAATACTTGCTAGAGTACTTCTTAGTTTTGGAAATAAAAAATGTTTTTTCAACTAAACCGGATTTCCAATCAATTTTATTTCAATAGATAAAATGTTTGTACCCTTTAAATGACGGACTTTAAATGCCTACGCTGTGTTTTTAAGTGACTCACAATTCACAGGTACAAGTAAATACCATTTTGACAATGCAAGTAAACAGAAAGAGCCACCATCTTGTCGAAAGAGTGATAACCATGGGTGTTCAAGTAATTTGTTAGTTTTAGGTGAAAGTTTGAAATAAAATTCAATCATAGGATTTCTTCAATCGTGATTTTAATTTAACTACATCAAGGATTTACAGCAAATGTTCAAACTGTTAGCCTTCAGCAGTAATGCAAGCTCTACATTTCCTTAAAAAAAATCGGTTGTCTGTAAAGTCGGTTTACGGACGATAGTTGAACGTGATAACGTCATAAGAAAATACTGATGGAATGGTTGCATTTTGAAATGAAATGGAATGAAACTGAATGAATGTGAATGAAACTGAATGACACTGAATGAAAATCCGGTCCGGACCCGGACCCGGACCCGACTTGGACTCGCGGACTCGAGGACTCGCGGACTCGCGGACTCGGACTCGGACTCGGACTCGAACTCTCGGACCCGGACCCGGAACCCGACCGAACCCTTACCCTTACCCATTACCCGACCCGGGCTCGGGCTCAGGTAAATGGAACGACGAAACGACGTAACGACGCATGAGTCATGTTTTTTCGTGCGTGCAGCCGGCTCCATCGATTTATAAGACGTTATCACGTCAAAAAATCAGCTGTCTGTAAAGTCAGTTAACAGACGACAGTTGAACGTGACAACGTCATACAGCTGTCCACGCGGACGCATCGCTCACTCAAGTAGGAGAGAGACCGATGTCGAACGCTGCCGAACGCGGAGGCCGATTGTGCCTCTTTGTCGCTCGCTCCGCGCTCTCACTTGCACTTCAAGTATTAAATGGAACGCCTCAGAGCGAGGTAACGCCGCATGAGTCATGTTTTTTCGTACGAGCAGCCGGCTTCATCGAATTATAAGACGTTATCACGTCAAAAACCATGTAATAAGACCGGCGACGGGCGAAGGCAAACTTTAGATTAAAATCACGATTGAAGTAATCTTATGATTGAATTTTATTTCAAACTTTTACCTAAAACTAACAAATTACTTGAAAACCCATGGTTATTACTCTTTCGACAAGATGGTGGATCTATCTGTTTACTTGCATTGTCGAAATGGTATTTACTTGTACCTGTGAATTGTGAGTCACTTAAAAACACAGCGTAGGTATTTTAAGTCCGTCATTTAAAGGGTACAAACATTTTATCTATTGAAATAAAATTGATTGGAAATCCGGTTTAGTTGAAAAAACATTTTTTATTTTCAAAACTAAGAAGTACTCTAGCAAGTATTATACCATTTTGGAATCCTGGATAAATGCGCCAATTTTTAAAGTTACATGCCATGATAGTGTAGTACATTTTTTATACGGTACAGACGGTTAAAGTTGGGTGATGTAATTATCTGAAATGAAACGTTGGCCAAAACTCCACGATTTCATTAAAAACTGAGGCAGTTATGGCTTAATTTTGAATTGTAAATTACAGAAGGGTTATTCATGCTTACGTTGCAGAAAAAAGTTTAATGAAAAGTTAATATTTGTAGTCACAGGACTTAAAAGATCATCACAGGGTGTCAGTTTTTCCTATTTTTTTAAAATACTCATAACTCGAAAGTTACTTAGCAAATATTTTTTTTTATATTTTTCTGATAACTGTCATGACTTGGCGCATCACCCGTTTTCGGCTGGACGTTGACTTATGGGACACCCTGTATATCACAAGAACTGTTAGTTTCTTTAGTGAATTTGACAGTTCTTGTGATATGTATCTACCGTGACAAAAAAGTCACTGGTCTAGTATTGAGCCCCAGGCCTTTGCATATATTGTAGATGATTTATATAGCGACAAGGGCAACTGGTGATTACTCATGCATGCCCCTACTTACGGGACGCTATAGTGCCTGGGACAGGATTTTAGATGGAATAGGCTTGATCTAACTCAAGAGAGATACTATAGTAGCTGACCAATCACCTGCAAAGCGCACGTGAATTAGGCTCAACCAAAATCCACCAAAAATCAATCTTGACTTGACAAGTTTTTACAATTATTTATAGGCATATGGCTATGTAACAAAACTCCCAATTATTTATTAAAAAAAATTATAGATTCATGTTTTGCCTTCAATTAATGTTTTTCTCTCCCAGGCGTGCTGAAGTATCAGAAGAGCGTAAGAAGATAGTCATCGAGCACGCTCCTCCGCTCTTAGGATACCTTCAAGCGGGAGTGCTCAAGAAAGACGACCTGCCCTCAGTGAGGAAAGGCGCCGACATGAAGGAGGAACTGACTAAACTGGACATTGAGGCTATGGCCACTACTAATAGACCTCGGAGGTTTTCTAAGTGCAATCCTCAGTGTAGGATTTTGAGGGAGTTCTAGATTTATTTGTGTCTATGGTATTGTATTATTATTTTGATATTTATTCTACATGGCAGGGTAAACTACACACTTAACCCCCGAATACTGAAACGCAACTCAGATTTAAACACGTCTCAAGTGACGAATATTTGACAGATTTTCATTGAAAACTGTCAGATATTCGTCGCTTGAGACGTGCTTAAATCTGAGTTGCGTTTCAGTATTCGGGGGTAAGACTGATTTTTAAATTAATACTTGTGATAAAAATTCTGTTAGAATTTACTAGTGGTTAGCTATTTATAGTGAATAAATCGTTCCGAGTTGATTTAAAATGATTCAGTGGTTTTATTTAAATTTTGTATTTATTTTTTATTCTAGTACTTTGAAATAAGAAATGAGAATAAGTAGTGTTTAAACTATTGAATATTTGAATCGCCATTGCAGTTCAACAAAATAAATAACACTTATAGACAATGCACACAACACTATCTAGCCCCAAACTAAGCTTGTACTATGGGAACCAGATAGCTGATATAATACTTATATACATTTTTTTTTGTAAAAACATACTTAGAATACAATAATGACAGACAGAAAACAAATATCTATGTTTACTACACAATTATTATATCAGTACCCGAAGCCGGAGTTTTGCTACCACATTTCGTTACCAAATGTTGTTTTCGTTTCGCCTATTTGTCTCTCTCTATTGTATGGAGAAAATATGAGACGGAAAAAATACGTTACATAGTTAGAGTTGTTGTCTCATCTTTTCTCCATACAATAGACAGAGACAACTAGGCGAAACGAAAACAACATTTGGTTACGAAATGTTGTAAATGCGCTGGGACTTAGGGTACTGGTGGGGATCGAACCCACGACCTACAGCTCAGAAGGCAGAGCGTCTACCAACTGAGCTGAGAGGCCAGTCAAATAAGTAGGTAGGTACCTAAAAAGAGATGAAACAGAAAAAACACACCAGCAAATCGCAGTCTAAACAGAAAATATGAAAAATACTTTAACAAAAACCCTCAAAGTATTAAAAATACCGCAGACCAAACACATCGAGTTAAAAGGCGAAACTCAAACAGTAATTAAGTTGGCCGTGGAAATATTTAACCGAATCAAATTAATTCCAAATACGGCTGGAGAATATTAAAGGGTGGTGGTGGGGTGACCATGGATTTGTTTCAATTGGGGATAAATACAAAACCTTTGTACTGTGCGCTAGTCTACTTTAGGTAGGTACCTACTCGTACACCAACAAAGACATAACTAGGTTTATAATTCATTTAAATAGTTATTGATATATTAATAGTCATCATGTTCCACTGAAGTGCTAAAGCTGAGAAGCTTTAGCACTTCAGTGGAACATGATGACTCTTTCTCATCGTTTGTGTCCAAAAGGACAGGATCGGTACTAAGTAATAACCGATTAGACATTGATCGCGAGGTCAAACAATGTAAGTATGCAATAGTTTTTTACTAAATAAAGGCACCGCACGGCTCGTAAGAGTAGTGTTGTAGAGTTGTACCTATTGTCTGTGCCGCACGGCGATGCAACCTTTACCACACGGCACACGGCGGTTCATAACTTCTGAGATATCATAAAATCACTAGGAAACGGCGGCGTGAGGAAACCGGCATGTCGTAAGTAGACCTAAAAATAATCAAAACTAGGTATGTGTCAAGGTCATGAAAGGAGTCCCTTTGAGGTCACTTAAAATCCGTTTCCACACTTGATTCAAAAGAAACAGTGACACGATAAGAAGACAACAACAAAACGAATAAAGTATAAGCATTGTCCTAAAATCCCAGTAAAACGTGTCCACCCTATCGCTCCGTGAAAGTTAGCATTTTTTCGCAATAAAGTAATATAAGTTGCCACATCAGCGAGCCCCGAACACGAGTAAACGCGGGTACATTGAGATAACCATCGGCACCCCATTCTACCCCATTCGCAGGGTACAATGGTGAATCGACACTTGAATTGTATTTGTTCGGCTTATCGTAAAAAATGTTATTTTAATAAATAGGTGATGTTGCTGAGTTTTGTTTGCGTTGAACGTTAAATAAATAGACACAGGAAATTATAAAGGGTTAATTATTCTATTGTGTTTAAATGTGAACACAACCCTTAGTTACGAAAATAAAGTAAGGGTATTTTGTTGAAACTGCCACCGCTTCTCAGCGGTAGATCAATTTTAATGCTCCAGTTTGCGACCACTGTGTAGGTACATAGCCGAAAAGTCTGGATCACCCACGGCCATTGCAACATCAGGATCATAACACAGGTAACTTTTTGATAATAATGCTATGAATTAATTAAAGTAAAAATAAACAGGCTTTTGCATCTATTGAGATGATATAAATAGCGCCAAGAAAACTGGTGTTTAAACGTCAAAGGCAACTGGTGTTTACTCATGCCTCATAGGGACGCTTTATTGCCTGGGACAGGATTTAAGATGGACTAATCTTGCCCAGCACCCATCGTAACAGCTTAGACGGTCTAATCCACAGGAAAGGCATGGTCAATACATGCGGAGCTGACTAAACCGCGAGCTTTCTAACCGATGTATTCCTTCACCGTTAGAATAAATTGTAAAATTGTTAGTGAATTAAGCTTGTATTAACATAAGAAATATTGTGAAATCAAAACAAGTGAAATGTTGAAACAATGGGTTCCAGGGCTGCGTTTGAAACTATCAACGAGGTAAGAGCAAGGAGTTTTGAAGTCTATGGTTGTATCAGGATTTAGCCGCAGCTTTTCTCTTCTCCATCTTCTGTCTCAGCGCCCACTGCTCCAACGCTTCTTTGAACTGCCTTTGTTCTTCGAGATGGAGCGTCTCTCTCTTCCCCCAAGGAGTCTGTTCAGAGTACCACTTGAGGTATTTTGCGTAGTCCTGGAATATTTGAAATATCGCATAAGTATAAAAAACTTGAGAAACCGACTTCGTGGCCAAACTATTATACCGTTGATGAAATTTCAATGAGACCAAATTAAATCAGCCCATAAATGACGAAGTTATGCTGTAACAAACATTTAAAAAAATAACAACCGAATTGAGAACCTCCTTTTTATTTAAAGTCTATTAAAAATAGTGCGAGTTTGTTGTTTGTTTTTTGTTGTTCTAAGTGTGGGTCCACACTGCGAGCCTAGCGCGGCTGCGACGACGGGCGCGAAGTATCAAACATATGAAACACGCCTTTGCGGCCATATTGTAGTGACTAAGGCGGAAGCCTAATGCGACGGGACTGAGCGAGCCAGCGCGCGTAGTTTTCAAACGCTCCTGTCCGCGCGTTCTGGCCGCACTACGGGCCTAGTCAGCGAGCGATCCAATGCGCGGGTGGCGGGGGTAACAAACCATTTCGGTCTTGTCGCTCGGCGTATACGCGTCTGTATTTTGTTTGTCTATAAAATGGCGGGAAATACTGATTTTTAGGGTTCCGTAGCCAAATGGCAAAAACGGAACCCTTATAGATTCGTCATGTCTGTCTGTCTGTCTGTCTGTCTGTCTGTCTGTCCGACCGTGTCACAGCCATTTTTCTCCGAAACCGTAAGAGCTACACTGATGAAACTTGGCGAGTAGATGTATTCTGTAAACCGCATTAAGATTTTTACACAAAAATAGAAAAAAAACAATAAATTTTGGGGGTCCCCATACTTCAAACTGAAACTCAAAAATTTTTTTTTCATCGAACCCATACGTGTAGGGTATCTATGAATAGGTCTTCAAAAATGATGTTGAGGTTTCTCTTATCGTTTCTTTCTAAACTGAATAGTTTGCGCGAGAGACACTTCCAAAGTTAAAAAAAGTTGGTCCCCCCCCCTCTAACTTCTAAAATAAGGGAATGATAAAACTAAAAAAAATATATGTTGTACATTACTATGCAAACTTTCAACGATATTTGGTTTGAACGAGATCTAGTCCGTAGTTTTTTTTTTATACGTCATAAATCGTAAACCGCAATTTACCTTTCGACGAACTACAAGAACCTTTATATTATGTTACTTGATGCTACGGAACCCTTCATGGGCGAGTCCGACTCGCACTTGGCTGCTTTTTTTTAAGGTATAATCTTAATACTTCATATAAGTTAAAAAATTCACCAGTTATTCCTCTGTTTTTATTTATTTCGTGCACACCATCTCAAGATCGGACTGTCTAGTAAAAATAGTAAATCCTCGTCCATAAGTTTGCAACCCCTGATATACTTCGAACAGCTCCAAGAGCTCGCGCGTCACTGTGGCCACCGCACGCCTCCGCTCGCCGCGCCCGCCTAGGCTCCAGTCACCGCGCATTCAGTGTGGACGCACACTAAATAATAACACCCAAGAAACAGAACATCACATTAAATTTTTCCTAGGTGGAAAATATTTTGCTGGTTTGTCCTATATGGTGGGGATTGAAACCACTACCAATAGCGCAGAAGGCAGATCTGTAAGGCTGTCTATTTAGTTCACTCACAATTTTATCTACGTCATCTTCAAGCACACTGTTGAGCACGTCTTTTGGAGACAGTCCGGTGATTGGTATTCTGAAAAACAAAGTAACTTAAGAAACTTATTTATGATCAACTACATCTGCCTGAAGAAGCCCACTGCTGGAGGCCTCCCATATATTTCCAAGAGGTGAATCTGAGCACTCTTCATCCTATTTCCCGCGTTCTTAAGAGCGGGTCGTGCGAAAATTTGAGATTTAAAAAAAAAAAATTCATAACTAAATAACTAAGTGACATTTAAAAAATCGCAAAAGGACTAATTGTAGACTATACATTTGAGATTAATTCGAATTTAAGTGTGTTAAAAAATATACTATTTAACATGACATTCTATTTAACGCTAATGAAAATCGTATGTCAGCGTTAAATAGAATGTCATGTTAAATAGTATATTTTTTTAACACACTTAAATTCGAATTAATCTCAAATGTATAGTCTACAATTAGTCCTTTTGCGATTTTTAAAATGTCACTTAGTTATTTAGTTATGATTTTTTTTTTTTTAAATCTCAAATTTTCGCACGACCCGCTCTTAACAATTTAATCGGGTGGGGTCATCCGATGGACTGACGACCTACATCCTACGTTTCGCTTAGGATAGTAGGTATATCTACTGAATAGTTGTACCTACTCAAACACCTTTACAAGCTAAACATTTTGGGACATACCGTAAAATTATTTCAGGAGATAAAAACTTTTTCAAAAACTCTTTCAAGTAACCAAAACTGTAACCCTGAAGCACATGCGCCAAAGAGCTCACATTGAAGTCGGGTGGTATGACGTGGTTGCTGTAACAAAATTAATAATGACATCACACACCTTCAAAGTCATAGGCAAAAGGACTGAGAGGGTGTTGTCTTGAAAATAAATAAATATTTTAGACAATCCACGCAACACTAGGTTGCGACGCGATACTTAATAAATATCTTAATACTATTTATTTTAGTTTGCGTCGTCCCACTCTATGGCAAAAGGGCAAAGGCCTCTTTTCCTTTTTTCCATCCCTCAATCTTTGGCTAGAGTACTTAATCTATATTAGAGCACTGATGGTTTAGTGGTAGCGGACCCGCCTTCTGATCCTAAGGTCGTAGTTTAAATCCGGTCATGACCCATGTGGTATGATGATGAATTTGCCAATAGTACCTATACCTTTTTTGAAACACCGTTTTTAACCAGCTTGGGAGACTATAGGTTCAGAATCTATATTGTTAAGTTGTGAAAACTATTTACTTTACTAGTTATTTTTTTAATAATTATGCATAGTCAAAAATACCATTACCGAGCACTCTATAGTCTGGCTCATACAAACTTTGTCCAATTTGTGATTGTGTGTGACAGGTGGTCAGACCAGTTATACGAGGTCTGACTGCGTCTATGCGGTCGTACTGGCAAGTTCACCAGTTTCTTATCATTGCAATTTTATTACCTACTGTTTGACCATATCCAATAGGATATAATGTGTTCTGTGATCCAATGTTACCTGAGTACCCATTCGTTCAACATTTGCACAACTGTGGAGTAATTTGTATTGGGCAGCAATACTACTTTTGGAAATTGCTTAAGCATCTGCTTACTCTTTGTCATCCATGGATCTATACAGCTCCCTGAAAAACACCGGTTTTACATCATCATCATCGGCCTAAAAAATGATTCCTAGAATCTTCTAGGAATCATTTATTACTTCCTTCTAGAATATCGTCGGTCTTTGTTCTCTTCGTTTTCTAGACCGTGGTGTTATTCCAAATCGGACGTTAATTTCTCGCTAGATCAGTGCTAGTCCTTCAACAGATATTCTGATTTCTGATTCTATCACAGTTTGCGGTTTTTACACACTGCTAACACAAATCCCATGCGTTATTATAGCAACATTCAATAATGCGCCTGTGGAAGATGTTGCCTAGTAATACGCCTGTTTATATACCCCCTTGTGTGAGTGTAAGCTGAAAAGTAGGTAAGTGTGTATAATGCCTACCGATCACAGTAATTTTATCCGTCTTTAGAATATGTTTGAACAACTTTTTTGTGAAGTGACGCTTGAATAACTCCAAGTTCATTTCGGTTTCTTCGCGAGGTACCTACAACCAATCAGATGCGAGCAAAGTAATTATAACAGCACCTTTTTCTGTAAGATTTCTACCTGGGGCGATCATTAGTCATTTGTTGTCTCGTTGTCAGTGGCAACTAGTAACCTAAAACGTGTTGTGTGTTCAGTGCTCAGAGACGTATTATTAAACACACTATCTCATCTTTGTTTAAGGTAATTATTCTTCACTAGCTTCTGTCCGTGGCTTTGTTCGCTTGTGAATAGTATAAAAAAGTATACTATTATTACTCTTTTAGTAGACCCTGTATTTGTTTTCTTTATTATTGATCCAGGCGTTACATTGTGTGAATACGATCTCAGATTTACTAGTACGGTGTTGACTCACACCATGATAATGTTTTATGTGTTTTTACAGAACCATCATATTGAAATCTGAGGAAGCAATGAAGAAAAGCTACACCAAGTACGAGATCCTGGACTTCTGACGAAGCTGATGTTACCAAGTAAGCAGTTTTTTTATTTCTAATCAATCAATATCTTTAGCCTCTCGCTACTTGGTATTAGACCTCCTTTCTTTAGCCTAAGTCCACCCACATCTGAGTCCTAGTGGATGCACACTCACATTCTCTACAGCTCTGAGCCACTTATCTAAAATTACCTTTGCAACTAGCTTTTGATTTACCTTTTTGTAGTAAAATCTGTGGACATGTTTGATGTGTATAACGGATGGCTGCGCGGCTTTCGCGCAATAAACCACGTCTCTAACAATCTGTTGCAAGTACACGTCAGAGACCAGCTCATTCTGAATCTGATTTAGATCTAGCTCAAATAATATTGCATCTGAAAATTTAATTATAATACGCATTTCCAAATTGATTTTGACCTCAACAGTTGAAGGTAATGTCATTTTATTGAATGCGTACGTAAACGATTACCATCAAATTCATTTGCACCAAAGTATATCTACGTTTAATTTGTACCCAGTAGGTAAGGTTATATCCACTTTTATTGAGTTGAGTCATTTAAAATGTATTCATATTGATTACATTCTATGATCAATTTTCAATTGTTTATTTTATTTTTATTTCTTAGGAAAACAAACAGTACTTATATTCTAATTGATAATTTAAAAAGACAACTATGGACCATTAATCAGTTTTCGCATAGAGAGACTATTAGAGCTTACTTATTAATTTACATGAAAAAGATTACAAAATTATATATATAATGTAACAAGAGACTACGGTAGACAAACTATAAAAAAAAAGATGAAAAATTTTAAAGAGATTACTTAAAAAATAAAAAGTACAATAAAAAAACAAACCTAGGGAACCTGGGAAGTCTCTCCGACCAGCGTTTTGACAAGGTGTTTTTAACTCTTGGTGGTTTGGAAGCATAATGCTCGAGCATTATACATAATGTCTAGCTCTATTGGGCTAAGTGATAAATTCTTCTTTATTTATCACATTGCATGGTCATTATTATATTGCTACATGACAATTGGGCAATTTGATAATAAAAACTTTAAAGTCGCTTAAAAGACGTAGAAAGCCCCTCCTTTTGATAGATACAGTAGGGAAGCTTCCCTTAAACTCCATTTCCCAAGGGCATTAAAATAGTATATTTCATTACAAGTGCGGGAAGGCTGTCATTGCTTGTGCTATTTTAAACGTACTACCGAGTACTTCATTCAGCTTTTTAGCAGTACCTAAAGTGTTCATATAGGATGGTTTTACCGTTTAAAGAAGCCAAAGCATGTAACAGAATGGTTTTGCCGCCACCTTTGGGGCCGACAAGCAATATCCTATGGAACCCGTGAGTCATATCTCGGCATTTTTCCCACCACATAGTTCTTATCTCTCCGTGCAATGGCAGTGCCGATCTGAAAACGAAGAAGTACGCAATCATCTAATTTTATTTACTCCTGTATCTCCTGTATAAATATGGATAGCTCTATAAACAATTATAGTATAAGCTACCAGGCCAGAACTTTTAGACGATAAATGTTTGATCCCGATTTTGCGAAACAGCAATCATTGATTGATACGCCTTGAATTTTATTCATGTTTGATTCGCAGCCACTAATCAGTATTTGTAGTATAATTTAATTCAACAATAGTAATATGTACCTCTAAACGTAACTGATGTTAACACACTTACTCGTAATTGTCGCGTACGTCATCACCAGCAAAATTAGGGTCACCAATGAACTCCTCTAGCTTAGTTCTTGGGTATTCTTTTATAAATCCTCTAAAAACTAGTTCCTAGAACAATAATTTCGACATGTTATTACCAAGGTGTTGACTGCCATCATACAAACATTTTTTTAACACATTTATCAAGTTTTAATATTAATTTGTACGTCTACGAGTATGCCTTGCACTTGGCAGTTTATTTTTATTGTAATGTTGTATGGTTGCTACCTCCATTTTCTCTGCAAGATTTTCACTCATTGTGCTTTTTACTACGCGCTTCTTCTTTTCCCGTTTTCGTTTCTTCTTCATTGGCTCTGGCATTTCCTCTTCATTTGTTATGTAGTCCTTCTTTAGAGCTATTTTTAGTTTTTTTAGTTCAATCCTGTAACATACAGCTTTATCAAGTTCATCGATAGTAATGATATATTGAAAATATCACACGTGTACCTTATTTTTTTGCTGTTTGATAGGCTCCTACTCATGTTATTTACCTCATATCTTCGTCGACTTGGGGAATAACTTCCACTTTTACTTCCATGATTGCTTTGTTTCTTTCAACTTCCTTGCAGTATCTTTCCTTAACTTCTAAAAGATCAGTTGCATCATACTCGTCCCAATCAGTGTGGTAGTCATTAATCATCTTAAATATGAAAGTCATTATTCTTATCATAATATGAAATCTATTACCTAAACGGATATTTCTCGCGTATAATTCATTTTATTACACAACCTAATTCGTTTATTGAATATTACTATTATTTTTTTGTAGACTGTTTTAATTGTTTTGAAGTAAGAGTTTGAATCTAGGTACTTGTGTTATGAATTATTAAAATTTTGTACCTTACCTTTAAAAGGTGCTCAGTCTTCTTTGATTCTGGGTAGGTGAAACCTGGATGCATAGTTGGGTTTTTCATCATCTTCCTTTTCCAGTCTTTTTCTAGCTTTTTCTTATGCAGTTCCAGTTTCTTATCCATTACTCTTTGTCTTTTTGCTTCCAGTTTTTCCAATGTAACCTGTTTTATTTTGTTATTTGAAAGTTAGTACTTTACTTCATCTTTGATATTTTGACAAGGGCTTTAGGTATTGGACTTACCTGAGACGCAGATTTGTTTTTCTGTGATTTCTTTTCTACCATGTAGGATTTATATTCTTCTAAATAATCTTCTGGGGTTGGTAGTTCCTCTCTCAATATCAACTTTGATCCACCTGCTTTATCATGAGGAATGTCATAGAAAAGTTTTATATCTTCAAACCTGTTAAAGAACATAATTGGAATCAAAATGACATGAAGATGCTGTAATGTGAAATATGTAATATTAATTTAAAATTACCAAATGTGAAACCATTCTCTGACGTAGTCTCTGTAGGATTCACTTAGTTCATCGCCTTTCCATTTCCGATAGTTTTCCTTTATTATTTCATAATCTGACTTCCATTCTTTGATATACTTCTCTTGTAGGTTTGATTTTTCAGTTTTTGCCTTTAATCATCAACAATTTGAATAAAAATCAGTTTAATACACACGTTTCTTAATTATTAGATAGTCACTTACCCGTTCAAGTTTTTCTTGAGCATCTTTATTTGGCTTTATACAAAGCCTTAAGCCTAGTAGTTCATCTCTTTTACAGTCTAGGTATTTCTGTCGTTTACATTTAAAATATGCTCTGTAACCATATCTACTATTAAAAGTCACTGTTTTATTTGACGCTAGTTTTATCACATAACAATGATCATACCTGCATGTTTTTTGTATAATTGCTGCACTGCGATTACGAATTTCATAAGGTGCTTTTGAAGCAGAAGATCCTTGTATTTCTATTTCCCACATTTGCCTTCTAAGTATCCGTTTAGTTTGCCAGACTACTACTAGCCTACAATCATAAGATATATTTTTCAAGGTATTTTGTCGAGTCCTAAAAACAAAGCTCGTGAGTATAACGTGCTCACTACCTAGATTTTTCATGAGCTTGTATAATTTCAATATTCCTTTTTATTTCTTTCTGTTCTTCGGTTAGTTCTACCTTCTTTTGTAAAACGGTAATGTCTTCTTCACTTTTTTCAACTTTTCCTTCTTCCTCCCACCAGTGGCTTACTACTTCTGATTCGTTGTCTCGTTCTTCAAGAAGCTTTAGTTCCTCTGAAATAATAAGCTTTTTATTCTGAACCTTTGTAATTTATATACAGTCGTCACTTAAAGTGCACGAAAGGAGCCTCTTTGAGGCGCACTTAAAAGCCTTTCACCACACTTGGTTCGAAAGAATCAGTGACACGATAAGAAGAAGAAGACTTAAATCCTTTATGCCCTTACCGAAGTGTCTTTTCCGCTCGTTAACCTTTTCAATAACTTCTTCAATCATGCGTTGGATTTGCTCTGGTCTTTTCAGTTTATTCGGAATTTCATTGAGTGCAGCATCAAAAGTCGTCAGTTTGTTGTAAATCAGGCTATCGTTCAAGAACTGGTGTTCACTGGCGTCTAGTTTTACTAGTTCATGTTTTAACTCCAATATTCTGAAAACGTAGTTGTTTTTTATCTAGTCTAGTTAAAGGGGGTAGTCATAAATCTTGTGTTCTAATATAAAGAAGCTTTTGAAAATTGAGATGGATTGATTGTGGTCAAACTGTTTTGTGTTTTTTAGAGTTATAGGTCTACCCTTCTCTCTCACCTAGCTACAACAGCTTTCACTGCCTCTTCAATATACCCAGTCTTCTGCACCTGCAGGTTCTGATGCAGGCACTCCATGACGTGGTTGTAGATAGCCATGTACTGGCCCAGGATAACGGAGAGACGGAAGGTTGCATCACAGAGTTTCTTGTCATGGGCTTTATTTGTCTATGGAATAAAAAATAGTTTTATAAGCAAATCTGGGCGAAGACTGGTGTGCAACTGGTGTTTTTCTTCATCATTTGAATTCTACACATACCTGATACTCAACATCCAAATTAACTATATCTTCTAACCGTGCAAGTGTCTTCTTCCATTTCTTAAAGTAAAATTCACTGGACATTTAGAGTAAAAGAAAATTGTGCAAAATAAATAAATAAACCCATTTACTCACTATTCTATAATGACAAAAAATTTGCTTTAAATCAAGTCGGCTACGAAATACCTACTGAGAATCAAAATGGCTGCGTGCATTATTTATATTCTATTAACACCCGTAAACACACCGTATTTTGTGTCGCAAAAATATAGAGCTTGTAAATATACTATCTCATTGCTATAGTTTTGATCAAATGAATTTAAATTAATTTTATAATGTAGGTTCTTAGGTTTTCATAGCTATTCCTGGGTAAAGATTCGGTATCATTCATGAAAGTATCTTTTAGAAAAATGGAGTCACCATTTCATCCCCCATCAATTACACATTCCAACCCCCCTATTCATCCCCAAATATTTTTCTCCGCAATAATCAAACCACCCCTACAATTACAACCACTAAATTAGTCCCAAATATCACTTCACCCTAAATCACCCCGCGTCTAACGGGCCATTAGAGGCGATAGCACGTCACTCGGTCATTTACACCCCTATTCACAAATGCTTCCATGAATTTACTGCTCGTTATTTATTTTATGTATCTTGCTTGTTTTGTCTTGGTCGTGTTGAACTAGCAACAAGGTTATCCTAGTTTTAAAACATTTTAGTGATCCTTGGCATTTAAATAAATGGTTTTTGACTTTGTTGCCTAATCCTTTGTATTATTGGATCAAAGTCACACACAGGCATTTATTCTTTCACTGTGAAAGGTCTTTTTGTACTAAAACTAAGCTGATTAAGCTAAACTTGCACCATAAGAACCAGCGGGGTGATTGCATATTTTTTGTTGCAATCAAATCCTAGTCGCAATGGTCTCAATCAAAATCTTCTTGAAACTGTCATTTTCGAACTAATAGCCCCTTCCCACCGGTCTGTGATATCGCACACAGAGGCGAATCAGCTCGCATGACACACCATGGGAACGGTCTGGTGCGCAGAGGTGCGCGGTAGCACAGGAGCCCTTTCTGTGTGCGTTGCCGTGCGTCGTCGTCGGCTGTGCGTGATTATCTGCAGAACCACGCACCGTAGGAAGGCATCATTATACGTGATCGCAAATTGACAGTTTCAATAAGATTTTGATTGAAACCATGGCAGCAAAAGTTACATACATGGTCGGCCTTCTGTTAATTTGGACGTGTATTGATAAGATACACGAGCAAGAGAATTCAGAGAATCGCCACAGCATAAAGAATAGTTTAAGAAGCTAGTCGTAAACACATTCAGCCCTACTTATAAACGCAATTTAAATTTAGTCATAGTTTAAAGTTAGCCCTGTCACTTTTTGTCATTACCCAATGGTTAGAGATGGCAATAGTGTAAGTACAGCTTATCTTTTGACATATTTTTATAAGTAAGGTCAATTGAGTGCAGTTTGTGAATAAGGCTTTTGCTTTTGTTTGCGAATACCTCCTCAGCCTGTAAAGGCCAAACGATCGTCATAACCCGCTATCAGCCACAACGGAAAACTTTCATCATACCCTCCGCGGGAAATAAGCGTTGACGGGAATGACGCTTACTTATTGCCTTCCTTTTTTACGCCTACCCTCATATCACACAAGAAATCTCACGCGACTTACAACCTTGCGCTTTGATAATAAAGATGATTTTGTGGTGGGAAGTGTTGGAGGTTAGGTTGTTTGAATAGAGGGTAGTCGGCATGTTTTGGGCGCGCTACCCAGTTTCCGGCTGCGTTGAATGCGCGGCCATCTTGTCGACGGAAGTAGTAAAGTCTTCCGTAGCCATCTGTCGGTAACGTGTCGCACTTTCAGTGAATTTGTTTTGTGCTCTTTTTGTGAACTTGTGGGAGTACGCATCGGTAATTCCGCTTTGTTTACGCGTTTGTTTTAGGTTATTTATTTTGTAGTGAGTAAAAGTTGGGAATGGCTGAGCTTCTGTTTTTACGACTTGGGTTTTCACTTGGTCTTTATTTTATGTTTGTTTGCTTACCCACTCATCTCCGTAACGGCTGAACTGATTTGTATTAAACCATAATGAAACTTATGTTAAGTACCTTACCTATTCATAGTTTCTTGACTTGGAATTACCGTCCAGATAAGGTTACCATGCGAAAGGTCTTCTTCTTACAATTTCTTATAATATTAATAAAAATATTTATGAGGGTAGGATTATCATTTTACTTTAGAATAAAAATATCGCCATAAAATACGACCCCGTGCAAACATCATTACCATCCCACTTCCTCCACTTTATAAAATTTTAAAACAATCCCAGAGGAATGAAGTTACTGTAGGTAATAGATGCCGTGTATCCCCTTATAAAATATTGCTTTAAGCTTAGACTACATACAATCACATCGTTCAGCACTCAGGAAAGTTAAAGAAAAAAAGCATTTATTCAACTAGAAAGAAGATTTAAAAAAATGGTGCCGAATTACTGGCACATCACAATTGAGGCTGAACATCTGTAGGCTGGAAGTTGATGGATGGTTCGGACGGAGTCAGTGCATCTTAGGGCGCGTTCTTGACGTGCGTGACCTACGAGGCAATGATTTTGTTATAGTGATGTCTGCCACTTAACATCAGGTGGGGCATAATATGCTTGTTCTATTTGGCTGTTGACTTTCTTGTTGACTGGCCTCTGGCCTCTCAGCTCAGATGGTAGTAGCTCTGCCTTCTGAGCCGTAGGTCGTGGGTTCGATCCCCACGGAGAACAAATATTTGCGTGGTGAACACAGATGTTTGTTCTCTGTCTGAGTGTTATAATGTACCTATTCTACGTATGTATTTACAAAAAAAAAATATAATTATTATATCAGCTAATTGGTTCCCCTAGTACAAGCTCTGCTTAGTTTGGGACTAGATAGAGTTGTGTGGGTTGTCTATAATATTAATATTAAAAAACTATAAGCTAGTTGCATAAAAAAAGGTAAATCACAAAGATCCCTTTGTATCGCTGTAAAACTAGGTGACTCGAACGCCAATCCTAGGCGATCAATCTTAGAAAAACAGGTAAGAAACCTACGGTTTGATCCTTAGCATTTTTTGGTATGCGGCAAATAAGTACTAATTTTGATGATGATGCGATGCTGAAGCAACCCATGGTATGTAGCCAAGACCCTTAAACTCGATACATCAAACAGGGACGTGAGCCAAAACACTTCAAAAAGCACCTAAGCAGATGCGTAGCTAAATTAAGTTGACTTAATGTTTTTTTTACTTACACCTTGCAAGGTAAAACTTTGTAACGTAACACTGTTTTATCTGAGTAAGTATGATGAAATAAAGATTATAGTAAATACGTAGGAGCTTAGGTATATTTTTTAAATCCATGGTAAACGCAATACAAATAAAAACATAATAATACAAAACCCACCCACCATAGATGGACTGACGACATTGTTAAGATCGCAGGAAGTCGGTGGATGGAAAGGGCTCAGAATCGTTCTTTCTGGAAATGTGTAGGGGAGGCCTATGTCCAGCAGTAGACTTCTTCAGGCTGATGATGATGATGATGATGAATACAAGACTCACACGAAACAGTTGAACTACGCAATAAGCAATACAGAGGTAGCTCAAGTGATCCAAATCAAAAATAGCTTTTATTTTGTTGTTATTACGCACTTACAATCTTTTCACCGCAGTGGTTCTAAAGAACTAGTGGCACGACAAGAAGAAGAAGATTACAAATAGAAACGTACAATAATTGATACAAGGACTTACAAAATGTACATATACAATAAATAGTTGAGCTGCAGATCGTTACAAATGATCTAGAGATAGCAAAACTGATCCAAATCAGTGCCAGACGGAAGCGTCTCCAAGACGCGCTGGCGGCATTATTTGTTGATTTTTACCACGTCGGCTTACAGGCTAACGGCCAACCTACCTTCCCATTCATATCTAAAAAGTATCAGAATAAACTTTTATCTCACTCTGGGGGTGCTTATGCTTAGGTAGGTATGCATAACAAGAGGCTGTATCTCGGTGTCTCATGTCTGGTCCCCTGGGCAGCCTAATGCAATGTGCCCCAAAATATGACAGGTGACAACAGCCGAGGAGGGAATATCCTGGAACAATGTGTTTTTACGATGTTGCCGTTTTTAGCACGAAATGATCCTGGCTGACTGGATGGAGAGGGGCGGTGAAATGGCCAGCCTGATAAAATTTTCTGTAGATTATTTGCTTTAGAATAGAGCTTCTAATCTTTCACAAATAGGGACTTGTATGATGATTGATGAAACATATAGATCAGACGAGACGCAATGGCATTTTAAAAGAAGGTTGCGTTACTTATTTCTTAATATGACAGCGTTTTGGCTGATCGCCATCGCCATTGCTTAGATGTGCGCAGGCCTTTAGTGACAATATGTTCATAAGCGTGTCCTCTTTTGAATGACGCCATCAGCTGTCAGTATGCTGTTCAGCGGAGTCTCTTAGGCCTTTCAGTCACATACATAAACCCACAACACCCGCAACACTCTCACATCCACACACCCACCCTCACACACCCACATCCACACCCACACACATGCATACTTACATACATTCGCTTGATAAATATTCGAGCACCTTATGGGCAGTCGGGTAAAAATAGGCCGTTTTCCCCTCCATGGATCAATTTATGAACAATGTTTCGCCACCTGGACCTGTTACCAGCAGCCTGAATGGCTTCATGGACCTGCACATAAAGAATGGAGCGGATTTGGTCGGACCAACGTATCGGGCGTGTTTGTGGTCTCTTGCCAGTGATGACAAGTTTTTCCAAGTTGTCACCCTATTTCCTTGCTATTGTACCCTAATAAGTGTTTTTGCTTTTCTGTGCCTTAAACCACTGGTAAAACCTTTTGAAAAATAAATAATTGCTTAATTATTAATTGTACCTATAAAACCACCTTCTGCAAAAAGTTGTATAAAAACAAAAGCAAGCAATAGATTGCCATTATACGAGTAAGGCCGGATGCAAAACGTATATAATTTTAAACTTTTGCTATCTGATCTGACACTATTCCTTATCAATTTTTTTATCAGACATCAGTCTGTTTTAGCTCAGCTGATGCGCGATCGCAGTGTTTGGCAACGTTTAGAGGTACTAAAATTGACTTGCTTTACCTTTAAAAAATAATAAAGTTAGTCTGTGAAAATGTGTGATGAACAATTCTTGAAAGAAAGTTCGCCAAAGAAGAGTGTGAGAGGTGTAAATCGTGATGTGCCGATAAATCTTCCCGACTCAGACAGAAACAGATCATACAATCTCAAGACCAAGGTACTAATCGGCGCCCTGGTGGCTCTCGTGCTGATATTTGTGCTTAGTGCGTACCTGATCGGATTAACTGAGAATTCTAAACACACTTTCGAGCCTCCGGACACGAAAGAGCCCCGAAAACCTTCACCATCAAGGCTGTACACGTTTCAGAAGGCTGCTGTGTGTACTGACGCACCAGAATGCTCGCAGATAGGTAAAAACATCCTCTTATCTAATGGCTCAGCCGTGGATGCTGCCGTCGCAATCATGTTCTGCAACAGTCTCTTCAACCAGCAAAGCGTAGGCCTTGGCGGCGGGTTCTTTATGATGGTGTATATCAAACAGGAGAAGAGGGCACACGCAGTTATCGCGCGAGAGAAAGCTCCAGCCGCCGCCACCTTTGACATGTTCGAAGGGAACTTTAATAAGTCTTTTAGAGGACCACTGGCAATAGCAGTACCAGGCGAGCTTCGAGGCATGTGGACAGCTCATCAGCGCTGGGGCAAGCTGCCCTGGGCAGACCTGATAGAGCCCACTATTGCCATCTGTACTGATGGATTTCAAATGTCTATACCTATGCACGAAAAGCTCGCACTCGCACCCTGGATAAAGGACGATGTTAATTTGAAAAAAATGTACGTAAACTCGACAACAAACACGTTTTATAAGCCTGGTACAGTCATCAAGCCATATCCAGCATTGTGCAAGACCCTGTCCATTATCGCACAAAAAGGGGGCGATGAACTGTACAACGGCAGCCTGTCCGTAGACTTCTTGGAGGATCTAAACAGAGTTGGCAGCATCATCACTGCTGATGATTTGAGAAACTACCAAGCAAAAGTTACAAAGCCGATTGCCGTCCCTATTGGCAACGAAGATATACTCTACACGCCACCACCGCCCAGCAGTGGGGTCATCCTAGTCAACATCCTTAACGTCCTTTCTGGGTACCATTTCAACGCGACCAGTATCAACGGCACGGACAACCAGATCCTGACCTATCACAGGATACTGGAAGCCTTCAAGTACTCTTATGCGCTGAGGACAAAATTGGGTGATGAAGACTTCCTGGATCTAAAGGAGCTTATTGCCAACTTGACATCACCAGAATATGGGAACAAGATTCGTCTCAAAATCAATGATATACAAACGAGTAATGATCCAGCCACATACGGCGCAGATGAGTACAGCAAACCAGATCATGGAACCGCGCACATTTCAATCATCGCTTCTAATGGAGACGCTGTGTCTGTCACTAGTTCCATCAACTACTATTACGGTGCCGGTTTCTCAACCCTCAATACAGGAATAATCATGAACAACGTCATGGACGACTTCTCCTCGCCGGGATTCTCAAACATGGCCGGAGTGAGGCCTTCTCTAGCTAACTTCATAGCCCCTGGGAAGAGGCCGCTTTCGTCTATGAACCCCTGCATCATTGTAGACCGTGCGGGAAATGCGAAGCTCGTGATCGGAGGTGCAGGGAGCGCAAAGATTACTTCTGCAGTTGCGTTGGTAACAATGCGCAAGCTATGGTTCAACCAATCTATCAAGAAGGCAGTGGACGAGCCGCGGTTCCACCATCAGATACTCCCCATGGAAGCTTATTATGAATCCGGGATCAGCGATGGCGTGATAAAAGGTCTGAGAGCGAAGGGGCATGAAATGTCGACACGCTACGGACTCACCGTTGTCTGCGCGTTGTACAGGAACAGCACATCCATATACGGAAACGCGGACTATAGGAAAGGCGGGGACGTCGCTGGAATTGACTGAATGAGGATCGTTCCCGCACCAAAAGCAGGTGAAAATAAGTCTCAAGCCAGTGGTTGTTTTCATTTACTACCATTCACTTGTTCGAAAACGCTAGGGAAAAAGAAGTTAATTTATACATCCTTACTAACATACTTATTTAAATAATTTGTTTGTATGTTTAATCGAGGTTATAAGATAGTATTGAAAAATATTGATTTTTGAACAGTAACAATGTTTTTTTTTAATGTAAAAGATAGACCAACGAGCCTGCGGTCCACCTGACGGCAAGCGGTCATCGTCGCCCATAGACACCAACAACACCAAGGGTGCTGTCGTTGCATTGCCTACCCTGGAGGAGTTTTTTAACGATTTTCTAGAAGCTATTCACGTTGTAGTTAGAGGGAACACCTGCACATCTAGGCGATGGCGATGGCGATTAGTGAAACGCTGTCAAATATCGCTGTCATATTTGACAGCGTTTCACTGCGTATAAGAAGACCAAGTTGTACACATTTTTGTTTGTTTCCAAAAATGTCAGGCTCTTACAACTTTATAAAAACGTAAGTAAAGTGTAACGGGCAATAGTCAGCAGTTTCTCTTTAATATTCGTAAAGATAAAGTGAATTTATGTGATCATAAAGCGAAGGCCGGCGATAAAGAAGTTTTACTGAAAATACTATGCTTAAAATATTTTTCTTTTTAAGGTTCCGTACCCACTTAGGTTGTTGCCAGCAAATGTGATGTTCAGAAATTTCGGTAACGCGTTACTGTACGCTCACGGCTTTGTTCGAGATGCTTCATAAGGTTATGAAAAGGATATAAAGTGCAGAAACCCCGTAGCCCGATGGACCGACGACATGGTAGCGGCCACGGAAAGTCGGTGGATGAATTAGGCTCAAAAACGCTCTGCCTAAAAGTGTTGTGGGGAGGCTTTTCCTATTTCCAGCAATCATCAAGTTGTTGATGATGGTGATAAAGTCAGTACAAGGATAAAAATTAATTATGAATTTCCGAACGAACGAAAAAAAAAGTGCTATAAACTTCTAAATAGTGGCCAAATCCAAACGTTGTAAGTTGTACCTTATCTTATGATTAGGTGTACTTTAATGTGTTATCTACTGTTATCAGTCTAAAACTACGCATTGAAATCGGCAAGGCCGAATTTTAACGGGTAGCCTTAGCAACAGAGGGCTCGTTCTGAGTTTCTAACATAATAACATACAGTCAGTATCGTTTACACTTGTTTATATATGTATAACCTTGTACCTTGTTTCCAAATATATGTATTTTATTATTTTGAATTTTTTTAACGTTGTCGTTAACCCCGTTTTTATATGGAAAAATGAAGTTGTCGGGATTGCGGGAACTAATGTTTTTACTTAGTGTTCGTAAGTAATATTATTCCCGCCGGGCCGCTCATTGTTTCTTCATAAGTCATTTTGCGGTTGAAAACTCAGAATAAGATCTCAGAAGATGGATACGTGTCTGTGTCGATAGTCTAGTACTAGTCCACTAGTACTAAAAAAGTTTTTTTTTTATTCCCACTTATTTAAAAGTTGCCATGTTTGTTTGTTTGTGACTCAATTATGACCTTGCTACTGGAACGATTTAATGAAATTTGGTACAAAATATATTATGTAAACTGGACTAGCATTTTCTTCCCGAAAAAATACCAGAAACAGGAAAAAACTCCCATGCAGGTGGCTAGTAACTTATAAGTGGTAAGTTGTGAAAAGTATAGTATAGTCGGTATAGTGGCGTCCGGCTGGACCGGCGTGTTTTATGAAGGAAGCTGTTCATCACGAGATAAATCTTCGGACGCTACTCCCGAACGGTGACACGGTACGTGGGAGGATGAACCAATGTATAGAATGATCTCACAGCCTGCCAGCGGCGTCTTTACCTATTGTGCAGGGTGTGCGGTGCACACGGGCGCAGCGCCCAAGGGGGCGCCGAGCGCAGCGCTCGGCACCCCCTTGGACGCTGCGACCACCACGGGGCCCCACTTGGCGGGCGCGTTGGCCAGGCGCCGCACTTTCAATGACCATCGTAAAAAGCGCTCCGCTCTGCATAGATTTTGAATAGCATCTTGAGCTCTTCTAATATTTGATAAATTACAGCATAGGGAGCGCCGTGGCGCTCAAAAGGGGGGCGCCGAGCCGGCCGTGGCCTTTGGCGCCCCCCTTCCTCTTAGAGAAATAATTTCCAAATCTTCTTTCTAAATGCATTTCTAAGCTATAAAATAAACGCACCCTTCAAGTTTCATGCTTCTAGAACTAACGGCTTTATTAGGCTGTGCGTTGATTTTTCTTAAAACAATTTTCCCCCTTTTTCTTTTTCCGATTTCCTTTCTTAATGCACCTCTACGCTATAAAAAGAACACACCCTCCAAGTTTCATGCTTCTAGGACTAACTTAGGCTGTGCGTTGATTGTCAGTCAGTCAGTAACGTAAGAGTTTTATTTATTTAGAAGAAAGAAGAAGATAGTCATGTCAACATCATAATCATGGATACGTTTTGGCTTGTTATAGAAAACACAAGAACACCTTGTATAATTCTAAATACATTCAACAGCACATCGTGGTAACCAAACTGAAAAAAATCTTCTTAAAAATCTCAAAACAAGTTTATTACCCATTGGGGAAATTTGTCAGTTTGTGGTAACTTGATGTGCTGTTACTTGTACTTTGTATCTATTCCATTTTGAACGCGCGCTTATTATGGGGCGCTTGGATAATGTTTGCACACGGGCGCTACATGGGCTAGAGACGCCTCTGCAGCCTGCCACTACCTTTCGCGAGGTTGTGGATTTGATCACCACTGAATCATTTTAGCATTATATAGACAAACATATTTATAATGTATTTAGTTTAATTTCCAATGAAAATTATATTTATTGGTTATTAGCCGGAAGTTTAGTATAGAACCACAAGTCCTAGTCTCATAGAAATGCTACGCTCGCTACGAATAAACGTAGACTACGACAATCGTAGAAGTGAAATGTTTTTTGGTTTATTATATTTAAAAAACAAGTTTAAACAAACTGGTACAACCTTCACGCGTAACATCCCAAAATTGAACACTACATTTAGGTCAATTTTTTATTGCTATGTTTGAGCAACTGTCAAATATTTGATTGGTCGATTAGTAAAGATACATAAAATTTAAAAGTCCTCTTTACTGGTACCGGGTCACATCGCCCGGGTGATATACTGCAGGGCGGGTCGGCAAAGTCACGAGCTGACAAATTCATTCCTCACTTGATACCATGCCCCCCGGGAGAGGAAGGGGTGGACAGGGGTGGGGGAAGTGGGGACAGTGACAGGCTAATCTGTGTTACACTATGAATTTTTCAGTTCTAGATATTTATTGCAATGAATATGAAATGCGATTTTACATGTTGGTTTTGTTTGGAGTTTTTAATAAAATCTTCGTCTTCTTCCTGCCCTTATCCCACTTTATGTGGGGTCGGCACAACATGACTTCTTCCTCCATTTCCCTCTGTCAGCCGTCATCTCTGCATTCACTCCTCTCCTATCTTAAAAAAAAAATCGTTTATCGACCACAAAAAAATCCGTAGCACACATAGCACACAATTATACAAAAACACATTTTAAAAGATAAATAAAAACAGTTAACTTAAAAACTAATCATGACGGAGGCATCGTGCTGTGGACGATCAATGGGAGAAATACATTCCTCCATTTATTTATATATTTTTGGATGGTGAAGAAATGTACCTTCTTTGGACATCATCAATGATCTTCAGAAGGTTTGAGGAGATGTCTAGGACCTGCATAGGAATTACATGAGCCTATTTCCGTTTTGACCTTTTCAACACCCTTGACTACAGAACAGAACTTGCGCAAGTACTTTTTCTGTTCTGTGCCCATGACATATACAATTTAAACATATTCCCTATGATTTACTATGCAACACACACACACACACGCACGATTGTAGTTCACAAACCCAAACACACAAACACGTGATAAATCTAAAAGTCATGAAGCTCTCTCCGGGTCGTTTCCTTCAAATAAAATATATTGGACGAATAAAAACCGGTGAAATCTTCCTCCGAGAGTCCGCATTTTTTCCTCCGGAGAGGTCATAAATAAACCAGACACCAGTTAAGGCTGGTTGGACAGAGGCGTGCAGTTATAAAACACTGTTCACTACTTGTATTGTATACAGGCTCACTAAAAAAAGATGGCTGCCGGCTTCGGCAAGCAATGATCGAAAACAGCACAATCAAAATGTCAAGGCGAGTCCTAACCCTAACCCCCGAATACAGTTTTCAATGAAAATCTGTCAAATATTCGTCGCTTGAGACGTGCTTAAATCTGAGTTGCGTTTCAGTATTCGGGGGTAAGTGTCATAATATATACTTACCATGTAGACAGAGATTTTCACATAGAAATTAAAACTTACAAGCGGCTCTTAGGTTAGTTGCTTTTCAATGATTTCATACGACAATTGAGTGCACTGTACAAGTGAACACTACTACACCACATTTCATCAAAAAAAACGTACTACGGTCAACTCTTGCTATACATTACTTTCCTTCTTGCAGTAGGCGTAATTTTTGTTTGGTTTTGTGTAGCTAGATTTGTACTTATCCGTGTGCACATAAAATTAGCTAGCCCTCTAGGCACTATAAGCTGCATGGGACAAGCTTTTTTCAGCATCTGATCGACTCACGTCGGCAACAGACGTTTGCAAGCGCGCAGCAGGGTTGGTGAGTGGGGGTTGAAATATACAGGGCGGCTACACAATCTGTCATTCTGAAATCACCTCCGCGAAATACTGGCTTTACTCAGGATTTATATGCGCGATTGTTCATGGATGCACCTCTAGTTTAAACATAGGCACTATTAAAACTTGATTGAAGTCTCCAAAACAAACTAAAAAAATATTTGTTACATTTTCCATTGCTTTTCCCATTTGGTTTTTTTCTTTAAAATTCTTTATTTTTTAATTGTTTGGCTTAGCATAAAAAGTGGACACCTACCGATAAAGGCAATCCTGTAAATTGAAAACTTCAGGGGTCATTGACGAACGAAATAACATCTACCAAACTCTTGAATAAAAACAGAAAAACACACTTTACACGGAGAGATCGCACACAGGAAACATAAATAAAGTACATCGACTTCCACGATAGATGGCGCTTTTTAACTGAAAGCATAAATCCCTATTCCATTTCCAAACACAACAATCCATAACGTTCAAAACACACTATCCATCATCATACATCACACACAAACCGATGGTAATCTCCTCTCTTGCTCTGCGCCCATAATTTAGAGAAGGACGACGTTTTTACGATCTCTTAATCAAGAAATACGCGTTTGCAGGACGATTAAGAGCGCGCGATTTAGCCTCGAGCTAATGCAGTTGTTAGTGTGATATATGGAGCTGGTTCATTGGGAAAAACTCGTCCAAGATAATTACTAAAGTACTGAACTGCAGCCAATTTTGTAGGCGGGTTTTCCTCATCTCAATCTATTTCTTTTCACGTCGCAAGTCTAGTCACCACATTATTTTAGTCTATTCGTCAAAAATCAGAAATGTTTCAAGCAAAGAAAAAATATACTAATACTAGTAATAGTTATATAGCGTCAGGGGCTGGTGTTTACATGCCCCTACTTGCGGGACGCTATAGTGCCTGGAACAGGATTTAAAATGGAATAGGCTTGCCCAGCACCTATACCATCCTGACAGCTTTGTTGGCCTAATCCACAAGAAAGACATGGTCAATACATGCGGAGCTGACCAAGACGCGGGTTTCCTCACGAATCAATATGAAATTTAAAAAAAAAAGGTTGTCTGTAAAGTCGGTTTACTGACGATAGTTGAACGTGACAACGTCCTAAAGCTGTCCACGCGGACGCATCGCTCACTCAAGTAGGAGAGAGACAGATGTCGAACGCTGCCGAACGCGGAGGCCGTGCGTGCCTCTTTGTCGCTCGTTCCGCGCTCTCGTTTGCACTTCAAGCCTTAATGGAACGCCTCAGAGCGAGGTAACGCCGCATGAGTCATGTTTTTTCGTGCGTGCAGCCGGCTCCCATCGAATTTTAAGACGTTATCACGTCAAAAAAACGGATCAATATGAAATTAGAAAGCCAAAAGAAGAAAGAGTTTGCTAAAGATTAAACTCAAAATATGAGAATATTATAACGAGCATGCTTATGCGGCACATTAGCCATTCACAGCTAATAAAACAGATAAGAGAAAGAGATAATTTACGTTTCAGCAACGATAAAATATATTTTCTACTGCGACCGGCCGAAATGAGCCGTCTGAATGTGGAAAGTGCTACAATTTAGAGATCTATTTGAACTGGATAACTTATAAGAAGGTAGCGGGGATAATGGGCCAATTTGTTCTTATAAAAATATAGATTAACTAACTTATAAGAGAGCTCTCTTCTCTTCGCAAGAGCTCTAAAACTATAACTCGTGTTTCTTTTTATAAGAAAACTGATAGTTCTGAGATGCGCGTAGCCATGTTAGGTAGAAATCCCAGCAGCCGCTTTCATTTCAAAGGATAATATTCATTTATTCCCTATAGTCGGAGTCTTTTAAATTATTTGCAAAATAATTTGTTTAAAATCGCTTCAGCTTACACTTCAAACCTGGAATTTAGTTACAGTAATTCACGACCACGGACATTTTTATAGGTATTTAGCGAAAGCGTCGCTTCTACAGACCAATTTGCAACTTGTTTGCGTCGCAAATAAATCCGCACTGCTCGCCCCACTCCAATATTACTTTGCTTAATGTGAAGCGCACTACTTCGAAAATGCGACTAAATAAGCTGACAAAAGCATGTAAACTTTAATAGTTAAACTAATTAACTATACTTACTTTATTATACTTTTTTTATTTAACTTTTTTTTTTTTTTTACGTTGGACTAATTGATCCGTGTTTTGTCTCTTCGACGCAACGATAGCGCGTTCTAGGAACGTTACAAATTTACTAACACCCTCTAGTTGTACTTTATGATCTAATTTAACTTGGAAGATTAAACAGGGATTATAGTTGAAATCACAAAAAACTATTGGCATCTGTAAGATGTCTCAGTGTATATTTTTTTTAATAATTAATAGACTCCTTTGGCCACGATCTCACCTGATGGTAAGCGACGATGTAGTCGACTATGTAGCAGGACAGTCTAGAAGACACCTATTCACTCTAGCCTGAGTTCCACTCTTTGGATGTTCGCATGGTAAAAGTGGAGCCAACGTTTGGTACGAATTGGTGGTATACTCACCTGGTATGGGTGGTAATGGCCCGTGCGTCTGCTAGTCCTATGGCGGAAAGGAGATGGCGGTTTGAGATCATGAAGTTCCCGGGCACATACGCGGGTATGTTATTAAATATATTATGTATGTCGGTTCCTTTGAGCCAATAGTCTCTCTCGTGATCCAGGAGAATCCAATGGCACTTCATTTACGAAAATCCATCGCGCTGTTTACCTTGCACTGACGCACAAAAGAACTGATTAACACAATAATACAAATCTTTCCTCTTTATAATATCAGTTTTGATGTAGAAGTAGGTATAGATAAACAGCGTATTCTGGAAATTGGGTTGGGGAACACATTTTTAGCCTCGTGCGTAAAATTATGAAGTGACAGACATTAGTAATAATAACACGATGGACCTAGTAGAATAAGCGATGCAACACGGATCATTGTTGTTTTGCTTAAACATTTAGCGTAGGCGCTAACAAAGTGTACGTAACATTGCTGATAATATTTCAACGGACGATCTCTATCAATCCTTGCAATACCTTATCAAAATGTTGATAAAAATGCCATCTATCTAAAGAGTGGGGATATGCCGATTTACAGACCCTGCCCACGGCTGGGACAGGTCATTTCGTCAGGCCATAAAACATTCGAAGGATCTGCTTGGATATAGGGATGGGGGGTGTGGTAGTATGGAGAAGGAAAAGGTTGCAGTCTTCATTTGGATGTTTTTGACTATTTTCCTCTGTCTTCTTCAACTTTTGTACAGTTCCACAAGAAGTTTTGAATGAATGAATGATTTTTGACATCTCGGTGGTGCTGTCACTGTCGTCGTTGATGACGACGGTCGCTAGATGGCGCTAGCGGTAGATAACTTCCTGAACTACATTTCTCCCAAATAAAATAAATAACATAATATAGTGGACCTTCATGATAATTTATCTATATACGCATTATTTTTTTTATCTAATTGACATAATTTAGTTTATTATTTTTTGCTATTTTTTGCAAACTGTTTCAAGTCTAATCTTGCAACAATAGCTTAGCACTAAGTCTTGTTTCAAGTCCGAGCTCGGCGTTTCCCATCCCTAGCCATTTTCCGTGAGTAATGGCGAGAGGTCGACGCGGTCGCGAGCTCGACACCGCTGTAATACATCACTACGGTCTCCTAAATCGATTCAGCTTCTTACGCGCTAAGCTATTCTTTGTATAGCTTTCGCCCTAGTTCAGACATGACAGAATCCGCGTAGATTTAAACCGTGTTGTTGGACCACACGAAGTTTAATAGGAATTTTTACCTCGGTTGTAAGTAGCTATTACACCTTCGAATGTTTTCCTTTAAATATCTCGGGTTCTTTCGATTCTGCGCTCTTTGAAAGCAGCGCTAGAACGGGCGACAAATTGGATCTTGTTCTGCAATAATATCTATAGTAGTTTCTAGAAGCTACACTTTAATTGAGATAGAAAGCAAGTATAAGGTAGATAATGACAGGAATAATTCACGACTTCTTTGAATCAAACGAGGGCATTTCAATTTCGTGCACTCTATCATTAGCCATAAGTCACAGCTCATCGGGTAAATAGTTATTTCACTCCATACAAAATGGCTATACTTACTTCTTCTCATTGAAAACTTTATACTGAAAATATCGTGTGCTGCGAGTGTGGTGAAAGGATTTTAAGTGCGCTTCAGAGGCTCTTTTCATGCGCTTGGCACAGACATGATTTTTAGGTTCTAAGACATTCCGTCTTCCACACGATGTTTTCCTTCGCCGTTTGACAGTACTGGCATAGTAACATACATTTTAGAACGGAAAAACTCATTGGTGCACGACTGGATTCGAGCCCACGACCTTGACGAAACGAGCCACAACCAAACTCATTGACACTTCACTGGAGAACTGACAAAAAATCTATGCTTGAGGTTCGACTCGTTTTGACGCCGAGCCTTTCAGAAAGACTTCTAAACTTCAAAACTTACCCCTAGGGTATTATGCAAAACTTCTGACACTTTTTAGCGGCTCGCTTGCAAAGTGTTCTTGTTACTGTTGCTCTCATGACAACAAATAGAGATAGCAATAGACCATAAGCGGCTTGCTAGCTAGTTGAGCAAGGATTTATTTAAAAATTATATCCATATCTTTTTTAGGTTTTTGAAAACAAAGACCAGCATTTTTTATTTGACGAACAGCGTTATCCGTAGATGGAAAAATCTGCTCCAAGAGGACCAATATGCATAAGGCCTGAAAATAATTATATGTACGTGTCTGTCAACTATTGAGTAGCATAACAGAGGCCACGTCAGTTTTACAGATGTACCCAGCTGTATACCATAATGAGCTGTGCTATTGATTTTATTATTATAAAGCCAATTTTGTGAAATGACATACCTATCAATGCTTTGAAGTGATCGTAATGAAAGTGGTGGGCAGTAATACTAAGTGGTGGGTAATACGCCACGTCAGTGTTGACGCTGTCCAAGGTAAGAACATACTTACCTACCTGTCTACTAACTGCTATAATATTCTATTTATGCCGTTAGTTTTGATGTCTTTGTAATTGGATTTTAATAATACCTTTTCACTTTGTGACGTATTTTTTTTGATGGGTTAATTAGGTATTATGTCGTAGAATTTCCAGGGAATATACTTATTTAATATTTTTTTTATATAACTAGCTGATGGAACAAGCATATGGCCCACCTGATGTTAAGTGGTAGCCATCGCCTATAACAAAAAATCTATTATTCTACTGTCGTAGATAGATTCATTGTAGTAGAATCTTAAAATTCATTGTCATTCAGGAAGGAAATGTAACCTTTGTCTTGGAGAAGCTTCCGACCGGCAATGATATGGATCAGTTGAGCTAACTGTAGATTACCTACAACTGTCTGTAGATATCTCAATTGCTCGAGAATTTGGTACACTTAGTTGCTAAAGTTATAAACTATTATTACTCTTTTATTTCAATTATAAAAAACGAATAATTTCAGTCTTTCTTATTAAAATCTTACCATATCTTGAATTTTTACTACTGACACGTGAGGCTGAACTGGACATCAAGTTGATGGCAACTTGAGGCATAGAGAATGTTCAGATGTACAGGAACGTGCCCTACGATGCACTGTCCTGCGTATGGACGCAGGACAGTGAATCGTATCGGCACGTTCCTGAAGTGCGTTACCTATACGAGGCAATGGTTTATTGTAGGCGATAGTAGGTAACCCCTAAACATCAGGCGGGCTATATGCTTATTCCATCAGCTATAGTTGTATAAAAAAAAATACGAAAGCTACTGTTTAACCTGGTCATGCCCCTACTTACTGGACGAAAAATAACCAAATAATGCCTAGACTTCATCTATTCCCATAAAAGTAGAGTGAATTAAGACCTGCCTGTGTTTCTATTTGACAAATAGAAACACCAGGCATGCGAACATCACTACTCACATACAAAACTAGGTAATACTGGCTAGCATGTAAATGTCCTAATCTAAGAACATGACAACTTCATTCTAGCACTCAAAATAAGTTAGTACTCCCAGTATTATTCCAGCAGACATTGCGATGCAAATCACGGGCGCTCGCTAGTTACACGTCCAATATATTAGATTTATCGCTAATATATACCATCAATATGTTTGTTTTGTCCGTTCGTCTGTCTCAGTGGTATTTATGCTGTGGTATGAGGCCGTGGCACAGTCCAGTGGGATACACAGCTGGGTAACTCTAAAACATTTGCATCATTATCATGTGAAAATTACAGTTCACAAATAATTGCCAAACAAAATGATGTTACTCCAGAAGGGCAGGTCCTACTTCATTTATAACATTTCGTCTACGAAATGTTGTTTTCGTTTCGCCTATTTGTCTCTCTCTATTGCATGGAGAAAAGATGCGAAAGCAAAAATACATTACGTAGAAACGATCGAAACGAGTTTTTGTCTCATCAATTGTTTATAAAAATAAGAGAAAGACACGGAAACAAAATTTGGTAGACAAAATGTGGTAGCAAAACTCTGACTTCAGTCTTCAGTCACTACACTTGAAGTAATTTCTAAGCGATTCTTGAGATTTAATTATAAAAAAAATTAAACTAAACCAGCTTTTCCTATTGTTCTACGTCTGAAGACGATATTATAAAATGCGGCAGTTAACCATCATGTTCAGTCAGCCGTCATGTTCTTAATTGGCAGGAATTCATAATCGTATCCGCTCGATGATTAGGCCATGGTACCTGATGATAACCATCACCACAGACCATCGTCAAGTGATCCAATGTAGTCCATGCCTTACCTGCATTAAACTGAGTCATTAAAATAATCGTTCTTTCATTTTTATGTTGTAAGTAACAAACAGGTCTGAAGGGGTGATAGAGCCCAGTACCAGTGTCCAGCCCAGTCTGGACAATAGAATGGCTGCGTAGGTGCCCGTGCCCATACCATATTAATATTTTTTTACTTGTTTTTTTTCAATTTAAAGTAATAATCATTAGCCGGAAGTGCATTTTATGTGTGTCCAAAATAAATGTTTTTTTCTTTCTAAGTAACAAAGGACCACTGACCACGATTTACAATAGTTAATACGACACAAATTGCAAGCCTATCGCAACTTCTAAAATGCCTAGTAAGTAGTAAGATTTCCGCACGAAACTTTCCTTCATCATAGATCAAAACCAACTGCCGAAAAATACCAAGAGCTGTTTATTATTCCAGAAGCTTCCAACGCCCTCATTCCATTCACATTCGCCCATCATTTGGCTAAGCACCGAGCACAATGCCCTAGTGTTGTCACTCGATTCCTGTCACACGCTGACATGACATGACTGTTATTCCGTCATCGCCAATTTTTCCCGCCACTACAAAAGCTACATTCAAGCTATTTCCAACTCTATTTCTGAATCCATAAGAGGCTGGAATTTTTAAGTTGAGGATTGGATAAAGTCTACTTTTACCATTTTAACGGGACTCAACAAAATTCAAAAATAAGCTGTTTTGAGCTCTACAGCTATGATGATAGAGGGTAGGATATGGAAAGTTGGGGTAAGGATAGAGTGGTCTAAAGCTTTGAAAGATGTGTTGGTCATTTGATCCGCCACACTCGGATTACGCGTTTACAAATAGGATTCAACTACTTACCAATATTATGCGCAATGGCCAATTTTGTGGCGTGGCTTCCGTTCAGATAATTTTTTATCATGAAATTTGAGAGTATTAAAAATACATGAAGTGTCAAATAAAATGTTAATGTGAATAAACTGACTCAAAGCTTCAAACCAACCTATTACCATACCATATCTTAATCATTAAGGCCCGTATTCCGAAACACTTGAGTCTGAGTCGAGCCTCAAGCATAGATTTTTGACACTTTTCAATGGAGAACTGTCATAAAATCTATGCTTGAGGCTAGACTCAGACTCAAGCACTGTTTCGGAATACGGGCCTAAGACTTAATGTGTGTTTTTTTTACTGAGCCAAAGGTTACTAGTGTCACGTAAATTTTTTTTTTTCTTTTGAAATGTTACCAAGGATGGAGCAAGTATTATTATTATTTACTGCAGTTTTTGCAAAACCATTATGCAAACGATAGACAACTTACACAATTAATTAATTATAGAAATGAACCTAAGATAATTGTGTTTGTTACTTATAACTTATAAATCTATTGTTAGTAAGTACTTATTATTAGTACTTATGGCCCACTTGATGTTAAATTTCTTAAAACCTACCCCATAAAGTCACCACTAATAAAAAAAAGCTCCACAGTAATCCCGTTTCGTCCCGTTCCTGTCACGGGCTTGCCACGGCCCCTTCAAGCTGTCACAGAGCTGTCAAAGTCTTCACTCGTAAAATAGCACACAATGACTTTTGTTTGACAATGAAGTCGGGTGAATCAGGGCGAATGTTGCTAAGCTGGTTCTTTTGTGATTACCATCATCAAAAGCTAAGCAATTGAGTAAAGCTTTTGTAACGTAAATTATTTTTGGAAAACGAAAAAAATTCTTCCATGCATTGCAAGTCAATTTTTTTTTATTATTATTAAAGACGATTTTTTTTGCTGATATTTAAGTAGGTATTTATAAATACTACAAATATAATATATTAATTACCAAATGCTAACCTAAGGGTTATTACATTTTTTTTAGCAAAACTATTTCAGAATCACAAATGAAAAAGCCAAGTTGGCATGAATTATGTTCGATTTTCAAACTGTTTCGAATTATAACCTTAAAAAGTCTCTATATTATATGATTTTGTTCTAAAAAGAGTTTTCATGCATAGCCTGTGTTGGTATTAATGGTATATGTATACGAGCACCACCTGCTTTGTGAACTTCTTTTATATTTTCAAAAGGAGCATTCCAAAAATGATTTATCCTCCGCCATTCTCAAATCCATCTTTGAATAATAAAATGTCAACACCCATTCTTGTCACTATCAAATAACTCCATTGTACAGCCAATACGACTTACCCAGCTTATTGCATAACAAAAAAATATTTTTGCCACATTTTACCCTATAATTAGACTCAAAAACCAGCCCCAATGTTGCCATTGTAAGCCCCTTTCACAAATACGCAGTGACGGCTGTCCTATACGGAGATGTTATCGATATGTCAAAACTGCTATAACAATAACAAGCTCTCGGCTTACATCGACAAATAGCAAACAATAGGCGGATTATGCCACCCTTCAGCAAGCCATAACCACGTCTTTTCCTTTGATTTAAAGCGTATTTTTCCGTGCAGGGTTTATGAGCTTAGGGGCTTAGGTGCAGCTATGAAATTGATTTTTTTCGACGTTGAACAACTCTGTAATTATGTTTAGAAATAGCGATTGAATGTATTGTAGTCGGCGAGTATGGTGACTGGTTAGTGAGTGCTGTGCGGAGGTATTGCGGATTAAAAACTCTTTAATAGGCGGGTGAGTGCATTTGGCATGTTTTTTGTTGGTTTTCGCTACTGTTGTATTTGAAAGTGTATTATTCTCGTCTTGAACGATGTATTTTGTGGTTTCTGAGTTTCGAGTTTGAAATAAATATATGGTGTGTATTGTATGTAACGTGGTTTAGTATCGTTTGATATTAGACCACGTTCGTCGAAAAGGCGGCTCAGATTTGAAGATTTAAGTATAGGTTATTACATAAATGATTGCCATAGTGACCTCCTAGCACGAAATAGGAATAATACTTAAGTAGTATTACTTTCTATTCCGTGTTAAGCTTTGGGCACATCTATTAGATCGTTTGCGATGGCGATCAGTGTATCGTTGTCAAATATCGCTGTCAAAGTTCGCAGCAGTGTGTTATGTTTGCAAAACTCTATGCTGAAACTGATCGCCATCGCCATCGCAAATCGCAGCCTAGATGTGCGCAAGACATTAATAGCATAATAAAGATAAAAAAACAAAGAAACTTACAATTAAACAAATATTTACAAAATGTACAAAATACACAAGAAACAGTTGAGCTATCTGGAGATCGTTACAAACGATCTAGAGATAGCTCAACTGATCCAAATCAGTGCCAGACGGAAGCGTCCCCAAGACGCTGGCGGCATTGCCACGCTGAATAGCAATGCTTATGCGCTGCGCCAGATACCCACCCAGCTCTTGGGTCACGCGTCGCCTCGATCAGTCGCCTAGACAAAATTTTGAAGACCCGCGAGGCCTCGGTTCCCCACGGACCCAGAGTCTCAACCCCAAGAGGAGCAAATAAGTAGGCTCTGTCGAGACCTGCATATTTGCGCCTCTTGAGATCCTCGGCCAGATCTGCCGCCGCGCCCGCCACAACGGATGTCCTTGGCAGATGAGAAGGCGCAAGTGTGTCGACACACGTAGCATCCCACACAAGTGGCCTCCCCAACTCCCAAGGAACAAGCGTCATACCGTCGGGCCGCTTACCATCGTCACGCAACAGACCATTCGGTTCGAGAACGGCTGGTACGTTGACGGTTTTAAAGGCCCGCCGGATGACGTCGTTAAGGCTGGCGTGACGAGATATCCGACCGGCGGCCCTAGAACACGATAATCCGTGGTGCCCAAGCTGATCGACTGCAGTACCGCACTGGCACCGATGAGGTGCGCAGCACGGCGCACCCAACCGTAAGCAGGTTGCAATACGGAACGTGACGGGATCCATTAAAGTACCAGTGTTACATGAAGGAAGGGCTTGTAACCAATAACCTGACTCCAATTTGGAAACAGCAAGAAGACGGGCACAATCTGCAGAGCTGGAACACGTTTGTAACAGATAATACCGTGTCAACTCACACAGAGGCCCGTCCCATTGCCGTTGAGACGAAAGAGATTTGGGGGGAGCAGTATTGGGACATGCACTATGCCAAGCATTTCGAGCTTCGTCTAGATACGAAATTTGGAGAGTAATATCAGATGTAGCCGTAAAAGACTGAGATAGAATTTGTTTAACCAAAGAGCTAGTGCTATAGACGGAAGACAAGAAAGCTGGTAGGGCTACACTCGAAATTTTGCGAATACCTAAGCCTCCCAATTTGACAGGCAGGGAGGCCTGCGACCATGCCCTGTCATCCAAGGAAATATTCAAAACCGATGATAAAGTAGTCTTTAGAATGTGTTCTAAGCCTTCCACCAGCTCACTGTGTTTCCGCAGTTGACAACATCTTAAAGAGTAAGTAAATTTAGGCACAAACAGGCAAAACCGAATAATTGTAAAAGCCATATGGCTATTAATTTTGAGTAATCTGTCCGAAGTTCTGTTAAAATTTTGAATTTTTTCATCTACAAATGCCGGAAAGGACTCATCAAGAATTGGTGAACCAAGGAGTCGAAGTGAACACTTATCTACAATTGTAATGTTTGGGGCCAAACTATTAAATTTATTAATGACATAATTTTTGTCCACAAAAGTGTCGGAAATAAATAGTTCGCATTTTGAAAAATTTAATTCTAAACCTATATGCCGAAATTCATCTGTGATGAGTTTTAGATCGTCAAAAACTGTGTCCACATCACCACCTAATGTTCCGTCATCCAAATACCAAACGTTGAGCTTGGATTGGAGACGTTGAATTATTGGATGGATAGCAAGGCTAAATATGGCCGGACCAAGAGGGTCACCTTGCTGACAGCCAACAGCAGACGAAATAACATGGTTCTGGTAAATTAATTTAGAAGGTGTGCCATAGCACTGCCAAAGAAACGGGTAAATTTCGGGAATTTTTTCTTTAATTTCTTTTAGCAAGGCGCCCCTGTCTACTGAATTGAAGGCGTTTTTGATATCTACTTTCAAAATTACCTCCCCATAATTTTGGTCTAAAAATGTGCGAAGAGAATGTACTGCGGCCTCACAGCCGCCTCGCGAACCAAAGCCCAGCTGAATTGGTCGGAAATAGTCGCCTAGGTAGTCGGCTTCTTTCCGACAGCAAACTTTGGCCGCGAGGCGGCGGTAAGTGGTGCCCACGGCTATGGGTCTTATACCGCCATCTTTCTTTTTGAGAGCGCAAAGATTCGCACCATACAGGAGTTCTATGATCTCGCTGCAGACCCGACCTGACAACATCAGGTTGATCAGGGACGTCAGCTCTCCCAGAAGGACTTCACCTGCATGGCCAGATCCACCAGAAAGTAGATCTTTTAGATGCTGTGGAGTCACAGCATCCAGGCCGCCGGCAGAGCCACTCTGGAAGGACATGACGGCCCTAAGCACGTCCTGGCTGGTCGTGTCCACAGCGACGTCACTCTCCCGTGGTGGATCGGGGAGGTGGAGGTTTGACCCTGCGGGTGGATGCTTACTCTCAAGAGATACGAGAGTATCATTAGAATTTGGAGCTATCGTGTCGCTAGAAAATAAAATCCGGGAGGCACCCTTAATATCACCATCGCTCAGTTTACTCTCCACAAGCTTGTAGAAAGTAGACTCAGCCATCGGTTTCTTTAATTTGGAATTTGTTTGTGTGTCCTGATCTGAATTAAAAATAGGTGGGTGCTCTTCCCATGCAGTGTACCTAACACAATTTTGTTTAATCCGAATCGTCAGTGATAATTTATTGCCTAAATCTTTCTGTACATGAAGTACAATGTAAGGAAAAACTAGCAAATGTTCCCAAGCTCGTTTCGTATTTTTAGATACAACGTTCCTAATGGCCTGTGAAAGAGCGGCAGCGACAGAGATGCGGGCACCTCGAGGAATACGCTTCAAAACAGGTGTACCTAGTAGTTTTGCACTGGCTAATAAATTTCCAAAAAGGGTGTATATCCGAGGTAGAAATTGAATTTGGCACCGAAACATCTACCGCTCCTGCAGCCGGAGCAGATAGCGGGATAATAGGGATACTATGCATTCTTTTTTGATGAATTTTGAGGCCTCTCTGTCCCTTGAAGAAACGGGCCTGGGGACATTGTGTGCACTCTACGAGAGTCGGCACAGACACGATAGGATGGATCCCGGTAACATTCCTAACTACACTAGACGGTTGTGTGCATTGTGCCATCACAAAAATACGCTTACAAAACTAAATAAAATATAAATAATCTAACACGATGACAGTGGCAGGCAGGCGGAGCGCACGCGTGGTAGCTCGGACGGGCACCACGGCAACCGCGTTCTTTCCTGTTGAAGGAAAAATAACAAGCTTCTGTCAAAAACTACGTAAACAAACTACAAAGAAAGAATCCACCTTCTCGATTTTTGATGCGCTGAGGCTGTCCCTGGTCTTGCAAACAATACCTGATGCACTCCGAGAGGTGGTCTACCAGCCCCTGGCCTCCAAACCACACCAAAGGCCGTAGAAAAATTCTTTCTGAAAAAATAAAATCAGACATTAGTTTGCTAGATGACAGTTTTTTTTTTTTCTAAAAAACATAACTTTATTAAATTAAGAACCAGCGATGCATAGTGGGGCTATTAAAAATGACAGAAACCAGAAATGTTTCTAACTAATATTTGTACTGAAATAATCATTGTCATTGAACAGATAGAAGTGTATTGCTAAACATATCTAGGTCTTCCTATGTCCTGAGTAAAAAACAAACTTGTGAGGTTTAAAAAACTTGAGAAACCAACTTTGATGGCCAAACTGCTAAACAGATTTTGATAAAATTTATATGGGACCAATCTGGAAGTATTACCTGTCTAAAATAAATCAAATCGGTTCATAAATGGTGAAATTATACAAAAACTAACATAAAAAATTATACAACCGAATTGAGAACCACCTCTTTTTTGTTAGAAGTCGGTTAAAAATAAGTTAATTGGCACGATAAATAAAATACAACCGAATTGAGAACCTCCTCTTTTTGTTTGAAGTCGGTTAAAAAGTACACAAGCCCCTAGTTTCCCGTCAGCCAGAGACCTTCAAACGGTAATGACGAAATCGATGGAGATAGAGGCCCAATTACTATGCCCTATAATTTGTGCTTTTTCACAAAATACAACCACTAGTTATTATTTTGTAAACGGTATATTAAACGTGATTAGGGTGGGTCCAAATAATACGTGGTAAAGGCTAATCGGGGGTTAGGACCCATTTACGACGAAATTGGTTGCGTGAATACTCCTTGTTATTTTTGTTTCTAGTTTAATTAAAGACATATTATTATGATGAATGAGAGCAATATTTATTGATACCTAAGTTTTTATTGACGTGACAACGTCTTATAATTCGATGGAGCCGGCTGCACGCACGAAAAAACATGACTCATGCGGCGTTACCTCGCTCTGAGGCGTTCCATTTAAGGCTTGAAGTGCAAGCGAGAGCGCGGAACGAGCGACACAGAGGCACGCACGGCCTCCGCATTCGGCAGCGTTCGACATCTGTCTCTCTCCTACTTGAGTGAGCGATGCGTCCGCGTGGACAGCTGTATGACGTTGTCACGTTCAACTATCGCCAGTAAACTGATTTTACAGACAACCGATTTTTTTTTCATACAACTAGCATCAGCTACTGAAGAACAAGCATATGGCCCATCTGATGGTATGTGCGTAACCATGGCCTATATCAAAGCATTGCCTCGTAGGTCACGCACTTCAGGAACTGCCCTTCGATGCACTTCCCTGCGTCTATCAACTTGAGGTATTCAGATGTTCAGCCTCACGAGCCAGTATATAATTTCACCGGCACCCACACCCTTCAAATCGAAACACAGCAATGCTGCTTCACGGCAAAAAAGGCATACGGTAAGAAAACTTAACTTTTATGAGTTACAGATTGATATATGCCAGCCCTAGATAATCACATTCTGTGGATTAAACTGTGAGGATGGTATAGGTGCTGGGCAAGCCTTTTCCATCGAAAATCCTATCCCATCAGGTACTATAGCGTCCTGTAGACCTACCACAAGCTCTGTCTGGCTCTGGATTTGAGTCTGTGTGAGTGTTCATACTGTGTGTGTGACGTTTCGACGTAGGTTTAGTCAACACTCACACAGACTCAAAACCTGAGCCAGACAGAGCCTGTGGTAGGCCAACAGTTGCTCCTGGTAGGTCCTAAATTTTTAATGGAACTTCCTCCTTTTTATTTGAAGGCGGTTAAAAATAGGGGTGGGCATATAAAATAGTCCCAAACATCTAATTTCACGTCCCATCTTTTTCAAACAGCGATAGGAAACAATTTGCAATGAAAACCAATCAATGTAAGCCTGCAGCGACCTTTAGCAAGTCAAATTGCTTAGCTGTCGGCGATTTTATGCTAATACCAGCGTTTATTATGCAAAACCAGAGGATAGAGAGGGGGCTTGTTCGATGAAATAATAGAGTAGCTGACGTTTCGGACAAATTTCGCTGGGACAAAGTGTCCCAAATGACACTTTTGATTTTAATATTATTTTTACTGACGTTTCGGACACCATCAAATTATTAATACTTTTGAGTACAGTCAGGTAAAATTTAAGCAAAAAAAGGGTAATTTCGATTGTCACTAAAATACTCTTTTGTCTGACCTCGCAGCTCAGTTGGTAGTAGCTCTGCCTTCTGCTTCGTGAATTCCAGGCCTTGGCTTAGTTTAGGTACCGAGGTGAAGTCCTATAAAACTAAGATGGCATTAGTTACCTACCCTAATATTGAGATGTATCGATGCCGGGAGACGGGCCTGGTGACCCGATCTACAGGTTTTAATTTGAAACCTCCTTGGGTACCAGCTCTCGGTTTAGGCTAAGTTATAAGATGTAATGTTCTAGACCTAATTTTATCCTTGTCCTTAGTCTAAGTGAGAGAAATAAACAAATTCAATCCCCAACGAGAACAAATACCTTATGCGCAGATGTTTTTCGAAAAATTGTTTCTGCAGCAAGGAGTCACGGAAAACCAACAGTAGCACACGATACTATTAGCATGTATGCTGAGTGGCAGCTAATTTTAATGTCTTTGTTCCTTCTTATTGTTAACACTTTGTTTATACTATTGCTCTACGCAATAAATAAATAACTTTTGATTTAATTTTATTTGACAGAAGGTTTTCCGTCTGTCATACTCATATGACACTTTGCGACATGACCACTTGAAACACTCTTTTCAATATAGTTTAACAGCATAATGTCACTGCTGGAATAACTGGCGCCATCTCTATTTATTGACACATGAAAATGACAGTGACATGAGACTTAGCGAGTCGTCAAAAAGTGTCCGGCATTATGAATGAGGGTTTATTCGTTGTTCTAATTTCAAATACAAATGCCACGCTGTCAATTTGCATTTGAAATTAGAATTCGCTACATAAAAATCAAAGGTTAGCAAGTCCCACCTCTACGAGGCGTGACCCAACAGTCGCGGTCACCAATTTGCGTTTTAATTAAGTATTCGGATAACAGGTCTGTTTTTGTTGCAAATTGTTTTCTCTCCAATCTGTGGTTGGTTCGGTCGGTGTGACCGCACGTGCGGGGCTTGCCGATTTGCTATTTACTTTGTTTTCGGTAGAAATTAGAAATCGGCCCGTGGAATAAGAAAAAGTTGAGTAATTGTGTGTGTAGCTGCTTCAAAAAAAACATTTACACGGAGGTAAGTTGGTAATTATAGATTTGATTCCTGTGTTGTTGTGTTGAGGGGCAATAGGTTAGCATGGTACGGGCATGTCATGCGAAGGGAAGAATGGCATGTAACGAGTAGAGTGCTAAATATGAATATGGATGGTTATAGAAGTAGAGGTAGGCCAAATAAAAGATGGATGGATTGTGTGAAGGATGACATGGGTAAGAAAGGAGTGACTGTTGAAATGACGGCTAATAGAGGAGAGTGGAGAACGAAAACCTGTTGTGCCGACCCCACATGAAGTGGGACAAGGACAAGAGAATGATGACCTGTGTTGTTTATTGGCATTGTAATACCAACAAAGTAAAACTCGTAAACTACATTATACTGCAACCTCCCATATTGGTCGCTGGTCATCATGTTTTGCACGAAAAACTTTGACTTAACTTTTTGCTATTTACGCTTAACTTTGACCTGCCTCTCAGCTCATTGGTAGCTCTGCCTTCTGGGTCGTGCGTGGGTTCGATCTCCACTATGTGAACAATATTATTTGTGTGGTGAACATAGTTTGGATGGTGAACACAGTTGTTTTTTCTGTGTCTGGGTGTTATTTAGTATTAAGTTTTTATTTACAAAAAACTGTATGTGAGTATTATATCAGCTATTTAGTTCACATAGTGCAAGCTCTGTTTAATTTAGGGCTAGAAATATAGGTTTATTGTCCACAAAAAAAAACTGGGTAGAATAATTCTGCTGTACCAAATTTGGCTACTAGTTCATTACTGACCACATCTGTGCCGTGTCAAAGAAGACTTAATCCTGCCGAAACCTTGTATCATGACCTCATGGCGTCATTACTCATGTCTATGATAGATTGACTCCTTGAAGGTAGAGTTCATTGACCCTACTAAACGATCAATCATCACCGCTGTGCCGACCCGTTTATGAGCAGTAATCGATCATCAAGATAACAAATAGAAAAAAACTGATTCACGACTCTTATTTCTTGCACGATGGAACTGGGACCTAGACTTACCCGAACTTTAAAACGTTGCTATGTGATCTTTGCGATTCTAATGAATACCATATTTTTTATTTGGATTTTGGTACATAATATTTTATCTTATCAAATCTTTTTGTAGCTTGTTCTTGTTGCATGCTATTAGCTAAATATAGCGAAATATGGAACATTTCTAGGAAATTGCAACACCCTGTTACACCTATTTCAAGCAAATAAAGAAATTCTATTCTATTCTAGCAAGTATAACCTAAAAAGTAGTAAAATATTGTATGTGTGCATGTATACAATACATGCAAAGAATGCATGTATTCTGTAAACAGAACTGTAAACTTTTATCAGGCCTTGGAATTAGAAAAAAACCTTTGTTTTCTTGTTCTCAGTTTTTTTATAGTTTTTTATTTGATATTCTTTTTGTCTATTAAACGAAATAAGGAAGTCATTCATTGTATTATCGATTGAAGCGCACCCAAACAGTGTTTTAAAACATAGAGTAGGTAACTAAAGCGCAGGCTTTATAAATATGTATTATGATTCTAAGTGGTTGGAATTTCTGGATGACCTGGGACCCCTCAACTTCCAGAGGAGCAGATATGTATAGGGCCAAATATAAACCGGACCCATAAGAAATTTCATCGTCGCACGTAGTTTTTTTTTTCAAATAAACGAATTGTTTCATGATAAAATGCAATGCCCTTATTTTGTTGTTCTAACCTAGTCTCCTACTGGTTGTAATAATATAATCATTATAATTGTAGACTTGAGCGTCAGTAACGATCAGAAGTGAGTCGGTGATTCCATAAATAGCTGACCGATTTCTTATAATCGTTATAAAATCTTTGCCGCTCTACAAATAGCGCTCCACGCAAATACATCAGTACAACAAGTGTCGCTTTCCAATTAGTAAATATATAATGTATTGTGTGTGTATTTTACGTTTTTTTATACCTTTACTTCACTTATCCAGTTATGATTGCAGTTTTTTTGCAAATTGCCTAAATAGGTCGCAAGTTTCTTGTTTGTACTTCTAGTATTGGTCGCGTGTAACTGGCGCCATTCACCTTTCTTTAAAACATCATAATTGTGATTCATGTAATAAAAAAAACATGAACATTTTAAATAATTATGTGGAAGACACGCCTTAATCACATACTAAAGAGTTTCATCTATTTTTTTACTCGAGCTCCAATATATTATGAAGTCTATCGTTACCGAAAACTTACTTGCATCGTGTATTATGTAAAATGTATATTTCTATCGCCGAGCAGCATTGCTGTGTCTTAGTTTAAGGGGCCGGTAAAACAACAGGCAAATGGGGCTCACCTAATACAACCGGTTTTTACTTGCGAATCTATTAGTTTATCAAATACCTTCTCCATATTATTACAATGCAATAGGTAGGTAACTTATCTTTCGAGTTCAAGTGTGCGGAAGATGCAGTACTGTAGTTTGAAGGCCGTTTGTTTCAGTTTATTTCAGTGTTCGTGGAGTGTTGACGCACGCGAGAGGTGAGCTTGATTTTATTTTTAAAAGTTTTGTTGACTAGCGGCCTGTCCCGGCTTCGCACGGGTGGACATTCATTTTGTAAACACATAAATATAGCCTGTGTTACTCAGAGTGAATGTAGCTTTTCAACGGTGAAAGAATTTTTGAAATTGGCACAGTAGTTTTTGAGTTTATTCATTACAAACATACACACACAAATACAAATCTTTCCTGTCTAGAATATTAGTATAGATGAATGGAGCGCTTGAAGCGTTGGCTTACTTGTGCATAACCTGATCGGCTACTCAGTCAATCAGGTTATTAAGGCACCATTCCAGGTCAACAATGGTTGAAACCTCGTTTGTGAAAGTTTATGAGTGTGTATTGTTCTCAATTATCTCCGGATATCAACGGTTTTTATACTTATTATGAGGATCAATAAATAGGTTTATTTTTGTCATAATAACCTCATCATTTTGAAAGTGAAAACCGTGAAACTACTTCTTTCTCGCTCGCACGCGGAATAGTTAACCCAAGTAAGTACTCGTAAACCAGTTAGGCCAACTATTATGTAGAAAAACGTGCTAGGATCAAAAAAAAATTTTTTTAATTATGTGCAATCGAATTGATTCACAGTTGCTCGCGATATTCGATGGATGAGTTCAGTGATTTTATATCGCTAAAAATGTAAGAGCAAGACGGTCGACGGTTGTTTTCACCATAACACGCGATCGAGGCCGCGGCGGATGCTAGTTTCATATTAAAACTATTAGTTTACAATTAGGTGTTTTTTCCAACATTAGTACGAACCCCAACAATGATCAAGACTATTTTATTTTATTTTGTTTGTTTATATAAAGTTAAAACGTGCACGTGTGACCTAAATCAGTAAATTATTGTGTTGGTAAACAGAACAGTGTTTTTCTCATAGTTAAATAACAGTATTCGTTTTTAAATGCCATGTGTTAGTACACGTGTTTTATACAGGGTGTCAAACTACTACTCCGGAAAATGTATACATATTAAGACCTTCAGTCAATTAGTCTGAAGGGTTTTTCATATTGAGTATTAAGTTTAGTTTATGTCTGCTTATTTTGGGGCTAGATAGTGTTGTGTGGATTGTCCCCAATATCTATTTATGACTATGGTTTACACGGCTGTCTCATTTTGTGGTCTAAACCAGTACTTACTGACTTTTACAGCAAAATATACGACGACCTATTTTAGGCAATAAGTTACAAATTAAATGACAAAAAGCTACGCCATTTAACGTGAAATACTGGCTATGAAGACAGCTTTTATAAAAGTTAGGCTTGTGATACACGACTGTTATTCTGTAGCACTTAGAGGTTCTATTTTCTTAGGTGAATCATGCACCGTTTTTCAACAATCTTTGATACGTATTCGTTGACGTTATATCGGCTTACTTATATTTTTTGTTTCACAATAGTAAAAAGCAATAAAAGTATTTTGAAAATCAAGGTCTGTTAGAAAATATAGTACTTTGTAAACTATCGCGATCATAACACCTATTGTCATTATATAAAATAAAGTAAAAAGTTAAACGTCAAATGTTTGATGGCGTAGTCGTACTTATCAGACCTCAAACTTACTACTATTTATTAAGCCTTGTGCACATCTCATCAACGCTTAGGATGTGCTCAAGACTTAATAGATTCTTAGTAAGTTTGAGGTCTGATAAGTACGACTACGCCATCAAGAGTTCGTGAATAAGGCGGTAAGTGTTTAATAAATCCTCGTTGTCGTAGATACGTTTCATCGGAATTATTTGCGGACCATAACTTACTAATATCTCTGCGGGAACGTGCGCCATTTAACATGACTTACGGCCTCCGAAGACAGATTATAAAAAGCTCGGGAACGGGTATTTTGCGTGTTTTTGCTACTTGAATATCTTGAAAAAGGTTTTGGCGCAACGAGTTCGTAAATAATGCCAGGGTTCTATAAAAAAACATCGATATTATAACATTCTTAATGTTATAACGATCTCAAAGGACCTTGCACACTTGTAGTTGTAACATGCACAGTAAGATCTGAGAGTATAGTAGTTTTTTTTTAAATACTTTATTTGACCGTAAAAAACGTATTTATAAATGTTGTGGACAATACACACAACATTATCTTGCCCCAAATTAAACAGAGCTTGTTGTGTTGAGTTTTAGTGAGCCGCTAAAACCATCGCCTATAACAAAGCATTGCCGTAAAACGTGCCCTACGATGCACTGCCCTGCGTCCGTCAACTTGAGGCATATACACACATGTTCAGCCTCACGTGCCAGTAATTTCACCGGCACCTACACCCTTCTAACTGAAACACCAGCGATACTGCTTCACGGCAGAAATAAGCATGGTGGTAGTACTTCCCCGGACGAGCCTATACAATTTTTTTTTTAATAAACTTTCTATTACTTTGGCATCTTTATGATTATTTACTGCTTATAAAATGGTCACGAGCCAATTCGTTTTTGTTAATAGGAATTCGTACAGCTTTGATACGTATATAATCAAAGAGATGTATTATGTCCTTCTTTGAATTCAACAAATTATAAATCAAAGCCTTGTTATCAACAAAGTCAGTTCATTCATCAGCTATTTAAATTCTTTCATATTAATAATTGTTATCATTTTAATATGTAACTGTCTGCAAATAGAACAACAGTTTCTTGTGTATTTTGCACATTTTGTAAATACATAAATTCATTGTATGCTTATTTAAATATCGACCGTAAATCAATGTTACCTACCAAAACTACAGGGTGTAAAAACAGCAAGCACAGACAAACACAACAGGTTTCCGTCCAGGTCAAACTAAAACCTTCAATTGGAGTGTTAAGGAAGTTTTTTCACACCCTGTAGTGTTAAATCATGTAAAAAAATAAAAAAATATCGAAGCCGTATAAAAAAATTATTTTTTGGACATCATAGTCAATTCAGTTACGCATGACCTGTAGGTATTTATTGACTGTATGAATATAATATGCACATGATAAAACTAATCTAGGTATAATCTTGGCAGTGTTAATTTATTACGAACATCCCAAAACCCATTTATATTAAAACTTGACTAATTGCTGCATACCTCAGTACCGAAATAACATTTGAAAATACTATTACGAGTTTTTCAAATGACCTTCATCGTGATGATCAAAATATCATTTTGCCCTTGTAATTGAGAAATGAGTATTATTTCATAGTTTTTCCAACTTTACAAAGTGCGGGATACCCGATAGACTGACATTAGTAAAATCACGGTAAGACCATGGATGTTAAGACGCTGAACTCCGTGAAACAACTTTCTCTCATTTATTTTAACATATAAAATCACAGAATTTATTTATAGAAAATCCCCAGCATCTATCTTGTGTGCAATTCGATTGCACACATTTGAGTTAAAAATTATTTTGATCATAACAAGTTTTCCTACTTAAAAGTTTGCCTGACTGGTTTTTGTGCATAGGAAAATTTCAACTTTACAACAAAATAAAAGACTATGGTTCCTCCGTAGGAAACATAGGTGTTAAATTACGTAGGTATTCACATAACCAGTCTGTATCGGTATGAGAATACCTACGTAATTTAACACATTCTTCTCCGATGTCATGCTTCAAAGAAATTCAATCCATAGTCGTTTAGTCTCGGACTCCATTCAAACTCCAAGCAAAACGAAACCTTATCGTAAAATTTTACATAAAATAATAAAATATAGTGGACAATCCTATCACCACACTATCTAGCCCCAAATTAAGCAGAGCTTGTACTATGGGAACCAGATATCTAATATAATACTTATTTACTTTTTTAAATAAATAGTATTTAGAATACAATATAACACCCAGACTGAGAACAAATATCTGTGTGCACCACACAAATATTTTTTGTTCTCGGTGGGGATCGAACCCATGCCTTCTAGCGCAGAAGGCAGAGCTACTACCAACTGAGCTATGAGGACAGAGAGGGATATATTAAATACTTTTTGTAATCAGGTTTATTTAAATTAACTAACTATTCTAATAGAACGCACAATTATCGCTATCAGAAAAAGTAACTGCTAATCAGGTGGAAATATATTTATTCTATAACATTTTATCGGGTAAAATTTTTGCAAAAAACATGCTTTTGTACACATCAAAACTCCTCATAATAATGTAACCGCAACTCAGGTCTCCAAAATAAGCACAGGCCTATTTGCGGAAACCAGTTCACCAAAAGTGACACAGCGTATACAAAAACCGTTTTTACAAAAATGATATGGTCGATTTATCAGCGTTAATTTGTATTGCTGTTAATTTTGTAGCCAGATGAAAAGTAAAGCTATTAGGGCGAGCCGCGAGGTTTTTTATGACGGCACTCTGTCTTACGCTTGTACAGTACACGCAACTTATTCTTTATTTTACACATACAGATAACTAATAAATATTATAAAGCGGGCATGTACAGAGGCCAGAGGCGTATTTAAAGATTTGGCGCCCCGGGCCTAAAAGATATGCCGCCCCATAAATTTTCAGAAAAAAAGTTTTTTTTTACGTACCTACTACCTAAATAGGTTCGCGTTTGAGCACACCCTGCCAATATTTTATATTTTATTTAATATATAATTTTAATTTAAATATAATTTAATTTATGAATTATAAAATGCAGGGCTGGGGCTGATAATTTTGGTGAACGAGTTTTTTATTTTATATTTACGATTTACATTAAATAGTATGAGTAGCGGCACGTAACTTTAGCGCTGACCGTTATTCTTATGTCCCCCGGGCGCCATCTTCGATATAGGCGTGCAAACACTTTTTTCACGATATCTCGGAAACTATGTGTCCTACAAAAAATTTATCAAGGAATAATTTGTAGCAAATCGTTTTGCTAAAAATATGTTCATAGAACTTTTTGCCTTAAATTTAAAATTAAAGCAGTTATAAGCAAAAAGGGGAGAAATTTTGTCTAGAAATTTCCTCACTCTTTAATAATAATAATAGTCGTAGCAGGTAGATGTTAATTTGTCCCCAAACGGTAACCCGCACCTTTTCTACCTGCCTAACATTATCGAAAATGTACACTCCTCTTAGAAATTACTACAAGAAACAATAATTTGAAAAGTTCTATAAGTAAGGAAAAGAGTTAGCAATGAAAAAATGTAAAGCTTATGTAACATTTCAATTGACTGAATAATTATTTAAAGTTATAATTGTATTGCGTGCGCGACAGTACACATGCGCAGCTATCCCCTCCGCGTATCGCTCAGCGCTAGACTTACGTGCCGCTAGCCGCTAGTCCACGAAACGAAAGTTGAAGCATCCCGACTAGTCCCGAGTCACTCACGAGCGACGGAGTACGCCTCGCCCCGCTCTCGCCCGCGCCCGTTGACCAGCCGCCGGCCGACCGCCCGCCCCGTTAAAATTAACGTTATTTTTATGATTTTCTTCTTTTGTTCGTTCGTTCGACGAACGAGGTTAGTTGGCTTTTTAATATTGCTTCAGGGATGTAAAGTCAAATATATTTAGGGTCGTGGGGCGGCAATGGCTTAGACTGGCACAGGATCGAGGTAGATGGCACAAACTAAGAGAGGCCTATATAAGAGCACTGGTGCTCTAGTGGTAGTGGCCCCGCCTTCCAATCCGAAGGTCGTGGGTTCAAATCCACTCGTGTACCAATGAGTTTTTCTGTCGAAAAATTTATGTGCACTATGCCAGTACTCTCAAAACGGTGAAGGAAAACATCGTGAGGAAACTGGCGTGTTGTAGAACCTAAAAAAGTTCGAGCAACACGTGTCAAGGGTCACGCAAAAAGGGCCCACCAGCGGCCTACTTGCGGAAAAACCTGCCCGCACATCAAGTGCGCATGATAAACTTGCCGAAGAGAGGCCTATACCCAGCAGTGGGTGAAGTCGGGCTGTGGATGATGATGATGATAATGAAAAGTAAAAAAAGGCGCACGAATCTGAATGAGGGGCGGCTTGCACCACCCCTCGCAGCCTGCCGCCCCGGGCCATGGCCCTCTTGGCCTAAGGGTAAATACGCCCCTGACAGAGGCGTGCTTAACCCTAAGTAGAGTTTTCTATCAGCAAACTTTAGAGGATAGAGAGAGCTGATTATAGTGGTGGGTGGGTGAACAAACACACAGGCATTGGGAAAAGAGAAAAAAAAACAGGTTACACTAAAGAAAGAAAAAACTATAGTAGATTTAGACTCAACATTTTGCTGCTTGACAAGGTGTATTTTCCATGCCAAGCAGCGCTGGTTTTCAGGCGTTTCTTCTTTCGTGTCAATACCTATTACAGACACTAAAGCCACTTCGATCAGCAGGTGGCTACATCCACGGCATTGGCCGAACCAGATGAGATCAACCATTGTGTATGGTTGGGGGGGCATGACGGACACTAAAAAAGGTGACGTCACATAGAAGAATAAAATAAATACTACTACTAGCGCAGTGACACATTTTTTAAAACAGTGTGGATTAGGTATAACTGTTTTTACAGCTTAATATATAACTCAAGGTATAACAATATTTAACTGTTTTATCTTTATAGAATTTAGCGAAGGTCGGCCATTGCAACTGACTGTCGTTACTTTTAATGTATTTCCGTCGTGTGCAATAAAGAGTTTATTTATCTACTTATCTATTTAAGTTTTATTTGGCGACAATGTCAACAAGTCCAGAAGACCTTGGGCTTATTCAGTAAATCCGGTCCACTGTGCAGACTGACGTAATTATAATAGCTGAACCTACTTATAAATATCTAAAACCGAAAGCAAGTGGTGTATAAAAGAAAAAATAAAGAGAAAACAAGTTTTTTTGGAGCTTGCAATATAAGTACTATGCTGATTTCTGCCGTGAAGCAGCATCGCTGTGTTTCAGTTTGAAGGGTGTGGGTGCCGGTGAAATTACTGGCACGTGAGGCTGAACATCGTATGCCTCAAGTTGATAGACGCAGGGCAGTGCATCGCAGGGCACGTTCCTACCGTGCGTGATCTGCGAGGCAATGCTTTGTTATAGGCGATGGCTGCTACTTAATATCAGGTGGGCCATGTGCATGTTTCATCAGCTAGTTGTATAAAAAAACAACTTTGAAATCCCAAGTTTAATTCCGTTTTACGAACACTAATAGCTGAAACAAACCCACCATTCAAATGAAACTTGCATACTACGAGTAAGTGGCGGGTACTGTACCATGAAAAATGGCCGCCTCTCAAGAATTAATAATAAAGAATGGCCGGTGAGCGTTCTTTCTCTGTCATATTTTGACTGCTGCTTCCAAAGTTTTAAATTAGGATTTGTGATTGTTTGTTCAAATTATTCTTTTGGTTCATTAATTTTGGACGTAACGGATGTTTGGTGCAGGGGTGCTCAAAGCAATTACTGCTCGAACTTCGTTTAAGTCTGTGTTGACTTTTAGCCTTTAACTCGTGTAGTGTATTCATTATTAGGTATGTTAAAAAAATCGGATGTCTGTAAAGTCGGTTTACTGTCGATAGTTGAACGTGACAACGTCATACAGCTATCCACGCGGACGCATCGCTCACTCAAGTAGGAGAGAGACAGATGTCGAAAAAAAAAAAAAAAAAAAGAACGCTGCCGAACACGGAATCCGATTGTGCCTCTTTGTCGCTCGTTCCGCGCTCTCGCACTTCAAGTCTTCAATGGAACGCCTCAGAGCGTGGTAACGCCGCATGAGTCATGTTTTTTCGTGCGTGCAGCCGGCTCCGTCGAATTATAAGACGTTGTCACGTCAAAAAATGTTGTCTGTAGGCGACTGATATGTGGGTATCTGCCGCAGCGCATTAGCATTGCTATTCAGCGTGGCAATGCCGCCAGCGTCTTGGGGACGCTTCCGTCTGTTGCCTTGTGCGTAGGTATAGTATAGACATTACTTAAAAACTCTGGTGTAGTCAGAGGTATATCCATTAGGCACATGATTACTTTTGATAGTATTTTAATTTGAATTAATTACTTTCTAATGTTTAAAACACTAACATTAACATTATATTCAATTTGTAGTTAAATAAATGTTTGTCCTATTCAATAAAGTGAATGACCCATATTATATGCATACTAATAGGTACTTTCAATAGATAGTACATAAGAAAACATGCTTATTTAATTTTGATACATACATTAACTTTATTGAAAACGCCTTTACGAATGTTAGAAGGTTATCTAGTATCAAAAGTCAGTTAGTACTTTCGGAATTGTAGGTCGTGGGTTCGATTCTCAATTTCTAACCAAGAACAATCATTTATGAGATTATTTGTATGGGTGTTATAATGTAGGTACCACAGGTACTTATGATTTAACAAGAAAATTAATTCTTACCGGCGAATTCATACTACAAGGTCAGCTTAGTTAGTACCTATGAATTTACATACTAATAATTATAAGTTTAAAAAACTTGAGAAACCGACTTCATTGCCAAACGGCTAAATCGATTTGAATGAAATTTGTTTGGGACAATCTGGACGTAAGAATAACCTTCCAAATAAAAAAATAATTTTCTAAATCGGTTCATAAATACGGAGGCATGCAGTTACAAACATTAAAAAAAATATTTAAAAAAAAATGGCAACACCGATTTTAATAAAATTAAAATGGGACCAATCTGGAAGCAGTACCTTTCAGATAAAAAGGCTCACAAATGACGAAGTTTTGCGGTAACAAACATTAAAAAAAAATACAATAATCCTCCTTTTTTATTGGAAGTCGGTTAAAAAACAATTTTTAGGTAATTCACAGTACAAGGTCGGCTTAATTTGGGGCTAGTGAGACTGTGTGAGATTTACACTAATACTTAGTTAGTTTGGTGTGTACCACATCTTTATTGATCTTATTCATGGCTTCTTGTTCTATCAGTAAAGACGGCGTTTATCAACGGGCAATAACCAATAATTCTAAAGGCCTCCGCACATATAGGCGATGGCGATGGCGATCAGCTGAAATGCTGTCAAATATGGCAGCGATATTTGTCAGCGTTTCACTGATCGCCATTAACATCGCGCTAGATGTGGGCAGGCCTTAACTGCTCCAGAGACAAGGTGTCTTTGATGCGAATAGTGATGTGACAGAAAGAACATCGATAAAAGCAAAAGCGCACAATTAAACATCGACCAAATAAACATAGCTGTAGATGACTGGCCTCTCAACTCAGTTGGTAGGCTCTGCTTTCTGCGCCGTAGGTCGTGGGTTCAATCTCCACCGAGTAACAAATATTTTTGTGGTGAACATAGATATTTGTTTTTTATCGAGGTGTGGTTTATTATATCTGATATCTGGTTCCCATAGCACAAACTGTGCTTCATTTGGGTCTAGATAGTGTTGTGTGGATTGTCCACATTTTTTTTTATTTATTAACGTAGAGTCTGATATCTGACTCAGCATTTTTTTGTCGGACACGCAACACAAATTATGTGCCCTACGAATTATAAGCAAATTGCGTGGAACAGTTCTGCTGGAGGACATATCCTTCCGGTCAGAATATACTTAACAGTGTTTTAACTTTAACAGTGTGCAAAGGTAAAAAAGACGAAATTTCGAAGCGAAAACACAATAGCCAAAATTTTGTCAAAACAAGACAAGAAAAAACAACAAAAAAATATTAAATAAATATTAATAATATCAAATTTCAACAAAAAAATTTTTTTCTTCTGCTTCTGTAATTTTTTTCCACAAAATCACTATTCTTCTTCTTAAATTTCAGAGCTTAGCTCTTGTCGGGGTTTAGATGCAGTTTTCTCCAATTAGGTCTTTCGACTTCTTGCTCTCACTCGACAAAATCACTAGGTCTTTTTTAGTTTTTCACTAATGAACATAGCACGAGTTTCAACTTTTTTCTTCGAATTTTATGACGAGTTTATCGATACCACAAACCAACAAATAGCCGATTCTAATCCCCTCTCTAAAATCGTGGCCGTCGTAAGCGATAACAGAGTCAAGCCTACGTTATAATCGTAGTGTAAGGGCGCTTGTACACGCTAAGAAAAAACGCCGGGCCTACCCAAGAATTCGTGTCGTAACAAGAAAATTACTGTGTACACTGCTCGCAGCGGTGCACGAAAAAAATCTTATCTGCGCAAGACAAGAATTTTGTCTTTTCCACACACGAATACGCAACAACGTTCGCCGCGTCTTGTCTTGCGCAGATAAGATTTTTTTCGTGCACCGCTGCGAGCAGTGTACACAGTAATTTTCTTGTTACGACACGAATTCTTGGGTAGGCCCGGCGTTTTTTCTTAGCGTGTACAAGCGCCCTTACTGTTATTGTCGATATTTACACTCATGACTTGTGCTGTCAACTCTATTTTAACGTCAGCAATAAAAGGCAACTTTATTTGTTTGTTTGGTCGTAATCTTTATGTTGTCGATAAGTTGGCTCTATTACCACAGACTATATATTTCATGCTTAATGCTACTAAGTAAGCTACTTAGTAGTTACTTTAGCTTTCTTAGGATCGATTTATTTGAGAATTCTAGTGTTGGTTTGAACTGTCTGTTGCAAAGAAAGCTACTTATTGTTTTCGAGGTATTTTTTGGTTTAGAGTTTTTTTTATATCATTATGTTATTGGATTCTAAGTAGGTAATTATCATTATCAGTCATAGCTGGATATTTTTTTATTCCGTAAATATTTCAGAAAAGTTGTTTTCAGTGATTATGAGGTCTGCCATCTGGTGTCTTCTCTTGTATATTTTTTTAAAATAATTTCCCACGGTCGTGCTATGGGATGAAGATGTGCCCTTACACCGGCCGGGAAGTGTACTCAACGTTGTGTTCCCGCGTTTTCGCATTTGTTTTGTAAATATACCGCCATGGCGAAAGTTGCAACATTATTATGACAAACAAAGTGCATTGAATCAAACCTTACAATTGTAAGTATTAAGTAGCCTACCTTACACTCAACTGGTTGCAGTACTTAGTACTTATTTACAAGTGGATTTGAGAAAACGTAAGTTGTCATGTAATTATATTTTGATACAGAGATCCTAACTGATAACTATCATTCATTGTAAATACAGGGTGTATAACAACGACTCTCAAAAACTAAAGAAGCATCAGCTCTACATATTTAGACAAAATAGCTTTATCACCAAGAAACTAAAACAAAACTGATAATGTATTTTTACTCTCTGAAAACCTAAGGATGGTGCGATAGTCCCGTTTTAGTTTTAGACTTCTACGTCTAAAACTAAAGCGGGATATACAAAAAATCACACCCAAAAATCATTCTAACTTACACTACACATTCTACGCAACGCTCTCATTTAATTAGTTTTAGAAGCAGTACTTTTACACCCTATATGAAAAAGATAATCTTATTGTATTGTGTGTTATCATATCAGTAAGATTGCTCAATGCCCCGAGTCTGAGTTGCGCTCTCTGTTATTTGAGAATTGTGAGCCCGTTTTACAAAAAAAATATAGTGAAGTTTCAGTGTGGTGCCACTCCAACTTAGTGAGACGTAGGTCATATAAAAAAAAAGGTTGTCTGTAAAGTCGGTTTACTGACGATAGTTGAACGTGACAACGTCATACAGCTGTCCACGCGGACGCATCGCTCACTCAAGTAGGAGAGAGACAGATGTCGAACGCTGCCGAACGCGGAGGCCGATTGTGCCTCTTTGTCGCTCTCTCGCTCGCACTTCAAGCCTTAAATGGAACACCTCAGAGCGAAGTAACGCCACATGAGTCATGTTTTTTTGTGTATGCAGCCGGCTCCACCGAATTGAAGACGTTGTCACGTCACAAAAAAAGTTTCAAATGCAGCACACGCTACGCTTCAAAGTCACAATAAGTATGTATCTTGACTTGACTTATACGTACGTATTTTATATTTAATTAAACATGCCAATAAATATATTCTATATGGGTTGCCTATCCAGTTTCAGTCCAGGATATAATTAATTAATAATTAAAAAACTAAATTGATTTTTTAACTTTCCACCGGTTTGTTTATTAGAAAAATTCTATACCAATCGAAAGTATAGACCCCATATAATATGCAAACGTTAGGTTGCCTATTTTTTTCCGGTCACAAGTCTCGGGTAGCCAGGTATAAACAGGTAAATCGATACTAGCATTTTGCACCGGTATGTTTATTGAATAAAAATACTGGGGTCTATACTTTCGATTGGTATAGAATTTGTCTATTAAACAAACCAGTGGAAAGATTATTTTTTATTTTTTTTTAATTATTAATAATGATAATTATCCTGGACTGAAATTTGATAGGCAACCCATCTAGAATATATTTAATGGCATGTTTAATTATATATAAAATACGTTTCATTAAATAACCAGCTCGGTGAAGGTCCTTCTATAGCGGGATCTTAGACTATTACACTATATTACAAGTGTAATTTGAATACACAATTTTAGTTCATGGTCGCCATTCTCAAAGGAAAGTTCTTACTCTCTACTCTTTTAGTCTGTAATTAAATTATGCGCCAAAAATGTTTATCTCATTCTTGATCACAAAATAATTAGCACCTGTAATTACCCGTTTCCATAATCACCCGTCAGCCGTCACATACACGTTCTCGTATTTATGACGTCACGTCGCCATTTATAAAACTCAATTACTCCACGTCTGCGAGCTCCGCGCCTTAATAATGATAATTGATGGGAAAATTTGCGAGCTTTTTGCGGAGAGATCCTTGCCGGCTATATTTCTTCTTTTATGTGCGTTTCCGTTGTCATCCGGCACGGGTTTTATGTTTCGTTTTCACGACTTTACACGGATTTACGAGGTATTAGGTTTTTGTTTTAAGTTATTGTGGTGATCGTTATTTTTTTAATTTATCCGATGTATTTATTTTAAGATTTATGTATGAAGATTTATATTTGTGTTGTGTTGAAAAAAAAAAGAGACTTAATTGGTAAAATAAATTATTTACCATGGTTAATTTTGATTTAATACCACTAAGCACTGGTCCTTTATTTCCGTCGTATATAAAGAAGTTACTGGGCAGGGCATGCCTAGCCTACTCAAAACCTTTCCAGGCATTTTAGATCCTGAGAGTAAAGTTTACCCTGAAGCTATAGAAATCATCTAAAGTAGAGCAAAGACTGTACGTTTGAGAAGAAATTAATCTGAATTTCCACAGTCCGTCTTTTATGGCAGAGTGGTTAATGGAAACGCGCGCACCACCGCCCGCTATATTTCTTCATAACACGGCCCCTGTTTAATTTGTTAATCGCTTGACGACTGATTAAAACTCTTTTTGAATTATTTACGTCGCCACTTTTCCGGAAAATGTCTCCGGAAAAAAATACCGATCTTTCTCAAGTCAATTAAGATTTTGAAGGGTTTTTATTCAATTTTAGATTTCGGGGGATAGGTTTAATGAATTGAATGATTGAGTGGTTTGAGGATGAATTGTGAGATTGAAATTGAATTTTATGAAATCAAAAGGAGTTTTGGAATACAAAAAAGAAGGGGAGGTAGCTAAGAGGCCGTTGCACACTGGCTGAAAATTATATTTCTGCCTATAATTAAAAATTATTCAAACCTTTGATGTTACGACGACAGCTCAAGGGATAATACCTAGTTAACTACGGCTTCGTTGTTGCTGTTTAAACCGCTGTCAGTGTCTAATTTGTCGATTAGCAATCCGTGAAACCAGCCTTAAGTGAGGTAGTGTACTAAGTAGGTACATCCTAAAGAGCTCAAGTGGACTTAAATCACTCAAACCCACTTTTTGCATTTATCTAATCAGCATGACCAAAAATGATCTAAAACTGCAATCAGGGCTAAGATATTCAGAAACCCCCTGATCCAGACCCCATCATTTAGGAGTTAGCAACTCGAAGCCATCATTTTCGTCAAACCTCCATCACAGGCTGCAATTCCCGATGGAAGGTAGGTGGCTAATCACCAGAATTACGCGCGGAGACCACTTATGTGTCAGATTTACAACCGCCTCGAACTACTTCTGATGTTGGACCGCTCGATACGGCAATAAAAAAAAAAATCGTTGCACTCTGGAAATGTCGACGGATATGAAAACTTTAGCAAATGCCCACGTGACTCGAGTGACGCGTGACGATGATGAGTTCATTAGTTTTTTTACACCTCAAAAATGCTCAAGCCCACTAAAGAAATTATCAATTAAAAAAAAAGTTTTATTGACCAAAACAAACATTTTCCTTACCTATAAAGTTGAGGTTAAGTCTTTAAGACTGAAGAATGATATCCATGCTCAGGTTTTCCTAACAACTAATATTATGAGGTTTTAAAAAAAATATTAAAAGGGTCAGTAGGTAACGCGCTTGTGTTTCCTATGGTATTGCAGACGTCCATAAGCTATGGTAACCACTTTACATCAGGCGGGCCGTAAGCTTGTTGTTTGTCTTCTTTGTTGTACAAAAAAGACAAGAGAGAGAAAAAAATCACAACTTTTGTACATCACTAAAGTAAACCTTTTTTGGCTGACTCACCACTTTCAGCAACTTTTTTGCGTCGGAATAGACTTTTAAGCTCATGTTTTATTTGTGAAGAAGACAGTCGAATCGAGCGGTCCGGAGTGTAGACTGGACACTCGGACCATTATGATGATTTGCCGGCGGTGGTAACCTCGTAATTTGGTGCCAGTGTAATTGAAGCTAGGGCTTGGAGCAAGGCAGAATGGTCAAAGTATATTATTTTATTTATTAGTGAAATAGACCTTTGCCCAGCAGAGGGGCATCAAACTGTATAAAAGACACTATTAACATAATTAATCTCCTCCTACTCCTCTAGAACAGACGAGTGGGTACATATTACCATCATAAATAATTACTATGAAACATATCATAAAACTAGCGATCCGCTTATATGAAACCAATACTAGGCAATGACTTTATATTTTTCACCTTTTTAGGGTTCCGTAGCCAAATGGCAAAAACGGAACCCTTATAGATTCGTCATGTCTGTCTGTCTGTCTGTCCGGCCGTGTCACAGCCATTTTTCTCCGAAACCATAAGAGCTAGACTGATGAAACTTGGTGAGTAGATGTATTCTGTGAACCGCATTAAGGTTTTTACACAAAAATAGAAAAAAAACTATAAATTATGGGGGTCCCCATACTTTAAACTGAAACTCAAAAATTATTTTTTCATTGAAACCATACGTGTGTGGTATCTATGGATAGGTCTTCAAAAATGATGTTGAGGTTTCTAACATAGTTTTTTTCTAAACTGAATAGTTTGCGCGAGAGACACTTCCAAAGTGGAAAAAAGTTGGTCCCCCCCCCCTCTAACTTCTAAAATAAGAGAATGATAAGACTAAAAAAAATATATGTTGTACATTATTATGCAAACTTCCAACGATATTTGGTTTGATCAAGATCAAGTGAGTAGTTTTTTTTATACGTCTTAAATCGTAAACCGCAATTTACCTTTCAACGAACTACAAAAACCTTTATATTTTGTTATTTGATGCTACGGAACCCTTCATGGGCGAGTCCGACTCGCACTTGGCTGCTTTTTTTTGTAAATGTCAGCCGTGCAAAGACAATTAAGGCGAGTCGTTAGTAAAAACATTACATAACAAAACTACACTATGCCCACATAGCGTATGTTATGTGGGGGTAATGCAGCTTTACAATGGTGAAAAAAAATTATGATCGGTCCTGTACTTAATCAGTTTGTTGTATAAAAAATGTTTCCTCTGTATAATATTGGTATAGATAAATTAATACAAGAACAATACATTGAGAATATACGCAACTAATAAAACAAAACAAGCGTTAATTCAATTCTAAAATAACAATTAATTTATTTACGCAGAAACATTATTTTCATTTTTCGTGTATGTTTTATTGGTTCAGCATTCTATATCTCTCAAATTCTTTGAGCGATTTGTTTTACCTATAAAGTGTGGTTTTACAAAACTGATAGTTATCCCTGATTGAAGGGTTCTCGATAGGAACCTGCATCTGACGTGACTCAGGCTGCGTGGGTGTGCGGTTTACGCCAAATTGGGCATAATGGGCATGACAGCCTGATTTTGTACCAAATATATTATTTTGTGCTAAATGCCGTCCTATATGCTTCGTCTTCCGCTTCATGGAACATTTGAGAACCGTGTTTTCTTGGTCTACCTCTGCTCACATATCCTTACTCATTACTCTCCTAGTCACATGACTGTCATCCCTCATGACATGCCCGTGGCCAGCCTATTGCTCCTCAATTTTTTGTCACTTTGTACTTTCAAACTTTCCTGACTGAGTATTAAGCAGTTCATGGAATCTAAAACACATTCATATTTAACATTGGTATTCGTGTTTCAACCTGCTGATTGGGTGCGAGGAAAGTGCTCCAAATTGCAGGTTGCCGACTACTGACATATGATTACGCCTTCTGACGTTAAATTACATATTACATGCCGACGTTATTACACGTCGTCATTATTACACACGACGAGCTATTACGTCTAACCAATGTTTAAGGTAACAAGGCAATGCACTCGAAATACCTATTTAACTTTGGGAACACGGCTTTGGAACCGTTTCAATTAGAACTGTAAATTGAGGCAGCCGATTATAGGGTATACTGATGAAACCAATGGTTAGGTTTAATTTGAGAACCGGGACTGGAGTTATGACGTCATTTGCTGTGATTGTTGAGAAATATATAAACATTAACGGTAAACCCCTTATTCATAATGCCGGACATAATTATTTTAACGTCTCGCTAAAAGTTTCTTCTCACTTTCGCTCAAGTCACTTTCATGTCTACAAATAGAGATGGCGCTATAAGACCATCATGATTAAGAACATCTTCTTTCTTTAGCCTTTTTCAGGCCTAATCTGGAAATGGCTATACTAGTTCCTACTAGTAGCATTATGCTTACGATCTTTCATGATTAATACGTGTTAGTTAAAACAAAAAAAGCCCTTTTTTGTTCTGAGTACGCACCTAGATCTTTCCTGATATCTTGGTATTGTCTTTTTACATCGTATGTATCATTCATTAAAAGTATTGTATCTTTTGTTCCAGATTCTGTCTGTGTGGATGGCGAAAGAAACAAAGACGCAAATACTATCAAAAGTCCGGAAAAAGAGTTCTCTAGTGATATGGACTACTTATATTTACTATACTAATAGATAGATAAGAGCATTACTACCTTAAGTTCAAGAATAACAGTCTAAAATATATCAAAATGAAGCAACCAATAAACCTCATAGCACAGAACGAGGTCAGCAAGAAGACGAATGAGAAAGAGAGCACAGAAGAAGATGAAAATATTGAAGATGATTATGTCGTCAAATCGATGGGTGCTTTTGGATTATATCAGTTCATATTCATCACTATAGTTGCTTTCACGCGGTTTCTAGGTCAATGGAATACAATGGCTGTTATTTTCATTACCCCTGATACTAAGTTCTCGTGTGTTAAATTTAGCGATAACGCTACAGTGGAGGTGAAGAATAATACGTGTTATACGAATTGTGTTGAATATGAGTATGAGAAAGATGTTTTTGATGAGACGCTTATCTCTGAGTTTGGGTTGATCTGCGAGAAAGCGTGGCTGGCTAGCTTCACGCAGACGGTTATGATGTTTGGACTATTGTGCGGGGTTTCAATCTTTGGCTGGATTTCAGACAGGTAATACGAATACCATACAATTAAGATTTTGTCTTATATTTGCAAAAATATTTTACCCCTTGGTTTTCTTACTTAATCGGTGTTTTTTTTTTAACAACTTTAATAGTACATTGTTACCCGAGTGTTGAAAGTCACGTTTTTTGAGTCCCGAGACGAGTTTGGCGCCAGAGCGTTAGCGAGGGCGCCAATGGAGCTTGAGGGACTCAAAAGACTTTCACCCGAGGTAAACACTGTGCTTTTCATTATGAATACAAGGAAAGTAAAAATAAAAACATGAAAGAAAAAATAGTGAAAATGAAGATTGAATTGCCGCCTTCCCGGGTTTTTTTTTTCTTTTTCTCTGGCGGGCCTTCGGCTTCGACTCGCCAGCATTATTCAGCCATTATTTTCATTTTCATAATTTAAATCTATGTTATTTTAAATAAATAGTTGAAGCTATACACTAATCAAGTAATTTAGAAGAATTATTATTTATTTAATACTATCTTTATTATTTATTTTATTTTATTTTATTTTTGACAAGATAGACTGAAAATAATACTATCTTTATGTTATTTAAATTTAAATATTACATTGCGCTCTAATTAGACTTTTTAAACTTCTTACCGTTGTAATGGGTTTCCAACCTACTTGCTGAATAAAAAGTTGGAATTTGGTTGAACAACCTCCTTGCAGTTAGAAAGACTTTAGAAAGTTGGAACATGGTTGAATAAAATAGAACTTGTTTTTTTTTATAATTTGACAGCTGTCAGTAGAAAGCGATTCTCCCTAGGGCTGAAAGTTTTACTTTCAATTAGGCCCCTCAGGCAACTTCAGACCTACTTTCAGAGTATGAGTAATGAAAAATATATATTTGGTCATGTTACTGGGATTAACTCAAGCTGGACGTCTGACTTTCGATCGGCAATAACAGTCATCATCAGTGCTGAGCTTATAACAAAACTGCTATTTGTTTTCAGATTTGGCCGCAGTAAAGCAATAGTCTTATCTGGAGTTACCAACCTGGTCTTCATGTTTGCTGTTCCTTTTTCTCCTACATACTGGACAGTCACGGCCTGCCGATTCTTCATAGGATTAGGCAGTGGAGGAATATTCTCACTTACTGCTGTTTATACAACGGAAGTCATCGGAACCAGATTGATTGAAGTAGTATCCTGCACTGCCTTGCTACCTGATGGTATTGGCTTAGCTAGTCTGGCCATATTCGCTTACTTTACGTCATCGTGGAGAGTATTTATGATAGAGTATAGTGTTGTATCAGTTTTGATAGTGCTGTTACTGTTTTTCTTGCCTGAGACACCAAGATGGTTGATTGCGAACGGAAAAGCTAAGCAAGCTGTAAAAGTTATGACTAAAGCAGCAAAAATGTAAGAATTATATGATTTTTAAACTTGAATATCGTTACCTAGAGCCAGCGATGTAAAATCATGTAAATTTATAGCAGTTCATTAAAAAAATAACCATAGTTCGCGAGCAGGTGACGAGGTGTGGATCAGAAATATACCATTCGTGTTTTCTTTTACAGGAACCGATTAAGCACCGAACACATCACTGAAAACGTCACAAAAAGCATAGAATCTCTAAAGTTAAATGAAACCGGAGCCCCTAGCTTCACTTACCTCGACTTGTTCAGGACAAAGAAGCTGGCTATCATGACAGTTACCTCCGTGATCATCTGGTTCGTGACAGGATTGAGCTATTTTGGATTGAATCAGTACATATCACAACTTGGATCGAATCTTTCTGTTGCTGTTGTTATCTTGGGATTTATACAGGTGAGAATATTATCCTTTGACTTAACGAGTTTGTTGCAGCCGTTCCTATGACAGAATTGAGAAATAATACCAATGGTGTACACCTAACTGAGATTACGCGATACCTGTGAACTAGCTTGTGTCCAACTTACTTGAACTACGAATGTCATTGAAATCTATAGTTTTTGAGCTGCACTATTGATAGAGCCAAAACCATAATAATATTAGTTGCATAATTTGTTCCTGTTCTCATACGTGGATTCATATTTATTTCCAGACACCAGGATCCCCCATAGCGATGATAGTCGCCAAATACTTCGGAAGAAAGCGTTCTGCCATTGGCTCCTTCGTCACCATCGGAGTTTCCATGATTGCCCTCATCTTCATACCCGAAGGCACGCTAGCTTCTACCATTGTAGGCGGTCTTGGAGGCCTAGCTGCGACTGTTGTATTCGCCGTTGTTTACTTGCTTGTGATAGAGCTGTACCCCACACCTATCAGAAACATGGGGTTCAGTCTTAGTTCAGCTGGGTCTAAGCTAGGCGCGATGGTGGCGCCATTTGTAGCGAATTTAAAACCTAGATGGATAGCATCGTCTATTTTTGCAGTGTTGCCGTTTTTAGCGGTTTTGTTCTGCTTGATATTGCCAGAAACAAAGGGAAGGAAGTTGAAGGATACCGTGGAGAAATCTTAGTGCCTTGATTATGGTGTTTTGCATTTAAAGTACGCATTTATTCTAGAAATTTGACCTAAACAGGGTTCAAAACTTGCCTTAATGATAATTAAATTTTATTCACGACATTGTAAGTCAAATTAATCTTAAAATTTCTATGTACTATTACAAAATTTATGTTTTTGAAAATTTTGTAATGTGTCACACAGCACTGTACTTATAAAAAATTATATTGTAACATTTTGCACGATTGAATAAAATACTACCTATACAAATATACCTGAATACTTACTTTTTGGACCCTTTTTGAAACTCCATGTTTACCCACTTGAGCGTCCAGTATGCGTCCAGTTTTCCGGAACACATTAAATTAAAATCGAATCAAATTAAAAGTGTCTCTATTCAGTTGCATCACAAGGATCACTTTGAAAAGTCTTAAAGCTAGTGAGTATAGATGTGTAAGTGAGCTAAAAAAAAAATCAAAGGCGATACTATAACAAAAAGAAACGCGTCAGTAAGAAGGTATTTTTTATGAATAATTACACTTGTTATAACAAGTATTAATAACCAATAATTACCGACTACAAATCAGAGTAATAATAGAGGTACTAACACTAAAATATCGTGTTATGTCCATGATAGTAATTGATTTACGAGGTTGATAGCCTTTTGATCTTTTAAAGGGTGTGATATCTTCATGTTCCTTTCAAATACTGACGAGTTTATGACGAAGAAGTCAAAAGTTATTTTGATTGGACTATCAGCAAGAATGACACTTTCTCTATTTCCTATTCAACTAAACTGAACACATTAGACAAATAATGTCATTAAACTATTCTAGTGAAAAGTGGTCTTGGAATTAACCCCCGAATATATACAATTATGGTCTTTTTTTTCTGCAGTGTCCTTTGATTGAATACATAGGCAAAAGATACTAAAATCTTCTTCACCTCAATGACATGAAACTTCTCGTTAGCTACAATCAACGCGCATCTCAAAACCAGAAGTCGAATTTGGGGTAGCATTTTGCTGTGGTGGGCACAAAGAAATGACTAAAATTCACCCTTTAGCAGGGTTAGAAGTTAGTATGAAAATATACAGCAAACTAGTGGCCGCTTGCGACTTCGCTCGCCCCGTTCCCGTTAATTTTTCGGGAATCAAAGTAGCCTATGTGCTATTCCAGACCATAATCTATATATCTGTGCCAAATTTCATTCCAATCCGTTCAGTAGTTCTAGAATTATTGAGTAACAAACATCCATCCTTACAAACTTTCACATTTAAAATATTAGTGTAATGAACGGGGTCGCGCAGGATTCCAGTGAGATAAAAGCCCCTTAAAATTTGCAATATGACCCCTTTCCCATACTCATTTATTAGCGAAGTGTCAAATAAACAAGCAATCATCCATTATTTTATTGCCACAAACGGCGGCACTTTGATTCAGTTGAGCGTTGGTGACGGGTGGGGGGCGGCTCTTTGATGTAATTGGTCAATCACGTTTTTCAATTGTTTGATTGGATGGTTCTTGTAGAGTGTTGGCGCAGCAATTGATTTGAAAATGGAATGGAACTGGTTTTTCTGGTACAGTTTATTTTGTAACCTAGGTTTATATTTCGGTATACGTCTGTCAAAACATTGAAAACTCGCACTTTATTAATAGGTTCAAAATATTAGGTCTAAGTTCAACAATGGAGCTGTACGACCTGATGATGATGATTTAAAATGTTACCTCTCTAATGCCGCAGGAGTTAAATTGCATTACGTAAGTCTGTTCAAACCTATTATAGATAGTAATACAAGATACTGTAGTACAATTACAGTGCAAAAGACGGTAAAAGGTATAATTTTACAGAATGTATAAAAAGTGTTGCAAAACCTTTGTTATAAAGCCACAAATCCTAGTCGTGATGTCGAGGGGACCAGACCAGTAATTTAAGGCTTGCAACGTGGTATTTGGCGATGTGCAGATGAAGGGGTATGAAGTTATGATAGCCGATAAGTATGATGAAAACGAGATGGGGAACGGTATGGTTTCAACTGGCAACGTGGTGGCTTTAGGGCTTAAAGATTACCTATCTATACTAATATTATGAAGAGAAAAGTTTGTACCTATTTTTGTATGTTTGTATAAGGCTCAAAAAGTACTGGGCCGATTTAAAAAATTATTTCACCAATAGACTGCTAATACATGCTCTTCCGGAGCTAGTGCACACAGAAAAGGCTCCTGTGCTACCGCGCACCTCGGCGCACGAGACCGTTCCCATGGTGTGTCGTGCGAGCTGGTGCGGGCTGGTGCGCGATATCTCGAACCAGTGGGAAGGGGCTTTTAGACTTATAAGTTTCTACATGCGTAGCGCAGGTCCTTTGAAATGAAAGATAAACTAGGAAGATCTTGTCTAGCTCAAGGGCCTAATTTAGTATTCTCCTCAGTAGCTCAAAGAAACCAGCACAACGAGTGGTGTCCCAATGAAATATTGATATAGCATGGTCACTTATCTATAATAGCTACCAAAAACGTTTCATTCAAACGTTTTGGAATAGCGTGATTGAGCTCAATCAGGCAAAAAGAACATTGAAGAGACGAAAAACATCAATAACAATGCGACTCACGTCCGACACAGAGTCGCAGCAGTTAGTACGCAGCCTGGTGGTCCACTAGGTATGCAGGGGAAGTCTTCAAATTCAATTATAAATCACAATCCGGTCGTTAAGGCACTGTTTATTGATCAGATAGTGACGTGTTGATGGGTGGCCAGTACGAATAGCAGCCTACTATTAATATGTAATTTTCAGAAAAAAGTACTGCTGACTTTGGGAATAGGACATCCCTAATCGGATCAAGGAAGGGGACAAAGATGGCGTCTTCCGTGGTTGTAATTGTTTGCCGTATATTAAAGTAAAACAGGGTTGTAGCTATAATCAATGGCGAGTTTTCGCCATAACAGTAAGTACATAGCCTTTTTCATCTAATTTAAGAAAAGGGTAAATCTTGTCAATTAAGTTTTTCTAAAGTAAGGGATGAGATAAGGAATCTGCTACGATTAAAAAATCGAGGTAAAAAATTCAAGTCTATGACTTTCTTAGATTTTTGTGAAACTAACGTGATCGAAGACTGCTCAGAGCTTTATGGTAGGCGGTTTAGCTATTTATTCTATAGAGAGTGGCATTTGTAACCTTTACCCAATTATCAGATATGAAAGGATGCCTACCGTGCCTGGTAAATTTATTCGATAGAACTTTCCAGCGACATTAGGTCTCTAAATAATGGAGATTTGAAAAAATATTGAAGTATCCCTTTTAAAGCGATGCCAATTTCACAAGCTAAAATCTAGTTTATTCGTATTTTCAGTATGATCTAGCTAGATCATATTTGAGTGATCTGAAAGGATGTCTACCATGCCTGTTGTCCTTCCAATTAGCGATGCTTAGCGTATCAGACAGACCACACACGAGCGGATGTGATTAAGATCTACCTACACGTGACATCACACAGCACGGCATCAGGCATCAAGGGACGCCATTGTCGGCGGACGCCGGACGACTATGATGAAGATAAGCGCCATTCAGAAGCACTGGTGGTCTAGTGGAAGTGGGTCCCTCCAACCCTATGATCTTGGGTTCAAATCGGGTATCAATGAGTTTTTCTCCAAAAATTTACGAGTACGTGCACTATGCCAGTACCAGTACTTTTAAACGGCGAAGGAAACAGCAAACTGTGTCTCAAACTCAATAAAATTTTATTCAATTCAATTACAAGAATCACTTTGAAACGTCCTAAAGCTAGGTGAGTCTAGGGTGCCTAAACAGTAACCTAAACAGTTCAGAAACACAACGTCAAGTGTGCTAAAAGAGTCTTTTTTAGGAGCTTGTTAAATCCTTTCACCACATGGATTTGAAAGAACGATTGACAGTGGAGATAATGTTCGTCATTTTTAAAAATCGTGGGAAGTCAGTGAATGAAGAAGGCCCAAAACTTTTCAGGCGGAAAAAATTGGGGAATTACCCTCATAAGCACCTGTTCATGTCAAATCAAAGGAGTTTGGCTCCAGTCGAGTCACAAGGATTACTTTTAAATGTCTCAAATCTACGTAAATCTAAGATAATAATATCTAAGATATAATGTAATACTTACCGTATTACGACAGGACCAGTCAGTAAAAATGTATAAATAAAATCAATCTTTCTCAGGCACCATCTTCGACACAGCATTCGTAGTCATGTCAGTTCTACAACCAGCTCAGGTCTGAACAATGGATGGAGTACTTAATATTTAAACGAAGACAAGTGTAGGCGCATCTAAACTGTTGGAGCATGTAAGGTATCGATTAGCTGATGCAATCCTACATGAAGCTGGTCCTAAGAGACACTAAAAGCCACTTATAGATCTAACATGGCTACACTTATAGTATATTAAATAAAGAGCTCAGAATCGTTCTTCCTGGAAATGTGTAGGGGAGGCCTATGTCCAGCACTGGACTTCTCCAGAAATGAAATGAAATATTTATTTGCAAGAAGCATGGTACAATTCGATCGTCATGTAAGAAAAAGTGATCCAGGCTAATAATGAGGATGAGGCTACAATTATAAGCCGAAAGATAATAGTATTATGCAACAAATATTGCACATCGGCTAATTTCGGCTTCATAGAGCATAGTAGGTATACGTCAGAAAAAGATAGCGTTCTACGAAGCCGTAAAGCCGATGTGCAATATTTATTGCCTACAACCGTACATAACTACTTCAGGGTATGATCATTGTGTGTGAACAGAAGCAAGTTAAACTTTTTAGTAGCAAAATTAGTTTGGATCCAACTGTTTTTTTTTGCTCAACCATGTGAAATGTGATTTTTCAAAATACGTTCAGGTATTTTATATTTTCAGACGTCTGAAAATTTGCGAGTCAAAAGTTGTGACAGTTGTCAGACCCTTTGAATATGACTTCTATTGTTGTAGTAACATGGGCGTTCTGCTGCATTACCCCTCTGCGCCCCGACCTGTTCCCAAGGCGATTTGCCTTAATTCTCGATTAAAACAGTACATCACTAGGTCTGGCACAGAATGGCCTATTAGGATCAGCCCTCATTATGAAGCACTCATGCGTCTTTGGTGGTTGTCATTTCATTCATCTGGGCTTGTATTGTTATACTAAACTCAAGCCAGAATTGTGGGATAGCGCGATTGGTCAGTGGTCTTCACAGACAGGCTTGAGTAGGTAGGTACTGATACTGATTTGAGCTTGCTTACAGTCTTTTAAGTCCGTTTTTTAGTAGGTTTTGTCATAGAAATATTAGAAAATGGGCTCACAATCATGAATTTAAAGCTCTGTGGCGTACCTACAAAATGTATGTTAATTTTTTTGCTTTAAAAAACATTACGGGTTACTCAAACAGACTGCAATCTGTCCGCCAAAAACTCCTATAAATATCAAGTCTCTAAAAACTCAAACATTAAAGGCCTGCGCACACCTAGTTCGCTGGCGGTAGCGATCAGTGAAACGCTGTCAAATATCGCTGTCAGATTTGAGATTTGTTGAGTTGAGTTTGCTGGCGGTTAAGTCAAGACTTAAACGGCAGAATACGTGCACATAGAGGTTGAAACTAACAAGGCTGCTTTCCCAACGTCGCGATAATCGGACAGTTTCTATTCGAACCAAAGACAGGACTATCGAGTGATTGCGATCGACGCGTGAATTTTTACTGCTCCATCTGTTTTGAGTTGACCCCGCGATTTGGCAGGATGTTACAAAGACCTACGTGCGAGGCTTGGACGAGCTACGGATGGGTTTCATAAAGAGCGGTTAACGTAACATGGCGGTTGAATGTGGAAAAAGTATGCACATATGCCAAGTTCGTCTCACAACATGTTCTATGTGAAAATTAAACCTACTTATACAATATCAATTTATCAGGGGATATTGCATAATATGCATATATCGTGAGGAAACCAGCATGACGTAGAACCTATAAAAAAATCGAAAATATGTGTCAGGTGTACGAAAGCCAATTTGAGGCGCACTTAAAATCCATTCACCACACTTGGTTCAAACCAGTGACACGATAAGAAAAAGAAGGCGATATTGGCAGACTCTTGAGTCGTTTACCATAAGCCTACAGATTTTACACAATTCCGTGCTTGCAGACCAATGTTTCTGCCTATTGAAGCAGAGCCAAGAAGTGAACTGTTTGTTTAGCCGTCATTTGGTGAGCTGAAGGGCTTGATGGTAGCCAAAAGCTCCAATCTGACATTTGAGCCACCAGCCCCAAACTGACATTTAAATTTGACAGTTGCCAGCGGGTGGTCGTCACCATGACATGAAGGAACAGTTGTAAACAGTTGTAAATTAAACTTTAAAATGGTGATAAAGCAAATTGATGGCCGCCGTTAGAACAGTATTTACGTCGGCGATAAAAGATTTGAGTGCGATCTACGTGAGCCACATACGCTTTTGAATGGCTGTTATTGGAGTACACGGGTGGGTTTTTATCAAATATAGGCTGACATCCTCAGGCATGGTATATACAATTTTATGGCGCTGAAGGTCCTTACAAATGTGAAAAGATCATCATGAAAATTAAGGAGCCTCTTTGAAGCGCACTTAAAATCCTTTCACCACACTTGGTTCGAAAGAATCAGTGACACGATAAGAAGACTACCTGCATAATTTTGTGCGGCTTGTGTGGCCCGATACTGGGCTCGGAACCGGGAATTCCCGGGAATTTCGATACTTTCGATACTGACTTATTTTTTTTAATAAAACTGACCGTATAGATATACAATGAAAGAAAAACTACTGAAAAAACACTTTGTATTATTGAGATATATTTTTTTATTCAGAACCGTAAATTAACCCACACACAACCACAAAATACACGATATTTTATTTTTTTACAATTTATAGGTTTGCGTTTGACCGCTATCTCACGTGCTGTTAAGTGATGATGCGGTCGACGATGTAGCACGCTTACCTAGAAGATACCTATCACTCTTGTCTTGAAATCGTCCAATTTGTAGGTACTCGGAAAGACAAACGCCGGCAAGGAATTCCATTCCTTGGCTGTCCGCAACATAAAAGTTGAAGCAAAGCGCTTGGTACGGACAGTTGGAACATCAACCAGGTATGGATGCCGCATTTCCGTGCGTCTAGTGGTCCAATGGTAGAATGGGGATGGAGGAACTAAATTGTGAAGTTCCGTAGCACACTCCGAAATGTATCCTGTAAAATACCGATAGACTGGCAACTTTACGGCGATGTTCGAGACTTAGGAGCTTGGACTCGACTAGAGTGTCGCTACCAATGAGCCTTTTGGCTCGTCTCTCAAAAGCTTCCAATGCCACAAGCTGGTATTTGGCAGAGCCATCCCAGAGATGAGAACAGTGCTCCATACACGACCGGACTTGTGCTTGGTACAGGTTAAGAAGCTGTCCCGGTGTGAAGTACTGTCTCACCTTCGATAGAATGCCTAGCTTCTTCGCAGCTGTCTTGGCTTTGGATTCTATGAACGAGTCAAAATTCAATTTACTGGTTAGCGTAGAAGCTCTAGTTGGTCTGAAATCGGAAGGAATACATCTCGGAAAGTAGGAGTCAGGTGAAATTGACTCCTCTTAGCGGAAAATAGACACGCCTGTGTTTTCGAAGCATTGAACTTCACCAAATTGGCATCGCCCCACTCTGCGACTACCTTCAGCGTTAAGCTCATGCGTTCAATCATTGCCTCTCTATGAGATTGGATCTGAGATCCACTGGAACGTGCTTCAGGTATGTATCTCTCTACAACGGTGCTGTCGTCTGCATACCCAATGATACCGAGCCTAAGCAGATCGTTGATGTGCAGCAGGAAAAGTTTTGCAGAGAGAACTGACCCCTGAGGAACTCCGGCATTAATTGCCATTTGATCAGACGAGCAGCCGTCAACGACTTCTCAAATTGATCGGTCCCTCAGAAAGTCTGATACCCAAACACATAAGCCAGTGGATAATCCAAACGTAGGAAGCTTGCTTAATAGGCTGTCATGCCAAACCCGGTCAAAAGCCTTCGAGATATCCAGAGAAACTGCTAAAGCTTCTCCGTTTCTCTTGATGGCTTCGCTCCATTAGTGAGTGACATACGCTAGAAGGTCTCCTGTTGACCGATTTCGGCGAAATCCGTATAGGTCACTCAGGAGGACGGTCACTCAGGATATTCTCATTTATTTCGCGCATATCTTCATTATTATAACACTAAAGCTCTCTGTGCGTGCACGCAACAACCAAAGCTAGGTTAAATCAAAGTTAAATCGAATATCCATCAAATAAATCAACAGTTAAAACTAACAGTAACAACCTATGTACGTTATCTAAATAAATCAGCTCAGCAAAGATATAGCTAAATATCAGCAAGGCATAAGTTGAATGCTTTTACATTTCCATCTTTCGTAAAGAAAGCCGTCCATGTTATTTTCGTTCTTTTTCTAACAGATTTTGTCATAAATAGTAACGAACATCTAACAAAAATGAAGATACAAGAACAATCTTCAATTCAGGTAAAATAAACATGTTATTTTCGTTTTACCTGTCCGAAATTGTTGAGATATTATCTGAATGATGTAAATTATAGGTTTGTAGTTTGTCAAAATATCTAGCAATGTATAAAGAAAGTGAAACTGAACGCATAGCTAGTGTTTTTTATCGACATTTATTTATATCGTACTAGAAAACACCAATAATTGATCATTGTCATCAGTATCGAAAGTATCGAAAGTATCGAAAGTATCGGGAATTCCTTTGTGGAGAACCGGTACTGGAAAAGTTCAAAATCAGCGATAATTCCCAGTACTTTCGATACTGATACTTCCCGGGAGCATGCCCTAGTGTGCGCCGACGCCATGTAATCTGACGCCGAATCAAGACGGGTAGTTCATAAAACTGCAGTTAAGCACGTCACGAGATTTTACACCCGATGTAAACGTTATCCGAGATCGTAATGTCACACGTTTGTATGGGGCCAACGATGTTTAATGCAGATGCGTAACTTACCAATTTATCTGAACAAAAAATGTTAATATTTTTAGATAGTGGTCGAAAAATTATGGCAACAAAATATGCTGTGATCGCTGTTCCGTGTTTTATACGAGAAATGTATTTGTTAGTATCAATCAATCTTTTGATTGCATCAAAACTTAGACAATTATCAAAACACTTCAACGGCTAAATCTGAGAGGACTTTATTATTTTCTCCGATACCTTTTCTTAGTTTTTTTTTTATTTGGTTTGTGTCCTTTTTGTCTTAATATTCTTTATAAATACCGCATTTTTTAACAATGTGTTGAAAATAGCTATGTCACTGTATTTTGAGATTTTGGCATATTATTTTCGTTCTCTTTTAACTAGTTCTAGAGAGTAACGCATCTGTAATTTAAACATCTTTGGCCCGAGTCGTTTTGTTACATTCGGGGTCATTCAGAGCTTCGGAAGATTGTAGGGATTTAGTTTAATTTATTGGGGAGCCGTGACTATTTTGGATTTAATGTTGTAAATAGCCCACCAAAAACATTAACTGTCTTATTTATACGTTTGAATAGCACTTTTTGGAGGTTATTTGCGTTTTTAGGGTTATTTTTCCCAGAGCGAGCGTATCTTTAGAAACAGACACTATTAAGCTGATGTTATCCTGTTCCCTTTGTTCCACCACCTTCATACGAGGACCTAAAACACCTGGTTCAACTCTGATGGATCTGCGTTTAATATGACTGCCTTCACAGCTCAGTTGTTAGTAGCTCTGCCTTCTGAGCTGAGGGGCGTGGGTTCGATCCCCACCGAGAACAAGTATTTTTGTGTGGTGAACATAGATGTTTGTTCATTGTCTGGGTGTTATTATTGTATGCTATGTATGTATTTACAAAAAAAAAAGTATTTAAGTACCATATCAGCTATCTAGTTCCCATAGTACAAGCTCTGCTTAATTTGGGGCTAGATAGTGTTGTGTGAATTGTCCACAATATTTATTTATTGAATTAAAAGAAATTATAAGAATTATGAGCCTTCAATGTGTGTATAAGGATGTGGATGGATATGTGAGTAGAGGTAGACCAAAGAAAACATGGATGAAGTGTGTGAAAGATGACATGGATAGGAGAGGAGTGAATGCAGAGATGACGGCTGACAGAGGGAAATGGAGGAGGAAGACATCTTGTGCTGACCCCACATAAAGTGGGATAAGAGCAAGAAGAAGAAGAGCCTTCTATATCCCACTGCTGGGCAAAGGTCTCCCTCAATCTTCTCCTCTTTGAGCGGTCCTGAGCTGAGATGTTCCACTGCTGTCTGTACTTGTTTAGCTCGTCTCGTTATCTTATGTTTGGCCTGCACGCTTCGGCTCTCGCGGGCTGCATGGTTATTTTGGCCCAGTAAGCCTACCACAAGCTCTGTCTGGCTCTGGCTCTGGTTTTGAGTGCGTGTGAGTGGTGTCTAAATGAATCCTTCGTCTACTTCACACACACAGCATAATACACTCACACATACTAAGAACCAGAGCCAGAGATAGAACCAGTCAGAGTTTGTGGTATGCCCACAAAGCTCGTTATGAATGCTTCCATAGATAGTTTTATTCTTATCGGGCAAATTATTATGAAAAGCCTGGGATATGTTTTAAATTAATAAATAAGGTACGTAATAGCTTACGTAACCACAAAAACCTGCACCATCAAACTGCCACCATGTAGCGAGTGTAAGTAGCAGATTAGGATGCGCGCGCGCATCCGGCGTCGCTCACATTATTTCTTTATTTATTCGCTGGCAATAAAACCTACATTCAAATAGTTCATTAGAAGGATGAATGACAAGTGTTTTTATATGCAAACTCCGTGGGTTTTTTATGTACCTTAAGTGCGCGTTCATGAAAAGTTTTGTTGTTTTATACAGCTGAGTTGTATGAAGAGCTAATGTACAATTTCAAATTTAAATTCAAAATTTAAAACTTCTCTATTTAGTTGTATCCCAAGGATAACTTTACAAATACAAGAAGAAATCGATAGATAACCCTTTATCCGCCACTTAGGAGAAGAGCAAAAAGTACTGTTGTGACAAAGGGAATTAAAAAAAACTATGCAGACTCTACCTACTGGGATGAGGGTTGAAAGAAAACAACGACTTCAAGAGCGCTTCCAGCTTCGGAGGACTTGTGAAAGCTGTAGCTATGAATATACTTTCCCTAGATTTTAAAGTTGGTAAGGCAGTATACGTCCAAACATTTTAATTCCTGGATTTATTAAACACACGATGTTTTCTTTCACTATAATTGTTTTTCGTCGCTTTAGGGGTGCGCTAACGAAAAAAGCCCCTAAGATTTAAGATTTAATAAGTAATTTTATTTTATTTTATGCATGTTAGTCTCTAAGGTATTTATTAACTATGGACCTAAGGTGTTTCATTTTTGTAATGTACATTTTATAGTTGTCTGAAATAAAAGATATTATTATTATTATTACTATTTTGAGAGCTTTATCAGTAAATTGTTCGCTATAGTACCAGTCTGTGTGTATCATCAAATAGACCTGCGTGATCAGGATATATACGACCAGAGTGATTGGACATGGCGGAGCATCATACAAAGTGTCGCATCAAGGTTCCTTCGATGTCGTGTTAATGTTACGCAGTTGCTCTAAACTGGAAGTTAGATATTCTAGAATGGTAATGGTAGAATGGCTAGTTTCCCCACCCCCATTTTATCATTGGACTACTGTAATGCGACAACCATACATGGTTGATGTTCCAACTGTCAACACAAAGCGCTTTGCTTGTATTCTAAAAAAAAATGTATTCAAGTATTATATCAGCTATCTGGTTCCCATATTACAAGCTCTGCTTAGTTTGGGGCTGGGTAGTGTTGTGTGAATTGTCCACAATATTTATTTATTATTTATTTATTTGCTGCAACTTTAATGTTGTAGACAGCCAAGGAGTGGAATTCCTTGACGGTGTCTGTTTTTCCGAACACCTATAACTTGGATATTTTTAAGAGTGGAGTGAACAGGTATCTTCTAGGTAAGCGTGCTACACCGTCGACCGCATCATCACTTAACAGCAGGTGAGATTGTGGTCAAACAGAAGCCTATAAATTGTAGAAAAGTAAAATATGGTAGGAAAAAATTACCAAGGTAGGAGAATTAGGTTAGTAGATTATGATCTGTAAAGGTCTGGATGATTTTAGTTTCATTTTGAGATGACAGTGCCGAATTGCACTGAGAAAAATGTAAAGCTGAAAGTTTCGTAACGAAGGTGGATTTATTCGTAATGAAGGCGAAAAAACGACCGACCGTGCTTGAACGAAAAACGCCTCCTAGGTTGGAGGCGTTTTACGCCTTAAGCGTGAGGCGCAACAAATAAGCAGCAATAATACTCTCTAATGTGTGTTTTAGACGTATTTTTTTACAGATTAGCCTTAAATAAAAAGCTATTAACGTGGTAAGTCAGATAGGATCGACGAACTGACGATGGGATTCATCTTCTGGTAAGGCGATATAAACGGTAAAGAAGGTGCTCGGGTCACACACGTAAAATTTTCTTAGAGTAATATCCGACGTATCATTGTGCCCCAATTAACCTCTGGTAAGGCGTTTTACGCCTTTTCTTACTGCTGTTTAATTTGTGCACAAAGTGTTTTGAATGTTTCTTAAATCGTAATTCGCTTCTAGTAAGGCGTTTTAAGTCTTTACTGTGGGTTTAACTGTCCACTAAGCGTATCGACTTCTAGCAAGGCTTTGTACGTCTTACCTTACTGTAGTTTAATCTGTTCATTAAGTGTTTTCAACGTTTACTAAGTTGTAATCGACTTTTTGTAAGGCGTCGTACGTCTTACCTTACTGTAGTTTAAGCTGTTTACTTAGTCATAATCGACTTCTAGTAAGACGTCGTACGTCTTATCTTACTGTAGTTTAACCTGTTCATTAACCGATATTGATGTTTTTTTAAGTCGTAATTCATTTCTAGTAAGGTGTTTTACGTCTTTACTTACTATGGGTTTAACCTAACCATTAAGCGTTTCCAACGTTTGCTTAGTCGTATTTGCCTTCTAGAAGTTGTTTTAGAATGTTTCATACGATTAAGCAAGCCGTATCGTACGGTAATTTTTGCTTTCTGTAGGAGTAGAAATGTTTTATGAAGACCGGAAAAAAAGCCTTTTAACGGCTGGTAACGCTGTTCCCTAAGGGCATGATTGACTTGCTTAACTATCATTTAGTTCATATTAAGGGCATTGGGCCGCTTAAAGTTCACTCTAAGGTAACCTTATCCTTCACATGAACTTCATGATAGTAGATCAACCAAACATGCCTTCAGTGAACAGCGTAGCCTGCTGCTCTCAGAAAGCTGTTCTCCCAGTCTATGAAAGCTTCTGAAATTAATAGAACAAAAATTTATAAAGCACCTCAATAACATTAGATTATAGGTTACCAAAATATGTACTACATAGACTAGTATTTTCTCAACCCAACAGTTTAACCTCAACCTAGCCTAATAAATAAGCCGATAGCTTTTGCATCTACTAGAAATAATAGTGGTATTGCAATAAAACCATTCAATAAAAAATTATAGATATAAATCTGTATTTGAAAATCAATTTAGACTAATTATTTAAATACTTAAAACAAGATAAAATCGTCTTGGAGAATGCCCTTTTTGTTGTAAAGCTTTTGTAGGCGCGCATTTGCTGTTATTGCCTGCTCTCATGGCATCGCTCCTTCCTCGGCAACCGTTATTGCAAGTGAAGCCTTCTCAACCGCATCACTTTCAACTGAAATAAAATAATGTATTTCTTAGGAAATAGTTATCGCAAACCACAAAGTAGAGCATTCTATAATGGTAATTAGTACAAGTATTATGTTTATCTAACCAAACTACGACCTGTTTGTTATTGACGAAAGTATCGTCAATAATAGACAGGTCTATTAGAGGACAGGTCGGCCTGACATTGCAGGTTCAAAGTTAGAGAAATCGTTTGAATCACTGATAGCAAATGACAAGTACTTACAGTTATAGGTATATGCAGTACGCTGCATAGATGACTGTCTAATCCTTTTTAAAATATTCTCCAATACTGCTTGCCCATGATTGAAATCACTCCATTGAAGTTTGGTGTTTGGATTAACTTCTAGCCCTGAGTCTATTAACAAATAGGCCAATTATTAGTTGTTTGGAATCCAGGAAGCCATAAACAGCCCGTTAAGTAGCCTGTCCTCTTTGCGTATTATGTAAAGTACACCTTATCTGAAAAAAATAAACAATTAATTTTCCTAACTTTAAAAACTTCTTTGTACCAATATACAAAATTAAATGCAAAAGTTCAGAACTGAAAACACTAAGTTTTAAAAATCATTTTTCGATCGTGTTTCCAACACAACCAGAATCTAGGGAGTAGGTAGGTACCTAAACTTATCAAATACAAAACATGATTAGGTTCAAAAACATCAGGGAATAACTGAGTTTGATACAGGTACTCTACTTACCTCGAAATGACGTATCAATCAGGTGTGTGCCTCATTTTGTTAATAAATGTATGGGATTCTGGTCTGCCGCGTTCGAAGCACGAAGATGTTTGTCTGGTTGGCTGCTGCTGATAGGTCGGTCTTGGACCTCGGTACATCTGTTTGTCTGTGCCTCCATACACTGACACAGCCAGCAGCGTTCAGAAAATGAGGGAAAATAAAAAAACCCGCTAAATTAAACTTTGAATGACTCAGAACGAAACCAAACACTCCATCCAAACTCAAACCAAACTGACGAATGAAACAAGTCGATACGTGCGTCGCGCGTGGCCTCGTGGGCAGTGCTGCCAACTCGACTACTGCAGATTATGCTAGTGGTGGGTGTTAAAAATAACCAAATAATATTAAATAAATATTCAAGACAATCTACTCAACACCATCTAGCCCCAAACTAAGCAGAGCTTGTACTATGGGAACCGGATAGCTGATATAATACTTACACACATTTTTTTTGTAAATACATCTTAGAATACAATATAACGCCCCAACAGAGAAAAAACAACTGTGTTCACCACAAATATTTGTCACAAATATTTGTTCTCGGTGGGGATCAAACCCACGACCTACAGCGCAGAAGGCAGAGATCCTACCAACTGAGCTGAGAGGCTAATCAAAAATATGCTATACGTAATCTTAAAGCCAAAACTGTACTGCATTACTAACTGCCCGTGTCATATGTGTGTCAATTGGCCTATGCTCCAAGCATAGTTCGTGTAGTTAGCACACAGCACAGAGCAAAAGTAGGTATTGAATCTCGTTCGTCAGGGTTCCAACCAAAAAGCGAGTAAACTCAGGGAATGATTCTAAATTTGATTTGTTACTTTACTTTCAGATTAGTGCCATAGAAATTTCATCATAATCGGTTCGGCAGTTTTGACGTTGGGTTTTCAAGTTTATATATTCTCTCTCATACAGTCATACGAACCAAGGTTATTTGCCTTAGTAGCTGGCAGCATTATTGAGATTTTCGTTGTACCTACTATAAGTGCCTTACAAAGGTGTATCTCTCAGTAACTAGAGAGCTCTTTAAAACTTAACCCACCAAATGACTGAAAGTCGTTAAAATAATAAAACTGAGTAAAATATACTTTTCTTCCACCAAATTAAATACAAATATTTGCGGACATTCCACACAACACAATCTAGCCCTAAACTAAGCAAAGCTTGGTAATATGAGAAACAGGTAGCTGAGACCTATATTACCTAAATAGGTATCAAATTTTTGTAGACACTGGTTTAGGTTCTTCCCTTGATCTAAGAAGATACCTTCCTACAGGATTACAGGGCTTGTATGTAGAAGCGAGGGTTCTGCCTTTGAATAGCAACAAGGAGTCATAGAGCGTAGCAAACTTTTTTCAATGGAACAGCTATTAATGGGTATGGTTTATTAAACGGCGCTATAATTCAATAGGAACCTTCCTAATAAAACACAATGAAACACTTAAGTGGGTAGAGTACCTACTTAAGTATACTACTTAGGTAATGTACAAATCTGCCTATCTATCTATTACCTAGGATCGTACATAAGTAGGTTTTAAACGTTTGTATAAATAGTTACGAAAGTATTATCCGTTGAACATTGCCATATCTGCGGCTTCATTCACAGAATATGTAAGTCGCCAGATGACGTTATTTCACCATTTGATCAGTCGTAACTTGAGCATTATTGAGCCTTTAATATAGACAAATATTGCTAAATTTACGGTTATATTAGCCAAATATGTATGCCGTTATTAGGCTTTTTAAAAGTTTGACTATATAATATCTCAAGTACCATCCACCCTATCTTAAGGTGAATATTGCTATATCTACGGTTTCATTTACTGAATATGAAAGTCGTTAAATGAAGTTATTTCACCGTTTGGTTAATCTTAACTCGATCGTATTTCGCCTTAAGATACGGTAAATATTGCCAAATTTACGGTTAAATTGGACAAATATGTATGGCGTTATAAGACTTTTTAAACGTTTGATTAAATAGTAATTAAAGTATCATCCGCCCTACCATAAGGTGATTGTTGTCTTATCTACGGTTTAATTAACCGAATAAGTAAATCGTTTTATGATGTTATTCACCGTTTGATTAGTCGTAACTTGATCGTATTTCGCCTGATGATAACACTAATATCACCAAATTTACGGTTATATTGACCAAGTATGTAAGTCGTTATATGACGTAATGTAACCGTTTAACCAGTCGATATCTTGAGCATGTATTGCCTTATGAAAAGGTGAATATCGCCATATATACGTTTTTATGTGCCGTATATGTATGCCGTTATAAAACCTAATGTTACCATTTGATTCGTCAAAACCTGAGCATATTTGGCCTTATAAAAGGGCAAATGTGGCCACATTATACCTCTAAGTTGCCGAATTCATACGTCGCTGAAAGACTTTAAGTTTACGTTCAAATTTTTGTGACTAAAGTATATTCTGCCTTATTGTAAGGTGAATATTGTCATGCTTAAGATTATTTATGCCGCTTTCGAAAGTTTGTTTATAACTTAGGTTTAAGTTTGTTTAGTTTTTATTAAAGCATATATCGCCTTAATTTAAGTTAAATTTTGCCTTAATTACGGTGATATTCAACACATATTCAACGTCGTAAATTTAAAGCGTTTTCAATAGTCCATTACTGCTGTATTAACAGTGTTAAGTTGGATTCCAAGACTACCTTACGGTAAGTCATTTGAGACGGTTCGTGTTTATCATAAGAGACGTACCAGTTTATCGCAAACGAATAGTAAAGTCAAATTAACCGTAAGCGTTTCAAAATCGCCTCGCGTCATTACAATTCAGCCGTCAAAGGTGGAATTCATCTTAGGCCAGAAATCCATTTTTCTCAGTGTGTAATTAGAATTAGTGTATTTTGTTCCTTGTTTGATGGTAGTGCATAAACAACAATACACCTACTCTAAATTTCAACGTCAGCGGGACCATTCTTGAAACACAATTCGTTCAGGTGACCGCTGAATCCGCGGTGAGTTTTCAATGTCTATTGTTTAAAATAAATTGATTTAAATCTGCTGAACCCCTGAACGTGCCATGTTGCAGAAAAAGCAGGGTGGTTCTAACTGTATTTCCTAAGTTCGATGGGGGATGTAAGAACTTGGATGGGAAATACAGTCAGAACCGCCCTGCTGTTCTACAGGCACAAAATACACTAACTCTAATTATAATTCGGCACTGTCATCTCAAAATGAAACTAAAATCATCCAGACCTTTACAAATCATAATCTACTAACCTCTACACACTCTCTGAACCCCTACAAACCATTATACACTCCTAACACCCCTACAAAATCAAAACACACTAAAAAGTACCTTAATTTTTTTTTGTGTTTCTTAGTTTGTAGTTGGATAGCGCTGCGTGGATTTTCCACGATTTTGTTTTTATAACTTCCAACACGACGTTCAGATTTACTAGTGCTCATAAAAATCTAGACAATACGCAGTATCTTGTCTAGCAATAGGTACATCTGATAATTTACGGTGTCCACTTAATAAACATGGTTGGATTTTATGGTTTTACGTGTTTTGTATAGGAATGTGCTATTTTGTAACAAAGTAAAACCACGTCAACACACTGAATAAAATCTTTAATAGTGGTTTTATAGTCAGGTATTACCTCTTCCTCATTATCATCATCATCAACTTATAGAAGACTGCTGGACATAGGCCTTCCCTATTATAAACTTTCAGGAAGAACGATTCTGAGGGCTCTCCATCCGCGGACCTTCCGTGACAATGTCGTCGGTCCATCGGGTGGGTCTTCTGGTTCGGGTCACCATTCGAGAACCTTTATTCCCCAGCGGTTGTCGATTGAGCTAAATGACCTGCCCATTGCCTCTTCAACTTACATAAAACTCTTACTAGAGAGAGTGAGAGGTAACTATTGTTTGAGTTTTACTATTGACGCGGGTTATTTTGTAGGTGCCTATGTAAGAAAAAAGTATTGACATATTTTTGATATATAATTTTATGATGAATCGCTGAAAATCGCGAAAAACTCAGTACCTTCATAATATCTGTTTTTTTATAACGCTTTTATTAGCTTCACCTGTATGTATGTAACCGTCCCCTTTGAGCTCGATTTTGTCCTACTTTGAATGATCAGATTTGATTCAAACTTTGCACATCTGTCAAAGGTCAATGACAATGCAATAATATGAAAAAAAAATGAAAAAAAAAAAAAAAAACTAAAAAGTAAAAAAAAATTATAGTTTAAAAAACTAAAAAAAAACGCTTTTATAACTAATTGAACTAAAAAGTTAAAAATAAAACTGTAATAATCAATTGAAAAATTTATATTATTGTACAAAAAGCGTGGGGGGGGCTTGATTTTGATTGTTGTAAATATTTTATCAATGGTTTATTATATCTGAAGTTATTATAAAAAGCACCCCACGCTTTTTTGTACAATAATATAAATTTTTCAATTGATTATTACAGTTTTATTTTTAACTTTTTAGTTCAATTAGTTATAAAAGCGTTTTTTTTTAGTTTTTTTAACTATAATTTATTTATGTTTCTTCGAGCAACTAAGCAAACTTAAATGTTGAGAAAGACAAGACACATTCTGCTAGTGTATTCAAAGACAGGTTTATTATTTGGTTGTTCTGGCTTTCGTTTGGTTAATTATCATTATAACTCAGCTGTTTCATCAAGTAATTAGCACATTTTGTATATAATTTTATTAATTGTAATGTTCTTTGGAAATCATTATTTAAGGTAAGACAGGAATGTCTGCCAAAACATAACAAAACAAAGATTGCTAAACACACAGTGTGCAGCGCTGAGTGTATCACTCACTAGTGATGGGCGTCCGCGTTAAAAATAATGTCGATAAATCGCAGCGAAGATCAAAGAACGAACAAATCGGCTGGGCGAGGTTGCAACCACTTGCGAAATTGTAGATACGCTATTTTTTTTCACACAAACTTTTTTAGTTTGCCATGCTAAGAAGAGCGAGTCGAGTAAACCAGGCGGACGGAAAATAGGTATTTACTGCGGCTCGCTAGTTGTGTGCGTACTCACGCACACAATGATAGGTTCGCTCGACGCCGTTTACACCTAGTGTGGCAAAAGTAGGTAACCCATGATTTGAAAAAAATGTTGTTTGGTTGAGTGACTTATAGAGACGAAATTTTGTTTACGTTATGCCAGAAAGTAAAATTCATCTCTCTAAAAAAAACAATCTGAGGTCAGTTTACAAAATAATTACATTTTCATTTCACTTTTCTTTTAGGTTTTTTAATAATAGTAATAAATAATAAATATTGTGCACAATCCACTCCACACTATCTAGCCTCAAACCAAGCAGAGTTTATACTATAGGAACCAGACAGCTGATATAATACTTAGCACATAATTTTTTTTTTTAATACATACTTAAAATACAATATAACACCCAGACAGAGAACAAACATTTGTATTCACCAAACAAATGTTTCTTCTCCGTGGGGATCGAACCCACGACCTACAGCGTAGAAGACAGAGCTACTACTAACTAAGCTGAGAGGCCAGGTTTTCGTTTCATTTTCAACTATATTTGCATATTTGTGAATAATATTTTTGGTGGTAAGTTCATACCCCGCTAAGCAGCAAAAGCTGAGCCAGGGCTTATTTGGCATAACATGTACCTAGCGCGGGACGTAGTTGTTTTTTTTTATTATGTGCTAAGATAGCAAGTAATTACTCAATTATTTGTGTTAGAATTTTTTGTTCATATTTTAGTTTTGATTTTATCAATGTTCCGTTCTGTGTACCTATGTTATGTTAAATAAATTTTCTTTCTTTCATACTTTCATTCATTTTGGATCCAAGATGGCAGCTTCATTTTTATCCTAAATAAATGATAATTATGGGTATCGATTTAGAGGTTGTTGGGGGCTCTGATTGTGGATTTGACATTCATTTTTGAATCCAAGATGGCGGATTCTTTTTTTTTCATAAATATTTGATATGGGTATCGTTTTATGGGTTTTTGGGGGCGCTGGTTCCGAATATGCCATTCATTTTTGATTCCAAGATGGCGGATGTTTTTTTTCTTAAATATTTGATATAGGTATCGTTTTATGGGTTTTTGGGGGTGCTGATTTTGAATCTGCCATTCATTTTTGATTCCGAGATGGCGGATGTTTTTTTTTCTTAAATTTTGATATAGGTATCGTTTTATGGGTTTTTGGGGGCGCTGGTTCCGAATATGCCATTCATTTTTGATTGAAAATGAATGCCAGATTCAAAATCAGCACCCCCAAAAAACCCATAAAACGATACCCATATCAAATATTTAAGAAAAAAAAACATCCGCCATCTTGGAATCAAAAATGAATGGCATATTCGGAACCAGCGCCCCCAAAAACCCATAAAACGATACCCATATCAAATATTTAAGAAAAAAAAGAATCCGCCATCTTGGATTCAAAAATGAATGGCAGATTCAAAATCAGTGCCCCCAAAAACCCATAAAACGATACCCATATCAAATATTTAAGAAAAAAAAGAATCCGTTATCTTGGATTCAAAAATGAATGGCATATTCGGAACCAGCGCCCCCAAAAACCCATAAAACGATACCCATATCAAATATTTAAGAAAAAAAAACATCCGCCATCTTGGAATCAAAAATGAATGGCATATTCGGAACCAGCGCCCCCAAAAACCCATAAAACGATACCCATATCAAATATTTAAGAAAAAAAAAACATCCGCCATCTTGTAATCAAAAATGAATGGCATATTCGGAACCAGCGCCCCCAAAAACCCATAAAACGATACCCATATCAAATATTTAAGAAAAAAAAGAATCCGCCATCTTGGATTCAAAAATGAATGCCAGATTCAAAATCAGCACCCCCAAAAACCCATAAAACGATACCCATATCAAATATTTAAGAAAAAAAAATCGGTTGTCTGTAAAGTCGGTTTACTGACGATAGTTGAACGTGATAACGTCATAAGAAAATACTCGCGGACTCGCGGACTCGCGGACTCGCGGACTCTCGGACTCTGACTCGGACTCGGACTCGGACTCGAACTCTCGGACCCGGACCCGGAACCCGACCGAACCCTTACCCTTACCCTCATTTACCCTTACCCTCATTTTTACCTTTACCCTCATTTACCCTTACCCATTACCCGACCCGGGCTCGGGCTCAGGTAAATGGAACGACGAAACAGCGAAACGACGTAACGACGCATGAGTCATGTTTTTTCATGCGTGCAGCCGGCTCCATCGATTTATAAGACGTTATCACGTCAAAAAAACATCCACCATCTTGGAATCAAAAATGAATGCCAGATTCAAAATCAGCACCCCCAAAAACCCATAAAACGATACCCATATCAAATATTTAAGAAAAAAAAGAATCCGCCATCTTGGATTCAAAAATGAATGGCATATTCGGAACCAGCGCCCCCAAAAACCCATAAAACGATACCCATATCAAATATTTAAGAAAAAAAAGAATCCGCCATCTTGGATTCAAAAATGAATGGCAGATTCAAAATCAGCGCCCCCAAAAACCCATAAAACGATACCCATATCAAAAAATTAATGGCATATTCGGAGCCAGCGCCCCCAAAACCCCATATCAAAAGTTTATGACAAAAAAAATCCACCATCTTGGATTAAAAAATTAATGGCAGATTCGGAACCAGCGCCCTCAAAAACCTTTAAAACGATACCAATATCAAATATAAAAAAAATGAATCCGCCATCTTGGATTAAAAAATGAATGGCATATTCGGAGTCAGCGCCCCCAAAACCCCATATCAAAAATGTATGACAAAAAAAGAATCCGCCATCTTGGCTTAAAAAATGAATGGCAGATTCGGAACCAGCGCCCTCGAAAACTTATTAAACGATACCAATATCAAATATAAAAAAAAAATGAATCCGCCATCAAGATGGCGGATTCATTTTTTTTGCGTGGGTGGGGCGTGGGTTTTCGATTCGCAATCAGCCTGACCAAAAAAACTTGGAACAATACCAACATCAAATTTGAAATACGAAAATAATCTATACCTACATACGTACATATTTTTATCGATTTTTTTTTCCGGAACAGAGCGCCACTTTTCTTCTTAGAATATCTTTCTTTTCGCTTTCCCATTGTTCCCTAAACAGAGTAAATATTTATAGGTACATCACATTTTTTTGAGCAATAAAAAGCATAGATAATAAAAAATGGCTTACCTCACTTTACCTGTTTGCAGCTGTGTGTACATACACATAAGATCGCGTTTGCTAGTTGGCTCGCGTCGCCTCGCAAAGAGACGTGCTCCCACTCTGAGCTCTCGTGGTGGACTGAATTTCCGCGAGCGTTCGTCGCGTATATATTCAACTTCGCGCGTCCATAGTAAATTTGTATGGCGGATTTGAGATGCTTTTTTAAAAAATTCATAACTAAATAACTAAGTGATTTATTAAAAATCGAAAAAGGACTAATTGTAGACTAAACATTTGAGATTAATTCGAATTAAAGTTTGTTTATAAAATCAACAGTGTAACATGACATTTTTTAATAACGCCGACATACGATTTGTCAAATTTTACCTATCTGTGTTTATTTAATTATAGATAATTTTTTTTTTTTGTTACGGAATAATTGTCAATACGTTCAGTCTGGTACTTTATACAAAGTTTTAGATTCATTATTGCAAGTATATTCATAATATCGATTTAACCGTGACTATCGTTTTCAACTATTTTGCACGGTCTCGGTAAACATTAAAAAAAAAAATCGGTTGTCTGTAAAGTCGGTTTACTGACGATAGTTGAACGTGATAACGTCATAAGAAAATACTGATGGAATGGTTGCATTTTTCAAAAGAATTTTAATTAATATTTGTGACTCGCGGACTCGCGGACTCGGACTCGGACTCGGACTCGAACTCTCGGACCCGGAACCCGACCGAACCCTTACCCTAATTTACCCTTACCCTCATTTACCCTTACCCATTACCCGACCCGGGCTCGGGCTCAGGTAAATGGAACGACGAAACGACGTAACGACGCATGAGTCATGTTTTTTCGTGCGTGCAGCCGGCTCCATCGATTTATAAGACGTTATCACGTCAAAAAAAACAACAAATTACATGTTTTCGTTTATTTCTTAAAATAATAAATGAAATTTAGTTAACTGTGTGCCAATAGCAGCCGGCATGATCATTATATAATTATAAACAAAATGAAAGAAAAAAAAAATATTTAGCCAAAATAATGAGCAGAATTTCACAATGTGGAGGCCCTCTATTAAGTAAGAAAATACTTGTGTTAGAGGATCTAAAAGGCCGATCAAATCAAGATATTCAGTAAAAAACAGTTTATATTTCGTGGTCTTGACAGTAAACGTTTGGTTACCCTATCAATTTCTTCTCACATGCAAGTTCTCGTGATTTACTCAGGCGGGTGCGGACGCGGGGAGGGGGTGAGACACTCGACTAATAAAAAACACCCCGACGCCCTCCTGACTGATGCGACAATTAATTTAATCCCATTTCTCTGCGTCTTCGGAGGGACAGGGCTGTCGGTTAAAAGTACTTTTTAAAGTATTTTTAACTGAGGAACGTTCAAGCAAACCTAACCGATATTTTTGGACAGATCTTTGCCTCACATAATCCATTTCACTGCATATTATATGAATCTTTTCCAGTTTTAGATAGCAGAATGTAGTTTCTTCAGATATTTTAAGCATGTAGGTAGAGTCAAAATGAATATAGTACGTGATTGATAAACTTGCTATAGTATGTGATTCTCATAAATAAAGAGCGTTTTGATTTCGAGCTGTCGTAAATTTTGGATCTTCGTTGGAAATAATTTAGATAATTTCTGTTAAATGATCAACAAATTATATGATTATAACAAACAAATATAACAAATTATATAATTTAGTAGTAGTAGAGCTTTTTGTGAAGGGCTCGTCCGGGGAAGTACTACCACCATGCCTATTTCTGCCGTGAAGCAGCATCGCTGTGTTTCGGTTTGAAGGGTGTGGGTGCCGGTGTAATTACTGGCACGTGAGGCTGAATATCTGTATGCCTCCAGTTGATGGACGCAGAGCAGTGCATCGTAGGGCACGTTCCTGACGTGCGTGACCTAATACGAGGCATGGCCTTGTTATAGGCGATGGTTACCACTTAACACCAGGTGGGCCATATGCTTGTTCCATAAGCAAGTTACATAAAAAAAACAAATGCATGTTTTTTTTTATATATTGCCCAAGTGTTTTAGCACCATGGTATTTGTAGTTTCGTAGTCATACATTCTTTTTCAGACTTCGGCCCGCTTCCACTCCAAATATTGCTATGCCCTGTACATTAGGGCCTATTATGCATTCACCATTTTTTATTTTAAGACCTCACCATGTAACTGATGGGTTTTGGCAATAAAAGAGTTGTTTGTAATAGAATAAACTCGTATTAATTATATTTGGAATCGACACACACCGTACACTAGAGGTTAGGGCAGAGAAAGAGACGGGGCACAGCCCGAGAGCGAGACAGCCTACCGGCAGTGCTTGTCACAATGACAGTGACATACATTACATAATGAGTGTTTACTAAAGATCCAACACTAGGCCTTAAACAATACATTATGTACTTTCCAAACAATACATTATACACCTAATTTACTAGGCCTTAAAAAACAGGATATTAAATATCTAACTTACATACCTAATAAAGATACAGATTTATTATTCAAATCTTAAGTACAAGGTGGTATTTTACTACTTGTCTACCTACTCCTATTTTTACTTAATAGCTTACCTATACTATGTTTTTCATTAATTTAGATACAAACTTTGAATGTTTTTCACATGATAGAGACTTTGTAAGTACATCAGCAAGCATTTCTTCAGTTGAAAGATAACTTAAATTAATGAGTTTCCTATTTATCAATTCTCTTATATAATGGTGCCTAATATCAATATGCTTTGTTCGTGAATGCGATACAAAATTAGTACACAACTTTTGCGCAGATTGATTGTCATTAAACAAATTAATCGTACATACACTACCACTACATTCTTTTACAAATGTTTGCAAAAACATAGCTTCTTTACAAGAGTCAGAAATCGCCATGTACTCGGCCTCAGTACTGGAGAGTGCAACAGTGCGCTGCTTGCGACTTTCCCAGGATATAATTGATTTACCAAGGCAGAAAACATACCCTGTGTAGGATCTGCGATCAATCTGGTCTCCACCCCAGTCAGCATCAGTAAAACCTGTAATTTCCAAATTACCTTTTTGAAAAATTAGAAAATATTTAGAAGTTCCCTTGATGTACCTCAGTACTCTTTTCGCAGCTTTCCAATGGCTCTCGCCGTAGCAGTTATTGAACTGGCTTAGATAGCTTACACTATGAGCGATATCCGGCCGTGAGCATACTGCTAAATACATTAGGCATCCGATAAGACTTCTGTAATCAAAGTTACAATTCATATTTTCTTCCCTTTGTAACTTTAATCCAACTTCCATTGGAGTCTTTGCTTCTTTACAATCTGCCATCTTAAATTTATCTACTATTTTTCTTATGTAGCTAGATTGATCTAAAGTGTAGCTTCCATCAGTTAATCTAGTAATTTTCATTCCTAAAATTTGATGAGCTGGTCCTAAATCTTTCATTTCAAATTGCTTCATTAACTTTTCTTTAATAAATTTCCTTTTCTGGGATGTTTTTGAAGAAAATAGCATTATGTCATCTACATATAAAGCAATGAACATAATTTCATCATCATCATTGTATATATAAACACATGGTTCTGAAGACAGCCTTCTAAAATGCAATTTATTGGATAAGACATCATTTATTCTCTCATACCATGCTTTAGCGGATTGTTTCAAACCGTAAATTGCTTTATTTAGCTTATATACTTTCTTTTTGTTCTTGTCTATGATGAATCCTTCTGGTTGTTCCATGTATACATTTTCTTCCAAATAGCCATTCAAAAATGCCGTTTTGACGTCGAGATGCTCGACCACCATATCATTTTGAGCTGCTAGGGCTAACATTATCCTTATAGTTGAGTATCGGACAACTGGAGAAAATGTTTCATGATAATCTATGCCATATTTTTGGGTAAAACCTTTTGCCACTAGACGAGCCTTATATTTCAATATTTCCCCATTTAGGCCTCTCTTTTTGGTAAAAACCCATTTACATTTAACTGGCTTTTGTCCTGCAGGCAAATCTACTGGAGTCCAACATTTGTTGGTCATGAAAGAATCATACTCATCTTGTATAGCTTCTTTCCATTGCTGTGATTCACTGCTGCTCAGTGCCTCCTCCACTGTTCCAGGCAGGTCCTCCTCACCAATCTCTGTTAGCCCAGCATACTCCAATGTGTCCCCTTCAATTGACATGAAGGAGTCCTGCGAGTCCATGCTTGATCGACCTGGAATGTAAGTTTCATCGGCAGAATCATCTGTCACAACCGAATCCTCTGATCTATTCAGACCTAATATTGTTTGTCTGCGAGTATTTGGTGATGTGCCATCAGATAGTGAATCATCATCTATTGATATAACTGATTGTGGAGATAATGAGTCTGTGTCTGTTGGTAATTGTACTAAATTAGGCTTTACAGTACTATCCACAGAACTTGTTGAACAAGATGGATCCAAGAACACTACTGTGTCTTGATTTATACGAGCTTCATCATTTGACACATTTTTATTCAAGAATTGGTTTTCCATGAACGCTACATGCCTTGCCTTAATGCACTTCTTAGGACAAGAGGGATCTATCAGCCTGTATCCTTTGCTATCATCACAATATCCTACAAAGATATACTTTTTGCTCCTAGCATCCAACTTCTTAGCATTCTCATCAATGGCATAAGCTACACAACCAAAAACACGTAAGTGAGAAACATTCACCTTTTCAGATGTCCATTTTTGTTCAGGTGTTGCTCCCATGACAGCCTTCGTTGGGGATCGGTTCTTCAGGTAAATGGCTGTGTTAGCAGCTTCAGCCCAATACCGCTTCTCCAAACCAGCCTCCTGGAGCATGCAGCGAGCCTTGTCCATGATGGTTCGGTTTGCTCTCTCTGCTACACCATTCTGCTCACTACAATGTGGGATTGTAGTCTGATGTTTTATCCCACTGTGCTTCAAATATTCCTGAAATGTGAGAGAAACATATTCACCTCCATTATCACTTCTCAAAATCTTTATTTTCTTGTTTGTTTCATTTTCTGCATATGTTTTAAATAATTTAAACTTTTCAAAAACTTCACTTTTTCTTTGCAGAAAATAGACAAATGTTTTCCTAGTGTAGTCATCTATAAATGTTACAAAGTAACGCGCCCCACTGAAGGAAGATGACTGCATGGGTCCACAAACATCTGTGTGTACCAACCCTAAAACCTCAGTGGACCTACTTTGACTTTTCTTTGGAAATGGTAACCTAGTTTGTTTACCTTTAACACAAGCTGTACATGGATTGAATATTGTATTTTTAAAATCCATACCTGTTACTAGACCATTTTTCATAAGATTCATACTCCGCCCATTGAGGTGGGCGAGCCGCTTGTGCCACAGCTCCTGTGCATGAGGTCCCTGCGCAGATACCAGCGCAACATCCGGCCTGTCCCCCGACAGCCCACTGACCTCACTCTCCGCACACACCGAGTTCATGACCATTCCTGACTCCTGTAATTGACTACTACACGTACTGTTTACACTTTGAATAATATCTAACTCATAGACGCCATTATTACATGTTCCAGTAGCTATAATCTCACTTTTGTTCATGATTTTACAACCTGTAGTACTGAAAGTTACACTATAACCTTTCCTACTTAATTCACTGACTGATAATAAATTCACAGAAAGTTTAGGAATATAGTAAACGTCACTTATAGTCTTTAACCCGTTGCTCAAATGCACCTCAACACTGCCATGTCCCTCAGTAGTCACCTTGTCTCCATTAGCCACATTCACTTCAAGCGATTTAGTATAAAAAAAATTGTTCATCAACCGTTTGTCATTACACATATGATGGGTAGCCCCGGAGTCGATGTACCAAGCATTTCCCTGTAGGTTAACACTTAATGCTGTCAACAAAGAGTTCTCTGGTGTAGCCTTTTCGTTGGGCTTTTGCACCATGTTCTTCTTTGGTCCCGTCCTCATATTACTTGTGCAATCCTTCTTCAGATGTCCAGGCTTTTTACATTTGAAGCATACACCCTTAGTGTATTTTCTTGTAGCTAACGCATTGATCCCGCTCTGTTCTTTGTCATCTCGCCTTTGCTGCTCTTGCAATAACTTAGACTTGACCGCATCACTTGACAATTTTACATTAGAGTTCTCCAACGCCATGATTAGAGGGTCAAAATCCACCGTTAAGCCGCTAAGCATAATAACAGCTAAAAATTCATCGTCCAAACCGGATCCAATGTCAGACAACTGTTGCCCGAGCTCTGTTATTTTTGTCAGGTAGCTCTGCATGGTTTCTGTTTCACATAGCTTCACACCGAATAGTGATCTTAATAATCCTAATCTCCTGCACAATCCTTTGTCTTCATAGGCACTTTGAAGATTAGTCCAGGCTTCGTATGGCGTCGTTGCATTGCGTACATGTGGCAGTGCAGATGGGCCAACTGACAAACAAATTTTTGCCAACGCCTTTTGTCTTTTCTTCTCATCCTTGCAGCATCCCTCGTCCTTATCGTCCTTGATGCAATCGTAAAGATCTTCGTGCATGAGGATCATTTTCAGCATAAACTTCCAATGGTTATAATCTTCCAAACCTTTGAGTTTCTCGACAGGAATTCCGATCGACATCGTGGTAGCCATGATTGCCGCGTGCGCAGTTTCGCCGGCCGGTGCGGTTATGTACTTTGAATAGGATAAAAGTACTCCCAAATACGCCAAAATCCTTATGAAAAATGCAATGGCCCATAACCTGATGGGTTTTGGCAATAAAAGAGTTGTTTGTAATAGAATAAACTCGTATTAATTATATTTGGAATCGACACACACCGTACACTAGAGGTTAGGGCAGAGAAAGAGACGGGGCACAGCCCGAGAGCGAGACAGCCTACCGGCAGTGCTTGTCACAATGACAGTGACATACATTACATAATGAGTGTTTACTAAAGATCCAACAGTAACGTTGTAATAAACCATGTAATAATTGCAATAAATAATATGAGTATGAGTATGAGTACAGCAACAATGATTGGCTTCGACTTGAACAGTATAGTGTTGCATGATTTTAAAATAGCATAGCGTATGTGACAGCCCTTGGAGGCACGAGAAGCAGACATCAGCGCGGCAGGCGGCTATTAAACAAGACTAATTGAGCGATAAATTCACGAGACGAGAGCCGATATAAAAACGGGAGAGTTGAGAAAAATCCTAGATGAAGGAATATTGAAAGCGGACCGGGAATTGATTACTGTCAATTAGGGCTGCCACTCGATCGCGTCCGCGCCAGATGCTAACACGATTCTATTAGTATTCGTAAGGGTGTTTTATTTTTCTCGTTATCGAGCTTTGTCGTGCGAGATTTGCATGATTGGGTCTGCCTACCTTGTTTGGAAGCGAATTAAAAGCATCTCGAATGTCATTGAATTTTTGATTGGTTGTGAACGTTGCCAACCTCAGACATGCCTAAAAAACATAAAAAGTGGAGCCTTATCGCGCGTTTTATTGCCAATTTATTTTTATACTTGATAAACTTGACAGAACGTTCTGTCGCACACAAGTTAGAAACACGACGACCTCGATTCCCCAGACAGCTATTAAAGTTTCCGCCGTGTTATTACACACGACAGTAACTTATTTTCATGATAAATTCCACAATTTCATTCAGTCGCCTGAACTTATTATTGCGGAGACAACACGACAATGCCAGCCTCGGTTTTGTATCAACATGACTGATTGCTCTTTGCGACTAACAAAGACCGTGAACATAAACATTTTGCACAATAATCTGTACAACGAATGTACATAATCTGCAACAAAATACTTTACACTCTGACCATTGCGGGTTTACTTTACCAAAAATATAAGGGTTATGAACGAAACTGTCAATGGTTGTTGTACAAATGGATGGTGTAGCGTGTAGGTCTCGAGGTCGATGTGATAGTGATGGGCGCGTGTGTCCGGGAGCTTTGTCGATTAATAACGTTTACAAGATGAAAGCCGTCGGAGTGTTAGTCGCGATGGCTTCCAGAAATAAAAAGCTTTATTCGATAACTCAGTTGGGGATACTTACACGATGTTAGACTCGCCACATGCAGTGAACATTATTATTGTCAGCGCATGGAAAGTTATTTTTAGTAATAACCATTTTGTCTGGGGTTTATTTATTTTTTCTCACGTTGTATTGGTTGCATTCACATGTTTCTCTAACTGCCTTCTTATTTAGTTTCTAGATAGAGAAGTATTTTTGTTATGATGACAATGATATAAAAAATTAAGGCTTACACATTTATTCTGTCGTAATAAAATATTGTGCACATGTAAACAAAAATAACAATACATAAAACCAGCAATAATAGACGACACTTGTCATAATTACTTGTCTAAATACCATAAGATATTGTGATCCCACGTTATAAATGAGAGTACTCCCAAAATATGGTTACCCTAGCCACATTTGTAATAAAAATAGCTAGTTCACTACACACTATTTGAATCGATTTATGTTTTATAACAGAATTATGTTTTATTTTTTGATAACAGACTGTGGCAAGTTATATTTTAGGCATGTCGAATCAACATTTCAAAATCATGACCTTGGAGTATTTTCCTTGGGTTAAATAGTTTCAATTTCATTTCATTTTTCCATAGGCATGAAATGTCACGCACGATACGTTATTCTTTTTTAATAACAACAATGATAATTTGTGGATAGTTCACACAAAATCACAATCGTATTAAGACTATGCTACTTTTGAAAATGATTTGAATCATAAAAAAGATATCATTCTTTCGACTTAAGTTAAGAACAAAGAGGTCTTAGAGCGAGTAAAGGAGAAGAGAGTTAATACTTGAGACAATACAAAATCGAAGAGGAAAAATGTTTGGACATCTTCTACGACATGACAGCTACATAAAGAACATCATTGAGGGAAAGCTTGAAGGGAAACGGGGAAGAGGAAGGCCAAGAATTAGTTACATGAGCCAGATAAAAGAAAAAGTCACTGTTATGTCGTATAAGGAAGTCAAGGAGGCCGCATTCGAAAGACTTAATTGGAAAAAACTGCATCAAAACCCCGACAAGAGCTAAGCTCTTAAATTTAAGAAGAAGAGAAGCATTTTCTAAAATTTTGTCAATTCCCGTGAAAGAACCAGCTATTTAACAATAAGCTACCAAGCCACCCGCGTTAAATATATTGTGTGCAGCTAATAGGTGGGACGGGCGTTAAGGAGGACATAAATTAGTCGATGTTGTGTCGACGCCGACCATCTGTTTGTCGATATGTCACGGCGCAACACTAGTACACCTAATTTATAGGGAGATTTGTTATTTGGTTTATTGTAATGAGAATGTTATTTTCGTAAATATTTTTATAGTAGCTTTGAATTAGGTACACGAGCTAAAACGCTATAGCTGCTCTGTTTAATTATTCAATCGTTCTATTTTTTTATCAATACCTAAAACTTTCTATTGACTACAAAAATTATATTAGTTTATCTAAATGAGACATTACAAAAACATTTCATCATCATTTTGAAAACGTAGTTAAATTAATATTTTTGTGTTTAGTGGTTTTTAGTAAAGAGAACTGTCAGTTGATAATAAAAACTCTCAACGATACAGGAATGCGTAAATTCTTTAGTTTTTACAAGCGGCCACAAACAGTTTATTTCTGATCCCCCATACGTTGACATGGCTTCTGCTCCACAGTTTTTTAGCATCTTAATTGCCACATCTTTAACGGTCTGCGTATTAGTTTGACTCAGAGTAAAATAAGCTTGGCTATAGAAGTAAGCAAGAAAGTGCTGGTTGCGTACCAGAACCTTATCTAACCTTTACTAACGTCTGACGTAGCCAAAGAGCCAGGGGGCTAATTCTCGGGCAGATCTCGATCATTTTAAAATTTTATTTTATTGCTTCTTTTCACAACCCTACACTTTTTGTACGTTTTCCGTATATCGTAGCTGTCGAGGCTTTTACGAAGAGTTCGTTGATGAATTAATCAAGGAAATCATCCAATCACTCTTCGAAAAGAAGCAATAAAATAAAATTTCAAAATGATCGAGATCGGTCCGAGAATTAGCCCCCAGGTCGTAGCCAGGTAAAAGTTTTAATTAGCTATAGGTATAAAAATTTGCTGGCCATTACTGGCATATTCAAGTCCACTGTTCGTTTTCACAACATTATTTCAGCGACAAAGATATTTAAAATGTCCCAAAAGTGAAAAGCAAACGACAATAAAATCTATTTAAAAAAAATCAGTGACAAGGTACGCTACGTAATTTGAATATGGAAGCTTTTTGACCAACTTTTTGACGTTTGGTTGACAGGAACCTTTCAACTTTGTTCTATACCTTCGAGTATCATTGCTCTTTGACTTTCTAAATATCTAAACATCCGAAAGATTACTCTCTTGAGCCTGAAAAATGGGCAGATGAAGATAAAATCACTAGTTTACAGTACATAATACATTCCAACTGCTTTAACGATGCTCGTGCCCCCACTATATTTTATTGTCACGATATTTTAAGTAATCGTACGTTTTAATTTAATTTGAACGATTTGTTATTGCTTCTTCTGTTTATTTATACCGTGACTTTTAGACTGCCGTATTTATGTTCGTCTTACCCCCGAATACTGAAACGCAACTCAGATTTAAGCACGTCTCAAGCGACGAATATTTAATTTTGACAGTTTCCAATGAAAATCTGTCAAATATTCGTCGCTTGAGACGTGCTTAAATCTGAGTTGCGTTTCAGTATTCGGGGGTTACAGACTTACTTTAACCCTTAAAGTAGTTTTGACAAGTATACTATACATAGCTTTCAAAAAAATTCTGCGTCAAAATTAGATATGATACCTCTGTTTTAACATTTGAAACAAAGAGTCCATGTGTATTTTTATTTAAAATAAAAAAAACACGTCCCGTTGTCCTTCAAAGTTTGCCATAATTTTGAATTATTTGTGTGACAGTGGCAGAGCTCAACAATGTCCATCATAAATTATTTTATTTTATAGTACTTTTTTGTAAATTATGGGTTTGTATGACATAAAGCAGGATCACAAATAGTTGATTCTTGGTTTGATGCAAAAAACTACAGTGAAATCAAGTTTTTAGTGCGTAAATTTTGGTGTTTTTTGTGAGCGTATAGTATACTATACAACACTACCGCTTGGCAGGATTAGCACTTGTTTGTTATGTATAGTATTCTATACAATGCTACCTTAGCGTCAATTTTTATAGGTTAGAAAATATTTTTGCGCGAAATTTTTTAAAGATCTTTTTGTATAACTACCCACCTAAATATCGATCTTATCAAACTTGCTAATAAAATAGCTCATTTGCTTGAAAAGTGCTTTTGTAAATTGTCCGTTTGTACCTGTGTGTGTAGAATCTATAAATATGAGGGTAGCTCAGCAGCTTTATCTGGATCATCTTCGTTCTTTTTTTTAAAAAAGGTCCTAAAGGCAATGTTTATTCTGATGCAAAAGTAAAGGCAAAGAGTATTGAAGACCAAGTCCAAAGAACTCATGAGAGCTCTTCAGCACCACCTCTTGACTCATTCCATGAACGGCTAAGCATACTCGCCAATCCAGTACAAACCACTTAATATCTTGACCAAAATGATCATGACGTTACTGTAGCTAACGAAAATGATGAGAGAAGAAGGCCAGCAAGGGTCTTTGGGTGACAATATTGAAAATCCATCTACAGAAGTGCTTCCAGTTCAGCAAGAGACATTGAGTTACAATATTCAGGTATCACTTACACCAATTCCAAAATATTTTTATCCGAGTCCATCCAAGAATGATTAATTTCTTTTTCCTCTAGCATAACCCAAAGATATTGTAGCTTTCCAGCAGTTTTGGCAAGGATCGTCAAGAAACACAATGCAAAGTAACGAAGTTAGCGTGCCATTGTAGGAAGGTGAACAATTTTCTGAATTGAAAAGATGGGTGTGGTTGATTTTTCAAAATTGACATCCGAATACCCCTTAGACATCTCTTTTACCTAGGGTAACGTCGTCATCATCTTGATCAGCTTAGTAAGTGGTTTAGACCGGACTGTGTAGTAAGCTTAGCCGTTCAAGAGATGGTGCTGAAGAGAGCTCATGAGTTTCTTGTAGGTACTTTATTTTTGTTGTCACTACTCGCTCCATCACCCGCATCTGCATTTACTTCAGGGACTAAAAAAACCCCACTACTGTCTACCCCACTCTTATATTTCTACAAATATATGAGATGAGGTATAACCAGTTTGAACTCTGGTCTCAACTACAAGCCACCAGAGTTGCAAGAACCACAAGGGCAGGTAAGCGAACACTGTTTACAACAAGTGCAAAGTACATTTTGGCATGAAAAGGGCAGAAACGGTTTTCTAGCTTACTACCAGAAGAACTATTTTTGAGTTTTGTATATTATACTACACGTACTCGTGTGCATGTTGTTCACGTTCAATGTGGCACAGTATAGTATACCATACATGCTTTTTTCCAAAAACTGCTAGGGTTGGAATTTTTTTTTTTTCTATAATATTTTCTCTAGAGTCAAATAAAGTAGTTTTTATTATAATTTTCTCGAATTTACTAAAAAAGTTGTCGTGCTACCTTAAGGGTTAAATAGCTGACAAATCTGAGGCTATCTAATGTGACGAGGTTCTTAAAGACAGTCATAAAATGCTTTCAAGCATCTTCCCTTGTACTGATACTTTGTTTATCAAATTAAAATTAAAATAATTGATTGCACTTATATATTGTTAGGTTACAGGTGATTGTAGTAGGCTAGACAAATTTTTGCACTTTGGTGGCGCAAAATACCAAATTACTTAGGTTAGGTAATTAGTAGGAGACTCCTTCAGGCTGATGATGATGAGATTGTTTAACAGAGTCTAAGATTTTCTTGAAAACAAAGTAAGCATTAATCGATAAAAATAGAAAATTTCACCAGTAAACATTCTAGGTACAAACAACAGACAAATAAAATATTGTTGCCGTCGAAAAGTCGTGGCATTTCTTTTAGTTTTATTCATTTTTAAATCCGTTTAATAGAGTTTACGGATTATGAAGCATATTTACGGGATTCGTTCTGACCTTGCACATCACTATTTTTATTATTTTTATTGTGCTCGTTGACTGCAGACTTTATTTTATTTGAAAGATCAGAGAACGTGTTTGACAATTGTACGATTATGTTCTTGATTATTCGAGTTTTATGGTCACTGTTGGATTTTATTTATCTTTATTTAAGCTCTTTTCGTAATCGTTGTGCTAACTCAGTTTCTTATTAAATTATAGCTCAAAGAAATATGAAGTTTAATGATGTTGCGTGAGTTTTGATGATTATTATTTTGTCCTCGTCTAGAGTAATCCTCACACTAAATGACACTATAAAACCAATAGATTTTTTTATATTAAAAAAAAAACAGTATTTTTGGCTACCAGTAGGTAATGTGATGATGACAAACAATGACAGGATAACACGGTAGCCAATAGCATACATTTAACTTTGTTTGTAAGGCTATTAAACAATAAAGGGTCTGTAAGTAAGGGTGTTAAGAAAGTATGTCATTCATACTTCTTTTCAATTCATAAAAAAACCACTGGAACTCCATTTACATAACCACAATGCCACAGTACAAACTAGCAAACGTTCTGTGGCACAATTTCTAAAAATGCAGACACCACACTTTATAATTAGAGCGGTAACAAATCACCGATCCATTAGCGACGTCTCGCAAGACGGACGACCCCGCACAATGAGGTAACAATTATCCCGGGATCCCGCGCTCCGTGTCCCGCGGGACTCCAGACAGATGCACACCCTAGTCGAGTATAGGGTCACCAGTTTTACTTCGTAGAAAAACAGTTCGAGTTTGTTTTGTGTTCAAGGATTTGCTTTTGGTATTTATGGTATTCTTCTGATTGTAAAAATATAATCCTTTTTGTTGCCAAGGTGTGATAAAAAATACAGCGAGTCCTATATTTCCTAAATCCTTGTTCTCTTTGTTTTATAAAAATTATCCCAACTTTTTTCACAAGCATGGTGCCCCTACACGATCGATGCGCCTCGTCAGAGTGAAAAATGCTGCCCTCGTGATGTACTACTATTATTTATTCTGTGCCCTCGTGAAGTCTCGTGTGTACGCTTGATGTGTTGCCGAAATTTCTCACCTCCCGTGATATGTCGGAGATATTCACATATTTTGACAAGGCTTTATTGTTTCCTGTTTTCGTGATTTTATAATTTCATGACATTTTTATTATTCGTTTTTTTATAGATTGTAAGTAGTTTTTCGTTTCCTGAAATCGTTTCTTTTGATATTTCAGCAGACGGATGTGGGATTATCTTTGATGGATCAATTAATTTACTTGTCTTGTTGAGTCGTTATGTCAAACAATTCTAGGTAATTTTGTTTTGCATAGTAAATCTGTTAATACAAGTAACTCTGCCAATAGGAACTAATAGTAATTTTCTTGAAACGAAATCACAATGTTTTTAATTATAATATATAATTATTTTGATTGCTTAGTACGAGTATGTGGCATAAGCCACATACTCGTACTAAGCAATCAAAATAAAACCCACTTTAACAAATAGCCGGAAGCCACTGTCCAGAGTGGCGTAACTTTTTTCAGCGTCATTGTCAACCTATCCCGACCTTTCACTTGTGATGTGACTTAAAACATCTGTCAACACTTGAAAAATAGCTAGCCAGCTGACCGCTACATCAAAGAACTTTAAGCTCTATCCTCAAACACTAGAGTGCTCATTCCATGTTACAGTGTAAACAAAGATGGCTGCCCGACATGCGTCAAACGCTTGACAGCTAGGGCTGCCAATTTAAATGAAACTGTAAAACGTTGCGAAGGACAGCGCACGTCACTCCAGGGATCAACAAAAAATAATTAATGGCCTGGCTAATGAATACGACTGTTTACTGCGGTACGGTCCGCAGAATAGCCTATAAACGTTTGCGTGAATGCTTTCTGTGTTGTGTAATTGATTATTTTCAGTAAAACGTTTTTTGTGGTCGGTTTCAGTGCAGTCGTTTTATTGCGGTCGTAAATTGTTTTTTTATTGTGTTATAACTTTTAATGTAGGGTCTGAGTTTATTTGCGTTTGATAGTCTTGGAAATGTTAAATAAAGCTAAGTTTTATGTTTGGATAGAAGGTCAGGAAAATATGTTTTAACTTTAACTCTGACATCAAAAATTTTATTAACTTGTGAAGGTAACGATCAAGAAAATATTTTATTACAATCATGAGACTGAACACCTTTATGTTTCTGAGTGTTGGACGCAGTGAAAAAAAATAATAATAAAAAGGGAAAGGTTCTGGGCTTAAAAATAGACCGAGGTGTAACCACTCAACACCAGGACGTCCATAAGTTATTTAATTATAAAAAAACTCAAAAAATGTACTCTGGTCCAATAGAGTCACCTCGGGAAACTGTTCTGCGCACCGTACAAATTCCCTAGTGCAGAGTTAGCCCTGATTTATTCGTCCCATTTCCGGCCGCGCCGACGACGACTCGTCGGTAAATTAACCGGCAATTCACGCTTTCTTGTAACTCACGACCCTAACTCACTATCTATCTAACGTTCATTGGTTTATTGGAGACAAGGAGCTATACACCACTATTTTGTAATTACCAAAAAATAAACAAAATATCTTTAAATAACCACAATTTTTAGTCAAAATATTAGCAAATGATTCAAAAAGTAAAAATCATTTCATTCATAAAGGCGTTTTGTTGTACAATAATATAAATTTTTCAATTGATTATTCCAGTTTTATTTTTAACTTTTTAGTTCAATTAGTTATAAAAGCGTTTTTTTTTTAGTTTTTTAAACTATTTTTTTTTTTTCATATTATTGCATTGTCATCGACCTTTGACAGGTGTGCAAAGTTTGAATCAAATCTGATCGTTCAAAGTAGGACAAAATCGAGCTCAAAGAGGTCGGTTACATACATACATACATACAGGTGAAGCTAATAAAAGCAAACAACACATGGGTATCTAATAATTAACATAATATAACAAGTGAAATGATGGAAGAAGAATACATAATAATACATTGAAATAGTGTCTCTCAGTCCCACGAAGTCGTGACAGGCAGCAGGAGACTGATAGGTTGATGATGGTGATGATAATACCGCAGGGGTAGGTGGATTAGGGAAAGAAAAAGATGTAGGACTTTCTTTTCTAACCTTTGGTGGTTATAATTTTTAGTATATCAGCTAATCTGGTTCCCATAGTACAAGCTCTGCTTAGTTTGGGGCTAGATAGTGTTGTGTGGATTGTCTATAATATTTATTTTATTTATTTAATTGAAAGAAAAAGTTTTCGTTTACAAAACAAGACGGACATTTAATTTTCATTCAAGTATAAAACAAATACCTAAGTACCTATATGACTTTTGAAACTATCATGGTTTTTAACACTATTTTTATGTAACAACGGGATATTTACCATGAACAACTGCACCGAACTGTGCCGAAATATCGGAAGTCAACTAAACAAAATTTAATCATGGTAAATATCCCGTTATTTCATAAAAATACCTGAGTACTTAGGTATTGCCGGCTAAGTAACGTGACGGGCTGGCTACGTGAAGAATAAAGAAAACGCATTGCATCTGCATACTGCTGTGAAACTGAAAGATTAACAATCAAACCATAAACTAAACCATGCTTAGTCCTGATTCCCCACGTGTTCATGTCAGGGCCCACAAAGACCCCATAATAGTAATAGTTTAAAGCTGACAGGAACAATAACGATTTAACAAACATCTCCAATCCACAAACCAAACGATTCCCAGCTCCGAAGATTAAGCTTATAATAATAAACTTAGCGGATATCCTACCGTAATAACAGACAATTTACGCATCGTTTCACCCTTATTGTAAGGCGATAGGGTTCAAATTAGGGAGAAATATGACAGCCGCTTTGATCGTAATAGGTGTTAGTTTTGCATACAAAGTAGGGATGGTACCCGTTATCCGTACTTGATCAAATTACGGATAGAAAATCGAATGAATCGGTATGGTACCGGCTACCGGTGAATATTCCAACGCATTTTGTTTCTTGAAAAGTATTTTTCTAATATAAAGAGTTATATTTATATATCTATTGAGATTTTACTGTCAGACGTGTTTTCTAAGATTATTAAAATTAACTATTTCGTAGTTCGTAAAAATGTAACTCTGTGACAATTCTATTGTGCCTGTGCAAGTGGTAGCGGCCCTGCCTTCCGATTCTAAGGTCGTGGGTTCAAATCCAGTCGTGTACCAATGAGTTTTCTGCCCAAAAACTTATGTACACTAAGTATGCCAGTGCTCTCAAACGGTGAAGGAAAACATCGTGAGGAAACCGGCATATCGTAGATCCTAAAAAGTTCGAAAATATGTGTCAAGTGCACGAAAGGAGTCTCTTTCAGGTGCACTTAAAATCCTTTCACCACACTTGGTTCGAAAGAATCAGTGACACGATAAGAAGAAGAAGATTGTGCCTGTGACAGTTTGCCGGAAATAATAACCAATATGAAATCCAACCTAAGCACTACCTAACCACCTAACCTAAAAACATTTATTTCAGTGTTCAATTATACTCTCATCGCCCATAAATGTATATAAAAACAGTTTGTACGAAAATCGAATAACCATAAATCCGTACTTTGGCCAGCAGCTAAGAAAGTACGGATTATATCTGTAACTATAATCCCCTCTCTAGCAAACAAAGCCTAATTTGTGATAGCGGTATACCACTGTTTGTTCAGGATGTTTGCTTGTTAGCGCGTCATGTTTGCCGATTGCCGGCTGTTTTTGGAACTAATGGTGACAGCTGAGGGAACCTGGGATTTACGCTTTGTCAAACTATCGAAGGGGCCGTCTTAAAGTTGCAGAATAACAAGACAAGGCTGATATTGGAAGGATCTATTTTTGTTGAAACATGGGTTATTTTCAGTGGAACACCACACTGATGCTTCTGGTACCTTAGCAGCAGCCGTGTAGTCACCCAGGTTGGTCTTAAGGCGAGGAAGCTCGAGGTTGCCGAAACCCATCAGAGGGGTCATGATTTTTAAACAACTGTATCTCCACTGAAATGTAAAATTTGCACGAAAAAAATATATTTCATTAAAATTGAACATATAATATAGAGCTTTGTGAAGATAGAAACGTGAATAATAATAATTTTCTCGATAAAAAAAAATCGTAAAGTTGACACTAAATTGATTTTTAATCAGTCGATACTAAGAGGTTTCTCCACCAGCGCTGCTTGTCCTCTTGGGGGAAACGAAGCAGCATCAAGCTCCATCAAGGACCATTTGGCATACATAATTATGCATATTTTTTATAGTTATCTTATGATATGGTATGGTGGTCTTATGGTATTTGGCTTTGTCGGCACCCTTTTAGAACACAAGCTTATTGTGAGTACTCTGTAATTCTATGAGTGTTTAATGTTTTTTCTTTATTGATTTTTGTGTAGCCGTATGTATTAATTAGTTGCTTTTCTTTTTCTGTTGTGAAATAAAAAGTTATCTAGCTATTTACTTAGTACTGGAATCTTGCTTCTTCTATACTAGACCAGAAAGCATTACTTATATAAAAAGAATAGTACCGAAAATGGCGAGGAACCCGTAATGTTTCATGCCAGTTTTTCTTTGGGCTTAGCTGCGTATGGTACAATTGCAACTTCATAAAAAAACCTATTGCCAAATTATATTATAATATATTATAATCTGTAGATCGTTTGTAACGGTCTGCAGATAGCTCAAGTGTTTTTTAAATATTTTGAGCATTTTTTTAATATTTTGTTAGATTATAAGTTTCTTTGTGTAAGTCATTATTACTATTAGATTAGAAAAACATACATTATTATATTCATAATAATAAACAGTGCAAGCTCAAAATATAAACAGAATTTGAAACAAATATGGGGTAAAACAGTAATAAAATCCCTTGCTAAAAGTCCTATGGCCATAAACCTACCCACTGGAACATGAGTCTTACAACTGTTTTTTTGTTTCCTCAATAAAAGCACCATTAGCATAAGTTTTTAACATTATCGAGGCAAGTATACTGACTTACCATATCTTTTGGTGTGCTATTAGTCAAACTTTTTAAAAAAATCTTGCCAAATACTATTTTTCATACGAGAAAATATAGTTTTATTCAAACGATCATTTGAAACGGACATAACACTTGTCACCTCACTGAAGAGAGGACAAATCTCTTGGCAGTGACAGTCTCCTTAGCAGCTGAAACATCAGAAACTAGTGCTCATGGCACAGAAACGGGCATATTAGCGAACATGTGCGGTGTATGCACATTATTTATTATTTCCTCAGAGTGATCAGGATGGGGCCACTTACACTGCACTTTGGCTCCCACTTGTGAGAAACCCGCTTGGGGTCTGTTCCTACTGGCTCTTGTTTCATACGGACTGTATGAAAGAAAAAACAACACTATTCATTATTGTTTATTAATTTTATAGTGTTTACTACACTTAAGGAAATCACAAAGATTTTTATTGTGTCCCAAAAGTTAAGAGCCGAGCGGGATTTGACCCCGCGACCTTTCCCTACTTTAACTTTTGGGACACTATAATAGTTATTTGTTATACAAGAGTGCAAAGCTGCTTTTTAACCGCGTGCTCAATTTTGATGACTGAGCAAGCGCAGGATTCTACAGTTTAACCACGAGCATAGCGAGTGGTTTAAAAGTTAGAATCCTAAGCATTGGCGAAGGAATCAAAAGAGCACAAGGTGAAAAATCTTTGCACTCGAGTGCAACACGTAACTTTTCATCCCACTTCAGCGAGGAAATGACTAAATGCAAAAAAGAACATGGCGCAACTAAAAGTAACACACCAAGAAGGTTCCGAGTATGAGTTTTTAACAAATTTAAAAAGGTTGTATGATAAATTTGGCACCATGCAGGTATAAGTAAATAGGTTTAGTGATGTTTTGAATTCACAAATACACCAAGAAGGTTACGAGTGCGAGTTTTTAACAAATTAAAAAAGGTTGTATGATAAATTCGGCACCATGGAGGTAAAAGTAAATAGGTTGTGTATTCACAAACTTAGTGAACACGATATTCTAAATTCAAATTTACTTTATCCTCTAGCGGATAAAAACGGCTTTTCCAGTCAGATATTGAACAGCAAAAACAGACTTTCCGAGCTGGTGGGATGAAAAAATCTTTGTAACACTATTCATTATTCATTTATTGCGAAAATGGGAAAACATTGTACATATCAAATTAAAATTAATATAGTTCAGCAGTAATCAGCTATTTAAATTTTAATTTTAGCATGCAATATCAAAAATAACACAGAAAATTAAAAATGTCAATGAATATAAAATTACGCTAAAAATATGTATACTAGCTAATTATAATTAATGTCAGGTATCAAAATTGTCACATAAATGATCATTAATTATATTCTAGTAGTATTTTTTTTACTTTTTCAGTTGCGTTAGTATAGATTAATAGGTTGGGAAAGAAATCTCCTGCTGGATGCCATATTCCAGGAATAACAATTTTAAGCTGGTTTCTACCAACTTCTCATGGGAGGCCTTTTTAGGTCCCGTAGATTTGGTCTTCGTAGTTGCCATTTCAAAACATTAGTTACGGGATGTAATGGCTAGCCTGTTGCCACTTGCCACATAAACTTGCTGGTTCTATCTTTATTTGAAAACTTTCAGACAAAAAGTACCAAAATAACGTTATCCCTAAAAAAATTGCGGGATGTAATGGCCTGCCTGTTGCCACTTGCCACATAAACTTGCTACTTCTATCTTTATTTGAAAATTCTATGTCGAAAAATACTAATTTTACGTTCTTCCTAAAAAAAATTGCACTAAAGTCTTGCCGAGTGTAGAAGATACCTTAATACAAGTTGATGTTTTATTGGTCTCGAACGCACATGTTGGCGGTGAGATAAGATAAGATAATATTGTGTGGCGGCGCTTTTTGCGAGCTCCCGACTCCTTTAATGTTCTTAGATTCTGATACAAGCTCAAGTATTTGCTTTTTTTGAAACATGCAAACTAATATTTCTCATTTCAAATAGCCGAGCTGGAGAGTACTTTTAATTTTTTCGTATGCACAGAATATGAATGGTTTTCTTTTTTTTTGTGTTTTAGTGCCTTTTATATATTTTGTAAACTCATTTTATAAACAAGCAAACGGTAGCAACCAAAAACATTCTTACATCGATAAACCCAGCAAGGGTCCAACAGACTGAAGATCAAGTTAGAAGATAAATTTTAGTTTTGGTTTAAATTCCGCACACAAATGTATTTTGTTGGAATAAATGAATATGAATATACATTATAATGATCTGTGATTGTTGGCTGTTTTTTAAAACGTTTACTTGCGCTACCTCTTAATTATTTTGTGACTGCTAAATCACAAAAACTCCAATACAAAATATAATGCCTATTGCTGCCGAGAAGCAACATTGCTGTGTTTCGATTTGAAAGGTGTAGGTGTCAGTGAAATTACTGACATGTGAGTTGATGGATGCAGGGCAGTGCATCGGAGGGCACGTTCCTGACGTGCGTGACCTACGACGCAATGCTTTGTTATAGGAGATGATTACCACTTAACATAAGGTGAAAAATATATAGTAAGCAAATAATTGATTCAACCCTCTTGTTAGACTAGTAGATGTACGCAGTGGGCTGTGGTCTAATGTCAAATAAACCATGACAGCAGCTGCGTGGGCGGTCATTAATCAACGCTGTCAATCGCGGCGTGTCAGCAATTTTGTATTGATTGCGTGATAACTTGATAAGTCAATCAAATGGAAACCGTGGATTTGTCAAAGAGGATCATTTAGTTTGATGAACTTTCATTTCATAGCAGTATGAGTTGCGGGTACGTAGCTTGTGAACCAGGACCCTGTAGACAAGCGGACATCCCACTTGATGTGGAGCGTTCACCTTTAATTCTTCTTATCGTGTCACTGATTTTTTCGAACCAAGTGTGGTGAAAGGATTTTAAGTGCGCCTCAACGATTTAATAATTTCATAATTTAACAGAGCACGTTGACCAAAGATGGACAAAAATGGGTGCTCCAGACAAACTTTTTCACCTAGAAAGTTCACACTCACATTGTAAAGCTCTTGGTGAAATACGCACTCCATGCTTTCCCTCGGTAAGTGACCGGCACAACAGAGGGCACCACAATAGATTTTCTTTCTCTCCCGCAAACAATGAACTGTCAATGGCACTGACAGCTCATCTTGGAACATATCCAAAATGAACTGAATTATGACTCGTCACAGCAGCAAAAAATAAAGTGAAGTTAAATCCAAAACGTCAACGCTAAAATTAATAATTGATCAGTACAGTTGCGAAATTTCGTGAGCAATTTGTCTGAAGCCAAAATCTTGGGCGACCAAAAGTACAAAAACTGGTGCGAATCAGAGAGGCGAGTGGTGCATTTCTCGTAAAAAATATATACAGCCCAGTTGGGCGTTTGACCGAAGTTTGACCTGAAGACCTCAAAAAACCCGACAATAGAGCAAGACTGTCAAGTCACAAATCATTTACAAAGCACCGGTTCGCGCTTTAGTTTAATATTGAAATACGGGCTGCACAGACATACGAGTAGCCCAGCCAGTGACAGTGTATACGTCACTTGTTGGCCGTCGCTGTCATTGTGACAGCGTCAGCGGCCAGTGATTGACAGCGGGACGACCACTACCACTGATTAATGCACTCCATGGACAGTGCATACAAAATAGCCATGTTTTTGACCGCTGTGCGCTGTCAAAATGAAATAATAGTGACAGCTGGTGTATTGTTGGCGATTGATGATGCAGAGAGATTTGTTTTTAGACATTTTTGGAAGTGACAGAGCTCTTCCTTTTGCTTTTCTAATGCTATTTCAGTGATTTTGGTGGTAACGTGGAAAATAAATTATTACTCACACGCACACTTACCTGGCGTGCACTCTATTTTTTTTATTCTTGTTTCATACTAGCTTCTACTGTAATGTCTAGGTCTAGAACTTTAAATTTCAAGGTTCTTCCAAATTGGTCCAGACATAAAATCAATCAACAAACAAACAAACACACATTAAGAATTGAAACTTGTAACCCCCCTTTCTAGTCGAGCTTAAAGACATGACCATAGTGAATAAACTCTGGCTAAACCAAACTTCAAACGAGCAATCACTCACATCCATCGACTTGAAAGGCATCAATGACTCAACACTTATTCGAAACCAGAACTATGTTGAATGGAATAACCTACAAAACAACATTACTTATAATGGAATCATTTAGGTGTGAAGCCGGTTGCTGCCGATAGACTGAGTACCAGCGTTTTTGCGAGAAATTGTGACGATGTTGACTGATTATTTTGGAGATCAAACCCAAAGGGTCTTATTAATAATCCTAGCGTAGCGTTGGACTGGTTGATCCGTGTTTTGTCTCTTGCATTGATATGCAATTGTCAACTCGAACAAATGTGACAAAACACGATTTAATTACTCCAGCGTTGCGCCAGGATTATTAATAACGCCCTAACTGTAGAACCAATTATCATCCAAATCATTCCGATTTTAACTAAGAACTGAAACAGTGAGTAAACCTGAATTAGCATACATACTGTACTGAAAATTTAATAGAACCTGGGTAGAAACACTACCGCGCAGGCCGAGCCGTGGGCAGCCACTTATTATAATTTACGAAAGGTATGAAGTCTCATGCATGAGTCTGTAATTTAGAGCAGTCACAAGGACCACTCACACCTATCTTCTCTCTCTTCCCTCTCCTCTCTCATCTATCTCTTCTCTCTCTTCTCTCTCTTCTCTCTCTTCTCTCTCTTCTCTCTCTTCCTCTCTTCTCTCTCTTCTTTATCTTCTCTCTCTTCTCTCTATTCTCTCTCTTCTGTGACCTCTCACAGAAGTATACACACAGTTTCAGCAAACTGTCTATAACCAGCTTTCTGTTTAAAATCCATTCGTACTGTAATCTGACGGCTGGCGGAGAGTCAATTTTTCATTCTTTGTGTAGATGTCGCTTCGTCACGCCCATTACAAGCGTCCCTAGTTCAACCCCATAAATTATTTATTATTTTCGCTACAATGACAGCGTGGGCAGGCTTAGAGGGTTTCATACCTTATAAAACTACGATTTACAAAGAAAGGCACAATTGGACGTAGAAATTCCTTTTTCGATTTTGGTGGTTTGATTTGCTTTTATTTTATATTTAGGCACAGATTGTATCAGAGACATTATTTTATTTAACATGAATAGGTATTAATCATTATAAATAAATAAATAAATAAAAAAAAATTGCGGACAATCCACACAACACTATCTAGCTTCAAACTAAGCAGAGCTTGTACTATGGGAACCATGACCTGATTTTATACATAAATACTTTTTTTTGTAAATACATACATAGAATACAATTTAACACCCAAACAGAGAACAAACATCTGCGTTGACCACACAAATATTTGTTTTCAGTGGGGATCGAACCCACGACCTACGGCGCAGAAGGCAGAGCTACTGCCAACTGAGCTGAGAGGCCAGTCATTATAAACATCATCCACAGCCTGACTTCACCCACTGCTGGGTATACTGCTGGGTATGCCACTGTTGACGGTCCTGTGCTAATCTCATCCAGGTCTTGCCCGCCACTTTCACCACATCGTCTACCCATCTTGCCGCAGGACAACCGATGGTTCTAAATTTTTCCAAAAAATAAAATTTATGTGTTTTTGAACAGCAATGTTTATTTAGTAGTAACAGCAAAGTAAATAAAAGGAAAGCCAAGCATCTCGAGCTGATATACCTCGTGTGTTTTAGTGTTAGACACATAAAAAACAACCCCTAAGACATAAAACGCTAGGTAGTGAATTCCAAAGTTCAACCTTTTGTTTATTATTACAAAAAATTCAAAACATGTGCACACATACCAAAACTTACTGTCCGACTTTTCTAAACACGTGTCTTTTACATCTGTTTTTGTGACCAAAATCTCAATTTATGCTCTTTTGCATAGTAAATTTTAATTTCACGGCTATTAAGAAATCTGGCGCCAGTAATATGTCAAGTGTCAAGTTCCTGAACCGATTTTTTGTTTACTTTTTGGGGTGTTTTTGTATAGAATCCGTCACCACCTGCCCAGTGGGCGCCTGTTCAAGTGTGTTCCATGGGGGCAAAAAAACCAGCAGTCACACATCCGGGGCTAGTTTGACGCCGAACATAAATGAAGTAAAAAGTATGCAATGATCAAACATTTTTTCCTTTTTATAGAAATACCAAATCTTTTTTTCTGAGTTGCTACACAAATTCCGTAAATCCTCCTAAAAATAACAGATATCCTGAAACCTGGGCAATAAAACTGAAATAACTTGATTCTCGACTTACAAGCGTCTCGTTTCCGGCGAATTCGCCTCGGACATAACCGTTTCCCTTTCGCGGGAATAAAAATTTAGCACCACACTGGGCCGTGCCTTGAATTATTGGCTAGCCCAAGGGTAGAGTGAGGCGTAGGTCCACAATATTTATTTTTATTTATAGATCCAGTCCGGAAGTTATACTAGCATAGTGAAAATTTTGTGCCCGAAAACAAAACACAACAGCGGGATGACTTGAACTCTAGGCACGAAAGATATCTCCTCAGCTTTTTGTGCTAATTGTAATGTTTGGACGTACATTTAATAGCCCCTTCCCACTGGTGCGTGATATCTCGCACCAGCCCGCACCAGCTCGCACGACACACCATGGGAACGGTCTCGTGCGCCGAGGTGCGCGGTAGCACATCAGGAGCCCTTTCTGTGTGCGTTGCCGTGCCTCGTCGTGCGCGGTGCGTGATGATCTGCAGAACCACGCACCGTAGGAAGGCAGCATAACGAGCTCTTACGGACATCTCTATAAAATCTTGAAAAAGTACTGAAAAATGAGATAGAAAAAGGAAAAAGTCGTGAATATGCGATAAATCCCAAAAACACGGCCCAGTGTTACTGTTCATTTCATCCTCCCATCCGTTTGCTTGTAATAACGATTTACGGCTGTGAGTACATGATGGATAAATTTGCTTAATTTTTAACGCTGAAATGTTTAATTTTTCACATTGAAACGTTGGAAAAGTTATGGGGATTTATTGCTCACGTTTGTTTTCAAAATATCGTCCGTTTGTACTGATATAAAACTCGTGAAACGAACGGCGTGAAATGAATTAAGTACTGAAAAATATTTTTGTGCCACGCATTTTTTCAGTCGTTTTTAGGGTTCCGTAGTTTTTGAACTTTATGGCACACGTTTTTCACACATTGTGATGATAGTCAAAAACAAAAAGGGTATGCCAGAGCTATAAAAAAAACTCTATGCCGCAAAAAACTTTTTCTCAAAATAAAAGTAAATAAGCTTACTACTGAATTTCGCGCCAAACAGCATTTCTAGTTATTTTTTATTTGTTTACTATTATTATATTTCAACGTTTTGATCCGACCATACCAAAAAGCTGGGTTAATTCACGATCACATTACGGTCCGTATCGTATCGTACCGTACCGTATCGGTGTATTAATAGCACATCATCGAGATAGCCTCGTTCACCGCTTTTATGGTTACCCTGTTTGGAAAGCAGTAAGTGATTTGCTGCCATTATAGATATTCTGTCACTTTGAACGTATAAAAACGGTAAAGTTTAGAGATAATTTGTAATAATATAATCAACGCAGTATCTATGGTATGCTTGTGGGTAGATATTATTATGTATCTACATACATTTTTATTACTTACACGTGCACTCGTTTTTTTTATTATTTCAAACGTAAAACCATTAAAAGTTTTATATTTATGTCTGCATTCTTAAAACATTGCTAATCAGGTGAATTAAACAAGAAAATTTACCTAAAGTAGAAACATATTTCACAGACAACTGTCAGTTAACAACAAGCATTTTTAATTGTCACTTACCCACTTTTATGTAAATCCGCGTTGACGGCGCCGCTGGGTGTCAGTCCGCCTGACAGCTGACAGCTCTGACACGATGACAAGTGACAGCGGCGTTCACCGGGCAATTTGCGAGCGAGCGGTTGCAACTGGAGAAATATTATTTTTATATTTTTTGGCGCGTCTCGCGAGCTTATGCGTCCTTTGGTGTTAATTCTATAAACTCGTGTGTAATTATATTTTATTGAGAGATAGCCACAGCTTTTACGTCGTAATTTAAATTGAATTGCTGCGTACCTATCAAGCCGAAAGATCTCAACTTACTTACCGTCTATTACTGCCGTCATGATATAAAAACGTGAATTTACTTGTGGATAGCTACCTATTGTTAGAAAATTGTCAGCATTATCCAATGGAAAGTAGGCCTTCAAAGTGACTGACTTAAAATATTCGCTAAGTTTTTATCCGACAACCAAGAAAAAGGGTAAAATTTGTAAAAAACAAGATTTAAAACTCAATACCTTTTAAGAACCTTTCAAAACGGACTCTTCCGTCACGTCCTAGCTTCTCCAAGAGTTACTAAACGACCTCTCATAAAAATAACCTTACATTAACCTCACCCCTTTAAGAAACAGCCCACTTTCATATTTTGAATACCACCCCGGTGGTAGCCCCTATATCACTGTAGATGAACACTAAATGTGAAATGAGCTTTACATCGCTTGAGACAAAATTCAATTTCGTTAAATTAATAGACCTTTAAATGCGTACGTTTTTTTTGACGTCTCCTAGGCTTTGTCAGGCCTATGGAAGTATATAAGCATTGCAAAGTGAGCAAAAAATACCGTATGAATATTTGCTGATTTGGAGTACGAATCGATAGTATCAGAGGCCAGTGGGCCGTAGGTTAAAATCCCAGTCTACTGGTAAAAAAATCGGTTGTCTGTAAAGACGGTTTACTGACGATAGTTGAACGTGACAACGTCATAAGAAAATACACAGATGTCGAATGCTGCCGAACGCGGAGGCCGGTTGTACCTCTTTGTCGCTCGTTCTGTGCTCTCGCTTGCACTTCAACCCTATAATGGAACGCCTCAGAGCGAGGTAACGCCGCATGAGTCATGTTTTTTTTGCGTGCAGCCGGCTCCATCGAATTATAAGACGTTGTCACGTCTAAAAACGAGACTTAGGCACACACAGTATAATATCATTTGAGATCTCATAGTATCGAGATCTTACTGAGAAATGTTTGAAGTGAAACGTCAAACGCTGTACATCTACAAGTCTTGTACTCCGCGCCTTCTATCCCGTGTTATAAGAATTTACGCATCACTTACCCTCCGGTAATGTCGCATAAAATCCTACGACCGCTCAGTCCTGCATATTGACGTTTACCTACCTCCTGAGCGTTTGTTTCTTAAAAATCGTGGCAGTCATCTGACACCCGTAAGAAGCCCTCCAGATAAATATAACTTTTGAAAGTTTTTTAAAAGTTTTCGCACTATTTATATGAACAACGGGATATTTACCATGATTAAATTTTGTTACTTTGGACTGCCGATATTTCGGCACAGTTGCATGCATGCCATGATGACGAGTTGAACTAAATTCCACGAGTAAAAGAAATGATATCGGGAGTCAAAACTCACAAAATGTAATCATGGTAAATAATATCCCGTTGTTCATAAATATAGTCTTCTAGAGAGGTCTTTGTGAATATGTGATAGCCTTTTCAGAGTCAAAAGACAAAAATTGCTGTCTCTTACTAATAGGAAACGATGAACAGGGACAGAGCAATTTTAAGTACCTACCTAGTAGGTAATGTTAAAATTTTGAATTGTGTTATCACTTATTATCACGCAAAAAATATGAATATCAAAATCAGCCAAGTTTGGTACAAGCGACGCATTAGTTGGGGTTAAATGGTGTCACCTACAGAAATGAAAAAAAAAAGAAAAACAACGACCGTTTCTGACGGTCACTGTTTTCTGAAAACAGACCCCTTTTATGCTTTACTTTTCGTGTTTGGGGGATATTTCAATTCTAGTTCCGTATTTTGTGAAAATGTTGAATAATCTTGTTTTGGTTTACAAGATTAGGAAATTATACTATTCGAGCCTTTTGACATAACTGATTCGTGACAACACTCAATTGGGCTTACACTCAAATTATACTTACTACAATAAATTTGACTGACTTTATGAACAGTTCACCTGATAGACCGCTGTTGATCTTGGCATAACATGATTTCTATTCAAAGCATATCTTTCCAACTTACGTAAGTATTTTGTTTTGGTCTCATGAATTCTTATCTAGTGTAGAAGCATTTGTGGTGTGGTTTGCATGTTAATTCCTAACCGATTTTAATTCTGCGCAGATTATCATGATGTGACCGCTTGGCATTCATATTTGAGTGATTCCATATTTAGGCCCATACTGGGCAGCTAGTCCTGGCTCTAGTAAAGAAGCCTTCTCTTCTTTTTAAATTTAAGAGCTTAACTTGGCTTGTCGGGGTTCTGATGCAGTTCTCTTCAATTAAGTCTTTCGAGTGCGGGCTCCTTGTCTTCCTTATACAACATGACAGCAACCTTTTATTTAGAGAAGCCTTGGGAGGCCTAAAAACACTGTTACTAGAGTTGGCCACTAACTAGCTTAGATTAGCTTTACTGGTTTCTCAGCTCAGTTGATAGTAGTTCTGCCTTCTGCACCGTAGGTCGTAGGTGTGATCTCTACCGAGAACAAATATTTGTGTGGTTTATTGTAATCTAAGTATGTATTTACAAAAAACATGTTATCTTATACCTTTAAACGAGAAAATCTTGTATATATATATATCTATACTTAGGATCTCGGAAACTGAGCCAACGATTTTCATGAAATTAAGTATACAGGGGTTTTCAGGGACGATAAAACGATCTAGCTAGGATTCATTCTTATAAAATGTCCCCTTAATCGTAAAGTAAATAATCAACTTTATCATAAAATCATAACTCCTAGCGCCATCTGTTGATTAAGTCATGAGTTAGTGGGACAGAGAACGCCATCTATTGACGAGTAGTGGAGTTTATTATTATGTTGGTAAGATCGAAAAATATGAATATTTAATCAGTATGTAAGTAATTCGTATTTAAATATAATTCACAACAACAGTTTACCAAAAAAAAATACCGAGCGAAGCTCGGGCACCAACTGCTAGTAAGTATTATATCAGCTATTTGATGCCCCTATTCCAAGCTCTGCCGAATTTGGGGCTAGATAGTGTTGTGTAAATTTTCCACAATATTTATTTTAGCTTAAGACTAGAAAGCGTTTAGCTTTGAGCTTTGACTACTATAACGTTGAGTGAGAATGACAGCCAATATTCATTTTGACGCAAGATTTTTTTTCCTATTTGAATATCCGTCCATCACTGACAAAATGCCCTACCGTTGAAAGCAGCACGTGTTTATACCGCTATAACAATGAGTTTAACTACCGGGTGTGGGCATGTGAACTGATATGAACTGTGGACATTGTATGGAATGCTCTGAGTGTATACCATTTAAATTGAACCCAGGTTCATTTTGTTAATGTGTTTCATGTTTATGACGTTTCAAAGTGATTTTTGCATCGTACTGAATAAAAAATTATTGACTTTGACTTTCCAAAATCATCCTTTGGATAAAACAAATCGGCTGTCTGTAAAGTCGGTTTACTGACGATAGTTGAACGTGACAACGTCATGCCGTGAACGCATCGCTCACTCAAGTAAGAGAGAGACAGATATCGAACGCTGCCGAACGCGGAGGCCGATTTTGCCTCTTCGTCGCTCGTTCCGCGCTCTCGCTTGCACTTCAAGCCTTAAATGGAACGCCTCAAAGCGAGGTAACGCCGCATGAGTCATGTTTTTAGTGCCTGCAGCCGGCTCCATCGAATTATAAGACGTTGTCACGTCAAAATATTAAGTACTTTAACTTATATCATATTTGTTGTGTGCAAAGTATTTTCTATCTATCTATCTAACTTTGAATTTTTTATACCAAACACGAACTATGCCACACCTTTTGCTTGATAAGTCAAGGATCCGCCCAAAAAAGTGATAAAATACGATCTGGGATCTTTAAAGGTTAAAACAAAATGACGCCGCGTGAGCATATGAAATAGGCTTTATTGCCTAGGCACGATTGATATTTCTTCAGATTCTTTGATACCTAAACTCTGGGTATATACCTTGATTGTTTTTCAAAACCCAGAAAACTCTGGCAGCATAGAATAAAAAAAACTGCGAACTTGAACCAAGCAATAATGTAATCTACGTAGGTATTTATATTATTTAAACGTTCAAATAAAAATTGACCCAAGTTTTACAAAGAGCAATAGATATTATCTATTATCAATAAATCAAGCCCTAGCAGCACGATTGAGCAATAAATATCAATGAGTTTAATGTTCCGCTGTACACGCGATAACTGTCAAACTGCGCCGACGCCATATTGGAAGCCATCTTGATTTATGACATTTTATTGTGAACTGTCAATAGATAACGTGGAGCTAGGAATAGTGTTGAATGGTTCCGATTTTATCATTATGACTGTCAAAGCAGTAAAACTATTAAACTGGAAGAACTAATTTAGAAAATAAAACTAATAAAGACCTTATAAATTATCAAAAATGTGACCAGTTGATGATCAAACTTGCAGCGTCGAAGATCAAGCCTCAAAAGACTTGAAACCTCATGAAATCTGAAAAACAGTGGTCAAAGTATTATAAAAAATATCAAAGTATTATTAAAATTAAAGTATTATGAAAAGAATAACTATAATAATAAATAACCCTTATAACATTTTATACTAAACCTGCTTACAAATCTGCGTGATTATAATACTTTTGGCCCGCTTCTCCAGTATTGCAACACCCTTACAGGGTAAATTATGTATTGATTCAAAAACTAGTTCTAAGATCTGACACTGTTATATTTACATACTTAGTAAGGCAATAAATATACGGAATACTGAAAAATTATTTTTACTAAGTAGCTCACCGTTTCTCGTCCATTATGTTAGAATATCGTCTCTTTGTGCTTCAATTGCTCGAATAAGTCTCTATTAGCCTATTGACGTTTATTACGAGATGTGTCAGTGTGTCAACGGGTCATTATTGACACAATGTGGATTAATGTCTCTGTTGTTCCGTGTGTATGGTCAAGCAATACCAATAGTATGATGACGTATGAGTTACTGGTTCAAGGCTACGACTATTTAGTCTGACAACTAAAAAAAAGTTATTTTTGAGTTAGGCCTGCGCACACCTAGGTCGCTGGCAACGGCGATCAGCTGAAACGTTGTCAAATATCGCTAGCATATTTGAATGATCAAGCGAGTCTTCCTGAAGCGAAGCTCGATCTTGATTATACAGCCTTCACCGAAGAGAGTTTACATGTAGTAGTTGTACGTACAACACGAACTAGCTCGCACAATAACTTTAGAGATAGAAAGAGAAAAAACACATCGCCTTTCATTCTGCCCTGAGGCTGTCTCCTCATTATTTTCAGAGTAAACAAACATCAGCAACATTGATCTACCAGGGATAGCTAGGTATCTACGTAGGTAAGGGTAGGGAGGGACCCAGACTCTCTTCGGTGAAGGCTGTATAATCAAGATCGAGCTTCGCTTCAGGAAGACTCGCTTGATCATTCAATTATACAGCCTTCACCTTCAGAGAGTTTACATGTAGATGTTTAGAGAATTGATCTATGTTGCCAAGGGTCGTAAAATAAAAATCATAGAAATGATTTTTGAAACTTTCTTAATGTTTATTATTTTAATAAATAGCAACAAAAGAATAGTTAACAGAATCAATATCATTATCAAATAACAAAACATAACCTGTCCTTAGGAATAATCAAACTTAAACAATAGAGTCTAACAAACTGGTGGTGGAGTCAACGATAGGCCTGTTATAAAAATTTGCAAATACTGCTGATTGTTCAGACCAACCCGCCGACCTCCTAATTACATCGATACTAACACCGGCGCGTGAGGCAGCAGAAGTAGAGGCATGCCTCGTGCTGTGAGCGCCGAATATAGAGATATCTATACCACTATCCCCTAAAGTCTGCTTCAACCAGCGGCCAATAGTCTGAGATGTAGCAGCTTTATGAGGCTTTTTAAAAGTAATAATAAGACGATCAACAGAATCGGGTCTGATAGAGGCAGTTTCTAACAGATATTTTTGCAAAACTGATGCAGGGCAAACTCCAGGTCGCTGATTAAAGTATGGTAAGTTTAAAACTGGTTGAATTCGACCTATTCCAGAAGTTTTTATTAAATCAGTAATTGAAATTACAATTCGATTATTAAATGACTTGATATTCGATGTCTTAATCAGCGATAAAGTTTGCATTCTTTGACCAGTTGACAACGCTAAAAGCATGATCAATTTTTTACTTAATTTTTCTAAATTGCAGGAATCATGTGGTATTTTTTCTAAATAATCCAACACAATACTTGGATTCCACGTTAATGTATATCGTGGGAACGTTGGTTTTAATTTGAAAATCCCTTTAAAAAATCGTTTGACTCTCATGTCCTCTCCGATCTTATTTGAAGATATGAGAGATATAGCCGACCTATGACTATTTAAGGTACCGTAAGAAGAGCCTTTGTTGAAACATACTGTGAGGAAATTCAAGAGAGATGGTATTTCAACTTTGTAAAAATCACAATTATTCGCGACGCAATATTCCCACCATTGCTTATAGCTACTATTATATTGAGATCTAGTGTTATGCGAAATAGATCCAAAGCCGATTCCGGTACTGCTTGCCTTCGGAAGCCTTCCCTGATAACACACACGCCACCAGGGAAAGGTGGCGGTGGAGCGGGTGAATTGACCTGAAAGGAGAGAGCAAGAGATGCATACTTGGAGGGAATATAATTATTTCTCTAATGCATAGTGACATAAACAATGGATACCACGGCTGGGAAGTCCATAATGGTACCACTACAATACCAGTCGCCTCGTCGGATATAATTTTATTTAAGGTCTTCAAAATTAAAGCAAACGGTGGGAACGCATAAAAATAAAATTGAGACCAATTGATAGTAAAAGCGTCAATGGGCAAAAGGATCTCTTTTCCACGAAATGTATACAGGACATTTTGCATTCACGCGAGTGGCAAATAAATCAATATCCGGCATATTAAAAGAACAAACTATTTTTGAAAATTCTTTAGAACCTAATTCCCACTCCGTATCGATATTTAGTTTCCTAGATTCCGTATCTGCTATTACGTTTTGTGATGAAGGAATGTACGATGCGAAAATGAATATTCTCCTCTTCTCACACCATTCCCAAATCTTACTAGATATCTTATTCAAGTGAGGGTACTGGACACCACCCATCCTGTTTACGTAGGAAATAGCTGTGGTGTTATCTACGCGTAAAAGAATTTCGCAGTGCCGTTTCTTATCCGCAATTGATTTTAATCCGAAATAAATGGCTAATAACTCCAAATAGTTAATATGATTAGCTCGTTCAGTGGTTGTCCAGTGTCCGCCACTTTTTTCAGAACCACAAGCTACGCCCCAACCTGTGGTCGAGGCGTCCGTAAATATTTCTAGGTCATATTTATGTTCACGAATAGGATTAACAGCTCGTAAAATGTTTTTATTCCACCAATGTAAGTCTTTATGTAACTTATCGGGAATCTTCATAACAGCATCGTAGTTATCAGCGTGCTTAAGAAGAGCTAAATATTTTTCCCTCTCTAGGGATTTCGTATAAAGCCATCCATATGGAATAGCCGGACAAGCTGCTGTGAGAGACCCTAAATAGCTTGCAAAATCTCTTATGCGCATTTGCTTTAAATTTAAAATATTATTCGTTTCCTTAAATAATTTTTGTCTCTTCGTGTCGGGAAGTTGTAAAGTCATCGTTTCAGAATCCAGAATAAAGCCTAAGTATTTACACGACTTCTTTGGAATTAAAATGCTCTTTTTATCATTTATAACAAAACCTAAGCGCGTGAGACATTTTATTGTTTCATTTGCATTACGAAGGCAATCACTAGCGGATCGTCCAATACAAAGAATGTCGTCCAAATATCTTACAGAGAGGAAGCCCCGAGATCTTAAGTGAGACATGACTGGTTGCAATATTTTTGTAAATACATACGGCGCAGAGCAAAGTCCAAATGCTAACGCCACAAACTCCCATAAATCGCCATTAAAGTAAAATCTTAAATATTTGGCATGTGATTCGTGAATAGGAATCAAAAAATAAGCCTCTTTGATATCAATATTAATCATGTGACAACCTTTTGTCAAAAGTTTGGTGGCAGTGCGTACATCTTCCATCTTGAAGTGTTCCGTACGAATGTATTTATTTAACTTCTTTAAGTTTAAAATAAATCGATTACTCCCGTCACTTTTGGGAATCAAAAATATATCGGATATAAATTGTCCTGCCGTATGTTCACATTTCCTTATAGCGCCAATATTCGATAAGTGACCTAGCTCCTCCATTATCGCCGATGACTCAGTTTTAGAAAACTTGCGGTGTTGGTAACTTTTTGGACATTGGTTAGGAATCTCTATGAATGGTATTTTATAACCTGATAAAATATCTAGGATAAAGTCATCGTCTGTAATGGATAGCCATTCATTTTAGACGACCTGCGTGTACCTGGGCGTTTGGGTCTATAGCCTGCGCTGCGTACTGGCGTAGCGAGGCGCCGCCGCCGTGCTCGCCGTGTACTGGCGGCGGCGGGGAGCGGGGGGCGGGGAAGGGCGCCTCGGCGCGTGCGGCGGCGGTTGGGGAGCAGACGACGCACTGTGGTCCGGTTTCAGAGCTTCCCTTTCATAGGATTTTATTTTTTTAAATGTTCTCTTTTGCTTAATTTATGGGTCAAATATGATTGAAATTGACACAAAGCCAGACAATTTAATAGTTTTAACCTATTCTACTGAACAAAAACCATAAAAAGTGAACTTGAACATTTTCAATGTATGAAAACGAAAATGTCTTTCAAAATATCTCATGAGTGTTAAGAGGTGTAGAGCTAAAACTCATTGGGTATTGTTACTGGGGCTATAGTGATCATATATGACCTTTGACCTTGACCCCGCGCGTCCCTCTGCAAGAGATATACGGTTTGTAAAAACGGCAATATTTTACGAGTTTAATTATTTGTTTTGATTCAGTAAAGGGTCAAATATGATTTAAATTGATATAAAACCAAATAATTGATTCGTTTCCTGCTAAAAAAAACCATAAAAAGTGGACTTGAACATTTTCAAAGTATGAAAGTGAAAATGTCTTTCAAAATATCTCATTACTGTTAGAAGCTGTAGAGCCAAAACTTTTTGTGTATTATTACTGGGGCTATAGTGATCCTATATGCAACTAATTCTTTTGCTTCTTCTGTCAAAGGAATATGAGAATGTTGACTTAACTTCTAAAACTTGACAAATATTGATCAGATGAAATCATCAAGTTATGGATCACATCCTCATTTGTAGCAATCCTACTAATTTTCTGGGAATGAAAACAGCGAAAATGTTTAAAATCTTTGTTTCGAGCCTCTGAAGCCTCCTCAGACAGTTTTCCAATGGGTATGAAGTTATTATGTTCAACAATGTCTGCTCCATGCATAAGTAATTTATGAACACTTGATGGCATACTAGGGATACCTAAAGGTCAATATATTTTTGAGCAGTCTTGGAACAATACTCCCGAAACTTTTCCACACTCTGAACTCTGAACATGAGATTACCTGAAGAATTACTGAAAACTTTCTAATTAAATCTTCATTTATGCCCGTGATCTCAGCAGTAATAACAGGGTTAACTTCACTTCACTCTCTGTAATTGACATAATTATTATCATCTTTATTCACATAGCATTTATTTTTTTCTTTTAAAATTTCAATGGTGGGAAATAATGTAATCCCATACTGTTTGTATATTGTCTTAATGTAGTATATTGATGTTTCGACAACTTCAAAGATGTTATCATACCTAATGTTTTATCAGCAGAAAAGGTCCGTTGCATAGGTTTAGCTATGTTTGCTCGAATCCGTGATGCATCTTCAGGGTGTTTTATTAAGTGTTTCATAATGGCAGCAAAGTCTGCATTATTTTCACTTTCAGAAGCTTTTTTGGCTAAAGCATATGCTAAAGTTTCAAAATCATTTTGTGATAGAAGCTCTTCAGTTCTTCTATTCTTTTGAAATCCAATCTGCAATCCGCAAACTCCTTACGAACAGTCAATGTTTTCGTTGATATCGACACAGATACGCTTTGAGGTACAGTAAATTGCATTGATGTACTATCTGATTCTAAAAAAGCTAATGGTTGATTCTTCAGTTCTTAGATTGATCAATGTTACAAAATAAGTTTTACGGCTATCTGTTTACCTGACCCATAATTCATATACTTGATCATTGTAATTGTTGATCATTGCAAATCCAAATATTTCGGTTGTCCTAGCAATGGCCTTTATAGGTCGTTAAAAGTGCTCCTTTCATTCATTATGTTACCTGCTAATAATACATTCTCGGAATTGATTAAAAACAGAAGGTTTTTTTCTAACCCTGTTATAACTGCTGAGATCACGGGCATAAATGAAGATTTAATTAGAAAGTTTTCAGTAATTCTTCAGGTAATCTCATGTTCAGAGTTCATTAATGTGGAAAAGTTTCGGGAGTATTTTTCAAAGACTGCTCAAAAATATGTTGACCTTTAGGTATCCCTGGTATTATATGCCATCAAGTGTTCATAAATTACTTATGCATGGAGCAGACATTGTTGAACATATTAACTTCATACCCATTGGAAAACTGTCTGAGGAGGCTTCAGAGGCTCGAAACAAAGATTTTAACCATTTTCGCTGTTTTAATTCCCGGAAAATTAGTAGGATTGCTACAAATGAGGATGTGATCCATAACTTGATGATTTCATCTGATCAATATTTGTCAAGTTTTAAAAGTTAAGTTAACATTCTCATATTCCTTTGACAGAAGAAGCAAAAGAATTAATTGCATTCAAGTCAAGGTCAAAGGTCATATAGGATCACTATAGCGCCAGTAACAATACACAAAAAAATTTGGCTCTACAGCTTCTAACAGTAATGAGATATTTTGAAAGACATTTTCACTTTCATACTTTGAAAATGTTCAAGTCCACTTTTTATGGTTTTTTTAGCAGGAAACGAATAAATTATTTGGTTTTATATCAAATTAAATCATATTTGACCCTTTACTGAATCAAAACAAATAATTAAACTTGTAAAATATTGCCGTTTTTACAAACCGTATATCTCTTGCAGAGGGACGCGCGGGGACAAGGTCAAAGGTCAAATAGGATCACTATAGCCCCAGTAATAATACCCAATGAGTTTTAGCTCTACACCTCTTAACACTAATGAGATATTTTGAAAGACATTTTCGTTTTCATACATTGAAAATGTTCAAGTTCACTTTTTATGGTTTTTGTTCAGTAGAATAGGTTAAAACTATTAAATTGTCCGGCTTTGTGTCAATTTCAATCATATTTGACCCATAAATTAAGCAAAAGAGAACATTTAAAAAAATAAAATCCTATGAAAGGGAAGCTCTGAAACCGGACCACAGTGCGACGGTGCCCAACGGCGCGGATACTGGTATGACGTCATTGATCTCGGCCCACCGCCCCGCTGGTTCCGACCGCCGCGCTGTTGGTTCTTCGCACCGCGCGCCGATGAGCCTTTCCGGTTTAAATGAGTCGATGAGGTCGATGCTTGTATCAGCTCACTTGTCTTCTTAATACCTCTCGAGTTTCTTACAAGATCTCCCAGGTTTTCGCCGAATAAGAGACTATCCCTTTTTCTGTCTTTGAAAGGTTCCATGAGAGGTTTATCAATCAGCGGGATGATCACGGAACGTCTTGTATCGGTTTCAGCGAAGTGGGAGTCCGCTAACAGTCTGGCGGCGTCATTTAATGTACGGATAATATCCTGAATATTTGAGTTCTTTTTCATCAGACTAGTCATAGCTATTGTTAAAACTGAAAGCGTTTTACCGAGCTGATCTTGTTTACCAAGTAGGCGCTTGTCCCGCAGCTTACATGGCTCGGCTAGCATTGCTCCCACCTCCAAGTTTAGAGTAGGACCTTTAGCTAAAGCTAAGTTTTTTGGAAATAAGTATTTCTTTGATATTTCTTCTTTTGCTTCAACATTTAGCCCGCTGAGAAGAATTTTTTGAAGTCTCGCTGCCAAATCAGTCTGTATGTCATCACCAAAATCCACAGAATCTACTTCGATCTCGCCGAGTGCCTCCAGTAAACTTGGGTCGAAAGAATCGACCTCCTCGGTAACTTCTACCACTGGAAAGGTAGGCTCGTCCACGCCTGTTCGATCCACCTCAGCCGCGGGGCTTGAAACGGTCACTTCCTCGACGATTACGTCGTTGTCTAGATGATCTGTAAAGACCAATGAACCTATGAGTAGGTAGTAGCTAAGTAGCTGGTAATAATGACAAGTAAAACTTGTAGCGGTCATTCCATAATTCGTAGAATACAACGAATATGGATAAAAAATAGGTCGGTATTTCGATAGGTAACAATATCGTTCCACTTAAGCATGTATTTCGATGAATGCAGCGAAATAAAACATGAACCATAAATATTTATTCGTAGAATACAACGAATATGGATAAAAATAGGTCGGATGTTTCCGTTTGTTCTTCCAAAATTTTGATAAGAACGTGCACGGCTCGATGAATGCATCGAGGTACCCGCAGAATTCAACGGATACTTAAAAAAAACCACTTGTATTGTAGCTTACGTGCCTGTAGAAATAAAATATTTACCTTCATCTTCATCATCATCTGAATATAATATTCGACGATAGCTATTTCGTTCCATCTTCAATTTATCCTCGTACTTCCTCTTTTTCCTCCTCCATCTATCTTCTTTTGTTTCTTCGTGGTGCCGCTTGGGCATAATTATATATTATTTTTTGGGTTTCACTTGTGCGGTAGCCGTGAGCGCACGGACAATAATGAGGAGACAGCCTCAGGGCAGAATGAAAGGCGATGTGTTTTTTCTCTTTCTATCTCTAAAGTTATTGTGCGAGCTAGTTCGTGTTGTACGTACAACTACTACATGTAAACTCTCTGAAGGTGAAGGCTGTATAATTGACAGCTTTCAGCTGATGGCAACGCCTAGATGTGCGCAGGCCTATTCTAAATCTAATTTAAATGTCACTGGTTCAAAAATTTCCCAGCTATATTGAGAAAGAGAAAAAATATTAGTTGTTTAACCATAGCGTTAAAAATTGACCTTGACGCGGCAGCGTGGCAGCGAGTAAGTTATTTAGATAAATGTAAGGTTTGTTTACTTAGACATACTTAACGAGGATAACAAAACCCAATAAATACCAATAAAATGTCCCGATTACCAACCGATTTATTGCATTGATTCCAGTAATATTATTGTAATACAATAAATAAACTGCGCTGTTATTTGATTGATGTTCCCAATTAACAATGGAAATAAATTTTATTTCATCTTCATAAAAACATAATTTTTATTTCATCTTCATAAAAATTACCTTTATTTTATTCTTGCGTTTTTATTAAAAAGTTGCTGCTAGCGAAAAAGATAGAATTCTTGAAAAAATCATTGATTTCATCGGTATTACATAATTTTCAAATATATTTTTAGCTAATTAAAAACAAAAGGCAGTTCTCTAATCACCCCTGAAAACAATCCCTTTCACATCAGTGAGATATTAAAATTTTGAACTGTCACAAAGTACTGTCAGTGTCAAACTTTTTCTATTAACTTTTTCATAAGGATTTGACAGGACATTCATAAAGCGGTGACGTTGATAGATGACGGCGGCGTCACGACCCTGCCAGCTTTCGTATTGAAATCGGCGACGCTAATGATATTTCATCCAATCCGTTTTAAAAATAACTGACTAGCCCGAAATTTATAAATAAAGACAATGGGATTGTTTTAATGCAAGTATCTCTCAGGCCTCTGCCTCGAATTTTGCGGGCAGCGGGGCGGCGGCGGCGCGGCGGCAGCGGGGCGGACAGGGGGGGGTCCATTTGTTTTTACGCATAAGATCCTGCCGCTCCCGCGCCGCCGCCTCCGCCGCCCCGCTGCCCGCAAAATTCGAGGCAGAGGCCTCAAGGTTGCCTGGTAGAGATCGCTATTAGCGATAAGGCATTGAATTACTGTGACTGTTTATTTTCAAGCTAAAACTGTATCTTACTTACCTTGTGTGTCATTGTAATCATTAAAGAGTTATCTATATATCTCTTTATGTCTGGCCTTTCAGCTCAGTTGGTAGTAGCTCTGCCTTCTGCACCGTAGTTCGTGGGTTCGAGTCCCGGCGAGAACAAATATTTGTGTAGTAAGCACAGAAGTGTTCAAAGCTCTAGAAAATTCATAATCATAATTTTCTAATAGCATTTTACCAGCTTTTTACCTAGGCATGAGAGCAAAACCGCTAGAAGAAACTAGTATAACACAATTAAAATTGTTTCCCATTTTGTTCCGCACACGAAAGCGCCTGTCAATAAAAGCGAATATTCGACGTTCTCGTTCCGCTCGCAAATTGAGGCGCCTGCTCGTGACGTATTTCTATTGCGGCTTTATTTCGCCTTATCAATTGTTCCCTATCAGTTTGGGTATTCTTTTGGTGGAGACACGCTCCTTTACCCTTCCCGCTTGTTTATATTGACTTCAAGGAAAGGTGTATGATGATTAAGTATTCATTTAATGTTATTTGCTCTCTTCGATTTCGATGATCTGTTTTGGACAAAAAATGGCTCAGACTTATCATTCACCTTTATCCTCACCTAACTTTTTCAAAGAGGCAGCACAAAACACACTGCTGTCGGTACGACTTTGGCTGAGAATATTGCAGGATTCAGACTTTTGAGACAGAGTCAGAAAGGAATAAAAGAGTTGACTTTGCTAGAGTTGATTTTCAGACATCGACAACTTTATTGATATCTATATATATAAAAGAAAGTCGTGTTAGTTACTCCACTTATAACTCAAGAAAAGCTGAACCGATTTGGCTGAAAATTAGTGGAAAGGTAGCTTAGAACCGGGAAAAGGACATAGGTTACTTTTTATCCCGAAAAAGCAACGGGAACGGGTGAGCGAAGCCGCGGGCGGCCACTAGTTTTTTATTAAACTAGTTAAACAAGTAAGGCTAAAGATTTTATTATTTTGGTACCATAGATTAACACAATGTAATCCTAGGACGCTTACGCTTTTATATAACAATTGGGTCATTAAAGATGTACCTATTTTATCAGCGGTGGTGCAACTCTCGTGGGCACACACGTGAGCACCAAGTGAATGTTTGAATACCAAACTCAGCTCTTTTATTCTTCGCACGAAGTAATAATGAGTGTCAAGTGATATTGACTTGAGGGTATCTTGTTATGACTACGCTTTGTGTTTTAATGGAGGATATCAAAAATATCCTTTCAAATATTTTTGGTCCAAGAGATTCTTGAAGTTATCTAGAAAGGGTAGACGTCACATTACATTTGGCACATGTCCACTACAACTAGTATATTAGAGATTATTTGTAAAGATTATATTGTGAATAATAATATAAGTTTACAAAACTTGAACTGTCGAACGAGAACAAGAAACCGACTTCATGCCCAAACTTCTGAACAGATTTTGATGAAATTTCTATGGAAACAATCCGGAAGTAACCATTCAGATTTGTTTTTCAAATCGCTCATAATTGACGAAGTTATGCGATAACAAACATAAAAATAAAATCACAACTGAATTGAGAACCTTTTCTTTTTTTATTGAAAGTCGGTTAAAATAGCAGCAAGTTATGAGTCGGAAGGAATGCAAGTTTTCCCATTGCAATTTCAGGAAATGTACATGTAAAGAAGGTTGCTTTCAGCGAAGTAAACATGGCGATTTACGGGCACAATAACAAAAATACACAGCCGCATACGTTCCGGCGAACAATAAAGTCGCATTAAATACAATTACGTGGTAAATATATTTGTGTTTATTTTGTAAGTCGGAGCAAACGTTTGCTGGTGCGTGGTCCAAGTCACACACTCGAGCTGTTAGCCAACTTGGAATAACAAAATGGGTTACCATGATGCTTTTTCGTAATAATAATTCAACATAGTCTTGTGTGGTGGATTTAATAATTAATTTTATTTCATAGAACTATGTACGCATTTTCTTTTAGACTGGCCTCTCATTTCAATTGGTAGAAGTTTCTGTGCCGTAGGTCGTGATTCTTCCCACCGAGAACAAATATTTTTTTGATGAACACTGTTGTTGGTTCTCTGTCTGGGTGTTATATTGTGTTCTATGCAAAAAACACAACACAGCTCCTACGTTGTGCTACCGCTACGCGGCTCTACAGTAAGCTACGCTGCTCTACGCTGTGCTACGAAATGCTACGCTGTGCTACGATATGCTACGCTGTGTTACGGCACGCTACGCTATCCTACGCATAGTATTTAGCGTATTACCTACTGCATAAACTAAATACCCACCAGGCGGCCGGTGGAAGTCGATGGATGGGAAGGGCTCAGAATCGCTCTTCCTGGAAATGTGTATGGCAGGCCTATGTCTTCTACTTCTTCTTCTTCAGGCTGATTATGATGATGAACTTAAACTCGGTATATTAAAGCAAAGTGTTGTTAAGTGACCTTGATTTGATTCTTTACCAATTAATCTATCTATCTATCTATCTATATTCATATTCATATTCATATTCATATTCATTTATTCATTGTTTCATGTGTATTATAGGTCTTAGGGGGTAATAACGTCCAGAACATGAGCCCCGCTGGGGCATTACAATGGCCTTACGGCAAATTAAATTAAAATAGGTAAATCTAAGTAAGTAAGTAACAAACTTCTTATTTATAATGTATGACAATTCAGTAATACAAATGTCAAAAATAGTAACAATCTTCACCTATTGTACCTACCTAATACGAGTGGCTGCCTACCTACTTACAATTTTAAATAAATGTCAAAAACAATTACAATATTTTTTATATAATCTACCTACCTAATACGAGTGCCTACCTACTTACAATTTGTCAGATAAAAAATCTTCTACGGTGTAATAACATTTATCGATAAGAAATTTTTTAAGTTGGCTGCGAAAAGAGGAATCCTTTGTTTGATCCTTGATATAACTAGGAATTTTGTTATAGATAGTTATAAGTCGAATGTATGGGCTGCTGTCAAATGTTTTTAAGGTGGTCGGAGGCTTAATAAGCATATCTTTGTTACGTCTATTATAGTTGCTATTACTTTCTGACTTTGATTTAAAAAAAGTTCTGTGTTCTCTTACGAATAGGGTCATTTGCATGATATAGATACACGGTAATGTCAATTCAGCCTGCACCCACTGCTGGGTATAGGCCTCCTCCCTAATACGCCACTCTCTTCGGTCCTGTGCCAGTCTCCGCCATTGCTGCCCAACCACTCTGACAATGTCATCCGACCAACGGGCGGGTGGTCTGCCTCGTGGTCGCTGTGCGTCTCTTGGCCACCATTCTGTAATCGCCGTTGTCCAATAAATAGTTTACGAAAAATCGCTGAACTCTTATACCCAATCACCTAGAGCCCAACAGCCATAACCATACATCATTGTTATTTGTAGTAGTCATTCGGCAAGCGTGCACAGCGGCGATTACTAAGAAACTGAGTGAAAACGTTATACTGACACGATTTGTGACATAGTGAGCAAATAATTCTTTTTTAGTACGTTCAGTATGTTATAATGTAGTTCACGCTTAGTACACGATGCAATGTTGGCACTGGCAACACTAGTTATAAAGCTGGTGTCACACAGACCACTCACCAAATAGTAAGATGAAAATGATTTAAAAAAAATACCCTTCTCTTAAAAATACGCCTGAGTAATAGATTCAGTATACCCTTCTCTTACTCTTCAATTGGAAAAGTCAAGGTGATTTTCAAACGGTTTCGCGATTTTACCTAAATCAATATTTTGGAATTAATCAATTTAATCTTGTGTCAATAAAACGGATTTTTGGAAACTACTATGATACCAACGATGCGACCATAATACACTTAAGGTTTACGCACATCTAAGTGGTCTGCGATGGCGATCAGTGAAACTGCTGTCAAATATGACAGTGATATTTGACAACGTTTCATGAACAGATTAGTGCGTCGTCGTCGTGACTGACTGACATTCCGACTTGTCACTGTCAAGTGTCGATCGCGCAACCCGTTGACACGACTGTCACGAACAATTTCAATTTATTCACTTTAAAAAAAACATGATTGGCATGAGGGCTCGTTCGGTAATCTTTTGGGTAATCTTTTTGCAAAATGTGTTTTTTCTTCCCCTCTGAGTGTTGCCCACTGATTACCCGGACAACGTTACTTATAATTCACTCTACTTTATAAGCATCATAATTTTGTATAATAATTTAGCCTGTTGTGTAAATCCTTTATTCTCAGTTTAAAAACTGTTCTGTACTTACGATTTCTTTTTTTTTTTAATATTTTTAAAGTGTTTCTATTTTTGGTTCTCATTGCATTGTATTGTATCCGCAGTGTTTATCTTTCAGCAAACTGGCGAGTGTAGGAGGAATGTTTGTGCATTTCTACAACAGATTAGTAGATAGGTTATACATATTTATATATATATATATTTTATTTTTATTTATATATATTTTAAGAGTAGGTATTTTTATATGGATGATATTATATTTGATGATAGCTTTTTCTCTTGTTCGTCTTCATGCTCTTCTGATAATGATTATGCCAGTGCCATCAGTGATGACTCAATCCATCTGCTGGACCAGCTGGAAACCAAGTTTTCTGCCTTTCCTAAACTTCTTAACATTGTCCACATTAATGCTCAAAGCATTCCTGCACACTTCGAAGACATTCTTTCCTCGTTTGATAGCAAACTGATTGACGCCGTACTTGTCTCAGAGTCCTTTCTTAAACCAGCGCTACCCTCCACTCAATATCCCTTACCAGGTTTTAAACTTATTAGAAACGATAGGGTGGGTAAAGGATGTGGTGGTGTTGCTATCTATCTCCGGGGTGACATCCCCTCTAAGGTGATTGATCATTCACCCAGTGAATATTCTAATTTTGCCGAACATCTTTTTATTGAAATTACTATTAACCACTCTAAAGTAATGCTCGGAGTGTATTACCCACCCTCTTCTAATATAGACTACTTTTCCTCCCTCGAAACTAAACTTGAATCCTACACATCATTATACGATCACATCATTATTCTTGGGGATTTTAACACGTGCCTGATAAAAAATGATTTGCGTGCTAGTAAACTTCGTTCTCTAGTCACCTCGGTCAATATGCACATCCTTCCACTTTCTGCCACTCATCATGCTCCTCACGCCACACCCTCTCTTCTTGATTTAATTTTAGTCTCTGATGCTAGCCGGGTGGCAACACATGGTCAATTATCAGCTTCCTTTTCTTACCACGACCTTCTTTTCCTTTCCTACAAAATTAAATGTCCCAGGCGTAAGCCCAAATCTCTTCTTCTTCGTAGTTTTAAGGATATAAATCTGGAGCGCTTGAGGTCAGACGCAAGTAGCATTGACTGGTCTCCGGTCATTAATGCGGTTACTATAGATGACAAGGTCTGTTTGTTTAACTCAATTATCGCAAATCTTTTTGATACGCATGCCCCGCTAAAACGTGTTAACATCAAACATAAGCCGGCACCTTGGCTAACCCAGCCCATAAAAAAGATGATGTCTCGGCGAGATAAAGCGAAAAGGGTCTACAAGCAATCCCCTACCGAGGGGAATTTGGCAGCGTATAAGAAGCTTCGTAATAGATGTAGTAAAATGTGCAGAGATGCCAAGAAACACCATATCCATAGCAGTATTCAAAATTGTAGCCCAGCCCAAATGTGGAAATTTTTAAACTCACTTGGTGTAGGCAAGGGGTCCAATGACACTCCTATCTCCTTTGATCTTAACACTATCAACGCTTATTTCTCCAAATCTCCACTTTGCTTAGATGATAGTGTTAAGCTTTCCACACTAGATCACTTATCTAGTCTACCCAGGCCTGTATGCCCCTCTTTTAAACTGGTCGGGATTACTGAGGGTGAAGTATTGAAACTCCTGAGTTCTATATCCACCAAAGCCATAGGTGCGGATGGCATCCACATCCTTATGCTTCAACTCCTATCCTCTGAGCTCGTTTCTGCAATCACTCACATCATTAACCATTCTCTCGAAACGAGCTCATATCCCTCTGCTTGGAAAAATGCTTTTGTCATCCCTCTTCCCAAAACGTCCAATCCCACTACTGCTTCCCAATTTCGGCCTATCTCCATTCTACCCGTCCTCTCTAAACTTTTAGAACAAGTTGTTCACCATCAACTTTCTCTCTTTCTCTCCAGCCACGACCTCCTTAGTCCCTATCAGTCTGGTTTTCGGCCAGGGCACAGTACCGTCAGTGCTTTTACCAAAGTTGCTGATGATATCCGCAGCGGCATAGACAACAAACTTCTTACTGTGCTGGTGCTATTAGACTTCAGCAGTGCCTTCAATTCTGTGGACTATGACATTCTCCTCGCCATCCTGTCCTCGCTCAATATTTCTCCCCCTGCTATCTCTTGGTTCGCCTCATACCTTACGGGCCGCTCGCAGTGTGTTCGCTCGGAAGAGTCCTGCTCTGACTGGTGTAACATTACTGCTGGCGTTCCTCAGGGTGGTGTTCTCTCGCCTCTCCTCTTCTCTGTTTTTATTAACGCTATCACCCTCATCCTTTCCACACATTACCACCTTTACGCGGACGACCTGCAGATATATTGCCAAGTAAAAGTTGACGAAATTTCTAAAGGTATTAGCTGTATCAACTCGGACCTCAACCGTATCTACTCTTGGGCTAATGCTTTTGGTCTTTTAGTTAACCCTGCCAAGTCACAGGCTGTGATTTTTGGTAGCCCTTATATGCTTAATCGGTTAGATCAGGCTTCTCTTCCCTCGGTATTGTACGCTGGCACACCTATAAGCTACTCGACTAATGCAAAAAATCTAGGTGTTATCTTTGACAACCAGTTATCTTGGGTGAGCCACGTTAACGCGGTTAGCCAGAGGGTTTATTTTTCATTTCAGTCCCTTAAGCGTCTCCAAAAATTTTTACCCTTCGAAACTAGAATAACTCTTGCTCAAACTCTCTTGCTGCCCCATCTCGACTATGCTGATGTCTGTTTCCTGGATGCCACGGAAGAACTGTTAAATAAACTGGAACGTCTTCAAAATTTGTGCATTCGGTTCATATTCGGATTGCGCAAGTATGACCACGTTTCAGATTTCAGATCTCAGTTAAAATGGTTACCGATTCGCCGTAGACGTGATCTTCATGTTCTTTCTTTTCTTTTCAACATACTATACAGTCCTGTCTCTCCTTCCTACCTCCGTGAGCGCTTTGTCTTTCTTATTCCTCGGGGTGAGCCCTGTAGAACAGCTGTGTCCCTTCTCCTTAAAACTCCCTCCTGCTCCTCTGCCCGCTATCGTGACTCTTTCACTGTCCACGCCGTCAAGCTGTGGAACTCTCTTCCCCACACCATTCGTGCCAGTCCATCACTGGGCATATTCAAGCGTAAAGTTAAAGAGCATTATCTCTCCTTGTAATATATTTATGGTATAGGTATATATATATATATATATATTTATCTGGTATATTTATTTAATAATTTGATATATTTATTTATTTGTGTTTAGTATAATATGTAGGATTTCGATTATAGTATTTAGTGTAGTCTGGTTAGTATGTATGTAAGTTTAATATGTCTGTATGTAACTAGTATATTATTTATTTAGAACTATGTGATATTCTCTATATATATTTCTGTATAAGTATCTTAGTTTAAGGTTTTTGTCTCTTTTCCCAATGCCTGTATGTTTGTACACCCACCCACCACTATAATCAACTCTCTCTATCCTCCAAGGTTTGCTGGTAGAAAACTCTATTTAGGGTTAAGCTCGCCTCTGTACATGTCCGCTTTATAATGTTTATCTATCATCTGTATGTGTGTACAATAAAGAATAAAGAATGAACGTTTCACTAATTGCTGTCGCCATCGCCTAGATGTGCGCAGGCCTTTAAACTTGTAACTCTTTGTTTCACTTAGTTTATAAATCGATTAGAAAGGGATGCTTTTGAGATATACTACTCCTTTTATTTTTTTACTCGTAATCCAAAAACATTAGAGAGTAGAGTTAGTAAGTTGAAGTGGCAATGGGCAGGCCATATAGCTCGAAGAACCGACAACCGTTTGGAATTAAAGGTTCTCGAATGGCGACCACGAACCGGAAGACGAAGCGTAGGGCGCCCACCCACCAGATGGACCGACGACATTGTTAAGATCGCGGGAAGTCGATGGATGGAAAGGGATTGGAATCGTTCTTCCTGGAAATGTGTAGGGGAGGCCTATGTCCAGCAGTGGACTTCTTTAGGCTGATATTGATGATGATGATAATCCAAAAACAAGGTACTTTCTCCCACCTGTGTAGCGCTGGCTTTTAAATAGCTGGAACGACGCCCAGAGTTTAATTCGCTGTCACATTATTATTGTGAAAACAATGCTATTAAAATGAGAAACAAACTAGACAAGATCCAAATTATTGTTTAATTATGTTTGATCGTTGACTGACTATGATGATTATTGGTTTTTGTTTCATATTTTGAAACATCCTGTATAACACCTTACTCTCTTTTATAGCTCATGTCTTTCATTTCGAACAATGTTGCCAGTGTAATAACCAAGTCAGTTATATGGCAATTAAGCTGACATTTATTTTGAAAAAGATGGTGGAATTATAATATTTTAACTTAAATCAACGTGCATAATTATTATGGTGTGTGTATGTAAAGAATAGTTTTTTTCAAATTGAGTTATTTTCCAATTGTTTACAAGTAAAAATCAGGTTCAGGTTGCGTAAAATCAGGTGGGATTGCGCTCAAACGCAATTCATTATTATAGCACTAAAATTTTTGTTATATCTCACGGTAATGTTAATAAGAAATCAAAACTAGAAAATGGTTGGCAAATTAAGTTAAAAAAATATATTATCACCAATGTCAAACATGATGGCTGTACTAATATTAACTGTCGAAAGGTTATTCTTCTTCTGATCGTGTCACTCGTTCTTTCAAACCAGCAGTGTGGCGAAAGGATGTTAAGTGTGCCTCAGAGGGGCTCGATTCTATGATCTAACCACGAGCCGTCAGAATGACCGTCACACAACACAGATGCGTTCTTAAGTAGGTGACGGTTTATACCGACAAGTTGACGGTCGCGACGACGCAAATATCGCCGGACGCTATTGCGCGTCGACAGAAATACGATGGGCCCTGTTCGGGATGTCTATGGCAGCGCTAACTGATATAAGTACTGTCTGGGCAGATGAAAGGTACGGGGGAAAATTACTGAGTAGTGTCTAATTAAAGAAAAGGGCAATAAACTACTTGAATGCCGCTTATTTTGAAAGGAAATAGGGTTAAAGTTTGATAGGTGTCTTGAGGGTTTATTGAAAGCAGGTCTTTCAATTTTTGAAGCTTAAAAGCACAACAAGTTTCTACAAGCACTGTTGAATGAAACCTTGAATTTTTCCCAGAGAGAATCCTTGAGAAAATGATGGAGAATGACGGATTGTTTGTGGGGAAAAGAACATTATTTTGAATTTCAGCAAGAAGGGGAAGAAGGTAAGTGTCTCCAATTCGGAAAGATAATATAAAATATTTCACGTGGAGGTCACGCAACGGAAATATAAAAAAAATTATGAAAACCTTGGTGTTTACTTGAATTTTTTTAGTTCTGTTGCTGAAAATCTTCAAGATGTGTATGCAAATTACATACAATACGGTTCTAAGACAGACATTGACAAAGGCATTCCTATCAGGAACGCGTCAACGCAAACGTTACCCCATTAGGGGGTGTCAGACCCCTATTGTCCATTGATCCGGCGACAGCGACCCCGCTCAATGCAAACTTGCCGTAACAAGCGTCTTGGCTTAGTCTGCGAGCTACGAACGTTCGAATGGAAATTCGGATGCGGCAAATATTTTACCCCAAGTCACATGGGGTAACATTGGCTTACTAGCTAGCACGTAATTGCACAATAATAATATTGAAGGCCCTGCACGGCTTAATTCTATTAGCAAGAAGTAGAACAAAATTTGACTCCTAGATCACGGCCACTTTGTCTCAGCTATAGCTATAGCTTAAAAAATGTTACATCAAAATGTCGTAGTGACAGTCGATGTTCGCTCGATGCGGACGGTTTTTGTGCAGCTCCTGCTAAAGTTAAAATAGTAGTACTAACATTTTGAGATAGGGCAACTCAAAACCATTTCATAGTCGAGCTGTGAGCTGATCGCTTCCAGCGATAAAACCACCATTGTATTTGCAATGTTTGTAGTTATGTCGCTTTGTGTAATACAGTAATAAAATTTGTAGACAGTAAACACAACACTATGTAGGCAGAGCTTGTACTATGGGAACCAGATAGCTGTTTAATACTCATATTGTGTACATATTATATTTTTTTGTAAATACATACTTAGAATAAAATATAACGCCTAGGCAGAGAACAAGAATCTAAAAGATCTGCGTTCGTCACACTAATATTTCTCGGTGGAGATCGACCCCACTCCCTTCAGCGCAGAAGGCAGAGCTACTACCAACTGAGCTATGAGGTCAGTAAATTCGAAGGTAAAGATGCCTCATCGTCGATTCGGACATGCTTGTAGTTTGTTAGAGCTGCAGTAACAAGTGACGCGTGTCGCCAACACCTGCCGGCATTGTGTGCGCTATGATTGAATTCTGCTCACGATGTTACTATTTGAATGCTAGTCTAGCTGCTTCGGAGTTAGCTATTTTGTACAGATAAATTAAGTTCTAGTGGTAGCAATCCGGCCTTCCAATCACGATCTTAGGGTAGAGGGTTCTAGTCTGGTCATGTAATTCAGTATTCAATACAGCATAGTTAAACAATATAAAATAAATGTCTGGAAGAAATCGCTTTATTGCGATAAGACCGCCCATTGTACATTTATTTAATAGTATTTTTATGTGTTAAATAATTTTTTTGTTAGTTTGTAAGGTGTACAATAAAGAATTTTCTATCTATCTATTTATAAAAAATATACACACAAACAATATAATTCTTAATACACCAAGGTTTTCATTATTTTTTTTTATATGTAGCGTCCTATACTAGCGGCTGCCCACGGCCTCGCTCGCCTATATCATTTATAGTGCAATATTATTGTACAGTTTTATTAAAATCCATTCAGTAGTTTTTATGTGAAGAAGAAACAAACATCCATCCTTTTCAACAAACTTTCACGTTTATAATATTAGTAGGATTATGCATGTTAATTTAACATTGTCAGATCTTAAAACTAAGTTTTTTAAATTAATACATGATTTACCTACCCTGTAATGGGTTAGGTAGTTAGTCTGCCAGACAATGTTTTTTATCTATATATATTTATAAAAGAAAGTCGTGTTAGTTACACTATTTATAACTCAAGAACGGTGGAACCGATTTGGCAGAAAATTAGTGGGAAGGTAGCTTAGAACCGGGAGAAGGACATAGGATACTTTTTATTCCGAAAAAGCAACGGGAACGGGGTGTTACGGGAACGAGCGAGCGAAGCCGCGGGTGGCCACTAGTAGACGATATATTATACGAGTATCAGCTGGTTCACATGCGTTTTCTGTCAATAGTAGTATAAAAAAAAATAGCACGATGCCCTTTTTTTACCGAGTGTATGCTTCGCTTAGCTTTTGCCTGGACGATGCTGCGTGGAAGGTTTTAATATTGATCTATTTGTTTTAACTAATGAAAACATACCTATTACACTTGCAAATTGGCGGAACAGCGTATCATTAAGCAACAGTAAAGCTCGTAAAATATCGTCTTGTCGTTGTCGTAAGACAAATAACTTTAAAGTAACCAGATAATTACTGGTTTCCTGTTTTAAACGGGTACTAAGAGTAGTGTTACATCACGAAAAATCTGTCGCTAAGGAGGCCCAAAAATAAGAAATTCTGTCTTATTAATATAATTATTTCTAGATCTTTTGCCAGATAGCTCAACTGTTTCTAGTGTAGTTTGTACATTTTGTAAATATTTGTTTAATTGTTAGTTTATCTGTGTTAAATGTACTTGAAATGAAATGAAATGAAATATCTTTATTTGCATGAGGTATGGTAAATTAAGGTATTACAGGAATAAATCTGGCTCACATACTTCGCCGGAGCAGAGACCGACTTGCAAAAGGCTACACAATATTAAAAATAAATTAAGATAAAATTCAGTAGGTAATACAATTTAAAATAAAGTCAAATAATAGTCAAGAAATAATTAATTAGCAATGACCTTACTCAAACAGCTCTCTAATACTATAAAAGCCTTTATTAGCTAGCTACACACACATTCTATCTTATTAAATAGCCATGAATTGATATTATAAGGAGTTAATATAGTTAATATATCTTTGATTTTCTTCATCTTCGAAACAACTAAAATATATTTCGTTGTAATTTTTGGTATGAATGTACTGGATTAATAAAGACAAACCCAAAAAAATAAAACATTTCATAAAACTACATAAACACGAGCAAACCCGAGGGGTGCAGCTAGTGTCCAATTAAGGGAGGTATTTTTCCAGTTCGTTTGTGGTCCAAATGGTAAATTAAAAATGTTCATATCCTACATATCAACCTTCTTGATTTTTTTTGTAGTAGGTAAAATATAATAATGCCTTCTATAGCCTGTTTCTTATTATGCTCAGGAGCAAGAGACAATGTTCACTTGACACACGATAAAGGGTAATTCACTTAAGTGAATTATATTTTAAAGTGTCACTTAAGGTGCCACTTACCTCGCAATAAATGGCACGCATAATTAGTTGAGTTAATTCCAGGTATTCGAAAGTTTGGAAACAAAACGACATTGAATTTAAAACCAATTTTCTAGATAATTTGCCTGATAATTATTGTAGTGTCGAAATAAGTACCTAGGTTCTTAATAAGTACTTAACCTTCTTTGGTATGTTCAGTTATTTTGGTTGGTTATGTGGTAAGTCAATTAAGCCTTGCGCACTTCTAAGCGTTCTGCAGTAGCGATCAGTAAAACGCTGTTAAATATGACTCATATTTTGTTAAATATGACTCATATTTTGTTAAATATTACTCATATTTTGTTAAATATGAGTTACCTATTTTGTTAGGTATGAGTGCGTTTCACTGATCGCAACCGCAGAATGCTTATATGTGCGTAAGGCATCACTGTTGTCATTTTCGATACATACAAAATGGCTGTTTAATTTAAAATTATCTTGAACTTTAGTTAGTTCAATTGTAGCCCACTTAACATAAAAATAACTTTAATTTCTATAAACGAAATATGAACATTTGTAAACTGATAATAAATTGATTTCAATTTTTTATAATATCTGTTCGTTCATATCTGAGAACGGAAGCCTCAAAATTTAACGCACAACTACCAACTACTGAACCCTAACCCAAAAGTCATTCTCACACGTCATAACACAAACGCCCGTATCTAGCTTCGTTCGTAAATCAATCTGTAAATTCCATTTTATTCGACAATTAACCCGCGCTCTCCTCGTAAACACGCATAAATAAACATAAATACGTATTATCGTTAAAACGTCTGTCTGACTGTAAATCTGAATGAATGACTTGATGCCGAGTAATGGCAACTAGTTGTAATGGCAACTAGTTGTCTTGTCAAAGACAATGTAGTGACGGCAGTGTTTCAAATAGTTTATGTCTGACTCCACGGGCGGATAGTTAGCCTTTGCTGAATAGTTTATGCAATTAGGCTCTAGTTCTGAGCGTTTAAGATTCTTGGTGGAACCACACAATTATCACATTCCACGTGCTAGGTACACTTTCGTAGGAAACCAATAATTTGGTTTCAAAAGACGCCGAGCGGGAACCAGATATCTGATATTATATGTACCTAATGTATGCTAATATATAATTTTTTCAAATTTTTGTTGAAATATATGAAAAAATGAGAGTGACATCAAGACAAAAAGTATCGGGCTATATAAAATAAAATAATCGGATCTTATTATGAAAATTTGCGGCCATAAGCTAACCGCGTCTGAGCTAACAAAGCCCAAATCCCATCCAGGCGATAACTTTTGGCATACTTTAAAATCTTTTACCTCTGTGATACAGGGCTAATACAAAAGGTTGTTTATATAGTTCGGCTATGGGTTTGACTTATACTGCTTTCTGATTTAGTAGTGTAATAAATTTAAGGGTTTAACTTGTTTCGATATCATGTTTCTGTTCCACATTGTTTGAAAACTAGGTTTTATGGATATTTTATTATTTATTCACTCAATCAATTATTGAATTCTAGAATTGGCTGGCTTTCTTAAAATTCTCTATGAATTTAGAGTCGCCCTAAAGACTAATTTTGATTGATTTTGATTTGTACCTTATTAAGTCTGACGGCCTGGATTTCCTTGGCCTGATTTTGGCCACCATTAAGTCAAAGCCTCCACCGACTATCACCACGTACCATAAACTAATAATCTTTATAGTCATATAAATAGAGGAACCTAAAAACAAAGTGATATACTTCAAGCTGGCTCATCAAATAAAGTTTATACGACCAAAGATAAGTCTTACAAAAAGGCAAGCATAGCAAAACAATGTTTTAAAATATGTTTTGTTCTCATATCGTCTATTTTGTTCAGCAAGATTTTAGTGTGATCAATACCTTCCTGTTTAACGAACACTATACCTATAGGTACCTAGTAAACACGTATAAGATATCAGATAGGCACTCATAATCATAGTCTGATGTACCTAGCTGGAATAGACAGCATAAATCAACCTCCGTTGATGGCCATGCTCAATGCTGGACTAATTGCGACGTGATGCCGGAGACAAATCAATTAAATGGCTCGCTGGTAGCCATTTCACGTCGATGTGCTGCAATATGAGATAGAAGGCATGGATACGGCATTTTGGAATGTTCCCTTCTTATGAGTTAGTAGCCATATTGAACTGGCCTCTCAGCTCAGTTGGTAGCAGCTCTTCTGCGACGTAGGTCATGGGCTTGTTAACCACCGATAACAAATATTTGTGTGGTGAACACAGATGTTTGTTCTCTGTCTTGTTATATTGTATTCTAAGTATGTATTAACAAAAAAAAATATGTTAGTATTATAACAGCTATCTGGTTCTCATAATACCAAGCTCTGCTTAATTTGGGGCTAAATAGAATTGTGTGGATTGTCCACAATTATATTTGTCACCAAATTGACGGCAAAAGTAAAGTTAAGAGGCATTCAGTTGAATCGCAACGTCTTAAACCTGAAGTAAATCTAAACACCAGTACCACGCGACCATGCCATCCTGTGGATGGGGGTTTTGGACAACCCTGCCAATGCCCATGTCTAAAAAACACGAAACAAAACGCTTTCAAATAAATTAAAAAAAACAGCTGCCACATCCAACAAGCAGTCATCTGTCAAAGTTTATTGCCAGAACGCCTGAATTTTCCGTTTAAGGTGCGCTGTACATCCATAAATATTCTGGCTATAAAGCCTTTAGAAACCTAATGGTGTATAGTGCTGTTTATATGATAATTCCTCGCTTGGCACGTGTTTGGAATGAAAAGATTTGAAGGACGTGAAAATGACCGTGTGTATGAAACGGTGTGAATTTGTTTATGGTGCCCAATACAAGCATCCGGGCTCGGCTTTGTTTGTATGTAGGCCATTCAATAAAGAATAGAGTTCATTATCAAGACTCGAAGCAATTTCTTTAGGGAGTCTACCTCTAGGAAGTAAACATACTAAAAGTCTTGAATTTGTACCATTTTTCCAGTTTAATCCAAATCAGCCCAAGTAATATTCTAAATTCAACTAAAAACGAAACACCAAAGAGCTCCAGTTTCATCATCTCTGATCTATTACGATATCAGTGAGATAAAAATACAAGGTGTATCTAAATATGTGTACTATGCGAAGGTGGGGGGTTTCAGACCACAATGGTGATCAGTTGTGGGGGGGAGAAAATTAAAAATTCCTATTTTCAGTTTCCCATACAAAAATATTTAATTTCATAATGCCTAAATAAATTGACAACCCTATCCTTGTAACCCCTTCACCCCTTGACCTACTACCTCTGTAGGTCTACTACTACTACCTACTACCTCTGTAGCTGAGTTTAGGGTTGTCACTTTGTATAAAGTCAGCTGTTCATGTTGAAACTTCGTTGCAGTTTTTTTCAGAGATACCAATCGAAGTTCGAAAAGTCGTTGAACAAAAGTTGTTCCCCGGGGGGTGGAAATTCACCCCCCTTCGGGATAGTACACATATTTTGATACACGTTGTATTACTTCAGACAATTTAATATTAATATTCTAAATTCAGAAATTTAATATTCTAAATTCAACTAAAAACGAAACACCAAAGAGCTCCAGTTTCATCATCTCTGATCTATTACGATATCAGTGAGATAAAAATATTACTTCAGACATGTTCCTATAAAATAAAGACTAAAGTAAAGACTGAAATATTTTGATAGAAACGAAACAAATCTGGAAATATTTTTAGAGAGATGGTTAGGAAAATTTGCCATAATTATGTACAAATGTGTTCTAGCCCATATCTAAATCTAAATTTACAGAAATTAGATTATTTTGTTTTAACCTGAACGCACTCTGTTTTTTACAACTAGATAACTTTATCAGGGTTGCCAGCTTTTTAAACATAAGGCGTATCTTTCAGACGGTTGTAACCTCCCAGATACATTAGCAGTGACCACACGGACACTATCTTGGCCAGCCACGGTGTAATTATCATTTAAATAGTGCCCTCGAAGCTACCACTTGACATTAGACAAATGTAACGATAGCCCCACTGGTGACAGCGCTCCGGGAATTTTTATGTTCTCATATTATCTACTGTTCTATACGACTGTGTCAACGTTTAACACGCTACTCTAGCCATTAAAATAAACTTGTGAACTTTATTTCTATGGCCTTAAAGTTGTTTTTTGCAGTAAGCTTTTTTGATAGTGTTGTAAATAAGTTTGTACCAGAAAAGCAGCGTAATTTTATTGATGACAAATATTTTGAGCAACGTATTGCAGTTGGAATAGAGTTTAAATTTATCGTTGCTTTTTGATAGTCTCCGTGATAGGTTTATACAGTCGATGTTTAGCTCGTAAAAACGAACTAATAATTGAGCTCGTAGATGTTCTATTTATCTTCCAGAATAGTACGGTAGTTTTCTTATATTTTTTTATCGTGTTGACGTTTTTATTGTTATAAATTTGTTTTATATTGTCACGTATGATTATTTTTTGGATAACAAGTAGCGTGGGAGGTAGTTGATTTAAGTTTTATGTGTGCGTGGTGTGGAATATTTAATGTTGTATTAATGCTCATTAATAAATACTGTAGCCTTAAAATAAAAACTATATGAGCCTCCATTATAAATAATCCCCAAACAAATTATCTAATCGATACTGTCTATATTTGAACATTTCTATCCAATACTAATGTATTGGTAGATTTCTTTTGTTTTACATTAGTGAATTATTTGAGCTTTAAGTTGGGACCTTTTTTAAATTATTGTTTTTATTTGGGCTATTAAGAAATGTGAAGGAATAGGATCTATCTATCGTGACTGAGGTTTACAGTCGTGAACTTGTTTAAATAATTATTTCATAAAATTGACAAAAATATATTTTTTGTCATGTAAATTATTTTAGAATGTATTTCCTCAAACTCACGCCAGAATTAATTAACTATTTATTTTCTGATGCTATGTTTACATGCGTGCCGTGCAGCCCGGCGAGCTGCCTGGCGAGCTGCGCGGCATGCAACCAGTGTTACCAGGTACACGGTAATTACCGTAGATGCACGTATTTTTGGCTTAAACACGGTATATGGTAATAAATAAATAATAAATAAATATTATGGACAATCCACACAGCACTATCTGGCCCCAAACTAAGCAGAGCTTGTACTATGGGAACTAGGTAGCTGATATAATACTTATATAATATTTTTTTGTAAATACATACTTAGAATACAATATAACACCCAGACAGAGAACAAACATTTACGTTCACCACACAAATATTTGTTCTCGGTGGGGATCGAACCTACGACCTACAGCGCAGAAGGTAGAGCTACTACCAACTGAGCTGAGAGGACAGTCTACAGGTAATGTTTCACTACCGTGTCATTTTCTACGGTATTTTTAATTATGAATTACCTTGACAGTCAATATGTAAATAATTACGAAGTAGGTATTCCCCGATCATCAAAATACGTCTAAATGTAAAAGTATGCCCTTTGCCCTGCCCACTAGTTAAACAATTAGTGTATATGAAAATTGCTTGTATAATAAATGAATGAATGAATCGCTTTCTCGCAACTCTCACCGTACTCTTTTTTCTTCGATAGTTTTGTTGGTGTTTGATGTTTGGCAAGTGCAAGTGCAATATTTTTTGCCTTTATTATGTTTAAAGATGTTCATCTTATCATAGACTAAATCAGATTCCAAAAATCTGTATAAAAGTAGGGTAAAATCTTTAATCTGTAATACTACCCTAAATTCTGTATAAATACAGATAAATCTGTATAATTGGCAACACCAATTTGGCCCGCGCGCGTGTAAACAGTCACCGGGCGCCCGCACATTCATCAAAAAACCGACACTCGCCCGGTTCGCGGCATTCACGTTCACAGGCGCGTTTACGGGCTCGGGCGTACCGTTTCCACGCGCGTGAATGTGAATGTGCACGTTGAATGTCGAGTTGAACGCACGCGTGGAAACGTGGCATGAGATTTCGTATCTGACAAACACATTCAAAATTTTATTTTAATTTAATAGCTGTGAGGCACACACTCAAGTTTATTTTAATATCGAGTCATTAGTTCTGTAATAGTGTGGGGAAAGGCGTATCCTACATCGATTAATCGGAGAGAATGTAAATGCGTGAGATGGTATCGATAATTCCAACGCACGAGTAGTAACACTAGTTTTGCCTCGTAACTCGACACCTTTCTTAGGTTTGTGACTCACTGGGTTCTTTTCCAAGCCGCTGCCAAACTGTGATGCCAAGTTCCAAATTACATCACAATTATGTTATCATAAATGTATGCTAGTATAATTACAATTATGAATATCGAGAAATTTAACAACACAATTTTACACTGTGATACAATAAATACAATTAAAATTCATATTTCTTTACCATACCAAGTAAAGAGTAAAACAACAAAGATTTTTTGTTATAAAATCACAAGGTTCACTAGAAAACATTAAAATATAAATGAATGTACTAATCTACAATTCACGAAAAAAAAATATGTGATGATTTATTTATGAACATTAGAATATCTTATTCCGTTTCTTTGGGTTGTAAACCCGTAAGTATAACTAGAACGAAATATAAGTAAAAATATCCCAGTATACCTCTTACTTAACCACGAAGACCGACAAACAAACTAGCATCGATAGTAATCGACACACGACTCGCGTAAATACCGACGCGATCGAGATAGCCACCGGTCGTTCGAGTCCCGATCGAGATACCGCGATTTACGATCGAGATCGCCGCTCGAGATGGAACGAACGATTATGACGCAGATGGCTTAGTATGTTTCGAAGATTTAGAAACTCCGGATTTCAAAGTTTATGGGGAATTTAGTGTCGGTATCCAAAATAATATGGGAACGAATCTATTTAACCAACGATTGCATCCTACACCCACTAATAATTCATTTCGATGTCATTCTTTAGATTTTTGGGATATTTAAAATTAATACTCGATATTGTCCTCGGTGGATCTTGTAGTTTTGATTACCTAATCTCAGGGAATCCCAAAGTAGGGTAATGACATTTTTGTATTATGTGGATGTCGAGTGCATAAGCAAGTGAGAAAGAGAAGTGAAATTATCATCGGTATACGAAATCAGATGTCTTCTTTCTCTTTCTTTTGTTTGTTTGGTCTGAACCCCGCATCGTAGTAAATGAAAATAGCCGTTTGATAAACAAGAGTAAGATTTACGAATAGTATCGACGGTGAATAAGAACATTGTTACAACTCATAAATTACAAAATACACACAATCGTAAAATGAACATTTTATAGACGTTTTATAGTAAAAAGGTGCATGTAAAAATTTACTGTTTCTTTTGGCATTACTGATTCATCGATGGTTTACGGTTTATTGTGTAAGTGAATTGTTATGTTTATCAATATTTACGGTATAACTCAATGTGTTTAATAGGGAATTTAGGCAAGTGTTACGTAATACTATCTTCACAAACTTATTTTTGAAGCGAAAAATAGCAATAGGATTTAAAAAACTTGGTAGAACGATAAGAACACTTTTGAATTAGTGTTTACGTATTTCCATAATAACAGATTTGTGTCGATGGTAATACTATCTATCATTTCGATATTTAGTATTTTTGAATAAATAGAGGTTTCTTTATAACCAGGGTTGCAGTTTAGTTTGGAATAATGAACGTATTTTTTTTAAATTAATATTATTCAAAATAGTAAATTCTCGATTGAATTAAACAAAATTATAGTTGTGTGTACCAAGTCGTATTTAAATAAATAAAAATACAACCGTCTAGCTACGTCTAGCGCCTACTCAAAATGATCAAAAGAAAAATTCTAAATCCATCCACACGTCATGTCAAAATGCCTCTAATTGCTCAGTGTTTGTTTGAAAGGTTCGTTAATTCCACCGTGTGGTTTGTCCATCAGTTCCATTGCATTAAAATGTTCGTCTTGACAGGTTTGTTTGTCTGTCTGTCACTGACTAGTGCCGGAGAGGCGCCACCTGACAAACATTATCATAATGTGAGATCAAAATGAAAGCGTAAGAAACTAAACTACCTACTTACTTTAAATAAAAAATATTATGATAGTCTAAAATATTTTTTTTTAAGTTTCCGCAGGTTTTAGTGGGTAGGGTCGGTAGGACATTCTTTATTATGTTACTAAAACTTGCCGCACATCGAATCGTTCTGCGGCGGTGATCGCTTAACCAATATCAAGAAAAATATCTAAGTTTAAACTTATATGCTGTAAAAGAAAAAAAAACTGAATTGAGCACCTCATAATAAAAAATATAATTTTGACCTTATGCTATTTTATTATCATGCTGACAATATTTTTCTTGTTATAAAAATTAAAACTCACTAGACAGGTATACTTGCAAAGAAAATGTTAAGTCACGACTCTAGAGCAGATTCTGCAGGTAAGTATATTTACAGTAGAATGTACCTCGCAACTAATCCAAGACTGATCCAATCAGAATCACCGTATAAATCCACATTGCGATTGACGGCTACGAGCAAACCAACACATTGATGGCGCGTTTCTATCAAAACATGACTCTACAACGAAAACAAACTTGCCAATAGCCACGAGAGATCAAACTGTTTAATTTTGGTTGAAGGATGATAAGGAAATACAATTTCTAAGAAAAAATGTTAGTTTGCACTTCAATGAGAAACAATTTTGTTTTTAGATAATAAGGAAATACAACTTTTAAGAAAAAGTGTTAGTTTTCACTTCAATGAGAAACAATCTAACACATAATTTTTAAGTTTTACTAAGTTACATTTTTCAAGATTGAGTGGAATTTACGTCCCAAAAACTGCTTGTCTATTATCGATATAAAAAGTTTACATCTATTCAAATTGTTTTTGTTATTTAATAAAAAAAAAAGAAGAATCATGAAGGTACATAACCAGTTTTTAGAATCAGTTATTTTGAATAAGTCAGGTACTAGTTGTTCCCTTAATAAGCTAAGCTACACGTTAGCACACAATAAGTGTGCATTGTCCATTTTAAAGAACTACTTACCAGTTCATTTCTCGCTACAGAACAATTGGTTTTCAATTAACTTCTATGTCCGTGGTATTGTAGTACTCATCATTTCTGCCATAGATAGTTATGACACTGGCTTTCCTTATTACCCAGTGATTAATCTATAGCTCATTCACTTTATTTGGAGTCAGGAACAATAGAAACATTATTGTGTCTGAGAACCGATATTCTAGGAGCTTATTAATTAATTCGCAATAATGTAGGTGACTGTGCATTTTAGGAGGATAATGCCTACTTATCCTCATGGTCCTTCTGATTCTTTCGTCGATTTTGGTTTTTATTGAAATTTCTTAGCAAGCTATGAAAAACTTTTTTGTGCATACAATAGTAATTGTTCACCGAGAGGAGAAAGTGACCGATTACCGTTGAGGGTGTCGTTTGAAGCCCGAGCCGTAGGCGAGGGCTTTAAAACACCCGAGATCGGGAATCGCAGTTTCTCTCGAGTGATACATAGTGCTCTAGACTACACCTACAAGGAAAATAAATTCTACGAAAACTGAATCCTCAAACAAACACACAAATTGGAAATGGCGTCTGCAATTTTCACATGTTCTTTTTTCAAATTGTTTATCCTGCCGCCGCAGGGTCGCACTGCCAGCCCGACACCATCCAACACACAGCTAGTGGCCAGTGTCATTTTGCGAACTTTGAGATAAAAACTCACTGTAAAAACTTTTTGGCTTTTGACATTTAGGTTACCGGCGCATAGTCTTACCCAAAAGAAAAATAAAAACCACGTAAGAAATGGATTTTCATACACTTTTCTCTCCCGCTCAGATGCGTTTTCTCCCCGCATATTTGTTCGATATGCAATGACGTACTTTCTACCGTAAATTTGATAAAGTATCAAGGTACTTTCCAAGCAGGTGTAGTAAAAACATATTAACACATTCGCGTGCAGAACGTATGGATACGTAAAAAAATCGAGATACGATGTCGCACAACGTATCGATACGTCAAATTTTATGTTTCTCTAACAACCAGAACGTAAGGAAACGTCAGTTTCTCATATAATGCTCCTATAGTGACGTCACAGTGCCACAACATATAAAAATTTTGATTTCGTAGTGTCACACAGCATCGTAATTTTAAGCGTTTTGTAGGTGCTTCTCACACGTAGGGGAGAGGTGGCATGAAAGGGACATTTTTGATCTTGAGGCCCTAGTAAGTGATTGAGAAAATATTTGAAACAGGTTGGAGTCGCTTATGAAGCGTTTAATATTAAACTATTGAAATAAAACACAATAATTGCCATTAATCAATTCTTAGTTGTTTATTTTCGCATTTTTAAAAAATGTGTATTTTGTCCCTTTCATAAATGGACGGTATTGAAAGGGACGCAGTAATTTATGAAAGGGACAGTACCTAATTTCGAGGAAATATGGATACAAAACAACTTAAGTATGTTAAAAATCAAATTTAAAAGCTACAGGAATTATTATCATTATTAAGTCTTATCATTTTCATCTTAAATATTAATGTAACGAAGCACTTTTACATAACCTAAACAGAAATCAACAATATTATAATGTTTTTCGCAGATATAATGAACTTAAAAATTATTACTAGCTTTTCTTAAGACACTTATAATCATCAGTCTCCTTATTTCCTTATTTCTAATAAAATTAAAGACAAATCAACAATTTTATACATCTTTTTTAAACTAACACTTGAAAAATAATTATTGCTTTTTTCGACACCGACACCGACACCGACACCGACACCGACACCGACACCGACACCGACATCGACACGCGTTCTCTTCTTAGGTGGCATTTTTTATCTGAAAAAGAAGTAAAAAAATTAGTAGAAACCTAGTGAAAAATAGCAGTCTTGAAAGGGACAGTTATGAAAGGGACGTCCCATTCATAACCGTTTGTTGTGTCCCTTTCATAAATATCATACCAAATTTTAAAACATAACCACAAAATCTACAATTTCAAATTAAAGTTCACTGACCTTATGTTCTCGTGTCTGTAGATGTCCAGCCTATCTTAAACTGTGATTCACACATAAATAATTAACTCGCAACACTCGATAAAACGTTTCACAATATTAACGGAAAAAATACAATTCAATCACATTATCAACACTCACACGAATCCGCCATGTTTGAAATGACAGGAGAATGAAGTTAGCTGCGAACGAACTCGTGTCAAGGTTGCCATACGACAAAAATAGTGTTGTCTCGAAATTGTTTTTATTTTACCGGTTATTTGCATTGTCCCTTTCAATACGTGTCCCTTTCATGCCACCTCTCCCCTACAAAGACACCTACTCACAAACGCAGAACGTGCATTGACGTCAACTGGAGTATGCGCCGCCATACTGTCAGTCGGGCTGTGCACCATTACGCGACGCACGTGTACAGTGAAGTAAGCTCCTGAGTTACGAAACTTTTAAATTGTAAGTTATCACATATTTTGTACTGGATTTAAATAATAGTGTGTATTTTATAGAATACAATAATTATTTTCATATTTGAGCAACCTTAGTAGTTTTATTTTAGTTCTTATTATAGAAATTCCATTGTTTTAGATGAACAAAACAAAGCAAGTGCGAAGAAAGAAAACTAATAAAAAGGGTGACAAAACAAGCAAGGATCTATCAGAACCATGTTCTTCGGGCATAACAGTAAGTACTGAACGTTGTTTATATAAGATTTACACGTTTTTTGACTAGTAATATTAATTTTATTAGCTTTTATTTAAGTTTCAGTTTCAGTGTCGCTAAGACAGTTTGTCTGTGTGTGTCTGGTATCTCCAAATCCAGACCTTGAGGATCCAGAAGGCAACCCACATCGCGAGGTACCTCCCTCGCCTCAGAATCCAGACCCCGAGGACCCTGAAGGTAGCCCATATCGCGTGATACCGCCTTCGCTTCAGACTCCAGACGCCGAGGACCCTGAATGCAACCCATATCGCTTGGTGCCGCCCTCGTCTCAGAATCCCGACCCTGAGGTCCCTGAAGGTAGCCCACATTGCATAGTGCCACCCTCACCTCAGAAACCAGACCCTGAAGATCCCGAAGGCAATTCACACTGCGGAGCACCATCATCGCCTCAGAATATAGACCCTAAGAACCCCGAAGACAACTCATATTGCGGGATTCCGTTCTCGCCTCAGACTCGAGACTACGAAGACCTTGAAGGTAGCCCACATAGCGAGGTGCCGCCCTCGCCACGGATACTAGTACCTGCGAGCCCCGAAGGCAACCTACATCGTAGGGAGTCACCCTCGCCTCAGATAGTAGTCTCTGCGAGCCTCGAAAGCAGCCCACATTGCGAGGCGCCGCCTCTGATATCAGATCCTGCGAGCCCTGAAGGGGATCCATCCGTAGAAGCCTGGCCCCGACAGGAATCAGCATGGGAAGAAACAATAGCAGAAATTCCGTGTTTTGAATTTGATGAGGTTTTTGCAGGGAGCTAAATTGTGAAGTTCCGTAGCACACTCTCCGAAATGTATCCTGTAAAATACCGATAGACTGGCAACTTTACGGTGATGTTCGAGACTTAGGAGCTTGGACTCGACTATAGTGTCGCTACCAATGAGCCTTTTGGCTCGTCTCCCAATAGCTTCCAATGCCTCAAGCTGGTATTTGGCAGAGCCATCCCAGAGATGAGAACAGTACTCCATACACCACCGGACTTGTGCTTGGTACAGGTTAAGGAGCTGTCCCGGTGTGAAGTTCTGTCTCACCTTCGATAGAACGCCTAGCTTCTTCGCAGCTGTCTTGGCTTTGGACTCTATGAACGAGCCAAAATTCAATTTACTGGTTAGCGTACACCCTAGAAGCTCTAGTTGGTCTGAAATTGGAAGGGATACATCTCGGAAAGTACGAGTCAGATAGAAATGACTCCTCTTAGCGGAAAATAGACACGCCTGTGTTTTTGAAGCATTGAACTTCACCAAATTGGCATCGCCCCACTCTGCGACTACCTTCAGCGTTAAGTTCATGCGTTCAATCATTGCCTCTCTATGAGACTGGATCTGAGATCCACTGGAACGTGCTTCAGGTATGTATCTCTCTACAACGGTGCTGTCGTCTGCATGCCCAATGATACCGGGCCTAAGCAGATCGTTGAACTGCAGCAGAAAAAGTGTTGCAGAGAGAACTGACCCCTGAGGAACTCCGGCATTAATTGCCATTTGATCAGACGAGCAGCCGTCAACGACTACTCGAATAATAATTGATCGGTCCCTCAGAAAGTCTGATACCCAAACACATAAGCCAGTAGATAATCCATACGTAGGAAGCTTGCTTAATAGGCTGTCATGCCAAACCCGGTCAAAAGCCTTCGAGATATCCAGAGAAACTGTTAAAGCTTCTCCGTTTGTCTCGATAGCTTCACTCCATAAGTGAGTGACATACGCTAGAAGGACTATGTTCAAAAAGAAGACCAACTACAAAGAACAACTATAATTTTAGAGATACGAATCGGCAAGAAATGCTCAAATTTCAATAATAATAAATACATACCTACGTAAGACAGTGTTTGTTTTAATGTATTACAGTCAACGTTGCGTGTAATATTATAGATTAGATGAGACAAAATGAAGCAAAAAGTATCCATGCATCGACGTAATGACACGTTGCGAATAATATATCAAGTAAGGTAAGATAAAATGAAGCGGGACGTTTCTTTACGTCGACGTAATCAGAAGTTGTGCAAGAGATAATAGTTAAAAAAAAACGTTAAGGGGTACAACGTATTCATACGTCAACGTAATGATACGTTGCGAGTAATATAACAGGTTTCGAAAGATTAAATGTGGCACAACGTCTCCGTACGTCGACGTAGTAAGACGTTGCGTGTAGTATAATAGATTAGGAAATATATTTATGTTACAGAACGTATATGTACGTCAACGTACGGATACGTTTTATATAGCTTAATACGTTTTTAAGGATAAAATGTGGCAGAACGTAACTGCACGTCGACGTATCGTGACGTTGTGTTTAATTAAAAAAGGCTGAAAATGATTAAATGTTGCGCAACGTCACCATACGTCGACGTATAATGTCGTTCTAATCATAGTTGATTACTCAAATAAATAGAGATACTAAAGAACGTTTATAAACGTCAAAATAAATGTATGGGAGAAAACAGTGCTCCATCAGAAGTTTCGAAAAAGTGAGCACCGCGCGCGAACGTGTTAAATCAGTAAGCTCGGTAGTAAGTATAAGAAAGAAGAAAAGCTGAGTTTTTGGCTCATATCTAGATAGGTAAATTATTTTTTTTATATCCAAAACATTTCACTGACAGTTGACTTACCAGAAAAGTTGTGTGTTACTCTCTAGCACAGTACAAAACACCATCGTAAGCACAAAGCCTTCATCGCATATGTTTACGATTATAGTTAGGAGAGGGTACACCTCTCTACCACGCCTACGGCTGTCTGCAATTAGATCATAGACTGATCAATGGGTACAGAATGGACATGATCTTCTAATAATTTCAGAAAGAAAGAAAAAAAATCATTTATTTGAGATACAAACACTTTTAGATACAGCACGAACAAATCTGAGTATTAAATACAATTTACAAGATAGGTGGCAAGTAATGTGTCAATAGTTCAAACATTAACAGACAGTTTTTGGGTACTTGGCTATATCTACTGCATGGTTTGTGTCATTGGCTGGCTTATGCTGTAGGTGTTGAGAGACAGGAGACAGGTTAATAGATAAACTAAAAGCTCTAACAAGGAAGAGCCCTTCATTTTCTATTTGCAAAAGCTTTCTCTGGGGTGTGAGCCCCTCTTTCTGGAATAGACTTGAAATTATTAACATTGGTGGCTTGAATAAGATCATGTTCTTTTTCCTGTTCCCAATATTTAGGGATCTTAAAGCTAGGTTAGTCTATATAGTTGCCAGTTCCACGCGACCATGCTTAAAAGAACAGGCAACAAACTACGGCTTGGTGCCTACCATTTTTTTCTACTTCATTCGTAACCTTTCACTTTACAATCGCGAAAAGCATGTCCCATCTGTACGTTACTCTCAAATCTGTGTGCACTAGACGGACAAGATGTTTGTTTTACATACAATATTTATGGGATCAATTAAGACCTAGCTTATTAACTGGTGGGTGAATTTATGGCACAAAATAACGTTCGCGCTTGTCTGTTTATTTTCATAGGTGTACTGTGACTTTAGTATTTTAAACTTAACAAACATGGTGTGCACGTTTTGGAGTTTTTTAACTAAGAACACGCATAACTAAGAAGGTTTGTGCTTGTGTTGCTGACCTTTGAAGAGTTCCATTATTGACTGGCCTCTAGCTCAGTTGGTAGTAGCTCTGCCTTCTGCGCCGTAGGTCGTGGGTTCGATCCCCACCGAGAACAAATATTTGTGTGGTGAACATAAATGTTTGTTCTCTGTCTGGATGTTATATTGTAATCTAAGTATGTATTTACAAAAAAAAAAATGTATTCAAGTATTATATCAGCTATCTGGTTCCCATATTACAAGCTCTGCTTAGTTTGGGGCTGGGTAGTGTTGTGTGAATTGTCCAGAATATTTATTTATTTATATTTTATATTTATTTGTTATCTGTTTTTTTATTGATTCTATAGTGTTTACTATACTTAAGGAAATCACAAAGAAGGAGCCACGGTCGCGTTAGTGCCGAACAGTCTCTAAGAGTTATTCGTCGAGTGTGATTTAGATCCGATGGCGCAGCGGTCAGCGCAGCCCCGTACCAAGGGGAAGGTCGTGGGTTCAGTTCATATCCCGCTCGGCTCTTAACTTTTGGGATATTATAAAAATCTTTGTTCCTTTATTGGGCTGGATGTCCATTTAGGTCATGTTTATCATAAAAATGTCTTATCATTGGAACTGAACCATCACGTAAAAATTCAACTCCATGAGATAAAGCAAACTCACAAGCAATGTGTACCTAAATACCTGTTCTTACAAAGTTAAAAGAGTCTTGACAACCGAGGTTCGTTTTTCCGGATTTCTGAAACCCCAAAAAACTACCGACGCAGATACCCATTTCATTTTATGGTCGTTTTCCTCTGTCACCTTACACAGCAATATGCACCCTCTATGTTAACCCTTCAAACTGATTCTTATCACGGGGGGTTAAAGGGGGTGTTTATGTACCGCTTCCGGTTGTCTAAAGCTTTTGATGTCAGAGAGGAAGTGGTCGGTGATAACCTTTGTCTTTGATCTTTTTGTGGAGAGGAAAATGACAGAAAAGTCGTAAGAAACTTTGACAAACAAAAAGCTGAAGACTTTCGTTCTTCCAAAATTAAAACAAATAGTAAAACTGACTATAAACGACTGATTTTTGGAAACTTCATGATCTTTTTGAACTAGTGAGAAGAATAGTTCCAGGCATGCCTAAACATTATGTTTTATTTTATTTTGTACAATTGAATACAGTTTTGGCTGATCAGTAGTTGTAGTAAAAAAATATGACACAGTGTTTTAAGTTCTTAAGTAAGACAAGTATGTTTTCTCCCAATGTTTTCCTTCACCGCTTGATAGCAAGACGTTTTTAAACTCGTTCTAAAATAACACTTTCGATCACCGATCCCGCTTGTTTGTCAGCCTGTCCGTCTGGAGCCATCTTCATAATGGATCACACGCCACTGCTGTTTACTTATAAACTCACAACTTTTTCACTTTAAATTAAATTCGTGTTTGACTTTCGTGTTAATAAACTTTTATGTTTATTCTGGTGCTCGAACAAAGTGGGTAGTGAAGGGTTAATTTATTTGTTTACGGAATGAGTTGTTTTAAATAAGGGTGATTTTTGTGGTGACTGACTTTGATGTCGTCTGGTGTTGAAACACATTTTATTCTTAAAATGTGGAACATTTATTTCCCATTCTGAAGTTGAATGGTCTGCACCGAGTCAGACAAAAATGTTTTCAGTGTAAGACCATGTTTTTCTAACATTTTGGAAGAAAATATACAATGTTTTGAGTAAAAACATCTGTAAGGTTTTAAGACTTGTGCACATTAGGTGATGAGCTGTGATTTGCGATGCCGATCAGTTTCAGCATAGATCATTTTTGCATACATAACACACACACTGCCGCGAACTTTGACAGCGATACACTGATCGCCATCACAGGCGATCTAGATGTGCGCAAGGTTTTAAACTCACATCACAACCTTGTAACTTGCCATGAGCTAGTGTTTTAGAAATTTGGCTGACTATTATGCAAGAATTGCTGTGTTTCAGTTTGAAGGGAGTGGGTGCCGGTGAAATTACTGATGGCATGTGAGGCTCAACATCTACCACAAGCTCTGTTTGGCTCTGTCTCTGGCTCTGGTTTTGAGTCTGTGTGAGTGTTCACCAGCTTATTATACTGTGTGTGTGACGTTTCGACGTAGGATTTATTTAGTCAACACTCACACAGACTCAAAACCAGAGCCAGAGACAAAGCCATGCAGAGCTTGTGGTAGGCTTACTGTATGCCTCAAGTTGATGGATGCAGGGCAGTGCTTCTACAATAAACTTCCGGAAAATGCAACTAAGCTTCCAATTCGGAAGTTTAAAGCCTATATTAAGAGTAATTTGATAAAGAAAGCGTACTATACTCTAGATAGCTATATGAATGATAAAACTGCGTGGCCCGATGTCCCGGTCACTCTACCCATAGGAAGCTAGCATGTCAATTTGCAATGTCTGTACCTACTATTTCATATCTTATTTTTATATCTGTGTAGATACTTTATTATAACTTTGAAGCGTAGCGTGTGCTGTCTTTGAAACTTTTGCTTTTGTATAATTACATTGCATACGTCTGACTAAGTGAAGTGGCACCACACTGGAACTTCACTGCTATTATTTTAGACTATTTTTGATTTGTAAAAGGATCATATAAAAAAACGGTAGGAACCGAGACGTAGTTTGTTGCCTGTTCTTCTACGCTTGGTCGCGTGGAACTGGCATCTAGACTCACCTAGCTTTAAGACGTTTCAAAGTGATTCTTGTATCGTATTGAATAAACGCTTATTGAATCTTGAATCTTGAATCTTGAATCATCGTAGGGTACGCTCCTGACGAGTTTGATCTAGGAAGAAATGTTTTTTATAGGCGATGGTTACCTCTTAACATCAGGTTGTCCTTATGCTTGTTCAATCTACTAGTTGCATAAATAAGGCACCAGTAGCTTGGGCGCCAGATACTTTCATACATCCGTACCTGCTGGCCTATCATGAGCTTCATATGGTTATGGTTATGGCTGTCAAAATTGTGTCAACAGTGTCAACACATTCAAATCCAAAAAGAAAATGAATGTATGGGTCAGCCTATCTATACACAATTTGACAGCTATAGCCATAACCATATGATGCTCATGGTAACCTGGTATACTTAATACCTAATGTTAGAAGGTAGTTTGTATTCCAATTTGAGCGTTCTCTGTAGCGTCCAATCTGAAGAGAAGCACTGGTGTGCACCATTGGCTCCAATGACTCCGTTATTGTACCGTATCAGAGCTTTGAGGCACATAGGATACACCGCCAGTAAGAGCGGGGGCACACGATGCGTTGCGGCGCCGCACCGCAAAGATTTCACCGTGTCAGTGGGCACACGAGGGGTGCGGCGCCGTAACGTTGTTATGTCGCAGCGGCGCCGTAGCACCGTTGGACCGTCTGTTAATGAAAATGGATCGTAAAAGACGTCTATTGTTGGAAACAACTGAGCGGTGCCGCTCCGACGTCGCAACGCATTCACCCCTCCCCGCCTCGTCTTGGTGGTTGCAAGTCCGGTGCGGCGCCGGAGCGCATCGTGTGACATGCCACAGATATTTCTATGTAAGACGACGCAGCGACACCGCTCCGGCGCCGCACCGCCGCCGCAACGCATCGTGTGCCCCCGCTCTAAGGCCTACCACAAGCTCTGTCTGGCTCGGTCTCTGGCTCTGGTTTTGAGTTGACTAAAAAATCCTACTTCGAAACGTCACACACATTAGTTTATTACACTGGTAAGCACTCACACAGACTCATACCTAACTAGAGCCAGACAGAGCTTTTGGTAGGTCTACAGGTATTTCATTATTATTATAGTGGTTTTGGACTATCGTTTGAAATCTCTCGTTGTTTGTGATCTACTTGGTTTAACAAAGCCGCTCTTAGTAAACTTAGTCATCGGGAAATTTTATTTGGATAGGTATTCCATGGAGATTATCGTATCTACTGCTTGTTTTTTTAGTTGATATAGCTCTACAAATAGTATCTTTATCAGTCACTTAAGGTATTTGGGATGTGGCTAGATGAGACCTACTTATAATTGTTTAGACAATCACAGGTTTTAAGCAGAAAAAATCAGCACCTGTCTACTTTTTATTACAAATCTTAATATCCTTGTTATTTCATTAAATAATTATCATTTGAAGTGGTTACGACTTTGATTTATACCTTCTCTTATACAATCTTAAATCAGACGTAATCAGTGTGGATAAAAAATCATCTAGAACATCCATTAGCTACAAAAAAGTTCAAATAAACTGGTCAAAGTAGCGTCAGCAACAAAAAAAGTATGAACAAAAACTAGGAACGTCAGTAGCTTAGCGCGCGATAATCTGAGCCGACAGCGCGTGTGCGGCAGCGGGTAGGGAGTGGCTCCTCTGTCAGCGAACAGCGACAATACAGTACACTAGCAGCCCGTCCCGGCTTCGCACGGGGTAGACAATATTGTTGTACATTATTTTGTTCTATCGCTAATAGTTTCGGCAGCGCATTCGACGAAAGACATTATTCATTTTTCTACACCTTCGGTTACATTGTTCAAATTTTACCAAGGATCCCTAATTTTTTTCAAAACGAAACGTAGCCTATGTCAAATTGGAAGAATGTAGCATTCTATTGGTGAAAGAATTTTTTAAATCGGCCCAGTACTTTTTGAGCCTATTCATTACAGACATACAAACATACAAAAATAGGTACAAATCTTTCCTCTTTATAATATTAGTATAGATATAGATAATATTATCATTTACGGAAACTTTAAGCGAGATTTACTAAAAATATTTTTTCTAGCATTGTTTCTCTTTAAACTAGTTGTGGCTGAAGTTAATGGGAGAAAACCACGTGGCAGATCACCAAGCTGGTAGTCAGATCAAGTGAAGGCTCTCAATGGACTCCCTGAGACCCATCTTGAAACACCTTCAGTAATGAATAAAACGACGAAGAATAAGTTTTTTTGCTTTTCGAATTAAATCACTTTTTCCATTCCATCAGTAACTTTTAAACAGGTACACAATAAAAATCACTCCTGAAGCTTACGCCTAAGGGTTGTAATTTCATCTCAAAAAAATCTAATAAAAAAATGTTTGCTGGTACAAATAATTTCAGCAACACACAAAAAGTTAACTTTATTTAATGTTTTTCATATTTTTGCAGTTGGTATATTTTATGCGCCAACCCATTTTTTTAAACTGTCTAATTATTTTGTTAACACTCCAACCCCACCTTCCAGAAGCGGCACGTTAATCACTCTTCCACTTGGTTGTACGATGCTTATCTGCTCATTGCCGCCAGCCACTTCAGTTACTGGCTTTGACTGTACCGTGATCTTGCGAGATCAGTGCTAGTACCTATAGTTAGCACGCATCGCTGTTTTTGCAATTATCTATTAACAGCCCTACTTATAAACGCAATTTAAATTTAATCATTGCTTAAAGTTAGCCCTGTCACTGTTTGTCATTACCCAGTGGTAAGAGATGGCAATAGTTTAAGCACTGTTTATCTTTTGACATATTTTTATAAGTAAGGCCATTAGTTATTGCTTCAATGAGCACTCACCTAAACTAAAAACACATTCCAGAGATTTATTACTTTCGACCATTTAGATGATAAAATTACTCTCAAGAACATGACCTTTAGAGCTACCAAAAAGCTTATAATATTTCTTCTTCTTGCACTTTGTGTGGAAACGGCACAATAATGTTCTCCTCTTCCATTCTCCTCTATCAGCCGTAATCTCTGTATTCGCTACTTTCTTATCCATATCATCTTTCTATTTGATTGGATTTGGGTGGATGAATTCTTTTTTTTGGGTCAGTTGAGCTATCTCTAGATCGTTTGTAACGATCTGCAGATAGCTCAACTGTTTCTTGTGTATTTTGTACATTTTGTAAATATTTGTTTAATTGTGTAAATAAATATTTTAGAATAAATATATTTTCACACTGTTCATCCAAATTTTCTTTGGCCTACCTCTACCCAATACGTCTACATTCATACTAATCACACTTAGTCACATGACCAAGAAGCTTATACAAAACAAAAAACAAAATATTACCCAATAATAAGCTATACAGTTTTGACCTTTGCATATCCTTTTACACTATCTTATAGGTATAGGATAATTTAAGCAAATAATTTAACATAATCAGTATAGCATAAAATATATTAGGTGATATCAACGTCAAAAACCTCTTAAGCCTTGCGCATATCTAAGCGATCTGCGATGGCGATCAGTGAAACGCTGTCAAATATGACAGCTATTATTTAACAGCGTTTCACTGATCGCCATCGCCATCGCCTTGATGTGCGCAGGCCTTAAATCACCCATTCGAGGGGAGGACGCGTTAACCCGCAACGGACATTGATTGACCACAGTTTGCTCATTTGGTGAGGGATTGACTACTATTGACTCTGTGACTACGTGGTTTGTAGTTGGGGTACATTCGGCAAGGGTATGAATTTAAACGAATACCTTTTACACACAACAGGGACGTTTTTCCAGCGGTTTTGCTTATGAGGATACAAAATAAAAAATTGCTCGAGAATAATCGAGAATTATGATTGAACTCTTGAAAAAATGAAAAAAACAGTGGTGCCTAAATTTACTCGCTTACTTACGCCCGTGGCTTTGCTTGTGGTATTAATAATAAAATCATTATAAGGACTTTTCATCCGAGTCCTGTTTATTTTTTTTACCCTGTGTAGAGTGCAGATGCTATTGTTTTTAATAATTGGTAAATCCTGAAGACTAAAATAGTTTTTTTATACAACTAGCAGATGGAACAAGCATTATGGCCCACCTGATGTTAAGTGGTATCCATCACCTTTAGCAAAGCATTGCATCTTAGGTCACGCACGTCAAAAACGTGCCCTACGATGCACTGCCCTGCGTCCATCAACTTGTGGCCTATTGATGTGTGTAATTCTTAGTTATTTGAATATTATAATAGTACTTAATACATGACATTACTGTGCCATTTTCAGCAAACTTTTCCATCTTATCAAATTTTCTCCATTCCCTATTACCATACCATACCATTTACGTTTTTAACCAACAATAAAATTATTCGTACCAATAACAATTAAATTTTACCACTTTTTTCAGCGTCTGTGAGATGTCAGCGGGGCTGCGGCGAGATCAAAGGCAGCGGCGCCTTTGAAGAGGGCACGGCGGCATATCAAAATAATCACGTCGTAAACGACACGTTTGGGTCTGAATATGGACATGTACAGGCAGGGGTAACATTTGACGTTGAAGTTAATAATTTTTAACACTAATTAATAAGGTTTTACTAATCGAGAAGGTGTTAAGTTTTTTATTTATGAGATTTTATGACACTTTCTCTCATATCTTATGTTTAAAAAGCTTTTTTGAAGAAATTAATCACCTAAGTTAACTTCTGTAACTTTCAAGCAAATAACATTATTTTAAACAGAATTCTAAACTCAATGATTTTTAGACACATCATGAAAAAAGCTTTTTAATACAGTTGCTCAAAAAGTGGCGTATTGCAGGGACGTATAGCGTTCGGGATGTGGGCTATTACACACGCGTGCTTTTTTTTTACCATTCCCGCACTAGTGCTTTTTCTTTCCCAACTGTCAAAATAATGTCTAAAAAGAAAAACCAACCATGAAGTTTTTACTAAAAAAATTCATCGAAGTTTTTATGATTCATGCAAATACGTATTATTTCTAAAAAGAAGCTACTAATTTGTTTCATTAACAGATTTAATGATTTGATTGAATGAGTTATGTTAGGTTTCATTTCATTTCATCTCATTAAATTTCATTTTCAATTCATTATCAATAAAAAAAATCTACTGGAGACTTGGCTGTATGGGTATAGTTCCCTTTGCCTTCCAGAATGGGTGAAGAAAAAAAAAAATCTCTGCTTATATTTTACGGTTGGCGTTGGCGCCATTTTTCAGAAATTTTCTTTGCGAGTTTATTTGTTTGTTGCACAAAATGAGTAATTTGGACCCTAGTTTTTTTGAATTAACACCACCGGAACTCAGTATAGGTAATTGCACAAAATGCTTCGGAGAACATTTTACCGGAAAAGTCAAAAAGTCGCTACATGCATACATACGACGAACTTATTGCGTGGAGAGAAGAGAAAAAAGCAAATGGTATTTTTATTATTTTATTAAATTGCTTAATTTTTTCGCAACTGTATTAAAAATAGTCGTTCAGTACACGTGCGGAACCGTCATTGCAACTTGTTCCGACTGTCAACCCTCGCCTTCGGCTCGGGTAGACATTTGTCGGAACTCTTTGCAATGACAGCCTTCCCGCACTTGTAATGAAATATACTATTGTGGGTTCAATCCCTTACCAAGGACAAACATTTTTGTTGCGAGAGATTTTTTTTTGTATCATACAAATGTCATGATGATGTACGGATTTTCAGTTGTACCTTTGGACTGCGAAAGGTATTACTGAAAATCCGTGATATCTGCCTTACCTCTTTGCCATAGAAGCTGTTTTTTCATTCAATTTTGGAAATTTGCTAAATAAATCAGTACACTCAGATATTTTAATATTTTTTAAAACAGCGAGGACTGAAACCAGCTTTATCATAAAAAACTCTTATACAAGGTGCAGTTTTGAACCTGCAAAACATTTCAGGAGGTTGTTAGGAGACTCGTAAATAATCATATAACAATACGATACCAAGTCAATAATCAATAATACTTTTTCTTTTCGATTTTTCAATTTTATTGATTTTCAGAATAACCCTCTTCAAAAAAACAGAATCACCCATGTATCGCGTGTCATGTCACTGTGTGCGTGAATGCGATGACCAGTGACGTCAGCCTGTACGAGTCTCCCTCCGTCCACATTTCTATGAATCGAACGCGGCACTACGTTAAACTAAAATGAAGGTCGTTGCTATGGTTACGGGGAACCCCGCGATTCTCGTCATACCGCATTTCGATTTAGACTCGAAAATCTGTTACTGCGCATCGAAGGTTCAACCAACGTGCCGCGACCTGTACAAGTTGTTGTAGCAACAGCAACTTATAGCAAATAATTTTACCTTAGATGTAGTTCGAATTTTTAACTGTATGCAGCTCACTGCATGGAGTGCCAGTGAATCTCGCAGGGCGACTGCGTATCAGACCTCAACAAACCAGTTACTTGATAACACGATACCCATTTGTTATTTGCTAATTGTCCGACCGTACGGCAGGGCTGTAAGGTCGTTGACCCGTACCGACCCGTGTGGTACCTAACGACTGTCCGAGAGCTACAAATCAGTTCGAACCAAAGGCTTTAATTAAGTGCTTACCGAAACACGGGATTTCAATGATGACGTTGCCGATTGGGGAATAACTCCGCGAACATTTCGATGGCTCGAGATACATTGTCTCCACTGATGGCATACCTACAAGCGGACCATCTCCACCAACTCTACATTGGAGTATTAGTCCGTCATCTTTACAATTAGGTAGTAGGTACCTATCCCGACCGTTAATCGAAGGCGCACTTGAGGGGCGGAATTTGCAAGCGTATGCACATACCGGCGTCATCAAATACACTAATAAATTGACCCGATCGATGCGTTTGCGATGGCCGCGGGGGCGTGGCGGGGTGGCGGGGGGGAGGGAGCGGCCGGTGGTTGGTGCTTTGGTTTGGATTTATGAAAGAAATGTCGGTTGCGTTTGTTTGTGTGTGTGAAAGCGCAGTTTAAGGACACGTACAGATTGGTCGCGTTTTAAAAAGGGGAGTTCACACTTACCGATTTACGTTAATAAGAATAAAATGAAAAAAAAATACCTGCCCATTTTATTGTTGATTCGGGTCGAGAATCACTAACATAATTACCTCCTAAAATGTTTTGCAGATCCAAAACTGCACCTTGTATTTTTGCGCAAACTGTACCCACTAGTGGTGCCATCTATCAAATCTAATGTAGCACTAAAATGAACGACCAGTGGGGAGCTGGCCATAAATAAATATGATGATTTATTTCGCGTGCTTATATTCCTTCTCTCCATGAATTATTCTCTTAATGTTTTTTTTCTTCTCTTCCACCAGTTTCCTTTCAAAACAATATCTAAAATTAACGCCTACCGTTGACATTTGGATGGGTGACCACTAGCGAAATTTTCCATACTATGAGACCGTGTCTTTTTAGAATATTAAAAATTTTTGAACCCTTTCTTGGATGCAAATAATTCTTATTTTATTTGATGTAGCTATTATAAAATATGTCTACTCAATATTAATAATTATAAGCATAGCTGTAAATCATTTGCAATAAATTATGTTGCTCGACAGATAAAGTTAAACGCAAACATATTTATATTAAAAATCATGTTTATTTATTACATTACATTTTTATGTTTAAATCAAGGAAATAAATCGTTTTGATGAATGTTTTAAAGTTATTTATGATTAATTATTTTTAGATAGCCGAACACGACCTTACGCACCTAGTAGGTAGTGTTTAGCTCACTTTTGATTTTCTAACTTATTTTGAGTACTCATCCTTTTTAATTGATAATTTAGAAATTTGAACTGTTAGGTATTATAACAAATAATTGCAAAATTATAAACATCGTGACAGTTCATTAATTTTTATGAATGCAAAGTTGATGAACCTTATTTATTACAAACTGTTAAAACATGCAAATTAAAGTCGTTTAACTTTTAATATATTTTCTTAATTACATTCATTCATATTCATACTCAAAATGTGCATTTATTTATTTGGCACAAATTCAAAAACCGAATAACTATGACTATTAAAATACCTAAAGAATAAAGCCCACGCCACACGACGATTAATTGCTGTAAAACATTCCCGCTCGAATATGGAGGCGTCAACGAATGGCGCGAGTACCCCAAACATTGCTCATAATATTTCAACGGTAGTAAATGCAGCAAGTAACGTGATGTATGGCGACAGACAGACAGATAAATTGCTTATAATTTATTGTAGTGGAAGCCGCAATAGTCCTAATTACGCGACGTCGCACGCTCGCTGACTAATGGTTGGTGGCGAAATAAAATGGTTTAATTGTATTTTATGATGAACGCTGTTTACCTGTTTTTGTAGGTTATAGCTTAGATAAATCTTTGGTCTACGTTATGTTTTTGCTGGATTTTATAAGGATACTTATAAGGGTAGAACCAAATTCACAGCTAACTTAGTTGATCAAATTACCTAGAATTAGCTGAGGTATATATTTATTTTATAAATGTTATCAGAATTTAATAGGAAGGTTAAATAAAAAACAGGTATGAAATTAAATATTTACGTATATTTTTTTTTCGCTTTATGCCTTTTAACAGTATTTATGTGAACAGGGCAATTTGCAGATAATCGTGACTCATAATGATTCATTAAACACACGTGTGTATATATATTGTATATACGCGTCCTACTTCCTCAATTATCTGTGTAATAAATTCTATGATATTAATTTTAATTTCAAACAGTGTTCTAGAACATTAATTTGATGTTATATAAAAGTAAAGTGCCAGTTTTGCAAGCATACAAAGTTAATTTAAGTATAAATTGTATTAAAATAAAGTGAGATTCATTTATCATCTAATTATCAAATGAAAGTTGAACAATTAAAGAGTTTGAATAAAATCGCGGTAACAATCCTCATCTTTACAGACATGATTCTACTCACTTTGACATAGAACCATTCAGTCATAGCGCTCCTTAAATATAAGTTACAAAGATATGTGATCGTTCAATGTGTCACCAAAATATTAAAAAAGTACAAACACAAATAACAATCTTCACTAACGCAACAACTTAAAGCTAAGAAATAAAATTACAAACTACAGATTTGGTACATAAAAATTTGTTTATACTAGTAAATTTAAAATCCGCGTCGAGACGGACCAACAAGCGTTCGGTGCACTAATTATTATGAATATTACGATAGAGATCACAGCTGTCACGGCCCTCGCGAGCAGTTAAACGTCCGTCGATGATATGACCCGACTAGAACCCCGAGACACTACACTATATTCACACGCACTCGGTTTGAACGTCCCTCGGCACTGGCGTTAGCGTTCGGCGCCCCCTTTCTTGGTTGGGTGGAGCGCCGATGGTCCTCACGGGTGCAGCGCTCGTGGTCCAAACAGTGGGTACGAAGGGAAGTACGCAGCCAGGGACGGATGCGGCGGCATCGGAAACGGCAGCGGAGGTGAAGATAACATATGAGAAGCCGGTTTGCCGTACGGGTGGAAACGAGGTGTCAATGGCGACAAAGGAGGCGTCGGATACGTGCGCTGTAATAACGGATGCGTCGCACTCAGCATCGACAAACTAGGGCTTGACTCGCCACTAGCAGTATGCGATCGCAAATGTTGCAAAAGCTCATCAGAAGAAGAAAACCGCTTTCCGCAATATGCGGAATCACCTGCCATCCAGCTGCAAACGTAGGGCAGTTGAGACGCCGCTGCTAAAGCAGCTAACTGTGCATGAGCGTAGGCAGCTGCAGCCGGATGACCAGCCGGGATAGAGAAAGGCATTTTGGCATGGTCACACTGCGCGCACCCAGCGGGACACGCTGCAGATTTGAGCAAATGTGAGCTGAGTGAGCAACCCGTGCAGTATGGATCCCGACAAATTCCCAAATCACTTCCTGGAGCTTTCATCCTTGCATAAGCAAGATAAGGATTCAATCCGTTTTTAAGAGCGTGATGTTGCGCTGCCATCAGGCTGCTTGTCATCAAGTCCATACCGAGTGGGAATCCAGATGGAGTTAGACCACCAAGAAAGGCTGAAGATGTAACTGGTACGCTAGGTTTGAAGCTTGAGGGTTCTTTGGTGTCTGCGCTAGTAGACGTAGGTGTGTAAGGTAACTTGGATGCGGTCGATCCACTAGGTGATTTGGTCGGAGCTGGTGAGTGAAGTGGACTCGACCTCTCTTCTGACTTTTCAGAAGGGGTTTTGCGATGCGCTGGGGGAGGAGTCCTTTGAGATGAAGAGCTTTGGTTGCTGCCGCATCGAACCTGGACGGGAGTAGTCGAGGCGCTCCCCTTAGACGACATCGGTGATTTCCCATTCACGGATGATCTATCTCTTTCTTCCGGAGTTCTAGTCTTTTCTCTCGCAGTCAGGCACGATTCGTAGGGCTTGAAGCTGGGCTTGTTGTCCATGTGTATTTTGTTCTCATCGTACTTCTTGCTCGCTTTTTCAGCCGCTGAAATCAGCTTCGGGTTCGGCGAGTCAGCACCAATCGCGCTGCAGGTCTGCGCCAGGAGTGCCAGTGGACTCTTTTTCGCGTCGAGCTGCAACAAAGAGATTTATGAAATGAAACGTCGGGTTGAGGTTACGGGACTTGCGAGTGACGGGTGTACAAAGGCAGTGGGGGTGAGGTCGCGGGGTGCGGGAGGCAGGGTCCAATCACGCGGCCGACGCGCCATTATCCGCGCGTCTGGCACCCGTCGGCTCCGCTTGACATTTCACTCGCTCCCGCATGATGTAATCTCGCAGTGAAAAGGGCAATTTGTGCCGCTGAATTTGCGGCGCGCCTGAACTTGTGGCGTTGTCACGTCTATCGCCGCGAGTGACACGTCACAATGACTGTTTGGGGAAGTGATTTTTGTCTTTATTTGCCCGTAACTAGTAGATTAACTAACTAAACAAAAAGCTTATCAGAATCTTGTTTGAATGAAAGATAATGGGTAAGATTTTATTCAGCGAAACTCTTTGTCTAATGCTGTAATTTTACGTTTTGACATAAAAATAATTCAATTAGGACTCCAAAACACCAGTTTTAGTGAAGCGTATTTATTATTATTTCATTTAAAGTATTGAGCCAGTTTGGTCACTATTAAAAATTCTTGAAAGCTTGATTTTTAAAGGTTGATCTTTTAAGATCAGATTGTGACCAAATCAATTAGCTAAAATTATAATAGTAGTCAAATTAAAATGAAAAGCTTGTTCCAAGAAAATGAACTCCAATAAAATTTCATATTACTCATGAATCTCACGTCAAAAATAATGAATGAGTAATTTGCAGATGACATTTATTTCATGAACATAAGATAAATTACGAGCATCTGCTACTGGTAGTACCTAACTCATATTGCCTACCTACTGTGTTGCTATACATGATTATCTATCGCTTTTCCCGAGCTGTAGAGTACTCCTATTACATAATTATTTAAGTTTCTAGTGTTTTAATTTCTAGTAAAGCCTTGCGCACCTCAAAGAATCTAAGACAAGAGTTCTTACCTATTTTACTGTTTGGCTTGATCGCCACCGCAGAACGCTTAGATGTATGCAGGGCTTAAAGGCCTGCGCACACCTAGTTCGCTGGCGGTAGCGATCAGTGAAACGCTGTCAAATATCGCTGTCAGATTTGAGATTTGACAGCGATATTTGACAGCGTTTCACTGATCGCTACCGCCAGCGAACTAGGTGTGCGCAGGCCTTAAAATATTAGACGGTGTCTTTGTGACAACTATTGTCAAATTTAGATCATAACAATTGAACGTAAATCCACTTATAATAATGTTTCAGCCGTAGAACTATGCCAACCCAATAGTACTCTCATTCACGCGTTGTAAAACTGATCGAAATTCAAAATTAGAAGAAATTTGTTCGACCAAAGAGTTTTATAATCTCTTTGAAATAGTTTCTAATCTACTAGTTAGGTGATTTTACTGTATTGCATATTTGAAATGAATCATTCTGAATGCTAACCAAGTTACTCGTATCACAATCACTTTTCTATAGTAATTTTCATAAACAACTTACTCTCTATGCTGTTCACTAGGTATCATCAATTTGCAATTTTACTTCCACATCATTTGGATCATTGCCAAAGTCATTATTTAAAATTCTTATCTTAATTAATAGCTTGTAAAATTATCTTGCTGTATATTTTATCATGTTTAAGCGACACTTATTAATTTGTATTTATAGCTATTTTGGGTGCCTGTTTTATTCATACGTTTCTAAGACAAGTTTTTCTTAGAAGTTTCTAATTCATTCATTCTTTTTCGCTTGAAATAAGTTTGGCAAATATGATTTAAACTCAACAATATTTTAAGCTGTTCATATATATTACTGTCTGGGGAGACGATTCACCTATCTTGAATGAAATAAATACAACGTACATTGCAAAACAGATAAATTAATGCAATGTTTTACGTTCAATCAAGTATTTTATCAAGTGATTCGTTCCCACCGAAAAAGCTATTAGATTGCGACTACAAGTACTAAGCAATGTATGAAAATATCTTTATATTATAAAAACGCTGTTTAATGGCAAATCTTAGGTTCAAGTGACCTGAAAACTTCATCACCATAATTTCCTAATAGTGATATAAAGAAAATTAACCTTCCCTACAATCATGGTGTACAACATTCTTTAACAATGACTTCAGTGGCATCCAATTAATTTTGAATATAGGTCAAAAAGTGTTCCATTTCAGTGCAACATGTGGGGTAGGTATGACCGAACAAGCGTGAACTGAAATTTGCATCAATTACAGAACAATTATGTTGTGTTCGTATTCAATTACTGAATGTCATTGGGTTAATTCAATCTTATTTTACACGTTGAAAGAATTTTTTGGCTTTTTGTACCAACAGCGCTCTTTTGTTTGGCTTCCGGCTGTAAATTCAGTTTTCCTTTGTTGTTCTTTTTCCTTGTTATCAATAGAAGTTTTTTTTTCTAAGTTAAGGTTTGTACTTTGACTAAGAAAGTACGTTCTTAGTCACCTATAAAGTTAAAAGCTAACTAATGTGAATTAATTGAAACTTCTCAGTTGTTAAATTTAAGACTTAAAATCTGTGGGTTTTTTGTATGCTCCGTTGTCAAACTTATAATAACAGAACAACCCCCTGAAAGTAATGAAAACTTCATCTTCCAACTCACCGTAGTGGGCAACGGCGTCAGGTAATCCGGTCTCAAATACTGATTGCTTGACGTGAGCATGTTGCTCCACAGTATCAAATCCTTTTCCAGCTTAAAAAAATATCCACACACTGAATAATAAACACTTCACAATGTCAGCACATAATTCCATTCACGGGTGCGTTCGCGGAGCGGTGCGGTGTGACGTGCGACTCTCGCGGCGGACGGGCTTCCACTGAGCCGTGACGAGCCCCCCTCCTCTGACACCTTGTCACTCGTCGCCGCGCCATTTTTGCATTCTGTGTACTTTGCGGGAGCTTTGCCATCTTATCCCCACCGCTGTTTGACACCCCGTTTGTCGCTTCCCTCTCGCTCGCACGCGGGAAAAATTAAAGCGCTTTCCGCGAACGAGACGTTTTGATGAAAGGATTAAATAAAATATGCAACGCACAGTCAAAGGCGCCTGGCGTTACTCCGACAGAGATGCATTGCTCGGGAAATTGAATAGCGGTGGAGTGGTGGTTAGTAATAATTTAGTTTTAGCGCGTTTTAGCGTCGGGCGGCGTGGGTGTTGACTTTATCCGTGTTAATGTAGGTCATGCCTTTTGTGCAATTTGTTCAGCGGTAATTTCATCGTTGACAGGTTAATGAGTGTGTTCAGGTTGCGTTCGCGTTCTTTCCGAAGAGATTGCATAATGCTCAGGTAGAAATGTGAATGACTAACTTTCTGCTTTATATCGTAAAGTTGGGTTTTGTTTGAGCATGGACCACCAACTTAGTTTATGGCTTTTAAAGATAGTATTTGTTCTTCGTAAACAAATGATCGTAATACCTTAGTCATTGCGATTTCCATAATCCCAACGAAACTTTTGTGGAAACCATGTGAATACAATGGTATATTGCTTAACAATGGTATAATTAGGCTTATCTCACTTAACTATTTTGTTATCTTTGTGCTTTTGTCTATGAGATTTTTATTCTATTCACGTTTTATATTTTTTAAAGAGTCTTATTTTGTTACCCTAATAATTGTTTAGTTTAGTACCTACCGTTTAAAAAGTATAATGCGTCTTTAAATAAAGTAATCAATTCCTAGTAAAGGTTAAACTCACTATTGTATTGAAGTTGAAATATTCGTTTTTCTAGTATTTCATACTAAGTTTTTTGCTATGAAATACTTTGGATGTGGCTTGGATGACTTACTTTTAAAATTCATTTTCTGTAATTTAAACTCAAAAATCTGTCATAATTTCCTGTGCACTACATAAGGTCCGCGCACATCTAGCGCGTTGGCGATGGCGATCAGTGAAACACTATCAGATATCGCTGTCATATTTGACAGCGTTTCACTGATCGCCATAGCCATCGCACTTGATGTGCGTTAGGCTTTAGTACTCCTTGCGTTGACATAAAAAGGCAATGGCGATGGCGATCAGCAGAAACGCTGTCAAATATTGACAGCGTTTCACGCGATCGCCATAGCCATCGCCTAGATGTGCGTAGGCCTGTAGTGTTATTTACTAGCCTGACAAGTAGAATTCGGTGGCGCTCTAAATAACCAATTTAAAGAATGCAGACACATCCAGCCGCGGGCAGACAAACGCTTCAAACGAAGCGAGAGACGCCAACTAGGGCTGTCACTGTCACCCATCACTCACAATGTATTAATTTTACAATAAAAATAGGCTTCTCATAAAGTTTAATCTTAAAACCTAAGTAAGAATATTTTAAATTCTTATAAAACAGAGCATAATATTTTTTGGCCACATGGTGGAAGAAAAACATTGTGCGGAACCCCACCTTTAAATTTTAAGGTCACCGGTTTAATTTCAGTCCTGTACTTATGGTTTTTTTTATTCTATGGACGCAATGCTAAAAGAAAACATTGTGAAGAAACCCGCGGCTTACTCAGCCTTTCTTTACTTATATACTTATTCACCATGTCTTTGTGGATTACTACCAGCACTCAGCAGGTCACGTGGAACTGGCACCTAGACTCACTTAGTTTTAAGACATTTCAAACTGATCCTGGATAATACACCTGAATAAAAGAATTTGGCTTTGAAGTCGCAACCCTACCGGGATCAAAGCCACCGCGCCGGCTACCGTCCATCGGTCACGATAGATCTCGATCTGACGTCACTGTTACTCATTCCACGTCACGTCCGCCATGATTGATGCATGTAATGTCCGCCTGTCATGCTTTATGTACGAACTTGTACTAACATTCTCTTCTTCTTTTATTTTATGGCTTCGGTGTTGAAGCCTGTTTATGATGACATAATTTTCATAGTTTACATCAAAATTTCTAAAATTATAGTTTTTACAATACTTTAATTGTTCTTTAAATTTTCAAAAAAAATTAAGGTTTCATAGCGTTTTAAACGACTTTAAATAATAAAGAAGAAGGCTTTCAAGTTAGTTTTTAAAAGTAGTGACGATGAAAATATTCTGTCAGTTTTACTTCCTAGAAACTTATTTCTACATAAAAACTGTTTCGAAACCTTTCCTTTTTTAGAAAATCTTAACTTTTATATTCTCTAAAATGAAAAAAGTGTCACGTTTGTTTAAAAACTACAAAGCTTTAAAACTAAGCCAGGACAGAGGTTTATTCTAAAACAAGCCATTGGCAAGCCTCTTACCATTCCGTGTGCGATTCGTCTTAATCTACGTATCTGCACCGGGATTACCCGGGTGTAAGCTTTGGGTTTCCCGAGAAGTCACCACCGTCACTAAGTGTCTGCTTTTTGGTTACCGTAAATTATAAAACTCAACATCCTAATTAGTGTAAATAATATAAGTTAAAAAAACTTGAGGATCCAGCTTCATAGCCAAACTGCTGAACCAATTTTTATGAAATTTCTATGGAACCAATCAGGGAGTTTATCATTCCAGTTTTTTTTTTAAATAAATTTACTCATGCTTGACGAAGTAATGTGATAACAAAAAATACAACTGAATTGAGAGTCTTTATTATTGAAAGTCAGTTAAAAAATAATCATCTAAAATCTAAACTAACCTCTAAGAAGTACAATGTAAAACCAAATCAACCCACGCCACGTCGTTCCACAGGTCGCAATAAAAAGGTGATTATGAATCACGTTTACTTTGGCTCATCGTTTCCTGGCTGTGTGATGATGGATGGAGCGACTTAGCCAGACATCAGCCGACCCCTGTTTATGCACTTATTGTGGAGGAAAGCGATCATAATTCATAATGGACGTGGCTCAAGTGCTGGGTGCAGGCGGAATTCAAAAAGAAATACTTATTATTTCATTTGTATCTCAGGTTCACTTTGAAACGCGTTAAAGCTAGGTGAGTCTAGATGCCAGTTCCACGCGACCAAATCTAAAAGAACAGGCAGTAAACTACGGTTTGGTTCCTACCGCTTTTTGAAGGAACCTTTTATAAAATGTAAATAAAAATAGCAGTGAAGTTCCAGTGTGGTGCCACTCCTACTTAGTGAGACGTAGACAATACACTATCAAAAGTTTTAAAGATAGCCTCTACCTTTGTTATTAGTCTTTTGGCTATGTTTTAGGCTACTTTTTGAAGACCCCGAACCAAAGATCGCTCGTTGGAAGGTCATTTTTTTTTGTTAAAAACATACAATTCAACTTTGTACTCACACTGGTGACCCCGACACATTAGCTTTTTATATCCTTAGAAATTTCACCACCTCATTCGGCGATTTGAAGAAAATGTTGGTTGTTATCAACAACAGCAGTTTTAAAATTTTATTTAAACACAAAAAACCTATCGCTGCGCTCATAACTCGAACCAAATCAGCAAACTTGAAGCTCATTAGCGGAAAGACAATCAATCATGAAGAACGTGCGCTACCAAACTGCTGGAACTATGACGAAGTGCTTACTGGAGCACAAACTATTATTAGCTATTTTGAAATTGCAAAAGAAAGAACATTAGGCTGGTAACGATTGGTGTGGATCTGCAGGCATAGATGTTTATTCCTCTGACAAATAGTGCACTGACAGACCTGCATAATAGACAAATCTTTGTGCAACACCTCTCTAGCACAGGCAAGTTAGTATACCATGAATGCAAAGCTTCCATGCGACTCCTCAGTAGGCTCATTCTAAGTTTTATCAGTTTTACGTAGCGTATAACATTAGTTCACGCAATCCGGCCAGGAGCACTCATCGTTTCTACATAACAAAATCAGGGGCCTTATTCTCGGCTCATCTCGGATCATTTTGCAATTTTATTTTGTAGTTTCTTTTCGAAGAGAGAACGGATGATTTCCTTGAGAAATTCATCGACGACCTCATCGTAGAAGCCTTGACAGATATGATATACGGAAAACGTAGAAAAAGTGCGGGGTCGTGCAATGCCAATGTGTATTCAAGGGACATTGAAAATCTCGGTCGGCCCGAGAATTAGGCCCCAGGGCTAAAGACTACGCTAACGGTAAATCATTTTACGTGGAGCTTACGACAAACTGCTGTTAAAATTTAGAATAAGCCCTCAGGATACAACAAGACGAGTGCAATCCTATCGCGTCGCGAGTGTTCGTGTCAGCGGCGCTATCGCCGGAACCCAGCGCTGACTGCTCCTAGAGATCTTCAGCTTGGGGTACTGGAATGGATAGAGATGGCAGATCAAACGTTAATTAACGACTGGCAATTTACCTTTGTGGAACAGCTGAGACGCAAGCGGGGTTGATTCTCGTGACATAAATGATTGCATAACCGGTAAAAGTTGGTTTTGACTCGGGTGGGTTTGAAAGCGAAGGATCCTGGTTTTTGCCGAATTGCTATTATTGAATATAACTGGGCTGAAAGAATGATGATGCCTGCTTTACCAAATATTCTGCCTCCAAGAGTCCGCTATTTGCTTTATTGCCTGTAATAAGTAAGCTGTCAAAAAATACTGCAATGTCTAAAATTTTACCCTTGTGCCACAAACCAGTAGAATACCCTATCGGTAAAAACGAGAGAGAACTGTAAAAGCATTGTTCTTGATCAGCCTGAAGATACCCAATGCTGGACATAGGCTGAAAGTGCTGCAGCTGTTCTATCCTGACTTATTTCGGTATTCCGTAGAAAGATTAGGACTCTACTATGGCATTAAGACTTTAACACATCAGGCGATGGCGATCAGCTGAAACGCTGTCAAATATGACAGTAGTAGCAAGTTTTTACTGCGCGGCCGACAGAAGACCAGCGTTAGTAGCTAGCCAACTGACTTCACGCTGAGCCAGAGGCCGTTTTTCAGCTCTTGGCTCTTTACTCTCTTGTAGGTATATGCATTATCAATTTAAGGTACACGCTATACATGCGTATAGCGTGTACCTTAAATTGATAATTTTCTGAAATAAATGTTTTCGTTCTTATTTCCGTAGCCAGGTCTAGATGTTGCTAGGTGAGCGGGCCACTCTCAGCGCCGGTAAGTGGGTGTCCACATGACACGGTGCATTACAGCTACTTATGTATTTGTGCAACTTCACGATGTCGTATTCACAAACTGGCTGTTGATGACATATTTTACTTTATTTACGAGTATTTCAGCATAAATTTAATCGTATTCGTAAGATAAGTTGTTTTATACAAATTTGATGGAACAAACAGGTGGTAACCATCGCCTATAACAAAGCATTGTCTCGTAGTTCACGCGCGTCAGGAACGTGCCCTACGATGCATTGCCTTGCACCTACCCCCCCTCTCTTGTTTATGTTCGATTTTGTCCATCCCAAGTTTGCCTGGTAGAGATCGCTGTTAGCGATAAGGCCGCTCATTGTTTTACTGTGAATTATTATTTTTTCAATGCTCATACTCTGAAAGTAGGTCTGAAGTTGCCTGAGGGGCCTTATTGAAAGTAATACTTTCAGCCCTAGGGAGAATCGCTTTCTACTGACAGCTGTCAAATTATAAAAAAAAACAAGTTCTATTTTATTCAACCATGTTCCCACTTTCTAAAGTCTTTCTAACTGCAAGGAGGTTGTTGAACCAAATTCCAACTTTTGACGTGATAACGTCTTATAAATCGATGGAGCCGGCTGCACGCACGAAAAAACATGACTCATGCGTCGTTACGTCGTTTCGTCGTTCCATTTACCTGAGCCCGAGCCCGGGTCGGGTAATGGGTAAGGGTAAATGAGGGTAAGGGTAAATGAGGGTAAGGGTAAGGGTTCGGTCGGGTTTCGGGTCCGGGTCCGAGAGTCCGAGTCCGAGTCCGCGAGTCCGCGAGTATTTTCTTATGACGTTATCACGTTCAACTATCGTCAGTAAACCGACTTTACAGACAACCGATTTTTTATTCAGCAAGTAGGTTGGAAACCATTACAACGGTAAGAAGTTTAAGCCTCGGCCTACCTCCATGTTGCTTTACCCTATACACAGGGTCCATGTGATACTGACTTACACCTAAGAACAATGTATGTACCTAAACTAAACCATGTTTATGTAATAAATGTATTGAGTATTGAGTTTAAAAAGTCTAATTAGAGCGCAATGTAAAATTTAAATTTAAATAAACCCGTCTCGGGACTCAAAAAACGTGATTTTCAACACTCAGGTAACAATGTGTGCTGTATTCCTATATGTGTCATAGTAATCAATAAAGAGTTATATATCTATCTATCTACCTCCTATTTCATGCCCATAATAAATGTGAAAGTCACATCTAGTTTGGATATTTCTGGTTTTCTGGTGCTCATAGCCTAGCTTTAATTTTTATTCTTAAGTTTACTGGTGTGAGGTATAAAAAGCAGCCAAGTGCGAGTCGGACTCGCCCATGAAGGGTTCCGTAGCACGACGAACTACAAAAACCTTTATATTATGTTACTTGATGTAACATAATAAGGTTCTTGTAGTTCGTCGAAAGGTAAATTGCGGTTTACGGTTTATGACGTATAAAAAAAAAACTACTGACTAGATTTCGTTCAAACCAAAAATCGTTGGAAGTTTGCATAGTAATGTACAACATATATTTTTTTTAGTTTTATCATTCTCTTACTTTAGAAGTTAGAGGGGGGGGGACCAACTTTTTTCCACTTTGGAAGTGTCTCTCGCGCAAACTATTCAGTTTAGAAAAAAACGATATTAGAAACCTCAACATCATTTTTAAAGACCTATTCATAGATACCCCACACGTATGGGTTCGATGAAAAAAAAATTTTTGAGTTTCAGTTTTAAGTATTTTATAGTTTATAGTTTTACCCCCGAAATTTATAGTTTTTTTTTTATTTTTATGTAAAAAACTTAATGCGGTTCACAGAATACATCTACTCGCCAAGTTTCATCAGTCTAGCTCTTACGGTTTCGGAGAAAAATGGCTGTGACATACGGACGGACAGACAGACAGACAGACAGACAGACAGACAGACAGACATGACGAATCTATAAGGGTTCCGTTTTTGCCATTTGGCTACGGAACCCTAAAAATGAACAACCGAATAAAAATAATGCCTAATATTGCCATTGATGACCTTCTCAAGGCGTTGCCGTTGTCATGGCTACAACTTAGCACGCATGTTCTGTAGTAAACTTTGGAAAATGACTTAATTTCCAAGCTTTTACCTTAAATATACAAGTTTACTTTTATTTACCTTTCATATAATAATAATAATAATATAAAAACTTAAAAATTAAGAAAATAAATTAAATATCTGAATAATAATATCATTTATACAATGCACATTACAAAAATGCACATGACAACTATAAAATGCACATTACAAAAATGAAACAGCTAAGGTCCATAGTTAATAAATATACATATACACATGAAAATAAAATGCTTTACCACCTTTTAAAAAAGTAATAAACTTTCCCCAAGGCTACACAAAATACTAGCTAGAATTTACAGGGTAGTGTACCCCGGAGGGTGAAAGGGGTAGTTTTTACCCTGAAAGTTGTTAATTTCCTGCGCCGCGGGCTGAGCTCTCTAGCTCGAATTGTTTTCTTTGTGCTTTCAGCTGTTTTGTTTCGGTTGGAAAAGGCAATTAGTTCTTTTGATGCGTCGGTAGTTTGAAGTTACTTTGTCAATTCAATGATGTGTTTGAAAATTATGATTCCTTTGCAACTGTTTGCGATTATTTATACTGGTGTGTATCTCTATGTACATAAATGTATTTCATAATAAAATATCTTTTGAATCATGTACGTTTAGAAAGTGTAATAAATATTTTATATCAACAATCACTGTATGTAGATTTAAGAGGGGTCAGAACACATCTATTTGTTTTCAAAAATGAAAAAATTAACGGCCTCTCACTGCATATATTTTTTAATTATTTATTAATCAAATTGTAAATTATATTCAATTACCAGTATATCTTGTTAAATAAAATTACCTATTTACAAAAAATCCCAGCAAAACCTCAAATCTTAGCTAAGACATCCCTAATAAGCAATTAGGGGACGCCGAGGACATGTGGGCCGTTGCCGGTGATATTAACCACAGCGCAAATGAAAGAATAAATGTTGTTTGTTGACCGCCATTTGTGAACGCCTGCGGGGAATGGCTCTGACTGCGGAAGAAAAACATTCTGACACCATATTTAGGAAAAGATAAGAAAAAGGTTTTTGTAATAGACAGAACAAGGCTGATAATTATGTTATTCTTCTGGTACTGTCAACATCTTTATGAAGCGACCACTTAGCAACAGGTGGGTCATATTCTTAAGTGCCGTCGTGGTGGTATAAAAATATATAATAATAAATAAAAACTTTATAATTCACATCATGATCCATAGTGGTTAGTTACTAACTAGTAGTAGTAAGTAACTAGGAACATTATTACTAGACACACATTGTTAAAGTACCTACCTATATTTCCGAAAAAAAAAAGATCACTAAAACGCGTCACATTTTTAAAAGGTTTACTATGCTAAAGACGTGACAAGTTTCTACTAGTAGCATTTACGCTTTATTTTTTAATACGCAATAAACTAATACTATTTGTATTTATTCCTGCTACTTATTGATATATTTAGAATTTCATCCAAATCATTTAAGCTTTTGACCACATCAATAGGTGAATTAGACAGCGAAAAATAAATTTTTAAGCCGCGGAATTATCAACGCTATCTCACATTCACATCCATAGACAATTTGTTACCACAGAGTAAATAAAGCGATGCAATAAACAAATATAGGTTTTCCCCTCGTTCGTGCTCTTTCAGAGATGGTGGGGATTACCACTATCAAGCGTTGCCAAGAGATTTTGTTGATAGTGACGTAATGTTGTACGAATGAGAGAACAGGGGGGCAATTCTAGACCAGTGACTTTTTTGTCACGGTAGATATTTATCACAAGAACTGTCAAATTTAAATAGACATGACATTTTCAATAGATATCGTATTCCAGCAATATCACTATAGACATTTATCGAGCGAAAGCCGATAGATATGTGTCGAGTGGTGAGTAGTAGTCGACATTGACATCTCTATTATACTTTGGGTGACTTTGGGCTTTTTTTTTCTTTTGGTCCTTGGAGCAGGCTAGAGTACCAAGACCATACCACCTAGTCTTACTTTTTGATAAAAAGTCAATGATGTTTACTTGTTTGTAGGGGATACAAGTTGGGAGCGAGAACGCGAATAATGCTTTCTCATAAACCTACAATAAGTGAGGAGTGATTGAATTTAGCTCGTAGGTACTTAGTAATTATTCAATGGCGCAGTTAGAAGAGCAGTCAATCAGACAGTCAACGTCTATACTTGTATCCGGGGTTCAAGCTTCGAGAGAAATATTCTTTTTGCATTGAATGGCCATCTAGTTGTTAACCTTTGAATAAAAAAGTCATCGGAGTCCTTCTCTTGAGTGTAATGATCCTGAATAACATATCTACAACACTTAATAGACAACTGACTATAGACTACAAACAACAAAGTTTACAGTTTTATGGTACCTACATAACGTTCCGTGTGTTTCCGGAATTAATTATTGTAACTAACATTTTGTGCGAAAAGTCCATTGATTACTATCTAATGAAAATGAATCTATTATATACAACAACAAGAACGCATTATAAACGCCGTTTAATAGGAAATGTGTTTATTTGAAGACAATAATAAAGTAAGTGCTATCGAACTATTCTATCGATAGAAACGGAACGTAGATAAACATGAACAACAACGGGATAGTCTGTGGAAGTTCTAAGAATGAACCTTCTTTCTGACATCTCTAAAGTAAAAGTCTAACGTAAAAGTCTAACGGTGGCTAGAATACGCATTTTAGCGCGGTTCGATATTATCTTCGACAAATTTGGTGATATGACACTGCTTTCGCGACATTTCAAATCTCTATTTCGAGCGTAAATCTCTAAAAGTCTAGAATTGGCCCCCTGAATAGAAATAGATAAATTAAATAATGAAGCGGGATACCCCATTTTTTTGTATAAAAAATCGGTTGTCTGTAAAGTCGGTTTACTGAAGATAGTTGATCGTGACAGCGTCATAAGCCACAATTATCGTTGCTATAAGCAATTGACACCACATTCACTTTTCACTGCACTTCATGCTTGACAAAAACATGTAAATGTATTATTGTATAGCAGCTGTCCACGCGGACGCATCGCTCACTCAAGTAGGAGAGAGACAGATGTCGAACGCTGCCGAACGCTTTGTCACTCATTCCGCGCTCTCGCTTGCACTTCAAGCCTTAAATGGAACGCCTCACAGCGAGGTAACGCTGCATGAGTCATGTTTTTTCGTGCGTGCAGCCGGCTCCATCGAATTATAAGACGTTGTCACATCAAAAAACTATGTACCTAACTAGTTCCAACCATGCATAAAGGAACTGACAAAACTTTACGGCTTTGTTGCTTTACTACTGAGTGAGTGATTATTACAGAATTTGACAAGTTTTTTTTATAAACTTTAACAGCTGTCTCCAAACTTATCATCCGTGCTTTATTATTAGCAGTCCTCACATACCGTTGCAAAAGGGTTGTAATCTATTTAGACGCACACTTAACCCGATCAATCAAAGCACAAAACAACACAAAAGAAAGTAATTGCTTCACGGCTCGCCAATTTTCTACATCATTCATACGCAAATTTTCATAATACTCCAAACGACAATGGATCTTATGCTCTAGAAAATACAGTCGTTGTGGTTATTTAGCTTAAAACTGGATCATACCTTGACGATTGATGCGTTAAAGAGCCATCTATCTTTGTCTGTCAGTCTGTCATTATCGGTATTGTTGCTGAGATGTAGACTGTTTTTATTATTATAGAAACTGTGATGTAAAATTAAAACGGGAGCACAACTCCTAGAAGATTTTGCACAAACAAGTTGCGTGAAAAATTGAAGACCGAGCTCGATGGTATGGCTATGGGAGCAACGTAAAACCAGCTAAGTGATTGTGTAATTCTGTTGCAATCAAAATTTTGATACTAATAAATACATTATATAAGAAACAGCGATCAGTGGGGTGATCACGTATCTTTTGTTTCAATCAAATGCTTGTTCCAATCCTCAGTTTTTACATGATTATGAGCTTCGATTGCAATAAAAACAAAAACAAACAAAGCCTTGTGTCTGACAAGCAAGGACTGCAATTCATATTCGTTTTGCAATCGAAGCTCACAAACATGTAAAAACTGACGATTGAAACAAGGATTTGATTGCAACAGAAGATGATACCCTGCAGGTATTTTGTTGCAATCATTATTGGACCTTATCTATCTATTCTCTTGCCACAACTTTTACAAAGCGAAGTTCCTTTTCGCTGTTTCATGCATAATACGTTGGCATTCATGAGACTGAAATTGACAAGAATATCACAATGATATTTGACAACGTTTAGATGTACGCAAGGCTTAAAAAATTCTTTGAAGTTTGAAGGCCTTTGTGTTTCAGCTTAATTGCGCTGGGCTTTTCTATAATAGGTTTTACATTGTCACATCTCGTTGAAAAGTAAAACACGCCTGTTTTAATGCACCTGTTCGCTCTCGACTGGCAAATTGACAAAGCGATCCGGAAATACATGCAGCGGTAAAGACTGAGTTCCACTCCTTTCCTTCCTTAGCATTTTACACTGTGGAAAAGTGGAAGCAAAGCTCTTTGTACGAGAAAGTGTTCTGAAAGGGGCTTGAGACCATTTTGTGAACTAGTGTGAAGTGTGATGTAGTGTCACAGTTTTATTTAGGAAGCCTTTTTGTATACGATACATAAATAAAAAGCAGCCAAGTGCGAGTCGGACTCGCCCTTGAAGGGTTCCGTAGCAACAAGTAACATAATATTTTATGTACATACATATAAGTTCTTGTAGTTCGTCGAAAGGTAAATTGCGGTTTACGATTTATGACGTATAAAAAAAACTACTGACTAGATCTCGTTCAAACCAAATATCGTTGAAAGTTTGCATAGTAATGTACAACATATATTTTTTTTAGTTTTATCATTCTCTTATTTTAGAAGTTAGAGGGGGGGGGGACCAACTTTTTTCCACTTTAGAAGTGTCTCTCGCGCAAACTATAAAGTTTAGAAAAAAACGATAGACCTCAACATCATTTTCGTAGACCTATTCATAGATACCCCACACGTATGGGTTCGATGAAAAAAAAATTTTTGAGTTTCAGTTTCAAGTATGGGGACCCCCGAAATTTATAGTTTTTTTTTATTTTTATGTTAAAATCTTAATGCGGTTCACAGAATACATCTACTCGCCAAGTTTCATCAGTGTAGCTCTTACAGTTTCGGAGAAAAATGGCTGTGACATACGGACGGACAGACAGACAGACAGACAGACATGACGAATCTATAAGGGTTCCGTTTTTGCCATTTGGCTACGGAACCCTAAAAAACGGTAGGAACCGAGCCGTAGTTTGTTGCCTGTTCTTCTACGCTTGGTCGCGTGGAACTGGCTCCTAGACTCACCTAGCTTTAAGACGTTTCAAAGTGATTCTTGCAATCCTATTGTTAAAATTATTTAGTCGATATGTATAGTAAAAGCTTTTTTTCGAATCTAATTATCTCTCCCCTCAATTAGGCAAAGGTCTCGCCAGTCTTTTTACTTGTCTCTAATCCTGATCTGCCCTTAAAAATATTCAGCAGGTCTGCTACCTATGAAAAACTATTTAAGTAATACATTTCATTGATATAAAACACGGAATAAATTTAAAAAATCAAGAGATAAAGTTTTGCAGAAATAAGTCTTCATAAACTGATTATAATCCCATCTTTTATTGTCATACCAGACATACCTGACCTCAAGCTTATTACGGGCCTCCGGCTGTCTTATTACGAGCCAGGTTTATATTCCTGTCTTATTACGCCCTAAGGCCCAAAGCACACAGAGCGATTACAACAGGACGCGGGCAAGGACGAGCCAGGATAAGGCGATGATTATTTGTTGCTCGATCATTATTGAGTTGATATTTTTACGTTAAGTTATCAGGTTACCTGTTCACCTTCAGTAGGTATTTTAAAATTTGGATAAATTATGACAAAATAAGACGAAAAACACGTGGTATAAATTAATTTAATAAAATTGCCAATTCGTTCTGAAATTTTTATTTGTAATACGAGTAGGTAAGGCTCATATTTATGCTTAGTATTATGTGTGTATAGCATAACCAAGTCAAATGTTAATATTATTAGTTATTTCCAAGTTAATTATTAGTTATTTTTGAGTCCATTCCATCCAAAAGTTGGCTGGTAAAGACCGCTGCTTAGTGATAAGACCGTCCATTGTATTAGGCAAATAGTTTTTATAACCCTACCGAATTAATTTGTTGTGTGCTATAAAGTATTTTATATCTTTCTATCTATTTATTGCATCTCAAACATTTCTCTTTAACTTTTTTGTGTTTTTGCCAATGCACTGGCTGCTTCTCCATATAAATAAGTCGTTAAAACCGCTGCTGTCCTACTTGTCCGGTAGCGCAGTAAGAATCGTCAGATGACCACTGGCATTTATGCATTCGAAAAAAACGCGTGTGTATAGCGCCTTACACAGAGTCGAACAAGACATTACATTATTGTCCACAGTCAACTCAACCGTAAAATGATAATCATATTTTTACAAACAAATTACGAACATTGAACGCCGATGATGGATTACACGTATTATATTATTTTAGGGTTCCGTTATTTTGGTCAATTTATAAACATTTTTAGTTTTTGGCTACAAAGGTGGCAGGTGCGTGCAAGTTAAGTTTTAGTGCCTTAAATAACGCATTGGATTGAATCTGTAATGTTATTTTTATGTGAATTGAACATATTATACATTGAAAAATAGATTGTAGTTAATAAAAATAGTTTAAAAGATTTAAATTCTTATAAGAATTTATATTTAAGAGTTACAATAAAATGAAATTTGATATAGGTATTACAAGTTTAGTCTGTTTAAGTTTTTCAAAAGGTATGGTGCGCGCGAATGAGAAGTAGTGTCACGATAATTATCTTTATGAATATTAGACGGAACCAAAAAACCTTAAACGTGACTCTATCCCTGTTCACTTCCTTTGACGAACAGAAGGGGTCATTTTGATAGGTCGTCATTGTGACGATGACAGGTATTCATTTTCACTATTGCATAACAATTGCTTACAAAAACTTGTTGGTGGTTCAGTTGTAGTGGTTCTTTTGTGCGAGTTTGTTCGGTGAGACGCAACCTTAATATATTTTTATATATATTTTAATAAATTAAGACAGAAAATTATTGAATTTGCTACTGGAGAAACCGTCAAGAAAAAGCCGGTTTTTAAACTAAACCATGTTTGAATACCTAGATTAAAGGTAGAGAGAGCGGATAGTTTTATAAAGGAAACTTTTTCTGTAGCGGACGCGCTCTTCAGAGAAAATATTATTTCTAATTTTTCAAAATTAGGAATAATATTTTAAAATCAGCGTGTGAGCAAAATAATGCAGAGTCAGAGATTCTTCATTTCGATGACAATAAATAAAAATAATAAAATTAAAATCTCAACCATGTCATCCACTGGTATGCAATGCACTAACCTCTGACTATCCTAATGGCCCGAACACACCTAGTTCGCTGGCGGTAGTGATCAGTGAAACGCTGTCAAATATCGCTGTCAAATCTCAAATCTGACAGCGATATTTGACAGCGTTTCACTGATCGCTACCGCCAGCAAACTAGGTGTGTTCGAGCCATAAAACATCTTCAAAAACACTGTTGTCTATCAAGTAAGGTTTTCATATAGTAATTTTCTCTTGTTTAATAGTGCTTTCGTTAGTAGATTTGAAAACAATAAAATAAAGCTAAGTATTTTATCAGAAGCTAAGAATAAAAATCTCGTCACCACACTGATAGTTAGCGACCACCTGATAATAAAGCTGGTACGTTGTCGCCGGAGGGGCGCAATCAAAATGGTACGTGTCGCCATCTGGTGGCATTTTACGATGGTCACCTTATCGTTAGATGGTTGTGATAGTGGTTTTAGCACTTTTGTGAAGTTTGGTCTTAATTTACTTATTTTTTAAAACAAATGGGTACCGTACAGTTCCTTTCTTTCCAATTTTTGATTAAACACTTTTGCATCTGTTTTTTTTTTATCGGAATCTACCATTTTATTAGAGAAATCTACTTATTCGAGTAGAGAAGCAGTACTTACAGTAAAACCTTTTCAGTACTTTTAAAAATACTTAACCGAATAAAGATATTTTTGTTATAAAAGTAGCGGAAAAAGCATATGGACCACCTAATTTTGAGTGGTTATCTACATTATTTTAGGTATTATTCCAATGTTAAATTAATTAAAACATGAATTAATTTAAAATACAAAGGGTTATTGAACCCAAATCGAAAAATCCTGTCGAAACAAACTTTGTTTATTCTCAAAACCAAAAACCATCGAAAGACACGAATTCAAAAGAGAATTGAATTATTCTAGCCTGGAGCCTTGAGCGTAGAGTGTGTTGTATGCCTCGAGGCAACGACGGGACGTCGACGTGGCTAATACACAGGATGCCTGCAAAATACTTACAACAAAATAAATTCAAAATATCTTGAGCATAAACTGCGCAAAAAAAAATAAATGGCACGCTAACGTTAATAATAATAATCCTCCCAAGTTACAGACGATAAGAACGTACCCTAAGATGCATTGCCCTGTCTATCAAACTGAACAACCGAACAAATTTTTTATTCGGTGACACTCAAACTTCTCGAATCAAATCTCAGTATAACGCTAAGGGATGGTCTTGGTCATGGCAGGTAACGTCATATCTTTGTAAGATATTCCTTATCCCTGTTTAAAGTAATGTTTAATGTTGTAGTAGTAGAGCTCTTTGTGAAGGGCTCGTCCGGGGAAGTACTACCACCATGCCCATTTCTGCCGTGAATCAGCATCGCCGTGTTTTAGTTTAAAAAGGGTGGGTGCCGGTGAAATTACTGAAATACTGGCATGTGAAGCTGAAAATTTATATGCCTCAAGTTGATGCACACAGGGCAGTGCAGGTCACGCGGAATGCTTTGTTTGGCAGTGGTTACCGCTCAATATCAGGTGGGCCATATGCTTGTTCCATCAGATAGTTGTAAATTAATGATTTTCCTATGAAAAATATTGGGAATATCAGTAGAAAATAGTGATATTCTTCAATATAAGAGCACCCTGTAGTCAGCAGGGCGAGTACTCGCGAACAGGCAATATCCGAGCCCGCGGCGATTGTTTCCGAATCGCTGCTAACGAATGGGCGGGTTTGATCGCTGTAATTCGGTTCTATTCGGATATGATGAGCTTTGTTTGGCGATAGGCTGGGTGGAAAATATTCTGGAGAGCTTTGGGAAAAACTAAATTACAACCCTGACTTTTCTCGCAAAATGCCAAGCAAAGTGAAATGTTCGGCTAGATTCTACGAGTGACTTTGCTCGCAGTATATAAAAATGATGTTTTCCAAATTACAAAATATCTAAGTATCGTCCAAATCAGTACAGCCGTTTACTTCGAAACTTTCGCATGCATGATTGGTAAGAGAAAAAAGAAGAAAAAAAAACTTTATCAAGAATCTTAAAACTAATCACATCACATCTTAAAACGAATAATAGAAAAACTAGTAACAATACACACACATACTAATACACATACTAATGTACAATGGGCGGTCTTATCGCTGAAGAGCGATCAAGTTATCTGATGCAATAATTGAAGAGTATCAGAGATAGAATCTACTTTATAGTAACTCTTTGACTTTTATTGTTCAAAAACCCGTTTTTACTCAACTCCCATGTGAAAATAGCTAATAACAAGTACGTCTAAAGTATTTAGGTCGGTAATAAATTTATTAAACGTTGGTAATTTTGTCAACAGACTGTAGAAATACAAAATAAAGAGTTAAAACATGCACATATTTGAGCAAACACACCACTTCAACTCAAATAAAGTCGTTTGTTGAATGAAAACTTGTTCGATAACCATAATACGGCGTTACATATTCATAAATCTACCATTTAACCGCTCCAGTGGCGTTCTATACAAATACTCCAAAAGCATTCGAATAAAAACTTGTATTGTTATCCAAATGTGTTTGCTGCTTACTAAAACCGGTATCAAGTAATCCAACGAATAATAAACTAAACGCTAACTGTTCACTCACGAAATGGTAAGGCACGCCAACTTACAGGGTCCACTAGGTTCCCATTCCCGGTCCCACAGACCCCGTAATGATCTCACGTCCCGCGTGCGTGGCCCGATAAAGGGTTAAGTACACACTAACAACCTGACGTGGGGCACAAATCCTCCATTATTATGTTATTGTGGGAGCCGTGTCGCTGTGGCCTCGAATTTACATACAATTTAACATGAAATGTGGCCAATAACTCATGCGCGCTGTTGCGTTATTATTTCTATTATAAAGTGTTCAACTTGACGTTTCTCGTGTTGCCGTCTGGCGTGTTACTTTTGTGACATAAAGCCACTTTCAAACGATGACCTATGTTACCTGTTTTGCTTGTATTGTTTAATATCACACAGTTTGATTTAGCACGGTCTAGTACGCCAGGGTTTTGGAATTGTTTTAGGAATCACAACTTTTGCAAAATAAATTACTCAATAATCTTAGAAGTTGAATCATATTTTTGGCTTACATTGATGGCATTTGATAGAAAGCCATGTCAATGTCAAACGGGCTGTGAAATTACTTCATGAATACCGTTTGAAATGGCCTTTATAATAAAAAAATAAAAACTATTTTTTGTTATGTTAACGGACTATAATATTTTGTTATCTCGAGCTTAAGTTATGACCGGTGATTTGCATGAACTCATGAACACGACTCGAATGAACTTAATCGTATTCATGAAATATAAAGACGTCTACAACAAATTAATCACGCAAAATAGGCCGTGTTGATTCGGATCACGCAGCGAATTTATAAACACAAGCATTGTTTGAAATCGATGACAAGCAATCGTAATGCAATAAACCCTTTCAAACGACGAATTGAAATACGGAATCATCCATGCGACGCTTGATTCCTATTCAAATGAAGGCATTCAGCATTTTAAATAATCGATGCGATTTTATTGAATAAATTCACCGATTTATACCTTCCCAATTAGCAGGCATTGCGAGAATTGAATTGTTTGAGGTTAAAATCTAAATAAACACCACAATATTTACGATTATGACTGGCGATGAATAGGCGGTCTAAGAGACCCGACTGGGCGCTGCGGGAGGCGCCCGTCCTAGTACTTTATTATGCGGCGGCGAAGGGTTACCTTTTTGTATGACGATCTCATGTTAATTTACACTTTGCCGAACAAGGTGGTCTTTCAGACCCGGTTATCCGATGCACGGTTAAAAAATGATATTTTAGTGTTAATGCTATCGTTGAATGACAATTCGTACAATTTATAATATTATTAAGCTTTTATTCATGTGGAATATATTTCTTCTTGAACCGGTTTTCTACCTTTAGAATTAGATAGAATGTTGAGCGATCAATTCCGAGCGAGTGATTCTCGTAATGGGGGTTATTGTCTGTTATTAATTGTGAGTAACGAACTGGTTTAATTAGATATCGTTTGAAGCTGCGTTCAAAGCTTTGTGGATTATTCGAGTATGAGCGCTGAGCGAGTAATCCGGCAGACACTGAGACCGTCTGGAAAACAGATTAGTTAAGATTAATATAATTTTAAAAACCATAAAATTTAGTTTTAAACTTTAAATATATTATTATAAGCAATAAAAATATAATGAACTTCAAGACGTGAGTGGTTTTTTGGATGGACTGAAATTTCACAAAAAGCTACAATATAAGCGCAGAATCATTTGTGTTTTATCTATTAAATACAATTGGTAAAGACATAAATGATTGTTACTACTGTAATATGTAGGTATTACACTCCTTTAGCTTTTTATTTGAGTAGTCTTGAAGTGTCACTTGATTGACATCAAACGTCAGAAATAGAGTTGCCCTACTGCATATCGATCGGCTGCCGGTAGTAAATCACAACCCGAGCCACGAGCTGCAGTGAGTAATTACTGTAAATATGTCAGCGCACACAGATTCAGAGGCATTCGTAAACTGTGTATTTTCACTCACCTAAAACGTATGAGTGGAAATTTAGCTTTGGGATATTTTGCGATATTTACTTTGAGAATAGAAACAACATTATTACTTCTTCTTGTTATCGTGTCACTGATACTTTCATATCAAGTGTGGTGAAAGGAAACGCTTACTTAGGAATGTATTACTGGAAAGGCGGTATTTTAAAAGCGTATGAAGAGGAAAAAAATAATTGGTTTTTTTATTTTATTTTACGAAAAACCTAATCTTTCTTGTATCGCTTCTAATAAGGTTTCAGGTACACTTATTGCAAAAATCGTGTAAAAGCACCTCTAACATTTAATTTTGTCTGCGTTCATACTAAGTATTCGTTATTCTGTGAGTCTTTCATCTTTAGAACGTAAATAATATGAATAAGGGTTCTAAGGAATAATGTTGGCTTAGTACTTTGACAGGATTCCAAGCTTCTGAGATAAACTTAGAGCTTTGACTCCAAGTAATTCAGGTATCTTAACCCTCTCATCTTAATTAGAAAAGATCCACATAGTTTGATCATTATTAAGTGAATATAGATGAACTTATTTTTATACACCTCCCATTATGTAAATAAATAAATATTTGTGGACACACGGCTATCATCTAGCCCCAAACTAAGTAAAGTTTGTAATTTGGAAATCAAATAGCTGGCTAATTAATTACTGTCTACTTATTTTCACGCAGAAAAAACTAATAGCAGTGTGCAATATCAACCAAAATATTTTACATATTTTAAATTCAAGAACTACTAGAAATAGGTCTAGTAAATATACCGATAGATCGATGGTCATTCATATCGTGTAGTTATCTGGTAATTAAGCTTATCGCATTCGCTGACCTTTATCTCATTGACATAAGAAACAAATTGCAATGACGCGTCATGAAACGCATGATCTAGGTTTATGCACATTTCCTGTGATCCATAAATCAAGAGATCTGGAACATAACGCCTGCGTTCCAATACGTTAATGCTTTAACTTTAGCGTGATATGCTATGTACTGGTGGGGAGAAAAGTGAATCCATTTGCGGCAAGATGTAGGCTACTTGTATTTAATAGAAGACATAAGGCCCTTATTTATATTGGTTGCTTATTTCTGGACTAACTAAGATGGCTGCTCAGTTTGTTGCCATTTTTAAGGTTCCGTACCCAAAAGGGAAACGGGACCTTATTACTAACACGCCGCTATCCGACCGTCTGTCTGCCTGTACGTCTGTCACCAGGCTGTATCTCATGAACCGTAATAGTTAGAGATTTGTTGTATTTCTGTTGCCACTTTATCAACAAATATCTACAAAAAATAATAAAATTTATTAAAATAAATATTGAAGTGTGTGACAAAAACACTTTAGAAAGCCGTAGGTAATACTTAATGTGACAGAAATTATTAAAGAGAGAAGAATATTACAGAAGAATTAAATATTATTAATATTATCTATTATTGAGAGGAGAATTATGTGTAGGTATATTTAGTTTATTTTTTGTGTTATTAATACATTATACTTATGCTATATTAACATTTTCAAACCCCCTTCTTGTACACGTACCCACCTCTATTTACACATATTAAAGGTTTGCTGGAAGAGAACTCGTTTTAAGCTCGCCTTTGTACATGTCTATACTTTAAGTTTTCTAAATGTTGTCTATGTGTGTGCAATAAAGAATAAAGAATAAAGAAAGAATAAAGAAGAAGAGAGTTTACTGACACTTTTACAGTGAGATTAATACCCATAAGCTATAAGCTTGAGCTTATAAAAAAGAAGCAATATTCATACTTTCAACTGTCGCTGTACAATGTACATACCTTTCAGAAACTTCTTTCTTGGTTTTTAAATCATTTTGAATCCATCTCATAAACACCTTTCTCCTCAACAGTACCTCAGCGTGTTCATACGTAATAAATCATAAACTAATGGATAGTCAGATATAAATCTATTTATGAGCAGTTTTCAATGCATATTTTGCATGCCGGCACTGTTGGAGTCTGTTACCAATATTAACTACCTTGTCTATTCTTTGGTTTCCAAGTGGCAATGGCTGAAATAATTACTAAAAGTGGTCACTTCATCAATATCTGCTAGAAAACTACTGTAGGCCTACCATAAGTTCTGTCTGGCTCTGTCGCTGGCTCTGGTTTTAATTCTGTGTGAGTGCTCACCAGTGTATTAGTGTGCTTTGCCTTCGTGTTTGTCTCTTTTGAATGGAGATATGATGGGACAATAATTTGTTTCGATCGTTTCTACGTACCGTATCGTCTCATCTTTTCACCATACAAAAGAGAGAGACAAAGTAGGTGAAACAAATGGTCAAACCGATCTGTATAGTAAAACTGTGACTTTGCGACTTGCCCTTCTGTTTATATTTTTTACAGGTAATTTGTTATCCAAAGGGCAGAAGCACATCCAAGCAAAACGCTTGGATGTGGTTTTGTATAATATTTTTCTATAGGTAGGTATAGATAGTTTTGTAGCAAATAACTGATGTGGCCGCATTAGGTGGAACGCGCTAGTAACTTTCTTCTGGAGAAGAAGTTATGAAACAATCAGACGCATCTTCTTTTTCTTATCCAGTCAAGACTCTCTTAGACCCTCCTCGATCAATATGTAGCCACCTCAATAGCTCATGTTCAGGTCTTTCACGATTTAGGTGGTCGTGCCCAGTGGACAAGAAAGCATGGGGAAGATGCCCCCATGATGCACAGCAATTTCACTTGATGTTGAATTATAATTTCATCGCCGACGTAGCATTTACCTTTTACTTTCATCCAGTTCCTGTTCCGCGTTCACTTCACATTCCACCTGCCTCTCCTCCTCGAAATACAATAGGAAACAGCATCGGGATCACTTGAAAGGCGAGCCGAATCCAAACATCCGAACCTATCAGCATCAGACATGTTTCAATCATCCTTTGCTGCAGGCAGCCGCTGACATCAAGCGACATAGTATAAGCTTAGCAGAAGTCTAGCTTTATATCCCGTGCCAATAAAGCAACGTGGAACTCTAGTTCCACGTTGCTTTATTTGTTGTTAAGTTGCTAGGGTCTACCCTAGGCTCACATATTCGAGCTTCAAGACGTTTCAAAGTGATTCTTCTTATTTAGAAATTATTTTTGATTTTTAAATATGTACTTTGAAACTAATTCATTGACTACTTGCGCACGTGACGAATAGTAGCTCTTTTTTGTTTCTTTACGTGTCATAGACTCTTAAAAGTTTTTGAATAAAACATTAGGTATCTTTTCGCTGCAGTGAAAGACATGAATAGACTCATGATGCTTATTAGATATCTTTAATCTTCACACAAGATTGTATGGAGCTTGTAAAGTCATCCCTTGGTAGAAAAGATGCAGTGACTTTTAAGTCCAAGGACAAAAAAAACGAAGACTAATACCATTCTTTGCAATGTACTCGTAAAGTGTCACTCTGTTTTGTATGTACTATGCGAAGCACCGCAGACGTCTCCCAATTCAATCGAAACTGCAACTGCATTTCCAGTTGCCTTTGATACGTCCATCGGTTGTCTGTCCAAACGATTGTAGCACATATCCATTCCAGCACCCAGACCTATCAACATCACCCACCACCAAAGAGCTCAAAGCTTCCCCACAGCTCAACTATTAATGGACACCTTCGAATTCAGTATACACCATCATTTCAATTGTCAAGGCGAGCTCGTAAACAGAGGGAGGTGATAAATTAATGCACTCGTACATTAGACGCCCCGTGATAATAAAACACGCATTAAAATGTAATTGCTGACAACAGTATCGTTCCCAACCCCTTTATCGCAAAACTCAACATCCATCCCTCGCTATCACCGAAACAATAAATCGCATAAGGAAGAAAAACGGCAATGGAAAGCAAACAGTTGGAAGTAATAGACTCGGGTAGGGTAAACGTCCGTGTCACGGGGCGTCTAACAGCAGAACTCACTCTGGAGGGTAATCGCGCACGAAAGCGTCTAGTAATAAAAGTGGTCATAAAATTGTTACGTTACGAGCTAAGTCGGGAGTGCACTGGGATGGCACACTGATACGTTTTCGGGACTTTGTTTGGTATTTTAGCCACTGTGCGAGGGGAAACGATTTATGTAGCAGCTTTTATTGACAGGGTTTATAGTGCGTGACTTGGTTTTTTGTTTCGGATGATTGGTTTGGCGGAACAAAGAATAGAGCGAGCGAAAAAATTACTCGATAATTTATATGGCGGGGACTTTTTTTATTATTGTGTCTGAAACTTTTTTATCGTCTACGTAGCTTTCTTTTAAGTTTTTTCTGAATGTTGTATTTTTGTAGAAACAAAGAGAGACTTGATAAATTTATTCTTTAGTAGAAAATAACGCTTCTAAATTTAGTTAAAATAGTAGTTAGTTTTTTTCTACAATCTAAAAAACGATCTAAAAATCTAGTTTATGAAAACATTTCTAAATCTACAACAACTGCTTAACGAAACCTTGCAACCCTTTAAGCATAAACTCTTATACTTTCCATTACTTCGGCCGTATCTCGTCAGTAAGTCGTATCTCGTCAGTAAGCGGGGCAACGTTCAAAGGCTTTATCTACCGTAATTGGTCGTAAGAACGGGGCTTTATAAGCCGACGGCGTATTTTACGGGGAGTTTAGCACAACGTGCGATACGATTCAAAGAACGAGGTAAAATAATGACAATAATATTTGTATTACGTTTTTGAAAGATAAATGTAGGATAACATTTCTCGTATGCAATCAAAGGTAGAGGAATAAAATAGTGTTATCATGTATTTATTTTTTTCACAGTGTGAGCTTGGTAAAACATTGAGCGTTCTTGATTAACCGAAATATTATTTTGTGTTAGTTTTTCGCATCAAATACAAAATATCCAGATAAATCATTTATTACTCCTTCAAGGCCTGCGCACACCTGGGTTGCTGCTGATAACGATCAGTGAAACGCTGTCAAATATCGCTGTCAAATTTGACAGCGTTTCACTGATTGCCGACGCCAGCGACCTAGGTGTGCGCAGGCCTTCAATCATTAACGACGCACAAAAAAATCTGCTCACTAAATATTACTAGGTACTAATATTACTAGGTACTAAATATTAATTTTATCGAGTCGTATCGGACGCTCTCCTACAACCTCGAAAGCCTTTTGTAGGCGACGGTACTAGACGCGATTGTCAGCGCAATGATTATTGAATGCCGCGATAAGGTCTCCTCCACAAACGTTCGCTGTCAGTCTACGTCTTAAGCACCAGGCATGCTTTCAAGTGTATAGTATAGACATAACAGAGCTTAGTCTATCTGGTTTATGAGGTAAGCGCTTGTGACGTAGCATTGAAGGAGATAATTATATTCTACAATGATGATAGTAGAAACGTACATATAAAATCGGTTGTCTGTAAAGTCAGTACTGACAATAGTTGAATGTGACAACGTCATACAGCTGTCCACGCGGACGCATCGCTCACTCAAATAAGAGAGAGACAGATGTCGAACGCTGCCAAATGCGGAGGCCGATTGTTCCTCTTTGTCGCTCGCTCCGCGCTCTCGCTTGCACTTCAAGCCTTAAATGGAACGCCTCAGAGCGAGATAACGCCGCATGAGTCATGTTTTTTCGTGCGTGCAGCCGGTTCCATCGAATTATAAGACGTTGTCATGTCAAAATCCTAGTTAATTTACCTATATTTTTCTTTAACTCAATAGCGCATACAAATGAGCTGTTCAAATGCCTAAAACTAGATTTTAAACAAGCTGAAACGTCCACTCCGCTGCCAGTTTTAAGCTTTGCGCACATCTAAGCGTTCTACAGCGGCAATCAGTGAAAAGTTAAAGCCAAATACTTCTTTATTCAGTCGCATCACAAGGATCACTTTGAAACGTCTTAAAGCTAAGTGAGTCTAGGTGCCAGTTCCACGAGACCAAACGCTGTCAAATATCACTAAATTTTATAGCTTTTCACCGATTGCCACCACAGCTCGCCTGATTTGCGTAAGACGTGATGTGAGTAAATCACATTCTGAGTCTTTTAGGGCATAATTTGTCCATCACGGTTTCGTCGTAAGAATTCAAAACTTTTTATTTTTCTGTATTCATAGTACAGTTTTTACAAGGCTTAAATTAAACTTCTAGCTTGCACCCACAAAGTGCATTTAGCGAAACTTTTAACTTAGGTATTTCGACGCAAAGCTGAAATTACCCAGCAGCCATTTTGAAAGTTTTCTCTAAACAAAATGACCAGCGTAAACTGGTCTCTACTTTTCCGCTGCTCCGCCGTTTTGGAAATAAATTACAAAGGGTTTAAAGTGTGAAGAGGTCTTAATAAAATGGACGGTAATTGTTTAAAAACTAGAGGACCTCTTTGCGTTTGGTGCATGGTAATAATGTTCATGAGACTAACAAGGTTAGTAACGAAAAGGTTGTACTAACAAACTTGCTTGTAAAATGTGTTAAATCAGAGGGGGTTGAAGATGTTAGAGCACTATGTTAGAGCACTATGTTAGAGCATGTTAGAGCACTGGTGGTCTAATGGTATAACGGCCCCGCCTTCCACTCCTGGCAAGTTGGCAAGTTTATCATGCGCACTTGTTGTGCGGGCAGGTTTTTTCCGCAAGTAGGCCGCTGGTGGGCCCTTTTTGCGTGACCCTTGACACGTGTTGCTCGAACCTTTTTAGGTTCTACAACACGCTGGTTTCCGCACGATGTTTTCCTTCACCGTTTTGAGAGTACTGGCATAGTGCACATACATTTTTCGACAGAAAAACTCATTGGTACACTAGTGGATTTCCACTCCTAAGGTCGTGGGTTCAAATCGAGTCGTGTACCAATTACTTTTTTCGAAAAATTTATGTACACAATGCTAGTGCTCTCAAACGGTGAAGGTAAACATCGTGAGGAAACCCGTGGCCTAGTCAGCTCTGCACGTATTGACCATGTCTTTCCTGTGGATTAGGCCGACTAAGCTGTCAGGATGGTATAGGTGCTGGGCAAGCCTATCCCATCTAAAACCCTGTCCTAGCGCGAGTAGGGCTAGTGTTATTGTTATCACCAATTGCCTCTGACGCTATATAAATCATCTACAATAGATGCTAAGGCCTGTTTACTTTACTGAAGATGTTAGGGTCAAAAAGTTTTTTTTACAAACAAATTCAAATATTTCTACTCTGTCAGGTTATAATTTACTTTCGACGTTAACTGTTATACAATTATTGCATTTTGGACTGCTTTGAACAGATCTGTTTAATGTTGACCTACCCACTTATTTATAAAAATGTTTTTCCAAGAAAGTCACCTTATCTCCTCGAAAGGCCCCGACATTAAGATCTCATCATGCAAACATCCATTGACCGTTTCCTGAAAACGTGTTGAAATAGTTTACAGAACGCCCTCTCAATGCTTTCAGTAAATCTTTTGAAGTCCAACCGGTGCTAATGATGCGTGAAAGATTGATTGCCGTAGAGTACTTGACAGATGGCTATGACTCACAATATTGTTTTTTCTTAAAAAAAAACGTATTTGTTTTCCACCAGCAAATTGCGCATCAGTGGGTGAACTCTGAACAGCAGCATCTCCTGAGTTAAACTGGGTCTTGAGAAGCACCAGCAAACCCCTGCGGTAACCAGTCCATCTTGCCTGAGTGAGTTACGGCAAATCTACCAAATATAAGGACTAATTTCTGAACTGGAGACATATTTTCATAATTCAAGTGTTTTTTAGCTACGTAGCTGATTTCCATTTGTTTAGCGGATTTTCACTTTGATACTCGTACAATATGGCGATGTTTTAAAAAACTACCAGGATATATTTACAACACTAAGGTAAAATAATGATGCAGCGCAGGAAATGAAACGGATTACGGCCAGAAAGAAAACGGTGATTGTTACCACCATATTGGTTCGAAATGCTATGAAGAAGTGAGGTGATCATTTTCCGTGCTTACGTTCATACAAACATTTTGACGTGCGCCACCTAGAACATTATTACTTCAATACTGAAGCCTTGGAATAACAGTTTAATGGTGAAATTATTATTTTGAATTTGAATATTTTTACTCACAGTTTATTCAGTTTGATCAAAGTTAATATTGAAATATTGCAATGTCTGCCTAGAAATATATTTATTCACATTGCTGAAAGATGTTTGAAATATTTCAGCAATATATCACATCATCGGATACCTACTGCGACCAAGAACCAATATATGAAGCATTGGTTCTATTACCTTGCCATCAAACCATCAGCCGACTGCCTCCATAGCTCAGTTGGTAGTAGCTCTGCCTTCTGCGTTGGAGGGCAAGGGCGTGGGTTCGATCCCCAGCGAGAACAAAAATATTTGTGTGGTGAGCACAAATATTTTTTCTCTGTCGGAGTGTTATATTGTATTCCACGTTAAACAAGTATTATAACAGCTATCTAGTTCCCATAGTACAAGCTTTGCTTAGTTTGGGGCTAGATATTGTTGCGTAATAGTCAAGGCCATCGTAAACTAAGCCGGGGCCCTTGGGCACACAAGAATTTGGGGCCCTTTTGGAAAGTTAAAAAAGCGAACTATAATGGCGTAGTAGGTATATGCCTTGTAAATACCTATAAGCTTACTGATCTGTGAAAAAAAGCGTAATGTGCCCGAAAAAAAATGTTTTGAGAATAAATGTGTGAGATATTGTCGGTCCTTTGGGGCCCCCTGAGAATGGGGGCCCTGGGCACGGGCCCCGTATGCCCTTATGGTAAAGGCGTAATTGGTAATAGTCCACATTACTAAAAAAAAACATAAACGACGTGCAATCAGGCAATGGAAAAGGCTCCAAATTGTTCTTCTTAGAAATGTATAACCATCCAGCCTATGAGGTCCATAGGCTTTCTTTAATTATTTAGGTAATTGAATCACAAAAATCACTTTGAACCGTGCTTCAACAAAGTGACTTTGATTGTAGATAAAAAACGAGGCATTTATTCAATTAAATCACAAGAATCATTTTAAATCGTCTTAAATCTAGATTTGTTCAGTTGTGGACAAACTTAACAAATCCGGATATGACACAATGATATTTCAAAACTATTTCAACAAATTGGCCACAAATCAGTCGCCACGGCCACTGTAATTGGCCATGGGCTAACAGATTAACGACATTGTATCCCAATAATCATTAGTCACCGGTCGCAATAAAGGTTCAGTGACTCACGCGGGATTTATGACACTGCCTTGTAATTGTTGACAGCTGTCGCGAGATGTCACTTTGACATTTGAATGTCAGCGTCACACGTCGTAAAGCTTTGAGCTTTGGTTTGCTGAAATGCGGACAACGTCATAGGGACAAGACTCAGGGCCCACAGAACGAGGCAACTAACAGTCTTAGAATGAGTGATAAAGTAGTCCATGATGCGTTTAAACATTACATGACGTACATTACATACAGCCCCGTGTAAAAAAATCTTTCGATCTATAGAGCAACGCTAACCGCGAAATGAAAACAGAATCTTTCTCTTTTATAGGCTTGTCGACAAAGAAGGACTGACATAATTATTTTTATTCGACGAATATAATTCAGCCCTATTTTTACAATAAAGACTAAAAAAACGCATAACAGCCGTCAAAATACGGTCGTAACTTTTATAAAATTGATTTTAATCTAATGTTATGAGGCGAGCTATGTTTGATAGGATTAAACTGAAAATAATGGCTGTCTGTTTTTATTTGTAGTTATGCACGCTGTATTGCACCATAAATCAATGGGGATTCCAAAACTAAAAATAAACTTTTATAATCCCAACTTGAGCTTTTACTAAGAATTCCAGGACCAGATTCACTTTTGCCTGTGTATCTATCGTAGATAATTTTTATAGCGTTTGAGACAATTGTTTTTTCTCATGCCCCTATTTACGGGAAGCCTTAGTGCTTAGGGCCAGGATTTTAAGATGGAGTAGGCGTAACAACGTAGTGGTAATATTAATACTATAATAGATGGTTTGGTACCTCCAACTTTTTATATAATATAACTCCAATAACTTCATTTTTTTGGATCAGTTGAGCTATCTCTAGATCATTTGTAACGGTCTGCAGATAACTCAACTGTTTCTTGTGTATTTTGTACATTTTGTAAATATTTGTTTAATTGTAAGTTTCTTTGTGTAAATAATTTTTTTGTACCATGAGAAGGCACCTAGCCTTATCATAGATAAAAAAAATAAATTTGCTTACGTTTTCATAAAAGTTCATGCTCACAAAACAGACGCAGAATTTTTCAACCTTAGTATTCATTAAAACAAAATTGCTAAAAAAGACCAAGTAATCCGGCTAACGAGTATTGATTCCTACCTGTCATTACTATAAAAATCACCGAGGTACGAACCGACATGCCAATTTCACTCCATAATAATAACGTTATAATCACAAAGCAGAGGTAATTTACGTAGCAACTGATGAACTATCTGTGGAACAGCCACTGGGCACAGTATCTTAATAACAGAAGAGTAAGTTTGACTCAGTAATAATCACTGGTAAATCGTATCGAGAGTCAAGAAGTTGTAACTTAGTAAGAGCTATTATAATGTGAAAGATTTATTCGGTTAAAATTGTTTAGAGTATTGACATTTATTGACATAACATAATTGTACTATTTAGGTTTTTTTTTTTTTTTTTTGACATTACCTTAATAATCATGTATTTTGTGACATATTGCACTTAGGACTATTTCAATATTATTGTATACATATAATTAGAGAATTTCGCTGTATTAGGTATTCAATATTGCTGCCCAAAACTTATATAACCGGCAACTACAAATTTGCATCCCAGAAATGTGGGGAATGAGTGCGACTTATTTTTAATTTTATTATAAGATCTTTTGTATCACCATTGAAGCAAATAAATGATTTATGATTTATGATTTTATGATTTGTAAATAATTTGAAGTGGCAATGCCGCTTCGCGAAAGCGTCTAGGGGACGCTTCCGTCTGGCACTAATTTGGATCAGTTGAGCTATCTCTAGATCGTTTGTAACAATCTGCAGATAGCTAAACTGTTTCTTGTGTATTTTGTACATTTTGTAAATATTTGTTTAATTGTAAGTTTCTTTGTGTAAATAAGTATTTGAAGTACAGATTTTAGACATAAATAAATCCTTCATACTTTTCTCCTAATAATAAACGGCGAATGCATTTTAGAGGTACATTATCATGTTATATTAACTCCGTCCTTGATTGGTACATTTTGCGTTATTAAACACACACACACCCTCAAACAGGGAATGCCACTAAGGAGCAGACTTTAAAGTGATGGCATTCAAAAGAATGGCAGTAGCCACACACATATTTTTGATTCGGAAATATTCATTTGTAAATAATAAGTTGTTTAAGTCATAAGTCATAAGCATTTATTGGTAAAAAATATTTACGGGTCTTATGTAGGTATGCATGGTTTACCAGTAGGTATGAGAATTAATCTGAGTGCATCTACTGTTTAAAACTTTATTGTTCTGCACGTGTAATAGCCAGTCGGCGGTTTAAAATCAAATTACACGTTGCCAACGCCGCAAGCTCTGTCTGTCCGTCCCCTTATATTAGTATCTACTTAGCTGTTGATTTTTTGTAAGGTCATCTGTGCCTGATAAGTACACGTGGTTATTAAGGTAGGCTTCTTTGTTCTTGGCCTTAGGACTATAATTTATTTTTATTGTTATTGTCGTCCTAAATAATACACCAATCATTTTTTTCCATCGTTACTATCATCATCAACCTGTTAGTCAACTAGGATGGAGACTCTCCCAAGATACGCTATGCTGAGCCCTGACTTCCGAACTTCTCATCCAGTGTTTGTCAGTCTTCTTCTTGTGTCACCAGTTCTTATGAACCAGTGTGGTTGAAGGCTTTTAAGTAAAAGAAGCTTATTTCGTGCCATCAATGTTTTCGTACTTTCAGGTTTTACGTCATGCCAGCTTGCTTACGGTGTTTTTCTTCACCGTTAAAGAGTACTGTGGCATATGAATAGGTACACTATTTTGTCAGAATTTTATTATAATTTAATATGAACTTTTATATTTTGTTATAATTTAATATGAACTTTTATATGAAAGTGACGGGCAATATGTACATATTTTCCTTTTTTGATCATTTTGTCATATTAAACAAAATTAAGTTTAAATCCGGCTCATTTTTGCATAAAATTAAAGTTCGTTTATTTTTTTGTACAACAAAGTAGGAATACACTTTCATAACACGTTATAATGTATATGCAATTTCATTCCTAAAAGTTGTAAAGGCTGCTTTCATATTTTATTCTCAAAATGATAATTTCAACATGCTTACTGTAAAAGAAAGTAAAAAAATAATAGCCTTTATCAAAAGCAAGTCGATTACCGTCACCGCTGCAGTAAGTAACGATAAAAACAGCGATAAGACCGCCAGAAGTGGACGCGCGATAATACCCGCCCGTTTATAACATTCATTACGATATCATTGAAATTATGGCGGGTTATTCGTTAAATTATATACAGTAGCTGATTGTGGCGAGAGGTAGCGTTCGCAAACAAAGTTGACGAATTAAATATATTTGATGATTGATTTTTAGTTACAGTGCCCACAACACACACACAAAGGGTTTATCTTTGAAACTAATGTACTGTATTTAAGGTAATATACACGGGTATTTATCGTGTATATTACCTTGTTTTGTAATTAACAACATAAGTGCAATAAAATATTTGAATTTGAATTTTTAAACTTGGAATGACACATTCTAAATGGAAGTTTTCAGACAGAGAAAATAATGTCAATAATTATAAGTTAAAAAAACTTGAGAAACCGACTTCATTGCCAAACGGCTAAACCGATTTTAATGAAATTTGTTTGGGACAATCTGGACGTAAGAATAACTTTCCAAATAAAAAAATAATTTTCTAAATCGGTTCATAAATGACGGAGGCATGCAGTTAGAAACATTAAAAAAATATTTAAAAAAAAATGGCAACATCGATTTTAAGAATATTAAAATGGGACCAATCTGGAAGCAGTACCTTTCAGATAAAATTTTTTTTTTTCAAATTGGCTTACAAATGACAAAGTTATGCGGTAAAAAACATTAAAAATAAAAAAATACAACCGAATTGAGAACCTCCTCCTTTTTGATTGGAAGTCGGTTAAAAATGACAGATGTGACTAGGTTTGGATTGCAAGAAAACATACGCTGGTGAATGATGATAACAAAATACATGGCTTATTTTGCTGTCCGTACTTAGGTGTTCTCTATAAAGTGATCGAGCGGCAACCGGTTGCACTCACAAATGATATACTTTTGACAGCGGAGATATATCAATCAAGATAAACTCTGACACCGTTCACAATGATACGATCTATGTATCCAATGAGATACGGTATACGGAGGCGACAGGTAGAATGCTTTTACTTAGCCCTTTTACGATTGACGTGATGTGCACCGAGTCTATGTATCGTTTAAAGCTCACCGCTGCAACTTTGAATAACTTTGAGTTTTAGCACAAAGAAATAGAGTTTAATTTGAAATGATTCTACGGCTGTCAAAGTAGAAGTGCTTGGCTCCTACTTCTTGTCTGTAGGATTCGCGATGCATCAATATAATTTAAAGAAGGTAATGAAAGTGAATGTGGTTTGATACAAAACTAAATAAGAAAAAAATTATAAATTTTGTAAAATATAATATGAATTTTAAAAAAAATTACTTGAATAGCATCTCAGCTCAATTGGTAGTAGCTCTATCTTCTACACCGTAGATCGTGGGTTCGGTCCCCACCGAGAACAAAATTTTTGTGGTGAATACAAATACATAATATTTGTTCTCTCTCTGGGTGTAATATTGTATTCTCAGTAGGTATGTATTTACAAAAAATAATGTCTATAGTTAGTAAGTTTAATGTTAAAAAGTTTTGCTAAATTTGGGGCTTCGTAGTACTGTGTGGATTGTTCTCATTAAGCACGCGGTATTTAAAGACTAAATGAAAAATGAAAAAAACTAATAAAGGGAACGGTTTTAAATTATATCAAAATACAGTCAGGATACATTAAAAAAAATATCTCGCTGTATCGTGTCATATTCTGCAATAAAGTTTTATATCCGTGACGTTATCAGCGGTCCATAAAAGTGGCATATAAATTGAGGCTTTTAACTAAGCTGTCACTGTGTTATTATCTTGAAAGTCTTGTTAAATTGAAACAAATTGATATAATGAGGTCAGTCAGTCTTTGTTTTGAAATGACCTCAAGTTGTACATACTTTTAAGTTTTAATAAACAGTCATTTTCAGTACCTAATCTAAAAATTCGAAAACATGACTGTTTGTGTGCACGTTAGGAGCTATTCCGAGGCACACTTTAAATCCTTTCACCACACTGTTTTGAAAAATCCAGTGACACAATAAGAAGAAGAGGAAGAATTACCTAATACTCATTTCGTAATCTCATTATATAGTAGTATTTTTTCCAGTAACTGCGGAACACAGATTACTGTGATCTTGTAAGCAGATTATGATGTGGTTATCAAAGTGATAGCTGGATGAAGTCAGGGTGTAATCATCCAGGTGTAATCATCCAGGAGTTATCATCCAGGTGTAATCATCCAGCCTGAAGAAGTCCATTGCTAGAAATACACTTCTCCTACACATTTCCAGGAAGAACGATTCTGAGCCCTCTCCATCCCGCGATCCTAACCAGTCCGAGTCAGGGTGTGAATAATGATGATTTACAACTTATTCATAATACAAGTAGTCCATGTTCAGTAGGCCTACCACAAGCTCTGTCTGGCTCTGTCCCTGGCTCTGGTTTTGATTCTGTGTGAGTGTTGACTAAATAAGTCTTACGTCAAAACGTCACACACACAGTATAATACACTGGTGAGCACTCACACAGACTCAATACCAGAGCCAGATAGACCTTGGGGTAGCCTTACAGGAAAACAAGTTAATTGAGATTGATCACAATTCTATTGGTATAGCAATTTACATTATTTAAAAGCAGCAATACCAACAATATGTTTTCATTGAACATGTCATTATTGGCAACTTCCTGCAATTTATCTGTCAATGATTAATTCATATTTCTATGTTCAGCGTTTTATTACCAACTTTGCTGTTCCGCTCATTTAAATCTTGCTTAAAACTAGGAATTTTATCTCAATGGATTAGAGTTGATTTTGGTAATAAATGTTTTAACAAGCCGCAAAGGTGCATGAGTGAGGTTATGTAGGACACAGTTGAGTATAATTTGACAGGTCCATTGATATGTTTGTTGTAAATTGTAAGAGCTGTCAAACTGAGGTCAAATGTGAATGATGTAGGTGTTAAAATAATAATTTAGCAGCATTTAGACGTGGTTTTGAATTGTATCGTTCTGTTCTGTTTTGTTCAGTTCTAGTTTGAGATTTATAGTCACTTATAGCTAATTATAAATCGAATTTAACGATCTAGTCGCGGTATAATTATGTCTGGGGAAAACGACTTCAACCAATAATTTAAAACACATAAATATTTAGCTACCAATTTAACGACTACTTATATTATGTAGTTGTATAATTTAATATTAATACACATAATATCGTTGATTTACCCTTTAGAAACGCTCATGTTTTTCAAAAAATCTACATACCTTGATGACGCGTCATTTATCATAATAAATAAAGAAAGGGATCTCTATAATTTCATGGACGACGTTGTAATGGTGAATTGAAAAGCTATATAGTTTAAAAAAGAGCCTATCAAAACCTAAGAAGCTTACATCTTGCTTCCTAATATTTTTGTTATGTTTATTTTCTTCTGCCGTGTCGTTCCTTTCTATAATAGTTGTACACACAATGAAGCTTCAGTGATGATGCTCTTTCAATTGATGCAACAAAAACAATACAATCACGCATGCATTTTACGGTTCCCGTTGCTTCAAAACAGACTTTATAGGCCCATGAAATGATTGATGAAAAAACCCATCTGTATGCGCATATTCCCGATACAAAAGAAAGATTCGTTCAGAAATCTGCCGACGACATTGACGAGCGAGACGTAGACTCCATCAATAAGCCCTTAAAAACTGACAAGATTTATTTCTTATTCAATTTAAAACACAGACGAAGGCGATAGTCGTAAACAATGGTAGCTGTAAGTATCGGTTACTGACGTTGTTGATTCGCTAGTGATGTTGTTGGAGTATAAACAACAAAAACTGTTAGATAGAAAGAAAGAAAATAATTTTAATTGACTTAAAATCGTACACGTATGACAAAAACATTAAAACACACCGAACGAACAGCTGAAAACAGACAGACAATGTAACAGACATTATCTGTATACCATACTTTAAACCAATACGGACAATACCTAATAGATTGCTAAAAAGTAAATACAACGGACACGCTAAATTTTTCGAGAAAGGGGAAACATTTCTTGTTGCCAGATAAATCGATTGTAGAATTAAAACTATGATTATTGGGAACCATCTTTAAAAGTACCACTTGTAAAGTCTCGTCAAAAGTACCCGGGTAATAGTGTACCAACATAGTAATAGTGTGTCAAAATAGGTATCTTAGTCTCAGAATTATTGATACTCAAAATATGCCTGATTATTTTAACAATTACTACAAGCAATGAAAAATCTTTATGCGTTTAATCGTCCAAGCTAACTCTGCCAATTGTTTTCATTGGTATATCCCCAAAATGATTTGTCCATGGTATTTATTTTTTATCAGTCACTTTGATGGTCTTGTCAGGCTGATTGCAACGCAAATATTTTTCTAAAATATTCATCTTTTAGATGGATAAACCATTAAGGTGCGCAAACTATCAATAAATATAAGGATATAAAGTTTAAAAAACTTGAAAAACCAACTTTATGGCAGAAACATACAACCAAATTGAGAACCTTCTCCTTTTTATTTAAAGTCGGTTAAAAAAAGCACATTTTCAAAAATAGCGTTAAACAGGACACAAACTCCTGCGCATCGGATCACGATGATTCACAGGGCACAGAATAAACAGCAGTAAGGGATTATAGTGAAATACGATGGTTAACGAGTGCACGTGGCCAAATAAGAGTTTATGGAGATAAATTATCGATATAATAAATAACTACACGTAATTCTATCATAAATTTTGAAATATAATAGCTCAGAAAATAGTTAAATAGCAGCATCTACCAAAGCTGAAAGAAAAGCTAGGATATTGAATGTAGCTTTAGTAATTTGTATTTCCCAGAATACTCGCCTTGAATTCATTACAACGCTGTTCGTAATTTTAGAACTGTTTTTTTTGTTTAAACATCACGTTGTATAACGTAGTACATTGCACACCTGTAAAGTACCTTCAATTTCAATCCGCAAGCTCCAGCTCTTCGCGTTTCCTATATAACAAATTCAACATCACATCAAAAAGCTAAATAGCACCTGTCTTCGCAACCCGGCAACTTTTTGTCGGCTGTCTGCCCGCAGACTTGATCTATGCTCTTTCGTCCACATTTTTATCTTACAAAGTGCTTGGATAGACACGGAAAGAAGTTTCTGGAAAATTCATCACCTGACTCCGATCGTTACGTCGTAAGTCCACTCAAAACCGCATCGGAATTCCACCTCTATAGTTTCATTGCTAAGGTTGGATTTAGGGTGGATGAGGGTGGCTGTGAGGGTGATTGAGTGTGAGTAGTGAAGCTTGTTGAGCTCAAGAGCCGGGTATAAATGTATGAAGGTACATTAATCCTCACAGACGTGTATTCTTTTGCGGGAGTTGAAATGGCGTGAAAATATGACTCGTTATTTATGTCTTACGTCGGAGGTGAAATTTCGGGAGCCTTTGTTTGGGGAGGGTGATTTGTGGGATTGAAGTTGAGCGATTAAAAGACAATTTGACGGTACTGACTTGGTAACGGAGTACTTATAGCAGTACTTATGATTAAATTCGTAACATTTTTTGTTACGAATTTAAGTACTAAGTTTATTTGGTCGTAGTTTTTTTTAACAACTAGCCTTAGGTTTTTGTTTGTGTAGCCGATACATGATGGGTCTTTTGTACTCGTAACTACAGTTTTGTAAATGATGCAATGTGCATTATAATTTGATAATTGGGTATTGATTTCTAGTACCTACTCGAAATTATAATTTTCCATGCATATAGCAAGCTCGCATTATTAAAGTGCTTTTACAACATAAAATAAATTAACATATATTATATAAATAGCTGCTAACATAAAAAATACAAAACAAGTTTTCTTATTCCAACAAAAGCAGACCAAAATAAAACAGAAATAGAAAATGAATTACAAGGCCGCTAAAACGGCAAATAAAAAACCAGCGCATAAAGCATGTTTTATTGGCGCGATCAATAACATTTTATGGCAGCATTCAATAACATGAACGACGCGAACCGCTCATACGAATAAAGCAATAATTACAGCACATAAATAAGATTTACGCCAAACATCCCTATAAAACTCGAGGTTGCCAGTTGCCAGTAAACAAAACGCAGAAACGCTCCGATAAAGCCCTAAGACTGGTATCCCCAATAAAATAAATCCCACTTCCTTCCATAATAACATTCGGCGCTGAATTATTTTCTAATCCGCCGGCGGGAAGCTAATAGTTCGCACGTGTCTACGCTCGCAGTGAGATATGCCCGAAAACATCCCAAGAAAAACATGAATTTCCTGCTATGTTGGCAGCCCTGCTCCACTATGCTTCCACTTCAATGTAAAACAACCTTTACTAAGCAGATATAAAGTGCAATTTCACTTGTTTTCTTTCTTCAATAATGATGTAGGCAGTTTGTGGCTGCAATACTGGATTTTTGTCAAATGGATGACTTGTCGTAAGCTGGATTAGAGTTTCAATGTTGCACCTGTGCCGAGGAAGCTCCAGAATCAATCCAACTTGAATCCTGTCACTGTCAATTAAGTCACAAAGGCTATTCTTGATAATCCTTACTCCTAAAATGTCATGGCTTTAAAAAGAACTTTTGGATCTTTCCACTGCATGGTTTTTTACTAGCCACGTAAACGTTACGTTATACGTCCCACTGCAAAGGCCTCCCCGAACGACTTGCCTGAGCCTCCTCCCACCATCTTTTTTCTAAGGCGTCCAAATCGTCTCGCCAACGCTTTCTAGGCCAACCATGAGGCCGCGCGCGTCCGTCAGAAGTCCATTGGTTGAGGATGGTTTACTACCTATAGGGATTTATGGATGAATTAATTAATTCAATAATTTGTTTTTTGTGAGAACCTGATGACAAATCTGCTAATAAATTCGAAGATTTATATATTGCATGACTATTATCAATTTATCACGCTTAAACAAATGAATTGATTGTGAAAGAATATAATTTACTGCGGGGTTTTGACGCGTAGTAACGCGAATTTCACTCAAGCAAAGCCATGGACAGAGGTAAGCATAAAAGTAAGACCAGTTGAACCTTCTGTAGGTTGAAAAAGTCAAAGTGAAACTCAAAGGTAGGCATTTCTACCACAGCGGTGGCAAGTAATGCCCCCTTAATGCGGACACCTTAATAATTGTCAAATAAATTCGGCGGTAACCCCGGGTTTCCCAGTACGGGTGGAAAAAGAAGACGTAAATGACGTCGTAAAGAAGAAGTCTGATGCCTGATCCTACCGTCTTTTTCTAAGGAAAGTTGGTAAAAACATTCAAGCTAAGAATAGTTTTACACATATTAATTTTGTTTGCTTGAACACTTTTTCACCATGTCGTCTGGTAAGGGTCATAACACAATAATTGCCCTTGTAGTAGACGGTGGAAAAAAATATGATCAGCCTGAAGAAGTTTAAGGCTGGACAAAGGCCTTCTCCATTCATTTTCAGAAGGAACGATATACGGCCGTATGCAGAAACATTGCTTGAGTCTGAGTCGAGCTTGAAGCATCGATTTTTGACACTTTTCAATGGAGAACTGTAAAAAAATATATGCTTCAGGCTCAACTCACACTCAAGCGTTGTTTCTGCTTAGGACCTAAATCGCTTTCAGCAATCTTTACAACGCCGCCGGTCTATCGGGCAAAGAAGAGTCATACACTTTTCCTAATATGGTCACAATACAAGAACCTTTACTTTCCAGCGGCTGTCGGTTCTATCAGCGGTAATAACGTTGCCACTTCAACTAACGAATTTTGTGAGCTTTTTTTCTTGCTATCCTTATCCCACTTGGTAGGGTCGGCACCGCTATCATTCGTCATCTCAGTACTCGCTCTTTTTTAGACATAATAACATCCCTCACACAAACCATCAATATATTATAATGTTTAATATATTATAATGTTTATTCTAATTAAGTAAACGATATTGGCAACAACATGGTGTTAATAAAATGTATAAACAAATGTAAAATTTGTATCCAATTAACCTAAGTTCAAGTAGAGTTGCTAACACAGATGTTAATAAGTGCTAAAAGATAGTCGAAAAACGTGGGGCGTTAATTCAAGTCAACCCAGTTAGAGCTCGGCTAGGTTAGGCATGGTACAATTTATAAGCTTTTGGCCTTACATAAGTCATGCGTACATTTCTGATGACTGCTTCCACAGCTCAGTTGGTAGTAAGTCTGTGCTGGAGGGTGTGGGTTTGATCCCCACGGAGAACAAATATTTGTGCGGTGAACGCAGATGTTTGTTCTCTGTCTGGGTCTAATATTGTATTCTATGTATGTATTTATAAAAAAAATATACATGTATTATATCAGCTATCTGGTTCCCATAGTACAAACTCTGCTTAGTTTGGGGCTGGATGTGTAGACTACAAAATGTATTTATTTATTTAGGCGTTCTGCGGGGGTTATCAGTGAAACGCTGTCAAATATGACAGGGATTACAGATCGCCATTGCAATTTTTTTTTATTATAACTTTTACAAAATTAGATTGCGATATAACTAGTAGAAAAAAACTCTGGTGCTTATTATGTTAGTTTATATTTTACTTTACTACTTACTTTGGATAAAATGAACCTAAGAATCGTGCAATTTGCCAGCTAAACCGAAGCTGTAGTGGCTAATGTTGGTCTGTATTAATCGTATGATGATTGCCTATCCAAAAGCGTAAGTGGACTATAATGGCAATTGTTGAAAATGTTTTTATAATAAGCAAGTGTTTTTTTTGTAACGCGCGTTCTGTAGTTCGATTGCTTCAGCTTTTGAATTGCCCCACACGTACCTCCATACATCACGCCCGCTCTTGTCGTGTAAGTAAGCGCAAACTAACGCGAGGAAGACGCGAACGCGAAATATTTGCGCTGCACACCACTTAGCGCTTATCATCAGAATAAATCGCTGCAGCGCTTATTTGTTGAAACAGCGTTGCGCCGTGATTTCGTACGCGTGTAGTGAGGATTAATTGAAGCGCTATCTACGCTGGATTTAGTATTATTTGCAAGATTGTGGAGTGAGTAATGGTTTTGTTGGGGGAGGTTATGTGCTAAGAAAACACTTGATTTGAGGCAAAAGAGAAATGGGACTCGTTGCTTTGATAACTTTGAAATACTGTGTAATACTGGTTTTGTAGTAAAAAAGAATATCGCGTGTGTTGTCGTGCATACTAAGTGAACAGGCTTTTGCATTGAATCAGCGTCAAAGACAACTCTTCACTCATGCTTTAGGGCACGCTGGGTCGCTAGAATGTGACAGTATTTACAAACACTGTAGTATGCTTGTCCAGCTCTTATACCACAGCTTACTCGGTAAAATCAACAGGAAAGACATCAGTTAAAACGTGTGGATCCTAGGCCATTAGTTTTTTTAGAGGAAAAGGATTTTTCCATAATTTCGGAAGATTAAGCAAATCGTCGTTGTGGTGCGAGAAGTCACTAAGTGACATTTTTTGCCAAAATGAGTTATTGACGCCAAAGTGTTTTGAAACCCATTATGTACCTTCTCAGAATGTAAAAGAGTAGATTTTACTAAAATTATAGATAATACAAGAATGTCAGAAGTGCATAACTACCCGTAGAGGCAAAAATCTGTCTACAAAAATCATCTAAGGGATCTTAAGTAGTTTAATTCAATCACTTTACTTACAATATTCTTCAAGTCTTGGGGTTGCACTGCTCACTAAAGTCACTTAGTGATTTCTTGCAGATAAAAAGCTATTGAATGAAATGAAATTCTGTTGTCGGTAAGAGTCATCAACAGATCATAATTAAGTAATATTTAGTCAAGGTATTACGTTAATGTGTATGCCAGAATTAATTAACTTACTTTTTGTTATGTACCTCAGTAACCAATAATTACTTACATTAATTTGTTGAAAGTTAGTGTGTAAGGTAAAATTATCTATATTTTATATGAAGAAACTTCTTTTGTAACTATAAGTGTTGATAAGTTACACTCATTTTAAGAACAAAAAAACTTTAAAACGCGATTATCTCGAGACTAGCTTTTTGCACTTAGTTACTTCTCGCACCACAACGACGAAATTTGGTCTTCGACGAGTGAATTGCTTGCGAAAATAATGAGTTTATTATTTTGTGACCCTCAAAATCTGATCAAATGAAAAATGTATTTTAACAATCTATACTATAGCTTAGTTTCTTACCTTTATCGTCGAGACTACAAACCTAAGTCGTCGAGTATGATGAAGAATGATATCAGAGTGAATAAAGCGAAAAAGGTATGTCAGGATCGTAGCAAATGAAAATCCGTGATCTCTGCCTACCTTCATGGGAAAGAGGCATGATTTTATGTATTTATGTCTGTAGTATAAATGCTAAAATAATTACAAACACAGCGTAGGTAAGCACTCAAAAATCTGTTAAAATATCATTTTCATCCTATCCGACAAATTGCTTCCCAAGTCTCAACATCTGTTATTTTTCCCGCTATTTCATACTTACGTGTACCGCTGTGTTGCCACATTAGTGCCGTGTAATTGCGGACTGCGCTGTAAATAATAGCGCTGTGCTGGCAACACAGATATATGGCGCGAGTGTGCTACTTCCCTTTACCCGGATTAATGCATTTTTCAAAATATTTTCGTGTGTTAGCGCTCTTGGTAAAACTGCTGGCCTACCATGAGCTTCATATGGTTATGGTTATGGCCGTCAAAATTGTGTCTACAGTGTCAACACATTCAAACACAAGAAGAAAACTAATGTGTGGTTCAGCCTATCTATACACAATTTGACAGCCATAGCCATAACCATATGGAGCAAGTGGTAGCCCTGCTGTTTGTCTATATACAGGGTGGAATTTTGTAATGCCACCTGGAGGGAAAGTACTCTTAATACTGCAGATAGAAGATTTTACTCAAAGGAAACATTCCTTTATTTTTGAATAGAAAGCAAACTGCATTTAAAGATTTTCGAAAATTCTCTTATCCCACACTCGGGAATCGAACCGGCTAAAATCTGAAAAAAATATACCCTGTACTTTTATTGCATCGATCGTTAGGGTCAATTATAAGGATGAAATCTCTCTAACAAACATGATAAATTAAATGAAAGAAAAACCAGGATTCCACCCTGTATAGTACTAGCACCTTACATTTTTTTGCTGTCAAGTAGATGCTTTCATTGTGTCCCCATGTATTCCTTTTCAGAGTGATGGACGCAGCGCAATATCTTATAGGCCAAGTTTTTGTAAAAGATAGATAGACAGATAGATAGACAACACTTTATTATTGTACACAAGGATACATCACAATAGTTAAACGTAATTGAATAAAATACAATGGGTGGTTTTATCGCTGAAAGCGATTTCTTCCAGGCAACCTTAAAAAACAAAAAAAATATGTTTAGGTATGTTTTGTCCGGAATATAGATAAAAACACGGATACCACGTTAACAATATAAGGTTAAAGTTATAAGTAAGCACAATTTAAAAAGGTACCGTACAAAATACCCGCCCGACTTCATAAAGTTGACAAAGCCAACTATCTTAAACAAAATAGTTTTATAAGATAACATTAGCTGAGATTGGAGTTGCCAAACTATCAGATAAACAGCAAATCTGTTCTGTAAACTTGTTACCTATAGGGTTGGCACGTGTTACCTTACAACTTTGGCCTGTCATAATACTGATTTATTCTTTTACTGCAATTAAAATGTTGCTGTCTCTTTCTTAAATGGAAACAACAGCGACAGCAATATTTTAGCGCCGCCAAATTGATTCATACATTTTGACTTTGCAGAAAACAACTGGAAATCTTGATAATGCGATTGCCCTTTTATGATTATATTTTATGATCTTATAAGATTGATTTTAATTAAAATGATAACTTAATATAAATAAGGTTTATTTTTATTATAATTATAGCTTTAATTGTCGCCGTAGCCGCTAAAAGGTTAAGTATACTTTCTATCATAAAATCTACTAAATTGTACTCTAAAGAGCAATTTCATAAATTGACCAACTAAACTAAATTATGATTAAAACGACCAAAAACTGAATACAAATCATAATTTTGCCTAATAAATATAACGTTCTAAACAGTGACAGCCCTAATCCTGTTCAAAGCAGACGCAGCTCGTTTTGCGCGGGAAAGCGCTGGATTAAACGAACGCCCCAATAACATTTACATAGGAATGGTACTTGATACAGCCACATTTTTACTGACCTATTTCAAAAGAGTTCCTACCTATATTTTTACATGATGTTTTGTGGTTACAGCATAATTGGCATGTATTTAACAGAAAATGGTTAACCCCCTTTGAGTGTAAATGTTGCAGCTTTAAGCATTGCTTAAAATTTTACGTGTCACAATTTTTTGTCACACACACTGGTCACCAGACTCTTATTATAAGTGTAGCTATAAGCTTTATGCACTCATATTGACCCAAATGTTTGTAGGTATACCTATCTAAAAGTTCCAGTCAGTATTCAAGTCAAGTATTGTATTCTTTTGTATTACCTAGGTCTCACCAAGTTGAAGTGGCATCACACTGAAACTTCACTGCTATTTTAGTATTTGTTTTGTACAAGAATCAATAAAAAAAAGGTAGGAATGAAGACAGTGGTTTGTTGCCTGTTCTTCATAGTATTGATTGCGTGAAACTATCACTTAGGTTCACCTAGCTTTAAGACATTTAAAAGTGATCCATGTAGGTACATTTAAATAAACATTTTTTGACTTTGATCGCGAGAAGTGATGGTGGATGTGGAATCCAGAGTTGTATTATTTCTGACAGCAGCTTGTGTCCACCAGTGAACTTGATGGGTTTGGTGATCATTTAATTTTGATTTAAAGATGAGAAAATAAAATGGTGTTGATTTGATTCACTAACCCATAAGTTAGCTCTGAATAGTCTACAAGTAAATAATACACAAAATTATACATAGAAATACAATAGCAATAGAATATGGTAAGTCGATATGTCCAACTAAGTAGTTCAACCTTTTTCTGAAGAAAAGATCTTCCAAATCCTCGCCTAAAGTCATCAAATCTTATTCCATTTTAACCCCCAAAAAACTAGTTTACGCCAGTTTTAACCCAAATTTAGGGGTCAGTAAATTATCCGGGTGGCAATTTAGCTCCGGACTCTGAATCAGGGTTTACATGCTCGCATTAGCCGGGGATTTGCTCTCTCTCGTATATACGATTGTGGTAGGTAAGACAAGTATGGTAGATTAGAGGAGTGAAGATATTAAGTCACCATTTTACCATCGGACCATTTCATTATAAAAGGGATTTATTCTATTCTCCACAGTGCGGTTAAAGGATTTAAAGTTGATCTCTACGAAGCGCTTTCAACTACTGAAAAAAAACTACTGAATGATAAAACGAAGAAAATGTGGTGAAAGGATTATAAATGGACCTCTCCGAGGCGCACTGATGGTTTCAAAAAATCTATAGAACGATAAAAAAAAAAAAAAACCAATGAGGTAGGTATAGAAGCACAATGTATATTGTGTAGGTATATTGTGTTGATTTTGAATGGTATGCAGAACAAGAAGCTAGGTACGTAGCTTTTCTTAATAACAAAAATAATAATAAAACTTTTTGCTTTAGTAGTGCGTTCAATAGTTCCGATTGCCGTTAACCTTCCCCATCTCTAGTATTGGTCAAGGAAGAGGCATTGAACATAAGCTTGGTTCCCTTTAATTTTGTCTCAGTGTAAGCTATGGTGTTTTTGCTATGGGGTTTCAAAATACCGTGACCGTAATTACGACGTTCAGTCTTGTTGCAATCGCTCCTTGTCAAAGATAAGCTGTAATTCAATTCTTTTTATATTGCAATCGAAGCTCAAACTAATGTCAAAACTGACAGATACGACGGGCATTGATTGCAACAAAAGATAATTAAGATGTAAGTACTGTCAAAAATCTCAAGCCACTTAGCCATATCTCAAGCCTCGTCTTAGATTAATTTACTTTTACATTATACCTATGACCTATATACTTAGTCCACCTACTTTCTTTCCACAACCTTTATCATCAGTCTACGTGCTTCCGCTTCAAAATCCAACTTGTATATCACGACCGTTTTTTAACGGTCACCGTTTCAATGGAAGCCATCGGTCACCACTATATAGGGAACTATGGCTTTACTCCTAAGTCCAGTAATATATAGCTGGACACGCATATTGGCCTACTATTAGAACTATAAATTCCACTTAGGCCTTTTAGGTCGAAACTGGTATATTCAAGTTACTGTGTAGTTATAAAACACAATGAAAGGAATTACATAATATGATAAAACAAGATAAGGTGGTTTAATTTCCATACAAATAAATTTTACCATTATATGGGAGTTATGAGTATAATTGTACACTGAAATAAATGTGTTTGACTTTCATATTAGTCTTTATTTAATACAAAGGCAAACTTTAATAAGTTGAAAAAAACTGTAGATTGACGGTGAAGCAACTAAAATATGCATTTATTTTAATTTACACTGAATACAAATTTTGTAAAGACTTCGTAAATAAAAACAAATAAATGCATTTTTTAGTTTATATGAAATGTACTATTTGATTATTTTTATGTTAGTCTCTAAGGTATTTATTAACTATGGACCTAAGATGTTTCATTTTTGTAATGTGTGCATTTTATGTTGTCTGAAATAAACGATATTATTATTATTAATTTCAAGCGGCCGTAATAAAAAAAACAATGCTTTTACTACACGCAATATTCTCTTAATAATAGGCGTGTTTGTGCTTTAATTATTAACACAAAATAAAAATGATCCATGCATGGTCGCAAACTCATTTCGGGTCACAAAAGTATCCCTAAATCAATTCAAAACACACCACACAAACTAAATAGCAAACTTAGCAGTGAATATACTAAGCGGACGACTTCATCCCTGTGGTTCCCTGGTCCCTATGTTAACTACCCCTAGCCCGGAACAACCCCGTGTTAACTACCCCGGGTCACCGCAAGACCGGCGGAGATTACTACTCCACTGAATAAAAACTGGTATGTAGAAACGCAACTCCGTCTCTTTAGTGTAATTCATAGTTCCACGTTGACGTTGACGTTCATTACTACGTCAAACATAATAAACCAATGTAATATTACTTATCTAAAAAAAATCGCAGTAAACCAATGTAAAAAATTTAAAAAAAATACCAAAATCAATTTTTTTCTAGGTGTTTTTAGATAATGATATTGACGACCTTGGCGCAGGGGATGTTTCTCCACTAAAGCTATGTGTAGATTTAATTTGTCATCACACTAAGTGGGGTTGGCACAAAAGGTTTTCTTCTTCAACTCATCTCTATTATTCGTCATCTCAGTGCTCACTCCTTTTCTGCTCATGTCATTCTTGCCGCAGTTCATCCACCTTTTCTTAATTTTACATACCAAAACTAAAAGAAAATCCAATTGGCTTCGGGCATTGTATTATTGTTCTTCGGTTGGTACTACTGCTGAGTATCTTACGTTTCTTTTTTATTACACCACTTTTACCGGTCCATTGCAAGTCGTTTCCCCTGGTACCATAATTCGATTGTTATTTGTTCATTGTTTATCGTTTTGGAGTGTCAGTTCTACGCAGTATATTAACTATGCTGTGACTACTAGAGAAGGATAGATACAGAGGTTTGTGGGAGATGGGGATAGTCTTAATTGAATTAAGCGAGGTTTGGGTTAATAGCCCGTAGTCTTGTACTGGTTGTTTGGTCTTTAATTTACTTCGTTTGTTATTTTGGTGTGATTGTTTTGATTTAACTGAAACGTCTACATCTTTAAACTTATCTTTGTCATTATTATTTTTATGTACCCTTACATCAATTTTCCGTATTTCCTTATTGCTAGATTTTGATTGCGTGGGTAAAAATATAATGTGAAATGTCATATTTTTTCCCACAAATAATACTAATAATAATCGTGGGGCATTGCATCGTAGCGCACGTTTCTGACGTGCGTGACCTACGAGACAATGTTCTGTTATAGGTGATGGTTACCCCCTAACATCAGGTGGGCCATTTGCTTGTTCCATCAAAAGTTGTATATAAAAAAAATCAGTGTGCCAAAAAGGAAATATTTTGATTGATCAAAAAATATTACTAGTAGTAAAGAAAGGGACTATAAGACTTTGTTTATGAATCCAATACAGCAGTTAGCAAATTAAATGACTGAGTAAGTACATTACGCTGTATACCTTCAACCAAAACAAAGGTACAGGCAACAACAGCAAGTCATGATTCTAAAACATTTTAATTTCAAGCTACTTAAGCGATATTACACTACGTCATAGCAGCCTTATCTATCAAACCCACCCCTATTAAGAAGCACTATAAATATATAAATATTTCCCCTCCGAGTATGAATTAATCACTCCCTGTCAACGAAGTGAAGTGTTATCGAGCAAGCGGCGTTCATACTGTGACGCTAGTAATTTTATACACCCTTTTATACATTTATGGTCAGCTGAAGGGTCAACCAGGTTTTCAAATTTAGAACTGCAAAAATATTAAAAATCGTTAAAAAAAAGTTGTTGCTAAATTGTTGTGTATTTTTGGTACGTAAATCCATCTATATAAATTGTCAGCTGTTTTGTACAGGGTCAGTGACCTATTGTTTTAGAACTTGCTGTTCAGGGTCGTTACCCTCATCGGTTATCAAGATTTAGTGGCATAGATAAAAAAATGCCACTTTACCCTACCCTTATAATTTTTTTAGTTTTTATATCTATATTTATATAAGAGAAAGTCGTGTTAGTTGCACTATTTTATAACTCAAGAATGACGGTTGGCTGAAAATTGGCGGGTATGTAACCTAGCTTAGAACCGGGAGAAGGACGTAGGGTTTTTATCCCGAAAAGTAAAGAGAACAAGAATAGGGCGGCTGCAAGTTTTTTATACATTACTGGTAATTATTTTTGTAGTTTATAGCAAGTAGGTATGTTACGTAGGTTTATCAAAACTGTGTTCTACTACATTTATTTTATGCTCGCCTACCTCTTTGTTTTTCACCTGTCAAGGTTGGTTGGTAGAAAATACTGTCTAGCATCTCTCTTATTGTAATTTATTTTTGGTGCAGTAAAGAATAAAAAAAAAGCAGTCAAGTGCGAGTCGGACTCACCCATGAAGGGTTCCGTAGCATCAAGTAACATAATATAAAGGTTCTTGTAGTTCGTCGAAAGGTAAATTGCGGTTTACGATTTATGACGTATAAAAAAAAACTGCTGACTAGATCTCGTTCAAACCAAATATCGTTGAAAGTTTGCATAGTAATGTAACACATATATTTTATTTAGTTTTATCATTCTCTTATTTTAGAAGTTAGAGGGGGGGACCAACTTTTTTCCACTTTGGGAGTGCCTCTCGCGCAAACTATTCAGTTTAGAAAAAAACGATATTAAAAACCTCAAAATCATTTTTGAAGACTTATTCATAGATACCCCACACGTATGGGTCCGATGAAAAAAGTTTTTTTGGGTTTCAGTTTCAAGTATGGGGACCCCCAAAATTTATAGTTTTTTTTCTATTTTTGTGTCATAATCTTAATGCGGTTTACAGAATACATCTACTCGCCAAGTTTTATCAGTCTAGCTCTTACGGTTTCGGAGAAAAATGGCTGTGACATACGGACGGACAGACAGACAGACAGACATGACGAATCTATAAGGGTTCCGTTTTTGCCATTTGGCTACGGAACCCTAATAAAACAATTATTTTTGATTGACTTCTGAATAAAGTCACAGCTTTGGTCTTTAGTTTTGAAACAAGCGTGGAACGGTAACTTCAAAGTGATTATTATGTAAATGCTCACCAAGAAGGAACCGCCCCGAGTAATTACCACCATACATAATGTATGCCATGACTATAATTTTGAGTCAATAAATAACCCCGTAATACACACGAAAATATGGTAACGCGATTATTATACAGCCCGCGGGAGGGAACTGTATAGAGCTGTCAATGTCACTGTCAAACTTATAAAATGTACTGTGTACTTATTAAAACAATTTCGTATTTTTTTCTTTTTAAGTTGAGTTCTGGGGAGACCTTTGCCCAGCAGTGGGACGATATAGGTTAGAAAAAAAAAAAGTTGAGTCAACGATTTGAGTGTATTTATAACTTTGAGAGGTTGTTTGTCAGTGGACTCCAATTTTTAGGGTTCCTTAGCCAAATGGCAAAAACGGAACCCTTATAGATTCGTCATGTCTGTCTGCCTGTCTGTCTGTCTGTCCGACCGTGTCACAGCCATTTTTCTCCGAAACCATAAGAGCTACACTAATGAAACTTGGCGAGTAGATGTATTCTGTAAACCGCATTAAGATTTTTACACAAAAATAGAAAAAAAAACTATATATTTTGGGGGTATATATACTTCAAACTGAAACTCAAAAAAATCTTTTTTCATCGAACCCGTACGTGTGGGGTATCTATGAATAGGTCTTCAAAAACGATGTTGAGGTTTCTAATATCGTTTTTTTTCTAAACTGAATAGTTTGCGCGAGAGACACTTCCAAAGTTGAAAAAAGTTGGTCCCCCCCCCCTCTAACTTCTAAAATAAGGAAATGATAAAACTAAAAAAAATATATGTTGTACATTACTATGCAAACTTTCAACGATATTTGGTTTGAACGAGATCAAGCCAGTAGTTTTTTTTTATACGTCATAAATCGTAAACCGCAATTTACCTACCTTTCGACGAACTACAAGAACCTTTATATTATGTTACTTGATGCTACGGAACCCTTCATGAGCGAGTCCGACTCGCACTTGGCTGCTCTTTTTTTTGATATAATTAATGAGAAAAACATACCAAGTTTCAGTTTATCATACACCAGACCAAAACTGTCCGCGAAGAAACAGTCAAAACACAAAAAGTAGGCCAACTACAATGCCTTATCGCTCAGTACCAATCTCTTCCAGGCAACTTTTGGATGGAGAGGAAAATGATGACGAAACAAGTAAGTTAAATTGAGTGTCATCATCTCCAAAGCAATCTGAAATTAGACCTTAAAATGTAGCCCTCGGCTTGTTTGCGAAATAATGGATTCATTCCGCATTCATTTACATCCTTGATAAGATTGCCTTGACACTGTCACCAAATTACCCTGTCAGATATAATAATGTTGCTCCCCCTCCAGCCTACTACAGCCTGTGTCACTGAACTGCAACTGTTCATTCGCCACCTTCACTTGTTTGTATGGCCTTGCTTATTAAAATCTGTCATAAAATACAAATTGGCAAATTCATCATCCGCACTTGGTGTGCGGACTGGTTTCCGCAAGTAGGCCGCTGGCTGGCCCTTTTTGCAAGAGGCTTGATACGTGTAGCTTGAACTTTTTTAGGTAGAACCTAAAAAGTTCGAGCTACACGTATCAACTACACACCGGTATTCTAACGATGATTTTCTTCACCGTTTGAGAGTACTGGCATAGTGCACATACATTTTTCGACAGAAAAACTTTTTGGTACACGACTGGATTTAAACCCACGAACTTAGGATCGGAAGCCCCGCCGCAAGATCCTTAGATCCACTACCACTAGACTACCAGTGCTCTCCACCGCTGCTATTGCTGCAAAATTGTAGGTCCAGCTAAACTATTCGTTTCATGGTATTGTTTTCCTGTTTTTTCGTCGATGAGTTTTATGTGACACCAGCTGACTTAAGTTTTAAACCACACACATTCGTATACCTCCACTGATACTAAAATCGTTTCGGAGTGAAACTTGACAATGCTTAAGGCCAAGCTAATTCCACGCGTTAGAAAGAGACAACCCTACTAAAACGTTTCGTCTTCAGTGACATGATCATGAATCCAATTTGAATTTGCGCGCCTTTCTGATTTCGTTACGTCAAACTTTTGTTCGGAATTAGCTTTATGTCGACGCGTGGAGTGTACTCGTAGGGCGTTCTAATGGTGTTACCATTTTGATGTTGACTTTAATGGGTGAAAGCACAGCAAATAGTAACACATGGCCAAATACAAATTTAAACTGCAACATGCATTTGCACTGGGATTTATAATGGTTTTTTTACCATGTTGTTGACGCAAGCTAAAAAAATATTGAATCAAAGAATAACACACTCATAAGCTTTTGCATTAAATTGCGTGATTGAGTAGATTTTTTATCATAAAAAATTATTAGTGTGAAAATTGACTCAATCTGATTAAAAAAAAAATAGTCTTAAATAACCAAGTCACTCTCTGCGAATTACCGAGGTGCTATAAGTTACAGGTGAATGACAGCCAATGAAAAAACTCCGCAACCTACAGCGTTAGTAAGTGGCCAGCCGACAGTTGATTGATGTTAAACATAGATGGCGTTGCGAGGTATGTAAGGAAAACTAATTCAGTCTATGAGTTGATAAGACGGTCGTATTCAGGAAGAAACCAGCATTCTATCTCATTAATTAAGCTCTCTTTCTTTTTATTTATGATGCTTGAAATCTTACTGGAATCCATGCAACTTATTTTTTATGAAATAAATACAGGGTGTAATAACCTCTGAAATGGATAGGTACTGTGGTGCATCCATGTGTGAAATAGAATAGATTGAGAACCAACCCTGTATAACAATATAAAAGTCAGTCGTAAACAAGGCTATTAAAAAAACACTTTGAATAAACTCGAACACAATAAATTTCGAATAAACCCATTACCATAAATTGGAAATCAACGCATTCCCTTTCACACGACATCAACAAGACGACACTTAGTTATTTACACAGAAAACAGGTTGGTACTGGTTTTCAGACTCTTGTACTGGTTGCATATCGCTTCTTCTTCTTCTTATCGTGTCACTGTTTTTTTCGAACCAAGTGTGGTGAAAGGATTTTGAGTGTGCCTCAAAGAGACTCCTTTCGTGCACTTGACACATATTTTCGAACATTTTAGGTTCAACCAATAAGATCATTTTAGGTGCATATCGCTTAGCAATTGATAATAACACAAGGCCAAAAATTTGTGAAATCTGCAATAGAATACCATGGTGGAATAATTGAAGGAACACTTTTATTTGTTAGAATATTATAACTTACTTTATTTAATTTAGTTTAGTTTATTGCAAAAAATCTTAGGTAACATTACAGACATATCCAATACGTTACTTAAAGCTATGTACACATAAAAATATATAAAATTTACTTATATAATATGTAGGAGGTAGGTAGGTTTTATTAAGTCACTAGTTTCTTTTTGTCTTCTGTGTCTTTGTGTTTTTGTGTTTTTACTTACTGTCTAACTAAATAGTTTGACGAGTAGTTGATTTCGTATCTTATCGGGATAATCAGCTTTCTACATGACCGCGGTCAAAGTCAATAAAATCACTCGATAATCGATAAAATTAATCGAGCGTCATTACACAAAGCGCCGACAATGCTCGATAAAACTAAATTTGACAGCCCTAATCCTGTTCAAAGCAGACGCAGCTCGTTTTGCGCGGGAAAGCGCTGGATTAAACGAACGCCCCAATAACATTTACATAGGAATGGTACTTGATACAGCCACATTTTTACTGACCTATTTCAAAAGAGTTCCTACCTATATTTTTACATGATGTTTTGTGGTTACAGCATAATTGGCATGTATTTAACAGAAAATGGTTAACCCCCTTTGAGTGTAAATGTTGCAGCTTTAAGCATTGCTTAAAATTTTACGTGTCACAATTTTTTGTCACACACACTGGTCACCAGACTCTTATTATAAGTGTAGCTATAAGCTTTATGCACTCATATTGACCCAAATGTTTGTAGGTATACCTATCTAAAAGTTCCAGTCAGTATTCAAGTCAAGTATTGTATTCTTTTGTATTACCTAGGTCTCACCAAGTTGAAGTGGCATCACACTGAAACTTCACTGCTATTTTAGTATTTGTTTTGTACAAGAATCAATAAAAAAAAGGTAGGAATGAAGACAGTGGTTTGTTGCCTGTTCTTCATAGTATTGATTGCGTGAAACTATCACTTAGGTTCACCTAGCTTTAAGACATTTAAAAGTGATCCATGTAGGTACATTTAAATAAACATTTTTTGACTTTGATCGCGAGAAGTGATGGTGGATGTGGAATCCAGAGTTGTATTATTTCTGACAGCAGCTTGTGTCCACCAGTGAACTTGATGGGTTTGGTGATCATTTAATTTTGATTTAAAGATGAGAAAATAAAATGGTGTTGATTTGATTCACTAACCCATAAGTTAGCTCTGAATAGTCTACAAGTAAATAATACACAAAATTATACATAGAAATACAATAGCAATAGAATATGGTAAGTCGATATGTCCAACTAAGTAGTTCAACCTTTTTCTGAAGAAAAGATCTTCCAAATCCTCGCCTAAAGTCATCAAATCTTATTCCATTTTAACCCCCAAAAAACTAGTTTACGCCAGTTTTAACCCAAATTTAGGGGTCAGTAAATTATCCGGGTGGCAATTTAGCTCCGGACTCTGAATCAGGGTTTACATGCTCGCATTAGCCGGGGATTTGCTCTCTCTCGTATATACGATTGTGGTAGGTAAGACAAGTATGGTAGATTAGAGGAGTGAAGATATTAAGTCACCATTTTACCATCGGACCATTTCATTATAAAAGGGATTTATTCTATTCTCCACAGTGCGGTTAAAGGATTTAAAGTTGATCTCTACGAAGCGCTTTCAACTACTGAAAAAAAACTACTGAATGATAAAACGAAGAAAATGTGGTGAAAGGATTATAAATGGACCTCTCCGAGGCGCACTGATGGTTTCAAAAAATCTATAGAACGATAAAAAAAAAAAAAAACCAATGAGGTAGGTATAGAAGCACAATGTATATTGTGTAGGTATATTGTGTTGATTTTGAATGGTATGCAGAACAAGAAGCTAGGTACGTAGCTTTTCTTAATAACAAAAATAATAATAAAACTTTTTGCTTTAGTAGTGCGTTCAATAGTTCCGATTGCCGTTAACCTTCCCCATCTCTAGTATTGGTCAAGGAAGAGGCATTGAACATAAGCTTGGTTCCCTTTAATTTTGTCTCAGTGTAAGCTATGGTGTTTTTGCTATGGGGTTTCAAAATACCGTGACCGTAATTACGACGTTCAGTCTTGTTGCAATCGCTCCTTGTCAAAGATAAGCTGTAATTCAATTCTTTTTATATTGCAATCGAAGCTCAAACTAATGTCAAAACTGACAGATACGACGGGCATTGATTGCAACAAAAGATAATTAAGATGTAAGTACTGTCAAAAATCTCAAGCCACTTAGCCATATCTCAAGCCTCGTCTTAGATTAATTTACTTTTACATTATACCTATGACCTATATACTTAGTCCACCTACTTTCTTTCCACAACCTTTATCATCAGTCTACGTGCTTCCGCTTCAAAATCCAACTTGTATATCACGACCGTTTTTTAACGGTCACCGTTTCAATGGAAGCCATCGGTCACCACTATATAGGGAACTATGGCTTTACTCCTAAGTCCAGTAATATATAGCTGGACACGCATATTGGCCTACTATTAGAACTATAAATTCCACTTAGGCCTTTTAGGTCGAAACTGGTATATTCAAGTTACTGTGTAGTTATAAAACACAATGAAAGGAATTACATAATATGATAAAACAAGATAAGGTGGTTTAATTTCCATACAAATAAATTTTACCATTATATGGGAGTTATGAGTATAATTGTACACTGAAATAAATGTGTTTGACTTTCATATTAGTCTTTATTTAATACAAAGGCAAACTTTAATAAGTTGAAAAAAACTGTAGATTGACGGTGAAGCAACTAAAATATGCATTTATTTTAATTTACACTGAATACAAATTTTGTAAAGACTTCGTAAATAAAAACAAATAAATGCATTTTTTAGTTTATATGAAATGTACTATTTGATTATTTTTATGTTAGTCTCTAAGGTATTTATTAACTATGGACCTAAGATGTTTCATTTTTGTAATGTGTGCATTTTATGTTGTCTGAAATAAACGATATTATTATTATTAATTTCAAGCGGCCGTAATAAAAAAAACAATGCTTTTACTACACGCAATATTCTCTTAATAATAGGCGTGTTTGTGCTTTAATTATTAACACAAAATAAAAATGATCCATGCATGGTCGCAAACTCATTTCGGGTCACAAAAGTATCCCTAAATCAATTCAAAACACACCACACAAACTAAATAGCAAACTTAGCAGTGAATATACTAAGCGGACGACTTCATCCCTGTGGTTCCCTGGTCCCTATGTTAACTACCCCTAGCCCGGAACAACCCCGTGTTAACTACCCCGGGTCACCGCAAGACCGGCGGAGATTACTACTCCACTGAATAAAAACTGGTATGTAGAAACGCAACTCCGTCTCTTTAGTGTAATTCATAGTTCCACGTTGACGTTGACGTTCATTACTACGTCAAACATAATAAACCAATGTAATATTACTTATCTAAAAAAAATCGCAGTAAACCAATGTAAAAAATTTAAAAAAAATACCAAAATCAATTTTTTTCTAGGTGTTTTTAGATAATGATATTGACGACCTTGGCGCAGGGGATGTTTCTCCACTAAAGCTATGTGTAGATTTAATTTGTCATCACACTAAGTGGGGTTGGCACAAAAGGTTTTCTTCTTCAACTCATCTCTATTATTCGTCATCTCAGTGCTCACTCCTTTTCTGCTCATGTCATTCTTGCCGCAGTTCATCCACCTTTTCTTAATTTTACATACCAAAACTAAAAGAAAATCCAATTGGCTTCGGGCATTGTATTATTGTTCTTCGGTTGGTACTACTGCTGAGTATCTTACGTTTCTTTTTTATTACACCACTTTTACCGGTCCATTGCAAGTCGTTTCCCCTGGTACCATAATTCGATTGTTATTTGTTCATTGTTTATCGTTTTGGAGTGTCAGTTCTACGCAGTATATTAACTATGCTGTGACTACTAGAGAAGGATAGATACAGAGGTTTGTGGGAGATGGGGATAGTCTTAATTGAATTAAGCGAGGTTTGGGTTAATAGCCCGTAGTCTTGTACTGGTTGTTTGGTCTTTAATTTACTTCGTTTGTTATTTTGGTGTGATTGTTTTGATTTAACTGAAACGTCTACATCTTTAAACTTATCTTTGTCATTATTATTTTTATGTACCCTTACATCAATTTTCCGTATTTCCTTATTGCTAGATTTTGATTGCGTGGGTAAAAATATAATGTGAAATGTCATATTTTTTCCCACAAATAATACTAATAATAATCGTGGGGCATTGCATCGTAGCGCACGTTTCTGACGTGCGTGACCTACGAGACAATGTTCTGTTATAGGTGATGGTTACCCCCTAACATCAGGTGGGCCATTTGCTTGTTCCATCAAAAGTTGTATATAAAAAAAATCAGTGTGCCAAAAAGGAAATATTTTGATTGATCAAAAAATATTACTAGTAGTAAAGAAAGGGACTATAAGACTTTGTTTATGAATCCAATACAGCAGTTAGCAAATTAAATGACTGAGTAAGTACATTACGCTGTATACCTTCAACCAAAACAAAGGTACAGGCAACAACAGCAAGTCATGATTCTAAAACATTTTAATTTCAAGCTACTTAAGCGATATTACACTACGTCATAGCAGCCTTATCTATCAAACCCACCCCTATTAAGAAGCACTATAAATATATAAATATTTCCCCTCCGAGTATGAATTAATCACTCCCTGTCAACGAAGTGAAGTGTTATCGAGCAAGCGGCGTTCATACTGTGACGCTAGTAATTTTATACACCCTTTTATACATTTATGGTCAGCTGAAGGGTCAACCAGGTTTTCAAATTTAGAACTGCAAAAATATTAAAAATCGTTAAAAAAAAGTTGTTGCTAAATTGTTGTGTATTTTTGGTACGTAAATCCATCTATATAAATTGTCAGCTGTTTTGTACAGGGTCAGTGACCTATTGTTTTAGAACTTGCTGTTCAGGGTCGTTACCCTCATCGGTTATCAAGATTTAGTGGCATAGATAAAAAAATGCCACTTTACCCTACCCTTATAATTTTTTTAGTTTTTATATCTATATTTATATAAGAGAAAGTCGTGTTAGTTGCACTATTTTATAACTCAAGAATGACGGTTGGCTGAAAATTGGCGGGGATGTAACCTAGCTTAGAACCGGGAGAAGGACGTAGGGTTTTTATCCCGAAAAGTAAAGAGAACAAGAATAGGGCGGCTGCAAGTTTTTTATACATTACTGGTAATTATTTTTGTAGTTTATAGCAAGTAGGTATGTTACGTAGGTTTATCAAAACTGTGTTCTACTACATTTATTTTATGCTCGCCTACCTCTTTGTTTTTCACCTGTCAAGGTTGGTTGGTAGAAAATACTGTCTAGCATCTCTCTTATTGTAATTTATTTTTGGTGCAGTAAAGAATAAAAAAAAAGCAGTCAAGTGCGAGTCGGACTCACCCATGAAGGGTTCCGTAGCATCAAGTAACATAATATAAAGGTTCTTGTAGTTCGTCGAAAGGTAAATTGCGGTTTACGATTTATGACGTATAAAAAAAAACTGCTGACTAGATCTCGTTCAAACCAAATATCGTTGAAAGTTTGCATAGTAATGTAACACATATATTTTATTTAGTTTTATCATTCTCTTATTTTAGAAGTTAGAGGGGGGGACCAACTTTTTTCCACTTTGGGAGTGCCTCTCGCGCAAACTATTCAGTTTAGAAAAAAACGATATTAAAAACCTCAAAATCATTTTTGAAGACTTATTCATAGATACCCCACACGTATGGGTCCGATGAAAAAAGTTTTTTTGGGTTTCAGTTTCAAGTATGGGGACCCCCAAAATTTATAGTTTTTTTTCTATTTTTGTGTCATAATCTTAATGCGGTTTACAGAATACATCTACTCGCCAAGTTTTATCAGTCTAGCTCTTACGGTTTCGGAGAAAAATGGCTGTGACATACGGACGGACAGACAGACAGACAGACATGACGAATCTATAAGGGTTCCGTTTTTGCCATTTGGCTACGGAACCCTAATAAAACAATTATTTTTGATTGACTTCTGAATAAAGTCACAGCTTTGGTCTTTAGTTTTGAAACAAGCGTGGAACGGTAACTTCAAAGTGATTATTATGTAAATGCTCACCAAGAAGGAACCGCCCCGAGTAATTACCACCATACATAATGTATGCCATGACTATAATTTTGAGTCAATAAATAACCCCGTAATACACACGAAAATATGGTAACGCGATTATTATACAGCCCGCGGGAGGGAACTGTATAGAGCTGTCAATGTCACTGTCAAACTTATAAAATGTACTGTGTACTTATTAAAACAATTTCGTATTTTTTTCTTTTTAAGTTGAGTTCTGGGGAGACCTTTGCCCAGCAGTGGGACGATATAGGTTAGAAAAAAAAAAAGTTGAGTCAACGATTTGAGTGTATTTATAACTTTGAGAGGTTGTTTGTCAGTGGACTCCAATTTTTAGGGTTCCTTAGCCAAATGGCAAAAACGGAACCCTTATAGATTCGTCATGTCTGTCTGCCTGTCTGTCTGTCTGTCCGACCGTGTCACAGCCATTTTTCTCCGAAACCATAAGAGCTACACTAATGAAACTTGGCGAGTAGATGTATTCTGTAAACCGCATTAAGATTTTTACACAAAAATAGAAAAAAAAACTATATATTTTGGGGGTATATATACTTCAAACTGAAACTCAAAAAAATCTTTTTTCATCGAACCCGTACGTGTGGGGTATCTATGAATAGGTCTTCAAAAACGATGTTGAGGTTTCTAATATCGTTTTTTTTCTAAACTGAATAGTTTGCGCGAGAGACACTTCCAAAGTTGAAAAAAGTTGGTCCCCCCCCCCTCTAACTTCTAAAATAAGGAAATGATAAAACTAAAAAAAATATATGTTGTACATTACTATGCAAACTTTCAACGATATTTGGTTTGAACGAGATCAAGCCAGTAGTTTTTTTTTATACGTCATAAATCGTAAACCGCAATTTACCTACCTTTCGACGAACTACAAGAACCTTTATATTATGTTACTTGATGCTACGGAACCCTTCATGAGCGAGTCCGACTCGCACTTGGCTGCTCTTTTTTTTGATATAATTAATGAGAAAAACATACCAAGTTTCAGTTTATCATACACCAGACCAAAACTGTCCGCGAAGAAACAGTCAAAACACAAAAAGTAGGCCAACTACAATGCCTTATCGCTCAGTACCAATCTCTTCCAGGCAACTTTTGGATGGAGAGGAAAATGATGACGAAACAAGTAAGTTAAATTGAGTGTCATCATCTCCAAAGCAATCTGAAATTAGACCTTAAAATGTAGCCCTCGGCTTGTTTGCGAAATAATGGATTCATTCCGCATTCATTTACATCCTTGATAAGATTGCCTTGACACTGTCACCAAATTACCCTGTCAGATATAATAATGTTGCTCCCCCTCCAGCCTACTACAGCCTGTGTCACTGAACTGCAACTGTTCATTCGCCACCTTCACTTGTTTGTATGGCCTTGCTTATTAAAATCTGTCATAAAATACAAATTGGCAAATTCATCATCCGCACTTGGTGTGCGGACTGGTTTCCGCAAGTAGGCCGCTGGCTGGCCCTTTTTGCAAGAGGCTTGATACGTGTAGCTCGAACTTTTTTAGGTAGAACCTAAAAAGTTCGAGCTACACGTATCAACAACACACCGGTATTCTAACGATGATTTTCTTCACCGTTTGAGAGTACTGGCATAGTGCACATACATTTTTCGACAGAAAAACTTTTTGGTACACGACTGGATTAAACCCACGAACTTAGAGGATCGGAAGCCCCGCCGCAAGATCCTTAGATCCACTACCACTAGACCACCAGTGCTCTCCACCGCTGCTATTGCTAAAAATTGTAGGTCCAGCTAAACTATTCGTTTCATGGTATTGTTTTTCTGTTTTTTCGTCGATGAGTTTTATGTGACACCAGCTGTCTTAAGTTTTAAACCACACACATTTGTATACCTCCACTGATACTAAAATCGTTTCGGAGTGAAACTTGACAATGCTTAAGGCCAAGCTAATTCCACGCGTTAGAAAGAGACAACCCTACTAAAACGTTTCGTCTTCAGTGACATGATCATGAATCCAATTTGAATTTGCGCGCCTTTCTGATTTCGTTACGTCAAACTTTTGTTGGGAATTAGCTTTTTGTCGACGCGTGGAGAGTACTCGTAGGGCGTTCTAATGGTGTTACCATTTTGATGTTGATTTTAATGGGTGAAAGCACAGCAAATAGTAACACATGGCCAAATACAAATTTAAACTGCAACATGCATTTGCACTGGGATTTATAATAGTTTTTATACCATTTTGTTGACGCAAGCTAAAAAAATATTGAATCAAAGAATAACACACTCATAAGCTTTTGCATTAAATTGCGTGATTGAGTAGATTTTTTTAGTGTGAAAAAATTATTAGTGTGAAAATTGACTCAATCTGATTAAAAAAAAAATAGTCTTAAATAACCAAGTCACTCTCTGCGAATTACCGAGGTGCTATAAGTTACAGGTGAATGACAGCCAATGAAAAAACTCCGCAACCTACAGCGTTAGTAAGTGGCCAGCCGACAGTTGATTGATGTTAAACATAGATGGCGTTGCGAGGTATGTAAGGAAAACTAATTCAGTCTATGAGTTGATAAGACGGTCGTATTCAGGAAGAAACCAGCATTCTATCTCATTAATTAAGCTCTCTTTCTTTTTATTTATGATGCTTGAAATCTTACTGGAATCCATGCAACTTATTTTTTATGAAATAAATACAGGGTGTAATAACCTCTGAAATGGATAGGTACTGTGGTGCATCCATGTGTGAAATAGAATAGATTGAGAACCAACCCTGTATAACAATATAAAAGTCAGTCGTAAACAAGGCTATTAAAAAAACACTTTGAATAAACTCGAACACAATAAATTTCGAATAAACCCATTACCATAAATTGGAAATCAACGCATTCCCTTTCACACGACATCAACAAGACGACACTTAGTTATTTACACAGAAAACAGGTTGGTACTGGTTTTCAGACTCTTGTACTGGTTGCATATCGCTTCTTCTTCTTCTTATCGTGTCACTGTTTTTTTCGAACCAAGTGTGGTGAAAGGATTTTGAGTGTGCCTCAAAGAGACTCCTTTCGTGCACTTGACACATATTTTCGAACATTTTAGGTTCAACCAATAAGATCATTTTAGGTGCATATCGCTTAGCAATTGATAATAACACAAGGCCAAAAATTTGTGAAATCTGCAATAGAATACCATGGTGGAATAATTGAAGGAACACTTTTATTTGTTAGAATATTATAACTTACTTTATTTAATTTAGTTTAGTTTATTGCAAAAAATCTTAGGTAACATTACAGACATATCCAATACGTTACTTAAAGCTATGTACACATAAAAATATATAAAATTTACTTATATAATATGTAGGAGGTAGGTAGGTTTTATTAAGTCACTAGTTTCTTTTTGTCTTCTGTGTCTTTGTGTTTTTGTGTTTTTACTTACTGTCTAACTAAATAGTTTGACGAGTAGTTGATTTCGTATCTTATCGGGATAATCAGCTTTCTACATGACCGCGGTCAAAGTCAATAAAATCACTCGATAATCGATAAAATTAATCGAGCGTCATTACACAAAGCGCCGACAATGCTCGATAAAACTAAATTTGATTGAACCGTATCGATAGAGTTGTCGAAACTGCCTTTTGTGTGTAAGTGGAATTTATTGTAAGGGTTGTTATTTAATAGTCCATTGAAATTTTAATTGATTCCCATGAGTTTTAAAGCTTCTATGATTTTGATGAGGCTTGATGTTTGAAATCCCGGTGAATTGTCTACAGAAAGTACAAGGTTTCATTTAATTCTACAACAAAGTAGTAGTTTATAATAAAAGATCTACCAAATTTGAGATTGAGATTGAGATCATCCAAAATTGAGTTACATAATAAATTATAATTTTTTGAATAAACTGCATTATAATTTCACTTCCCACTTTTTAACTTCCACCATTATTTACATTTCATTCTGTAAAAAAATGATCTTTTTTATATTAAACAAACGCATAGACAGTATTTTCGCAACCCACATTTCAATGGTGACATTTCCGCTTCCGGCCGCACATTGCACGCGGCGGAAAGTGCGGTGGCACGTAAAAATACGAGGGCGTCGTTATGAGCACAGTTTGTCATCTGCAAGCAGTTTTATGGTCCCTGGTCATTGGTCCGTACCATTGGAGTGCATGCAAATAGCCACGATCCCGGAATGGATGGTGTTGTGGTATATCATGGCTATTAGAACGAGCAGGGACAATATCTGAAAATAGACGTTTTATTGGATTTAAAATTTATGACATTCAAAAACGTAAACGTGTATTACATTTTGTTATACCTAGGTAGGTACCAGACCACGTGGAAGATCTCCCGTGCGCTGGACTGATCAGGTCAAATCCGCAGTGGGTGGAACCCTACAAGAGTGCTCCCGGATGACGACATGTAGGGAGAAGTGGCGAGATATCGTGAGGCGTGCCACAGCCCCTGATAAAAACAAATAATAAGATATTCATGATGACCACGACCGCTCTGACAAGAGTGAAGCGACTGAGAAGAAGAGGCAGGTACCAATATTATCACCACCCATTAAAACATGCATGAAGAACCAACTATAAATAAAATTTAGGTGACTACTTGAAAGTATAAATGATTATAATCATATTTCATATGTATATTAGAATAAATTTGGATTTGGGGGTATAATCAATCCTGATACCATAATTATCTTTGAAACCTTTGATTTATAAGCAGATTGCAATGTACTTATAGTAAACTTCAAAGATAAAATAGATCGTTAAAATTCAGACCACAGCTCTTCAACAGCCCTTTACAAAATCACAATTTGAATAAGCCCTATCAAATTAATCATACACCATTTAAAGCTACTAGTACGAACAATGCCGCCATTTGCAATGTCATTTGTTACGCGAAGTACAGTGACCATGAATCATGATGAATACCGGACGTATCTAACTCAGTCACTCACTTACACTTTCAACTTTATTCGCTGCTTCCCAAAGCATAAAATAGTTTGTACATTTAAATAGGCAACTGTATCTATAAGCTCTAAGAGAATAGGGTTGGCAATGGTGAATTGCTAAAGCAGTTGCCATAATTTCTCGTTACGCACAGTAGCTAAATCATGTTTTTTCAGACGCAACTTTAGAGTCTAGGTGTATAGCAATAGGGTTCAAAATGTTTCCGGGTGATGTGGCCATCATTTTTCATTAAGCACGATTCATTAACATGAAGGGACAATTATGTCCGCGCCATCAATCACGTCGCCCCATCTTTTCATATTTTGTTTTGTGGCGCGAATTGCTGAGTTACGATCACTTTGATTTAATGGTTTTGTGGAAATTGTTGTAGTGACAGATGGCGATTTATTATAGCAAATGATTTTGGTACTAGCACAGTGTGTTATCTGTTTTGTGGCAACCCTCACGTAGGTCAGCTAGTATTAAAATACAAGGTGCAGTTTTGAACCTGCAAAACATTTCAGGAGGTTGTTATGAGACTCGTAAATAATCATATAACAATACGATACCAAGTCAATAATCAATAATACTTTTTCTTTTCGATTTTTCAATTTTATTGATTTTCAGAATAACCCTCTTCAAAAAAACAGAATCACCCATTGCGATGTATCGCGTGTCATGTCACTGTGTGCGTGAATGCGATGACCAGTGACGTCAGCCTGTACGAGTCTCCGTCCACATTTCTATGAAACGAACGCGGCACATACGTTAAACTAAAATGAAGGTCGTTGCTATGGTTACGGGGAGCCCCCGCGATTCTCGTCAAACCGCATTTCGATTTAGACTCGAAAATCTGTTACTGCGCATCGAAGGTTCAACCAACGTGCCGCGATCTGTACAGGTTGTTGTAGCTACAGCAACTTATAGCAAATAATTTTACCTTAGATGTAGTTCGAATTTTTAACTGTATGCAGCTCACTGCATGGAGTGCCAGTGAATCACGTAGGGCGACTGCGTATCAGACCTCAACAAACCAGTTACTTGATAACACGATACCCATTTGTTATTTGCTAATTGTCTGACTTTCTGGCTTTTGACTACCCGGAAGCAACGACCGTACGGCAGGGCTGTAAGGTCGTTGACCCGTAGCGACCCGTGTGGTACCTAACGACTGTCCGAGAGCTACAAATCAGTTCGAACCAAAGGCTTTAATTAAGTGCTTACCGAAACACGGGATTTCAATGATGACGTTGCCGATTGGGGAATAACTCCGCGAACATTTCGATGGCTCGAGATACATTGTCTCCACTGATGGCATACCTACAAGCGGACCATCTCCACCAACTCTACATTGGAGTATTGGTCCGTCATCTTTACAATTAGGTAGTAGGTACCTATCCCGACCGTTAATCGAAGGCGCACTTGAGGGGCGGAATTTGCAAGCGTATGCACATACCGGCGTCATCAAATACACTAATAAATTGACCCGATCGATGCGTTTGCGATGGCCGCGGGGGCGTGGCGGGGTGGCGGGGGGGAGGGAGCGGCCGGTGATTGGTGCTTTGGTTTGGATTTATGAAAGAAATGTCGGTTGCGTTTGTTTGTGTGTGTGACAGCGCAGTTTAAGGACACGTACAGATTGGTCGCGTTTTAAAAAGGGGAGTTCACACTTACCGATTTACGTTAATAAGAATAAAATGAAAAAAAAATACCTGCCTATTTTATTGTTGATTCGGGTCGAGAATCACTAACATAATTACCTCCTAAAATGTTTTGCAGATCCAAAACTGCACCTTGTATTTCAAAAATACTAAAATACCTACTAATGAGTGACGATTACCTCTTACCATATACCATTTTACCCAGCTCTGTACCCCTACCGGGAACCAATCGTACACCTGCGCTATTCATGCTTCATGAAGAATCCGCTAGGGGCACTTTTGGTTTCTCCATGCATACAAAATGGTGGCAGAGGTGGGCGATACGATCGGCGATAGGCGTCAGGCACCGCACACCGATTTCATACGATTGGTTCCCGGTAGAGGTACAGAGTGCATTCAGTGTTGCGGCAGTAAATTTAACATTGTTTTGCAAAACCAAAAACTGGTGCTGACAGCACTCAAAGTCATGAGAAGTAGGGTAGATATCACAAGTAGATCTTTGCTTGATAAAATTGTAACTGGCAATATTTTTGAGTTTCATACGCGTTTGCAAAAACAATCCTATTCATCACAAAACCGTAACTCAGAACAAAAATCGGGGGTGAAAAGCAATAAAAAGTACGAATAAATAACGTAAAAAAACGCGTTACGGGGCATTACATGCGAATTGAGAGAGTGGGTACATTAGTTATTATAACACGACAAAATATGTGTAATAAAATGTAATTTATCGCACAAATAAAATATAACAGCGGTTAGGGCGGCAGATGGGGCGAGATGGGCGGGCGTGGCGCGACTGACGAGCGGGACCAATTCATTAGAAATAAAAAAATCACCAACTGTCCCATGTAAAAGGACCAATGAGGTGGAAAGAAAATTCTTAGGCAAACTTAACTACAAAGTTACTTGATCTACCATTTGTATTTTAACAATGAAACCTGCTTGAAATTATCGATAGTTATAGAATATTTTACTTCAAAGTGACGCACGCTATTTTTTGTTCAGAAAACGTGTTCACGCCTTATCGTGTCACCAATAAAATATTTTCATTGTTAAAACCTTTGAAACGTGAGCTGCACATAACTTTGGTTCTTAATAAATGGATTAGAACTAAGTCAGATCGCGATAATTGCAAAATTTCTTGCTTGAGATTCTGTTTATTTGTATTTAATATTTTGCTTCCGCGTCCGCTCTCAGTACCACCCCGCCTCAAAGCTATATTGACAGAGTCCTCCGCTACGCTTCTCGGAGAAAAATGACCGTCATTTGTTGGCGTCACCATTTTGTTATGTAGCTCGAGAGGCGAGATAATAGCTGATTTATTCGTGCGATTACGCTCCGGCACGTCTGTAGAAGGCCTTATTGCTAGGGCTAGTGACAAAATACTTTGCGATCAGTTGTATTGATTTTTATCTTGAGAACCAAATGGGTTATATTTTTGATGTGAGAAAGTGGTATGAGAAGTTTCAACCGTATACTATACAACAATTTGGGGACAAATTGGGGGATGGAGTCGCTCGCGTCCGTAGTTATACCACCTCTTAAAGGCTTACCCTACACGTGTCCCCCGGGTGGTGCTAAACGAGTGACACTGCCGGAATCTGAGGTGATGTTCCGGTGGGTTCACCATCATGCTGCATAGGCATGATGGTGGATAGCAATGACCTCCCACGTGTTCGTGCCGTGCGTGGAGACCCGTACGGGGGGATGAAGGAGTCCTGGAGGTTGAGGAGGTAGTGAGCCGGCTGTAGATGCTTGCTACCGACAACACGCCTCTTTGGTCTGGATTTCTCCTCAAACGGGCGGTCGTAACCTAGCCAGTTACGATCAATCGGCTGTGACGCCCCGTCTGAGGGTCGTTAGGCGAGGATCCCAAACTGGGGGAGGACAGACGGCGAGGCGCGGAACCGGGGGGATAGTGACCCCTTGGATTCTTCGCAGCGTTCAGTCTCGTTCGTTCACCAGGGCGTGGACCCTATATCCGAAAGATAACTCCGGCGTTCACATGTTGAGCATGTGACGTCCCCTACTGAGGACTCCGTGGCGGGTAGAGAGTCTCTAGGATGAATTTTAATACACCTTTGTAATGGCTTCTAATAAGAATAACTACAATACCTCAGCAGCTAATGCGCTAACCAAGGGACAGGGGTCTTCGGACGCCTCGATCCCGTCTACCTCCAAGGCTGGGCCCTCGGGCACGCCATCAAGGAACCCCTCCGCGCCCAAAAACGCGCCAATTCCTCGCAGAGCTGCGCCTCCGACAAAGCCTAGTGCGAACCCGGCAGCATCAACGGGCGCACCGAGTGCTAGCCACTCTGCGCCCAAGCATGCGCCGAATTCGCGCGAAGCTTCGTCCCTGGCTGCGCACAGCGAGAATGTGGCTGCTCCTACGGGCACCCCTTCCACCTCCCTCAAATATACCCCTGCAGTGCCCACGGTCGCGCTCCCAGGAGCTTCTTCCAGTGACACTATTGAGATGTCGACCCTTAAGGCCGCCCTCTCAGAAGGACCACCCGAACCAATTTGGACCATGGTTTCCCCTCGCAGGAAACCAAGGAACAAAAAAGGCCAGCGTGCACAGGCGAGAGCCCAGGCACAAATGACGACGGGCCAGGCTGAGGACGCAGTGCACCGACCCCTTCCAAAGGGAGCTCAGCCCTCGACAGAAGTAAGCACTGCCTCCGGTAGTGCTGAAAAAGTCCAGGCGCAGGCAGTGCCTCCGGCAACGCCAGCGACTAGCGGAGACAGCCAAACCCGTCGCCATTCCAAGCCTAGAGGCAAACGCGCAGGCAGGCAGGCTGCAGGTCGTAAGACCAACACTACCCCCCCTGTTCCACCTACCGCTGGCAAGAGATCCCGGCCTGACGACACAACCACGCCTACCGGTGACGGCAAGCGTGCAAAGGCGGGACCCAGCAAATCAAAGGTCAGCTACGCAGCGGCCTTCAAGGCCAATGACTTATGCGTAGCAGTCATGACCGAACCTTTTTACGACCTAACAGCGGAACAAGCCGAGGATCTCAAGGTGTGCCTTGAGACCAAATTGGAGGAAGACATCCTCAACCCGGCTACCGCTGACCACATGGCCACTATCGAATACCGCGGCAAAGCACACTTCGGCGAAGGCGTGCTAAAGTTCTGGTGTGCGGACGACGCCGCGCTAGAGTGGCTACGCCAAGCGGTAATCGACATCGCCTCACCAATTGCTGGATCGACGCTAGTGGTTCGACCACAATCGGAGATTCAGCGACGCATCCTTTGTGGGCTTCTCGTCCCCACGCTCACCAAGGATATCAACAACATCCGACAGATTCTCACCATGTATAACGGTAAGACTGTCAACGTCAAATCCTGGGTGCTCGTAAAAGCGGAGAAGCAGACGGAGACTGAGACGCCTGGCGTCTATCTGCTGCTCCGCGTACCCGAATCTGACGTGGAAAAACTCAAAAACCAAGAGCGGCGCCTCAAGTGGATGTTCGGCAATATCTACCTTCGGATCCTGGAAACGGGTTCCGCAGCGTCCACTGCAAAAGGTGCCGCCTCCACCCCTGCCCTACCTAAAACAACCCCCTCCGCACCTGACTGCGACATCGCGGACCCATCAGAGTGCCGAACAGAGGAGATGGAAGTGGGCGTCGATCCTCCATCGACGCCTAAGCCAGACGAGGACAACTTTCTGGATGTCGAGGGGAGTGAGGCTAGCGACAGCTGCCTTAACTCCTCTCCACTCCGGGCCTCGTAACCCCATCCCCTGTATCCAAACCAACCTCCAGCACAGCCTCGCTGCATCGGCTTCTCTGCGCAGAGTGCTGGAGGAAAACCCCAATACCACTGCCTTCATCCAAGAGCCGTGGATTAGAAAAGGCAAAATCTGTGGCCTGCTTAATACCGGTGGAAAACTTCTCCTGGACACCACGGTAAGCAATCCCAGAACCTGCATAATTACTCCAAAGTTTATGCAATCTACACTAATCACCCAATTCTGTTCTAGAGACCTAACAGCTATTAGGACCCAAGCAGGACCACCCCACCAACCACACGACACAGTCCTAGCGTCAGTCTACCTACCGAGCGACGAGGACATACCACCACCTGAGTTGGTGTCACTAGTGGAGTACTGCGAGAGGGAAAAACTAGAGCTCATCATCTGCACCGACTCCAACGCGCACCACACCCTGTGGAGCTGCGACACGAACAACTCTCGAGGAGAAGAACTGGTAAACTTTTTATTCTCTACAAACCTACTAATCATTAACCAGGGTTCGGAACCGACATTTGTCAATAGACGAGCACAAACCATAATTGACCTCACTCTAAGTTCAGAAAAGGTGTCGCGCTACATTACGGACTGGCGCGTCTCGGACGAAGCGTCGTGCTCGGACCATAGATGGATTCGTTTTGATCTAAATATGACCCTGCAGACGCCAAGCCCAAGGCGCGCTCCTCGCAAGACTGACAGGCCCAAGTTCGTAAAACTGGTCCAATCAGCGCTGGCCACCGAGAGCCCCGCTCCAAACTTCTTAGAACTAAACGAGATTGACCTCTACACCAACAAACTCACCCATATTTTAACCCACAGTTACGAACAATCGTGTCCCCTCACGACACCGCGAGAGGGGACCAACCGACACTGGTGGTGTCCTGAGCTGCAAAGACTACGATGCAAACTAAGGACACTATTCAATAGAGCAATTAACACTCGAAACCCTCACGATTGGGTGAAATACCAAACTACCAAAACCACATACAAGAAACGTATACGCCTTAGGCAACAGGAATGCTGGAAACGTTTTTGTACCAACATAGATAAAACCAGTCAGGCTACCAAAGTAAAAGGGATACTATCCAGTGACCCAGCACGCACGGTTGGGTATCTCAAAAAATCTGACAACACATTCACTAAAACCGACGCTGAGACCAGCGAAATACTGCTCCAAACTCACTTCCCAGGGTGTCTAATAACGGACACGCACGAATGGCAAGTACACAGCGTACGCGCAACCAGTGACCAAGACTGGACCACAGCCCAGAATCTGATCAACCGGGAGAAGGTTCTCTGGGCTATCAACAGCTTCCTTCCCTTCAAGTCGCCAGGCCTGGATGGAATATTCCCAGGCCTCCTTAGATGGAGCAGCGACCAACTAGTTGATTATCTAGTAAACATTTTTAGGGGCTGTATCGCACACCGATACATACCCCAGAAATGGAGAGAAGTGAAGGTAATATTCTTACCAAAACCAGGAAGGAGCGACTACACAATGGCGAAATCATTCCGTCCCATTAGTCTAACATCGTTCCTCCTCAAAACCCTAGAAAGGATATGCGACCAGGAAATTAGAGGTAACACTCTCCTGCGCCAGCCGCTCCACTCACACCAACACGCCTACAGCCCAGGCAAATCCACAGAATCCGCCCTCCATAGCGTAGTCTCGAGAATCGGAGACGGATTGACAACAAAACAACCGACCTTAGGTGCCTTCATAGACATAGAAGGGGCCTTTGACAAAACTACTTTCACTAGCATAGATCTAGCATTGGCAAGATACGGTGTCGCGCCAACACTAGCAGAGTGGATAAACAACATGCTCAAGTACAGAGCAATACAACTAACGGTAAATACCACAACCAGAGGCATTGTAGCACGAGGCTGCCCACAAGGCGGCGTACTGTCACCGCTACTGTGGAACATAGTGGTGGACGAACTCATCCGAAAACTGAACGGCCACGGCCTCTTCACAGTAGGATATGCAGACGACCTTGCTATCCTTGCAACCGGATGCTTCGAAAGCGTACTATGCGACCTCATGAAAACCGCCATGAAAACTATCGAAAACTGGTGCACTAACCATGGCCTGTCAGTCAACCCCACAAAAACAGAACTCATAATGTTCACACAAAAAAGAAGTATGGGTAACTTAAAACTTCCCAAGCTATTCAACACCGAACTAAAACTGACCAACGAAGTCAAGTATCTAGGAGTGATTCTCGATAGCAAACTCCTGTGGAACAAACACCTTGACTACAAACTAAAAAAGGCAAGTGCCACGTTCTTCCAATGCAGCAGAATGCTAGGGAAAACGTGGGGACTATCGCCAAAAATAACCCTTTGGCTCTACACAGCCGTAATAAGACCAACACTCACATACGGAGCCATCGTATGGTGGAACAGAACAGAACTCAGCACCGTGATCACGAAGCTGCAACGCTTCCAGAGACTAGCATGCTCTGCAATAACGGGCTGCATGAGAACTACACCAACGGCCGCCCTTGAGATAATCCTGGGCCTAACACCACTAGACCTACACATACAACAAGAAGCGACGATGGCCGCTATCAGACTCAAACACTTGAACCTATGGGGAATTTCCAGGAGCCCTCACGCATCCATTCTGGATAAAGCGATATCTTACGAACCACTAATCGCAGCACCGTGCGACAAAACCCCCAAACAACAAATATTCCAAAAACACTACCACATACAAACACATGAAGACCAAAGAGATCAATCCGGTATCAGCGAGGTAAGAGTCTACACCGACGGCTCAAAAACCAAACAAGGAACAGGAGCCGGAGTGCACTCGCTTGATCTCAACATTAACATATCAATATCACTAGGCCTACACAGCTCCATCTTCCAATGTGAATGTGCGGCCATAACCGAAGCTGCCACAGCAATACACCGAAGAGGGATTGATGATTACAACATACGGATCCTCTCAGACAGCACAGCAACACTTAGAGCTCTGGAAAATAACAACTGTAGTTCCAAGCTCATATACGAATGTCACCAGGCCCTAGAGAGCATTGCCACAAAGAACACGGTAACTCTACAGTGGATAAAGGGACATAGCGAATCACTTGGCAACGATGCCGCAGACCAGCTAGCCAGAAGAGGCTCAGAAACACCTATAGTAGGACCAAACCCCTTCCTACCTCTGCCACTCTCACAGCTACGAACCTGGATACGGCAGCGCTCGCAGAAGCAACACAACCTGCGCTGGATGCGCGCGACTGACTGCAGACAGTCAAGAGCAGCAATACCAGCAACCACACCCAGACTGACACGTCGTCTAATATGCCTTAACAGGCTAGACCTCAAAACCATCGTGGGAACCCTAACCGGCCACTGTCCACTGAACAAACACCTACACAACATCGGAGCCACAGACAGTCCACTCTGCAGGGGATGCCTATCCGAAGAAGAATCAGCTGCCCACGTAGTCCTGGAATGCGAGGGCGTAGCTACTCAACGACGCGAAATCCTGGACCACCCCAGGTCACTCCTCCAAGCCTGTGAAGCCCCCAGGAAGCTTCTGCGCTTCTGGGAGGAGTTAGGCTGGCTACAAGTATAGTCAGCGTTTCCTGACGCAAAACGGACCGACTTTGAGTCCAATTGCGGAAACAGGAGTCCCACACATACATACATACTATACAACAATACTATTACACTGGACATCCTTTTGCATCTCTTGATGATCGAAATCCTTTAACTGTAGATAAACAGTCCAACAGTTTAATATTTTTTGCATAAATTACATTTTTTACTTAAATTGTACTGAACGTAACTGGTTTCATTTATTTTGCCACTGCTCCAATGCCATTTGATTTCTTGCAAGAAAATTCTATAACATCACTGCTTCAGATAGTCAGATACTTAGTCAATTTTTTAATAATTATCACAAATAATAATTAATTTAATTAGATAGTATTCATAAGTAGGTAGTACTTATTGACTTCTTCATCATCTACTCTTCCACAAATCTACTGGTGCCGACTATATTCTTCATAATCTACTCTTTCACAAATCTACTGATACCGACCATATTCAACCCACAATCTGATCGGAAGATGATCTCAATACCTTACCAGCAAATTGCTTGTATTCCTAAACTGGATATTCGATAGTAACAGCACGAGAAGCGGTGTCATGCCTGTGCGAACCACTCGTATGGCACTGAGTCTCAAGTGGCACTATTCGGCCTAATCACCGGCATCCACAGCCCATCGGAGAGCACTGGAGCTCGAGTGTCGCTTCCTACGCTTTGATCTGATCTGCCAATTGCGAGTTGGCCGCCAGAGCTCTGAGTGAGCTCGAGTGCGCGAATGTAGAGCGATGGGATATATGAAGATAAACTGTATCGCGATGGGTATGACGTATTTTATGCAGTTTCAGAGAAAGGGAGAAGAAAATCATTTATTTGTGGCTATCATACTATTTAACTCATCCTCCCATCTTTTATATTGTCGCCCCTCTTTCTTTTGTTGTATCTTGGGAACACTGTATGTCCTGTCCATCTCTGTTTTAAAGTTAAAGCAGACTGAAGAAAGAACATGGAATGTGGAACAAAGTGGATGCGGATAGCGAGAGATAGGAAGGAGTGGAAGAGCTAGGAGGACTTTGCCCAAAAAAGGGCAAACAGATAATGATAGTGTAGATGTCGTAGTGTAAATATAATTTAGTTTTAGGATTAAACCTGTAATTAAGGCTTAAAATAAATAAAATCATACTATTTATGCTTTCGAAGTGGGGAACGGTCGTACATGTAAAATCGCGTACAAGGCCTTGCAAGTACGTATACTTTTTAATACATGGTCCAAAAACCAATAAATACCTGGTATATAAACCTGGTCGCGTAAATACGCTCCATCCCTATTTCGAAACCCCACATTTAAATTCCAGGTGTAGGTAATCTAAAATTACAAGGCATGCTGAGTCAAAGATTTCCAGTTCTTAATCATCATTTACCTAAAAGTTGTGGTTAAAGCAATTATTCTGTCTGTCTGAAAGCTGAAGATAATATCTGAGATAGTCCTTATCTTGTTTTAAATTATTATTGTTTATTAAATTATGATAATTATATTGTTTTATTTTCTGGACATACTATCAGTGCCATTTTAATAGTTTTTTATTTATTTTTATCAATCCTCTGTAACATCTAATATAAGATGCTGAGTAAATACGGAAATTCAAGGGGTTTTTATTAAACGATAGGAAAATAATCCAGGAAACATTTTTATGTTATACTTATACTCATTTTGCAAAATGAGTACATCATATTAATTCGTTTCCACGTGCACTTAAAGCTAATCTTCCAGAATAAATAATTATTTTGTCTCTTGGACTCGTTTTGCAAAATGAGAACATCATATTTATTGGGAGTCCAAGTGCATTTTTAACGATATATTCCAAAATAAAACCATTTTTTGTGTTTTTTTCTTGTAACATGTTAAATTACAAATATAAGCTTCGATGTACATAGATTTACTTTCTGACGATGCAAATGCAAATCTTCTACCAATAAAAACGCGTTTATGTAATTTCCCTAAAAACTGAAAATGGCGCTTGGACTCACTATGCATAACTGTATCCAATTAATTGCATAGAGATTTTCTAAAGTCGGCACTCGGTATAGCCTAAAAGGTTGTCAAAACTAGAGTAAAGTCTTGCGCACGTTTATGCTATCTGCGATGTCGATCAGTGAAACTGCAGCAGCAGTAAAACGCTGTCAAATACGACAGCGATATTTGACAGCGTTTCACTAATCGCTACCGCCATCGAGATGTGTGCAGGCGTTAAGAGAACATTTTCGCTTCTCTAATTATAACTAAACAAATAATTAAACGTCTAGGGCGGTATTTTTTCCATGCCCACCCGAATTCGACTTAATGTCCAAACTGTCAAGTGTTCGCGGAGTGTTTACACTGTGCTAGTCCTCAGGCGAGTGACTCGCGTCACGGTAGCTGGCAGAGTGTTTTGCTAGCGCCGCTGTACAAACACATCTTGAGTGCAATAGAATGATTGTGGCATGTTGTTTGAATAGGTTTTGGTGATGCGATGACTTTCATTTTTAGAAATGAGACAGATGGATGTAAAAAAACGTATAGTCAGTGGATGATACTTTTTATTTTATCGATAATATACGAAAAGCTGTTGCAAATATGTCTAAGTATAGCACAGTTTGGAAAGTGTCTTTTAAGTTTGGTTTACTATACAAAGATCAAGCCAAGGTTTGAAAAATGAATAAATTTTTAATGTACAATACAGCAAATAGAAAATAGCCTAGTATTATTGGAGGTTTTTCTATTACCGCATTCATTTATTGAAGGTTTTTCTTGATTTTTAATGTATTTGCATATCTTGTGAAGAAAAAATATACCATCAAAATAGTCGATAATTTCCACATCCATCACTAACCACTAACTAAAGTAAACACTTTAGCCTCGACTTTCGTATGATCGATGATCGGAACGCGTCTAGTTAATCGTGTTGACACAGCACACACTCGACATAGACGTTTTAAAGTCTGTAGGTGGGCAGCTACTGTTTGCTTTTAGCCTCTCCGTGTAAACGAGCACTTGATTTTGATGAATTCTATGCTTTTTTTTTTATTTTGAATGTTAAACATTCAAAATAAAAAAAAAGCATAGATCGCAGTAATGATGGAGTTGATTTTGTTTTTGCAGATTTGTTTTAGAAAACAAAAGTAAAAAAGTAATTAAAATTATTGAAAAATTTATAGATTATTGATATTACTAGTAGTAGTAGTAGTAGTAGATATTACTCGTATTATGAACCTCTTTAAACTAAACTGGAATCGAACAATAAAATGAGTTTAGTAAATTATGCTGACACCAAATGACGTAAAGTCAAGTAACTAATGATTAGTCTAATGCTGCCTGCCTACGGTGCGTGGTTCTGCAGATCATCACGCACAGCTGACGACGACGCACGGCAACGCACACAGAAAGGGCTCCTGTGCTACCGCGCACCTCGGCGCACGAGACCGTTCCCATGGTGTGTCTTGCGAGCTGATCCGCCCCTCCATGTGCGATATCACAGACCGTGGAAAGGGGCTATAAAACATTAGGTACTATAAGTTTTTTTTAAATATTTCCAAACCCTTTTAGTTCACTGCCTACTCACACTTGCCCGTATAGAGAAACAAATATTTTCATAACGAATGAGTGTGGGCATGTGTTTGACGAAACAATACCCAAAACAAACAAAGAAGAATCAATATTTATACCTCTTTGTATAAGTAAGCATAATTTAAATATTGCAAAAAAGCTTTCAACTAATCGTTCAACAAATTGTTTTAACCTACTCAAATATCTTATGTAACTTGACCTAGAATATCTTGCGATGATTGTTTAATTAGAAAAGATTACACAAAAACTTCTGCAAGATATTTTAAATAAAAAAAAAATTAAAACTTTGGCTCCATAGGTGCATTTGAAAAATCACTGGCCTCAACCAGTTAGTCTTTACAATCTCAATGAAATGAAATGTACTCCACTGAGTACATGTCATTTCATTAGCTACTAGCTTAGATGGTGGTTTCATTCTTGTTTTGAGCCTTTGAGCTCAGTGTTTATCAATGACAGCTGTGATTATGTTGTCAGCGGAAAAGCTTAGCTATTATCAAACGCACTTAGTTACAGAGTAAATAAGTTTGAAAATATGTGTCAAGTGCACGAAAGGAGCCTCGTTTTAGGCGCACTTAAAATCCTTTCACACTTGGTTCGAAAGAATCAGTGACACGATAAGAATAAGATACAATACAATACAATACAATCATTTATTTGCGAAACACAGGTTATTAATTACAGGATGGTAAAAATTAAGTAAGTTCAGCCATGTTCTGCCATAAAGCATGCAAAATATTTAAATGTCACAAGTATGAAAATATAATAAAATGTCAGTGCTATGAAAATTTATAATTAATAAAATATTATTACTCAAGTTTATCACACAAATACTCCTCCAAAAATACTCCAAAAATACTCCACAAAAAGAGCGTAAACTAGCGAGAACTAAAATAAAAAAACTGTTGTCTGTAAAGTCGGTTTAAGGCTTGAACACACCGCCAGCGAACTAGTTCGCTAGCGATGGCGAACTAGCCCCCAAATAATTTGAAGTCTCCGAAATGTACATTGCCATCACAATGGCGCTTTTGGCGCTAGGTCTAGCGCAATTTCAAAGCATTTAACTGCTATTATTTTGTAGGCTAATCTTGGATTAACCTTGGATTTTAAATACGTGTCGCAGTTTGTAGTTCATATAAATTGCCAAGTTCAAAAAAAAATACATTTCTATTGAGTTTTCAAAAAAAAAAGATATTTATTGAGCACTGTGACATGCGCACCTATTTTATCGGACAACTTGTGTCTATTCAAAGTATCTAGAAGCATTTAAAGTGTCTAGGTTTATGACTACAATGCTTAATTTAAAAAAAATAAAAATACATTAGTAAAAATAGCCAAACCCTGGAATGGACCTGGCAGCACTGGCCACAATTTAGACTGTCAAGATATGAAAGATATTTAGCCCAATCAAAACACTTAACTACTGCTAGGCATGGGAAATAATTACCTGCAGTTAATCGGCTCATTTACAACCTTGAGCTTGTTCAGCTCAAACAACTCAGCGGCTCAAACATCATGTAGTTGTTGTAGAAGTGTGGAAGTGCGAGTGCAGAAGTAAAGCCACTTACAGACCTTCTGGCTTCACTTCGGAATCATTCAGTTAATATAGTTACCTATTTTAATTTTTTTCACTGAAATACCTAACCTAGGTAGGTTAGGTATTTCAGTGAAAAAAGTAGCAAGCAGCAAATAAACTGAATAAATAAAGTCTGTTTAAGCTATTATCGCCACTGTTTGTTTTGAGCCGTTATTTATTAAAATTAAACTGCTAGCTATGCTAAAGTATAAAATGCTATGATGTGCGGTTTTGGCCCTTACGTATTTATTGCAGAAGCAAATTTTCAACATAGTTTCTATTATTGGCTATGCATACCGTAAACCTTATATCTCTTTGTGCTTCTTCCAGAACGACTTCCAATTTGATCAGGGCGAGCAACGCCAGGCTCCATAGCTCGTCTTAATCTAGGTTTTTACCTATGAAATTGTACATTTGAATATTTTTTATGCCATTAAAATTAGATAGGCGTAAGGCTCCAAACCCCACAGCAAGCTCAGCCGTATAATTAGTTGGTCTAACTCCATCACGGCTAAGCTTGCCGCGGGGTTCCAATTCTTCGGTCCAACTTTTTCACCACTTCTACTATCGTCTTCAATTCAAGGCCTGCGCACACCTATGTGCTCTTTACCGTCGTCAGTATTTTCGAAGCATTACAACCTTGGAATTTTCAAGTCAAGAGTGAACAAGTGAATAATAGCTAAGCGTGCTCCACCTTAGGCTGCATTTTCACTTTCCATCAGGTTTGATGGCAGTCAAACGTTTAGCTATCAACAATAAAAAAAAATACCGATATATGTCGCTGGCCATGGCGATCAGTGAAACGCTGTCAAATTTGAAAGCGATATTTGACATCGTTTCATTGATAGCCATTGCCAGTGACCTAGGTGTACACAGGCCTTCATATCGTTGTTGACAACGGTTGCCAGCCGACCACAAGGCTCGTTTTTCAACTCATAATTTGCAGATTTAAATTTAAGGCTTTGCATGGGTGCAAAATACAAAAGCACATTTTGCCCTCCTTTTTTCTACACTAAGCCTGTGCAAAGCTAAGGCGATTGGCTAGTTATGTACATGGAATACATAGTGAGATAACTGGCATGTCGTAGAACCTACATAAACCGTAAAACATTGTCAAGTGCACGAAAAGAGCCTCATTGAGGTGCGTTTATAATTCTTTCACCACATTACTTTTGAATGAACTTTTGTCACCATAGTATTAAGTATGCTAAGGCTGCAATGCTTTCTAAGTGAGAGCTGAAATAAAAAGTTTTGGTTTGATTCAATTTTGGTGTGAGCTACACTGAGCTGCACAAAACGTAGATAATAATGACTCCTTCTGTCTTCGACCATATCACTTTACCAAACTTTGACACAAGAGGTGGGCGTGGCTACGCCGCCGCCACGACCAAAGAAGTAGGAAATATAAAACTTGTTAAACCCATAGAGCAGCAGCATTGTTTTTGACAAAGTCAAACGGCTTCGTAGGTATTGCTTTTACCCAACATGCTGATGCAAACAGGAATGTTATGATATTGACCACTATGTGTGTGTATAAGTATTTTATGATTGCTCATCTGTTCCCCTATATCAAATAAATATAAAAATAGAACTAGTTTATTTTAATTATATGACAGCTGTCAGTTGAAAGCGATTCTATCTAGGACTGAAAAGTATTATTTTCAACCCACTCCTCAGGCAACTTCAGACCTTCTTTCTGAATATGAGTAATGAAAAATATAAAATAAAATGTCAGGAAATTAAAAACAAAAATAAAGTAGAAAATCACACGCAGTTATACATCACGCTCGCAGAATCCCAAGCATTCAGAAATAGTTTTCATCCAGCGATCCTCAAACATCTCACACCCAAGATTAAATGAAATGCGTGGAACAGACATGTTAACATACATAGCATAGGTACATAGCGGTGAAAATCATAACCTTTCCTTTTTTTATTTTCTTCGCCGCAGTCTATGTCTATATCTAGTCGAGTATAAATAGTATAAGGTCGGGCGCGATATAGATTAGATAGATCAGAAAACGTCGAATACAACAATTCAAATTCAATCAGTTTTAATTTCTAATCCGCACAAGATTTTCGCCGAACACATTTTGTGCTAGACCTAAATGGTAAGAAAGTTGACAGACTGAACAGTATCCTTGGTTCATTAGAATTTTTCTATCAAACGTTTTCTGATTTACTTACTTAAGTACCCACCTATTAAACACCCGGCCTTATACTATTGAATTAGAGCACGGGTAGTCTAGTTTAGAGGGTAGCGAGCAATCCAATCCAAAGATTGACTGGACTCTCAGCTCAGTTGGCAGTAGCTCTGCCTTCTGCGCTGTAGGTCGTGGGTTCAATTCCTACCGAGAACAAATATTTCTTTGGTGAATGCAGATGTTTGTTCTCTGTCTGAGTGTTATATTGTATTCTAACTATGTGTTAACAAAATGATGTGCAGTAAAATGTATGTACTATATTAGAAATGAGATAGTTGTTTGTAATACATCAACTATCTGATTCCTATAGTACAAGACAAGCTCGGGGATAGATAGTGTTTTGTGGATTGTCTACATTATTAATTTATTTTATATAGATCGTGGGTTAAAATTTGGTCGTGCACCACCAATGTATACTATTCTGTCAGTTCATCACCTATCTTATTATATAAATAGATATACTGACATACTTTAGACTATTTTTGATTTGTAAAAGGATCATATAAAAAAACAGTAGGAACCGAGACGTAGTTTGTTGCCTGTTCTTCTACGCTTGGTCGCGTGGAACTGGCACCTAGACTCACCTAGCTATAAGACGTTTCAAAGTGATTCTTGCATCGTAATGAATAAAAAATTATTGAGTTTGAGTTTGAGTTTGAGTTTACTGTAGCTGTAGGTTTATCGACAAGATAAACCTAGCTATAAGACTTCTCAAAGTGATCATTGATATTATGTAATTTTAAAGGTACAATGAATAAAATTAAACATTTTTACTTTACTTTGACTTTCACTTTGAATACTGCTACTCCATTGTAATCGCCATTTGATAACTCTTTGAATTGCTCGAAATCAATTGTCAATTTGAAAAAACGTCAAAACTATAGCGCTTGCAAAACAGGAAATTATTAAAAACCGGATTATCTCCGGCTTCCGGCCAAAAACCGTTTCCAGGTTTGGTCAACGTAATATTTTTTCATATAGTCGAATTTTAACAAGAAAACAATATTCTAAGATACCTACAAAATCAACTATTAAAAAATTGTACGAAATAGGAATTAGTATCTAGTGAAGTTTAATATTACTTACTTTATTATTGAGTAGTTTATTGTTGAGTAGATTAGTAGTAGTAGTGGAGCTTTTTGTGAAGTGCTCATCCAGGGAAGTACTACCACCATACCTGTTTCTGCCGTGAAGCAGCATTGCTGTGTTTCTGTTTGAAGGGTGTGGGTGCCGGTGAAATTACTGGCACTTGAGGCTGAACATCTGTACGCGTGAAGCTGATGGACGCAGGGCAGTGCATCGTAGGGCAAATTCCTGACGTGTGTGACTTACGAGGCAATGCTTTGTTACAGGCTATAGGTACCACTGTTACCACTTACAGGCCTATACCCGAGTGGGATCCTAGCTAAAGAAAAATAAGAACACAAATGAACAAAAAGTAAAACTGAAAAAAAAACTAATAAAAATAAATCTAACATCAAAATATCGTCGTTGTGGTGCGAGAAGTAACTAAGTGCAAAAAGCTAGTTTCGAGATAATCGCGTTTTAAAGTTTTTTTGTTCTTAAAATGAGTGTAACTTATCAACACGTATAGTTACAAAAGAGGTTTCTTCATATAAAATATAGATAATTTTACCTTACACACTAACTTACAACAAATTAATGTAAGTAATTATATGGTTACTGAGATACATATAAAAAAGTAAGTTAATTAATTCTGGCATACACATTAACGTAATACCTTGATTAAATATTACTTATTAAGATCTGTTGATGACTCTTACCGGACAACAGAATTTCATTTAATTCAATAGCTTTTTACCTGCAAGAAATCACTAAGTGACTTTAGTGAGCAGTGCAACCCCAAGACTTGAAGAATATTGTAAGTAAAGTGATTGAATTAAACTACTTAAGAACCCTTAGGTGATTTTTGTAGACAGATTTTTGCCTCTACAGGTAATTATGCACTTCTGACATTCTTGTACCTACAATTTTAGTAAAATCTACTCTTTTACATTCTGAGAAGGTACATAATGGGTTTCAAAACACTTTGGCATCAATAACTCATTTTGGCAAAAAATGTCACTTAGTGACTTCTCGCACCACAACGACGATATATGTATTAAAAATAAAGTTTAAAATTAAATTTAAACAAAGTAATGACTATAATGTATGAATGTAAATAATAATGATGATATAATAATAATCGAAATAATAAGTAATAATATGCATGAAATGTAACTTAATGTAGTTATGGAATGAACGGGCTTTTTTAATTTTTTCTTTTTTATAGTTACCACTTAACATCAGGTGGACCATATGCTTGTTCCATCAGCTAGATGTATTAAAAAAAAAGACGCAGTGCAATAATAGAAAAACAAAGTATTGGTTTTATTATGTTTTATCGGTTTTTAGCTATGTATGCTTTTAGACAAAAAAAAAACCATTTATAAAAATAATGCATCTTTTTAGTAATGTTTCAATTACCTGGACATATAAGGGCTAAGAATAAAGTGATGGTGAACTGAACGCGCGAACCTTGTGCAAACAACACCCACACCATTGCCTCCATATTGCCACTGTTATGACTTTTGAGGAACAAGATTTAGCGCAGTTTCAAGACAGTATCTAACACTAATACTAGCTCGCTGCGTACAATGACAGTTCGCGGCGCTGTGTGGGGATGAATGCAAAACCCTACGCTTGAAACTGATCGCCATCGCCATCGCAGTTCGAAACTGTTCGCCGCAATCTTTTCTAAGCTTAATTCATTCACCCGCTAGTCCGGGGTACCTAGGTAGTTTTTGTTCACGGGGATTAAAAACAAAACAATATTTTTGAGGCTCAATCAGTAAGATTTATGTTTCTGATACTAAGGAAAATCGGAATACGTAAAACTTCCCTCACTGTATAGGCATACGCCTATCTATCATTGCGTCCTGAAGTGAGGATAGTTATTATACCTCCACCTCTCAACGACGATAGCACTCATGTCAATGCTCCAGTCTGCCCACGACCACAGTTATTACAACATAGCCGAAGCGTCGGGGAAAATTATACGCGGTAAACACCCATCATCATCATTATCATCATCATCAACCTATATTAGTCCACTGCTGGACGTAGGTCTCTCGCAAGACGCGCCACTGAGCCCGGTCTCTCTCTCTCTCTCTTCTTCTCCAGTGCTTGCCAGCTACATTTCGCAGATCGTCGCCCCACCTTGCCGGAGGGCGTCCTACACTACGCTTACCTAAACGCGGTAAAAATACCCGTGTAACAGTTTAATGTGTGTTATGATCGCAAAAGTTTAAAAAAGTACTATTGATAAATTTTGCTTAGCTGTCCGGCTTTTCGCAAAACCGGAAAACCGGGTTTGCACGCCCTAGTCAGGACGTAATGTCAGATGGGAAACTGATGGGTGGCTGAACTAATTGATGCCCGCGACTTCATCGACTGTCTCCACGGGTGGTGATTATACACTTCCTTGTTTCGATATTATATTTATGCATTCCATCTCTTATAAAAAAGTCCCCAAATATTATAAATACATTCACTTGTTCTGTTTTTTCTCCATCAATCAAAATATTACACGCTGTTAAACATTCATATCGAATACCATAAACTTAGCCTTATGATTGTATTTGTTTTTGTATTTATTGATTTACTTTGATTATGACGGTTCATTCTAGGTATGTAAATGCCCTTATTTTATTTTTTATTGATATTTGATCTTATTCTAAGCTTCTCTCCATCCATTGATTTGATTGGAAAATACTGATTTGCAGCGATATAACCGCCCATTATGCATTACTATATTTTTAAATAGTTTCAAATAAGATTCTATCCTATTATTATTGTTACGAGCGGGGGGTCTATTGAACAATGAAAGTCGATTTTTACACAACGAACACTTATATTACCACTCAAAGCCAAAACTTTATTAAAAACACAATAAAACACAGCACTCAATAAAACACAATACAAGACAAGGCACTAATTCACTCTTCGCACTCGAAACGTTCACTTCTCTAGCTTAATAAAAACTGTCCCACGATCCGAGCGATTCTCTATTTATAGCTCGTCTCATTATTCGAGCATGTTCGTCGAACTCTCCAGAAACACCCGGAACTTGATTCTTAATTGTTCACGTAATGTAGTTCCGCCATTTGTCAATAGATGGCGCTCTCTGCCACCTAACTCGTGAGTAGTTCCTCCTCTCGGTAACAGATGGCGCTAGGCGTTAGGCTACTGCGCAACACTATCCCCTCCTAAAACATGCTCGTCCCGAGCATCATTGGACCCATAATATCGCGCCAATCGATCAACATGAACAATTTTAGGTTTGCCTCGCAAACCCTTCTTGATTCGGTACGTGACATCGTTCATCCTGGTTACCACACGGTATGGTCCGTCCCATTTTGCTTGTAATTTAGGAGACTTCCCCTTACTGCGGACTGGATTGTGCAGCCACACCAATGAACCCTCATCAAATCCCTGATTGTTCAAGTTTCGGTCATAGCGGGTTTTCATTCTTTCAGACATTTGCTGGCTGGATTGTCTGACATTTTCATATATGTCGTTCTTTTTATGGCGTAGATCACTTGCATAATCCGTTATGGCGCGCGGAGAGTCTGGTGGAATGCCAGTGATCAAATCTGCAGGCAATCGTAGTTCCCGTCCGAAGTTCGCAAAGGCGGGAGTGACTGTTGTGCTCTCATGCACCGCACTTCGATATGACAACAAAAACGGCTGGATATGCTTATCCCAATCATTCTGTCGGTTCGCCACCACTTTTGCCAGATATCTTTCCAACGTTTGATTGAATCTTTCCACCATTCCGTCAGACTGTGGGTGATATGCAGTAGTCCTCGTTTTATGAGTACCCATTACTCGGCATGTCTCCTGGAAAACTTGAGACTCGAAATTTCTTCCTTGATCGCTGTGGATTTCCAAGGGTACTCCAAACCGACAAAAGACTTCATGGACTAATTTATCTGCTACTGTCGTTGCTTCTTGGTTCGGAATAGCGAAAACTTCTGGCCATTTGGTGAAATAATCCATGACGACTAGGAAGTACTTGTTGCCATTCTCGCTCACAGGGAATGGCCCAGCGACGTCCAGTGCTATGCGCTCCCAGGGTGCTCCAACGTTGTATAATTTGAGCGCTCCCCTACTGCGTGTGTGAGGTCCTTTCACAGCTGCACAACTCGTGCATTTCCGGCACCAGTCTTCTACGTCATCTCTGCAATAGATCCAATAAAATCGTTCTCGTATTTTTAATAAAGTCCTTTTTACTCCCATATGACCCCCTGAACTTCCCGTATGATAAAGTTGCAGAACGTCAGGTACCTTTGATTTAGGTACAACCATTTGTAGATGACAGTGGTCTCCTCGATTATTTTCCCATTTGCGGCACAATACTCCATCTTGGATAACCAGACTATCCCATTGTGCCCAATAACTTTTCGTTGTTGTACTCCTTCCGGCAATATCACTCCACTTAGGCTTAGGAGTACCAGCTCTTAACCATTCTACTATTGGTTTGATGTCGGCGTCTTCTGATTGTGCTTGCTGCAGGGCTTCTTTCCATTCGACACTTAAGTCAGTTCTTAGCATCCTGATGGGTATCGCTTCTTTAGATTCTTGCTTGACACAATGCTTACAGTGTTCCGGGCAAGGTCTTCTTGATAGGGCATCCGCATTACCATCATGAGCTTGTGAAATACAAATTCTTGGGGCTCTGTTAATACCGGCCAGCACTCGCCCCGCAGCCCTGGCGTTTCCCTGTTGCTGGTTGGTGGAAGCAGTCTCCTGTTCTCTCTGGTCACGACGTATTCCTGAAACTGCTCGCTTAGGGCAATTAAATCTCAAGTGCCCCTTTTCTCCACACTCAAAGCATTTAGGGCTATATCTCGGACGATACTCACGAGTGGGTGATGCCACCACTTCCCTGATGCGATGTGCTCGATGGTCCTGACGAACGGCTTCTACTTCCAAAGCATGGGCGAGGGCGTTCTTCAAAGACTCATGATGTCCCAGTCTCACAGCAGCTCTCACCTCCAAGTCGCGAATCCCATCGATAAAGGATTGCACCAAAATTCCATCGATAAGCGCAGGTGAAGATTGGTATGCCTTTCGGACCATTTTTTCCACTTCCAGAGCCCACTGCTGCAAGCTTTCAAGACTGCGTTGGGTCCTTTCTTTCAGTTCGGCGCGGAATACGTGCTCCAGATGCGTGTCACCATAACGAGATTCCAGCGCGTCCAGCAGCTGCTCGTAGGTAACCTCCTTTCCAATAGCTTCCAACACATTGAGGGCCTGGTCACGAAGTGCCAAAATCAGTGCGGTCATCGCCTGATCCGTGGTCCATCCATTTGCTTTACTCACTGCTTCCAACTGGATTTTGTAGGCTGACCATGATGAAGTCCCATCATAGGGTGGCACCTTGAAGCTCTTACCCACAGGTGTGGCCACTACAGAAGCCACGTTTCCTGCTCCAGCTTTAAGCACACCCAGAGCTTTCTTTACATCAGCAATCTGGGTTTCCATTTCGTAGATACGGCTTTCCTGGTTTTGGACCTGTTCTTTTACACTTTGCAGGTCTTTGTTAACAGTCACCTGCAGGTCTTTCATAAGGCGAACTTGCTCCTCCATCAGACGGTTTTGCTCCACTTGCCGACGGGTCTGCTCCTCCTGCCGACGGTTCTGTTCGTCCATCCAGTGGGCCTGCAGCTCCTCCTGCCGACGGGTCTGCTCCTCCTGCCGACGGTTCTGTTCATCCATCAAGCGGGCTTGCAGCTCCTCATGCCGACGGTTCTGTTCTTCCATTAAGTAGGCCTGCCGCTCCTCCTGCCGACGGGTCTGTTCCTGCAGCATGGCCATCAATGCTGCCAGATCACCTGATGCAGGAACCTGGACCTCCGATAATGGTAGAATTCCAGATGTCCCAGCAGCTGGCTCCGTCAGCAGTTCAGGGTCCCGACGAGTTGCTTGTGACGGAGAACTTCCCATCCGTCTTGCATCCATTTCCTGTTGGCGTTGACTTCTCGTCCTCATACCTTCAGCGTCGTCTTTCGGTAACACCGGCATTGTTCAATCGCACTTCTGACACCAATTTGTTACGAGCGGGGGGTCTATTGAACAATGAAAGTCGATTTTTACACAACGAACACTTATATTACCACTCAAAGCCAAAACTTTATTAAAAACACAATAAAACACAGCACTCAATAAAACACAATACAAGACAAGGCACTAATTCACTCTTCGCACTCGAAACGTTCACTTCTCTAGCTTAATAAAAACTGTCCCACGATCCGAGCGATTCTCTATTTATAGCTCGTCTCATTATTCGAGCATGTTCGTCGAACTCTCCAGAAACACCCGGAACTTGATTCTTAATTGTTCACGTAATGTAGTTCCGCCATTTGTCAATAGATGGCGCTCTCTGCCACCTAACTCGTGAGTAGTTCCTCCTCTCGGTAACAGATGGCGCTAGGCGTTAGGCTACTGCGCAACATTATCTTACACAACATCTTTTTTTGCTTTTAACGTAGTTAAACAAATATTTTTAGAAGTAATATATTTTTTTTCTATTAAAACTAATAGGAAAAACAATTTCCAGAGTTCAATAATATTATGAACGAATCCTCAATAGTTCTCTTTTTCCAAATTTTAGACTCTACGGGTCGTTTTCACCGATGACTAATCAGTAGATCAAATATTTGACGATTGTTTAATACACAAAATTAAGAAAAATTAAGTAGGAGGTAGTAAAACATTAAATAGGGGATGCTTTGTCTGTCACGATCTGGGAACTTTCGTTTTTATTAGTAGTGATCGCAGCGTGCAACTGTCAAAAGACGCGGCAGTGTGTGCGGATGTATACAATTCCCTATGTTGAAACTGAACGGTTCGCCACCGCGCCCGCCAGCGAACTAGGTGTGTTCGAGCCTTCTGACGATATTTTAACGTGACAACGTCATACAGCTGTCCACGCGAAATACTATAATTTAACTTTTTACAGACCACAATTTCGATGTCTAATTTTTTCACGTCATTAATTTTAAAATAATAGGTACTTCTTTCGGCTTGAAGGAACTTACTAAGTAACACAACATCGCAAAAACCTTGTGCTAAGACTGCCGGATGTGAGTCAATGTTCGCAGTGTGGAACAAGCAGTATAATCCATTTTATTTAGCGAGGCTTAAAAAAGGTCGGCTCCCAAGCCAACACGTCGTAAATTAAGTAAATTTACAGTTGAAACAGTGTTTTAACATAAACAGCTTAATTACCGCTGCAGAGTAATCCTAACATCCGCTTGCTTGGTACATATTGTTTTGTCTGTGGTTGGGTATTAGTGCTGTAGGGTGACAAAGAGCTAAAGTATTTAGTGGAATGTTGGCATAAAAAAAAAGATGAATGTAGAAAACGTTTGGTAGTTTTTTTGTATAGTTACTTTTTTTTTTACCTATTTTGTCCCAATGGTCTCCACAAAGACTTCCCTTATCTCTTTCTCGAGTCTCGTCCGTCTTCTCAAAGATTATTGTGATTATCGTGTACGGTTTACTAACAATATATTTTAATAAAAACAATTTAAACCATAACGGGTGCTTCTCGACCCATGGAGAAAATGAAAAAAGGTGTCTGTAAAGTCGGTTTACTGACGATAGATGAACGTGACAACGTCATACAGCTGTCCACGCGGACGCATCGCTCACTCAAAGAGACAGACATATGTCGAACGCTGCCGAACGTGGAGGCCGATTGTGCCTCCTTGTCGCTCGTTCCACGCTCTCGCTTTGCTTGCACTTCAAGCCTTAGTTGGAATGCCTCAGAGTGAGGTAACGTCGCATGAGACATGTTTTTTCGTGCGTGCAGCCGGCTCCATCGAATTATAAGACGTTGCCACGTCAAAAACCTGTCTGAACATTTCCAATAAGAACTAAGTACGTTTCAATTCATTACATCACATAATTGACATTCTTCGTCAACGTGTATAACATTCTCACTCAAGTACTTACTTACAAAATTACTTATATACAAAGTCACGTAAGAAGGTTTGATCTGTCAGCCTACCACAAGCTCTGTCTGGCTCTATCTCTGGCTTCCATTTTGAGTCTGTGGATGGCTCACCAGTGTACTGTGTGTGTGACGTTTCGATAGGATTTATTTAGACAGCACTCACACAGACTCAAAACCAGAGCCAGAGACAGAGCCAGACAGAGTTTGTGGTAGGCCTACAGGCTCTCTTATAAAGTGGTGATCACAAAAAGGAGTGATTGTAAACCGAACGCACCGAATGTGGGCAATGTGTGACATGAATAGTTCAAATTATCGTATGAATTAATTGGTTTCGATTTTGAAAAATTGTATTAGACAAAACGCATTGCAAATTCTATTGAAAATGGCAAAACTATGAAATTAATTAATTTAATTAAATATGTGCTTGTAAAGTTCGAATAATACATCTGTGATAAGAGTTTTTTTCAGAAAATTTAGAGGCAGTTAATTTACGAGTGTTGTTGATTTTTATGTTTATCATAATTATAATGCAGTAGTTATGGTGACAGATGGTTATGACAAGTTTTACTAACTTAAACATTTTTTAATATAATAATTTATGTCAATTCTTTTTCTTATCGTGTCACTGATTCTTTCGAACCAAGTATCCTTTCCTCCTTTCGTGCACTTGACGCATATTTTTGAACTTTTTAGGTTCTACGATATGCCGGTTTCCTCACGATGTTTTCCTTCGCCGTTTGAGAACACTGGAAGGTACATATATACTACCAGATTGGTTTCAAATAAATATCATTAAAATTAGCAGTTTGGCTATGAAGTCGGTTTCTCAAGTTTTTTGAACTTAAATTATTACTTCAGTCATCAGTTTTTTTTGGAAGTTTGGAATTTTTTATTGAAGTTTTATTTAAATAAGGAGTCTCATGGTCACCCTAAGATCGCAACTAATAACCGTAACTTATTTTTTAAAGATCGCTTCAACGTTAATTCGAGATAGCGTTGTCAAGTAGCTTCTGTTGCCCTTAGCACCAATTTATATTCATTCATGTATGCCTGATAAAAAACTTACATTATTTGTTATTCATACGATTTTTATTTAAGTAAATTAGTGTTATAAATCACAGTATTTGACACTAATTTAAGAGACTGTTGAAACCAGGTTTCTGTATAGATTGAATTTTTCTTTATCATCACTCGCACGTGTACAGTTTTATACTTTCAACAGTTAAATCTCTTTCTATTAGCGAAACTGTTTAGCTTTTATTGTTCTATAGTACCTACCATTATGTTTCTAGTTAAGCTGTTTGTTTTTATTGAAAATAAAATAAAATAAAATTAAAAATAAATTGCATGTCATTACTTTGAAAGTAGCACTGAAAACTGGTGCTAAGAGCACCTACTTAATACACAAGTGGTTCAGCATGTAAAGCCGCCTTTGACTTTATCTTTTTAAGTAAAACTTTTAATTTTATCGATATCCTGACACCGCCTCTGTCGGCACTCTGTCCCAAAGCTATCGACATGATAAAATAAAATGCATTTTAGTTAAAATATTGGCTGACTATGGCACAAATAAAACGCCTCTGATTTTGCTGCTGTCTTGACAAAGTTAGCGACTGCTAACTAGTCACTAAGTCTTCAACTTCTTCTTTTTTTATAGAAGTTCGGCGCCAACACCTATAACTTAGTTGTTTTTAAGAGTATAGAGTGAACAGGTATCTTCTAGGTAAGCGTGTTACACCTTCGACCGTATAGGTGAAATTGCGGTCAAGCAAAAGCACATATTTTATAAAAAAAGAAAAGTTGAAGACTTAGCGACTAATTTGCGGTGCTAACCATGTCAAAACTAATTAGCGACCACTAATTTTTCACTAACTAAGTCGAGATTACTACCCCTAGTGCGTTCTCTTAACTTCCCTTAGTCATCTTATACGAAATCCATGCAAGCGGGTTAAGGGATGTATACGGGACCACAATGGCTATTTTGTAATATACTTAGTAAAAATTATCGTGTGTTCATTTGAAGGAAGCAATAACTTGTGCACGACTGGTTATGAACTCACGACCGTCAACTATCTTCCAGCACGACTGTTTCAAACCCTAATACGCACGGTTGAATTAATCGTACAGCCTTATATATAATAAATAAACAACACGAAAAAAACCACATCTACTGGAGGTTAAAGTCGTCCAGCAATTTTTTTTCAATTTTGGATTTTTTGTCTTAAACTTTTGTATACCATAAAAAAATCACAGTACTATGTACTTTTTTTTCGTTTTGGGATTTTTTGTCTTATAGTTTTCTATAAAGCTTTGCGAACATCTAAGTGTTCTGCGGTGGTAATCAGTGAAACGTTGTCAAATATCGCTGTCATATTTGACAGCGTCTTACTGATCGCCACTGCAGAACGCTTAGGTGTGCGCAAGGCTTAAATGTATATGTCAAGCAGTCTTCAATTTCATGTTGAATACGGGTTCTGAAATTCAAGTTCTTATAAATAAAATGAGGAAACATAAAGTACCTAAAAGTATTAATTTTTCATTAATATCTTATCAAACTAAAAAGCTATCAAAATGAATAATATGATGATAAAGTAATAAAACTTACATCCTGCACCCGGTTTTACTCAACATCGTCAATCATCGTCACGTATGATTGATACGACTTTTTCAGCCACCATGCTGTCATTGTCAACTTGGCGATTGAGCACTTGGCCTTAACAAACTGGCCAACGTTCAATGGACTTTCAGCTTTATCCTCCTAGAGACTAGGTTGAATTTGGCATGCGATAAAACGCGAATTCAATTTATCATTTTCAACTACCCTGCAATGTAGAATAGACATTATTTCTTTGATGTTACGGTCGATGTTGTCATGAGCTTGATCTAGTATTCCATTCCTATCACGTTCAAAAGAGAGTAGAGCTTAAAGCTTTTATATTAAGGTTGGTTTTAGCATGTTTGCTTGTTAAGGGTTTGTCCGTTCACTTTGCACACAATGCAACGTCTAGCGTATCGTTTTTGCGGCTTGATGGATATCTGTGTGGTGTTAATGTTATATTGATGGCCGTATCCGAGATATGGGCCGATAATTGGATGGATAGAAACTTGTCAAAGCGTAAATTTTAGATGACACTATTTTAGCTTATAAACTACATCACAGTGAGCCTCTTTAATATGATCATCTGTACCTAGTTTCGTTGAATAACATTTGGAATTAAATAGTCTGTGATTCATTTAAATTTTAATATAATACCGTGTTAGACGCCATCTATGATTTTACATCTGAACCACCTCACTTACCTAATTACTTCGCTTATTACTGACAGTAAATTAGTAATAAATAAATTAAGTCCTGCACACACTTAGTTCGCTGGCGGTAGCGATCAGTGAAACGCTGTCAAATATCGCTGTCAAATCTCAAATTTGACAGCGTTTCACTGATCGCGTTCGCCAGCGAACTAGGTGTGCGCAGGCTTTTAGGAAAAGGTTTTGTCCGGAGTTTCCCGGTCTCCTTCGCTCGGCATCGGCTCCACCTATATACTTAATTAATAAACCTTTCAAAATATTCCAGATCGTAATATTTTACATACCGTTAAAATAAAAAAACAAAGCAAACGTAAGCGCTTGGGCTTGAACAACTACTTCAAACTCAATGCACGACTTTAAATAGGTAAAAATTCCTCTATTTGGCTATATACAGATGACTGGCCTCTCAGCTCAGTTGGTAGTAGGTCTGCCTTCTGCGCTGTAGGTCGTGGGTTCGATCCCCACCGAGAACAAATATTTGTGTGGTGAACATAGATGTTTGTTCTCTGTCTGGGTGTTATATTGTATTCTAAGTATGTATTTACAAAAAAAAAATGTATTTAAGTATTATATCAGCTATCTGGTTCCCATAGTACATACAAGCTCTGCTTAATTTAGGGCTAGATAGTGTTGTGTGAATTGTCCAGAATATTTATTTATTTATTTATTCATGATACATGACTTAAGTTATAATACGAAAACAAAAGAATAAGCCGGCAACCCGGGCGGTCTGAACTAATTAGTGTTCAAGATAGGACAGTCGGACGTGATGCATGCAAATGTAGCGATTAGCATGCGCGCTCACGACGCGATTGTGCGACTATCATAGTCGTAAGCCCGTAATGGAATATCGATTTGAAAGAGGAAAAAGATCGTTTGAACTGCAGCCTAAATATTGATGGTGATTGTGGTAGATAGCTATTTTGTGACGTAGCGTTGGTCTAGGCCTCATTCAACAATTAAGGCAATATTTCCAGGGAATAACAAATAATAGGATATACGAGCCATGTAATAAGGAGAAAAAAACACTTATCGATGGTTCAAAATACTATAAAAAGGTCAGACCGTTAGATACACCGCCAGATTGAAAGAACAAAGCCGATAAGAATTAATTTGAAATACATTACAAATGCTAATATCCCTCAAAACGGAAATTCTGCCCTCCAAGAAGGACACCGCCGAAAACATAAATCTGAGATTCGCGACATCAAAATGATTGAGATTGACAAAAGAAACCGTTCGCTTACATTCTTTCTATGCGAGGATTCTTCAGAATCGATTTAGCGTCTCAAAGCACCGGTGGAATGAATAAATAGGGCAAAACACGCGGGAAGTATTCGAAGATCTGCCGACAAGCGCGCCGCCACGTCCCGAAATGTCAAGTTCGGCTCAAACTGCGCGCGGTGGCCGCTGCAAAAACCTGCGAGCCACAGATCGAATAGATCATGATCCAGTAAACATACTAAGGTATATCAAACCTTTATTTCATGCATGTGGATTTATAATTATAACGGTAGAGGTAAGCCTAAGAAAATATACCTAGATTGTTCGTGTGAGAGATGATTATTATGTCTGAGGAAGGAGTGAGTACTGAGATGACGAATGATAGAAGAGAACGAAAGAAAAATAAGTGTTATGCCTATTGGGATAAAGGCAGGAAGAAGATCGAATCTTCATCATAAAAGATAATAGGTATAGATTTATCAGGATATATTTACAAAAATAAATTATCCACAGTACAAGCTCTGCTTAGTTTTGGGTTAGAAATTGTTGTGTTCTAAATATTTATTTAGTGATTTATGTTGTAACCATTGCTTCTTAGCTTGGGTCATGCCGGGCCATGTTTGTGATTTGCAATCACTGAAGATGGTAAACCATCTCCATAATAACTTGGTTAATTACCTAACTAGCAAACATGATTGACATAACTACAGATTTTTGTAGGTAAGGCTATTTAATGGACAAACATGATTTTTCTGTAAATTATATTTTGAGATTTTATATATGAAGAAAGAGTTCATTCAGTAATGGATCTTAGTAATGCTGGTCGAATATAATGTTCTTCGTAAGTTCAAGGATGCTCAAAATATATCCAAAATGCTTGCTTTTCCTCACCTTCCGCGAGTAACTGCAGTATCCATACATACTGTTGCGCATTGTCAATTCTGTGCAGAATTCGAATCAGCTAATTCTGAATGCTGGAAGCGCTATCGCCGACCATCTATTATTATTTCAATCAGCGATAATTGGACACTTGTCACCGCAAAAAGCGCTGAATAGGGACGCGAGTCACGAATAGCGGTCCTTTTGAGTCTGTTCGCTTTTTGAAATTCAAATCGTGCGGTTTGAAGCTTCGGGTAAGTTCGGTGAAAATCGAGAAAGTTCAATTTGAATTCTTTTTTTCTAATAAATACAAAAGTCAAACCACACACTTATTAATTCTGTAATATCGTTATTGTGATTGAGTTCCCTGAAATGTCCACCACTAGAGTTGGCACTTTCCTAATTTTATTACAAGTATACCTAATATTTAAATTGTTTTACGATCTTTCACGCCTATTTATTGGTCTTTTTGTTTATTTTTTCCACAAAAGACTCATAAAACCCAAAGGTCTCATTCATAAGAACCACCCAGGAAAGTGGTTATTACAATTCAAAAGGGATTTAGATAATTGCTCGAGACGTCGGTCAAACAAAGGTGGCGCCATTTGAACAATAACAGGTTATGTACCCAGAAAAAATACCATCCATCATAGATGATAATTCCGCCAAATTTTCGGCCACATTCAACCATAATTTGCAGCCGCAAATTAAAAAGCCGAAGCTGTCTAACATCTGTAATTTGCGGCCGAAAGTGTGATTGGCATTGAAGACGGATGTGATTGTCTGTTCGTCCAAATGATATGTAATTTGGCCGAAGCCGAAAGCCGGCTGTTGGCGCCTTGTTGCGGCACTGTCATTACGTTATTGAGGGTTACCTACACGTCGAATCGTGACGAGCTACCCAGAGGTGTACTCAGGTAACTAAATAAACATACAAAAATGTTGAAGAATTTAAGACAACACACCTGCAAGCTGGCCTGCAAGCTGTACGATGCATCTGATATGTCAACGTCAATTATTTGATAATGACAGCTCTTAATACACTGCCGCCAAAAGACTATGACGTCACTGTCTTTCCAGTTGTGGTCGTAGCCTCGAAGAAAATGAAACTAAATAATCTGATCACGTTATATAACTTAGGACATTCTTCTTGAATAGACAATGACAATAAAAATAATTATTTTCAAATAAATGTTTATAAGTGATTCATCAGGTTTCTACATTACAAGGCTTGCTTTGCTTGAAGCTAGAAATGCATGCGTAAATGTTCGAGTTTTTTATTAACTCTTCTTTTTTATCTTAGTTCTCTAGTTTCTAATTTAATGCTAATTTAAATTCAATGTTGTTCTAGAATACGAGTCTAAGAACATGAAAATGCAAATTAAAACACCTGTTAAATTAACATTAGTTGAATTAACAACATGTTAATTTATAGGGTTTTGATAGTACGAGTATTCTTCATTTCAATAACGTTTTTTTTCTCCAGCGAATGTTTTTAATTGATTCTGCATTATTCTATAAGCTATTTATTTAAATAAAGACAAATTTTGTTATCACATTCTATGAAATTAACAGTCCAAGTCACAAACACAAATAGTACAGGGTGTAAAAAACCACTGCCAAATGTGAAAGTGCATGCACAGCTAAATAAATGAATTTTCTGAACAGTTATGAAAACTCTTATAGTTTCGTTCATAAATTAAGATTGTTTTGAATTTTCTGAATACATTACTATTGTTATTATTATTATTATTATTATTATTATTAAAAGCCTGTTGTGTCCCACTGCGTGGCAAAGGCCTCCCTTCCTTCTCTCCATTCCTCTCTTGTTTGGGCTACGGTGGACCAATCCTTAATGTAAGCCTCTATTTCGTCCCTCCATCTTTGCCTTGGTCTGCCGCGAGGTCGTTTTGCGTTTTTAGGCGTCCAATCTGTTAAAGATTTAGCCCATAACGAATCCGACATGCGGCAGACGTGGCCTGCCCAATCCCATTTCAACTTTCAACTTTCCCGCGTGCTTGCCGACATCCGCGATTTGTGTCTTGGAGCGCAGTAAACTGTTGCGCACGCGGTCTGTGAGTTTAACTCCCAAAATACTGCGCTCCATAGCTCGCTGACAAACCCCGAGTCTAGACTTTTGATGATTAGTCAAAGACTATTGTTATAGAAAAAAAAATATAAACATCATCCTATTAAAATCTACTCGTGCTGCATTTTGAATTAAAAAAGAAAGAAAAAAAATGTATCTATTTAACATAACATACACAAAACAGCTACATTGACAAACAATACATAGGCACAAAAAAAAAACACAGATAATAAAAAATATATTTAAAAAATAATAAAGTAGGTACTGCTAGTACCTATCCTAGCTAAAAACAAACAAGGTAGGCAACTTAGCCACGTCTCGTGCCAAATAGACACCCTGTATTATTTAGATTGGTACTACAGGTGGGGCACTTTGCATGTAAATTGTAAGTTATTATTCAGATCTAGCAAACAAGCCTAATGGCCGCATGGAAATTACACGTTTTGTATAATAAAATCGGTCATAAATAACTATGTCGGGACCACAGATACCAAATAAGTACACCTGATAGGGGAATAACCTTCTTTCTTCAAAGCCAAGCCTATAATAATATTTCATTTCATTTACTCTATTTCACTCTTTCAAGCACACCCACACTCACACAAACACACCCACACACATATTTAGGTATACACACACTGGTTTCTCCTGTGAAACCTGGACTCTTAAGACGCTTGTGTAAACAGGAGAAACCTAACATACACACATGCAATCGCCTACACTACACTCATACATTTACATTTAGTTACAACCAACCAACACTCACCTACCTACTTTGTTATTTTTTAGTAAGCAATTTACCTATTTCTGTTAAGTGATAGTCGTTTTCTCATATCTGTTTTGCACGAAAAATGTAAATCCATTATTGGCTGTAGGTAAGTTATATTGTTAGATATGTTATTTAAACCTTAAGAGCTGTGGATTTTGTTAATAAATAAAATAAAATAAAAAATAAATACCAAAATGGTAGTTTTCGTCAACTACATCGTCGCTTACCATCAGGTAACGTATGGACTTATCCCCGATTACTCTCTATAGACCTAAAACACTTTGATTACCAAGAAATCTGAGGTTTCTTTCGATTATACTATGTAGTTCGGTCCATCCTAAGATTGCCTAGTAGAGATCGATGTTAGCGATAAGGCTGCCCATTGTATTACTACGACTGTTTATTTTTAAGCTAAATTCCTACTTACCTAGTGTGTCATTGTAATCAATAAAGAGTAATCTATCTTTCACCCTACCCACATTTTACTTTTTATAAAAAATCTACCCTAAACCATCCCTGTATTCAATCGAAATCCACAATAATGACTAGAATTACGTCATTAAGGCATGCCAGTATTTTTACCTAAGGCCCCAATAATAACCGTTTCTTACGTTAAATTACTTCTAAGTATAGCTTAGGCGGGCTTAAGTGGACTAGCTATCGAATTGTCTGTTACTTAAATTGGTTCATGATTTGTTAGGTCGTTACAGAGTTTTATGGTTTGAAAGACAGTAAATGATTTACGCTCGTACTAAAGTTATTCCTTATCTTTTTCTAAGTACAAGCTAAGTACAAATATTTGGAGTAACCAGATGAATCGATGAAGTTGTAAAGTTTTTTTTTTAATGCAATTAGCTGATGGATCAAGCATATGACCCACCTGAGGTTTAGTGGTAACCATCGCCTGTAACAAAGTATTGCCTCGTAGGTGACGCACGTCAGGAAAGTGCCCTACGATGCACTTTCCTGTGTCCATCAACTTGATAGCCCCTTCCCACCGGTGTGTGATATCACGCACCAGCTCGCACCAGCTCGCACGACACACCATGGGAACGGTCTCGTGCGCCGAGGTGCGCGGTAGCACAGGAGCCCTTTCTGTGTGCGTTGCCGTGCGTCGTCGTCGGCTGTGCGTGATGATCTGCAGAACCACGCACCGTAGGAAGGCATTATTTTAGGCATACAGATGTTCAGCCTCAGCCAGTAATTTCACAGGCACCCATCACCCTTCAAACCGAAACACAGCAATGCTGATTCACAGCAGTTCCTGAAAGTCATGGGTTGTTTATTAGTTTACTGGTGGACTTGTTTAGGCTGATGATAATTTTATAATAATTTAGAAAAAGAAAGATGATACCAATGTTAGAAAAATTAGAAAGGGTGTAACGTTAAGTTAACACAACATCGTTTTTAAATATATTTTCTAATTTCTAAATACATTTTAGAAGTCTCCCCAAAGAAAATCGTAATTGATGTCTATATAGAAGAGTAGTCAGAGAGACTTCCAACCCCCAATGTTGTTTGGTTAATCCCTTACCGGCTTGTATGGAAAAAGACTGATTGCAAGCGCATTGCGGCTGCTGACGTTGTCAACCATGGAATACCACCTTCGCCCTATAAATATGTTAGCTTGTAGATGAGGTTGTATGCAAATAGTAAAACTGAAAGCTTTCCATTCAATGTGAAGACTCAAGAGCATCACGTCAGTGCAGTTGCAGCAGCGGCCATATTGCCGTGTGACGTCAGAGGCGGGGCTTCGCAGACCACGCCCACCCCCGCCCTGTACTTTGAAGCTCGCTTTTTTGCTATGGAGTTTCAATTGATTTTTGTATTGATATTCTAATGATAATCCTCTTCCAGGCACTACTACAGCGTCCCGTAAATAGGGGTGTGAGTGTAAAGTTGCCTTTGCCTTTGATGCTGTATGAATTATTAAAAATTTATGCCATTGCCTGTGTTTACATTACCTATACAAAATTAAAGATCTTAGAGGTTGTCTACCGTGCCTGGCAACAACAGTCATAAACGAGTATTTTATATAATTCAATTTTAATAAACTTGCTTCATTTAATTTATTTTTGTATGTGATTATCTGAGTTTTTGTAATTTGGAAAGTAGGCTACTGCAAAGCTATTTTGCCACCTCTTTTTTCATAGGTTCTATAGCATGCCCTGAGTTAAAGGCACTGTGGCATTGTTTCCATCTCTAAAGTCAAAAAGTGTTGTCTTATGTACCTACCTATAATGGCATCAGCAATTTTATACCCTTCAAATTGAAACACAGCAATTCTAACATCAATGCTTGGTTAAAATAGTTGCAGAACTTCTTGGAACATACTCTTTTCAAAGAGCTTTCATAATGAAGAATACCAGTGTGAGAAGCGATGTTTTTCCTCAAGTTTGACACGGAAGCATACACCGAACAGGTGATTGAAATTTCGCGTAGCGCGGTCGTCAGTCGCGCCTCGTCACAGACATGTCGGCAGTAAGTCAACATTGCCACAGCGTACGTAGAGCAGTAGGGTAAAGACTGTACTAACTACAAATCAGTTCAAAATCAGATGCCCTCGTATGTAGTCTGGGTACAGGTACAGACGAAGAAAACTGAAACTGAGGACTGAGTAAATTTAAATTGTGTTTTTACCCAAGCAAACGTGGAGAACTGGACACTGGAAAATCAAACCTGCACCTTTCATTTTTAAAGCGCGACAACCACCGCTACGCACGGAAAGGCTACGCACGTGTATTGAGCTTCGCTTTGTAAGAAAATGTATGTGGTTGTTTCCACTGCAACCCACGGAAAGGCTACGCACGAATTGACGAATTGACGACACACGCGTGGTGCCCTCGAATAGGCAATTACATAGCTCAACACTGTTGACGTGGGTCTACGTTTCCACTGGAATACACGAATATGACCCACGACTACGTAAAGCTTACTTATCGCAGCGCAGATCGTCTTCACCGTGCGCCAAGCTACGCTATTCAATAGTCTTTGTGTACTCCAGTGGAAACATAGACCCACGTTGTCAAACATATTAATACGAGGTGGGACCGCACCTTTAGGCTATTGGCCATCCACCTCGTTACAGATATCATAATATATTTTTATTTATTATTTTAATAATTTTGTAGAACGATGTCTTCTGGTGATAAACTTGACTGAATAAAATATTTAATGACATTGTCAACCTAGCTAGCTCGTGTTATTATTTAAAAATTTTAAGATACAACAGCCAAAACAATATCTCATAATAACCTCTCCACTGTGACCGGCAATAACTCAGCGCACAAAAACCGTCGGCGAGATCAAAGGCGGCGCGATCAGACGAAATGACTTGTTTCTCAGTTAGCTTAGTGTAAACACGGCGGAACATCAAACAAGCCGCGCGCGCGCGCAAGCGACGGGCGGTAGCGGGTTTACCGATCTTGATGGGGTTTTTAAGGAAACCTACTCTTTAAGGTAGGTAAGGGTTCAGATGAAATGAAAACGTTAAAGATTTGCTTTCTTAGAGATACATTTTTGTTCATAAAGAAAGTAGGTAACTAATTCGTTAATAAAGAGAAATTAAATGGATAAACTAGACCCGAAGTTTGTAATATAAGTTATATTGGTGATGCAAACTATAAAGGCATCTTTTACCGTTATTCATGATTCAGTTTGAGAACGTCCACTACTGGGTAGGCCTCATAAGAAATCTCTTCAGGAATGCCAATTTTGGGCTTTTCCATCCACTGACTTTCCACGACCTTTCCAACGTTGTTGGTCCATCGGTGGGGGAGGGCTCTTAAGCTTTTTCTTCTATGTATCTTCTTATTTCTCTTCCTAAATGCATGTATAATATGTCTATGCCTATCGCTAACTACTTTGTAAATTATTTACAAGTCGTTATTTTATAAAAAAGTTACTTACTTAGACTTGCCGCAAAGCACTCTCGATTCGTCTCGCTTACACCCCATCGAATCGAAAACCAACACCCCCTACTATTCTGTACTCTGTGCCGTCCTATTTCCATCCTGCGCCGGCGCACCTTTGACTGCCGATAATTTGTCTAATAACCTTTTTGAAGTCGGCTAAATACAATATTTACTATAACCCGGGGAGCCGATTACTTTAATGATGTAGGGAGCTATCAATTAAGTGGCGCCTAGGATTGGCGCCTTGCTCTGATCCTTTTATGATGAATGCTTTTACTAAACACACCTTAAGAAGTAATCAGGAGTGAAGACTAATATTACGTAGCTGGTTTATTTATACCACCAGAGAAAAAAATGCTTTGAAGCAGATGGACCATTTGATGTGTAGTACCTATACAGCTCTTTCTTTTTATTGTCACTGTTTTTTGTCAAACCAGTGTGGTGAAAGGATTTTAAATGCACCTCGGCGAGGGTCCTTTCGTGCACTCCTCAGAATAAAGAGTTTTTTCTCTTCTGTGGTGCACTCGACACAGTCATGTCAATTTTTAGATTCTACAACTTTTCGGTTTCCTCAAAATGTTTTCCTTCACCGTTTGAGAGCACTGGCATAGTGCGCGTAATTTTTTTGCATAGAAGAAAATATTTCTATTCAGTTGTATCACAAGGATCACTTTGAAACGTTTTTATAAAACCAATAGATAGATAGATAGAAAATTCTCTATTGCACAAATTACAAAGTTCTGTACACAGGCGAACTTAATGGTAGGTAGCATTATCTACCAGCTAACCTTTGGGTGCTATAGGAGATAGGACTCTCTTTTGAACAAACTTCTAGCAAAGCACGTTCCATAATTCTAAAATTATGTTAGCTCACACGCGCAAGATACCTAGTGATGAATTGGTATTATTGTTAGGACGAAAACTCTTCATTGATTATAGCTACAATTCTGTTTTACTTTATTACACGGCAAACAATACAACTACGTATGTCGACGCCATCACCCTTCCTCTTCTTCTTTTTTCTCTACTAGAGATGTGTCACGCTGTTTGATTCGGCGGATGTCCTATTCCCAAAACTGGTTAACAGTATGAAGTGAGCCAGCTACTGCCTTGGACTGTGTCCGCCTTGTCCGAGACGCATCATTCATTCTAATTCCTCTGATTTCATAGTCGGACGGTTTAAACTTTTAAGTGGTCAGCGGGTTTCCGGCCGTCAGTGATTTGCGAGAACGATCGCTTTTGATGCGGTTTATATGATTGATCGACGCGTGATTTTAGCTAGACATTAATTGGTAATAACACGGTTCGATTTTTTAAACGGTTATATTGTATTTTGCGGGAAATTGAGGCAATTTTGGGTCGTAAAGTTAATTGTTTAATGTTGTCTAGGTCTGGAATTATTGGTTGGAAGAGGTTGGTTTGGAATTATGGTTAGGACTTCGCAGGAGCGGGTACAATAATTAGAAGTTGTGGGTTTGAATCCCGCACCGCAGTAAAATGTATTGCGCGTGTGTCTATTATTATCAGCTTTTATGTTATTACAATAATTTATAAGCGTTTATCTATTTAACTACCAAGCAAACTTAGAAGACACCCAATAACTCGATACAGAGTCAAGCCTTGCGCTCATCTAAGCGTACTGCGGTGGGGATCTGTGAAACGCTGTAAATAATTATATACTTTGAAGGAACAATAATAATATTTTGCGTAGAATCTCCATAATTAACAAGATAAATCTTATTTTTTTGAAGTGAGCGAATTGTTTGTTTGTAACAGGCAGCCCTGGCCTTCTGCATGCGCTGTCAGTCGTGGGTTCGCTCCCAGCCTAGCAAAAACAAATTGTGCGTTTACCTAATGGGTGCACCGATGTTTGGTGTGTTATGAGTGCTCTTCTTCTTCTTATCGTAATTCGTGCAAACCAGTGTGGTGGAAGGATTTTAAGTACGCCTCAAAGTGATTCCTTTCGTTATGTTATTGGGTATTTACAAAATAAAAGCAAACAGTATTCTATTATTTAACTGGTCCCCATAAACCAAGCGTCACTTGGTTTTGGGGTTATTATGAACACACATTATAAGTATTTATTTAAGGAGCTTTTGGACATCAAAACTTATGTTGTCAAATATTAAAAACAACACAAGAATACGGCATTCAAAGTAGCGCAATTAGTCCGGTGCAACGCGATACGACATCAAAGAAATACTAATTTCTTTTGGTAAGTGACGCCGTCAAACCCTTTTAGTGACGCGTTTTTGTGGCCGCCACCCGCGGCGCAGGGTTGTCACGTTTGTTTGTTCAGTCATTAATTACCAATATGTAAATTATCTTTATCGTAAACTAATTAACTTTTCTTTTTATGTTAGCACGCCAACACCATTCCTACCTCTTAGGTTGGCAGGTAGAAAATGCTTATAGCATTAAGCCCACCTTTTGTACATATATTTAAGTTTTTTGTGCAATAAAGAGTTAAATAATAATAAATTGTAATCACTTTTATTACGTGGTACAGAATGTGATGACTTTTTTGGATGGTCAGACGGTCTAACTCATCTTTACTAATCATAAAATGATCACCTTAAAACAACTGCGTGATAATTAATGACTTAAGCCTTGCGCAGTTTTTAAGCGTTCTGCGGTAGCGATCAGTAAAACGCGTAAGGATTCAGCAATTCATTTGCTGATTGAGTTTTTAAGCATCACAAAAACCTTCGTCATTCTGATTATTTTCCAGTAGCCAGTGAAATTTGCACTATATTTTTAAGTTTTTGAATGTAAATTATAATATAAAAAAAAGTTTCACCCAATTTTAAAAGCTTTTTAATCAAAGGAGCCGCTTAGGCGCCACTGGTCTTAACCCTGACTTGCATTACTCCACAGCAGCAGCCCTGTCGGCATCATTAAAGCCAAGTCCACACCGACCGTGAAAATACGCCTAATTTGAACGGACCCACCACAATGAGCCTTTTGCGGCCCTGATGAGAATTCTAATTGACTCCTTATTGCCGCCGTAATGACTCTTACTTGTACTGTGTACTGTGAAATTGTGCGGTAATGTACAGAGGTTTAATTTAGGGCTTTATTAAGGAAGCTAAATAATGAGAAATGCAAAGTTAATCATCAGCTTGAAGAAGCCTAGAGCCTGGATATAAATATACATTAAGAATACTATTTAGCACTTACCTGCATCACTTGATGCCAGTACACTTAGACTTTATTTACAAATTGTGTGTTTACACTTTCTTCCGTTCTTGTGTGTAAGCCTTGTAAAGTCAAATTCAAATTCAAAATTTATTTATTCTGTATTACTAAAATTACTTGAAATGTCTTAAATCTCTGTTTTAAGACGTTTCAGTTTACTTTACTCTAACTTTACTTTCTGTTGGTGCCAGTTCCACGTGAACAAGACTAGAAGAATATGCAACAAACGACGGCTTAGTTTCCTACCGTTTCTTGAATGATCCTTTCACAAAATAAAAATAATAATGTATACCCAGCAGTGTAGAGTTCAGTAGTAGTAGAGCTCTCTGTGAAGGGCTCTTTGTCCGGGGAAGTACTACCACCATGCCTATTTCTGCTGTGAAGCAGCATTGCTGTGTTTCGGTTTGAAAGGTTTGGTTGCCGTGTATTTACTGGTACGTGTAGCTGAATATCTGTATGCCTCCAGTTGATAGATGCAGGGTAGTGCATCGTAGGGCACGTTCCTGACGTGCGTGACCTTCTAGGCATTGCTTTGTTATAGGCGATGGTTACCACTTAATATCAGGTGGGCCATATGCTTGTTCCATCAGCTAAGTGAATTTCCAGTGCGGTGCCACTCCAAACACACAATAAGTTATATAATTATAGTTTCAGTGCACTTATTATGTATACATAATTATATGCAAACTAGATACAACTCACCTACGTGACTTAGCTACCAATTAAAAAAGCAGCCAAGTGCGAGTCGGACTCGCCCATGAAGGGTTCCGTAGCACGACGAACTACAAGAACCTGTATATTATGTTACTTGATGTAACATAATAAGGTTCTTGTAGTTCGTCGAAAGGTAAATTGCGGTTTACGGTTTATGACGTATAAAAAAAAAACTACTGACTAGATCTCGTTCAAACCAAAAATCGTTGGAAGTTTACATAGTAATGTACAACATATATTTTTTTTAGTATTATCATTCTCTTACTTTAGAAGTTAGAGGGGGGGGACCAACTTTTTTCCACTTTGGAAGTGTCTCTCGCGCAAACTATTCAGTTTAGAAAAAAACGATATTAGAAACCTCAACATCATTTTTAAAGACCTATTCATAGATACCCCACACGTATGGGTTCGATGAAAAAATAATTTTTGAGTTTCAGTTTCGAGTATGGGGACCCCCGAAATTTATAGTTTTTTTTTTATTTTTATGTTAAAATCTTAATGCGGTTCACAGAATACATCTACTCGCCAAGTTTCATCAGTCTAGCTCTTACGGTTTCGGAGAAAAATGGCTGTGACATACGGACGGACAGACAGACAGACAGACAGACAGACAGACAGACAGACAGACAGACATGACGAATCTATAAGGGTTCCGTTTTTGCCATTTGGCTACGGAACCCTAAAAATGGCCGCCACTTCTCAATCCATCATCCAGGATGCACCTTGTGCGTCATTTATCAAAGGCCTGACATCTGTCAAGAGTCGGCTGACATTCGAGAAATTATGAAGATTTCGCACGCGAGTTCACGGTGATTAGCAGGCCAGGCCTTATACAGGAATACGCTATGCATACATAAATTACATATAATTTTCATTTTATATACCTTGTATATAAAAATGTAGACAAGCTAGGCTCGAAGAACCGACAACCGTTAGGGAATAAAGGTTCTCGAATGGCGACCACGAACCGTAACACGAAACGTAGAGCGCCATCATTATGTACCGACGAAGTTGGTGGATGGAAAAGGCTCAGAATCGTTCCTCCTGGAAATGTGTACGGGAGGCCTTTGTCCCGCAGTGGACTTTATTTTCTTGACTATATTGAACTTATTTCTCGATTTACAAGTAGATAGAGCTACTTGTAAATCGAGAAATAAGATCAATGCTTTTTGTTTGTGTGGTCCATCGCAACAATGCCAATTAAACTTAATTTCTGAATATATCTTTATTCCAATCATTGGAAAGCATAAATAAAATGCCAATACGTTCACAAATTGTACTCGAACCGTCAGTCGGATGAAAAACACAATTATTTAATTACAACCACATATTTGTCGTTCCAAATTACTCTTAATTACTCAGGTAATAAGATTTAATTAATGCGATGAAACAATTTTGATGGCAGTCGAAAATGAATTGAGTGGACTTTTTAATTGTCATTTTATTGACATATTTTGCTCCACGCGGTGTGGCAGACTTTTTGTCTGTTGACTCAATTGACTAAAACTATTTTATTTAATGTAATATATCCTCAATTGACACTGGCAATTGTTCCGAAATGGTCAGATGCCATTATCTATGCAGAAGAAGACTTTTTAGCAAGAATGACAAAATATAAAGTGGCAAATCAAAATGTCAGTTAAACTGTCAAGTTTAGGATAAAACTTACATACACTTAGCTTTTAAGGGGATTCGTTTTCTGTCATTTTGGGAAGTCACATAGCTTTTTGATTTTCATTGTTTTTCTGGTGTTATTTTGAGTTCTGTTGTGTAATTTCGGTGGTGTTTTACCCAACATTACTTGAGGTCTTAGCTCAAAGTGTTAGCAGTTGGAATTAAACTGTAGTATGTGATATTTTGATTTGATCGAAAATGTTTCAGATGGTTTTGGAAAAAACTGCCATCTTTTGTTTCCGAAGCCAATTAGGGTAGGGCCGACTTGTCTAAAAAGTATTTTATCTATGTAATAATATCATCACTCATTAAACTACTCGACAATGGCAAAATTGATTCGAAATGAACAGATGCCATTCATTAAGAAGAAGAAGAAAAAGAAGAAGTTTTTAAGGGAAGTATCAAACTACACTTAAACACAATTATGGAATATTTTTCAGTTTTTATATAATTAGAATTCACTATATGCTTGAAACGAATACCCTAATTAACCAAAACTTAAACAAAAAGGTTGTTTTAGGAATAGGTATATACCTAAATAGCAGATAGTAACTGCATTTTTATACACCGATCTCACAAGATGAGACAAGGTGAGACAGGTGACCAAACAAAACTACCTAATTCGAATACATCCAATAAAGTTGCACATTTTTTTAAAACAATTCATCAATTTTGTCACTTAAATTGTCTAGCTATAGTTATACTGCAACAATGTATTTTTCGCTACAAAAAGTCATAATTAGGTACATAATTGCTATGTAAATATAACAAAAAATGTATGGGCAATCAATAACTTAGCTCCATCAAACTAATGACTTCGCCATGGTTATACAACATGTTGCCTGTGTCGTATTAGGACATGTAATAAAAATACGCCTATTATGGAACGCAAAACGTTTTGTTCACAATACAGCAGTTGTATTTTATTGTTTCTGAAAACAGTCTATAGACCGGAACGTACTTCGTTTTTATTACGCAGGTGGCAGCGCGGGTTTGATATCCAGCAGAGGATTAATATTAGCACTAAATAAATATTGTGGACAATTCACACAACACTACCCAGCCCCAAACTAAGCAGAGCTTGTAATATGGAAACCGGATAGCTGATATAATACTTGAATACATTTTTTTTGTAAATACATACTTAGAATACAATATAACATCCAGACAGAGAACAAACATTTATGTTAACCACACAAATATTTGTTCTCGGTGGGGATCGAACCCACGACCTACAGCGCAGAAGGCAGAGCTACTACCAACTGAGCTAGAGGCACTATTATATTAGTAGGTAAACAAATTAATTATTAGTAAATACTGGGTTAAATTTAGATGCACAGGGAAATACCACAAAACATAGGGGACGTTCGTCAGAGTAACAAGCTATACCTACAACTGTTAAAGCCAGAACCAGCCTTCCGAAGCACGGAAACGCTCAAATGTCAATACCACTTCTTTTTCTTCTTATCGTGTCACTGATTCTTTCGAACCAAGTGTGGTGAAAGGAATTTAAGTTCACATCATTATGCCTTCTTTCGTCCACTTGACACATATTTTCAAACTACCACTAGCGGTCACCCGTACAAATAGTGACCACGCAAAACGTTGCTTATCTAAGTCAACCAGCTGAATTAATTAAACCTATTTTAATTTCAACTCACGCTTCATTTCAATTGCCAGAAGTTGGAAAAAAAGTTAATATTAAAAGTATCTCCATTTGCGTCAAAACATTAATTTAATTGAATTGTATATTTTTTTATTCCGTACTCCATTTTGAAACGCTTGTGAAATCAATAAAAAGTAATGGACGTAATTACTGTTGAATTATTTACACGATTTGCAAGTTTATTCACAAAATGGCGTCGTAATTATGAATTCTTGATAAGATCTTAATAAAGTATGGAAATTCAGTCAATTGAATTTTAAATTTAAAACTGACGACATGAGCTCTTTGTTTGCCGTTTTTTTTATCAAAAGTACTGTCAGTTGATAAAAAGTGGTCTTGCGCACATCTGCTAAGCGTTCTACTGTCAAATATCGCTATAATTTTTGACAAGAAGAGATTTTAGAAGATTTAGAAAATGATCCTGTAAGTCCAAACTGCTTAAAAAGGCTAGAAAAATCCGATCCTAATAGATTCTAATAAAAAAACTGTTTTTAAATTTTTTCTACCTCTTAATTTCTTTGATACAAGGGTATAAAATAGTTACCATAACCAGTAGTTGTACCACAACCAACTACTCATTTATGGAGAGCATAAAATTACCCTCAAGAATGCAAAGTAAAAACAGAATTCCAACGTCATCAGCATCACCATTTTCCCGCCCAGGAATGTGTGAATAGATCTCTAATGAGCTCTAAATACTGAACCTGGTATTTCCTTGCTTACAACAAGTATCTACATACTCACTCACAGGGCAGGGGTAAAGGTATTCTCTGAGAAGCTGCTGCCATCATAAAACAATCGTTATAACTAGCGGCACGTAACTTTAGCGCTGACCGTTATTGCGCAGAAGTCTTGGTACCTAAGGAAGGCTAGCGGGATGAAGGGCAGGCCATATCCATATCACCATAGTGTTCTGTCTGTCTGTCTGTCCGTCCGTATGTCACAGCCATTTTTCTCCGAAACCGTAAGAGCTAGACTAATGAATCTTGGCGAGTAGATGTATTCTGTGAGCCGCATTAAGATTTTTACACAAAAATAGAAAAAAAACTATAAATTTTGGGGGTCCCCATACTTGAAACTGAAACTCAAAAATTTTTTTTTCATCAAACCCATACGTGTGGGGTATCTATGAATAGGTCTTCAAAAATGATGTTGAGGTTTTTAATATTGTTTTTTTCTAAACTGAATAGTTTGCGCGAGAGACACTTCCAAAGTGGAAAAAAGTTAGTCCCCCCCCTCTAAGTTCTAAAATAAGTGACTGATAAAGCTAAAAAAAATATATGTTATACATAACTATGGAAACTTACAACGATATTTGGTTTGAACGAGATCTAGTCAGTAGTTTTTTTTTATACGTCATAAATCGTAAACCGCAATTTACTTTTCGACGAACTACTAGAACTTCTAGAACTCTATTTTATATTACTTACTGCTACGGAACCCTTCATGGGCGAGTCCGACTCGCACTTGGCCACTTTTTTTAAATGTATTTAAGGTTTTGTATGTTTTCACATTAAGTTTTTTTTATGTATTTTTCTTGATGTATTTCTTTTGAGGGCAACCTTCTTGTCCTTTTTTTATGACAACATGATGACGCCGATTTTCGCTTCTATTTGGCTCGTGTAGCTTATCCTTGGTCGTCCCCTTCTTTTCTTTCTTTCGATGATAATTTCTGATAGAGACTATTCGACCAAAAATTGGTCGCACTGTATTAACTTTTCTAGTTATTACAAAAATGTTATATTTGTGTAACAGGGTATGAGGTCTCTGACAGAAAATTCAATGTTATGACGGATGTCAGTTTTTGGAAAACAAGGTCTTCACTAATCAATTCTTTTTTTTCACTTTTTGTAAGCAAAACATTTGATGTAAGTTCATGAACTTTTTTTGGTTATTAGCTGGCCATCTTTTGTCAGATATTATTTATCATTTGGTTTATTAACATTATTATCATTAGCATCAAATTAATATGATATACACAAAGAAACTTACAATTAAACAAATATTTACAAAATGTACAAAATACACAAGAAACAGTTGAGCTATCTGCAGATCGTTACAAACGATCTAGAGATAGCTCAACTGATCCAAATCAGTGCCAGACGTAAATTAATTCCAAATTAATTCAAATTAATTCCATTTGAGAGTGAATATTTTGCCTTCTGAATGCAACTAATAATATGGCAATTATCAACAAACGCAACGTAAATCATTTCTTTTCTTAGAGTTTATGCTTTTTTATACAACTAGCTGATGGAACAAGCATATGGCCTACCTGATGTTAAGTGGTATCCATCGCCTAAAACTAAGCATTGCTTATTGTACAGAACATCGATCAACATTTTGATCATGCCATCACCATTTATTATTTTGAGACAAAACTGATTTCACGTATTGTAATAATTGTAATTCCTTAAATTATACCTTATACGGTATCTTTCAACGGTGCTAGTTTTAATTTCTTTCTTCAGTGATTTTTCGAAAGTGGCAAAGCAATTTGAATTCCATTTTCTTAAAGCGTTTATAGTTAAATTATATGTCAATTTATTTGCAGACACTTGAAATGTAAATTGTTTAGTAAACCTTGTTTTTCTGGTACTATATTATATTATAACCACTAGTACTACAACTATAGTCATGTACAATAATATAACAAACAAAACTTATTAGGTGCATGCCAAATAAGTTCTTTTTGCATAGCACTAACATCTCTAAACTCAGGCTGAAGTGAGATATTATAACAGTTAGAATTTTGTATAATGTTGATTACGTTTGTAGCCAAGTTTTGTCTCCTTGAGTAGCAATAGAGACCCTAAATGAAAAGAGGGGTACTATAAGTTTGAGCCTTAGTGTGTGTGTGGCCTCGTACATCAGAATCTACTATTCAGATTTGATTGGTATTGTCTTTTAAGGATCATATAAAAAAACGGTAGGAACCGAGACGTAGTTTGTTGCCTGTTCTTCTACGCTTGGTCGCGTGGAACTGGCACTTAGACTCACCTAGCTTTAAGACGTTTCAAAGTGATTCTTGCATCGTACTGAATAAAAAACTATTGACTTTGACTTTTTAGGTGAATCTAGGTGCCAGTTTCACGTGCCTAAGCCTAGAAAGCCTAGAGCTTGGATCATGTAATAGGTACTTTACAATTACCAACTTTAAAATCGCAAGTTTCATAACAAAGCTGTCATTAAATAAACAATTCGCATCATAAATAATAACGGCTCTATTGTTAAGCTGTCATGTCTTGTCACAAGATAAACGATGTTTACACTGTCACAGATTATGATACAACGTGCAGGACAGAGTCACGTAGAAAGCAGGTTACCGGGCCGTAAGTTCATTGCAAAATCCTGTCAGTCCAAGGGTTACCCAAATAGAGTTAGCAATAAGACAACCAATTGCACTTCTCCACCACCCAATTACATCATTACCCATTTTTCTGTTGAACTTGTTTGTATTAATTAAATTCGTATAATTTATTTGCAGTTATCTTTCTCTAGCACTTGGGTGCACCTCAGAGAAGCTTTTTTCGTGCACGTAACACAAATTTTCGAACTTGCGTTGTGTGTGAAGTGACTACGACGTAAGAAATAATGTTTAGATGCATAAACATAATTACCAGTGCGATAACAAGCATTTAGTACCGGTTTCCTTTTACAGGTAACCAGTTTTCTGTCTAAAATAATAATAATTTGTATTTTTTATAAAGTTTGTCTAAACAGCCTGTTTTCTGTGTAAATGCAGTTTTAGCAGATTAAAGTTAGTACTGTAGTATAGTGTTTGCACCTTCCGTCACTCGTAAATCCGTTGATTCACACCATAAATTTACGGTGATTGCGCAAAAAACTCCAGCTATGGGTTCTACTGGAGTACCGTTTGAGGAACCTAGCACTGTAATAACCAACTTTGCAGGTCGCGTCTTAGGAGAGATGACATGTGTGTGTATTTAAGTCTAGGAACAAAGCCGCTTCATCTTCTTTTAGGCTTAATCACGTGGAATTGGAAAGTGAAAATTCAAAGTGATCCTTGTGATGCAAGTGAATAAATTATTTTTAACTTTCACTAACTAGCTGTGATGGAGAAAGGTTTCAACAAATCCAAATTCATACAAAAAAAAACAAAAAAACAAATGTGTATTTATTCATGTGAATCACAATCTCTTTAGAACGTCTTAGGTTCCACGCGACCAAGTACTATTCATAGACCTTGCATCGTCCAACAACATTTTTTTCCATATTTTAATGTGTACCATGGCAACCATAGTTTCTGATACTCAAAAGATTTTTTTTTCCTAGGTCAGGAATAAGAATATAGAAAAATAGGAATAGGAATAGACGAAGAATGGTTTCACGGAAGACCAGCATTAAGTAGCACACGCTTCTATTTTGCATTTTGGGCTGATTGGCAGCCAGTTTTAATATCATCGTTCCTTTTTATTGTTATCATCTACGGCTGCTTTTTTTTTGAAGTGAAAACTTCTTTAGCGGCGTTGAGCACTTTTTCTGTAATGGGTATAAAATCTTAAACTCGCGTCAGCGCGTCAGGACACGTGACCTGATCGAAAAAGCGTAAGACGGATGGAGAGTAGACAGCTATCCCCTCTCTACGGCGCGGCGAAAATGTATGCCTGGGCCTACTGTTTCGTTTAGGCAGCGCAGGGCGCTTGCGCGAATGTTCGTGTATGTTACAGCGTGCCAAATAACAAACAAGCCCTCCCTAACCATTCCAAAATATCAAACATGCTCAACGTTAATAATCAAGTTTTCACTTCTGCCGGCACTCCCGGAGTGCAACCCGTATTTTTTATTATAAAAAAAGCTGAAGCCACGGTCGCGTTAGTGCCGAACAGTCCCTAAAAGTTATTCGTCGAGTGTGATTAGGATCCGATGGCACAGCGGTCAGCGCAGCCCCGTACCAAGGGGAAGGTCGCGGGTTCAAATCCCGCTCGGCCCTTTACTCTTGGGACATTATAAAAATCTTGAAAGTTTATACTAGTGTGATATGAAGTAAAGTTAATATCTTTTGATTAGCTTTGATTTGAATAAATGCAAACTTAAACACTTTTTGATGGTCGTCAACTTTCCAACCCCTGTGTCACATCGGAAAGTTTATAGTACTCTTGCGCATTCGATCTCGATTTATAGCGATCTTCGATAAAATTATAATCGTTATTTATCGCAACCCGAAGCGTGTACTTGCATTATTCATTCGTTGAGATGCCAAGACGATTTACTAGGCATTGTGTACAGATTGTAGATGATTCGCACGCCCGTTTAGTATGTCGCAAGGACTTGTTTCTTGGTACTGTGTTTGTATTCTATGAAATTCCATGTAGCTATCACAAAAAAACAGCATTTTTTTTTATTTGTTTATCTTCTTAAAAATAAATAATCTAATTATTATAAATAGCACCAAAGAAACCACTAAGGCTAGAGAGCACTGGTGGTCTAGTGGTAGTGGCCCCGCCTTCCGATCCCAAGGTCGTGGGTTCAAATCCACTCGTGTACCAATGAGTTTTTCTGTCGAAAAATGTATGTGCACTATGCCAGTACTCTCAAAAACGGTGAAGGAAAACATCGTGAGGAAACCAGCGTGTTGTAGAACCTAAAAAAGTTCGAGCAACACGTGTCAAGGGTCACGCAAAAAGGGCCCACCAGCGGCTTACTTGCGGAAAAACCTGCCCGCACATCAAGTGCGCATGATAAACTTGCCGAACTAACCACTAAGGTTTTTGGGGTTTATATTAGCTGATGGAACAAGCAGGCCTGATTTGAAGTGGTAACCATCGCCTAGGTATATCAAAGCATTGCCTCATAGGTCACGCACGACAGGAACGTGCCCTATGATACACTGCCCTGCGTCCACAAACTGGAGGCATACAGATGTTCAGCCTCACGTGCCAGTCATTTCACCGGTACCCACAGTCCACACCCCACGGCAGAAATAGTCGTGGTGGTAGTACGCACCCCGACGAGATACACACAAAGAGCTCTACTACTACTAAAACTGTGTTGAACTGTGTAGGCCTACCATAAGCTCTGTCTGGCTCTGTCTCTGGCTTTGGTTTTAAGTCGGTGTAGTGTTGACTAAATAAATCCTACGTCAAAACGTCGCACATTCACTGGTGAGCACTCACACCGACTCAAAACCAGAGCCAGACTGAGCTTGTGGTAGGTCTACAGATTGATTGATGTCAGCAAGGTGTCCCATAATTATTTCCACAATTATGGTCACCGGCTGTTCCTGTGTGTTTACAATTATTGGCCAAGTCGCTGGCATTTAAGGTGTTACAGATATGGCTCGCAATTACTAAGTAATTTGTTGAAAAGGTAATTACATCCAAAACTGAATGAATTGCGAAATGCCATTGGGTAAATTAAATTATTGAATAATTGCAGCAGTTTTATTGGTGAAACTGTGTGAAAATAAGGTGAGATGTTTATTTTACAGCTATTTTTGACATATTATAAACCCCTGGTCATGCAAAGGTTGTCTAGAAGAATCACTCACAGTGGTAAGACCGCATATTTTACTTCGCTGTAGACTTAATTTGCCGTTTTTGTTATGTGCTTTCTTTGATGTGGTGAATGAAGGTACAATGGAGAGTTTTCTATTTAAATAAGATACAAACAAAGGTCAGCTTCACCAATTCCAGCCATGACTTTTGGGGAGCTTAAAAGGATGGAAATTTTAAGCTCCCCAAGCGATCCGTCATGGCTTAGTGACTTCTATTAGCCAATAGCTTAACGTACCCAGCCCCTTACCAGTTATCCAACTAAATTATGACTGCGTACGTGATTCGGTAAAACAAAAAATCTAGGTCTAGACAACTGAAATCTGAATCCCTTGCAAATTGCCTTGAGCCAATTTACATTTTCCGTCGATAAGACGTCCGTTGTCCGCTTGTCCGCTGATCGTGTGTACGTCGGCGGACATCTTAATTGCCACGCGATAGTACTCGAGGCAAAGACTGATTAATAATGGGGACGCACAGAACGGACATTATAAAGATGGTAGAATTAAAAGCAATTACCATTTCGATATTTTTTTTAATGCACCTAACCTAGTGTCGTAATGGGTTCACGTTATAAATATTTAAATATTTTTTTTTGAAAATTATTATTTTTGAAGATATTATGTTGCATTTTGTGACTTTTTTTTCGTAAAAAAAAATTGAAAGTAGGTTCAGATGACAGAAGAATTGAGGAGTAACAGGCTGGCGTGGTACGGGCATGTGAGGAAGAATGATGAGTATGGATTTGGATGAATATGTGGGCAGAGGTAGACCAAAGAACATGGGTTAACTGTGTGAAAGATGACATGGATAAGAGAGGAATGAATGCAGAGATGACGGCTGACAGCGGGGAATGGAGGAGGAAGACATGAGGTGCCGACCCCACATAAAGTGGGATAAGAGCAGGAAGAAGATTTTCCTTTTAATTAGGCTATAAGATTTTGGGCAATTAGTATTTTATTGATTACGTGGTATGGTATGGACATGTTAGGACATGTTATGGCGTGGTATGGACATGTTATGAGGAGAGAAGAAGGTCATGTGACGAAAAGAGTGTTAGGCATGAATGTTGATGGATATAAAAGTAGAGGTAGGCCTAAGAAAAGATTGATGGATTGTGTGAGAGATGATATTATGTTCAAGAAAGGAGTGAGTACTGAGATGGCGAGTGATAGGGGAGAATGGAAGAAAAAGACATGTTGTGCCGACCCCACCTAGTGGGATAAGGACAGGAAGAAGAAGAAGAAGTATTTTATTGATTACGGTATTTAAAAGTTGTGTTTATGAAGCTATTTCATTGGTATAATACACAAATATTTAGTGGGCATTAACTTTATAAAGAACAGAACCCCTCTGGCCCTGGTATTCTTTGGCGCAAGAACGTCAAGTATTTTAACTAACCTATCCTAGTAGATTTGTTTAACAGTTAAACGTGAAAGGATTAAATATTGCCTGGTTTAGAGTTACAAGGTAATAAATTCACTTTGAATTTTGTTGATAGAATTATGTTCAAGTTTTCTAAGCAGTTGCCAGTCTGGTATTGTCACTTTTATTAGGTTTCGGTACCTACTTAGATTGTAAAACGCGACCCTATTACTCCGCTGTCCGTTTGTCTGTCTGTCTATCTGTCCGTTGGTCACCAGGCTGTATCTCAAGAACCGTGATAAACGGTTGGAATTTTCACAGATGATATATTTCTGTAGCCACTAAAACAACAAATACTCAGAACGAGAATTAAACAAATATTTAAGGGGGACTCCCATTCAACAAACGTGATTATTTGATTTTGCCGTTTTTATAGATAATGGTACGGAACCTTTCCTGTGCGAGTCCGACTCGCACTTGTTCGGTTTTTTTGTAAATACTATTTATACTGCGAAAAAAATTATCTTAGAAACGTATTTTAAGATCCTAAAAATCACATTTGATTAAAAAGTGTATACAACAGACTATCTTTAAGGAAACGGCAAAAGCGAACAAAACCAATCGTGCATAATGCAGCGATGACCTAAAATGGACGTGACTCTGATTACCATAACACTGTTACCTTATCATCTAGGGAATAGAGTTGAGAGTTCGATGATATTGAATCTGTCATGTATGAGCAAAAACTGCAGATCTGTCTGGGGTATTCATCAAAGTTGTTCCACTGACTCCATGATAGAGGAATACGATTTGCGTATTTTAGTTGAAAATATACGTTTACTGTGTACAAGCAGACAGGAAGACTAGATTATAACAAGCATTTTTACAAAAAATTAGATAAAATATTATTATTGTGGAAAATCCACACAATACTATCTAGTTACAGCTACATTATTTTGTAATTACATACAATAACACCCAGACAGAAAATAATCTGTGTTCACCACACAAATATTTATTGTTCTCGGTGGGGATTTAACCCACAACCTACAGCAGACAGACAGATGACAGATGATAAGAGATAACAGTGCTCACCTCATTATCAATAGCCAAAATAAATTGACTGCTGAATAAAAGACTCTTTATTGTTTGAGGGAGGTTACAGATTTACTTTATTGTTTGAGAGAAGAGATGCGAAGAAGCATTTTTTTTTTAATAGAATCCATTAATACATCTGTATGCCTCAAGTGGATAGACGCAGAGCAGGGAATTGTAGGGCACGTTTTTTAGGTGCGTGAGCTACGAGGCAATGCCTTGTATAAGGTGATGTTAGGCGAGATATATACTTGTTCCAAACGCTAGTTGTAGGTATTATGAAAATAAAAATACGAAACATTATAAACGAAGAGGTATTTCCAGGATAAAAATAGTATACACTTATATTATATTTATTCAGTTTGAAAATATGTTGTTGCATTTTCAAATACAATAAAAATGCGCAGCTGCAAGACTGACCAAGGTCAAAAGAATTCCCAAAAAATGTTTTACTCCCAAAAAATGACCTAGACATCCAAATGTTGGAATTATACACAAAACTGCATTACAGTACAGCCATTTATATCAGTCTTACAACGATTTGGGAAATCATGAATCAGACATTAGTTTTTTATCGAATGTTTCTGAATTCGTTGACGGTATAATGTTTACATCAATAATGTTTAAGGCTTTTCAATTGCATACAGTACCTACAAAAATACATAATGCGTTATGGACCCAAGCATACATAATAATAACTTTCTATCAAGGAACCAAGCCGTAGTTTTTTGCCTGTTCTTCTACGCTTGGTCGCGTGGAACTGGCACCTAGACTCACCTAGCTGTAAGATGTTTCAAAGTAATCCTTGGGATACTTCTGAATAAATACATTATTTGATTTGAAAGTTTAAATTTGCAAAATAAAATCATGGTTCCAAAAATGTAGAAATTCTGACATAAATGTTAATTATGTTCTTGTGATTTCAGTTTTAGCGTGTTGTTTGTTTTTGGTTTTGCTATTACATAAATACATTCTTAATTATAATAATACATACATATAATATTAATTTTAAGGGAACAGAAAAGACTGGTAGAAAATGAAGGAGGCCTATAGATAGATAGATAACAATTTATTGTACATCACAAGAATAGGACATTACAAAACTAACGCTATAGATTACGCTATTACGAAAAACTAAAACTATAGCGAAGCACAATGGGCGGTCTTATCGCTATGAGCGATCTCTTACAGACCCCATACCCAGCAGTGAGAGTGATACCAGGCTGAGATGATAATGATGATTAATTTTAAAAAGAGAATTATGACTTATTTGTTTTGGAAATCATAACACCCTGTATGTACATATTATGCATATCAAATGAATAAATTCTTCTTCTTCTTGTGTAAACTTGTTACCACCCCAAAACACATCACACCTTACCATCTCGCATCATCAGCTGAATCTCTCATGAGTTCCAGCGAACATAAATCCTCAACCACCGTCCTCTCAAGTTTTTTACTCATTGTAATAAAATTATCATATTTTACTCTGTTTATTGAGTTGCGGATTTAAGTAAGTGCGTCTGGACTGAAGTGGGAATGATTATACAGCACGATGACATTGATGGGTGCAACGTCTGTGCCATTTGTCAAGTGGGGACATTCATATTTCATTTCATTTGACTTGAATTTGTGACGCCTTCAAACGGTTTGTAATTGTGTTTCAAAATAAAGTGTTTTATGGGAAAAAATAGTGCTACCTAATAATTATTTAAGAACATAAGTATTTTGCAACCCTGTTTTTTTTTATCGTTGATAAATTGAGGTTTGATGTTACTTTTATTTCTAATAGTTATGACAACTCTTGTTATTACTTATTAGGTATGACGTTTTACTTATTGTATAGGTATGGTATTTACTTATTTATTTCATTTTTTTAGCGTTGCTATGCCACCAGCGCCTTTGGGATGTTTCCGTGTACCACTAACTTGATCAGTTTGAGCTATCATTAAATATCATTTGTAACGTTCTGCCGATAGCTCAACTGTGTCTTTTGTGTATAATTTTGTAAATACTTGTATAAATTGTATGTTTCTTTGCGTAAACACTTTTATTTCTCAAAAAAAAAAATACAGTTTCAAAAAGTAGCAATTACCCTTCTAACGGTTATTTGACTACATTGTGTGCTCTCATAATATTTTTTGCCGGTTTTAAGTGTCATAATATCCGGTACTTAATAACCCTGTGTGCTTAATAGTTGATTACCGAGGCGTTTTATAGATAAAGATAAGTGTCGGTGTCGAATGCAGGACCTGGGTTATTAAAATATCGTTAAAACGTACAATTATTAAATTCTGTTTGCGCAAGAAAACTGTTGTACGGTACAAAAAGCGATGAGACTCACGACTATGCCTAATTCATCATCATCATCAACCTATATCAGTCCACTGCTGGACGTAGGCCTCAACCAAGATGCGCCACTGAGCCTGGTCTTCGGCTCTTCTCCGCCAGTGCTTGCCAGCTATATTTCGTAAATCGTTGCCCCACCTTTCTGGTGGGTGTGGGTGAGGTATATTTGCAATAAGTACAATAAAAATCATTGAGATATAATTAAGGCAGTACACACTACAATGCACGCAATAAATGGTTTTTCCTGGAATTTATGGACGACTAATGTGACGTCTTTTACCAGTGCAACCTGCCCTCCTATTGTGGAATCAATTCAATTCAATCAATTTTGTTATCACATAACTTCGTCATTTAATTGTATTTTTATCTAAAAGGTTTCTTCCTGGTTGTTCTTTTATAAATTTTATTGAAATTGGTTCAGTAGTTTGGCCATGAAGTCGGTTTCTCAAGTTTTTTAAACTTGTCTCGTTTAACTTAATGGGAAAAAATCTGTGTCTACATTTCGTACCCATCAACAGAATAATTGAGAATCGGCGGTAACTGGGTTCATAAGAATAAAATTAAAGTCATCGAAAAAATGTGAACGCACATTGTGGCTCCATCCGCACTCTGCATAATGTCCGCCTACCTTTATCTCAATCGGCAGGAGTGGTCAATGCAAATAAAATGTATAATGTGTTATTTGATCAAGCTGGAACCCATAAGTTTTTTATTAACCCGTTTATTAAAGAAAATTATAGGCTTATACTCTTACTTCCGCGGTATATTGACTTAATCACTATCTAAACTAAAATACCTAAGAAAAAAAAGATCAGAGTAGTATGAAAAGTTGATCAAATTCCGTGTTCAATTTCCATTCCAATTACAATTCCTTGTCAAAATCAAAAGTTGACCTTGCACGATTGAAACACATTTTGCAACTCCAAGTTTGAGAACATCTGCATATCTCTAGATCAAAACAAGTATTATGCAAATCATTAAGTTTTTTACAAACTATAAAAACGAGAACCGAAATAGCACAATTAAATAAACTGTTAAAACCACTGCGGGTTTTACGAGTGCTGTAATAATACGGCGTGGATGAGGCAATCAGGGTTTTATTTTATTTTTCTCATGCTTAATTGTAGGTGATTGAAAGCAAGTAATTTGAGTCAAAACAGACATTTAAATTTAGCTGCCACAATAAGTTTGAATAGTAGTGGACCTCTTTGTGAAAGAAGGTTGTTACTAACCTTATCAAACCAACATAACATGCTAAGTTCTATAATAGTTCCAACAATTTTATCGTCAAAAATACAGCTGCATATTATTTTTAAACTCCTAAACAGACTACAATTTCAATATTTAATTTACTATGGTCTTTTCATCGTGTCACCGGTTTTTTTTAACCAGTGTGGTGGAAGGGTTTTTAAGAGCGCCTCAAGGAGGCTTCTTTTATGCACTTGACACAATCATGTTTTCGAACTTTTGTTATGTTCTACGACCGGTTTCCGCACAATGTTTTCCTTCACCGTTTGAGAGTACTTACATAGTGCACGTAAATTTTTCGACTGAAAAATTCATTGGTAGGTACACGGCTGAACTTGAACCCACAACCTTATAGAACTAGAAGGTGGAGCTGTTACCACTAGACCACCAGTGCTCTTATTTTTATGGTAAAACCTGGATACCAAATCAAAATTGAAGGTAAAATTACTTTTTTGATATTAATAATGCTTATTATAGCCCCTTCCCACCGGTGTATGATATCGCGCACGGAGGCGGATCAGCTCGCACGACACACCATGGGAACGGTCTCGTGCGCCGAGGTGCGCGGTAGCACAGGAGCCCATTCTGTGTGCGTTGCCGTGCGTCGTGCGCTGTGCGTGATGATCTGCAGAACCACGCACCGTAGGAAGGCAGCATTAGTGATCGACTGATGGTTATTTGAACCGTCATCACAAACGGTAAAATGTCAAAGTGACGTAACTCTACTAACATAGAAGTTTTACGATAAGTCACTTTTAGTACCTATCTAGATACAATAATCTAGGCTATAATATTTCTGTTTCCGTGTCGGCGACGGCCTTATTCTGGTATATTCGCTCTTATAACAATAATATTATAGCGCTACTCAATTCTTCTTATCATTTCACTGTTTTTTTTTTCGGACCGGTTTGGTGAAAGGATTTTAATTGCGCCTTTTGAGGCTTGTTTTTTACACTATAACAATGCTATGTTATTATGGTGATGGTAATCACATAACATAATATAACAAATTCGAAGCGACGTCACCTAAAGCTTTGCGCACAAGAGCACTGGTGGTCTAGTGGTAGCGGCCCCGCCTTCCGATCTGAAGGTCGTGGGTTCTAATCCAGTCGTGTACCAATGAGTTTTTCTGTCAAAAAATGTATGTGCACTATGCCAGTACTTTCAAAATGGTGAAGAAAAACATCGTGAGGAAACCGGGCGGCGGCGTGTCGTATAGAACGTAAAAAAGTTCGAGCAACACGTGTCAAGGGTCACTCAAAAAGGGCCCCCAGCGGCCTACTTGCGGAAAAACCAGCCGCACATCAAGTGCGGATGATATTGCTGATTTGCCGAAGCCTTGCGCACATCTAAGCGATCTGCGATGGTGATCACACACTGCTACAAACTTTGACAGTGCGATACATAAAATAGAATGAAATAATATAAAGCGATAGACTGATCACCATCGCAGGAGATGACTTTAAAGAGAGACGACAACGTTCTAAAGTACAAATAAAATTGAAATACCTTTCAGAATCGGCCTTTCGATCGTAACTTCATAATTTACGATTATTAACCGACTTAAAAACATTATTGAAGCTTAATTTTCGCGTTTTATTGTCGCTTCGTGCTTATTTAATATTCGTTTTATATCATCGTTCTTGTAAATGCTTTGGAGTGGAATGGTGAGTTTATTAGCGAAGGGTATTTTGTGAACCTTCAAACTGTCACGAGAATATACATTTATTATACGGAATTACGACTAGTTTAAATTTTATAGCAAGTAAACAGGCCTTTGCATCTGTTGAGTACCTATTTGATTTATACAGACATCGGATGGGTTGTTGTCTTTGTGGCCCGAGGTTTGTGGCCCAATTCGCACTATTTTCGATGTCGTTGTGGTCCAAAAATTACAGCCATAAAGTTAGTAGAAAAAACAAATGGTTTTTGGTTGTCTTTGTGGGAACAAATGCGCATTAAAACTATAGTCAGAGCAAAAAGTTATTGTAATTAATTTAATTTATTTCGTTTAATTTAGTTTTTTTTTTCATAGCCATATTTTAAGCGATGCTGTAATAGCACAGTCCAGGTTAATAGTGCCTGGGATATGATTTTATATGAAGATAATCTAGCACCTACATAATTATTAGTGCCATCATTTAAGACTAATTGGCCTAATCCACGGTAAATATTTATTGAGCTGAGATACTATTGTTAATTCAAGCGAATATTTATTCAACTTATCACAATAAGTATTCTTGAGAATAATAATATTCTTGATGCAAAACTGATTCCACAATGTTATTTTTCGTGTAGTTTTACACGTTAGTATAAGGTAAGCATAATCTTTAATTTTATTATATTCAAGTAAAATAATATGAAAATTTGAATGAGATAGTTTTTTATTTATAACATTTATTTACACAAAATAAACTTAAAATAATCACAAGCATTTATGCAAAATGTACAAAATACATATACATTATATATAGATACCAAATGAAATTTAATATCGGTACATAATATTTGCAAATAAATTGATAGTGTTGTATCGATTATTTTAGAAATTTATCGATTTCTATTCAAGTTTGATTATAGAATGTTTAATAAATAACTTAAATAAACTTATTAAATACTCTGTCATAGTTACGGAAATAAAGATATAAATCTTTAAAAAACTGAGTTCTAATAATATTATCAAAAAAATATACGCATAAGCAATAACAAAACCGCAAATCAGAAACTTTATCAGGAAACTTACTTAAAATTTGAGACTGTAATTAATACTCAATGCGTAAATTAATCAGGAAAATGTGTAGGTATTAAATTTTGTTTTTGTTACGATTTGAAGCTTGTAGAGTGTTTGCAAAAGTGCATTCGTAAAGGCCTGCGCACATCTAGTTCGCTGGCGGTAGCGATCAGTGAAACGCTGTCAAATATTCGCTGTCAAATCTCAAATCTGACAGCGATATTTGACAGCGTTTCACTGATCGCTACCGCCAGCGAACTAGGTGTGTTCGGGCCATAAGTAATTGTCAAAGGTTTTTTATTGTAATTTTTTAGAGAGTTACAAATGTATCGAAATATTAGGTGCGGTCGTTTGTCAATTAATCTATTATGTTAATGTTACTACCAAATGAATGGCCTGCCACTTCTTATTCATAGCTTGCTGTGTAATTACAATTAAATTGTAGGAGTAGTTCTTAACCTTTGATAAATTAATACAACTCGATAAATTTATGTCAATAACTATTAATTTTTTATGTTTATTTATATTTTTATGAGCTCACCGAACAGGACCATGTCATAAGAATCGATAATGTCGAACACCATTAAAAGAGTTAATAAAAATCCATTTTTATTACTATATTTATTATTTCGGTTTTATTGCCAGTGTTATTAATAATACTGTTTATGTCGTGAATAGTCTGACAGATCTATGCCACGAGTCTATGTCTTCAGCGATTGCTTTTTAGGGTTCCGTAGCCAAATGGCAAAAACGGAACCCTTATAGATTCGTCATGTCTGTCTGTCTGTCTGTCTGTCTGTCTGTCTGTCTGTCTGTCTGTCCGGCCGTGTCACAGCCATTTTTCTCCGAAACCAAAAAAGCTAGACTGATGAAACTTGGTGAGTAGATGTATTCTGTGAGCCGCATTAAGGTTTTTACACAAAAATAGAAAAACAACTATAAATTTTGGGGGTCCCCATACTTGAAACTGAAACTCAAAAAATTTTTATTCATCGAACCCATACGTGTGGGGTATCTGTGGATAGGTCTTCAAAAATTATGTTGAGGTTTCTAATATCGTTTTTTTCTAAAACTATAAATTTTGGGGGTCCCCATACTTGAAACTGAAACTCAAAATTTTTTTTTTCATCGAACCCATACGTGTGGGGTATCTATGGATAGGTCTTTAAAAATGATGTTGTGGTTTCTAATATAGTTTTTTTCTAAACTGAATAGTTTGCGCGTGAGACACTTCCAAAGTGGAAAAAAGTTGGTCCCCCCCCCTCTAACTTCTATAATAAGAGAATGATAAATCCAAAAAATATATATGTTGTACATTACTATGCAAACTTCCAACGATATTTGGTTTGAACGAGATCTAGTCAGTAGTTTTTTTTTTATACGTCATAAATCGTAAACCGCAATTTACCTTTCGACGAACTACAAAAACCTTTATATTATGTTAATTGATGCTACGGAACCCTTCATGGGCGAGTCCGACTCGCACTTGGCTGCTTTTTTTCTAATTCATATTGTCCCACAGAAAACCAAAGGTCTCCTCACCAAGCGGTATTACTACAAAAGACAAATTGTAAAATAATTTTGTGTCCTAAGCCTGTGTTACTGTTATTTAATGACAATAATATAATTTTGCTTCGAAACTACATAAAAATGTACTCAAAATTTGCTTAAAAACCGACCGCAGAGCACCTTGAATCACAACGTGAAGCTCTATCTTCTTCTTAAATGTAAGAGCTTGGTTCTTGTCGTGGTTTCAATGCAGTTATCCTTTTAAATAAAGTCCAGAAAAGTAGGTATAACCATTCTAAAATGAACTTTGTTTATACAAAGTAATATACAAATAGGTACATATTATATCAAAAATATATTTGTCAAATTAATAAACCTCTCCCGTGCCGTCCGCCGGGTGTGCACTGGCCCTAACCCATGGCTATTTTGTTTTCGGAATCCTCAATTGTAATGTTATCGCTTAAGGGGACGCGCGGTATATTTGCATTAACGATGTATTAAGTTTTACGATCGACTCGTGAAGGGTAAATCGATTCATATTGATATTTTATAGTCAATTATTTTATCGATAAGTGTTGATGGGCAACACTAAATTCCAAGGGGCTTATATTGCGTAGGTAAAAATACTGAGAAGTAATTTATGTTCTATGTTTAAATGCTAATTTGAATTGTTTTGTTGACGTGAATTAATCTTTAAATTGCTTACATAGGGCCGCAATTCAAAAAACGAATGATAACAAAATTGGGGGATATAGTTTAGTATTGCAGCTACTCCCTATCATCCCTATTCAAATTTCAATTACACCACTGGATAGCTAAAGAATCAAAAAACTTATTACGCTAAGTAAGGACTGTAACACATCGCGCGTGGCGGGGGGGAAGTCCCGAAGTTACGACATGTATTCACGTACAACAAACGGCCGTGTCCATAACACAGTAAAATCCCTTTTTTTAAATAACTACTTGCTTGTTATTTTATTAAATTTAACTTTTGTTTGTATGCCAGCTGCATAATATTATTTTTGGCGATTGAAAGAAAATACTTGACAATATTTAATTACTTATTACTAATTTAGCATAGCTTGTCAAGTCAGAGACACTTTTTGTCTGAGATCTTTGAAAACCCTTAGTAGGTTATTTAAGGCAAAGTTTTTTTTACTCCTTCTCCTCATCTAAAAAACTCTTCCTGTTTTGAATCGCTTGAAAATTACTTACCTACATAAAAGCATAGTAAATCTATGAAATAAGGGCTGTATTCCACTGTTAGACGTAAACACTCACTCATAAAGCCTGCACAAGAAACAAATGACACGTCACACGTCGCGATCGCTCAGGGTTGACAGACGCGTGGATTTGTCACGCGGAAAATAGCAATGACAGCTAGCTAGGGAAATAATGAGGAGTTCCCTGGGATTTTGGATTGCGCTTCGTTAGAGGTGTTTGGGTTTGTGGTATTCTCCAATAGCCTTATTGGTACCTTTTTTATGCAACTAGCTGATAGAACAAGCATATTAACAAAGGATTGCCTCGTAGGTCACGCACGAAACGACGTGACCTACGATGTACGCGTAGTAGTGCACGCAAGGATTCTCTTCTGAGAGGCACATTATCCTTTCACCACACTGGTTTCAAAAGAGCCAGTGACACGATAAAAAAAAGAGAACTATAAGGTCTATGGATTGAGAGGTCTTTTTCTGAAGGTGTACGAGCTTTTTTTACAAAAATTTTCAGTGCAAAATGAACGGAGAAAATGTCCATAATATACGCCAGTATTTTATTTGTTTTATATTGTGGAAAATTCACACACCACTATCTACCTAGCTCCAAACGAAATAAATATTGTATGATGGGAATCAGATAACAGATCGAATAATTTTTACATACAATTTTTAATATAACAGGTTCTGACAACCCTAAAACCAATATAGCACATCGTTTGATGTCGGCTTTAAAAACACCGAAAAATAACTTTGCACTCTTTGATGTAACCCCAATTGCTAAGCCAAAAAAGATTAAGCGCCTGAAGATTCAAATTGAACGTTATCAAAGGCGAGTGTTACTGAGCACAGAAGTGTAGCCACAATGCTCTAAAAACAACAGCGTGTGTTTAATACAAGAGTTGGCTATGTGGGGTTAAAGACTTAAAATAAGTGATCCTTGACTGAATAAAAAAAATTGAATTTACATTTAACGAAGCAAAAAAATAATATGTAGAAGAAGATGTTCCATAAGAACTTGATTGTTTTAGTGAGTAATAAAAAAATAAGATATTAAATAATTATATATTAACACTTCCAAATGATCTAGTAATCTTTAAACCTTATGACAGGTCCCCAGGTACCCGCTGGCTAAAGAAAATTAGTTTTCTTGACATAACATCGCAGATTGGCATAAACATTGGCCAATATAGATAGACACAAATAAAAAAACAAACACAAATAATAAAGCCAAACCACTATTTAGGTATAGCCTCGTCCCATGCCAAATAGACCCTGAATAAGCTTTAGCTGTTTAATAAATAAGTATACCTAGTTAAAATACAGCTGTAACTTATGCCTTTTTTGATCGGGCCATTGAAAATGACTAATAAACCCACAATATTTACGGAACCTCAAAACTCCCGCAAAACCACGCTCGCCGGCGGCGACACCGTCACATCCGGCGGAAGGCAAGGGCGCAAACACGAGCTCCATTTCCGGGCGGGAAGAGCGCCGGCAGACTTCCGGCCGGCGACTGATTGGCGCTTTATTAAAAACTGACACCTGAGGCGGTTCCGGACCACTTTTATTTTCTAAATCGCGATTGTGATTTCAGCTGGAGGGTGTATGACTACTTCAAAAGGGTTTATACGGAATTAAAAAAAAAGGATGACAAACCTATTTATTAGATTTTTTGAGACATCTTCTTTTGAGGATTGTCAAAAACAGGGACTGTCACGTTTTATTCGACAAATAGCGTTATTTGCTAGATTTAATAATCAGCCATCAGGTTTTTTTTTTTGATGACTGACTCGACTTGACGGAAAAGTATCTTATCTATGTAATAATATCCGCATTACTCGACACTGGCAAAATTGATCCGAAATGGACAGATGCCATTCATTAAGAAGAAGAAGAAGAAGGTTGGTTTTTAGCTTTGGCGGCGAGTTTTGACATTGATTGAGAATAATGAATTTTTCAATGGGTGTTATACATTAAAATCTCAAGAAAACGGTTTTCATTGAGAATAACACAAGGTTCTAACCTACGACCACTGAACACTGGTTCACCTCTCACTTAGCCCACAACCCTATATATCACGTCCCTGCCAATAAATAACATCCCCAAACAATAAAATCCATAAAGTATTTCCACCGACTCAATCTTCCATAAAATAAAATAGGCTTTAGTTTTTCAGTTCGTAAATGCGTGTTTTATATCGAACGGACAGTATCGCTCCCCCGGGTCCACTTATAGACCTCTGTAATGTGATACTATTGAAGAAAGAACATTATCTGTTCGTTGAACTTGTCACTGGTTATTTCTTTGTCGTTTGGAAGGTTTTAGGCTCAGAATTGTAAGAAACTTTGAAAATAAACGAGCTTATTTGACAAAACTGTTAATTTTAGTGATTGTCTTGGTCTTCTGTTGAAAAATCCCGAGTTAATAAATAATAAATAAATAAATATTTTAGACAATCCACTCAACACTATCTAGCCCCAAACTAAGCAGAGCTTGTACTATGGGAACCAGATAGCTGATAACTACTTGCATACATTTTTACATTTTTTGTAAATAGATACCTACTTAGAATACAATATAACACCCAGACAGAGAACAAACATCTATGTTCACCACACAAATATTTGTGCTCGGTGGGGATCGAACCCACGACCTACGGCTCAGAAGGCAGAGCTACTACCAACTGAGCTGAGAGGCCAGTTAAAAATAGTTGCGATCGTTCAGGTGGGTGACAAACCAAAAAACAATGACACAACTTAAAACGCCCCTCACAAGGCATGACATCTTAAAACGACGTTGGATCTCTAAAGTTAAATGGATTTTAGGGAGAATTCTTTTGTTTTATAAGTTATTTTAAGGGAACCTTCATTCCTGATTTTTTTTTTGCATTTCTCTCAAAATTCTTTCTGCAAATAAAAAATGAGGAGGTTCTCAATTCGGTTGTATGTTTTTATGTTTGCTATCGCATAAATTCGTCATTATTTCTACATTGGTCCTATAAAAATTCCATCAAAATCGAATAAGCAGTTTGGCCATGAAATCCGTTTCTCAAGGTTTTATTTACAATACAGCCACTGTCATGCCAAATTCTTTTTCATACATAGAGTCTCTTTTTTTGTCGGCTAAAAAGAGACGAAAAGAGAGACGAAAAGAGAGATATTGCAACTTGTCTTGTCGCACCTGTCATGCGGTTACCTCTGCCCATACCATTGCATTGAATCAGATTGCTATCTGAGACGTAGGTAATGGTATTATTGACTTATGTTCAAAAAGCGAAAACAAAATAGCGAAAACACATGAAACTAATAAGCCAACACGAAATTCCAAAGTTATTAGTCTAAAAGGCAGAGCAAACATGGTGTATAATAAATTATCGAGCGTCACTCTGTTTGCAGTTAGGTTTTAGTGTGGTGACGCTAATCAAAGAAGAAACTTGGTGCTAAGTAGTTGGCTAACACCTAAGACCCTGGTTTCAAAGCTAGCGGTGGTAGTTACGTTTTTAGTCTAGCGGTGACCGTATTCTCCAGATTGTCTGTGCAGGCGCAGATCTGGCACGTACACCATTGGATTTTTTTATAATTATCAGTTGTTTGTTTTGAAGCCTCACTGAATATTTTGTATGAACAAGTAGATAGGTCCACTGGGTTTTGTTTAGCTTACAAAGTATTTAGGAAAAACCATATTGGAATACAGATGTACCTCTGTTGTACACTTAAGTGGTTTGAAGACGTGTTTACGTAAATATAGAATATCAATATTTACAAAATGACACGACTAAAAATGGTAGCCAAAACTTCTACTTTCCACAGAATTACACAACTCATTAGAGTGTCCGCATCAATATTTGATTCTCTTTTCAAAACGTCGCCGCCATCTTTAGCAAGGATACGTTAAAATCGCCAGCGACCTCTGTCGCTTCACGCGTTCCCAGAAGGACTAACTGTCAATACCACGTTCTAAATACGAAAAACGCGTTCGAATTTCAAATTTGTTGAGCAAACCATTCGGTATCGGAACGTCACGAAGCGAAAGGAACTCCATTATTGGTTTATTTTAGTGTTGACTCGCTAATTTGTACCAGACGACAAAGGTGGGCCCGCTTTATTTGTGCTTGGAAGTCTGGGATACTTTTGTAGCAAAGACCAGTGCGTGTTTGCTACAAAAGTATCCCAGAAAGACTGAGTTTGCTACAAAAGTAACCATACAATTTTTCTATTCCGAGTTTGTAAACTAGACACTATCGTGTGCAATCTCATGGTCCAGTCTAACACAAGCTGTTAGTTTCGACCAGCATCAAAACTAAACAAAATTTTATGGCGTTTATTACACACAAAAATCAAAGCGTGCATCAGATGGTACATCATCACTTTATCACACACACAAAATCTAAACATTTTTTGTAGCAAATCTTGCACAAACAAAGCTTCCAATCATTGTCAAACCATAGCAAAATGGTTACGACAAATTCTATCTACCAGATAAAAGATGTAGTCCGATGTAACACGTCCCCTGACCCGGGAGGGTAAATTGGATCGGCATTCGTCGGCGATCGCCCGGATTATCCGGGAATCGTTACGACATAACGTTAACGCGTGCCGCCTCTGATTGTCTTTTACTCTATGTGCACAGTGGAGCGAGGTTTTTTTATTAAGGACAAGTCATTTTTTAAAAAGAAAATGTGCAACCAAAGAACTTCAAATAAGTTATTATTATAAACTCTTTTGTGAGTTATTATGATAATTTATTTGAGTTTTAGTGAGTTTTGAACATTAGGTGAGCCACATCCTTGAACCCTCAACTAGTTGCATTTAAAAAAACCTTATCTGGTGGCATAGCAACTGCCTTTATCATATAAATTGTTTTCACATTTCTCTATAGGTACATTAAAGTAGTGCTGCTTGTGTTTTGAGACTTGGTCATCTCTACTATGGGATTACACAGTCTATGGGCCTATTTTATTACCTACAACATTTACATTTTTGACGTGACAACGTCTTATAATTCGATGGAGCCGGCTGCATGCACGAAAACACATGGCTTTATGCGGCGTTACCTCGCTCTGAGGCGTTCCATTTAAGGCTTGAAGTGCAAGCGAGAGCGCAGAACGAGCGACAAAGAGGCATAATCGGCCTCCGCTTTCGGCAGCGTTCGACATCTGTGTATTTTCTTATGACGTTGTCACTTTCAACTATTGCCAGTAAACCGATTTTACAGACAATCGATTTTTTGTCCAGATTTCTTCTCTTATTTACCCACTGTGCAGTTTGGTCCTAACACTCTACTGGGATCTAAGATGTCCCATCTCCCGTAACGACGCAGACGCTCTACCCTCACCTGAGTGTTCCTTAGGGTTATTGCCTGGGTTGTAAGAAGCTGTAATTTCTTGGACCTAACAGCTTTTGTGCAAATTATTGGCTTGAACGTAGAGATTGGACCAGGTGGACAAAAGAATAGGATTATCATTTTATTCCTATACTTTATAGAATAGTAGTAAAGCTCTTTTTGAAGGGCTCGTCCGGGGAAGTACTATCACCATGCCTATTTCTGCCATGAAGCAGCATTGCTGTGTTACAGTTTGAAGGGTGAGGATGCCGGTGAAATTACACGTGAGGCTGAATATCCATGCCTCAAGTTGATGGACGTAAGAAAGTGCATTGTAGGGCACGATCCTGACTTGCGTGACCTACGGGGCAATGCTTTGTTATAGGCGATGGTTACCACTTAACATCAGGTGACCCATATGCTTATTCCATCAGCTAGTAGTATAAAAAAATCTTTAAAGAAATAAAACATTCAAAAACCGATAAAATATTACACAGGTTTCGTTTTTTGGTAAGCACTGTGAACAGTTTCTTCTAAAATTTTAATTCTTAAATATTTTTGTATTGCGCGTTTACTTTAATCTCTAATTATTATGAAACGTCTCAAAATAATTACGGTGGTATACTTTTAAAATGTCTTAGTCATGTACATTTTACGTAATAATCTCCATATAATACATATTCATCTGTATTTGAAGTCTTGTTTGTATTATCATTAGACTTGTTACGTGTTCATCATTCACACTTCATTACAAAACGTCTTGAGTGTGGTCTGAAGTGAAATTCATTATCACTTCGTTGCAGCACCCACTAAACTGACGTGGCCAAGGCTGTAAGTAGAGTTAAGAACTTATAGAACTCCTAGCTGGTAAACGTCACGTCAATGTCATGCTTTGTCTTGACATGCTTGAAAAATACAGCCGAATTTGAATCATAATCATAATCATTTATTTGCCTCAATGAAGTGTACCTACGTATACATGAAAGATCTTAAAAAATTATAAATAAGTGTCACTCATTCCCCATGGCTGAGATGCAAATATTGGGTTCATGCCATTTAAGTTAAGAAACAACTACACTGAACTGAAGACTGAAGAAACCTTCTATAAACCGCTAAAATAATGAGCGTTGATGAAAGACCATGAATTTCAGCAATACTGGAAAGATGGTTAGCACCTTACTCTAGATCAGAGGTTCTCAACCTTTTTATTTCTCTTAGACCACTTTCAACATTTTGCTGGTTCCGGTGGCCCTACATTTTTATATATTCCCAGTCGACAAAAAATAAGAAGATCAGTTTTCGAAAAAAGTATTTACAAGTAGCAGTCGCTAAGATTCTTAAAATATTATCTGCCTTGATTGATAGGTGAAGTCTAATGGGTTATAATTTTACGACCAGTGGTCCTCCTTCGAACAAATTAATTTTTTTTTATTATCCTTAATAGTCAGGGTAATGGTAGTGAACCTTCTATTCCATCTCAGCTCTACCCCACTTCCTAACAAAACAAAATTGAAATAACCATAACTATGAACTCTATAAACACGAAGGCACGAGCGCTAGCTAACCACGATAACAACTTTGGCCAATTTTCAATGTTTGATCAAACACTTGCTTTATTTTTACAAGCAATTTGAAGGGGCCGTTCTCTAGTTAGGAAGTTGTGTGCTAAGGTTTTTACGAGGCTACCGTTGCTACTTGAAAGTGCTTACTTCAATAATAATTGAAATAGCATACCTACGCATATTTGCTTAACGTGTGGAGTTGAGTCTTTCTTTTGTTGTGTATCTAGTGCTAAGTCCTCAGATACCACCAGCATGTAGTCTTCTTCTTCTTATTTAAGAGCAACACTCTTGTCGGCGTAATGTATGCATTTTTCTCCAGGTATTTATTTGGAGGGCAACCTCCTTGACCTCTTTATATGACATGACAGCGATCTTTGCTTTTATTTGGCTCATGTAGCTTATCCTTGGTCTTCCTCTTCCTCTCTTTTCTTCTACCTTTCCTTCGATGATATTTCTGATAAAGCTGTCATGTCGTACAAGATGGCCAATCATCTTTCCTCTTCTGTTCTCGACAACTTCTATGAGGGCTCTTTCCTCGTAGACTCTATTTAATACTCCTACGTTCGTTACTCTATCTGTCCAGCTCATCCGTTTCATTCTTTTCCAACACCACATTTCAAATGCTTCCAAAAATTGTCTATCTCTAATATCTCTATAGTTATGTAGTCTATTTGAAAACAAAACAAAGTATTTCCTATGACTCGAATGCAAAATAGTTTGCTTAGCATAGCCATATGAGCCTTATAAGTACTCTTATGTAATTATGTCTTTGTAAGTCGTACATTTTAGTTTTTATTTATTCAACGGCTTCTATCATTCGTCGTACACACTCCTTCCTAAATATCATCTCTCACACAATCCACCCATCCTTTCTTAGGCCTAAACTCTTATTGTCACACTCTTAATTGTCATAAGACATCTTCTAGCACCATGAAAAACTCATAGGCCTAAAAACAATAATGTAGTAACTGCCACTTTAATGAAATCTTGAAAAGTTCATAAAAATCTATGATATTACTGTTCTCAGTAATATTTATGTCAGTGATGTCATTATAAGTCTTGGCCTACTTCCAAACCGTGGTTTCCGCAACAAACCGCAGTTGTCTGGACGAGCATTACCGCGTTATTCGGGGTAACATTAAACTTTGCCCCGCAATTATCCCGAGGGTCGCGGGAAGCGCTCTTTGAGCTGATAATCCGAACGAGCGTCAAGCAAAAAGCCGTGTAAATCTCCGCAAAGAACAAGGATTTACATAGAGACGCTAGAAACCTAAACTAATTGACGGAATTAAATGGACACGCAGATCAAGAAAATCTGAATAAAAAGGGATAGTCAAGGGCAAGGAAAGCAGAAGCATAGAAAAACATGTTCTTCATTCATCTATTGTAGCAGTTACTAATACATAAAAATAAAATCACAAGCTCATTGTCGTCCTCTATTGTTCTTTTCAAGTCCAGTCCATTCCAAGGTTGTCTGGAAGAGTTAGCTTTTAGTAATAAAACCACCAAGGATGTTTCATGGGGTGTGCAATAAAGTATTTTATATATATTATTGGTAGATGTAATGTTTTGAATCTCAGAGATCTGTAACCAATTACTTTAAACTTATAACCATTATGTATCTTTAGGTCTATACATAATGTAGCATTACATTCCACCGTTGCACATTGTTCGTGTTGTGGGTTTCAGAATCTCCGAGTTTTATTACAGATTTTACAGCAATCAGATACGGAAACAATATTTTCATATCAAAACAAACATCCTTAGGGTCAAAAAAAACTTCATGCACCTCACAAGTCTACAAATGTGTTTAGTGTTAAAGACGACTCCACCACTTCTCTTGTTCCAACAACTCAGCCCATATCGCAACTCTTACTTACAAGTAACAAGTCGCCCCGGGCGGCTCGGACGGTTTCAATTAAATTGTCATTCCGACAATAAATAGCGTAAACACCTTTCAATGGGAGATTGTGTGGCTTAGTATGACCTACTCCAGTAACAAAGTTTATAGGCCACTCGTTGTGGCCACAAAAGCCTTCAAAGCTAAGAGCATTCAAAGTCGAGTCAAGAGACATCGAAATTATTAAAACCACAAGGATCACATTCAAATATCCTAAAGATAGATGAATCTAGGTCCCAGTTCCAGGAGACAAAACTTAAAAGAACCAGGCAGATAACTTACAGGTAGTACTAACTCAAATGAGGCTTTGACTAACGATCACCCAAAATAATGATCGCTTATAATAGCCCCTTCCCACCGGTGTGTGATATCGCGCACGGAGGCGGAACAGCTCGCACGACACACCATGGGAACGGTCTCGTGCGCCGAGGTGCGCGGTAGCACAGGAGCCCTTTCTGTGTGCGTTGCCATGCGTCGTCGTCGGCTGTGCGTGATGATCTGCAGGACCACGCACCGTAGGAAGGCAGCATTACATTGATGAACTTCGCATGAGAAGAGAGAGAGAAAATGACCTAGCAAGCTAAAGAGCGTGTTAGTAACTGTAAACCGCCATTTATTAAAGAAGTTATTTAAAACACAGTATTGTTACACCCTAGATTCATAACAAACATAAAATTTGGTCGTAAAATTCGTTACCTATATTCATAGCGCTAGAAGCGTGATAAAGCATATACCACCATATTCATCACAGTCGTATAAAATAGAAGGCACTGGTAGCTTAGAAGTGGCCTTTGGCCTTAAGGTCGTGGGTTAGACTTTACTGCCAGTATGATCTACTGGTAGTCTAGTCCTGTGCAAGTGTTTTGCTTTTGGAATGGTAAACTGTCAAAAATGACAGGATAAAAATCTTCTGGTGTAATGAGCTGACAACCGATCACGCATTACCATCAACGGTAACAAGTTATATGAAGAAATGCTTACCATGTCTCTCTCTAGGCAATCATCATCATCATCATCATCAGGTTGAAGAAGTCCACTACTGGACATAGGCCTCCCCTACACATTTCCAGGAAGAACGATTTTGAGTCTTTTCCATCCACGGACTTCCCGCGATCTTAACAATGTCGTCAGTTCATCTGGTGGTGGTCTCTAGGCAATAAAACCGAGAGATTTTATAATTTTTTGTTTTAAAATACCTCAATAGCGTTGGTTTATAGTTTTAGAAAAAGATTGTAGACTTGTCTCAAAGACATAAAATACACCCAGAGACAAGACGATCTTAATTCATTTTAATTAATTAACCCAACATGGAAACCCTCACCCTCGTTACTTCGGCTACCACACCGGACGAATGTCCGTCGCATTTTTTACGGATTGCTAGCACTGGTTTGAACCTTTTGGAATCCTTAGCGAGTCACATAGTGTCATTAAATAACCTGTCAAGTTATAAAAACTGACACAAATGTGGGTGTAACCCAAAAATCTAAATTGAAATTCATGTTTTTTTAATCCGACTGGTTTAATTAGAAATATAAGAAACTTCCTATTTTATATATAATAATTGTTAAGCGTAATTTTATTCATTTTTCTACCTCTAATATGGCTTTGGACTCGTTATCATTTTACTTAAAAACAAATTCAAATTAAGTACCTAGTGTTGGCTCTTCGAAAACCATTCCGAATTAATCTTTCTTATCTCCCCAATCGCCGGTCGGCAGTTAAATAATCGCGATGTGGACAAGTTTAACATAAATTAAGTTTTCCGAGACACCTGAGATACTCCTTGGCTTAAAAAGCATAACAAACATACTTTGAATAACAAACCAATCGAATTTGAACTTTAAGCTGAAGATATAAGTGGGAAGGTTGCTGCAGAGATAACTTTTGCGGTAAGCAATAATGAGCGTTCGTCGAAAGATGTATATCGCAGGTCCGAAAGAAAGGTTAAGTGTGAACATTTGTTTGTTAATGTGCTTGTATAATGGATTCGAGGGTCTTTTATGGAATGATAAGTTGTTTTACTGTAATTGATCGATCGAAGTGGTTTTTAGTAATTGTTGTGGCTTTTAAGAATTATTTTGTCAAACTAGCTACATTAATCGATGAATGGTGAGTGCAGGCGTTGACAGAAGAGTAGCCATCAGGAACCTAAACATTAAAATGAAAAGTATTACGTAATTATGAATTACAAAAAAATGCATGACGTTGTTTTGCAAAACCAATTTGTTATAATTTGAGGCAAATGGTGGGACTTCTGAATGACAAAATAATTAAAACTACGAATCGTGATATACCTGAGGTCACCTCAGATAACCTTACTTTTAATTACCGCCAAAGTTTTGCTGATTCATTTTACTTAAGACAATGTGGTAGGACAGGAGTATTAGTTTTTCGAATTCTTTTTGTGATCGAAACACAGGACAAGAGTACAGATAATTCACTGGGACTTTAGCCTTAATACCTAACGGGTTCTCAGAGGTAATTCTGTCCAGGATATACGGTTTTAATTGTTACTCCAAAACTCGCAATCGCAATCATCTTCAACAAGTTCTTTAGAATGATACCTTCCATCATTGGTTTTCTTCTTGTCACTTGTTGTTTTTGAAGATGAGGGTGAACATTGTCACCCTCATCTTCATTGACCACGACAACTGGCTCGGAGTCACCTTAGGAGTGGTTAGTTTCTCTTCCACCTGCACTACGTTTGCCATCCTATACATTTATACATCAGAACTGTTGCCAACTCCATTGAGAAACATGGCTTATGGGTTGAGCTCTACGGGGTAAGTTGGGGCTATGGTAGCTCTATTAGTGGCTGTGATGTCTCCGCACTGGGTTTCATCGTTGATATTCACCATAGTGTCTTTTGTGGCTGTAGTGTTTTGTTTTGCCTGCAAAAAGAGGAAAATAGAGAGATTTGGTTGATTTGAATTCTTGGGTGCATAGTTTTTGGTTGTAAAAATATCTAGGTATGATAAAAGTGTTCGATCAAACACATGGTTCATCTGATGCTGAGTGGTTACCTCTATCTGTTTATTATGAGTTTCCTCTCAAATATATTAAAATACCAGCATGATAAGGTATAGAAGTGGTTGGCTGCTCAACTAATTATTACGCTAAATGCCAGATGGAGAACCGAACCATTATCCAATTTGAAGTAATACCACGTATTACCAGTCTTCCATTTATGTCTCTACAACATTGTAATCCTTATTAAAGTCAATTAAACAGTACTTATCAGGAGATCCCCATTAATTACTCACGGCGTAAATAAGCAAGAGTACACCATAATGCTGCAATTAGCTGCACACAACACCCTGGAGGGCATCCGTCTTGTCACAGTGCAGATGTTAGGCAGTAGAGTGACAGCTGTGTCTACCTTATGTCTAATAGTGTTTTTTTTTTACATAATACAGGCTTGCGTTTGCTTTCTCACCCGTTGTTACATAAAACAGGCTTGTGTGTGACCGCAATCTTACCCATTGTTAAGTGTGAAGTGATAAAGGAGTTTTCAGTATGGTCTTTAAAGTAGATGCAAGCATCTAGATTTACAACAATGTTTTCTTGAGATGCGATCAAACAGCTTATATTATGATAGCAGTCGGGTAGAAGCGTAGGTAGTAGTAGGCAAACAAAGAAAGTGGTGTGTTTTCATGTTGGAGGCTAAGGTTATTGAGTCATTGCTATAAAAAGAAAGGAAGTGTTTTTCCTAAAAATGTATAAGCTTGTTTGGTATTTGTGAGTCAATCACACCACAGTCTATTTAGTTAAGGTCCGGAAGGAACGATGCAGTGTGTGTTTCGTCTGTAAGACGTAGTGACGTTACTGTTAGTGTGTACATCGTGGCATCCGCATCATGGTGTGTTTTATGGAGCGGTCACACGCGATACGCTCGTAAAACTGCAGCGGGCATAGATTAAATAATTAATTGCCGGTGTGATCTGACCTTTGTAGAAATGTTGCTCGGAGATGCTTTCGTGGTAATTTATTACGAACTGGCAACTTTATGGTTCGATTGGTCAATCTCTGTGGGGAGTAATTTGGATCAAATAAAATAGGCGTATGTGTCTAGTTCTCAAACAGTACAGTAAATTTGAAGGGTATGCGTTCCGGTGCAATAATAAATGAATCTATTTGAGACGAAATGAGACATCTTTACGACCGAGATTCCAGAAAATGGAGTGAATGCACCGCAATTAAAGCCATGACATTACTGTGTCACGCACATAGTGGAGTGATATGATGAATGTGATCACTAAAGGCAAAGGTAACCGCTCAACATCAAGCATGCTCATAATATTATTGTTCCATCACTTTGTCTCATTGAAAATATAAGAATCTCCCATCTTAGTTAAAATAATTATACGTGTTATATCGAATGAAATAATATTCCTTCAACTTTGAATACCAACATTTGACATTTCAAATGTAACTAAAAAAACGGGAAAAGAATATTGTTTGATGTTTTTTGTGTAAAAACTAACAGATAGCTGCAAAACATTTGGATGCAAGTGATATGTTACCGCGGGTTGCACAACATGCCCACGTTATTGTAAATGCCGATACGATAATAAATCGTACGGGAATATTGGACAACAGTTCCAATTGTAGGGGTTAACATTTCAATAAAATAGAACTCTTTTGAACTGAGCAATTTTTTCGTATTTTATTTTGTACTAGCAATTGGTGACCAAGCTTCGCTCGGTATTTTTATTGTTAATTTGTATTTTTAAGAAATTCTAAGAGTCATAATTATCTTTATCAGCTTATTCTTACTGAACAACGCCATCTGCTGGATATGCTTGCAGTTAGTTGCTCACAATCGTCAATAGACGTCGTTTAAGTATAGATTAAGTAACGCGCTCGTGATAGCATCAGCACAAACCTTAGTGGTTTTTTAGATGCTATTTTTAACAAACTAATGTATTAAGTATAAGTTAAAATGGTAAATAAATAAAAAAAAAAATAGATGGCAGTCACATATTTCAGTTTATGTTTCATTATTAAACTCGGGGTGAAATAATCATTTTCTTAAAATGAATCCTAGCTAGATCAATTTATCGCCCCCGAAAACCCATGTATACTAAATTTCGTGAAAATCGTTGGCGCAGTTTCCGAGATCCTAAATATATATATACAAGATTTTCTCGTTTAAAGGTATAAGATAAGATAAGATTATTACAATTAGGTCATGGTTGCAAATCTAGTCGTCGTACCCAAGAAGTTTATTATACAAATGTATATTCCCCATTATATGACCCTTTTACTATCTGCAAACGAAATTTGATGACGAAGGCTAAATGTCTAATAGTAGATTTTAGCGGATGGTAATGGTAACACATACTGAAAATATAGTCTTACAATCTCAATTCAGTCTCAGACATAAGTCCCTTTAGCTTTAAAGGAAATGGGTATTAAGTGACCCATAGTTATTTAGGGTTATAATTGTGTTTGTTCCCAGTAGTTCTATTGACTTACCTACTATGATATTTTTTCCAACTAGTTCTTTGTGTGTTTTTGAATGGACTCTTATGGGTTTTGTTGACATAGTGTTGTTTATCGCTTGACAAATTAACCAACCGCTGTTGAAATTAATAGAGATATTACGCCATCAGTGATATATAGCCATTCACATTAACAAGAAACATTATGTCAAACAAATCAATAAACCTTTAGTTGGGGTTTTCTAAGAAGCGACAGCCAGCACAAGAACATGGCCGGTATAATAACTTTGAATTGGTGTGCATACTCGGTCCATTCCTTTATTTAACTTTTAACAGATCTATAATTGCTGATGTTCTACCGATAGTTCTACTATTAAAGGTGAAAATAAAATATCTATACAGGGTTATTCATTATTAGCTACACAAACTGACAGGGCCTAATTTTTGGGTCGTGAATATTTGTTTGGCCGAATCAATTTAATTCCTAAACTGATTTAAGTTTTTGTATCAAAATTTTATTTTTATTAATTTCTTTACGGCTATTGCATAATGATTGCCACGGAGAACAGGACGATGACCCTTCCAGGCGGTGACTGAAGGCAGAGTGTCGCTCACGGCGCGCAGGCGCGGATCAAAGGTCAAAATAGGCCAGGTGCCAATGATTTCAAAGGATATTCTTTATCGATTTTCTCGGGATTTTCATAACAAAACTTTAAAAAATCATTTCATAAATATTTTTTATTTTATTTGTTGAACCTAATTCCTGAGTATTTGCAGCTAATAATGAATAACCCTGTATATATATAAAAGAAAGTCGTGTTAGTTACACTACTTTTTAACTTAAGAACCTCTGAACCGATTTGACTAAAAATTGGTTCGGGGAGTGGGGAGCTTAGAACCAGGAGACATAATTATAGTCAGCAGCATCCAGTGTACAAAAAGAGCTTCAATAAGGCCTTTAAAGAAATCCTTTCACCACACTGGCTCAAAAAGAACTAACAGAAGAAGCCGCATCATTGCTATTTACAGTTGCAAAATGACGTCCATCGTTTTTTAAGAACAAAGCTTATACCCATACATTGCAGCATAAATCAAGCCGATAGCATATAACTCAAAAGATCGGCCGACGCAACACCGTAACGTAACACGATACCAATGTTACTGACAAAGTAGGAAAATGGTGAATGATGGCATTGCCTTTTCAAACACAAGTTGTAACACGAGTTTCCCTCGTGAATGTAAGAGCATAAAAAATCTTAGTTGAATAGGAAATACTTTTAATTATGCAAAATCGAAGCAGGTGCTTTTAAAAATCGTAAACAGAAAGTCATGTCAATTCTACAAACAATAATTTTACTAACAAACTATTCAAGAAAATGTAACGAAAACGCAAGAAATCGATTCAATTTTCATCTGTTTTCAGGTTTTATTTAGCCAATCAATAAACACATGAAAATATTAAGATCTTTATGCAGCGTTATGATTATTTACCATACTTAAAACTGTATTTCAATTCAATTCAATTCAATTCAATATTTTTATTTCAGACCTTATAAGTATTACAAAGTCCATAGTGGGTAGGTACACAAGAAAAAACACACACAAACGTTAAAACTAAATATAAAATAAAATATATTAAAGTATAGCCCTCAGTACATACTGGTCAAGAGAATAGCACATGCGCTCTTGTCCAGTACTCCATAAAGAGACAATCGGTGTCCAGCCTCTCGGCAATGAGGTGAAGGTAGCTGTTGGAGCTATCGCGCACCCGCCGCATCAGGGACGCAGATCTTTTGCGCATTATTGCCGCGAATCCGTCTACATGTGCGTCGGTAAACATTCCTGATGCGCTGCAGAAGCGCGGTAGCCCCATCAGCACCCTAAACGCATTGTTATACTGGATACGCAGGGCATCCCAGGACTTTTTCGTATGCTTGACCCAGAGGCTGCACGTATAAAACGACTGGCAATATGCCGTAAACAACGTCGTTTTGACTTGCCTAGTGCAACGTGCAAACCTACGTGCCAGCATATTCGCTCTAATGGATAATGCCCTGCGTTCCCTCTCCATATCTTTATCATTTGTGAGATCCTCGGTGACCCAATGGCCCAGATACTTAAAGCATGCTACTTGCTTTAGCTCGCAACCGTTAAGCTTAACCGGCGGAATGGTACCGTAGGTTTTAGTACCGGATTTAAAAACCATAAATTCGCTTTTGCTTACATTGTATCTGAGCCCGTCGTCCACCGCATATCTTTCACAGATCCCAATTAACTTCCTGAGAGCACTGATCGATGGGCTCAGCAGCACCATATCGTCAGCATAGCTAATGTTGTTAACTAAAACACCATCAATCGAGCAGCCGACCTGGGCGCTGCTGAGCTCACGGATCGTGTACAGGTTGAAAAGTCGGGGCGAACTCAACCCGCCCTGTCAAAGTAGGTAGTATTTTTTTGTACTCCGCCGTTTTTCTGTTTTTCGTAAAATCTCTCCAACGAAAGTAGTCTGGGAGAGATCGCTTTTAGCGATAAAGTTGCACTTTTACCTGCATTTGTAACGTTTCTTTTATATTAAGTATTCTTCTGTGTACAATATAGTATTAATCTGTCTATCTATTTAATACAACTAGTAAATGTTATCTATCACTCACAGCTTCCGAACTTCGCCAGTAACATACGAATTCTCAATTTTTCCGCCGCGCCGAGCGAAACATCGACGATTTATTGATATGTAAATCATTTTAATTGGTGCCTACGGACATTTTTTAGTGTAATTGGCAGTCGGCTCGTTACTCGCGACTCGGGAGCGATGAGATATCGTTTGCGTATCAGCTTAAGCTTTTTATAGCCCTCATTTTGAAACTTTCTTTTATCACAAGCTATGCTCATATTTCAAAATGCGGCTAACCAAAAGTGGAATTGGGTTGGGCATGTCTGTCGCATGACCAACGATCTTTGGGCCAAAACAACTACAGAATGGGCCCCCAACAATGATAGACAAGCTCGCGGCAGACCAAGCAGTACCCCTACCGGGAACCAATCGTACACCAGCTGACGTGGGCATGTCACCGTCTCGCAATCGCTATTATGCTTCTTGAAGAATCCGCTAGGGGCGCTTATGGTATCTCCATACAAAATGGTGGCAGAGGGACGATACGATCGGCGATAGGCGTCAGGCACCGCACACCGATTTCATACGGTTGGTTCCCGGTAGGGGTACTGAGCCTTGGTCTGCCGCGAGCATTGGCAGGTATTTCTCAAAATAACTGTCATCTCTTACCAATGGGTATTGAATTAAAAATAGTAAAATGCAAATTTAAAACGATTTTTAAATATAGTTACCGCATCAAAGTCTGTTAAATTTTACAAACTTGATATGCAATCTATGGAACTTGGCTTAAGTATAATTATAAAACTACTTATAAATGCATTAATTATTATAAATTTACTAGCGTTCAAGTTTTTATCGTTATAATTTATTATTAATCTTTTTATTTATAATCTTACAAAATGCATAAAACATATTATCTGTGTTTGTGTTCGCATTTATTTTGCATAAATTATTGCTGAAATCGACAACTAATTAAAACCAAACATGTTTCTTTGACACCAACAATAAATTTATTGCGAAAATAATATATTGCGGATTCGAATTGAATGTTGAGTTAATGATTGCCTTTGACTGCGTTTGTCTAACGTAAGTACAGTCGCGGTATGAAAATGTTCGTCACCTCAGAGTCGGTTTTCGCTTGCACCAGTGCCTTGATCATGAACACATTTTGACATAATTTTTGACGTTAACTGTGTATTCTGTCTATTCAGTTTCAAAAGGTAGTATGTGATCGTGATACGTTGAACAAATCAAGTTGAAAATCGACGAACATTTTCATATCGCCACTATACAACCACCAAAGCTAAATAGATTTTTAAATAATAACAAACGTATAATACCTTCCCAATACTATTAGCCCTTGCAAGTCAAGATAATGATTAATTTGCTGATTATTACAGACAGACAGTGTGTTATATTAATCAATAATGTATAGAATGTTATAGGATTTATGGCAGGTTAAATTGTGTAAATTTTTTTAAATATTTATATCCAGTTATTTAATAGCTACTCATTATCTCTTTTGTTGCTATATCTCTCTCAGTAGCTATGAAATATTGTTTTTTATGCTACTTTTTTCCCCCAAACAATTATGTAAAAGCCCCAGTAAAAGCACATCTATATTGTCTTCGATGGCGATCAATGTATCATTGTCAAATATTGTGCTATATACTGTCAAAGTACGTGGCAGTGTGTGCAGATGTATGCAAAACCCTATGCTGGAACTCATCGCCACCGCCATAGCAGATCGCTTAGATATACCTACGCAAAGCCTTAATATCAATGTTTTTGTCAATGTCTCAAGTATTTATAATATATAATAATAAATATTAATTATTGCAGTTTACTGCTAACAATAATGTTTATGAATAACTTTTGTGTCGTAAAATTATGGTTATTAACATTAATAAATTAATGTCAAGCTGATTTTTAAATAGAATATTTTGGACTATGATTTATACCAAAAATAAATAATGATGTGTGATTGAAATACAAAATTAAACTGATGGATTTTATTAACTTGTCTACAAGTTTTTAATTAACTATGGACAAGCAACTTCAGACATCGAGATAAGACGCAAAAGGCTTGCCAATGTTTGATAAAATTAAACTTAGTTATCTAAGAATATATCTAATTTATTCTAATCGTCAAAGATATACATAATATAAATAGTTCCGAAAAGGACTTCGACTACAAGGCCAGATTTTTTCGACAAATTAACGCTAGGTATTGGTCAAATATTAAATGAAAGTCCTTGTTTTTGACAAGCCTCAAAATGAAATGGATATATTTTCTAAATTATTCTAAATGGATGGAAAAATTTGCCTTAAATATATCAGAATTATTGTCAACTTAATGGCTGGAGATCCATCTTAAGCTCTTTTTTGAAGCTTCAGTTAAAGAAATGAGTATTGTGTACCTATTAAAAAAATATACTATACGATCCATACAACACTATCTAGCCCCAAACTAAGTTATTGTACTATGGGAACCAGCTTGATATAAAACTTATATTCCTTATTATTTTATCATCATCATCATCATCATCATCCACAGCCCGACTTCACCCACTGCTGGGTATAGGCCTCCCTTAGTTTGTGCCATCTACCTCGATCCTGTGCCAGTCTAAACCATTGCCGCCCCGCGACCCTGTCTATGTCGTCCGTCCATCTTGCTGCAGGGCGCCCTACGCTTCTGTAGCCGGTTCTTGGCCACCATTCGGTTGTTGTTCTACTCCACCTGTCATCACCACGCCTAGCAATGTGTCCTGCCCAACTCCATTTGAGCTCCGTAATCCGATCTCCGACGTCTTGGACCTTCGTTCGTCTTCGGATTTCGGAGTTCGGAACTCGATCTATAAGTCTGATGCCGAGCATGGCCCGCTCCATGGCTCTCTGTGCAACTCTCATTCTATACACAGCCTCCTGCGTGAGCGTCCATGTCTCGGCACCATAAGTCATGGTGGGAACGACACATTGATTAAATAAGCGGGTCTTCAAACACTGTGGAGTAGCAACCGATTTTAGAATATCATCCAGCTTACCGAATGCAGCCCATCCTAATTGTATGCGTTTTGTGATCTCCTTCTGTTGATGCTCTTTACCAAAGGAGAGAATATGTCCAAGATAAGTATACTGGTCAACTATCTCCAGTCTCCCATTTCCTACTGTGATCGTAGGATTTGGGATGTTGGAGACATTCGACATAACCTTGGTCTTAGACATATTCATCCTTAGTCCCACACTCAAAGAAGCATCGTAAAGGTGTTTTAACATTATTTGGAGATCATCAAAGCTTTCAGCGAAGAGTACAAGATCGTCTGCAAAACGCAAGTGAGACAAATTGACACCATTGATGTTTATGCCGTATTCTTCCCAGTCTATTGTTTTTATGACGTCCTCAAGAACTGCCGTAAACAACTTGGGGGAAATGGTGTCTCCTTGTCTCACACCTCGCTGGATAGGTACAGGATTCGTGAGTGCATGAATTCGCACCTGTAGGGTAGCTGAAGAATAAAGCTCCCGGAGCACATCCACGTATCGTGAATCGATGTGACAGCGATGGAGTGCGTGGAACACGGCCCAATGTTCAACACTGTCGAAGGCCTTCTCGTAATCGATGAAGGCCATAACAAGGGGCCGGTTAAACTCGTGACACATTATTTTATACGTACTTATAATACAATATAACACCCAGAAAACGAACAAACATCTGTATTCACCACTCAAGTATTTGTTCTCGGCGGAGATCGAACCCACGACCTACGGCACTGAAGGCAGAGCTACTACCAATCGAGCTGAGAGACCAGTCAACAAAATAAACAGTAAAGTTGCACGTAGACTTCTGTGTACCAATATTATTAGTTCAGTCCACTAGATGAAAAATAGTAACACGCTTAATTAAACACTGCTATGGTCAGACATTATTTAACTCTGCCGGTTGTTAATTGCAAATGAATTATGAATATTAACTGGTGTCATTTGGTTGGTTTGCCGAGGTCTTAAAACACAAGCTTAAGCTGGTCAGATAATGTTTTAGCTAAACTTTTACTCAGAAAACTGATTTTTATTCAGAAAACTATATAATTTTTGTATAGGTTGACTTGTTTTCCAAAAATATTTTAGCTACAAATTTATTCTGATGTTGTCTCAGTATTACTTAAACTTAAAAAAACTCGCCAAACCAGTTAACATAACTTTTACTCTCTTAAATTTACCATCTCAAAAATATACCAACTTTCGACCCTTGAATTTTCTTTTTAAACACAGGCATTCGTTGATTTACATCACTATCAGCCAGCCTAGCTGAATTTTCAACCAAAGTAGCCAATTTTCAGTCAAAATAGCCTAGTCTGTCTTCCATCTCTCATGCCTTGCACCAGAATGCAACAGTTGTCTCGCTCGCCTCGATACGTCACGTAAACCACAGTAGCCGATTTACTGCCCGCGCAAACGCGCTGGTAATGTCAATTACTTGCTGATCTACGCACTAGTGCCATGTTCTTGAGTGACTTGCTAGCTCAATAACATTGTGTGAACTAATAGCGAGTCTGAGTTTAAAGCTGTACTAAGGCCTTAAACTCTCCGAAGCCGCTAAACTAAATACCGGTTTGCTGTCATAAGCTGCCTTCCTACAGTGCGTGGTTTTGTTCTGCAGATCATCACGCACAGCCGACAACGACGCACGGCAACGCACACAGAAAGGGCTCCTATGCTACCGTGCGCCGGCACGAGACCGTTCCCATGGTGTGTCGTGCGAGCTGAATCCGCCTCCGTGCGCGATATCACACACCGGTGGGAAGGGGCTATTATACGCTCTGAAAATTTTTCACTCCCAAAAAGTCGGTAGAGAAAGAGGTTTTTTTTTTGTAACTAACTGATGTAACAAGCGTATGGCCCACCTGATGTTAAGTGGTAACCATCGCTTATAACAAAGCAATGCCTCGTAGGTTACGCACGTCAGCAACGTGCCCTACGATGCACTGCCCTGCGTCCATCAACTGGAGGCATACAGTTATTCAGCCTCAAGTGCCAGTAATTACACCGACACCCATACCCTTCAAACTGAAACACAGCAATGCTGCTTCACGGCAGAAATAGGCATGGTGGTAGTACTTCCCCGGACGAGCCCTTCACAAAGAGCTCTACTACTACTAAGTCTGTCCAGAAGTACACTACATCAAACTTCTAATTCTTTTCGGGTGTGTCGTGAAAGGATTTTAAGCGTGTCTCAAAGAAGCCCCTTTGGTGTACTTGACACAAACATGACACATGTTTTCGAACTTTTAGGTTTTACGATATGCTGGTTTTGCAGTTCTTGATTTATAAATTAAAAATTTTATTTTTACCTATTCTAGCTCAGCTATAATCTACCTTTAAAACAATTTCATATAAACGTTATCGATTGCCTATAGTAAATCCATGAAGATTATCACAAAAATAAAAAAACAAGAATCTAAAGTACTTCATTTCAGACACGAGCTATGATGGTAAAGTTATGTAAAATCGCAGATTTTATTAAGTAGCGCATTTCCATACGAATTACGGCAATTATTAAATTAGCAATTGACACCGCTTATAAATTACTAGTTGGCTGATCAAATAGTGGTTTCAAAACGAATAGATAAGACATTTTAAATGCAAAACTTTTGAACCTGAAGAAACTTCACGTTTCATCTAGCAGCAGCCAAAGGTTGAAAAAAAGTAAAAAGACCTTTGCATCTATTTTAGATGATTTAAATAGCGTCAGGGGCAACTGGTGATTACTCATGCCCTTACTTACGGGACGCTATAGTGCCTAGGACAGGATTTTAGATGGAATAGGCTTGCCTAATGCACAGGAAAGGCATGGTCAATTAATACGTGATGTTATTGAATATATTTTAATACAAAATCTAGGAATCACGTTAAAATAAAATTCAAAAATTATAGGACTTTTTGAACTTATCTGACTGGAATCAAAATGCCAGAGTACTGTTACGTGCTAAGTCTAACTTATTGATATTATGATAGTAAGAGTCAAACGTCCTGTTTATAACCTGACTATGCAAATCCAGCTTCATCTGATCTCCAAACACCGCCTACTCTATGCAAGAAATCGAATCATCAAATAGGCAGCACAATCCGAAGCATACATTTTACAGCCGTTTTCTAAAATTAATATCGCATAATTCTTGTATAAAACCTTAATGAGTGGTGAATAAAGCTATAAAACGCTTATTTACGAGTCGCCACGGCCAATAAAAAGTTTCTGATATCTTTGATAGCCATCTACAGAATCAATTACTTTGTTTACGTCGAGAGGAGATAACTTTTTTCTTTGATTGAATTTGTTTTATTGCAACGTTTAAATTTATAACGCGTTGGCGAAGGTATAAAAGTATCAAATTTTTATTTTTATTTTAAGAGTTCAGTCGATTGTTCACTGAAGCATCACTATTATAGAAAATTCTGTAAAAAAGTAAGTACGCATTTCTCCTTCTCGTTCTTATCGTGTGACTAATTCTTTCAAACCAAGTGCGGTAATGCGGTAAGAGGTTCCTTTCGTGCCCCATCCCATTACAGTACAGAATTTTTTTACTCAAATCGTGAGTATACACTATGGGTGTTATTAATAATCCTGGCGCAACGCTGGAGTAGCTAAATCGTGTTTTGTCACATTTGTTCGAATTGACAATTGCATGTCAATGCAAGAGACAAAACACGGATCAACTAGTCCAACGCTACGCTAGGATTATTACCCTATAATCTATTTTGAATATTATTTCACAAGACGATGATTTTGGTGATCTGAATATTTTTATGTTGGTAGCACTGTTATATATTTGACATGACATTTAGTTTACGTGATAATTTATTGTTTTAGTATAATTTATTTCAATTTTTTAATTTGTTCATTTTATGTGTCTGAGAACATTTTAAATGTCAATATGATTAATAAAGAAATTGTATTGAATTGTTATAAAATGCATCAAGGCCGGTTATTCGCCTAAGAAGAATGCGCAGATACCTATTTTGAGACTTATTTATGTTAGTAATTAAGCTCTAGTGGACAGTGGACTTTATGTGATTAGATATTTAGCGAAGTTTATTGCTGTTTTTTACTCGGGTGTTAAGTTATTTTGGTAAGATCAAAGCAGACGTTTTGGAGGTTAATGTATTTGATTTAAATATTAAACTATTCGATGACGGAATGCATAATTTGGTAATGATGTTACAAAACGAATAAACTTCCGTCACATTATTCTTTCTTAGTTTTTTTACGATCTTTAATTTCTATTAGATGGCAGTCGTTTAAAAACTATTTTTGCTTAAGTGGTGACGGAAAACATCGTAAGGAAATCGGCCTGTCGTATAACTTAAAAAGTTCAAAAACATGTCAAATGCACGAAGGAGCGTCTCCGAGGTGCACTTCAAATCCTTTCACCGCACTGGTTTAAAATAAGTAGTGAAACAACAAGAGAGAGACTGCTTTCTCAACAAGTAATAAAATACATACAGACAGATAGATTATACATTAAAGATATAATAACAGTACAGATTATAATGTACCTAAAGTAAAGGCGCATATTACACTCAGACAAAGTTGGTCTCGTCTAGAATCGAACCTGCATCTCTAGCGGATGGTCACTCGCGCCACAGAAGTCATCAGTATACAGATATCGCTCCTTCATTTTCAATTCCCTTTTAATTTGATAAAATGCCATTGTATTATGAGTGTAAAACAAATAAGAATAATGTTTAGATAGTTTGACCTATAGTTAATTGAGAACGTGTAGCGAATTAAAAATTTATTAGTTTTTCGAACCCTTCAAGTACGAATTTTAATTTAAAGACTCAATAAAGGTTATAAATATTTATGTCTGACACTTTTTCTATTTGTGGAATTATTCTATTTACACCTGTTTATATTAGCTCTACCAGCCGGTCTACTCTTGAACGCGATTTCGATCCCAATTTTAAGTTTTTACGAAATTCTGACAGAAAACCCATGGGATTTCTGTCAAAATTCCGTCAAAACTTAAGATTGGGATCGGAATCGCGTTCAAGAGTAGACCGGCAGTATAAAGAAGTTTTGAGCATTGTATTATTATTTATGTTTGTTTTTTTTTTATGGAAAAATATATCAATTAACATTAAGCATAAAAAAAATAAGAAAACGACTATAAAAACCAAACTGCTAAACTGCTCTTTATAAAACTTCTATGGGACCAATCTGAAAATTATTAACTTTTAGGTAATAAATAATGTTTCAAATAGGCTCTTAGATGACAAACTTATGCTATAGCAAACATTTAAAAAAATATAATTATATAAAATAATCGAATTGAGAAGCCATCTTTTTATTTTAAATTAAAAATAAAAGAAAAACGATTAAAAATTATTTATGTTTCACTGTAAATGAGTCGTCATAAAAAGTAATAGTTAATTTCATATCGTTTCTTATTTAATTACCAAAACAGTTATTGATCCAATCACAAGGTATCATAAATTGTGAAACGCAATAAAGCCTTATTTGATATAATCACCGTTTAAACACTTGATAACGAAGTGGACTAGGCCGATAATCGTTAACTACCAATAATCTGTTTTAGGTAGCCGACACGACATTATAGGCATAACAGTAAATAGGTATGATGACGATTTTGTCGGTTACTATAGTGCCTAGTTTTGTATCTATTGTATAATGAAACGCACTTCCTTTCGTAAAATAGACTGTATTAATTACTCACGTTACACTTTAATATTTAACCAACTGATATACATAAAGACTACACTCTAAGTTGTATTCGAAGCCAGTGTTAATCACAGAATGAATGGAATAATTCGCTTCCTCCCCAAGCAAACTGTCAGGTCTTCCCTCTACATTTTCAATGCAACGTCAAGCCCTTCCTGTCAGTCAGTGTTGCCAACGGCATTTCTATGAAGATGACAGACTATTTTACAAACAAATATGACAAGAGTCGCCAAATATCATAAACGTAATTTCTATTAAACCATAAAATTAGACCCATTATTGAAAATCATCACAATTTTAATTCTTGATTGTGTCCGAAAAGATTTATCATCATGAACTCAAAGAAGTTCAATACTGCACATAATAATAATAAGCCGTTTATTCCCAAAAAAAACTTAAGATATTGTAATTTTTAACATAATTATTCACTTTACTGGACATAGGCTTCGTTTTATTTCCGTGGGAAAATAATTCCACGATATGCTGGTTTTTAGGGTTCCGTAGCCAAATGGCAAAAACGGAACCCTTATAGATTCGTCATGTCTGTCTGTCTGTCTGTCTGTCTGTCTGTCTGTCTGTCTGTCCGACCGTGTCACAGCCATTTTTCTCCGAAACCATAAGAGCTACACTGATGAAACTTGGCGAGTAGATGTATTCTGTAAACCGCATTAAGATTTTTACACAAAAATAGAAAAAAAACTATAAATTTTGGGGGTCCCCATACTTCAAACTGAAACTCAAAAAAATTTTTTTCATTGAACCCATACGTGTGGGGTATCTATGAATAGGTCTTTAAAAATGATGTTGAGGTTTCTAATATAGTTTTTTTCTAAACTGAATAGTTTGTGCGAGAGACACTTCCAAAGTTGAAAAAAGTTGGTCCCCCCCCCTCTAACTTCTAAAATAAGGGAATGATAAAACTAAAAAAAATATATGTTGTACATTACTATGCAAACTTTCAACGATATTTGGTTTGAACGAGATCTAGCCAGTAGTTTTTTTTTTATACGTCATAAATCGTAAACCACAATTTACCTTTCGACGAACTACAAGAACCTTTATATTATGTTACTTGATGCTACGGAACCCTTCATGGGCGAGTCCGACTCGCACTTGGCTGCTTTTTATTTCATAATGTTTTCCGTCACCGTTTGAAAATTGCCTAAAACACAAATTAAAAAAAAACTGCAAAAACACTATTACTAGACCGCGTAAAATAAGTTTATTGCCCGTGGTAGCACTTGGTTGCCGTGCTGCCAAAGCCTATGGTTTCTTCAAATGGTATACCATTTAAGAGCATTCATAAGAGATATCGGTTTGTATAAAGAGCAGTAAGACATGGAGAAACTGCGGCATGCGAGCGATGTGGCTGGAAGGCAGCAGCGGACGTTTCTCGCTCTGTATGGCGACTGTTATGGTGGTGCTGGGGTAACCACGAACAAGGTATATGGCCGTTTTTTGTCTAAATCTCAATGTATTTGTAATGACAGTTATGTTTTTTTCATAAGCGAAACCTAAAAAGACCTCGCGGTAGACCACGGCGAAGATGAAAGGGTGAAATGGATGCCTATCTCAAAGACTGGTCCAAAGCGGAACTAAATAATAATAGGGCATTAATTATAGCGAAAAACTAAAACTATAGCGAAGCACAATGGGCAGTCATATCGCTATGAGCGATCTCTTCCAGACAACCTTTGAATGGACAGTATTTGATTAAATAACGAGAAGGCGGTGCCATAAGGGCACTATTATATTACAACAACACAACACACACACGACGATGACAAGGAGAAGACTACAACGATCTAAAACTATTAGATTGCCATCTCTTTACTCTGATAGAAAGTGGTATGCAAACACGTATCAATTCTGTTCGTCTCAGACAAAAATGCCATATACCGACTCTCTTAAAAAATAATGTCGTAAGTGCATTCTATACCATAGCACTATTCCTGTTGTACGCGTGTTTTTGCTACAATTACAAATTCCTCTTGCGGCGTATTGCCCAACGCACCAATAAAGATTTTGCGGTATTTTTATTTCAAATAACACGTAGGTTACTTAGTTTATTTTATTGAAATGTCGTTGGAACATTCTTTGGAGCATGTGCATTCCTAGTGTATGCCTGTTTGACATGATACTTTAATTTTTTGCGGTACAGTACATTACGATATTTTTATTACAAGCTCTAGAATTGCATTCTGAATAACTTAAGTTGGTTATTACTTAGCAATAATTAAACGTTGATAGTAATGATGATTCAGTAAGTCTAACACAAGCTCTGTCTGGCTCTAGTTTTCTCTGTGTGAGTGCTGACAAAATAAATCCTACGTCAAAACGTCACACACACATTATAATACACTGGTGAGCACTCACACAGACTCAAAACCAGAGCCAGAGACAGAGCCAGATATATGCTTGTGGTAGGTCTACAGTAGATATAGGTAATTTGTAATAGATAGATAGAAAGAAAGAAAGAAGAAAGAAAAAACGTTTATTTGTCACACCTCCAAGGGAGAACATAGAAAGATAGAAAATACTGCGTGCGTAGAAAGAATAAATAAATAAATGCCTTTCAATTCTTATCTACAAAAGAAAAATAATAATTTAGGAGTCTAAAAATACATAAACTGATGAAAAGAGTAAAAAAAAATACCTATAGTAAAAAATATTGAATACAAAAAAAATCTTTATGGCTGAAAATAACTCCATTAAATAGCTCCAGTAAATAATGAATAACATAGCTTCAGCCTAAGATGGTATTGCGAGTGTTAAAACTCATAACTCATAGCGTAATTATACAGCCGACATTACAAACATTGTTGTTTGTAAGAAGATTCTTGTAATAATGTGTCGGTGTATTGAAGATTGGCCTATTTGATGCCTCCTTTCGTTTGTTTTCGTTTTGAAGTAATCCTTTTGATTCAGTTGAAAAAAAATCGGTTGTCTATAAAGTCAATTTACTGACGATAGTTGAACGTGACAACGCCATACAGCTGTCCACGCGGACGCATCGCTCATTCAAGTAGGAGAGAGACAGATGTCGAACGCTGCCAAACACGGAGGCCGTGCGACGTGCGTGCCTCTTTGTCGCTCGTTCCGCGCTCTCACTTGCACTTCAAGCCTTAAATGGAACGCCTCAAAGCGTGGTAACGCTGCATGACGTCATGTTTCTTCGTGCGTGCAGCCAGTTCCATCGAATTATAAGACGTTGTCACGTCAAAAGCGAAAATATGAGTCGAGTGCACAAAACAAGGGGCTCTCCCATTACGGCGCACTTAGAATCCTTTCACCACACTGAAAATTTTGCCAGCTAAAAGCTTTCTAAACATTCAGCTTAGATGTGGGCAATTTTTTTCAATACAATTACTTTTTTAAACCAGTGACACAATAAGAAGAAGAATTGAATAAATGCATTCATGTTGTGGATACGTTCTCGATAGTTGTGCTATATGACTGACTTAATGTTACTGTTGAGCCTTGAGCACATCTTTGCGTTATGCGGTGGTGATAAGAGAAACGCTGTCAAATGTGACAGTGATATTTGACGACATTTCACTGATTGCTACTGCAGAACGCTTAGATGTGTGCAAGGTGTAATCGCTCAACATCAGATAATTTGTTGTACTATCATTATGTTTGATTGGCCTATAAAAATAATAAAACCTGTAATTGCACAAAAAATAAGTAATAAATACGATACAATAAAACCAAAGTATAAAACATACTCCAAGTATTTCATTCGTCACCAGCTATTTTAATGTTTATATTCGTTTTTATTCAGTTTCCCACCAAACGCCAATTCTATAGATCGTCAGTTCTATAACCGTCTTAGTAATGACCACTATAAAACCCACAGCAATTTAATAAAACATGCGCTTTTGCGTACAATGCATCTGTTTAGAGATCCGTGAAGGAAAATGATAATCTCCCATTATTTTACTAGAGGGAGAACTCTGTAGTTTTTATTTAACTAGCAGATATAACAAACATTATGGCCCACCTGAGTTTAAGTAGTAATTATCACCAATTTGCCATACAATGCCTCGCAGGTCACGAAAACGTGCCCTAGGATAGTCCATCATAGATCAGACTCGGAACCTTCTTGGTATATATTTTTTTTTTATTTCGCTTTACGCGTGCCATTTGTTTTTTCATTTAGTAATTTCCTCGCACTCGAGTGCAAAGATATTTCCTCTCGTGCTCTTTTTATTCCTTTGCTAACATTCAGGATTCTAATTTTAAAACCACTCGTTGTGCTCGTGATTGAATTTCTAATCTTTTGTTGCTCGGTCATCGAATTTGAGCACGCGGTTTAAAAGTAGTTTTGGACTCTTGTATCACAAATAACCATTGTCTCTTCCAGTAACTCTAGCTCCAATCCTTCTCTTTAGTCTAGAACACAGCAATCCCAGCACGCTTTCAGTAGAAACACACACAGAATTAGTAGATAATTTATATCTCTACACTTCGCTAGTTATCTAGGTTTTTGCAACGTCTGTGTGTAAATCATTCCGTTCAACTTTAATTATCTCGGTAATTACATATTTTGTTTGGTGGAGTGAATGTGTGAACATAAATCAAGTTTTTCAGACGTTATTGTAATCCGGTTGAATTTTGCTTTAATTACTGTTTTTTGACAAAGTACCTATGTAATATTATTTTGTTTAATTGCTTCTTTTAAAACCGTAATCTGACTGCTCTGACTGCACAACTAGTTGGCAAGTTTGCAAAATGAAATGCTGTCTATTGAAAAAAAATCAAGTGAACACTTCCATACGAGAAAACATAGTGTTTGTTATATTTCACATCTAAAAGAGAATTTTGTTCGGTTGTGGTTTGCTTACAAACCTTCCACATCGAACCTGGCTGGTCTATAGATGCCAATTTTAAAAGTTTATAACTGTTATTAATTTAATGGCCACAATAAACATAATAATATTTATATTACCATTTTGCGTCAATAAACAGTGATTCAACCCACACCTTTAATGGCGCAATATTTTGATAGTTCTATGAAACGTTATATTTATTTTGACTTTTGATGACAGTTCGATAAAGTTATGCTTCACATTTCATCATGATTCGCCTATAACTCAGTTGGTAGCAGCTCTGCCTTCTGCGCCGTAGGTCGTGGGTTCGATCCCCACTGAGAACAAATATTTGTGTGGTGATGTATTGTATTATAAGTATGTTTTAAAAAAAAATATTCAAGTATTATAATATATTAGCTATCTAGTTCCCATATTACAAGCTCTGCTTAGTTTGGGGCTGGGTAGTGTTGTGTGAATTGTCCACAATATTTATTTATTTATTATAATATCATCCACAGACTTTACAATAACTTCTGTACCATTGCTACCCGCTATAGACATTTCTCACCAATCGAGAAATCGTTCTACTGAAATCATTTTATATGAGAAATCATTATGAAGAAATCCACTATTGGACCTTATTCTATAAGTACTTCAGGCCTGCGCACATCTAGGCGATGGCGATCAAAAAGAAATGAAATTAAATAATTTATTTGCTTGAAGCATGGTGGATCAGTGATAATGTTGTCAAATATCGCCGTCATATTTGATACCTATTTTTTTTTTTATTTGACAGCATTTCACTGATCGCCACCGCAGAAAGCTTAAATGTGCGCAAGGTTTTATTTATTTTATCTAGATGTGCGCAGGCCTGAAGTACTTATATTATAATAAGGTCCAAAAGTTGACTTTTTCTCTTCTCATCATGTCACTGGTTCTTTCAAAACAGTGTGGTGAAAGGATTTTTAATATTTCTTAAAGGAAGTTCGCCACTGAGTGACTCCTTTCGTTTACTTTTTTTTGAACTTTTAAGGTTCTTTGACATGCCGGTTTCCTCACAATGTTTTCCTTCAACGTTTGAGAGTACTGACATAGTGCACATAATATAGTATTTTTCAACAGAAAAACTTATTAGTACACGATTGTATTTAACCCTTCTTCAAGCTGATGATGATTACGTGCATGTTCGTTTCATGAAACTATTAAAACCTAATTGTTAAACAATATGCATTTAACAAATTGAATTTTAAAGCCGCAGTCGATTATTTAATGCCCATACATGTCCAGCTGATTGCATTAATAAACATCGATTACGTCTCGATTCGGACTGACTCGATTATAATTGTATGCATAACTTGATAATATTATTAGGGTTCCGTTATTTTTAACCCTATTATATCATCATATTTTTTGCGGCTTCCTAAGAGTTTCTTGTAACCGTCACTTTCATAAAATATCAGCAAATAGAGGTCGTAACCATTTTAGGGGCCTGCTAAGCTAACTGACCACTAAATTACATACCCTCTCATTCCTAATACCTAACACTGTTTGTTGCTATCTATAATTCAAGTAACTAAATGACTACAATAGGACCAACATGAAAGTCATACCATTTATAATGATGATGGACACTTTTTAACGACTCGCTAAAAGTCTCTTGTCACTGTTTCTTTCATGTCAACAAATAGAGATGGCAACAGATTTATCGGTCTGCTGAACATTATTGAAGAAAAGGTTGAAGGAAAACGGGGAAGAGGAAGGCTAAGAATAAGTTACATGAGCCAGATAAAAGAGAAAGTTGCTGTCAGGGATATAAGGGTTTTTAATGCATACATTTCATCTAAGGAAGTCAAGGAGGCCGCATTCAAAAGACTTAATTGGAGAAAACTGCATCGAAACCTCCCTCTTGTCGGGGTTTTGATGCATTTTTCTCCAATTAAGTCTTAAATTTAAGAAGAAAATGAAGTTAAATGCCTGCTGTTGGATCATTATGAAAACTAGCGTTAGATTTTATTATATATAGAGCTCGTTGAGACAACGTGACAGAACACATCCACAGACAGACATATTTTTTATTTATTTTATTTTATTGTATTAGCAATAACGAACCAAAAAACTAAGTGTAGGATGTCTCACCAACTGACTTACCTACGGAACCCAATATCCTTTTCACGACTCTAACTTCCGGTACAAATAAAGAATTTATTCAAATTTGCGAATAGTAAAAAATAACTGCAATTAATTTGCATATTACAATATCTGATGTAAATTACCTTTGCGTTCATTTTTTGCATGTTTTTTCATGTAGCAATAAATTATGAAATAGAAACCTCATGACTTTGTTTCCCAGTACATATAAAGTTTCTTAGTACCAAAGTAAAAACTAAAGATTATTGAATGTTTATTATAATGCCTGTGATGCCTCTGGTGTTTCAAGCGTCTTAGGGCTACGGTAACCATTTTCCATCAGGTGTACTTAATATAAAAAAGCTAAACATAGGTATATGAATATTATTGTCCTTGTCAATAAATTCATAGACAAGCGATTAAATTCAAACCATTACTTTTAGATTTAAATTTGCCTACGAGGCAATGTTTTGTAATAGGCGATGGCTACCACTTACCATCAGGTGGAAAATATACTAATTTTCAGCTTTTCTTATCCCACTGCAGGGTAAAGTCCTCCCTACCTTTATTCCAGCTTTCTCTGTCCATAGCTAGTCGTATAAAAAATACTTTACAGTATAATTGAGACCATGAACATTATACCTACTTACCTATTCACAAATGAGTAGGTCAATAAATCACTATATAGCGTGTCTATAAATCAACAAACACTCAAACATCACCAGTTGCAGCGGTTCTCAACCTTGGGCCCGCAATAAAACCGTTTCATTAAGCCTCAATAAAGTCGGTTGTAAAATAGCATAATGGCTGTAATATAACCTTGTTATCGGCTCTAGCTATGAAGTTTGAATGGGTATTATATCGCTGGTTAAATGCTAAGGTGCCACATCTCAAAATTTTAGGAAATCGTTTTTATTACAAAAATGGCGCTTAAAATAGCCATTTCATAGTATGAGTAAAAGACACCTTTCATTTTCGCATTAAAAACTACCAAAAAAGCAGATATGACTGTTTAGCATTTATACACTTTGGCGCCAAATTTCAGAGCTAAGCAGCCACTTTGTGAGTTGTGGTTGAGTGGTTGGCAGAATCGCATACAAGTTATAAGCTAGAGTGCCGTATCTCAAAAAAATAACTAAGATTTATATTCAAAAGTGTCTTATTTCGAAATGTGGTCCTTTTGAATATAAATCAACGTCAACATAATAATTATTTTTAACCGACTTCCAATCAAAAAGGAGGAGGTTCTCAATTTGTTACCGCATAACTTCGTCATTTGTGAGCCGATTTGAAAAATTATTTTTTTATTTGAAAGGTACTGCTTCCAGATTGGTCCCATTTTAATTTTATTAAAATCGGTGTTGCCATTTTTTTTTAAATAATTTTTTTAATGTTTGTAACTGCATGCCTCCGTCATTTATGAACCGATTTAGAAAATTATTTTTTTATTTGGAAGGTTATTCTTACGTCCAGATTGTCCCAAACAAATTTGATTAAAATCGGTTTAGCCGTTTGACAATGAAGTCGGTTTCTCAAGTTTTTTAAACTTAAATTATTATGTGCTAAGGTAACACATTCTAAAATGTGGTACCTTAGCACGAGAAATCTTATTGTAATTACATCGTTTTTATATTCAACAATGTCATTTTTGAAATGTGATTGTTTTGTACCTACATAACTTTTACGTGAACCTAATTATATTGCTTGGAGCTTAAGTGACATTTTTGAGATGTGTTTGCTTTGCACATAACTTTTACGTGAACTTTATCATATTTCTTGGAGCCTAAGTTTAATTTTTGAGATGTGTTTGCTTTGCACATAAGTTTAAGGTGAACTCAATCATATTTCTTGTAGCCAAAGTTTAGTTTTTAAGATTAATTTTTATTGATCTTACTTGTTTCAAATTTTGTGTGAAGGCTAACATTATTGTTTAGCACGTTAATGTAATTTTTGAAATGACGTGCTTGTTATAAATATTTTTAAAGGGTTTTAGGTACTGTTTAAACTGTAACATAGGCTATGTTACATGATATAAAATGCGTCTATTTTGCATATAAAACCTACACGAAATTCAATTCATTTTGATGACGCGAGCGTCACTGGGTATATAAAATTAGACAAAGTTGTACAAATTCTCTCTCAAATTCGAAAATTATCCCTATCGGGGTTTTTAGTTTTTAAAAAGTTACTTAAATTTAATTAAATCAAATGATGAAAGTATTTATTTACTACGTCTATATTTTTTGAGAAAACCAATTGCTTGTACAACTTTGTTTTATTTACTTTATTTGTATTTTCATAGAATGAAAAGCACAGCACAAATAATACTAAGCATGGTTTCAAATCATGCTCAACCAAGGAATTATGATGTTTATGAAGCTTTGGCTCCAGCAGTTCAAAAAATATCAAATTATTTATTCGAGAATTCAGTTTTACGAAAACCAAGATACACAATAGACTAATACGAAGCCTGTATCGCTGGAGACCTATAAGAGTTTACAAAATGCGCTAAGTGGCGAACAAAAAGACGTTATTTGAAAGGTAAAGGAACAATAAATAAACCACAGTTGATAGAAAACATCATACGTAAAGAACAGTAGGCCTACCACAAGCTCTGCCTGGCTCCGCCTCCGGCTCCGGTTTTGAGTCTGTGTGAGTGTTAACTAAATAAGCCCTACGTCGATACGACACACATACAGTATAATACACTGGTAAGCACTCACACAGACTCAAAACCAGAGCTAGAGAGAGAGCCAGACAGAGCCTGTGGTAGACCCTAAAGGAATATGTTTAAATTGAAAAGAGATGTGATTAAAACTATGTTAATGGTAGTAGTTGCATTTTATTTTGATAGGAATATTATTTTTCTTTGTGTTTTAATTTGAAAAAATGGGTTTATTAGTATTTTTTTAAAACTTTGTTGTTCGTGTAGCATTTATATTGCATAATATTACTAGTTTGTGATTCAAAACTTTAAAAAAGTTTGATTTAGTGTAATCAACTAATAATAAATCATAACTTTTTAATGAAATGAGGTCCTTTATTGATATTTTTTTGTTTACATGTGCCTTAATTTTTATATGCTAAAGTAACTTATCTAGTTTTTTAAGACTTTGGGTTATAGTTAAGGAAAAACTATAAATGCACTTTGATTCCAATTAAAATTACGCGTCGATTGGTAGGTAATAACTTAGGTATTAAAAGAAATAAAGGCTCATTTATTAAAAAAAAACAACTTTTGAAACTTTAAAATGGCTCTACTGAAAAAAATCATATTTTGGAATGTGGCAGTTTAGCATTTAACCAGCGATATGGTGCGCTCCGTTTGGCACCGACAACGCTATTCGTGGTCATGCACTGCTTTTAATTGTTGATGTCATAGTTTTCGAAATGAAATGTATTTATTTGCACGAGGTTTGCCATCTTAAAAATGGTAAAAACCTGACTCACAAGACATACTCCTTATTTTTATAAATCGCTGCACGCGATAAGACCACCGATTGTAGGACTAGATACATCGTAATGTTTAGTGCCTTAAGCATTTTTTACGAACAATTATGTAGTCCTCAATAAAGAATTTATTATTATTATTATATTATTATTATTATATTTTTTTTCTTATTAGAATATTAAGAAAGAAAATATAATAAAAATGAGAAAAAAAATGTAATATATTTTTCTTAGAAAATTAGCTTACTTATCTCTAGGCTTGGCTGCAAAAAGTTACTCGTACCCTATAGATACTTATAAGCGTAACTTTTTACTTAATGATAAAACATTGTTGAATGATTGTCTAATGCATTATGTCCGTCAATTCATTTTATCCTTTATTTTTGTAAGTCCATTTGCGTAGGATGATTTAAAATTAGCCTTTTGGTTATAATACGTATTTTTTTTAAAGCCATGTCTGGCAGACGAGGTGACGGAAAGCAGTCACTGAATGGCAGAATTTCATGACTCTCTCCCTCTCTTTTCATTATTCAATAGGTAATAATGAAAAGAGAGGGAGTTAGTCATGAAATTCTATAATAATGAAAAGAGAGGGATTTAGGCATGAAATTCTGCCATTCAGTGACTGCTTTCCGTCAGCTCGTCTGATCCAATGATAATCTAAAATTTTTTTTTATTTTATCAAAATTACGTACACCTTGGAAGCAAGTGGAAGTCACCCACCCAAATCTGTTATTTATTATCCGCTGTTATTCGGATGATGTATGGCTCATACATTCGAGAATCCACTTCTAAGCCAGCTAATTTAAAATCAACCGTATTTTAAAAGGGTAAGGGTTGAAAATGAATAATAAAAACTGTTTGTCTTTTGAGTATTGTTGAGCGAATAATGTTTTAAATAATTCGTAGGCGTATAATGGGTAATAATTCGTGTGATGGAATAACTTTATCATTGTTAATTAAAATTGTTTTTAAGTCATTAATTCTGAATTCGTGATCTTGAATGCAACAAAATATTGTGAATTACATTTATGTTGATTAATGATCATGATTAATTTAAATACTTAATGTAATTTATTATTTATATATTTTTTTAAATTAAAATATCTTTGGCGTCGTTTAGATTTATGTTGCGTGTTTACAAGTTATTCTAATATGACTTATCTATTGTATAAATATCAAAAATATATTCAGTGTTTTTATTTGTTTATAAATTGTGTTTTGTTGATTCATTATTTTACAGTCCAGAAGGCTGCACATAAAACGCGACTTCCAAAGAAAGGTAATCAAATATTAATTACTCCAACTTTCGTTTATCTTAAAATATTCTTACAATTTGGTTCAACTTTATACATTTTACTAACTTTGTGAGTAATGTATACCTATGTACGTATACATAATATCTAGTTTTTAACAAACATTTCAAGGCTTGCAGCAACTACAATTTACCAAATTCCGTAAACCAATCAAAATATACACAATACCATGTAATATTTTTAACCAACTTCAAATAAAAAAAGAAGAGGTTCTCAATTCGGTTGTGTTTTTATGTTTGTCAATTACTTCGTCATTATGAACTGATTTAATTTATTTTTATCTGAAAGGTAGTAGGTAGGTACTTTCCTATTAGTCCCATAGATATTTTATCAAAATCGGTTAGGCAGTTTGCCATGAAGTCTGTCAAGTTTTTCTCTTGTTATTACTAAGGTTTCAGAGTTGAAAATAATTGTTGTATCTCTAAAATCATCTGAATAACCCAAGCCAATAAAATAAGGTAGAGATCGTCCAATCTTAAACTGCACGTCCCACTACTTCAGTCAGTCAAAGTAAATTGTTCTATAATACCTACATCACAAAGATCATTTTGAAGTACTTTGCTGTGAGCCAACTTCAAGAAAACGTGGTGGAGGGGCGTGCATTTTTAGACTGGTTTATCTATAACGTATGAAAGATTAAATACAGTTGAAAGATTATTGAAATAAAAGTTTTACAACTAACAATGTACATCTTAAAACAGGCGAATAAAACCTTCACATTTGTTTTATTCCCTCGTTTGTTATGGTTCCTGCTACTTTTTACCCGCAATAAAATAATTAAGTTTTAAATTCTACCCGAAACAGGCGTCTCAATTATTGGGTGCAACTGACAACCGCAGTGGGACAAAGAATAGTACGCAGATGAGGCATTTTTTTTTTTAGTTCGTCGTGACATTGTTTTGTCAACATCACTCTAATAAACCAACAAATATAGATGCAAGAGACTTAGTGGCCACTGTGCTACTAGAGTGCTAAATGATCAATGCATCAAGACCAAAACCGGTTACTGAAAGCACAATCAAGTCAAAATAAATACATAGATATATATTTTGAATCCACACAAAATTATTTTTTTTCAAACTTCGCCCATTTTCCACTCGAAATATTGCTATACCCTAAAAGGCACCATAAAAAGCACCATTTATGTACTTATATATGTAATCACCATTTTTAACTTGAATACCTCACCATGTCACATAATAATTGCAATAATTAATAGGAGTTTGAGTATTCATGGTTTTTAGCACTATTTTTATGAAAAAACGGGATATTTACCATGATTAAATTTTGAGTTAACTTCCGATATTTCGGCACAGTTGCATGCACCATGATCACGGTTGAACTGACTGGCAACTGTGCGGTGTGCCGAAATATCGGAAGTCAACTCAAAATTTAATCATAGAAAAGAAAGAAAGAAAGAAATCGTATTTATTTATGACGGCACACAGTATCATGGTAAATGTCCCGTTGTTTCATAAAAATAGTTCGTAAATTGACAGTAGTTAGTTCTGTTAGTTGATCAGGGGCTAGATCTGGTATTCAAGAACTAGCTCTAAGTCTCATCTGCACACACCAATCATGATGCTCTATGTGCAATATTTCAGCGCTCACCGGAGTACCGAAACACCTGCAAGCGGCGTGCTCGGCTGATTTATTGCACCGTTTGTCTCTCTCCCCCCTTCCCACTACCCCCTTTCACCCTCTCTTTCCTTTTATAAAGACTGTCATTGTCGTTGCACTGGAAATATTAAAGCTTCAAAGTTTTGGTCACAATAATTATTTTCAATGTTCTGTTGTATTTTTACAAAGATGGTACCCAACCAAACTTGTGACATTTTAAAGGTCACTTAAAAATACTGTAAATATAAATACTTAATTTCGTTCGTAACCAATAATTTTTTGAACAACAGTGGACTTTTTAACTTTTGAGCCAACAACAGGAAAACTATTGTATAATGAAACTTCATCAAAAATTATCTCTCATCATCTTGCATTAGCATAAGAAAATGTTTGATGCCCCTGAAAATTTACTCACTCTTTCCCATTCAAAAGTAAAATGTATATCTATTGACATAGAGTGCATAATTGAATGACATCTTTTGTGCTTGACACATCTCCACTGGCACATAACTTTTGGGTCGCGTGTTTCAGAGGCGTATTATTTTTAAATTATTAACACGGTAATGGAATTATTTCGATATGCTAATGCAACGAAGAACGGGCTTTGATCACGATATTGCCACAGTTGCAATAAGATCAGAATGATAACTGTATTTTTCTATGGTTTTAATTGCACGGCAATTGATGGTTTATGTTGGCGATTATAATTTATATACCAGAGGTCAGTTATACAGCTGCTTTCTTCTTTCTGCTTCTTTCTTAAAGCTGGTTCTTTCAAAACAGTGTGGTGAAAGGATTTTCAGTGCGCCTACAAGAAGCTCTTTTCGTGTATTTGACACATGTTTTTCGAACTAGGCTTCTTTGATAGCTCTGTGCACTTGACACAATATCATGTTTCCTCACGATGTTACCCTTCACCATTTGAGAATAGACTACTACTTACATACTTACTGCACATACATTTTTGGACAAAGAACTGGTACATGACTGGATTTAAAACAAGACTTTAGCTGATACCTGGAGCTGCTACCACTAGACCACCAGGGCTCTTAATTGTCAGTTTTTTTACAAAAGCATGTTACTCTGTTAGTTTTTGAACTGTGTCACAACGGTTAGGTTCAGGGCTAATTGCAAGCTCTTGCAATTTGTACTGGTTTTATTTTGTTGACTACACATAGTTAATAGTTAATAATTCATTAAAAGTTCAGTTAGCCAGTAGCTTTGTTCTACGCTTCAGGCTGTGGGTTCGATCCCTGTCGAGGACAAACATTTGTGTGTTATCGGTTGTATCGCACTATATAGAGTTGTGTAACATTTTGAAATAAATTATTAGAGCATACTCTTTTCTATTATCCAAGTTTCTTCCCACTTACTTATTGATGATATTTTTCTTCCTAACAGTTGCTAAATCACAAAATCGGTCAAAACCATTAACATAAACACACAATGACCATGTAACCTAAACTAAGTAATAAATAATGAATTAGAAATCACACGGTCATAATAAAACTAGAAACCTCCGCCCACGCAAAACAAAAAATATGTTTATAATAGTTTCGAAGCACATTAAAAGTCAAAATGATTCACACTTGCTTAAGCTAATCTACATAATAAGTTAATAACCATTTGGGTCATAAGATTGATAAGATAAGGATAGAAAAATTATAGTATCAACACGCACAACGAAGCAACAATTTAGTATTTTGTTTCTGTAACTTATAGTACTTTACCTACTGTGTTATGAGTATGACACTTTTGGCCATAATTTTGCTGGGAAATAGTTATGTTAAAGCTAATTCTAAATAAAACACGTATATGGTTTACAACAGACTAAAAACTTTATTGAGTGAACCTACAACTACAACATACATCGACAATAGATGGCGCTACTAGTGTTCAAATAACACCTATTATGTTATTATTTTCACACTAATATAAAAATATAATACAGTTAAAGTGAATAAAATGAAAAGGAACAGTGTTACAACCTAATCAGATTTAGTATAAGAACAAAAAAATTTACACCTATCCGTCAAAATTGCAGTGCATGTTTTTATCCACACGATTTTTTTATGTTGGTTGCACTTGTCCCGGGAAGTCGGTGGATAGAAAGGGCTCAGAAATGTGTAGGGGAGGCTTATGTTCAGTAGTGGAGTTGTCCAGGTTGATGATGATGACAATGAGTGGCATTTGTCGTGTGCTGCTTCTTTGTGCGATTATCTTTGCTGATTTATATCTATTTAATGATACTTCCTACAACAAACGAGATTTCTGAAATCCTAGCTCTAGATAAAGTGGGTAATTGTGTATCATAAAAGTATAATCAACGTTTATCAGATGTTGATTTAATGATTTGAGATTTGCTAATTTTGAGGTCATACAGACTTCAAAAACAGTATTTATTTTGCAAATTATTAATATTTATAAATTTATCGTGTAGCGAAAGCCTTTTCTGAGTGTTGTACTGAAGTGTTATGCGGTGGCGATCAGTAAAACGCTATCAAATGTGACAGCGTTTCACTGATGCCCACCGCAGAACGCTTAGATGTGCGCAAGGCTTAACGTGTCTGTAAATTTTGACGTTTTCATACAGACGAACATGCAGCATGCGACTGATTATATACATAATTGGTTATTTATGGAGTTGTCATAACATAATAAATTAATATGTGCATTTAAATGCAAATATCTATCACTCGCGCCGCTGACACCGTACAGAGCGGTCATTATGTTGAGGTTGCTCGTGAGTTGACCCACTTAATTTCCGCGAGTTTGCGAAATTTAATTCGCAATGGCGCAATCACCCAAGCGCTCCGACACTATCCTGGTGCAGGAATTCCTGGCTTTCGTTCAACAAAAACTGGACGTTATGGACCAGGTTTCTCTGGAACAAATTCTTGTGTCCAGCTTCACCGAGGACCAGATTCTGGAAGCGAAGAGGGTACTTGCCGACACAGCCGTGACCTCTATCCGCTTAATAACTAGGCAGAGAGATGGCCGCGGCAAGAAGGACCTGCAGGACATTTTCAAGGTATTCTTAGAAACCGACCCGGATGATGTGCCCACCTACGTAGCACGAGACCTCCACAAGCTGCCCCCCGTGACCTTTGACCATGTCGATGTTACGAGGTTGCTTAAGGACATCATGCTGCTAAGGACCGATGTCACAGATCTAAAGACCAAGTTGAACAATTCGGAGAAAATTATCACCGAATTGAAAACGCAAGTCGAAGAATTGTGCAATAAAAATACCGAAGCAGTGATTTCGCCCGCGTCAGCACGTAACGTATGTGTGCAGCGTGGTGTCACCCGATCCCAAACGTCACCCGTCAGCAGCGCGACATGTGACACCGATGTGCAGGTTATTGACCGCCCGATTGCCCCGACCGTGCCAACACCGCAGCCTTTGAAGAAACCATCTCTTCTTACTCCGCCAGCTCGTCAACCGGCGAAGAAGAAAAGTTATGCGCAAGCGTCCGGCCAGCCTCAACCATCTCCAGTGCCTTGCGCTGTTTTGAGGCAGAAGGCAGAAACGAAGATCCCCGTAGATACATCAAAGAAAGTAGATAAAGATGGTTTCACCCTGGTGGAGAAAAAAGCGAAACCGTCACGAAATAAACGTGGTACCGCGAGCGTCATAGCATCCGAAGCCACCCTGCGTGCTGTGGACCCGACCATCCTCCTTTACCTCTCAAGATTGGACCCGAATACTTCAGGTGATGAGGTCTTTCGCTACGTAAAGGAGAGGATCCGTTTTTGGATTAAGGACCCGCCACCAATACAGCTACATCTGCAGCGGCTAGAGCCATCCGGAGTGAGAGACACGGCCTTCAAATCGTACGTGCTCCAAGTGCCTGCGAAGCATGGGGACATGTTTCTCAATTCGGATTTCTGGCCGCCAGGAATCGTCTATCGTCGCTTTAGGGGTGCGCTAACGAAAAAAGCCCCTATAATTTGATTTTAATTAGTAATTTTATCTTATTTTATGTATGTTAGTCTCTAAGGTATTTATTAACTATGGACCTAAGATGTTTCATTTTTGTAATGTGTGCATTTTATGTTGTCTGAAATAAACGATATTATTATTATTATTATTATTATTATTATAAAACATAACAGCGGATATTTTGCAATCAGAGTTTAAATGTCATTGATTAGTCTAAGTTTATTATTTTATTTTTGTTTATTTTATATTCAAAGTTTAAGGAAAACTAACAGTTTTACAATAAGTAGGTTCCAAAATTAAACATGTAGCAATGCTACACGTAGGTACATTGATTTCCAATTAAAAGTTTCCATTTATTTTTTATTTTATTATTTTTTTAGCCTGGGTCGTACCACTGCAGGGCAAAGGTATTCCTCCCCTTCTTCCACACCTCTCAATCTTTGGCTACAATGCACCAGTCGTTCATAATATGACAATTGAGATCATCCCGCCATCTTCTCCGGGGTCTTCCTCTACGACGCCGCCCTTGTGGGACCCAATCGGTTAATATTTTGGCCCAAAGAATGTCCGGCATACGGCACTATGACATAAGGAAGTAAATAACCACAACTTATTCATTATTATAATAGTGAAATATGTGCATACATTTACTTATTTATGCATAACGATCGAAACGGAGATTACTTAATTTGATCAATGACCACTGAGAAAATTAGTTTTACTCACTCCTATAAAATAGAAAATTCCGCACCAAATTATTTTATTATATTCATATAATTTGCATTACAAAGATAACGCTAGTGTCGCGGAAAAAAAACGAGGTACGAAGTGAAAAAAAAGTATAATACTTCAGCATTCGTTTTATTCATTAGAAAGTTGAATATTTTAAGTACGAATATCCAATTCATCATACAGCTACCACATCTGTCATTACTCTGTGGCAATGCTGCCTTCCTACGGTGCGTGGTTCTGCAGATCATCACGCACAGCCGACGACGACGCACGGCAACGCACACAGAAAGGGCTCCTGTGCTACCGCGCACCTCGGCGCACGAGACCGTTCTCATGGTAGTCTAAGATCCCTAGAAGAAGGACCTTCACCGAGCTGGTTATTTAATGAAACGTATTTTATATATAACTAGCTGTGCCCGCGACTTCGTCCGCCTGGAATGTGTAGTGTTTGGGTAGCATTTTAATTTCCAACGAAAAATTCCGTATTCTTGTCTTGTGCATGTGGCACAGTCAGTGTCGGGCAGACCCATCCGGGTAAGCACACTTTGGCACATTTCCACCTCCCATGTTTTCCTAAGAAAATAAAAATAAAACATTTATATAAACCTTACAAATTTCCATAGAAACTTTCAAGAATAGTCTTATTGATATTTTACACCCTTTGTAATAAGTACAATAATTTGTGGGGAAGTAGAAGAGAAGATAAAGAAAAAGTTAATAATACTCAATACTCAATACTCAATACTCAATACATGTATTGCTTTACACATGGTTTAATTTGTACATACATAGTTTTTAAGTGTAAGTTAGTATCACATGGACCCTGCATAGGGTATAGCAAACATGGAGGCAGGCCGAGGTTTTAAGGTAAGTAGGTACATTCGATTAAATTATAAAAAGTTACGTAGCTTGGATATTTTTGTTGATAGCTTTTCAAAGAAATAATATTTATTTAATAATTGTGTCGGCCAAGATTTTACAAAGTTTTAGATCAGATGTGGTCGTACGAACTGACTCATTGTTATTCAAGTAGTTTTTTTTGGTTATAGTCATAAATTAAAACTTAAAACTTGGTCTTACTCACCCCCGAGTATTCGGGGGTCAGTTTTACCAACACACTTGATTCAACCAAAGTTTACCGCTGTTGCTTCTAGGAACTCCAGGATCAATGATAGGTATTTATGTACTTGAATACAGGATAATCGGTATAACAGACTGACCACACCAAAACTGGTCCGTCTTGGTACCCAATCGGAAAAGATGTGGTAAAACTCCACCAGGTTAAACAATGGACTGGTGTAGTATTTTTTTTCACTGGAGACACCTTTCTTCACACCTTCTCTTCTGCAAATACAATAAAATAAAATATGTAAGTAAGATAGTGATTGACAAAATTTAACATTGGACATGCAACATGTAGTTACACTTATAGCTTAGTGAAAACTTACCAGTCCAGAGATATTTTAGTTCCAAATCAGATCATCATTTCGATAACTCCTGCTACGTCCTTCAGATTCGCTGTAAAAGAACAGCGCGGCACTCATGGTCATGTTCATACAATGCATGGGCTAACCATGTTTTTAATTAGCACAGATTATGAGTTTATTCTATCCATTGTCTTGCGTATAGGATTAATTTGTCTGCACATTACACAACTTCGCATGTATCACGTATGTATGTATTTCAAGCGTAATTTTATTTGTAACGAAACGAACAGTGAAAACAAATTTTATGTCAAAGTCTTGACCAAAGATTAATAATACATACTACCGAATTCCAGTGTTACCAGTGGGAGTTAGTCAAATATAGCATAAGACGGCTCAAAAAGTAACATTTTCACGTGAAAAGTAACATACCATTAATTATGTGGAAAACGATATTATACTCCTTTATAATGGTACTTTATTGCAAAAAAAAAACAAAAACATTCTTGGATGCCTTCCGTTTCACGATATTTGCTTGTTTTTGCTGGAAAATATTTTGAAAGTTTTATTGAGTAATTAATTTTTATTATAGTAGCCTATGTCCTTCCCCAGGCCCTCAACTATCTGTGTACCATAATTTCATTTCAATAGGTTCAGTAGTTTTGGCGTGAAAGCCACACAGACAGACAGAGTTACAAACGCATTTATAATATTAGTATGGATTAAACATGCCAATAAATATATTCTATATGGGTTGCCTATCAAATTTCAGTCCAGGATAATTATGATGAATTAATAATTAAAAAAAAAAAAAATTAAAATTTCCACTGGTTTGTTTATTAAACAAATTTTATACCAATCGAATGTATAGACCCCAGTATTTTTATTCAATAAACATACCGGTGCAAAATACTAGTATCGATTTTCCTGTTTATACCTGGCTACCCGAGAGTTGTGACCGGAAAAAAATAGGCAACCTAACGTTTGCATATTCTATGGGGTCTATACTTTCGATTGGTATAGAATTTGTCTAATAAACAAACAGGTGGAAAGTTAAAAAAACATTATTTTTTTTTAATTATTAATTAATCATATCCTGGACTGAAATTTGATAGGCAACCCATAAAGAATATATTTATTGGCATGTTTAATTAAATATAAAATACGTTTCATTAAATAACCAGCTCGGTGAAGGTCCTTCTTCTAGGGATCCTATACTATGGTGTGTCGTACGAGCTGATCCGCCTCCGTGCGCGATATCACGCACCGGTGGGAAGGGGCTATTAGAGCGATACACGTTGCGACGTTCCACAGCGATATAAACGCGCGTTTTTTGAACGCGACTCCACTAGGTATTATTATTATTATATTTTCTAGGCAAATGATAGACAAATGGGCTTATGGCCGGCCCACCTGATGATAAGCGGTGCAAGAAAAGCACGGTAAGCAACTAAGCAATCGCATCGCGACCGAATCGCTGGAGAAACGCTGCAAAGACACAGTGTGTACTTATTCTAAGCTCGTACTTGGAATTCTTCCATTAAAACGCAAGTGGCGGCCGTATAATAAACTACAATTATGAATCGTAAAACCGTTCTCGCTGCTGCGTTTATGATGGTGGCTTGTTATCGCCGACATCTTGATTTATGAGCAGCAACTAGGTATGACCCGCGGCTGCACGCGTTCAATCTCAATCGTTGCCTGAAAACTTTGAAAATACAGCGTTACGTGTTTGCTGAAAGCGCCATCTAGTTTCGCGGTGTGTAACTATCCTGTATTTGCAATCTTACTGGACACAAAATAATAATAAAAAAACGTTTAAGGTGATATGATTTCAATACAAATTAATTTTACCATTTATAGGCGATGTAAGTTTATTTGTACACAGAAATAAATGTGGTTGACTTTCATATTGGTCTTTATTTCCGGCAAACATTATTAAGATAAATAAATTTTTTTAGTCAAAATATTCAACAATAAATATCTCGTGGTTCGAAGAGAGAAAGAGAGGTTACTTGTGACATAAGTAAGTATTCTGTATGTGTAAATGTTATTGTGTACATCGGATGACGATGGGGTAGATGCGGTATAATGATTTATGTATTAATCAACAAGATCTATGCTAATAGGGTGTTTTGTATGGGTCCTGAGAAATGGACCAGACGCAGCAGTCTCGGTATAGTTAGCGACCACTAAGTAGATCAAATTTAAATTCAAAAGTCTTTTATCTAAGCTGTATCACAATGATATCACTAACTAAGTTGAAACAATTTAGTGACCACTGAATAGTTACTAAGTTTTCAACTTATACCTAGGCAAACAAGTTGAAGACTACTTAGCGATCGTTAACAGTAATTAGTTGATTACACTTGCTTGTTGGTAAGTCATCAATTTCTATCCTAAAAAGAAACAGTTAAAAACTTAGTGACTTAGTGATCGCTAACTATGTTGAGACCGCTCCAGGTGTTTCATTGGCAACGGTAAAAAACACTCAAATCAATTATAGTGCCAATGCTAATAAGGATCGTAAAACAATGTATTATGTTAATGGTGTCTGTTTTAATTTGCTACATAGCATGAATACATTAAGTCTCTGAATATTTTTTGCGCGAATAGTAGGAAAAAAGCAGAAAAACTCTTGGATAAAAATAATGGTACTAAGCAGGCATCCAAACACCCATTACACAACGATTTCTAAATTACCTACAAGTTTGAGAAAAAAAACTATGACAACTCTCCTAACTTAGCTTAAAATTTATAGGTGTCTTCCTGTCTGATGATGATGATAATGAGGACATAATTGAATAGAATATAGTTTTGCTGTACGCCATATGGATAATAATGTAAGATGATGCAATAATTTTGTATATAATATCACAGAAATTTATATGGAATTACCAATTAAAAAAGCCTTTACTCTGCAGTGGAAAAAAAAACGGCTGAATAATAATAATAATTAAAAAACAAAATTGGAGATTAGTGTTGTGTAATTGGACGCTGTTTAACTAAAACGTTCCAATCCATATGAAGTTTCATATAGATTGGAACGTTTTAGGTAAACAGTGTCCAAATATTTATCAATATTATAATATTGACTGGCCTCTCAGCTCAGTTGGTAGTACCTCTGCCTTCTGCGCCGTAGGTCGTGGGTTCGATCCCCACCGAGAACAAACATTTGTGTGGTGAACATTGATGTTTGTTCTCTGTCTGGGTGTTATATTGTATTCTATGTATGTATTTACAAAAAAAAAGCATTCAAGTATTATATCAGCTATCTGGTTCCCATAGTACAAGCTCTGCTTAGTTTGGGACTAGATAGTGTTGTGTGGATTGTCCAAAATTTTTTTTTTTTTTTTTTTTTTTTTTTTTTTTTTTTAATATGAGTGATGGATGCCACATCTCCAAGTTAGTAGCCCCGTGGTTTCCCCGCGTGTCTCATGGCCGTCGGGATACTGCTACCGCTTTTTGCCACTTCACGTTTATGCGAGTGTAAATCAGCGAGAGCGGAGCTATAAGAAGCTACACTTTTATTGTATTGTATTGTGTTTTATGTTTTTGTAAGTTGGAAACTTTCTGTGGATTCATAATGAGTCGTAATTTCTTTGTGAGATTTATTTGTTTTTACGACGAGCGGCTCATCAAAAATAACTATTAGGTCTTGTTTAACGTGCGTATATTTACGGTTTTTAATAAAGCAAGAGAAATGAATTTTGTTAAAAAGATTTCCTGTTACTTACCTACATATTTTGGATTTTTAAAAGGATTTTTACAAATACATTACATACTTCAGATTTTCTTCTAAAACGATTAAAAATTATTTAGTTTCTAAAACATAATAATTATGTTCATCGTTCGACACAATTATTCATTCATCCCTCAGCAGTTAAGTACAAACAGAAGACGCAACACGAATTCATGATACAAACAAGTTAAATAAACACACAAGTTTTATCGACCTGAAGCCGCTAATTACAAATGAAAATAGGTTCCCGTCAGCCAGCCGCGATAACTGGCGTCGCTCCACAGATAATCTATGCTCACAACATATCTTAATTACGCAGAACAGATGCCGTGTGCTGTTTCAAGGAATACATTTTTAATTGAGCCTTCCATCCTTATCCTTTCGATTACTTGACAAATGCATCGTGTACCCACCTCCAACTCAATTTAGATAATACTCTATCGACTCGATAGCAAATACATTTTTAATTGAACCTTCCATCCTTATCCTTTCGATTACTTGACAAATGCATCGTGTACCCACCTCCAACTCAATTTAGATAATACTCTATCGACTCGATTGCACTTGTAAATCAAATCACTATTTTAAAAGCCGCTCTTTAATCTATGACTCATCAATCTTCATCAGGAGAATGGGCCGTTAAAGTCATTTTAAGAATTAATGATACGATTATACTTTAAAAGAAAATTACGTAAATCATTGTGAAAAATAATGGCCGAACAAAAAGAGCAATTAGTGTTGTGCCAGCGTCGATAGTTTAACGGATGTCGATAACATTCCGCACGGCACGACGTGACTGCACACTGAAATGCGACCGCTGCCGCTGAGCGGTCGGGTTCCATGGAAATAGGCTTTATGCTCGAGGGGAAAGGGTTAGCCGGTCTCGGAAGAGTATGTTTGCAGCCTTGCGGAGACGTGAGTTCGATTAAAAAATGTGATTTGTGGCTGCCACTCTGCACGTGTTTTATTTTGCGAGGCGTACGTGACGGCCACGTCAAAAGACTGCGGTAAAAAAGACGCCGAACGAAGTTAGAGCGCAATTTTGAAATGATTTCGAACGTTGAAAAATTTTATGTTAAAAGTTTTTGAATTGCAAAGTGATTCGCTCCGTTGACCGCATACGTAATGAGCGAGTTAACACAGAGTGGGTTTTCAGATAATTACATTTTGACGATTATTTACAGGAGTTGACGTTGCGAAACAAAACAGTTTAGCTTCAAAGAACAAGTAAAACCTCTTTGGTAAGTGCGATTGTCAGTCTGCGTGCGTCTATAGTGGGCCATCATTCACACCTGTCAGTTTTCCCCTTTGAGCCCAGACAGGCGGAGACGGGTCGGAACGACTAGTCGACGGCGATTTGTATGGCGCGAGTAAATCACTTTTGAAGTAATTTATGTCTGAACGCTGGTAGTGATGTGCTTTTGAGGTTGCGGTAATCGATGGACGTATTTTACGATGTTTTGTAGGAAGCTAAAAAGGAAAGCACTTAAATATTATCGGCCTCTTTTATGATATTTTTGCAATCTTTTCCAATTCGATACAATGACCGTATCCAATTCTATAGTTTTTGGATATTGTCCAACTATTTTTTTTGTAAAAAAATCAGTACCATTATACATTTTAAATGATCTTTACTTAGGTACGTCACTTTTGGTAGACCAATAAATGACAGACCAACAGACTAAAAAAAAGAATAGTTAGTTTATCACAGGTTCAGCATAACATACCAAAACCGATTCCAAGTAAAAAAAATTGCCCTTTTATCATTCTACTTCAAAAAAATGTTCGACACGAGACTAACTTTCCAACTGTCATCGACATGTCAGCGCGTATTTCAACAGGTTCTGTGAAAAGTGCATAATGAGCGGTATTTATCATTCAGTGACAGTTCTGGACGTAATGACAGTCTCTTTGAAGTGTCAAGTCGGCTGTAAATGGACGGACTCAAAGAATCAGCCCGTGAGGATTGATGGCGGCGCATCCGCGGTTACTCACACGTCTAGCTCGAGATTATTTATTTGTAAAGCTGCCTCTATACGGTAAAGTGTGCTGTGAAGTAACTGGTATAATTAGTATACCAAAATACCAGTTTTGCTCAGTTTAGGGCTATTACTATTATAATCATTGATACCAACCCCGTGAAACCAGTTTTGCTTAGTTTAGGCTTAGATGTGTTAAAAATATCCAAATTATATTAATGGGAAAATTTAAATATTTTGCGTTAAGTAACAAGGGTAACACCATTAACTTCTGAATAAATTTAGAATAGAAAAGATGAAATTTGGTATTAGTATTATTACCTCACTCATTCGTAGTCTGAATGATGAACCTGAAAAATAATCATTACGTTTTCATCACATTTTTACCGAACGAAATATATATATTTTTTTTTTCAAAAAAAGAGAAATAAAAAACCAGTTGCTGCAACAGACCCTTAGAATAATAAAACTATAAATAACTAACAATGGGCTACTGTACTAAAACATGCTTCTAAACGTAATAAATACGCGTTAATCATTTCAACCCCTCACGTCACGGGGTGATAAAAACTTACCCTCAAAATGATATATGAAATGAATATTAATGTAATTGGACGGGGGGAAATAATTTGGGTTGATTTATGGCAACTTGGTATCCTGCATTTTTATGTAAGTAATATAATTATTATTGCTCCTAATGGCCACTTTTTTCACTGCGCATCAGACAAAAAATATTTGAGCAAGACTTGCATTAAGTCTACTAAAATAAAGAACGTATTTTAAACGAAGTTAAGTCAAATTTCTTTAAGAGTACTATAGATTCTTAATAATCAGGTATATTTAAATTTTTCTTTTGCGTTTTTCGTTCCCGTCAGTTACCCTGAATGCTATAAACAAAGCCATAAAAGACATTACAATTAAAATTAAAAAGGAGATAACAATAATTCATAGTGGTATTTAAAACGAACTCGTGATGACTAGAGTTGGGAGAAACTGTTAAAAATAAAGAACTTAATATTCTACCACTAGTCAATTTTTATAGGGCTTAGCATAAAGCGTGTTTATGAAATGAAATATAATAATAAATGGTTGCCTTCATGTAAGGGCGCTTGTACACGCTAAGAAAAAACGCCGGGTCTACCCAAGAATTCGTGTCGTAACTAGAAAATAACTGTGTACACTGCTCGCAGCGGTGCACGAAAAAAATCTTATCTGCGCAAGACACGACGCGGCGAACGTTGTTGCGTTTTCGTGTGTGGAAAAGACAAAATTCTTGTCTTGCGCAGATAATATTTTTTTCGTGCACCGCTGCGAGCAGTGTACACAGTAATTTTCTTGTTACGACACGAATTCTTGGGTAGGCCCGGCGTTTTTTCTTAGCGTGTACAAGCGCCCTAAGAGTAATGATTGTAATATGCTTTAAAATAAAGTCTGACGCTGTTTTTTTTCTTATGCGTGATTTTTTTCACTAGCATGCCAACTAATGGTACCTATTTACTACTTAATTAATTTACCTTTTCAAAGGTAAATTAATTAAGTAGTAAATTTAGGTAATTTAGTCTATTAGCTAAGTATTATGGTTATGAAGGATTATGAAAAAAGTAAAAGTTATCTGATGCTTTTAGACAATCATAAAATGTTCCTATATTTCTCATTAAAACTCTGTGTATGTTACACCACAACTCTAGTTGTTCATTAAAAGTCGTATTGCCTTCTAACTTCTATTATCACAGCCACATTAAACGTGTGAATTACGTCATTATAATTTCTTATTTACAGACTTTTTGGTAGAAAACTACGCTACGCTAGTTTTATGAGCAGTTATTTGGGTCGCATATACCCACTACTCGTGTTTTATATTAACAGACATAATAAGTAATTTTATTGCTTGAAATTTAGAGGTGTTTTTATATTTTACCACAAGGTTTATGAATGTAATGAATGATTGCTCCCTTCCATAGAAAATTAAAAATATGTTTCAATAAACAGGCTTTTGCATCTATTGTAGATGATATAAATAGCGTCAGGGGCTCATGCCTCTATACCTGTGGTACGCTATAGTACCTGGGACAGGGTTTTGATGGAATAGGCTTGCCCAGCACCTATACCACAGCTTTGTCGGCCTAATCCACAGGAAAAACATGGACAATACGTGCGGAGCTGACTAAGCCACGGGTTTTCTCACTATGTTTTCCTTCACCGTTTGAGAACACTAGCATTGTGTAATTTTTCGACAGAAAAACCTATTGGTACACGACTGGGTTTGAAACCACGACCTTTGGATCGGAAGGCGGGGCCGCTACCACTAGATTACCAGTGCTCTTAATAATAATGTTCTGATAAATCGTGTTGTATTAGTTTTACGACGAAGAAGTTCTATGTTTTTTATGCTTTGATTTTTATGTATAATTTGTTTTAGAAAACGTGGCGGGACGATCTCGACCTTCACCGGAAAGATTGGTGGGAGATCGCCGAAGATCGGGATGAATGGAAGGTTTTGGGGGAGACCTTTGCCCAGCAGTGGGACAAAATAGGTTAATAAAAAAAAAAAAAATATATTGTTTTGATTTTGTAATTTTTTGTGTTTATTATTTTGTAATCTATTTTAATCGTAGTTTTTCGTATTAATTAGTGCAAGTGGTCAAAATGTAGACTGTTCTTATTAATTAAATAAATAATTAATAAATGTTCAGAAGACACAAGTTTTGGTTTTGTAGCAAAATTCTGAAACCATTATCAAAAGTACGCAAACACCGTTCCAGTTCATTGAATCAACGACAATCGACATTCGCACCGCCATTATTGTCACAGCACTCAGCTGTCACACTTGTCAAAACTGTCACCGTCGTCATTGACAATTATTTGTGTGTTTTGTCACGCGCTGGCTACTTGTCGCGTTGCTCAATAATGTCCATCCTAATATTGAGCAACAACGCAAATTAATAATGTTGATTTTGTGTTTGGATTGTGCTTTTGTTTGAATGTCAGTGTATTTTCTAATAATAAACGAAAGGTACAGTCAGTGAAACAATATCAATAATTCAATGCCCACTTAAATAAAACGGCGCAATGCGCCTTTGTTTTTATAACGCTTTTATTTATTAGCTTCACCTGTATGTATGTATGTATGTATGTATGTAACCGACCTCTTTGAGCTCGATTTTGTCCTACTTTGAACGATCAGATTTGATTCAAACTTTGCATACCTGTCAAAGGTCGATGACAATGCAATAATATGCAAAAAAAATAAAAAAAAATGAAAAATAATAAACAAAAAAAAAAAACCTACTTTGAACGATCAGATTTGATTCAAACTTTGCACACCTGTCAAAAGTCGATGACAATGCAATAATATGAAAAAAAAAATATGAAAAAAAAAACTAAAAAATAAAAAATAAATTATAGTTTAAAAAACTAAAAAAAAACGCTTTTATAACTAATTGAACTAAAAAGTTAAAAATAAAACTGTAATAATCAATTGAAAATTTTATATTATTGTACAAAAAGCGTTTTTTTATTAATAAATTTATTACTGAATATTCGTTCGGACGGTGGATGGAAAGAGCTCAGAATCGTTCTTCCTGGAAATGTGTATGGGCTATGTCCAGCAGTGGACTTCATCAGGCTGATGATGATAATTACTGAATAAGTACCTACCAGAATGTATCAGAGGGTCTAAAGGTTATTTTTTGGTATATAAAATTAGTTTTCAACAAAATAAGGTTATAGGTACCTAACCTATGAGTAGTAATGAATGTCAAAAACGATGAGTCTTAATAAGTAGGTAATGTCTTTATTGCGATGAAATAAAAATTCTCAGGCAAGTAATTAAGTCCAAATTATGGTAACCTGATAATAAGCCATGCGTGTGGCAAGTGGGTAATTATAAAGAATATTTGAAATGTCGTAGTCATAAAAAAATATTGGTAAGCTAAAATAGCTTCATGAGGAAATTTATATATTCTCATAGAGACGTTTTACATTTATCGCTCCTTTAAATTAATTTTGGATTGGTGGAGGCAGAGCTTCTGGTCTATCTGCCTAGTCCACATTTGAGTCATCTCATATTCATATTCATTTATTCATTGCTTCATGTGTTTTACAGGTCTTAGGGGGTAGTATATCTATCTCCATAGTTTGGTGTTGGTATAGTTTGGTCATTGCCTTCTCACAGGGTCAGAGTGCCAACTGGTGGCGCTTTTGCCTACAAGTAGGTAAATACTCTAGTAATTCATAATTAAGTAAACAGTTTATGAATTACTAGCGATCAGCGCCCCAGGTTCGCAAGGGTGACACAATTCAAAGGCAGCTACTTAAAATATTTCATCTCCTTTTTTGACCTACTTCAAATAAAAAGGAGGTTCTCAATTTGATTGCTTTTTCTATATCTGTTATTGCATAGCTTCGTCATTTTGTAAACATATTTGAAAAAATATTTTTATCTAAAAGGTAATCATTATCTTCCAGATTAGTACCAGAGAAATTTTATCATGAAAATTCTAAAATTCTATTTCAGAATGAAAATTCATCAAAATCTGTTTTGCAGTTTGGCCATGAAGTCGGTTTCTCAAGCATTTAAACTTCATTTTGTTCTAAATTACATCCGTGCGTAGCGTAGGGGTAATTTATAGTAGTGACCCACACTACTATATAATATATATATTATATAGCTTAACTTACTCAAAAACATTGTAGCTTTTAAACAATGAAATAATTATTGAAATCGGTTCAGTAGTTTGGGAGTTATTCGTAACATACTAAAATACATTATTATCTTTCCTCTTTATAGTATTCGTGTCTATTTTTTTACAGTTCACTTGGCATACGGCATAACCACAAGCCTAATTCCACTTCTTAGCAGCTTTTTAAACTACGTCTACTAAACAGAACCATGTAATTAAGGTGAGGGCAGTAGGCGTCGTAAACTAGCTATTCTGAGACCATATAATTAATAAACGACCCACCAGCTAATAATGTTAGCTTGATGGCGTAAAATTAAGGGTAATTCGTTTTATTAGCTTGTGGTAATGACTACTTGTTTTACAGGTAGTGTTGCCAGCTAGCCAGTTTGTGAGACGACCTTTTGTTTCATAGCGGACGATGCGATTAAAAAACAAAGATAAAATAGATGTAATAATAGATAGAACATCTATTATTAAACACACATCTAGAACATGTTCGTTTTGGTATAGGTATAGAAAAATCCTTCAATAAATAAGAAGTAGAAGCTATTTTTTCTATTAAATGTTAATAAAATTTGTATAATGGGCCATTTTTAGCAAATTATTCGGAAACAAAGCACTCTTGTTAAAAAACATAACTTTGAGTTCTTGATTTAAATAGATAACCTATTCAAATGTCTTTTTTATTGTAAATTGATTTTATTTATACTGTGTTATCGCTTTTATAAATCTTATATTATAAATTGTATATTTCCTAGATTTAAAATTGCAGAATAGACTTAAGTAGGCAAAAACGGTAAATATCTAGCTGATGCATCTAATGTATCTGATATCAATTTGGCATTCAGTCGAAGAAAAGTGTATTAAAGAACTCACTTCACAGAAACAATTCACTTGAGCCTTTTCCCACGGAATTCCAAACGTTTTAACTCGGACTTTCCCTACCATTTCTACTGGCTACCACCATTCTTTATAGGATACATCACCTATACAACCATTAAAAAAGCGCATTACCAAAATACAAGAAAAGATCCCCGAGATTTTTCGGACGAGGTTCCTCTAAGTGAATGCTACCTACTCTTACTAGGATGAAACTTCATCTCTGATTTTCATTGCTTAAAATAAATATTACCTCAATATTTCTGAATAAAATCCAACCAAACTAAACACAGCGTGAACATGTTTTAAATATCTGCGTTCTGTCGGAATAATTTAATGACCCAACGGGTTGAATTCAGTGGCTGTGCATACATTTGATTAAACCATTATTTTGTTTAAAAATATTTTGTTTTCCACTTAATGAAGTGTTAATCTTTTCATTCAAATAATTCTATTCATCTAAATCTTTTTATAAAAGCTTGGATGCTTTTATTGTTTTAGAAAGTTGATAATTTATTAGTTTTGCTCCATTTTAGATACCTATTTCACATTATAAAATTTTACTAATGCAAATGTCACGATATACGTTTTTTTTATGATGATACATTGGTGGATAGTTTAATTATAATTCTAGTTTATTAAAACAATTTCACTTTTAGAATAAAAAATATGGCAACAACCTCTTCCGAAGAAGCCAAAAATAAGAGTTGTGAAGGCGTAAATCAGAATAGAATTTTAAATATTATCATTGCAAATTTTTGAAATAATTCATTTTTAGAAGGCCAATTATCACTATTTAGGTATTACAATGAACTTTCCAATGATATAGCAAATTAAACATCACATAAGCTCAAACACAAACTAATAAATAAAGCCCACATTTTTACGTCATCTAGCTGTCCACAACATTAGGCGACAGCCATGACACCTTGACATTGTGACAGTGACAGCGGGTTATATCACCATGTCACGACTCACGAGACAAAGCATATTGCACGTCAGTGGGACAATATCGGGTGGTGACAGCTGGGAGTGGACATTGGGGAGGTTTTAATTATGTATTCTATGATACTTTATTATATATTGGAAAAAAATACCGATCGGCTTGGGAAACATTTTTCAAGTTGATAGAGTTAAATTTCGAAAATTATTTTGGCATTTAAACTTGTAAAATATGTACTAGAAAACATACTCGTTGGTACCTACGTAAATTGCAAGCCAGCGTCTAGTTGAAATTAGATTTTTCAACCTTTGTAACCATATTATTTTATTTATCTAAACTCATCGATTTTATGATATTTTTTTGTTAATTAAGTTATAGTTCAATACAGTCAATGTTTTAAATAACATGCTACATACTGCTATCGGGGAAAAAAGAACTGAAATCGGGATATAAACATACAAAACAAGAAAATCGTTCATCAAGATTTGATATTACAAGACTGTGTGTGATCTTTTAGAAATAAATCTACTCTAGAAGCTACATAAAGTCGATAAAGCAGTTCTTGTTTCCGGCCAACTTTATTCCACTCCATCCGGTTGCGTTCCTTTCCATGAAATCATTCATAATTTAAAAACACTGGAAATGATTGTTTTATATCCGAATTTATTGAGTCTAATAAAACGTATTCGTTGAGTTGTTTATTAACTGTCGGATGTTGAATTTAGAAATCGTTTATAAGATTAGCATTGCTAAATTAGCCTACTTATTACGAAACTCGCGATAGGTTTGTGACAAGCGTTAAGTCGTTTTGCGGTTGCGATCAGAGAAACGCTGTCAAATATGACAGTAATGCTTGATAGCGTTTATTTGATCGCCATCGCCATTACCTAGATGTGCGCAGGCCTTTAATCACTAGTTTTAAACGTCAGTTCTTACTAAACAAATATTTGGGTGGATAGAAAACGACTCAAATAAATGTTTTTTGATCTTTATATTGAGGAGTTGTATAAATCATAAATCATTTTATTCATACAAAAAAAATATACACGTCAGGACACAAAAATTAAATTCATATGTAAGTAAGTACGTACAGAGTAGGTACAAATCACACATTCAAATTAAATTCATACATTAAAAAATAATAATACAATTTAATTGTAGAGGTATATCTAGCAATATCTCTGATGTCTACAGGCTACTCAAGATAAAAATAATGATGCATCCTAAATTAGAATTATCATGAAACTCTAAATCCAAAATTAAGAAGATTCTACAGCGTATTGCAACGTTTTTTCAGCAATTCCGTCATGCCTAGTGTTACAATACAGTTGCGTTTTAGCAAATAAATAAAGCTGTTAGGTTCGCACAAAATTTGCAATGTGTGACGTCAAACCAACAGACAAACTCAATATTTCTTCAAAGAACAAGTCATGAATTATCACGCAAGCTTTATAACAAGGGGATGTAATCGTATTACACTTGACAGTTATCCCTGGTGCTACTGGTGCAGTGGTAACAACCCCACCTTCTGTTATAGGTTTGAATTTAGTCGTGCATGAATATAATTTTCAATTTCAATTTAAAGATTTAAAAAAATTGGTAAGGAACCGTCAGTATATCTTAATGACAGCGATGAGCTTGCCACATGTCACGTTTGAGAAAACGTATATAGAGGTACGAAAAGACGAAAAGTCCCTACTTTTCGCCCACTCACCAGATGGACATTGTTAAGATCGCAGGAAGTTGGTGGATGGAAAGGGCTCAGAATCGTTCTTCCTGGAAATGTGTAGGGGAGGCTTATGTCCAGCAGTGGACTTCTTCAGGCTGATGATGATGATGATGATGACGATGATACAGCAGTATGTGTACATCTTTTAACAATGTAACGTGTGTAACAAAATATCTGTGATGTCTTGGGGATCAAAGCCGTGAGCCTATTTTTATTTTCCTCTTAAGGGAATACTCCCCTTGCTACAAGAGACTATGGACTGGCAACTGATGGTTGTAGATAATTGAATCCTGGCACATTATAACAAATCTTCTAGTGTTTTTATTCTGTTATTTAGTGTTTTAAATTGTTACGTTGTATTGTCCCAACCTTTTGATTCTACTCTCAAATATGGATCCTTCTTTCTGGCAATAAATGAATTGAATTGAATTTATCTATAATTATAATGGAAACATTAAGGCTTTTATTTGTGTCAAAATATATAATTGCTGTGTCATCAGTAAAACAATGTTTTTAGTCTATACTTTCTACATGTTCGTGTTTAATCTGGTATTTCATTGAGCTCTATTAGGATTAAACTTGACAAAATAAGACTATAATAGATAGCAGTATTTTTATTGATTTTATAGTGTTTGTTACACCTAAGGAAATCACAAAGATTTTTATCCTAGCGGGATTTGAACCCATGACCTTCCCTTTGGTACGGGGGTTGGTGGGGTCGCGTTAGTACCGAACAGTCTCTATGAGTTATTCGTCAAGTGTGATTATGATCCGATGGCGCAGCGGTCAGTGCAACCCCGTTCCAAGGGGAAGGTTGTGGGTTTAAATCCCGCTCGGCTCTTAACTTTTGGGTCATTATAAAAATCTTTGAGATAGTAGTTTTCTCTAATTGATAGGCCGCAGCTAAGCTACATCTTACATTTTAATTTGGTTGATCAATAACCATTATATTCAATTTTCCAACCTCAGTGTCAGTGCCAGCCATAATGCTTCATCCACTAACACCTCCATTATTTGTATAATCTTCACCTTGACATAGACGTTTTTGATAAACGACTTCGGGGTCGTTCATTGTTCCTTTGAAATACCGGCAATCATTTATCAAGCTTACTGTTCCGATCTGAAAATTAACGCCATGGCTTAAAGCAGGAACTTTTGCGACCTTTGGCTTAGGGGGAAAAAGCAAGATTGTGGCGTTTTTGTGACAGGATTTCTAAGGGAGAGAGAAAAAGCAGTCAACCTTAGACGTAAGCCGTTTGACGCTGGTGGTCTTTAGTCTTGATAAAATAATGGTAAAAAAAAACTTTTGCTTTAATAGGGGAATCACCGAAAGAAGAATTCATAGCTATAAATCTACGAGTAAAGTAATTTTCATGAAGTCTTGTGCAAATTTTATTAACCGAACATACAATTTCAAAAGCAATTGCAGACACGATGCAATTCAGCAAAAAACTCCAAGTTTCTGTATTTTTCGCTTCAGATTTAATTCTTGCCACACTAAAGTACGAGCGGCGGCGAACGAAATTTACGCGAACACTGATTTTGACGTATCGCTTTATAGGGCGCGTGAAAAATGATTTCCGCCAGAGCCCACAAAGATATCGTGCTTCTGACAGGAATCAACTCTTTTAACGATTGTTTTTGACTCTCATTTTAATAAAATACGTCGTAGCTTTTGACTGACTTTGCATCTTTATTGTCAGCACTATGGGAAACTTAAGATTTATTTTAGTAAAGGTCAGTCCGTTTTTTTAAATATCATGTACATTATATTAAAATAAACTATCTGCGCATTAAAAACTATCTAATTTATAATTTATTGATACGTTTAAGGGCATAGCTACATCCTCAACATGACAGTCATTGTGAATCAACTAAAAGTTAGATGGAATTAAATTTGACACACTAATCCCACATCCATCAACCTTTATCTTACCGAAAATCAAACAATAGCTAGCGACCATCATCATAATCAACCCGCAATGACACAGCCGAACTCACCCTAAGCTATTTACATTACTTCCCGAAATTAACAAAACAATATTAATCATACTCCCAGTCAAAGCATCCGAAAGCTGAGCACACGATAATGATATATGTGTTATTTGATGATAAACAATCGGGGTCATTTATTATCTGTCCGTTATTTGACAGGCGGTAAGCAGATGTCATTTGTCATTTTCCTGGATCCGTAGGTCCCTTCGTTACGCCTTCGACTTAGCTACTAACAGATGTATCTCATCCCATTTCAGATTTCTAACCCTAACACGACGGACGAGAGTTGAATTTCGATCGGGGAGAATTCAATCTTGATTGTTTTCAGCATGAACGATTATGATAGATGAAAGAGTTAGCGCACCCACAAAGCCGCCAAGATACTATCTATACTTGAACTTTACAGCGATGACAATAAGGTCGATGTTTGTATTGATGTTGGGAGTACAGACGAGGCGAAACGTGTTATTGAAGACGAAACAGTAATGGATGGGGATGGAGAATGCGTGAACGCCGTCTGAGATGTATTGTTATCGGCTTGTTTATCTCTATACGAAGATCGTTTCTGTAAATAATTACCTTTTAAAAAGAATACCCTCTTGGCTACTGGTAATATATTCGTTGTATCTGACAACTTACAAAGCACCATTAAAATAAATAAAAATATTTTATAGCTTTGGGAACCTGATAGTATAGTTGTTTATTGTGATGGGGAGATTTTGTAAAAACATTGACTCTCTGAAATACGAACCAAGGCTATAAGAAGGAAAGAGAACATGATATGGTATACTCGTAGCCATGTATTGAAAATGTGCATAACTGTGGCTCAACATTAAGCTTAAACGCTAAAACCTTGCACACACCTAAGTGATCTGCGATGGCGATCAGTGAAACGATGCAACAAACGAGCAGATAGTGAGGCTGTGTGTCAGCAATATTTTATAGCGTTTCACTCATCGCCATCGCTATTGCCTTGATATGCGCAGACCTTAAAATTGTATTTGTAAAAGCTCCTGCTTGCCGGTCTTTATCCCTAGGTCCTTAGTTTAATATCTCGTGAGAATCTATAGCATGAACAACTGTGTAACGTTATTTTCGGAATACATTTGTTTAACATTAATGAGTAAGATTCACGATACCGTTAAAAGTATTGGTCATACAAACAATCCAAGCAGAATCTTTATGACTTCCAAGAAAAGTCGGGAACAACTGGTCATTAGTATCTGAATCATTTGGGACCGTTTAATTTGTTGTTGAGAACATTTTGTCGGTTTTATGGCCTCGTCCCACGCTTCTGGACAATTAGCTCGGGAAAAAGATGGCGTAAAAAGTTTTGACATGATGGCAGTTGGAAGATACAGTGGGTAATAAAGTTTCCTTTTTGAAATAATGTGATAAAGTTGTTGTTGGCTCCGATGAAACCGCCCATGAAACTAATGAATAAATTAACGAAGTTCAAAATTTAAAGGCTTTAATTTGTATTGTGTTGTGTTGTGCATGGAATAACAAGATAAAAGAAAATATTTGATGTATTTATTTATGACAATCAAAAAATCTTTGGTCAAAAGGTTGGAGTTATCGATGAAAGTCATAGATAGATAGATATAATAAATATCTCTTTATTGTTCACCACACAAAGATACAGGACATAAAAGTAAGCCATTAGGTAAACAATAGGCGACCTTATCAGTGAAAGCGATCTCTTCCAGGCAAACTTGACCATGATGAAGTCATGTAACCAGGATAAGTATAAATGGATGAACGGTGTGGAAGATGACATGGATAAGAAAGGAGTGAGTACAGAGATTTAGGCTGACAAAGTAGAATGGAACAAGTTGTGCCAACCCGACAGAAAGTTAGATAAATGTAGAAAAAAAAGAAGAAAAAAACATATTTTGCATAGAACCAAACACCAGCATGACAAAGTGAAGTAGCAGCAAACAGCAAACAGTAAAAGTTTCACAAAATAGCAAAGCTAAAATGTAGTATGCAAAATGCGTGTGCTAGGAAGTTGGCCATAAAGGTGAATGTTGTGTCCCACGGATGTCACGACAGAACGGATGTCACTACTAAATCAAAATGTTTAATTTCCACACCGAAACCACATGCATTGTATGCGACCCTTTGAAAGGATGTTCTTTTGCATGTTGCAGATATACTATACCGATTCATACGTCTGCTTGTTTGTAACATTTCTATTACGAAACCCACTGCGACATATATTGCCCACATATATGCCTGTTTTTGAAAACGGGCACAAGCTTAACTTATATCTACAAATGTATCGAACCAGTGTAAAATATTCATCAACTTTTTAAAACTGTACCATCCGCATCAGTTTTGCCTTACTGGTTTCTTGTTACTGGGTTGTTTTGCATTTTGCCGTGTTCCAAACTTTGTTCGGAACATTTAGGTACATTTTGTTTCGCGCGAGCATTTGATTTTAGCGCAAGATTAAATAAACGTGAGCATTAAACGCTTGAGTAGGTATAATTTATAACGCTTCAACTGCTACTTGATATACTGTAGCCATATTTTTTGTACAGTTTATTATTATGTTGGTGGCTTTTGTATTGAATTCAACGGCGTAGAATTAAACCTATCCTTTATTGTGCAATATCATTATGTCTATTTGTAATTAATCTCGATCTTGACTATGGTAGTGGACATTCATTTTGTTAGAAGTAGCAAAGTATTTTAATATATGTACTAGTATCAAAATACTTCGCTACTTTTATCATGTGTAACTAGTTTTATGAGTTAGCTAATAATAATAATAATACTTCCTCTATGGTAGCTAGTAGATTTTGTACTATACGGACCTATGGTCGTATCTTTGTACTGTATAAACATGATGGTGGTCGCATGTTACTTTATTTTCTTATTAAACTAATAAATTACGTCCTAAACCTTGGTTATTATTCACAATCCAATACCTTTTACTAGTATTTTAACTTGTTCTGCCACCATCATCTAGTATTTAGGATTTTTAATATAAAAAAAATAAGGTGGACATGATCTTTGATTTCTAGGACAAGTTATCTGTAACTTTCTCCTTAAACATCGTCATGATGATGTAATTATAATGCTCCTGGTAATAGTAAAACTCAAAACTTCTTCTTCTTCTTATAGTGTCACTGGTTCTTTCTAACCAAGTGCGGTGAAAGGATTTTAAGTTTTTTTTTAAAACTTCTTACAAAGCACTATCAAAGGTAAAAAATAAATATAATTTTATAGCAATATAATAAAATGTTCCAGACTTCCCAATTTAGCAGAACTTTTTTGCAATTCTTTTTACAAAAGTATTCATTCTTTCCCTTCGCAAAATCCATTGAATCCTAATTCCCTTGTCGGTGCGTGCGTTTATTATTCAATAGCTCCGTAGTCTCCGTACTCTTGCCTCTGTCAAACACAGTGCTGGCTTCATCAGTCTTCCGTGAGGTAATCTTTTAATGTAAACTTGTATTGATTTTTGAAGATAGATTTTGTTTGTTGTGAAGTGTTCAGGTCAGGCTAAGTGCATTTGATGTCACTTTGATAACAAAAAGGCAAATCTAGGCGCTGGCGATGTCGGTCAGTGAAACGCTGCCAAATCTTGCTGTCATATTTGACAGCGTTTCACTGATCGCCATCGGAGATCGCTTAGATATGCGGCAAGGCTTTACGGAAATAGAGTGTACTGGAATTTCTAGTCCTAATGTTATCATAACTGTGTTTCTTATTATTATCAATACTCAATACTTACGTAATTAAGTAGTAGTTGAGAATTGGATTTACAGTCTGAAGTTAAAACATAAACTGAGAAGCAAACAAAATACCTACCTTAAAAGAAATACCATATAATTACTCACAGAGGTAATTGAGATTGATGTCTAAATAGTAATCAATAGATTAAAACACGTTTTATGAATTCATAAAAATCACTCTAATTATAAAATTGTAAAAGCTGCTTATAAACCTATTGATTTGCTTCAAAAAATCCAAATACTACACACAAATATATACGTTTAAAGTAAACAAAATTTAAGGCGATACTCGCAAACAGCATTTGGGAATTGGTAGTTTCAGGGGCAATATTTCGTGAGCACTTGACAGATTCGATCCATCCCGCGCCGGTATAAAAACGTCAGTAACGCTGACGGCACGCTGACTATGATCAAGTGCTGCCCTCTTTATATTTAGGGTTAGCAGGCTAGTTTTCTATTTAATACTAGCGGCCTGTCCGGTTTCGCACGGATAGACATTTAATTTTTAAACACATAAACATTAATACTCAGGTTGAATGTAGCTTTCCAATGATGGTGAAAGAATTTTTGAAATCGAAACAGTAGTTATTCATTACAAACATACACACAAAAATACAAATCTATCCTCTAAATAATACTAGTATAGAAGTATAGATAAAAGGGCGAAAAACTATATTCATATTTTTTTTATTTCTTTGACGATACCTGTTAGAGACAGACATAAGCAACCTACTACTTAGACAATTTGAAACAATACAACAGCTTACAAAAACTTTAAATTGACGCGCACTATGTTATGAACTCATTAAAAACAAATATGAGCAGAACGATCTAGGTATGTACAATAATAATGATTGCTCACGTCACGTCAGTGATCAATCAAACTTTTTGCCTTTCAATTATTGCTTTTAACAGGAAAAATCCGTTGCAAAAAACGTGTTCTGTGATAATTATCCGTTTTCATCGGTTATTATCACGGACGGGAATACATTGTGGTTTTTCAACCAATGTTTAATTAAAAGTTGCTACCGTCATATAGCGGAACGGCATAAAACAACCACCAATCAACAATCCTTAACACAGCTACGCAACACCATCGGATAAGCAAAGCTTATATTAGAGGAATAGGATATTAAACTGCTAGATACTTTTTTGTTGTAAATACTTAAAACATAGCTTTAATTTATAACACACCTGTATAAAATGCAGTAGGCAGAACTTATCTGTGAGATCAGTTGTAGAGAAACTTAGGGTTCCTTGTGTAAAGTGCACTGGTGGCCAAGTTTTATAGTAGCCTAGTCTATCTATCTATCTATCTGTCTATTTATCCATGGTTGCGCAGTAGCCATGGATTTTTATGTTCGGAAAATTTTTATACACAATGGTAGTGTTCTCAAATGGTGAAGGGAAACATCGTGAGCAAACCCATGGCTTAGTCAGCTCTACACGTAGGTATTGATGTCTTTCCTGCGGATAAAGCCAACTAAGCTGTCAGGATGGTTTAGTTACTGGGTAAGCCTATTCCATCTAAAATCCTGTCACAAGAACTAAAACATCCCGCAAGTAGGGCTTGTGTAATCACCAGTTTTCGCTAACGCTATATAAATCATCTACAATAAATGCAAAGTCATGTTTACCTGTGTTATTAACACAGCTTGACAACTTTGACGTTCATTTTTTTCCAGAAGGTCACCATCATCATCATCAGCCTGAAGAAGTCTACTGATGGACATAGGCCTCCTCTTCACATTTCCAGAAAGAACGATTCTGAGCTCTTTCTATCCACCGACTTCCTGCAATCTTAACAATGTCATCAGTCCATCTGGTGGGTGGGCGCCCTACTTTTCATCTTCCGATTTGTGGTCACCATTCAAGAATCTTTATTCCCCAAGGGTTGTCAGTTCTTTGAACTATATGACCTGCCCATTGCCACTTCAACTTACTAATTCTAAAAGCAATGTCGGTGACCCTGGTTCTTCTACGGATATCCTCATTTCTAATTCTAACACGTAGTGAAACTCCCAGCATAGCTCTCTCCATAGCTCGTTGCGCGACTTTGAGCTTGTGTACGAGGCCAATAGTTAGCGACCACGTCTCAGTTCCGTAAGTCATCACTAGCAACACGCACTTATTAGAGACTTTTGTCTTGAGCCTTTGCGGTAACTGCGTCAAGATGTGGCGCAATTTCCCGAACGCTGCCCATCCGAGTTGGATTCGTCCAGAACATCCAGAAGAAAGAAGTGCAGAAGTTTCCAGAAGTTATTAAGAAAGGAAGAAAAATTGTTTATTCAAATCACCACCATACAAAAAAAAATATCTTAGTTTCTTTATCAGACTTCATATTATAGCGATGACCGTTTTATGAGAATCCTTTGTTCATTGTGAGTTGATTCTGTCATGGCGATGCTAAGTGGCGGAACATAGAGATAATGTTTGTTGCTCACGATATGCAATCGGAAACTCACGTGAAAACAGACATTGAATTAAAGTACTTATAAAATTCAATCTTAGATTAGTAATTGTAACACACATGCGTGATGAGAGGGTAAAAAAGTCAGTAGTAAAAGGAAAAATATAATTGCATTTTAGATTATGGAATAAGTTTTTTCCAGGGCACAACACTGAAGTAGCTACTTTTGTAAAAAAATACACTTTTTCTTCTCATCGTGAAACTTGTTCTTTCGAACCAAGTGTGGTGAAAGAATTTTAAGTGCGCCTCAAAGAGGCTCCTTTCGTAATGCACGACACATGACACATATTTTCGAACTTTATATTGACATTAATTGTTGCTTGAACGAACTGGCAAAAATCAAAAATCTCAAATTACCATAAATCAAAGTCAAAGTCATAATAATGTTATTTATGTTTGTATCACAAGGATCACATTTATAAACCAATTGTTCATTTTCTAGAATAGACTATAGTTTTCAAAATTTAAACAAGTTAATACGAACCCCACAATAAACAGTGTAAACGAGCGATTAATTAACACTGTCGCCAGTACCAGACCGACAGCACAAAAACGAAACATTATTTATGCGCGCGGTAGCCCTAGCTGACACGGCCACAGAGTAAATACTGTTCAGAAGACATGTATTACTACGCGTTGGTTGGTTTTATGCAGTTACCGATAGGTTTTTCTTGCAATTGACTTCTTCAATTGAAATAATACTGCAATAGTGCTTCTGACAGAAAAGAAACAAGATACTGAAAATTTTCATGTGAGTTTTAGCTTGGTGATAGAAGAAATAATGGTGAAAATGTTTTGATTTTACTTTTCGTTCTCATCATCATCATCATCATCTCATCCTGTTTGCATCCACTGCTGAGGATTGGCCTCTTCTTTGTTGCGCCAATCTTTCTCGTCTCTCGCGAGTCTCATCCACTCATTCCCAGCATTAGCAACACAGTCGTTCGACCAACAGGCGGGTGGTCTGCCTTTTGGTCTTTGAGCATCCCTTGGCCAGCTTTTTGTTCTAGGATAATAATGTATGCAGAAGCTACGAATAACATGGTGGCACAATCACTCAGGCTCAAATTAAATATTTATTTTGAACATGACACAAATAGGAATACACCTCTTGCATCGCCTGGTGCAGCGAGTAGAATGTTCTTAACATTAGATTGTCTGTGACCCGCGGTGTGACAGCCCTACCCGGCGGCAGGTTGAAAGAGTCACGGCGAGTGATTGATGACGACGTTCCGCCCACGCCTAACAACTGCCTAGAACTGACAAACTATTGCATTGTAATATCAGACGTGAGATAAATTTATAGCGATAGGGTGAATGATGAAGGCACTCATAGTAATAGTAATGAATTTGCAGTTGTTACAATGCAGACTAAACTAAATCATAATCATAAAAAATCTAATGAAATAAATAATAAGCAACTGTGCATTTTAGTGAGCTGCGGGCTTCATACCGATGATTATTATAATATTAGTAGTGATAATTGATAAAAAAAACAACCTATTCTATTAGTTTGAAGATCTGTAGATACTCCCTAATAGAAAACAGAGCCATGACGCGCATGTTTTCTGTCAAATCATGCCATAATGAAAAATATGAATTTGTTAAGCATCCCGTGGCATTAATCTTCACAACCACATTTCTTTTTATAAACACAAAACTCGATAGAGTGATAAATTATGAATGAAACAACATTTCCAATTCATGTTTGGGAGCACACAAAAAGCAGTTGTGACTGCAACAATAGGCCTATAAATATGGGTTTCTGTAATCTTTTGTGCTATAAGTCCGTTCCGCTCCATTCGCTTACGTCGCTCGTTCCATTTTTATGTTCATTGTTATCGGGAATTATATTAATTGCTCGTTCTATTGAACTCTTGCTTGGTTTTACAAGCTTTGCTTTCTGTGGTGATTTATCAAGAGTTTAAATTTATACTTGTTTAAATATATTGCCCTTAATAAAGATCACAAGCATTAACTATCACCTTGTCCTATTTATGCTTGGTTTTCATGTCACTACTATTATTAAAAAAATTACAAGCATATTTTTATGTGGGAGTTGAAGTCATCTTGGTTTTTTTTAGATCCAAATATTAACAGTACAAGCCTCGATCAGTAATTGGGTAACACGTTTAAAAATGCTTACTTCAAAAGTCCGAATGAGTGATCCAGAATTGATGACATCAAAGATTCAACCTGTTTTTATAGCCTCAAACTCACGGCTATAAGATCAAGTGGGGCTGCTACTACAGACCACCCTGTGTGTCTTAGTGACTCTGACAATCTAAAAACATTAAAATTAAAACAAAAATGTTGGCATTTCAATCAACACGACATTACTTTGACGACTTTTGTTTGTTTTACCCCATGCCAGCACAGCCCTGAGTGAAATTTTACCCAGAGTAATAGTTTATGCATTTGAAGTGCATTCGAGCGTGCCGCCGTCAGCGATAGTCTAGTCCACGTCGTATCTCTAAATGCATCTGACACAGTTAATCCATATAAAGTTATTATTGCCTCGCCTTTCAACTGAGTTAATTGGCCGCTACCAGCCAGTGTAAACTCGTGTGCCGGTGATAAACTAACTGAATAATTTGTGGTTTTTAATAAGTTCGCGTTCTGCTCATAAATGCAAATCGTAGGTTTTACCTGACTGTTGCTTAAGCTATATTTCTACATAATTGCATAACAAAAGCGCTTTGTGGAAACGCTTGTAAGTTAAGTATGAGCTTGGTTTTCAATCCAAGTCTAAGAATACCAGTGTTTTAATACTTATTAATCTCTTCAACCTCTGAAGCTGTTCATCAGTATCGCGTCTGTCCCGAATTAGCCAGCGAGCCAAAGCCCATAGATTAAGTCCGATCTCGCAGAGACCGTTGCCAACGTCTCAATAAGCCGTTCTACATTTTTACGGCCCCTATATCCGTTTCGCTGCGTAAATACACTTAATGACCGACATTTCGTGAACGCTTTTATTGTGAAGTTTTTATTATCGAGAAAATCATTTGTTTAGTCTACGTATGGTTATTGCGAGGCAATTCAGTGCTTTTCGGGGTTTATTAGGGGTACTTTATCACCCCTTTTATATGGCTTCTTGAATGCAAAAACACCGTGCGAGCTTTGAGCTGAATACCGACCGGATAGTGATAATTAAAATTTGATTTAATCTGCGAATATGATTACATGCTTTGTTCCGTTATTACGTTGCAATCTAGAGGTTTTTTAACTGGATAAAAATTGTGGCTTTATCTTGAGTGTCGATCTTTTATTACAGAGTTAATGGCCATAGATTAGACTTTTTATGTGCTATGTAAATACAACTCCGAAATAACAACCAGATGTGAGTGATGCCAGACGGACTGTATAATTTGGCTCAGAGACTAACTACCTTATTGTGAAGTTAAATCGTAGATATCAAAACTAGAAGGATTATAAAAACTATCGCAGCGGTGTACAAAAAGTTTAATAAGTAAGATTTACTGAGAAAGATTTACTGAAGATAATATTCAAAATGAATAGTGATATAGTTTCCAGGACTCATCACCATTTTGCTCACATAATAATTTAAGTACGCGCCGAGAAAGAAAACTGCTTGCATACATTTTTTATCCTTGCCCATAAAACAGTGTCAGACGACTATAATAATTTCGAAACAGTCTATTAAGTGAATCTTTATGATAATATCGGAACAGAAGTCGCGGTCGCGAACGAACGCCTGTTATTTTGATGCATTATCATATTTAAACAATTCAGATGATAATAGACACGTCGGGCGAAACCCTTTGGTAATATAAATGGTTTTATTATTATTTATTTATGAGTTTCCTTCCTCTGGGCCAGGGGCTCTGTAGCATACTTCATCGAGCGAAAAAATGCTTCGAAGTCGTGAGTTTATACCGTGGATCCGGTTCGAGTACCTGAAACGACTGCGCTATAAGCTTGTTGCGGCAATAATAAAGATTTATGCGACATTCGGCGGTAGCGTGTTTTGTTCTCTGTTACAGCCGATTCGCTTTCTGCGAGATCAATAGCGCTCTTTATTGTACGCGCTGAGTTATCGTCATCTCTTGCTGCTTTAACCTCGACCATAAATTCTTGCTCTGCTGCCTTCAATTTCTTATTATCACCTTTTACATCTTCACTCTCGCATTTACGATTCTCGTTTTGTTTAACTTTATTAGCGTCGTTAGCTACATCGATTTTATGAATGTCTGCACTTAACTGTACATTTTTTGTTCCTGTATCAACATTGTGATTGTCGTCTGCTAGTCCGTTCTCATCGAGACGTCGAGAATATCATTGTGTGTAATTTTTTCTTGTAATCTCATTATTACGTCGAGAGCTTGCGGCATGGTGATTAACTACTTGATTTATGGCATGTGCAATTTGCATCACGAGCGATGCTTCAGCTTTTTGCTTCCAACCGATGATTATCGTCCGTATCGTGTCGGTCTTAATGATAGTTATTTCATGACTCGCCGAGCTTACTATCGGAGACGTTTCATTAAACTTTTTTACATACATTACTTCGACGAATGTGTCTGATTATGTTAATGTCCGCCGTACATGGTCCTCGTTTGCCGAGCCATCTTTGTCTACTACCGTTAATGGATTGTTAACCATCTCTTGTGGAATTTTATGTTCGTCTTTAGTTTTATTTTACGAGGGGTCGTGTAAATCGTATCCGTTATTAAGGAACATAACTTTGAATCCATTAATTTGAGTGCTGGTAATGAAGTTGGATAATTTCATAAAGTTACGTTTCATATTGTGACAACGTGCTATAACAACACATGTTTATGTCAGCAGTGTGCGTGAATGCGCCAGTGTGTCGGTTTGTGCGGATAGATAATATCGTACATAAAACTAAACGGCGCGCCGCGAAATTTATGAATCGGCCGGAGAGCTGCCTTCCACACAAAAGTTGTTTATTACCGCCTCGCGTAGGGCTGCTAATATATTATTATTTTATTGCTTCTCTTAACAACGAACATCATAATTTTCTTTCTTTATATTATTTAGAGCGAGAACGTTAATAGCGCAATGAATCACATCACAATGGTCGCCTGTAGCGAGTATGGATAATATAATCTCCATTATTTGTATAATTTATCGACTTATTGAAATGCAATGTGTTCTATGAATAAAGAAGCTGAGTCTTGAAGTTTCCTAGCATTATAAATAAATAATCATGAGCGTATTATGCTAATCAATTATTTATCTTTTTACAGTCAAACATGTTCGTGATGTTTATAAAAAATATGCTAAGCGTGACTTGACTTTTAACCATGTTAATATTAATTATTGTTTTTGTCTCGGGGATCAATCAAATGTAACAATATTAATCATGTTTATCGTGCTTCAAGTTTTTAATCGATCTTCGTTTCGATCACTACCGTAAGATAAATGATCTCTTTTCAATTTAAAAGGTTTTAGAATAATAGCTTAGAAGTTTTATTTGTGAATACTATAACTACAGAGTAATTTGGTTCTATAATCTCGAGCTTGTTCTCTTAATACAATAGCAAAAGTGTAATAAATTACATATAATAAATTATACAGTTTATTATTTATGTATAATTATTGAGCTCAGCATGTAATAGATGTGACCTCAATACTAACAAAGTTGAGTACCTATTAAAATGGAATTATTCATACATTTTTGTTTACAGATTAAAAACAATGATTACTATGCATAATTTAGTTGATATTTTCATAAATTTTGCTATTATGGATTCACCTCAATTATACTATTAGTTCTGAGACATTTATTTGTATTTTATGTAATTTGATACTTCAACATTCGTTTTTTGTTATCGTTTTAGGTATAACGAGTAATTTAAACTCAAAAATTATACAAAAACGCAAAATTTTAAAAACATAGATTCTAAATCGATGCATTACGGTCACTAACTGCCAAAAATTTACAAAGTTATCTGATTTCAAATATCTATGTTAATCGTTTAATATTTAAATGCTAATTTTTAAAAAATTACTTAATAAATAATTATTATTATGGTTTTAAATGGATTACTTAGTGAAATTATAGAACTGTGTTGAAAGATTTATAATCGCCTGACGTTGATTAATGTAGCGTTTGGCTAATGACTCTTTGCATGTTGCGGTTTAAGGAATTAACCTGGATATTTCAACATTTTGTAGCTAATTGTTTCTATAATAATATCATGCATAGTCAATTGAATTATATTTCTCCTTCCTGCCCTTATCCCAATATTTTATTAGTACATTGTTACCTGAGTGTTGAAAGTCACGTTTTTTGAGTCCCGAGACGGGTTTGGCGCCAGAGCGTTAGCGAGGGCGCCAATGGAGCTTGAGGGACTCAAAAGACTTTCACCCGAGGTAAACACTGTGCTTTTCATTACGAATACAAGGAAAGTAAAAATAAAAACATGAAAGAGAAATTAGTGAAAATGAAGATTGAATTGCCGCCTTCCCGGTTTTTTTTTTCTTTTTCTCTGGCGGGCCTTCGGCTTCGGCTCGCCAGCATTATTCAGCCATTATTTTCATTTTCATAATTTAAATCTATGTTATTTTAAATAAATAGTTGAAGCAATACACTAATCAAGTAATTTAGAACATTTATTTATTTAATACGTTCTTTATGTTATTTAAATTTAAATATTACATTGCGCTCTAATTAGACTTTTTAAACTTCTTACCGTTGGTTGTAATGGGTTTCCAACCTACTTGCTGAATAAAAAGTTGGAATTTGGTTGAACAACCTCCTTGCAGTTAGAAAGACTTTAGAAAGTTGGAACATGGTTGAATAAAATAGAACTTGTTTTTTTTTATAATTTGACAGCTGTCAGTAGAAAGCGATTCTCCCTAGGGCTGAAAGTTTTACTTTCAATTAGGCCCCTCAGGCAACTTCAGACCTATTTTCAGAGTATGAGTAATGAAAAATATCTTTTTTAGATTTTGATTTATTTATTGCCTATTGATTTATATAAACAGTGTAAGTCTTATAATAGCTATAAGGCAAATACATGTTATAAGTCTTTGCAATCGTTTTACGTTGGAACAGTATAAAAATGTTGACCACCAATTTGTAGGCATATGAGGTAATTTCATACTATTTTATACCGAAAGCTTTTGGACTTGATACGATTAAAGTTGTATTTTTGAATTTAAATAAAACGCCTGCCAAATATGATTTTGACAAGGCATCTTTTCACAAGTATAATTTCAGAAAAAGTTATGTAAACCAGATACATTAGTTCCATCAGTATTCAGCCCACGCAACTGTCAAGTGTAATTGAATTTAACCGTTCATTCATATTTTATTTTAAACGTACCGAACAACCCTACCGCCGCTGGCGGGGCATTAATACTGCTTGAAATATGGCCCACTAAAGACTATATAACGTAAAATTTACAATTCATAAAACAGAATGATATATGCGGTGGTGGATTGCCGCGCTGCAGACGTTTACGACAGCGATGCCGAAGGAGTTCTGCTAGTATTGACAGTCAAATTGGATAGTTTTCGCCCGCGGGTCTCTTGAATTATGAAGCTAGTCGTGATTGCTAAGGTCTATTGCTATATGACTTCTTGTAACCTGCATATTTTTGTATTAGACTATTGATTTAACATAGCTAATATTAAACTATCTACTAATTTTTGATCGGCTTCTTAGCACAGTTGGTAGTAGCTCTGCCTTCTGCGCCGTAAGTCATGGAGCGATCCCCACTGAGTACAAAATATTTGTACGGTTAACGCAGATGTTTATTCTCTGTCTGGGTGATGTGTTGTATTCTAAGCATGTATTTCCAAAAAAAATATTTAATTATTAATATCAGCTATTTGATTCCCATGGCACAAGTTCTGCTTAATTTAGGGCTAGATACATCAATATCATATAATCCTTATGACACTCGTAAGGATTGTATTTTCAGAGACGCTGGGTTGGCTGGCAGGATAAAAATGCTCATCAGCACACTTCAGGGGTCTGCAGGTCTACCACGAGCTCCATATGTTTATGGTTATGGCTGTCAAAATTGTGTCAACAGTGTCAACACATTCAAACCCAAGAAGAAAATAAATGTGTGGGTCAGCCTATCTATACACAATTTGACAGCCATAGCCATAACCATATGGAGCTCGTGGTAATCTTGCTGTATTCTGTTTATTCTTTATTCTACAGAATCATTGGGCATTTGAAGCATTGGGAAAAATGAATAATAGTCATTAAAATACACCGACAAAGCTGTTAACGGAATCGGGCTTTACAGAGAAAATTGATGAGTACTAAACCTTCAAACCTCCACATGTACGATGTATGCATATTCCAAAGCTAAGTGGATCTGTTAGTAACAAGTTAGTCACAGCATCATCATCATCACTGCTGAGTATAGGCCTCCTCTTTATTGCGCCATTCTTTCCGGTCCCTCGCGAGTCTCATCCACTCATTCCCAGCACTTGCAACAATGTCGTTTGACCAACGGGCGGTTGAGGTCTGTCTCTAGGTCTTTGAGCACCCCTTGGCCACCATTCTGTAGCCGTCTTCGTCCATCTCCTATCGTCTCTTCTTGCCAAGTGCCCTGCCCATCTCCATTTCAGTTTTGCAATTCGCGTACCCACATCCACGACCTTTGTCCGGCGTCTAATCTCGACATTGGGTATTTGATCTAGGAGTGATATTCCGAGCATGGCGCGCTCCATGGCCCGTTGTACTACTCACGTTGTCACAGCTTAGGTAGAATTATTCTAGCTCAACATATTATCTCAGATCCCCAGAACGCGGTGACAGCTGGAAGATTATGCCGTCGACATGTCTTTGCGTCTGATGCGTCACTTGCAGCTTAGCAGCTCTAGTCTCAGTTTTCGCTATCAAATTTGTATACCGAGTCCCTTGAACTTTTGAAGGAATCATCATCATCATCATTGGCCTGTACCATCTATAACAGATGATTTAGGTGGCGTCGGTCAGGTTATAAAGAAAGAAGTGAAATACTTCCGTTCATGGCTATGAAAACCGATAAGAGAGGGGCAGCCATGGCCGGAACTTTTGAAGGAATAAGCCTACGGTAATTTCTAATTGTAGTATAGCTAGTATTTCTAGATTAACTAGTGAATCATCACTTTATTTATATCTAATATAAATAAAGTAATCGCATTGAGTGTCAGTAGTAGCCACTTTGGTACTCAAGATATTAGCGAAATGACTATGATTTTAGAGAAAAGTTTGAAAATGTAAACTAAATTCTAACTCTAGTATTGACTTTTCAGTTTATAAAATAATGTGTTGAAGGTATGCTATGGTATATCCAACCAGCTGTTGAGTAGGTCAGTATAATGGAGCGGTCTCTAATCGGGTCGATTCCACCTGCTTGGTCTCATGGTGACATGTCATTCGTTCTGGTACTCTTTGACAGTGCATTAGTCTTTGCGATAATGATGCTGATAAGAGTTTAATACATCGAGTAGGCACCGGGCAATCAAATGAAACATGACTTAGTTCTAAAAATGCTTATACTACAAAACCGCTTAAAAAAACAAACAGTAACAGTCTTAATCCAAAACAATGTTTTATTTATGTAGGCTTGTTCTAAAAAGTTGATAAAATGGCAGCCTTCCAACTTCAACATTTCATAATTCCCATTCGCCACTGCCGCGAATTCCATAAACAAGCTGTAATTAGGTTGCTGTCGCCCCCCCTCACCTGGCAGCAAGGCGGGAGGGGGGGGGGGGGGGGGATCGGAAGTAATAAATCAGGTGGTAACGTCGACGCCGCACGCCATCACTCATGGAGTCTGACAGACGGTCACGACATCCAGGGCTGTACGAAGCCTGTTGGTTTTGAGGTTAAGTGAAATTGGTAAATGAATTTTACATTTCTATGCTTGAATTAATAGTGTAAAAGCATGTTTGTATAGTAAACGTAACAAAATTAAGCATAGCGTTGTCAAGGGGATGATTTTTCAGAGGTATGCACCTCTGAGCTAAACCCTGATGGAAAACCAAAAAAAAAATACGGTAGTTTGGAGCTGGATACTGAATTTGTTGGTCAGCTTTGTAAATGCCACGTGAAATTAAAACATTCGTACAAATCCATCATTCAGTGAACAGTGATTGCTGAATGATGGATTTTGGCTCATACGTTCCATTTTCAAAAATGGTCGGTAAAGTTAAAAGTTTATTATGTTGTGTGTCACGTCACTCACACCTAGTTTCATTTTCAAATATTTAGTTTGGTCTTTCATTATGCAACTTTAAGCCATATCTGGACCAAATTCAAGCGTAAATATGACCCTAAAATGCTGACAGCCCTAACAAGACCGGTAAGTGTGAATCATGGAGTAAGTTGGACGTGTCTTTGAGAAGCTTACAGCTGATGACAATCAGAGACGGTCTACTTAAGGCGGTGACCGTAGTTTCATAGACGTAATGCTGGAGTTGTAGCATAAATAATTATAAGTTTAAAAAACTAGAGAAACCGATTTCATTGCCAAACGACTAAACCTAAAATAATTTTCTAAGTCGGTTCATACATGACGGAGGCATGCAGTTACAAACATTTAAAAAATTATGTAAAAAAAAATGGCAACACCGATTTTAGATAGAAAAATATTTTTTCAAATCGGCTCACAAATGACGAAGATAATATATGCGGTAACAAACATTAAAAAAAAATACTACCGAATTGAGAACCTCTTCCTTTTTGATTGGAAGTCAGTTAAAAAAGAACAAAGGTATGGTCACTCGATATGTCTAGTTATGTTCTGCAGTTTTGTTACCTACATTTTAATGGGTGACTGTTAAAGTAGTTCTTAAACTTGAGCGTTTTAGTGCTTTTAAGGGTATGTTAAGCCAACAAATCCAACTTAAGCCGGGTAACAGGCCATAATGGAGAGCTTCGAGCAGCTTTCAAGCTGGATTCAGCAATAAGCATAAAAATGAAATTAGGAACTTTTACTTAATTATAAAATCCGGCCCAGACCCCACAGGAAAAATAATTCATGTAATTTATACACAAACTCATGTTAATAAATAAACAAACGCATGAAAATAATAAAACTTTTACACGTTATAATGTTCACGAAATTATTCACAACTTCAGTACAAATTAAACTCTCCTTTTTATAAAATTAAAAGTGGAATTAAGTCGCAAGGCGAGGTCATGACTACTTGTAGCGATAAACATAGCTTAGTTACGTAAGAGCTGGTACATTTGGTCTAAAAAACGTCTGCTTACATAATATTTTTGACTATAACCTTTTTACAATTATTTCTTACTTCATTTATGGTAGGTACTTTACATATAGGAAAGTGAATTTTTTGACACGTCACGTCTGAATAAATATCATATACAACTAAATATTAGCATACCAAATGTCATGTTTTGACTGAACCCTTTGCTTATTTATGCATTAATTTTCTCTATTGACTCTATGACAGATCAAATAATAATATCAGAAGGCATGTGTGATTTCTGTGGACTAACTATTTTATTTTTCATTATTTTATTAGTTTGAGCACTCAGTGTCTAACCCCGATATTTAGGTGAACTAGCTGTCCTCCATAGTTTCAGCAGCACTCGTAAATTACTAAAACAGTCCACTTGCGCTAAATTATGCGAATTAGTACAACAGGAATGTACAAACGTCACGTAAGGGTCACACTATACTTTATCACCAGCACAAGCATCATACCAAAGCCATTAGCCATTATCTTATAGATAAAACACCATGAGAAACACATAAATACAAACACGCAATAAAAAACTCATGACATTAGTTAAAATTTGATTGATTTAAAGTAAGGCGATGCTGAATTGTGAAATGATGTGTAGTTTAACCCTTCCGTTGAAATATGGTAGGTATTTGTTTATGTACACAAAAAACGTTATAATACTTGACACGCACTGTTTTCATAGCTTATGTTTTTAGTTAATTTAGTACGTTGTTGTTTTTTTTGTGTTAAAAAAAAAGGATTTATGATTATTTACGTATTTTTATGTTATCACTTTTTACAAATCAAAACGCCGCAAGTTATTATTTTTGCTCAATAGTACATAATCTTTAGAAGTTGAAATAAAAAAATTAAGTGCGCCTGTATTGTATACACACACACTAATGCATGACGTATGGTGTCTCCTTTATAAATTCATTAAAAAAACAAACTGACAGGAGGCCGAAAGCTGGTCATCACCGAGCTCACACTCCAGTCATGATACCCTGTCAAGGTGGTACGCGTACATGCCTTTTACAAGGCGCTCACATCCAATTACTGTCATTTTTAGAGAGCCTGGCAACTTCAAAAAAATGTGCGAATAAAAGAAAATCTAAAATTACAATTGCCCATTAAAAATAACTGAAAAACCTCAAACCACTCGTTTCCACATTCGCGGATAAACACGGCCGTGACATGACAGTTGCTGTCACAGATCTAGATTCAACTGGATACCGCACGGACATTGTTGTATAAAAACCATGCGTTCCACATTTTTTGTACGAAAAAGTAGCACATTGAATTTAGAACCATATTTTATTGAGTACCTTAAACTTGAAAAAAAATAAGGCCTATTCCGAAGAAACCTGACTAGACTTGGTCTTTGTAAATGCCTCATTATTTCACCTAGTTTTATAAGGATTCAAAATAATTTAAGAAATTCAAAGGAGCCTCTCTGAGGTGCACTCAAAATCCTTCCACCACACTGGTTTGAAAAAATCAGTAACACTATAAGAAGAAGAACATACTATTTTCTTCCATATCCTAAGTCAGTGTCCACAATTCTAATAATAGTGCCGACACATTAATCCTTTGTAATATTTCTTATTCTATTTGCGGTACATATCCAGCTTATAACATGTCTGTGGTTGCTGTCATGTCATTGTCATGTCACTTGACGACGTGTGACATGTCACAGTGACAGTGCCCATGGGGGGTTGAAAAATGATGCGATGTCGTGCGGACATGGATTAGCTGTGCGTTATTATACAACTAGAGTGCCTGACTTTGTTTACGTAGTTCTTTATTTGTTGACTGCCTCTCAGCTCAGTTTGTATTAGCTCTGCCTTCTGGTTCGTAGTGTTAAATGGTTTTGGGAATAAGACATCCCTAGTCGGAGCAAGCAACGGGTGACATCCCTAGAGTAGGAAAAAGAAGCAGAAGGAGGATAAGATGGCGTCGATATACGTAGTTGTATTGTTTGCCGCTTAATATGTAACATAAAGTTGTAGCTATAATCAATGAAAAGTTTTCGTCCTATCAGTATAGGTTGTGGGTTCATTCCCCACTGGGAAAAGATACCTGTGTGTTGAACGCAGATGTTTGTTCTCTGTCTGGGTGTTATATTGTGTTATAAGTATGTACAAAAAAAGTGTATGTTAGTAATATGAGCTACCTGGTTCCCATCGTACAAGCTTTGGTTAATTTGGGGCTAGATAGTGTTGTGTGTCCACAATATTTATTTATATTATTTATTGTGGGCTATTTGCCTCGTGCTTGGACGTTCCTGTGACTACTCTTCTTAGAAGTTAAAGATTATTATTATCGTTTACATTTTAAACGATCGTTTAAAGCTTTTTGGTCATTTTATCATACGTACATGGGTGAATTTATTTTATAGCAGCGCCTTACAGGGTAGAGCGCCATGACATTGTTCAGCCCTGCAGGCCTACCACAAGCTCTGTTTGGCTCTGTCTCTGGCACTGGTTTTGAATCTGTGTGAGTGCTCACCAGTATATTATACTGCGTTTGTAACGTTTCGACGTAGGATTTATTTAGACAGCACTCACAGAGACTCAAAACCAGAGCCAGAATCAGAGCCAGACAGAGCTTGTGGTAGGCCTACTGGAGTAAATTGTTAGGATCCTAAGAAGTCAGTAGTGGATCAAGAGGGTTCAACATCATTTAATTTTGTCCTGGAAATGTGGGAGGCCATATCAGCGGACCTCAGACTTATAATAATGATAAAAGCTTTACGTCAATTAGCGTGGGTACTTAACGAAGCGCTCGGTGACAGTTGACAGCGCGCGTGACAGGTCTGACAGATGGCGGTCGCGCGGATTATGTCATATTATGCGTGACAGTGGAGTAATGAACTAGCTGATAAAAATACCACCGTTATGTCACTGTTGGGAAGGGTGATCAACTTTTATAGCAAAGTAGTAGGTATATTACTTCAGTCAAGTGCGTAGCTCTGCCTTCTTTAGTTTGTGGGTTCGATTTTTATCCTAAAAAATGCATTTTTAAGATTCATAGAAAGAAAGAAAGAAAATACATTTATTTGACATAAGTATACGTAAGACAAATAAAACACACAGGTTTAATAAGTTTGAGTCTTGATGGCACCCTGTGGAAAATTTTCAATTATTTATTTTAAAAATTCCTTTGAGTCAAATGTCATTTAGCACAAAAGCAGTTAAAAGAAGCGTATGACGCCCTCCACCTAATAAACCAATGATATTGCAAATATCACGAGATTACGAGATTACGAGAAGTCTGCCAATGATGAGAGCTCAATCAACATTTTTAGAAAAATTTAATAATGAGGAAAAATGCATTTCTAGCCATAGCCTTCATCAGGCTAATGATGACGATGCGTTTGGTGCCTATCTCTTGCGGTGAAGGGCGATAACAAAGTGTTGAGTGCAAAATAGACAGGGCGTGAAGCACTAGTTACTGACGTTATCAAATCGTGGGCGAGTCACGATCCTGTCGGATTTATTTGCGCAACTATTATACGAAAACATGCAAGTACCTACCAATATCTACTTGATAAAATTAAGTAAATAAATAAATAAATAATAATAAATATTGCGGACAGTCCAACAGCACTATCTAGCCCCAAACTAAGCGGAGCTTGTAATATGGGAACCAGATAGCTGATATATTACTTATATTTTGTCAATACATACATACTTAGAATACATTAAAGAGACAGTAAATAAGTACTTATGCATGTTTTAGTATTTTTTTAAGAGAAAATCAAAGGTTTCAGTAATATAGACCAACTTACGTAGGGCACGGTTACTTACCGATGAAGATCTTGATATTGTGACTCACTTGAGCAAAGTATTTCAAGGAAAGTCATGTAAAGCTCCTAATCTCCTTAAATGACAAGTTCCGTCGCAAAAGGATCAACTTGGAGCTTTTGCTGTCATCAAACTTTTAAGCTTTATCATAATAACAGAATAAGTAATTCCACGTACTACTTAGATACTAGATGGGGTGAAACGAAGGAGTAGGAACTTCACTTCTGTAACAAAATACACCTGATATTTAAAACTTGAGAAACCGACTTCATGGAAAGCTGCAAAACCAATTTTAATGTAATTGGTTCAGTAGTTTTGCCATGAAAACCTTTCAGATTGTTTTTTTTTTCTAATTAGCTCATAAATTTCAAAGTTATGCGATGACAGACGTGGAAAAAAAACTATTAAAAAAATACAACCGAATTGAGAATCCAATTTATTATTTGGAGAAGATCAAAAATAAGTGTTTTACAAGCCCTCTCTGTATCAATTTCTAACATACTAGATAATTGTTTGGTACGGTTTATTAGGAACTTATAATAGAACAAAAAAGAAAAGCTGCATATCAATTTATAACGTAGTAGCAACACTCATTGTGCGGTAGAGACAGTAGGTAACATCAATGCCTCGCTGCGGTGGGCTCAACCATGCGTCATAATAGTGACAGGTCGCCTGACAGCCGGCTTGACAAGCCGCCTGACGGGCGCGCCGACGCCCGAACAGATTATATGCCTTGATGGATTAATTTGAGGGTATCTGATACTATACATTTTAGTAGAGCGTACACAGATTATAATCAAAATAGTTTTATAATGAGGCAACTTGTTATGTAACTTAGGTTCATGGGATTTGTTATGATTTGAAAAATTGTATAAGTTATGAGAATATAGAAGTGTAACTGCAATAAAGGTACTCAATAAGCTAAGCATATGCATTCATTAAAAAATAAATGACATTAAAATTAAATAGCTCTGTTCAAAACTCCGTATTAAAAACCTATTTTTTTTTAATGAACTAAATGCTGGTGATCGCTTGGACAATATTTTCAATTGATTTCATTTAAGCCCATTTTTTTCTGCTTCTGTATAAAATCTATCACAAGGTAATCAACAAACTAGCAGCCAAATTGTGTCAGTCAAGCAAGAACCGTGCATGAAACATTTTTTTGTGTGCTGTAATTCTTCATAACATACCTACTTAGAAATTATTACAACGAAAATGTATATTTTTTACAAGTATCTAGTTTAAAAATATTGTTTACTTTAATGAGTTACGATTCTATGCGTTTTATTCTTACAATTAGAATGTGGGAGGTTCCGAGCGGACGAGCATGTGGGGTAATGGTATCTTAATTTTAAATTATACATGTTTATGGTAATCGCTTCCTACTTACTACAGCAAGACATTATCGCGTATTATAATTGATACTTAATAGCTGCTTGACCATTTATGGTGCCTATTGGTTTCTTATTTCCATAAGTAATTGATTAAATGGCCGAAACTTATGGCCGAAATTTAATGTGTAATGTTGGATATTTTTAACTGTTAATTTGAATGACACTTGATTTTTTTTAGTTTGTGACCTGAAATCATACATTTAGCCTTAGTGTCAGTTGTACCATTGATGGTACAAATGGTACCATCAATGGTACAGGTATATTATATAGATTCTGCTATCAAATTACTACTGTGTTAATTTATAAAGGTTGAATTTTGCAATGTCGATTACGTAATGTAATTAGAACAAAGAAGTAAGCAATTAATCACTATTAATCAAGCAAACTGTTAAAAAGAACACTTGTTATTGTTAATTAGGGGTTTCGTAAGCCTGTCTGCAACAATTTATCAGTTTTTGTTTTCAACAATTAATTTAGGCTTTGTTGTTGAACAATAGACGGGAGAATAAGAATGGCTCGTTTAGTCAAGTTATTTTGGTAATTTGTTTAAAGTCCAATTGTTTTCAATTGAGGCAAGGTTAATGTTAATAAAAATACTCCACCTATCTTTTTTGGGAAAACACATTTAAAATAGTTGAGCTCACTATTTAAGTCTGACTTTAATTAATTTGCAAGTGAATCCAGCTACAAAAATATCCTTCTAATATTATAAACGCGAAAATTTTTAAGTAAGTATGGATGGATGTTTGTTACTTAATAACGCTAGAACGGCTGCACCGATTTGAATGAAATTTGGCACAGATATAGAATATAGTCTAGAATAGCACATAGGCTACTTATAATTTCGGTAATATGTATGGTTTCCGTGGGATAGATTTGTTTTTAATCATAATACCGTACTTGAGTTATAGTTTATATTATAACTCAAGTACGGCTAAACAGATTTGGCTGAAAATTGGTGGAGAGGTAGCTTAATAAAAAGCAGCCAAGTGCGAGTCGGACTCGCCCATGAAGGGTTCCGTAGCACGACAAACTACAAGAACCTTTATATTATGTTACTTGATGTAACATAATAAGGTTCTTGTAGTTCGTCGGTAAATTGCGGTTTACGGTTTATGACGTATAAAAAAAAAACTACTGACTAGATCTCATTCAAACCAAAAATCGTTGAAAGTTTACATAGTAATGTACAACATATATTTTTTTTAGTATTATCATTCTCTTACTTTAGAAGTTAGAAGGGGGGGGACCAACTTTTTTCCACTTTCGAAGTGTCTCTCGCGCAAACTATTAAGTTTAGAAAAAAACGATATTAGAAACCTCAACATCATTTTTGAAGACCTATTCATAGATACCCCACACGTATGGGTCCGATGAAAAAAAAAATTTTGAGTTTCAGTTTCAAGTATGGGGACCCCTGAAATTTATAGTTTTTTTTTTATTTTTATGTTAAATTCTTAATGCGGTTCACAGAATACATCTACTCACCAAGTTTCATCAGTCTAGCTTTTACATTTTCGGAGAAAAATGGCTGTGACATACGGACGGACAGACAGACAGACAGACAGACAGACAGACAGACAGACAGACAGACAGACATGACGAATCTATAAGGGTTCCGTTTTTGCCATTTGGCTACGGAACCCTAAAAACGGATATTGGATACTTTTTATCCCAACAAATAAACGAGAACGGGCGAGCAAAGCCACGGGCGATCGCTTGTATAATTATAATTATATGCGTTTACTGTAGGTGATGACCCCCCATCCAAACTTTTAGTGCAGAAATTGTGATAATTAATAGGAAAAAGTTCTTATTTCACTACATTAAAACGAAAAAGTCCTTGCACCACTTTATAAATAAAAAATAGAAAGTTGAAATACTAATAAAACTTAAAAAAAGGTTACTACCTAGGTATTCTTATCTTATACGGATATCAATATCCCACAACATGTTGGCTATAAATCAAACTAGAACCGATAAAAACACACAATACAGTATTGACAATGGCATACTATAAAACTTACTGGAAACTTCACAAAGCATTATTGAAACTAATTTTACGGTTGTCTTGTGTCGGAATTGGCGAGGCTTTATAGGTCTACTGTTGAAGTTCATTGGCTGTTGTTCGTTTGATTTAGTAGCCCAAAACTTTTAATAGTAACGTAAAAGTTTCAAATGACGACGCTGCGATTTTTCGTAGCGATACAAACGTAAGTTTGTTGCCATTTAATTGAGATATTGCAGCAATACTACCTTCTATAATAAATTTGCTGCAATCTCAAATAAGAAAAAAAACATGTTTTGTCCAAGGAAAGTCGAATAACAATAGGATCTTTGAATTATATTCTAGGTTGACTAGGTTAAAAATCTTCCTAAAACCCTGCGCACTTCTAAGCGATCTGTGATGGCGATGAGTGAAACGTGGTAAAATATAACAGCGATATTAGACTACGTTTCACTGATCGACATCGCTATCGCTTAGATGTGCGCAAGTCTTAACCGGCCCGTCATGATGTTATTTATTTTATATTTTGCATTCATACTTCAATTTGTATTTGTATTCATATTTTGGAAATTCCAAAATATAGATCAACCAGATAATATACATTAATATACAATTAAGAAAAAAATTGCTAAATTTTAAAATCAAATCACTTAACCTATCTTGATATCTTATTATCTAGATTGCTAAGATAAGATTTTGAAATTATGACTAATAAAATTATATTGATTCTAGCAAGTAAAGGCCAAATCTTATCACAAATTGATTAGTATCTACCATTTAGCCGATTGCTGACTATAATTTTAAAAAATTACTAACTACTATTATTCTTAATACCTATCAAATCAGCTGCCCAGTAACAGTCATGTGCGAAGTTCAATCAGACTAAAACATTTTATTTTATTTTATTTATTTTTGTAATTTTAAGAAAACTTACAGTTGGGTACAGATTTTAAATAAAAGAATAATAGCTAAAAGCCAATTTAAAGTTTCCACAAATAAACAAAGGGTAAACTAAAAGAAACAGTAAAGTAGACGATTAAACAAAAAAAGTTAGGCTAGAAATTAGGTAAGTACTTAAATATTTTAGTACTTACGTTACTTTTTAGTACTTTATTCCTTTCCTAAGCCAATCAACCGTAAATAGGCACAGCTACTTTCGAAAGCCGTTTTATCCAATCGATTATCGATTGTCTCCATTACTATCGATAACAAATTGGTCAATAATCCGAGTCGCGACCAGATTCTATCGCGAGTAGTGTAAGATGCATGCCCGATAGCGCGCTCTGATAGCGGACCTGATAGCTGTGATAGGGCTGTCAAACTGATACGTGCCGCAACTTTATTTATTTTAATTGTCATGATTATTATCTGTTGAATGAGCAATATTTTTTTTGACGGCGCAATACCGACCAACCTAAACGTAATCAAGAATTGAAATTAAAATGTCATAATCAAAATAATACTTGAATATTAAAAGCTGAATGTGTAGGTAAGTTTATAGTGAATATTGCCAGCTATTTTAAAATAATATGTACTTGTAGTTAAAATATTATTAATTTTATTATAACTATTATTAGAATAAAAAAAACCGTGATTGTTGGCAACTTATAAAAAGATAAAATTCTAAGCAGCGTTCAAACCAGCTATATAATTATTCAAAACGAAACGTCTTGCTTTTATTAATATCGAAAGTAAAAAGCTTTAAACACTTTTTCTTTGTGTGAACACGACGTTATCAACCACTGACTTTTACTTATTAAATTGCTGTCGGTGAATTGTGTAGCGCAATAGAATGGTCTTTGTTGTTGAAATCTCAGTTTATAAATTTTTTGCATTAGATTGTTGTTGCATATATTATTTAGTAATTCATTTCTGTTCATACATAATTGTGTTTTTGGCCTCCTGTGCGTTTGATTGTCGATGGCAGCCCTACAATAAGAAAGCAGAATCGATGAATAATGGATATCTCCCGATCGGTAGGAATCTGGATTGCGGTTTTAGATCTATTTCAGGATTTCAACCGTGACTTTATGTGCTTGTCTTAAAAAACATAAACTTGCTTAGATCTTACTTACTTTAATGTTGCTTTTGCACATGTTGTGTTGCAAGCAACACTTTGTAATATGAAATTATGCCTACGAACGTATCTTACCTAGTACCTACGCACCTTAAAGAATAAAAAATCTGGTGGCAATCTAGTAAAATAACTTTTGTACATAAATATATTTTATAGCAAACAACTGATAAAAATAATTCAGTTCAAGTTTATTACAAAATTACGAGAACCTAATTCAATCTACATAATATTGCAATTTGGCGTAGAAAAGAAAATAAACATTAAAAAATGAGGTCAGTGCTGTAACTTGAGCATTGTATAAATATGCCTTCGCTCAGTGCTCGTTAAAGATTATATCAAACAAACGTAAATTTATATTATCATAAAATTTATTGAAAAGGTCATCCATAACACAGGAAGCCATAATTCAACTTTTGAAAATGTGTTAAACCCACGAGTTCCGTAACATGATTTATTGTTTTTTATATTGAAGAAAATGAATCGAACATAAATTCCGACATCATAAACGCTGCCGATAAAATATATAACGTTATTTTGAATACGAGAACAGTTTTATTTCTCAATTTCATTTTTTACTTTTTCGTCGTAAATTTTACGGCGGGACGTGGAACATGCGTTCGCATAAATTCGCGATTTCCGACTAAAGAAATTAAAATGCATTCGGTTTATAAGACAAGAAACGCGTGAATTAATCTTAAATACGCGTGAAATGAACGAAACATAAAAATTTCTCCGCTTAAATGCGGCTTTTGACTCTCCATTCTCACCTTGAAAAGTCTGTTTTATCGAGTGACTCGATTAAAGTGTGGCGAATCGGGCTGTTAAACTACTGACAGAAACGACGTTACCAGGAATATAACTGATGATTAATGACCAAACGATATCAAACTTTATGAGTCCGAAGTGAACATCTAAAATTGTAAAGCGATAAAAGATTTATAAAGCCTTTTTGAGACCGTCAGAGTGCCGCTTGGGTGAGCATTTTGTACGTTGATTGGCATTTTGCCGCGCGAAAAGCAACACCTTTGCGGCCATGACATGTCGTCTGATTGATTGTATAATTAATTTTGTTTTAAATTCACAAGCCGGCAATACTTGTCTGTTATATGAGCTGTCAATTAATGAGACAGCTCTTGATGAGGGTAACGTAACGAGCTGTTTTGTCAGTTTTTTTCTGTTTATTCATTTAAACATAGTGTTGTAAGAAGTTGGCGGTTCTGACCTTTGAGTGTTTAAATAAAAAACCTTATTTAGGTCTACAAAACACGTTTATGGTGGTACAAGGTCTTTTTACAAGACTTTGTTTAACTCTGTAATACCAAGCAAACGGCAACAATTCCAGTAGTTATCTAACACGACCCCAATAACCACAAATTCAAATCTCTAGCACAAACTCAAGTAACTTCCACACCCTCAACAATAGTAGTTGATGAATGGCCCATCGTGCATCATATACCATACGCCATTATTCCACGCCGTGATGTACTATTGTGGAGGGCGAGTAATTAGCGCCCGGGTAATGGACCTATTGTTTAGTGAAGCGTAGTAATATGCGTTACCACCACGGGTTGTACAGTTGACACCAAAGATAGATTATGAGCATACACAATCTTCTCATTAATATATTATCTTCTCATGATCAGGCTGAAGAAGTCTAGTGCTCGACACAAAGTAGGCCTCCGTAATAAGTACTTTTCTAAAATGAACGATTTTGAACCCTGTTTATCCACCAACTTCTTGCAATCTTGTCAACTCTCTCTTTTTCTCTAGCGATAACTTTTTTTGGCAGAACCGACGACATTGTTCACATGATATTATCATCAGTTTTGCCAAAGTGCTTACATTAAGCAAGCAACCATGGAAAAATATTTACACAAATGTTCTAAAGCATCAGAAACAAACGATATTTTATGTATTTCTTTTTTACAATAAATTAACACACAATTATTTACAAAACCTATACACTAACCGAAGCTCTCAATTCCACAATCACTTTTCCACAATGAACGAGGTGGCTCTGAGTGCATAAAACTGCTATTCATTACCATCCATCAACTATGAACGATCGCTTGGTTGATGCGCGTGGGTCAAATTGAGAAAGACTAGCGATTTTCTTTCTTCGTCGATTATTATGTTAAAAAGCATAGTTTTAGCCTGCAGATTCTTAAAGGCTTACATAAAAACCTTCGAACGTTTATTTTCCTTGTACGGTATCATAATAAGTTCAGATTTTAGTCTGATATTGCTTTTATGGTTAAAAATACATCACGATTGGATTGCTGCATCACATTTTAATTTTGTTGCTTATAAGGTTTTAATGCATTTATGATAATCAGTATATTTTACATTTTTTTTACTTAAATAGAGCTCAAATTTTCAGAGAGCAAAGCCTTCAGCTCTTTTTGACTGGAGACACTTCTCCAATCATAAGTTTGTTTATCAACAATACCTCGCGCCGTACAATTTGTCTTCACCACGTTTTAATATTCCTTATTGTCTTTGAGTAATTCTGCTTATAAATTCTGCTAGACCTTGGCGTTCTGTACTTTCCTTTTGTTTATCAAAATGTTTCCAACAATGATTTATAATGGTGCTGATTGCTTCTCATGACAGTTATCGATTAGTAATGCTGGAAATGAACCAATGACCTCGCCAACTAGAAATTAACAAATATTTAAATGTTTTCAGTTTTACAAAGGAGACTACAGAATGTATTTTTATTAAATAGTAGTAAATTATTCATATCTCAATAATTACGCCTTCAAAGTTATTAAAAATAGAATAATAATCATAACGTGTGTAATAAATCATATTAGTAGCCAGATCATTTTAATTTATTAACATTAATTAAATTTTGTAATTTAAATTGATTATTTTATACGTAATAGTGTGATAGTTATGGATAAATAAATAGATATGTAGTATTTTAGTACACGCAGATGTTACGTAGCAAACAGCACAATCACTTTAAAAAAATAACTTTATTAAAACTTGAACTTAGGATTACGAGATACAGAGATGTGTCGAGTTTGGATGACGAAATAGAACTGAGGTCTACAATCACAAAACAAAGCTTAAGTACTAAAAGGGTCGTGGGATAACCAAACATCATTAAGGGTTGGAAGTGAGTAGTGGAAAAATACAAGTAAACGAAAACAAGGTCCTTAAGACTAATCAGTTGTGTGCGATACAATAAGGGAATTACCCTGTTTACCTAATTAACTAATGATCTTATTTGGGGAAGTACGAGTATCTATGAGTACTTATCCTACTAACTTAATATTAAACATTGATAGGCATTATATAACATCTCCCCCCTTAGAATAAAGATTGGGCATTAGTGCCTGATCTTTGAGATTGAGGTGTTGTCGCGGCGTTCTCGATGTCTATGTCCTCTTCGTCGTCTGTTACGCAGGAAGTTGTTTGTCGCAAGTCTCTTAGCGGGATAGCGATCCGGGTGTTGCGATGTCGCTGGGAGTTGTCGAAACAGTTGTTGAAGATTTGGACGCACCCTGATGACCGTCGGCGTTGACCTCGAAAGAATCCGTTGTGACATCGGTTGTAAAGTTTAATCAGATGGAAAGAAGCCCGATGCCCGTCGTGTACAGCCACAGGAAGATTGAATTGTTTTTCTCGACGAATGATTGAGTTTTCGATTTTGCTTGGAGTCTTGATAGCTCTTCTGAATATTTGTCTAGATGACTTTTGATTTTATTAAGTGAATCCAAAGGCATCTCGTTGATTTTGATAGGTAAAAGATGCGGTGGATTTTCCATTTTCTTTGATAATTCGAAGCAGTCGTCCGTTCTTATGTCGGGAATGATGATAGGACTTGTCGTATTATCCTCGTTGGATTGGTATGCTGTGAGCGTACTGTAGCTTGTATAGAGTTTGCATCCTTGTGGTAGTGTGATAACGCCTGAACCTTGAAGTTTGTGGTTAGAGACTTCATCACCGCAGTGTAGAACGCAACTCGTTTCCATGTTCAAGATGTAGAGCCATCTGTTATGATTTAGAGGCTGAAACGTCTGGATTTCTGCTGGGAATGTTGTCGTCGTGCAGGTCTCAGGTATTGTAGTCTCCTTGCTGAAGAGTAGTTGAAGCTCGCAGATGGGACGCTCAGATGAGTCGTAGACCACGAGTTCCTTGCAGACGCTCCGTCTCGGTGCAAAGGTGATGCAGTTGTCCAGCGAGCTCGTCGACGCATAATATTGCCCACTATTAGGGTCAGTGGCCAGGTATATATGCTCAGGAAGGATGGTGGAATGGAATGAGGAGTTCGGGTGTTGGATAGGAATGGAATATACGTGGTACAATGTAAGAGGATCATTCATGACAAGAGGGAATTCTAATATATAGACTAAACGATTGGAATAAACGTAGGCTGTCAAAGAAGTGGATTTTAATAGAGTATGCAAGTTATCGATGGAAATAGAAGTGACGAGCCTTTTGTTTGTTCTGATATTATTGGATTTAAGGAGTTCTTCGAAAAGTTTCTTGGAACTTATGATAGAAGGATGTAAGATATTTGATTTAGCAAAGAGGATACTATCTAGACAATCGTCGATTTCGTTTTCTAGGCTAGTTACAAGTTCTAGAATTTGAAGGGATGTAGTTGATATGTCTTCACTGATTTTCAGGTCAAAGATGATTGTGTCGCTCTTATTGAGGTAGCTATTTAGTCGCTTTATGTTTTCATTAATGACTTGTTCATCGAAAGAAATCTTGAAGATAGTCTCATTAAAGTTCTTAATAGTTGAAGATGTGATTTGCAGTTGTTTTTGCATGAGATTGGATAGATCTAATTCACTTCGCTCTAGTTTATCGATGCATTCGTCGTAACGTTTCGCGTCTTTAGCGTCGGGCGTTCCAATCAGCCACTTAAGAACAGAGCCAAAGCCATCTAACAGTTCCCTTTTTACACGTGAGTTTTTACCTAGATACATGTTAAGTTCCGCGAGTCTTGATTCGATTTTGTTAAGATTTACGCTAAGATACGATATCGTTGATTGGACGTTAGGAAAATGATTATACTGAGTGGACATCATTTTAAATTTATCAGAGAGACGTTTTAGAGAATCGAAAGAAATTAACAATGGTTTTAAGTCTCTATAAATTATAAGTTTCCATGATTCGTCGGATATAGAAATTTTTCCTTCCTCGTCAAAGAATACACCGGAATGAGAGGTTAGGGGTTCGGATATATTTATGTGGGCAACGATTCCGGTGGTTGCACTGGAATAGAAATAATTACAGAATTAGGATCTGAGTTAGAGTTTAATTTATTTTTAATGATATTCCTCGTGTAAATGTAGATTTTGTATAAGATGATGCAGCAAATAAGTTTGATAATAGAACAAAATATAAAATTGTAAATATAGCTAGGATCTTGGAATATTTGGAAAAAGGGCATTGCCTGGGCTGCTGTATGGTGGCAAACCCTGTAAATAAAGAATCCTAATTTTAATCTAGACCTAAACCTAAAGTTAGCTTATAGTATACAATTTTAACCTAAGTATGGTCGTAGGCGATTAGCATGCACTAATTGGTTTTTACCTGATTTTTTGATTAAGTAGGTTTCGTTAAAACCTACACGTATTATTTCACATGGACCTTCCCATTTCGAATCCAGATTGTTTGGATTCGGAACTTTGAGCATCACTTTATCACCTATCTTATATTCGACTGTATTTTTGATCTTACTGTCGTAGCGCTCTTTGGCTTTTTCTTTCATATTCTCAATGTTTTTTAATGCAGTATCGCGAGATGCTCTGAGACGTTCGTTGAGATCTTTTAAATAGTCGCATGCAGTGTAATCGGGGATTGGCTTTAGAGAATAGAATGGACGAGGCTTATAACCAAAAAGGAGTTCATGCGGGGTGTACCCGGTGGAATTATTAACTGAGGTGTTATGACACATGATTGCGAAAGGAATGATTTGATCCCAATTTTTCAATCGACGATTATGATACATGCGGATGTGATCACGCAGTGTTGCATGGAAACGTTCGAGAGCACCGTTGGTTTGAGGATGGTAAGTAGTATTAAAAGTATGATTAGAGCCGAAAAATTTCATTAATTGTTTCATGACACTATTCATGAATTCAGTACCTTGGTCTGAATGGAATCTCTTAGGAACTCCGTAATGTTGGCAAAAGTGAAGCAACTGTTGTGCTACGGTTATAGCTTCTTTATCAGGTATTGGATACGCTTGAACATATCGCGTTAGATCGTCCTGTAGCGTAAGGACGTATTTATTATTATTTTCGCTAATATCTGAATAGGAAACTAAATCCATTGAAACTCGTTCGAAAGGTTCGGTTGACTGGGAAGTTATGACCATAGGAGCTTGAAATGATTTTCTTTGGATTTTATTACGCTGGCAAACAACGCAAGATTCAACATAAGTTTTGATGTCGTTGGTCATTCCTTTCCAAAAGAATTCGTCTCTGATTTTTCTAGTCGTTTCGACTATACCTCGATGTCCTGAGAGAGGTTCGTCGTGATATAATTTAAGGATTTCAGGGATTTCTTCAGGCTTAGGATACCTAACTTTGTTTTCACAAATGATGATTTCGCAGTCATAGCTTTCAGCCAAATATGCTGAGATACGTAGCTGTTCATTACTGGCCATTTTGCAAGTGTGATCATTTTTAAGGTCAGGTACGAAAAGTTGGGAAACCGTGTGTTGTTGAAGACAAGAAAGCAAAGCTTTGAAATAACTTTCTGAATCCCATGGATCGAAGTGATCAGGCCTAGTACAGCAGAATATGAGATTTTGTTTTTCGTTAGAAACTAGAAGATCTGCGTCGTATAAATTCTTGATTTTTGCTACATAGGGATCCACCCCGGAGCATAGACTTAAGGCTTCTTTACAGATATCATTTTGGTCTGAGATTTTGCAAGATATGGGAATAAGGACATTTTTATGTCTAGAATCTAGTAACCGATCAGGTGAGATTTTGACTTTGGAAGATTCAAAACATTTGCGTTCGATATTATCAAGAGCAGTGAAATGCTCGAAATTGAGTTGTAGATAGTCGTCAGATGGACATTGCCGCGGAGAGTGCGGAGGTGAGTCAGTCAAGTCGATTATGTTAGAGTTCATAATCGGTGGACGAGAAAGAGCATCGGCGTTAGTGTTCGTTTTACCTGATTTGTGCCTCATTTCATAGTCATACTCTTCGAGTTTTAATCTCCAACGGACTAGGCGACTACCTGGATCTTTAACGTTCATGAGCCATATAAGAGGTTTATGATCTGTTAATATTTTGAACCTTCGACCAAAAAGATAAGGTCGGAAATGTTTCACTGCCCAAACGATGGCTAGTAATTCACGCTCGATAGTGGAATAATTTGATTCAGCCTTATTTAATGTACGTGAAGCGTATGCTATTGGTAAGTCTTTGCCGATCTCACCTTGAGAGAGGATAGCGCCAATTGCGTACTTCGAAGCGTCAGTTGTTAAATTGAATTCTTTGCTAAAGTCAGGATATTGCAAGATAGGTGTCGTTGTAAGAATGTCTTTACAGTTATCGAAAGCGTGTTGTTGTTCTTCAGCCCAAACAAATGGGACATCTTTTTTAAGAAGGCTTGTCATAGGTTTAGTCAGCTTACTAAAATTTGGAATAAACCTACGATAGTAGCCAGCAAGGCCTAGAAATGATTTTATGTCTTTACAGGATTTAGGAATTGGAAATTCTTTCACAGCTCTAACTTTTTCAGGGTTAGGTTTCACACCTTCGCTAGAAATTATGTGACCTAGGTAAGCTACTTCTTTCCTCATGAATTCGCACTTATCCGGTTGAATTTTCAGACCATGTTCTCTAAGGCGATTAAAGACTTCAGTGAGTTTTTGTTCATGTTCTTGGAGACTGGAAGCGAAAACAACGATGTCATCTAGGTAGACAAAACATCGTTCACCTTGTAATCCATGGAGGACACTGTCCATGGCTCGTTGGAATGTAGCTGGTGCGTTTTTTAGGCCAAATGGCATTCTTAGGAATTCATAGTGACCATAAGGTGTATTAAAGGCTGTTTTTGAGATATCCTTAGGGTTCATTTCTATTTGGTGAAACCCTGAGGCTAGATCAAGTGTCGTGAAGTAGACTGAATGACCTAATTTGTCTAAAATGTCAGTGATGTTAGGCAAGGGATAGCTGTCACCTATAGTAACGTCGTTTAATTTGCGATAATCAATAACTACGCGCCACTTTTGTTTACCTGACGCATCCAATTTTTTTGGTACAACCCAAATAGGGCTACTCCAAGGGGACGTGCTGGGTTTAATAATGTTTTGGTCAAGCATTTTTTGGACTTGCGTTTTGACTTCTTGTTGGTGTACGAAAGGAAACCTGTAGGTTTTAGTGTGAATAGGTGTTTCAGAGGTGGTAGGAATAGAATGTTTTGTATGATTCGTGAATGTCAGAGATTCGCCTTCGGTATAGAATATATCGGAGAACTCGTTCGCTATTCGATTGAGAGAGTCTTTCTCTTCATTGTTCAAGTGGTCTTGACGGATAAGTTTTTGGATTGTGTTGAACTTAGCACTTGAGTTCGTTGAGTTTGCTAAGTGGATTGAGTGCTCGAAATTCTCAGGATACTTATCATCTGCTTTTAGTTCTGTAGAGCTGATTTTGGGAATCGATAAAACTTTATCAGTGTTGCTTGAGTTGACACAAGTTATTAAGAATTTGTTATCTTTGACAGTAACTAATGCATTGGGGATAGTTAAATCGTTAGCGAGCTGTTGTTTTTCGATGACCGCGTATCCGTCTTGGATATCTTCGGTGTAACATGTTATAACGGTTTCTGAGCGTTGGCCTACGAATTGTTCGTCTTTATTGCAAATTTGTTCTTTTTCATTGATATAGAAAAGTTTATATGTTCGATCACGGATTTTCATAGATTTTGATTGGACATAGATGTTGGCATTGAATTTGGACATGAAATCGTTTCCTAAAATACCGTCAACTTTAATGTTGAGGTTGGCGACATGGAATTTGAATTTGGGGAAATTGTCTAAGATTATCGGAGCTGTGCCGAAGCTTTGAATTGAAGACTGGTTGCCCGAAATACCTACTATTGATACGATGTTCGATACATCTAGAGGTGCCGTACCTATCTTAGCTTTGTTTATGATGGAAATAGCGGCTCCTGTATCAATGAGTAGTGTAACTGGGTTACCTTCGATGTGGAATTGGCAGTGTAAAAGATTTTCTGGAGGTACGTTGAGTGAAGAGATTGTAAAAGATTCTGGGGATTTTGTGTTTTTTGATTTAGATTTTGATTTAGATTTAGATTTGGATTTCGCATTGGATTTAGAGGATTTTGAACTAGAATTTGATTGATTTGGATTTAGTGTTTCAGTTTGAGTCGATTTAGTAGATTTAGAAATAGGACTCGATTTAGCGTTGATTTTGGAATTAGAGCTTGATTGAGTTAGTGTTTCAGTTTGAGTGCTGGCATCACAAAATTGTCTCCGATAGACTGGTCTATTTTGTGGTACCATTGAGCGACTCTCACTGCGTTGAACCATGGCCGCTTGTCCCCGATGGACTGCCTGAAGCGACTCACGATTCCGACTAACTAGGGTCGGCTTAGGTTTTACCAACCTTGTTGGGATGCCTCCGTCTCGACAACCATGTATTGGTTCGAGTTGAGGCTCGACATCTGTGTCTGGGCATTGGAGTAGCAAGCTGAAGCGGTTTCCGAAGGGATGCCCGTCTCTTCGGCCGCCTGACAGTTTAAATTGTTTACCCTAGCAGGAGGTGCGGGACGTTGTGGTATCATTCGCTGTTCAGAATTATGGTTTTGCCTGAGATTGTTGTTATAAGCGCGTTTGCGACATTCTGAGATCAAATGTCCGGGCTTCTTGCAATAATTGCAAGTTTTTGAATTGAATTGAGGCTGCTGTAGAGGATTACCTTGGTTTTGCCTAGTGTCACTGATGCGTAAATTGGTTGAACGAGGAGTGCTGTTTCTATACATTGCTTGCCTAGCACTGTTCATATTACGAATCTTTTCTTCCTGAATTGCAAAGTTTCCGGCATCGCTAAGATTTGATACTGATCGAACCCGTAGCATTACCCCTATATCAGAATTCAATCCGTTGACGAAAACGTTAAGCGCAGTTTCCTCGGCAGTGGCCACTCGGCCTTTTAATGTTTCGTCAGTGATTTCAGTGTACAGTTTTTCGATGATTTTGCCTCTGCATAAATTAACTCTATGAAAATAGTCAGTGATTGATTCATTTGGTTTTTGGAACAATGACTGAAGTTCTAGCAGAAGATGGCCAAGAGTTTTTGTTTGTGAAAACTTTTGAATCAAAAAGATTTTAAGATCTGTCCACTGGGTGAACTGCCTTGTGTGAACGTCTGACGAATCTGGCCCCGTGATTTTATTTAGTGTATAAGTCAAGAGTCTCTTTTCTTGAGACTTTGATGCGAATTCGAACGCGGAATCACACGATCTAATGAATCGATAAACTTGTGAGCGATTTGCGGTATCAAATTCAGGTACAAATATTAGAAGTGATTTGATATCACTGGTGGCGGGTTCTACCATGGGGGTTTTAGAGTCGACAGACATTGTTAATGATTTATTACTAAGAGTTGTATAATGAATTAGGAGATGATGAAATATGAATGATCTAGAGTTTATAAGATTTAGGATTTAGGATTTAAGGAAATAGAGCATATAAGATTGAGCCACTTACCACAGTAACACAATAATATTGCGGATGCACATGTCGCTGGTTCGGCAGGGAGGTTAAAACCCTTCGGGTACCGTCTCACGCTGTAGAAACGTTGTCCCTGACTTACTACGAGTCTCGTGTATCCTACCGCCTGCGCCAAATTGTTACGTAGCAAACAGCACAATCACTTTAAAAAAATAACTTTATTAAAACTTGAACTTAGGATTACGAGATACAGAGATGTGTCGAGTTTGGATGACGAAATAGAACTGAGGTCTACAATCACAAAACAAAGCTTAAGTACTAAAAGGGTCGTGGGATAACCAAACATCATTAAGGGTTGGAAGTGAGTAGTGGAAAAATACAAGTAAACGAAAACAAGGTCCTTAAGACTAATCAGTTGTGTGCGATACAATAAGGGAATTACCCTGTTTACCTAATTAACTAATGATCTTATTTGGGGAAGTACGAGTATCTATGAGTACTTATCCTACTAACTTAATATTAAACATTGATAGGCATTATATAACACAGATCGATTCTCATCTAATTTATACATTATGATATTCCGTTATTTCAGAATAATTAAACATAACTTTACGATCATAAATTATGAACGTCATAAACTCTATTGCCATAATAAACGCAGACATTACGTTTCCATCTATAGATTCAATCAATCTAAAACCAATAAAACTACAACATCATAAAACCTACAATGTTAAACCATGTTCAAGTGAATACATTATGCAGAAACTATAAATTATCATTATTTACAAGACGCAATGACTATTCAAATTAACTAAAGAAATGTAGAAAGTACTGATTATCATTAATATTGAATAGTTTGTAATGAAAGAGTCGATGATAAAACAGAACGAGTCCCGTCGAACGGCGCCGAAGCAACTGCTGATGAACCACCAACTAAAATCAATTCGGTTTATGAAAATGCGACTCTAACACTACGGAATACAAATAACTTTGAAGATATAAGTAGAATTGTTGCCGAGTAAGCGAACACCAAATAAAACATCAGCTCAGACAAAGCAAAAGCAGTTCTAATGGAAGGAAATAAAGATGATGATGGAGGTAAGGATGTATTGGTTTGTCGGTATACCAACCCGACAGCCGTCAATCAAGAGCTAAAAACCGGTAGCCGCGGTGTCAGTCCAAGATTACAGAAGTCAAAGAGGTTGCATTATTGAGGTGTTTTATTTGCTTTATTTAACGCGAGACATCTTGTCATTGCTCAAAGTATTCACTAGATTATTACTTTTTAAGATTAATTTGAAATGATATCATAATTTTATGAAAAAAAGTAGAACTATTTTACTTGGTATAGATACATTAATAATTCTGAACTGTATTTAAATTACACTAAAATTATGTTTGAATATTTATTGATAATCCACGTTACACTGTCCAGTTCCAAAATAAGCAGAGATGGTACTAGAATAGATGATTATGCCATAACTCTTTAGGTAATTAGGTACCTGCCTACTTTTTTGAAAATTATAATAATAAGGATACTGTTATTCCTTACTACTCAATTAAATCAAAATGTTTTTACTCATGACTGTAGTTTTTTTCATTGTAATTGCCGTTCAGCTTATGATGAATTATTAGGCTTGAAAATAGCTTTAATAGGAAAAGATTAAAATAGTTGCTTTGCGTATGCAATAACTAATGGTCACAATAATTATTAATTATCACCGTTAACCTCATAAATCACATGTTTCATAAAGCTAACGAACCTATTTTCAAATTAAATACCTAGCAAAAGGAAGATCGTAAATAATGAAATTATCTCAAACATTTTTAATTTTATACTTATCGGTATTTTATCCAACACGATATTCTAAGCTACTTAAAATTTAGAGACATCATTAACACATCCATTAGCATCATCATTTAGTTAGATATGCTTCAACGCAAAACTTATGGTTGGACATCATTCTTCGACCCGATAAGGTATCTATAATTAGAAGAGGTAAGTCCTGGTGGAATTTTTACAGTCAGATATTTATTACGAAAACTAATTAAAATATAGGTACCTAAATCTAATTTATTTGAACTCGTCTGAGAGAAATACAAATTAACAATAAATCTTAACAATGCTTTTAGAGTAGATTCAGCACTTTATTCAAATAATATGGAATTCAAAATGCGTGGTAATAATACACTGTTGCCAAAAATAATAGTCGAACATTTTGGATGAAATTCAAACGCAACTAAAACTGACCATCTTCGTAATATTAAACCGAAGATTATCCCACAAAAAGAACAATATAAACTCCACACCTCCTGTAGATAGAACAACAATAACGAGGGCTTTAGAACATAATGAAAATAATACAAAAGCAAATTCAAAGGCGCCGCGGAGATGAAATTTGACCGCCTCAATGAGGTAAGAGCTTACGAACTCCGTATTTAGTTCTTTTCATAGACAGAATGACAAGCATTTGTCATAATAACAATAGCTTAGTACACTACATCCTGCTGTATTTTAATATAATTGCTTATTATATTAATTAATTATATGCTTAATATATAACTCGAAGTCAATCCAATATTGAATTTGAAACATAGTTGTCTAATTGAAACATCAAGTAGTAATCAAGATAGCATTTAAGCACAATCTTAAAAAAGTTGTATAAAATCTTTTGATACCAAGATTTTAGACAGCTAGTTAAAAATACTAAATTGCAATGACATTTAATCAAACAATAATTTAGGCAAAACAAAAAATTAAACACAAAACGTTGCAAATTATCTGACTTGACCTTTAGCGTGTCTCCATCATCCATCACGCTTAATCACCAAAGCTTTGAAACCAATTGATTTCTTGTGAACGTGAACTTTGAAGAAAATAACATTTTGTGTAGCAAATGCATTATAGTCGCCTCTAAAAGCTGCTAAATCTTTATTTGCAGATAAAGTACGTGAAACATTGGCAATCGATTAAAACTACTGTTTCATTCCAGTATGTTGTATGTTGTTCCAGATGTTGCATTCCAGTAAACAACAACCTTTGCAATATTTTTCCCACAGCTTTTTGGACTGTCATTAGCCCCTATTATTATTTGTGACCACTATTCCAACTACATAATCAATTTCATCTACATTATTAGCATCATCCTTTAAAAGTCTACTACAGTCGTAACGTTTACTTATACCTACTTATAGCTTTAGGAAGAATGATTTTAAGCTATCTTATTTTTTAGGATTGCTGACCTAACCAAACAATCTTGATTTTCTTTCATTATTATTGAATTCAATTATTTCCACCGATCATTCTCTAACCACAATACCATCTAAAGCCTCTTACAAAAAACCCTATTATCTCACCAGTCTATTTATGATAATTTGATACTTTCAAAAAGAAAAAAGCTATACAAAGGCCATTCTTGCTGCCGTATACGGGAGAGGATAAACATCGATGTCAGTCGTCAGATGTCACTGACGTCACGATGTCGGCGATCGAAACGCGCCGATTGACTGACAGTGATCGACGGTCGACAGAACGACAGGTACTGTTAGTGCCGCTACCAACGAGAAATGAACCTTAAAATCCAACGCACAAAGTTGCAATTACGATACAGATTTCTCATGCTTTTTATGCACGGTTTGACAGCCAGAGTTGAAGATATCTTCCAAAAGTGCATTCGATTGTAAGCCTTGTTTCTACGAATCAAGATATGAAATAGAATACAGAGATATTGATAGTCGGTGCATCCAGACATGATAATGACACTGTTTACCATATAATAAGTCGCGTAATAATAAACGAAATTTGAAATTCACATTCAATTTTATTAAGCCAAATGCTTCGAATAGAATAATTGAAACGAATAATGATGAGCTCGCTTTATTAAACTTCTGCAATAGAACGCGAAACCAGCCACTGATGACGTGTGTGACTCATATTTTTTAAATTATATACATAATTTGAGGGTCCTAATTTCGTGTAACCATATAACATCCGATATGGTCTAGTGGCTAGGATACCTGGCTCTCACCCAGGAGGCTCGGGTTCGATTCCCGGTATCGGAATAACTTTTTGCATTTTATTTTTTTACTTTTTAGTGTCATAGTTATCGTATAACATAATCTACACTGAACCTGAAACAAACATTGTAAGTAAATTGCCACAAGTCCCCAAATAATAACTGTAATAGCACTGCTTATCCTTTTCAGTCATTCAAAATTATCCGAGGACTGGGCAATCAAGCTCATGCCAAAATTAATAGTTTACGTAACATTTTCTAATAATTTAAGCTATTCAGACTGACGTAAAATGTCTATCCGTTCCCAAATAGGGTTGAAAGCTCAAAGTTGGAAAGCTATTATTGCATCCAAACTTTGCTAAAGAATGATAAAGATGAGCGGTGACTAAAAAGTTTGGTAATTACAATTTTATTCGTGTAGGTAAGGCCTAAATAATGTCCATAGTGTACAATATTTTGCATAATAGTCTTTGAACATAATATTATCTAAGCCTAATTGAAATCAATCAAGCTATTCAGGGGTATTCAATAGTGATATATTTGGAAAAAATACGCGTCTAAGCGTTGACAAACTCCTACAAAAAAGAAAGTTGGATATAAAGAACGTTGCACAAGACAAGACAAGTGTTGGTTCTACCAACCAGCAATAAATTCGTCGTGATTCATTTGGCCATACATCAGGGACTTCTAGCTACATGGACGAAATTCGTATTCAGCAGCAGTGTGAGCAGGAATTTATATTCTTTGCGTTTGTTTCTACGAATATGCGTGCAACTTGGGTGGCTATCTGACCGTCCAGTTGTTCATTGTGTGAATTGTTATCCAAATATAGATTTGTTATATCGATATGTTCAAGTAAATTATATTCGTTAGACCAAAGCTGGTTGATTTTAATTTATGTGACGATAAAATCCCTTTGCATCTGTTTCTTTTATATTTGGTATTATGTTCAAAATAATACTGTTAACTAACTACTTCTGTGGACTAATTTACTATCTTATGCTGGCCATTTGCAAAATACGTGAAGTTACCTTCACCCGCATTATTTTGTTCTAATTGTTTATCACTGTTGGAAAACAATAAAAATATCTGATTAAAGTATTTTTATGACTCTGTATATTAAGTTAATGATTGCTTCATTTTTACGATCGTCATTACGTTGTACATACGAGTAGGCTTAAGTCATTTAATTTTCTTTATCATCAGCTTATCGTTGGCTTAAGCAGGAAGTTGTCTTTAACAATAAGCCATTGATAATGTCTACTCATCAACTAAAGCGCAGAATTAAGTACTTCATTATTTAATCCTTCTATGGATGCTTTATTCCTTTCTGAGAACGTTTTCAATTTACTTTCATTTATCATAGAACCAGCTCCTAACTGCATTATTTATTTAATCTGGACGCGAGAAGACAGCACAATCGGAATTAAGTTTAGCGAGAACAACAGTGTATCGTCTACTTCATTTATAAACCTGCAGGGCCCTTCAACTAATCTCCAGCCTCACACACAATGCCCCGATTTATACTAAACCCTATTGTGACATCCAACAAAGATCTTGTCAATTATAATCTTTCAACGCGGAGTCGTCAAACGGTAGCGCACAGTGAGCCAACTGCCACGAAACGCAACAAAAAACATTTAATAAATTATTTGCGAAACTTGTTTGGAACCCTTCTCAAAGAGCGGCGAGGAAGCGAAACCGATTGCTCGTGACGTGACGGCTTTTGTGACCGTCGAGTATTATGTTGTCAAAATACACGGGGATTTTGTTATTATTTTTGTGTTTGCTAGCACACTTAGCACCCCTTTGTTGCAGCCTTCCCGGAACGGGGGATGTGTGAGCTGTAAACCGGCTCGTTACTCCAATCTTTCCATGAAAAGGAGCATGTGAATAGAATAGTAATCGTGGTGGAGCATCCTCGAAAACAATGCTTAATCCTCGCGTAAAAAAATAATCACCCCTGGGAAAGGATCTCGTAATCCGAGACTCAAAAACTCGGAATTACATTTCTTCGCTCGTTCTTAAAAAGTTAATAACATTTTGTGAGCTGATGTCGGGCTCGGGACGTGTACGCGATGTGCCAACTGTAACTGCCAAATTACACCATCACATCGTATAAACATGGGTGGCTGAGCGCGCTTTTTGTCACGTCACTCGTGTGAGACCTCGCCTTGATATTTATTCAAATTATTATTCTACGTCACCCTCTTGTTGTCCCGAATGAATTTTTCATGCTCACGTCGCGCTGAGACGCGGTAATTTCACTTTGAGTTTGCTCTTGGAGCCAGCGAAAATGAGTTTATTTATTTTGTTTTTTCCTACATAAGCTGCGCCTTTGTGCTAGTGGTACCGCAACCCTAGCAATATTGACGGAGTAAATATTTGAGAGAAATAATTGGTTAACAAAATATCGCGTCATCTTGATGTATGATTTTTGTAGTTTTTTTCTACTGTACATATTTAACCGACTATCTTACGAGTAGGTGCCGAGACCAGCGAGGAACATAAATAATACTAAGAAAAAATACTTATTGTAGGTACCTAGTTCATTTTAAAAAGAAACCTTAATATCTCGCCCATTCACTTTTTTTTTAACCTATATCTATCTACAATTAATTTAAAATACTCGCGGAACAACGACACAACAAAAGCTTTAACGTGAGCCTTGATTTCATTTTAATTCCCCCATTTACCTGTTTGTAGACTTGATGATGAAACACATGAGCTACTATTAATCAATCTGCCAAAACGACTCTCTCATTATTTCTCGTCACGTATGCCGTTTGTGTGCTCGACCATTTGTGGTTGAAATATTCGTATGTGGTGTTCACGATATTTTCGACTCGGTCTACTCCTATTAAATTGCCATCACTGTAAATTTCATCCCTTATAGAAACAAAACCAGCAATGTAACTAAAAGTTAGCGTAATATTTTTACCATCAATTGCTTCACAGACTATGTAATAAGTTCCGACATATTTGCTCATATTATTGGTGTGTATTATTTCACGGCAAACAACGATGTCACTGAACAAATGTTTTATTATGTAGATAACGCTGTTGAATTACTTCAGCAAGATTATACTATTTGTTTTAGCCAAACTTAGTTAATATCTTAGTTATTTAGGTTTCAGCCGAAAGGCTTGACCCACTTGAGATTAACCCTCTGAAACATCAGCGCTACCTAGTAGTTTCCAGTCATTTTAGCTGGCAACACCGCTCACTGCGGGGAGTGGGGTTGTCGTTGTTGTGTCAGCCCGATAGGTCTTCGTGGTAATTCAGTATGTTAAAGAACGGAGGCTTAAGCCGACAGGGCTTAAAATCGGTGGGTCAAGCCTTTCGGCTGAAACCTAAATAACCGTTTTTTTCCCTTCGGGGGAAAAACGGGAATATTTAGGTGTTCGAGCCTTCAGGCTTGACCCACTTGAGATGTGTTTACTATCTGTCGGCGCTGACACTTGCGTATTGTGAATTATACCAGAACCCGGAGGGTGAACAGGAATAACCCTTAACTGAATATAATCTTTTTAATTATGTTTATCAACATTTACACGGCGTGTGTCGCCTACAACTGGGTTGAATAGGACGGAGAATTTATTGAAACTTGAATGTTGGTTTTTGTTATGTTTAGCTTCTTTAAAATAATGTATTAAGAAGTTTTTTTTTTTTTTTTTTTTTTTTCTAATTGCACCAGTTCCGTCTCTGATATACCTCGTCAATAACCATATTTCGGTTGACCGATTCTTCGAGGATACGGCCGATCGAAAACTGCCTAGGGATCTGTTTGTTTGTGCCTTTTATACACCCCGCTATTGCTGTTCTAGATGCTGCTTTGACTCTGCCACTCATTGTGATAAACAGATTTGAGGCTATGGGATTTGCCTGACGTCTTTGGCGAGAGATGTTTATGAGCGTTAGGATCCAGTGGCCGAGGTCAAATTATTTGTTGCCACACTTCTTTAGGAGCCCTTCCAACTACGGGTAGCTGGAGTTATTTGTCTTAGAGCTGAATATGGTCCCTAAGGTGATGCTGTTGCTGTCGATGCTGCATCTACGTGAAGAAGTGTTAAGTCATGTACCCATCCTGCGAGGAGTGGTTTGTTTCATCGATGTCTTGGTATTATTATCCACTCTGTGAGGTCACTGATAAGCCATGGTGGCCTCGTTTCTTTACATCGGGTTTCCAGAAAGTATTGTTCCATCTCGGACACACGAGTATGTAGTGTTTTTGTTGAGATGCTAGAAGATAAGAGGTATCAGTGCTGGAGGTGGGAAAAGCCAGGCAAGTTTGTATTCCCACGGCCTGCTGAAAGCATAGATGAATTCGCTGTTCTCTCGCATCTCCCCTCACATACCTCTTAGTCTTTACTATCGCAGATTCGTAAGACGTGAACGGGTCTATTTGCGGAATTCCCATCCTGGTAAAGATTGCTTTTGCGATGGCTGGACTTAAGTGCCATTGTTACTGTGATTTGAGCTTCGATAGCCTGTCGGCCAGACCGTTACCGTTGTATCGCCCCGGGAGATATCCCACTAATCTAATAAATATGAATGTTTGGATGGATAGATACACTCCAGAACGCTTCAACGGATCTGTATGAAATTTGACACAGAGATAGATTATAGTCTGGAATAGCATATAGGGTACTTTTTATCCTGGTAAAACGTACAAACCTGAAAAGGTACGAACACAACTCTGGGCTAACCCTACAGTGCCATCAGCTGCTGGAGGAGGTGAGTAAGTTCAATAGCATCATCCTGCAATGGATCAAAGAACATAGCGGATCCAGAGGTAATGACGAAGCAGACGCTCTGGCCAGGAGAGGCTCGGAAATGCACACAGCAGGACCGGAGCCGCGGGTACCCCTGCCATTCAGCCAAGTGCGTTCATGGATCCGCAGGAGAACACTCAAACTGCATCAGGACTACTGGGCAAGTATACAGGACTGCAGGCAGTCGAAGGAGGCCTTCCCGGAGTTAAACCCGAGATACTCCCGCCAACTCCTCAGCCTGAAGCGTGACAAGCTCCGCCTTATCGTCGGAATTGTCACAGGACAAGAACGTCTGAACTGATTTGAAACTTTTTATCCCGAAAAGTTAATGGGAAGCGATGCCGTGGGTGGCCGCTAGTTATAAAACAAAAATTGATCTTGTTCTTTTGCGATGTTTGGGATTTCAGATGTGGTCTTTAACAGTCTTAGGGATTTAGTGCTCCCTAGTTTTCTGGTGTTAGCCACCGCGTTTTTGCTGTATGTTTGGAGCACAACTCACACCCCCATCCCCATCTGAAGCGTCTGTAGTCGGAAAATTTGAAGGTGGGTTAACTTGGATAGCGGAGGACTGAGCGTCTGCCACCAGCGTAGTTCGTTTCTACTTCTTTTGGCAATGGAAAAACTATGAACTTTTGTTGCCCTAGAGGTTTCTTCGGATGATGTTGAGACTGCCCCGCTTCTGCAGTGCGTCAGGTATGTTTGCGCAATATCACACGGATGGCTTTCATGCCCTGGTGCGCAAGAAAACAGCCTCACTGATCGGCAGAGTGCGGGGCAGTAGCAACAGCATTCTGAGGACTGTTGCGGACAGCTGGACGTCTCCACTATAGAAGTGCCTTGTGCTGAGGACGATAAATGGTACTCTGTTTCTATAGCCATTAATCAAACTTATTGTAGTTTGAGGGCACCAAGTGATTTCCACATATTAGAATTGGTGTTAGTTGCCCTGCCAAGAATAGTTTAGAAGCTTTCGCCCTCTTGGGGCTTATTTTTGGCATACTCTATCTGCTTGTTGTGGCTGTTTCGGCGTGTTTGCTAAATTTGGTCGTACGGCTTTTTAGGTTTCCAATTCGCCGGAATTTCAAGTCACCTAAAAGTTTAGCTTTGACTTCCTTCTTTGCAGGTTCGCTGAGATATTTGTAAGCGTCTTTCAGTGCCTGTCTCTGTTGCAGTAAGCCATGTGCGATTGCGCCTAGGTTCAAGACCATTTCCTTTATGCGCCAATGATTGCAAATTTGGAGTGTTTACGACCAGATGATTGTTGACCCTAAGGGTACAGAATGCCGGGGTGGCCTGAAAGGTCATCGGTTTTGTACGTCACCGTACCTGACATTTTCCCATGAATCGTTTCCGAGTCGTTGGCATTCTATTGCCTGTTCCACCAGTTTCGGGTTGGCGTTAGTAATCTTAGGTTCCGTCTCCGATGTCACCGGGTTCAAAACCCAGGAGTCTTCGTCTTTGCTTTGTTCAACTGACGAAAGCTGGCCCCGTTCCTTTTGTGCATCCACAATGGTTTGCCGTAGCGTTTTTTCACGGTCGGTCGTATGGGACGGTCTGGGGAGTGATAAGGGCGGCACCTGCCATGGCGTTTCATGAAAGGTGATGTCCACCTCTGAATCAGAGGATTGATTGAGCCCATCATCAGGCTCATCAGACTTGTCTTCCTCATCCCTGTTATGGCTTAGTTGGTCAATGGTGTCGACTCTTTTAGTCAGGTGTGAGCCTGTGTCTGTTTTGCTAGGAAATCTACCATATTTGCAAGTATTGCCCCACCCTCAAATCTGTGTTTTTGTGTGATTTTGGAGTTGGTTGGTTGGTTGGTTGGCCACCACTGTGTTCAGACAATATATTTTCATATGCCAGGGGGCTGGGGTGAATTTTGGTCATGACTTCGTGACGTGAATACGGTATTGCCCTTCGTAAAGGCCAGCTAAGTCATTTTCTACGAGCTTCCTTATAACCTCTCTCGGAGAGTTGTCCACCCGTGCGACAAAACATTTCTCTAATGTCATCGCTTGGAATGGCGAATCGTAGCTTAGCTTCCACTCTCGACGGTATATGCTCTCCAAAGAGCTCATTGCTGGAAACATCCCGCACTTTCCATGTTTCCTAGTCATCTAGGTAGTTTTTCTGTACTGCCGCAACTAGTGCTTGGAATTCATTTTTCGCTAAACTCTTTCATCGTTGTTATTTCGGTCATGTCTGCAAGTAACAGTAAAGGTTTAGCTGATGCGACATTGGTTGATGCGACACCGTTTGATGCGATGTGACGCTCAGGTTGATGCGACTTGGTGCGACGCGCGATTGGTTAGTATGACGCTGGAAGCGTCACGTCGTATGAAATGATACGACGATGCTCAGGTTATGCGACTTAGGTGCAACGCTTGATTGGTTAGTGTGACGCCCGAAGCATCGCGTCGTATGAAATGATACGACGACACTCAGGTTCATGTGACTTATGTGCAACGCGTGATTAGTTAGTGCGACATTCGAAGCGTCGCGTCGTATGAAATGATACGACGACACTCAGCTTGGTGTGACTTATGTGCAACGCGTGATTAGTTAGTGCGACATTCGAAGCGTCGCGTCGTATGAAATGATACGACGACACTCAGGTTGGTGTGACTTATGTGCAACGCGTGATTAGTTAGTGCGACATTTGAAGCGTCGCGTCGTATGAAATGATACGACGACACTCAGGTTGATGCGACTTATGTGCAACGCGTGATTAGTTAGTGCGACGTCCGAAGCGTCGCGTCGTATGAAATGATACGACGATGCCCAGATTGATGCGACTTAGGTGTGACGCGTGATTGGTTAGTGCAACGCCCGAGCGTCGCCTCGTATGAAATGATACGACGACACTCAGGTTGATGCGACATAGGTAAGCATCGCGTCGTATGAAATGATACGACATGTATTTATTGATGCGACCAATGCCCCTGTCAAATTGTGCAATCCCATGCGATGCGACGTATGAGATTGGACGACATGTCGCATGAAAGCGACAATTGCGAGCGACAGTGGCTAGCCGACTGAAGTTCGATGATTGGCGCGGGGACTCTTAGGAGATCCCCAGCCTTGGTTATGCTCGTAGCGAGGCAGTAACCAGTTGTAACATCCGACATAATGTGGATGTTTTGCATGTGGAGTATACTCCAACATTTTAAAGTGATATCCTTATCTAACTAAGGACACTTTAATAATTATGTAATTTACTTACTTGAATTTTTTTTTTTTTTTTTATATGCTTTGAAGTTCGTAATAAGTAGTACTGATAGCGCCGAAGTTCAAAAGCGTACTGAATTACCACGAAGACCTATCGGGCTGACACAACAACGACAACCCCACTCCCCGCAGTGAGCGGTGTTGCCAGCTAAAATGACTGGAAACTACTAGGTAGCGCTGATGTTTCAGAGGGTTAATCTCAAGTGGGTCAAGCCTGAAGGCTCGAACACCTAAATGTATGTTTGCCGATGATAAAGGCATGATTGTATAGAGGCTCATCAACGTTTGTGAAGTAAGTGATAACAGGTTTAATGTGGAACACAAATAAGGAAAAGAAGAAGGTTGTGATTCTGTCCTTCCTTATAAAATTTGGGAAATGGTTAAACTTACGGATGTGACATTGAATTTAACTCTTCTGCTAAGGTTACCTAATATTTTAAAGCAAATAATAATTTTAATCTTTGAAGGTTGCTATTTATCATCTTTACGAAACTTTAGATGTTTTAATAACACAACAGTTTGTAACGTTTAATTTTACTACCTCGAGTAAAAATAGCATAATCTATGGAAACACTTAAAATAATGTATCAAGATAAATTCGACGCCATAGCTGAAATACTTTTAAACGGCCATTCATTACGATTAGCGACAGTCGTAATGTCTGTCATTTTAGTGCCAGCTTCGAATGTCGGGACCTCCCATAAAACATCCCCTAATGTAAATATCTCCCTTTTATCTGTCTTTAACAATTTCGTATACTCTAACTAAACCGTCACCGGAATATAAATTACATAAACACCAATTCCTATTTTACGGTCACTGAAGTTCACTATTACTATATTTTGAATTCTATTGTCAGTGTTATAGAGCTTTTCATTTCTAAGGTTGGGGTTTTGGAGGCTGTTGTTGTTGTTGTAAATGTGGCAGAATACATCGTCTCAAATTGCCCCCTGCCAATAAAAAAGGGAAGGCACATAGGGCTGAATTTTGTTTATCGTTATCTTTACGGTGGGCCACATTTATTTATATTGTATTCATGCGTGTAAGTCTGGTAATATAATACGTTTAGGAATAATAAACATTTTGAAAGGTACAGTTCCTTTGAAAACTGATGGATCGTGAAGTTTTGGATCATGTTGATTAAAGCATGAGAATGTGATGTGATTTTGAAAGGAACTAAATCTTTTGTAAGTTCTCTTCCGAACCAGTTCTTTTGTGAATAGATTTCAACACATACCCAGGTAGTTAACCAATTATAATAATTATGCAAATCTCCTTTGAGTTTTTATATTTTTGCGAATGAATTATATTTACAGAATATATATAATTTAGTGGGTTTTGAATTATAATTACGAACGCGGGTCGACTGGTTTCACTAAAATTTTTCATGTAAATGATGTTATATCTTAGTTATTTATTTGGTTGATGTTTAAAGGACTGCGCACATCTAGGCGATGTCAATGGCGAACATGTGACAGCGGTATTTGACAGCGTTTCAGCTGATCCCCATCACCTAGATGTGCGAAGGCCATTAGATAAATAAAAAAACAACGCAAGGTTACGTAAAGTATCAAATCTGTTTCACATTTTCTATGTTTATAACCTTAAATGAGTTAGGAGAAATGAGTTGAAATTACCCTTTTTAAAACAACCCTCCGAAACACATGTTTAACTGAGGTTAAAAACATCACATTTATTACTAACACTGAACTGTGTTGAATTTAAAAGAAGGTTTTCACCATACTACGATTTCAATGTAAATGTTGAACTACTGAGAATAAGGTTGAAAGCTTATCGACAAAACTAAAATAAACTTAGGCGATGCGCTTCTCGGAAAGTGTATTAAAAGTGGTATTTATTATGCGCATACGCATGATGTTTATACTTTTTAATGCATTGTTATTTGAAATAGCTACTGGTGTTTGAGTTTAATAGTTAAATATTTATTCAGGAGGCGATTTTGTTTGTGTGAGGTCTGTTAATATTTTGGTCATGCAAAATAAAATAAATTCGTAAATAATATTATTGCAGTTCTAACAAATATGAATTGAAGTTGAAACTTGACACAATAAGTATTAAGTTTCCCATTTTTATAACCAATTTACAAATTAAAATAGTGATATAATTTAACTTTTGAACTATTAAATTTAATATTTAAATCAATTCAGATCGCATACATTATTATCAGACCAATATTAATACCCATACCTATTGTTTCAGAGTGTTCGCCGTTTGAACTTAAAACTTTTATTAGTCTTGCAATATTGAAATTTCCCAATTTAATCCAATTTATTCAACTCAACGGTATAAACGTTGCATAATGCTTATCCTTGTCAGTCTGCAAAAACTGCTCTTAAGTATAAATAACGGGAAAGTAACGTTATACAACCTTGAAATGAAACTTTAATTCGCAAAATCGCAGAGCGCCTTTATTCCTTTGTAACTTTTTTTAAACCTAAACTTTTCATTGTTATTCGGCCTGTTTAAACAAGCGCCGGAACTAAACAAATGTTGTTATTCCTCTGACAGCCGAAATCTACAATACGTAATCATTATAGCCGTCATTAAGTATTGTCTTGTCACCTTTTAAGTTTCGCCGACAAAAGGCGTGGCGGCAGAAAGAGCGGTAGCGTGATTTATGACTCCGTTTTGCTAGAACTTTTGCAAATTTTCTAGAAAGAAATAAGTTTTAGGAATGAAAAGGAGACAATGGTTTTGTTGGAAGAGGATTGTGAGTTTGTTTTCTAAACACTTTACAATCGTGTAGAAATACATACATACATGTTTAACTAACCACTCCTTTTGAGCTTTGTCGGTTTATTTATTGTGTTACCTATTTTGAACAATGAGGATTTACTAGTTAATGACTAGGTACAAGAAAAATCTGCGGAATTGGAAATAGAAAATATTTTTGTTATGATATCTTTATTTTTATTTGAACTATAATTTAAACAACAAAAACTAAAACTAAACCTTAAAAATAACTTTTTGTTTGGTTATTGTTTTGTGGATATTTTCCATGAGCAAATATTTGTAAAACTGGAATGGCAATAAGTAGATAGATTGTGGTCGAAAAATTATGGCAACAATGTAATCGCTATTCCATATTAGTATCAAAATTTACTTGCTGTCGATTCAGACCAAAATATATTGTGACACAGTGTCCCTATTGACACTTGATTTTAATATTTTTGTTACCGTCGATTTGAACACCATTCAAAATAGCTGCATTGTACAATCAGTGTACAGAGACAGAGCCAGGCAGAGCTAAACACACCAGACAGTAATTTATCAGGACATAGTGTGCACCTAGGTAAAAACCAGATTTTTTACCTATTACCAATTTTTGTCCAAATCGACAGCAAGCCTCAAAACTTTGATCGTAAGTCGTAACGAAAAACAAAATCACCCAGCTTGTCGTTGATTCGCGTGCACTCTCCCCGCCTTCCTCCAAGTGTTACAACGCGACTGACTCGTACTGAAATTATTTACAACCGTCGGCATTTCACAAAAGCCTGCTTGTTTATTACAGCCATAAATACTAATACAACTCAGGGGAAATTTATTCTGCCTCACCTTTTATTTATTACTTTAGTGTACAGCTCTGGTTTTCCTGCTGCCAGCTTTTTTTGACAGCGCCAAAGCAAGAAGCAAGTAGTGCCAAAGCAAGCATTGCATCCGTCTCTCTAAGTGAAGTGGCACCACACTGGAACTTCAATGCTATTATTTTGTATTTTCTTTATTTGTAAAAGGATTATATAAAAAACGTTAGGGACCAAGCCGTAGTTTGTTGCCTGTTCTTTTAGGCTTGGTCGCGTGGAACTGGTACTCTAGACTCAGACGTTTCAAAGTGAGCCTTGTGATTCTACTGAATAAATACACTTATTTTTTTATCATATAATTCGATAGAGTCGGCTGCATGCACGAAAAAACATGACGTCATGCGGCGTTACCTCGCTCTGAGGCGTTCCATTTAAGGCTTGAAGTGCAAGCGAGAGCGCGGAACGAGCGACAAAGAGGCACAATCGGCCTCCGCGTTCGGCAGCACTCGACATCTGTCTCTCTCCTACTTGAGTGAGCGATGCGTCCGTGTTGACAGCTGTATGACGTTGTCACATTCAACTATCGTCAGTAAACCGACTTTACAGACAACCGATTTTTTTAATATGCATTATTATTTTCTGTGTGCAGGTGCCAAAGACCTTGGTCATTTGTCTAGCTTTACCGTGTCCAAGTTCGATAACCAGCCAGCTTAAGCCTGTCACTAGTCAAGGATTAGAGGAAAACTAGGGGCTTTAAGTTTTAAAAGATTTTGCATGCAATTTCACAAGTTTATCATGCTGTGACGCTTTATGAATATACAATGTGGCTCAACTTAAAAACAAAGCTGATATTTACAAAGAAAATAAGTTAGGAGTAAAATATAAAAAAGTCTGCGCACTTAAAAATAAGTGAAAAATTAAATTTAATGAAACAGATATTTAGTTAGCTAATCGTCACGGCTCAGTTAGTAGTAACTCTACCTTCTGCGCCGTATATATAGGCTGTAGGTTCGATTTACTGAGAACAAATTAATAATATTTGTGTGGTGAGCAATAATGTTTGTTCTTTGCATTGTGTTAAATTACGGTGAGGTTATTTGAGTAGGTTTTTTAGTTCTTTTTAGTGCAGGTTTTTTTATTATTATTAAGTGTCTTTGTTAATTTGAATTATGTTTTTTATCATTGTGTTTGTAATAATTATTATTATTTGTCAGTGTATTATTTTTAAGTAGATTATAAGACATTCTAATACGATAATTATTGTTCTTGAATAAATAAATTGAAATTGAAGTACATAACGTTTTCATGCAATTAAATAGATTTTGACACGGTTCTTTATAATCCTAAATAATCTTTATATTATTAATTCGCTATCTATTGAACTCAATTTGTAATCTTACTAATCGCTATAATACTGGAAAAACTATTTACACATCAGTGCTGTTAAAAGTAGGTAAGAAGGCCGTATACGATAAAAGGTAAACAAAAGCAGATTTTACCTTATCTTTATCTTTCCAGATAAGGGTTTTACAACGGCCATAGCTTGCAATTAGGGGTAGGCAGTGAATCACTATAGTGAAAATAGTCTGGCGCTTACCACGGAGGTCTCGACAAGTTTTTGTCATTCACTTTTACTGAGCACTAAATTAACATCTGTGCCTCATAAAGACACTGAATAACCCAATAAAGTTCTTTTGAATAGAGGATAGTGCTTGGGTCTTTCCACGTTAAACATTTTTAGTTGTTACCGCTGTACAAAAAAAAATACCGGCATAAACTGTTGAGTTATATTTTTGAGTCACGTTTTCAGTTTAATAACTAGAGAAGGGTTTCTTGAAACAGTTTATACTTATAGCCACTGTTTAACAATTTTGTTTGTTGCCGTATAAAAGTTTAGAAATTGGCATAATATGAATGTTTTGCTTACGGGAAGCGACAACAGCCGACCGAAAAGGAAATCTTATAGGATAAAGATTGGTAGGAAAACCAGGATAAGAGAAATACTTTTAAAAAAGGCCCATAAACAGGTCATATAAAACCAATTTCGAACAAGATGAACTGAAATAAGTTTTTGTGTGGCCTAAAACTAGTGTACAGAGTTTCAAGAACACCTACTGTTAGATTCTCATCAAAATCAATTTACCATCACTTGTCAAGTCATCACTTATAATTTCCATCCCACTGTGAAGTGAAGGCACAGTAAACCAACAGTAGCGCAACATTATCAACTGCCTTCCGGGGCGTCAGTATTTCTAGAACGTTAGATTTTAGGAATTTTCCGAATTCAGACAAGAGTGAACAGGTGGATAATGGCTACATGCTCCATCAAAGGAGCCAAATGCATAGCTAGTGTCTTTATAAAAAAAATAAAATGAAAAACTATGCCAGTTGCATAAGCTCTTCCTCTTGTAAAGATGGCGTGAGTCCCTAAATTTATTCCTTCTAGGAGTAAGAACCAATCTCCAAACGACCTGGGGGCTAATTCTCGGGCCGATCTCGATCATTTTGAAATTTTATTTTATTGCTTCTTTTCGAAGGGAGAATGGATAATTTCCTTGAGTAATTCATAGACGACCTCTTCGTGAAAGCCTCGACAGCTACGATATACGGAAAATGTACAAAAAGTGCGGGGTTGTGAAAAGAAGCAATAAAATAAAATTTCAAAATGATCGAGATCGGCCCGAGAATTAGCCCCCTGGTCTGTGAAAGCAGAAGAAAATGATCTGCTCGTGAATACAACAATATCAGGTTTATATTTACCGTATTAAACCTATAGTAAACTTACCACAAGAGCCTTAGAACAAATGATACTTATGGGGATAGAATATAGGATATTTTGTTCAACAAGTACAGAATTTGACTACTCCTCTTGGATCCCCAATAATCTTATGTAAAGATCCCCAAGTTCGGCTGGGCGTGAGACCAAAACAATATCATTCTTTTAATTCGATTCTCTCCACCCAAAGGTTGTCTGGAACAGATTGCTCTTCAGCGACAAGACCGCCCATTGTACATTAGTATGTTTTAAATTATTGTTACTTGTTTTTCCATTGTTAGTTTTAAGGTGTGCAATAAAGAATTTTCTATTCTATTCTATTCATTTATAAAATAATTTTCATATTATTCCCTTTTGTCTCAAACCTCTCACCCTGTTACCTATACCCTGTTTGTATTTAAGGTTCTAGTTTGTTTTTTTCTGTATTTGTGTTCATTCAATAAACTTTTTTCATTTCATTTTAATTCATTTAAAATCTGCTCTCCAGCCTTACTTATTTCATCTGTATTACTATGTTAATGATAGCAGTAACTATAACCAATCCTCGTTAACAGCATCAATGACTCATCGTACTTCAAAGCACGCACAGAATACGTCGCAGTCACTTCACGGTGTGGGCTCAGTCAAAGTTTTTACGCCCCACTGTAAACACTGATTTGGTGATGTCGGCCTCTTTGTGCTGAGCCTTTGATCTTGCCGCTTCCGTCGAATACAATGACGGTCTATCTTGGAGGTTCGGTGTTGGTACAGTAAATGATAAACAGAAGATAAAGTTATCGAATAGCCAAAGCAGGAACGCGAATCTATCCTGTTTTGGATAGTATAGATTAATTTCAGTCTCAAGTTCCGAAAGTAAAATGAATCTACCTTATTTGATTAACTTAAAAATCTAAATAAGTTTATTTTTTACATGAAATAGAGCATAATTTTGGCTACGTTCTCACTTGATGGTAGTCGACGATGGAGCAAGATAGTCTAGAAGACACCTATTCACTCATTTTTAGGGTTCCGTAGCCAAATGGCAAAAACGGAACCCTTATAGATTCGTCATGTCTGTCTGTCTGTCTGTCTGTCTGTCCGGCCGTGTCACAGCCATTTTTCTCCGAAACCATAAGAGCTAGACTAATGAAACTTGGTGAGTAGATGTATTCTGTAAACCGTATTAAGGTTTTTACATAAAAATAGAAAAAAACTATAAATTTTGGGGGTCCCCATACTTGAAACTGAAACTCAAAAGTTTTTTTTTCATCGAACCCATACGTGTGGGGTATCTATGGATAGGTCTTCAAAAATGATATTGAAGTTTCTAACATCAGTAGTTTTTTTTTTAATACGTCATAAATCGTAAACCGCAATTTACCTTTCGACGAACTACAAAAACCTTTATATTATGTTATTTGATGCTACGGAACCCTTCATGGGCGAGTCCGACTCGCACTTGGCTGCTTTTTTAAAAATGCTTCAGAGACACAATCGTAAGGGTTGTAACTTAGTTTCAGTTTGCAAAGGGTTTCCGCCAAAATTGCCCCAGTCCCGGCGCAAAAGAATTGTATCTCAGATTTTAGATAATCATTAGTAGAAACAATATTAGTTGTCGCTATTTCCTGATTTCGTGGCTAACATGTGTTTTTTACCCAGAGAAGTTTCATAGGCGCTACATGCAAAAATGACACTTTTTAGGTAAAACTTCATGTTACTTTGCTAATTGACATTGAATTGGCAAAAAATGAATAAAACACATAATATAAACACATTATCACATATGTAATATAATGTACCTATACCTATTATGCCAGTTTTTTGAAAAACTTCATTTTACTGTACTAATTCACTCGTTAACAACATAAACAAGTGGATAATTGCAAAAAATGAATATAATAGGTACATATGCGTACATACTGATATGTATAGCCTGCATCATACTTATATACATTTTGTAGTTATCTTTATTTTATAAGAAAAAGAATACTGCCTTTAGTAATCGGGGTTTAACTTTTCTCTGTTATATTATTAATATTACAATAGGTTTTCATTATCGTTTCTCAGAATTCAATAAGGGCTTGTGACGTGAGTGAGCGCGCTCTCGCTCCCACTCAATTTGTTAAAGGGAGAAACATAGTCACCCCGATTACTAAAGGCAGCTTTTAAAGGCGATCATTTTCCTTATAAAATAAATATAACTACAAAATGTATATAAGTGTGATGCAGGCTATACATATCAGTGCGAACGCATTTTTTTAAAAATTTTTTTTATAATACGGACAATACATATCTACCTATTATATTCATTTTTTGCAATTATCCACACGTGTGTGTCGTAAATGAGTGAATTAATCAGTAAAATAAAGTTTTTCAAAAAATGAAATAATAGGCATAGGTATATTACATAAGTGATAATGTGTTTATATTATGTGTTTTATTAATTTTTTGCCAATTCAATGTCAACTAGCACAGTTACACGAAGTTTTTCCTAAAAAGTGTCATTTTTGCATGTAGCGTCTATGAAACTTCTCTGTGTAAAAAAAACATGTTAGCCACGAAATCAGGAAATAGCGACACCTGATATTGTTTCTACTAATAATTATCTAAAATCTGAGATACAATTCTTTTGCGCCGGGACTGGGGTTTTTTTCTATGGGATTTGGCGGAAACCCTTTTATTTAAATACCGTAATATATTGACCCTGAGTTTGCATTTTAAATTTCAATAGCATTTATTTTTGTCCTTGTTTTAGATTAATCTTACCAACTTTACCTTCTGCCAGACTACTGTGGCCTAGCCCATTTTACTCAAACCTTTTTGCTTATTTTCTTCATTGCTGTTAAAATTGTGGTTGTTTACACCCGAATGGATTGTTATTGACGTATAATTGGGATGAGCTAAACGTGCTTTGAATTAGGCCGTCGGCATTCTATTACGGCCCAACAGAACGGCCCAATGGAAGACCCATTTAAGCTGGATTATCTTCTGATGTGATTGGATTGTGGTTGGTCGAGTATGTGAAATACTATTAAAAACCAGTAAAGTGGATTTAATACAATTTAAGCTTAGTTCATGCATTTATTTTGAAATAAGCTTCAAACTATACTATTCACTGTCAATCACATTTTACATTTTTGCATGGCTTATGAATGTTTTTTTTAAATTAGCTGGTAAAAAAAGCATAATGGCCCCACCTGACATCGCCTCAAACAAAGCATTGCCTCGTAGGTCACGCACGTAAGCAACGTGCCCTACGATGCACTGTCCCTCGTCCATCAACTTGAGGTATACAGACGTTCAGGCTCAAGTGCCAGTAATTTCACTAAGATTTTTTTAAAGAGTTTGTTAATTTAAAAAATATTGAACCATTAAAACGAATTTATGGTAGGTATATAATACGAGTATATTATAGTTTTGCATTTAATTGTGATCAATCAGTTGCTAGCCCAAATTAAAAAAAAAAATTTTTTTTTCATTTGGGCTGGCAACTGTGTAGTAAAGTATCTGTGTACCAAACATGTAATTACAAGTATCCGGCTTAAAGAAAGCCTTTGTCGACCAAGAGGCACAACCAAACACATGTCATATAATATTTGACGCAACGCCTCAAGGTGCCAATTCAATGCATTTCGCAAGTCATTGTACGTGAGGACATTATGTTAGAACATCTGTCATGTTGACAATTATTATCAACAAAAGAAACAAGTCGAACTTCTTGCAATATTATAAAAAAACTATTAATTGTATTTCTACGTGGCTGGTAGGGATTAAATTCTTGTAGCTGCCATGAATGACATACTTAATATTGAAAAATACGGGGGTATGTGCCTGATTTATGCGTAAATTACGTGTCAATCAAAATCTATTATATTCAATACCTCTGACTAGGGGGGGTAAGGGGGGTAAGACTCCCTCGGAGAGTCTTAAGTTGGAACTTGGTACTCAGAGATCTGTAGAAGTAATGTTTTTAGTGATCCTCATAACCTTATTAAAAATAAGTATTGCAGACAATCTACACAACACTATCTAGCTCCAAATTAAGCAGAGCTTGCACTATGAGATGAGAACCAAAAAGCCATCGAGTTAAAAGTACTACGTACTAGAGAAGCTACGTCAAATAACTGAATTGTCCTATTCTAGCGCTAGATTTGCTGAACGAGACAAAGTAGGAATTTAAGGTCTTCTCTAGTACGTTGTACTTATATCTCGATGCAAAAAGCCTATAATAATATGATACTTGCATATTTTTTTTTAAATAAGACTTATAATACAAAATAACACCCAGACAGGGAACAAACATCTGAGTTCACCACATAAATATTAGTACCCATAGCATAAGGCAGAGCTACTACCAACTAAGCTGAGAGGCCAGTCTTCTAAGACTACAGTACTAGTCATAAAATCTTGTTTAACCAGTGTAGCTGTCAATAAATCAAACTTAAAATAGGTCTATCAGATTAATCGGTTCAAGTGGTACAGAACAACTTTGTTTGTTATTTATGGATTGGCCAGTAGATACTGATTGTATTTACAAGCCGTGTTCTAGTAAGTTAATACTGTGCCTTAGAAGTGTCTGAATAAAGTTATATTTCAACTTTACGACTACGATTCAAGACAAGACAAACTCCTCAATCCTGCTTTACAGTAAAAAATATATGGAAAAGTTTAAAAAAAAAAAAATGAGAGCCACAAAAATGAAAACGATAAATTTCCAAAACTAAATCACACGCAAATTCTGATCGAAAAGTCACATAGTTTTGTGGCTGCTGTTATAAAAGAAACTGTATTTTATGAGACAACTGAAATCTCCAGAACTCGAAAACTTTACAAAGTTAACACTAAAACGGGCACCTAATTTATCTGGCGGAGGCCGGCGGGCGCGGCGGGCGACGAGGCCCGATCTCGCAATAAACATGTTTTTTGTTTCGCATGTCCGCGCACTGTCAAATATATTACAACCCGCCGGGTTATTTACGAGCCTGTCCTCCGCCCATACGTTATACTTAGTATCTTTGTTTGGACACAATAAGCAATATTTCTAAAGGGCCCGCCGCGCCGTCGCTCGCAGCCGTTGATATGGGTTCCCAAATTGACATATTTAATTTGATCGCGACGGAGGGTCCGATCCCGTGTTTGACAGGTTTTAGTGTCAGATTAACGTTCACGTTATGGAGTCAAGCTTGTCGATACCCTCAAATATCCTGTTTATTTGTCGTGGACTTCAAACAGGTTCGTGGAAGCCTCGCGGATCAATTTTCCCCCTTTGAAAGCTCATAGAACAAAGGAGCTCGTAAAATCGGCGAAAGAGTAGTTTCGAATGTGTCAGCGCAAAGTGTGATGACGCCAAAGAGCTTTGTCGAGGGCGCAATAAAAGTGGCGTCAAACAAAAAGCATCGTGTCGTGCTCGCGGTCAGGTAGAGCGGCGACCGACGACGGTCCAGCCGACGACGGTGCGGCGCGCTCAAAGCGCAGCCGTCATGGGTGGCGAGCGAGCGACACCATACCACGTCTCAATCCGCACCCGGCTGCCGGCCATACCACCTTTCCTTTTTCCCCTACCGCAATGCAGCTATGTGTCGTTTCCGCTTTGTTTTTTATTGCTGAGCGCTGCAGCGGTGAGACATAGCGCTCTCCCTCTACCGGAGCCTCGAGATATCCCCGTCCCTTTCGACTCGTGCGGGGTGAAGGGAGCGCGGGCCGCGTTGAGTGCTGGTGGGGTCTCGTCTCTCACAGTTGTCTCGACCGCCGCTACAGACGCACGCGTTCGTTTACATTCCGCGCTCCGGTGGCAAAGTAGTTGTTGCCAGAAGCGAATCGTGACCGCACAGTGAAGTTTACAAGTGATCGTGAAGTTGATACCAAATGGTGGTTCTTGAAGACGGTGGAATGATGTCAAATCCTAACCAATATCTACAGCCCGATTATTTAGTGCCTCTTCCTTCCTCTGTAAGTATTTCTATTAAAATAAATATGCAATTATTTACTTTTGTTTGTTTTGGTATATTATTTCTTATATTTTTATTTTTTATTTTACACAAGCACTCATACAACAAGTACTAATATTTATTTTCCTTTTGTTGCAGTTGGACTCGAAGAAAAGCCCACTTGCGCTCTTAGCGCAGACTTGCAGTCAGATCGGTGCTGACACAACTCCAACAAAACCCCTACTTCCTCCAATGGATAAGAAAAAAGTGATCAGTGCTAACAGTGATGCTATCAGTCGTTCGTCCCCTGGTAGTTCCGGAAAACCGGAAAAACCTCGTTCAACCCCTGAAATCAAACACTTAGCGTTCAAACCGTACGAAGCCAACGTTGTTACTAAAAAGCCGGAAGAGCCTCGCCCTTCATCTAAATCTAGCTCAGACAGTGCTGATGAGAAGAAATCTGGAAAAAGTACTCCTGGCCGCAAATCAACGCCGCCGACGGCCGAAAACGGAAAGAGCAGTCCGTCGGAAAACAAATCTTCTAGCTCATCCGGGACGAGCCCAATCATCCGCTCTGGATTAGAAGTTCTAGGACATGGAAAAGACCATCTCGGCGCATTTAAGAACTTGCCCGGCATGCCTGGATTTAACCCTCTCGCCGGGTTTTATCCGCCGGGTATGGAACAACATGCTAACCCGGCCTTCAGGCCTCCCTACGCCGGAGCCCCGTTTAGCGCACACCATGCAGCTATGCTAGCCGCCGCTGCTGGCTTCCCCGGGGCTTCTTCGAACCCCTATCTCGGCTATGCGAGGGTAAAAACACCCGCCGGCGGTGAAACATTGGTGCCTGTCTGTAAGGACCCCTACTGCACGGGCTGCCAATTCTCTGCGAACAACCATCATCTGCTAATGAGCAACGGAGCGTGCCCCGCTGGGTGCACTCAATGCGATCATCAAAAGTACAACTTAGCCATGGCGATGGCCCTATCGCAGCAAGGCGCCGCCGCGGGCGGGCTCGCCTACCCTCAGCTCAGCCGCCCTTACGTTTGCAATTGGATTGTGGGTGAATCGTATTGCGGAAAGAGATTTGGAAACTCTGAGGAGTTACTGCAACATTTGAGAAGTCACACTGCGGATGGATCCGCCCCTGCTACTGTCACATCGACACAGGCATCGCTGCTGAACCCGTTGAATCCGCTGTTCACGACGGCTGGACTCCGCAACGCGTACCCTTCGGCTCCACTCAGCCCGCTCTCAGCCAGCCGATACCACCCGTACTCTAAGGCTGGTCTACCAGCCGGCCTAGGAGCTTCACCCTACGGAGCTTTTAACCCTGCTCTTGGCCCTTTTTACTCTCCATACGCAATGTATGGCCAAAGACTAAGCGCGGCTCACCAGTAAATCAAAACCCATAGTGAAGTGCACGGACTGAACTGTATATAAATGTTGTTATGTCCAATTTTCTTCTGTGATATTGATAGACTAAAAGTTGTAAGGTGCGACCCGCCTTGACAAATTTAGTGATTAGTGCAATCTAAATAAGTATTTATGTAAGTGACGTCGGAAGTTGCTTAGAGCCGCGATGTAAGGCATCGGTGGACTGTACAGCCAAATGATTTGTGTAAATAATCTCTAAGTTAATTAAAATGAATTATTTCAAATATAATGTCTACGTATCAATCAAAGTATTTTATTATAATATCCCCTTGGAACTGCTTTATAGAAAGTGAATTAGGCGCAGCATAAATCTGATGGGCGATCAACGTCACTACAAAGTGGTGCTTTCTATCTCTCGTGGAACGCAATAAATCGGGCCGGGTGATTGATTAATATACCTCCTCGCGCACATTAGAGCCGTCGCTCAGCGCGAGAGGATCACTGCGCGGTATAAAACAACGATCACGCTAGCGTGCACCCGCCCACACTACACTACCAACGACTAACAAATAATTTATTACCAACATCGAAAAGCATAAAGAAAATACACGAACGAGGCCCGACAAGAGTCATTAATAACAAAACCGTGAGCTGTCAGCTTTGTTAATGTCAAGTTTTTTTATAATAAATGCTATTTTGATTAGGCCCATGTCACGTCGGAGATTCAACTGTCAGAAGCATAATTGGTCGGCCGAAAGGAATGAGAGACAGGTGGTGAAGTAATTCTGAATGGAGACGACAATGGCGAGCCGACACGACGGATTCGTACCTAAAATGTTCAAGTAAATTATTATTGAAATGGCAAGAGTCTGTTTTTCACTTAACTATGTCAAACAGGCCATTAGTATTTTATCGCTCTTTGACAGAAACATTAACAAAATTTATTGCGGCTTTCTCGTATATTTAGGTTGAATTTTGTTTAATTTAGTTTATCCTTGCACATAATCTGGTGGTATAATTATTATTTAAATGGCAGTGAACAGTATAATTTTGTGTAATTTATTCAATTACGTAGGAAGACTTAATCTTTTCATTATAATTTAATACCTACTCTGCATTTAGCTGCCATTTATTAGTTCGCTCTCGATGTTAATAGGACTATTAATTCTTTGCTAGCCATAATATTGAATTTTATTAGTAACGACAGATTTATACATAAAAATAAATTAAGAGGTAGTATCAGAAAATATAAAGTAGGTACCGATACTTCTAATGATGAAACTTAAGTTTTACTAAACAAGTCCGTGCCAGTATTAATAATTATATAAATTATTACTTTATTCCTGACTAAGTTTATATTTTCAAGGCAATATTAATTTATAATTAAAGTTAGAGTATAAATAATAGGTACAATTAACATAATACTTATTTTCGTGTTCTAGAAAGATTAAAAACCTGTTTAGTGTAACCTAGATTCCCTAGCGATAAGATAATTTTGGTACTACATAATCATAATTGATTAATAGGGGCAATAGTAGCGATTCTGATCATAACACTTGCATTAATAAAGTACCTAATAATAATACCTATGAAACTATACTTTGGCTCACATTCAGAGTTGCGAACAAGAACAAAACAAGTCACGCCATCTATTGGTGGAAAGACGAAATAAAATAAGTTCTAGAGATGAGTATGAACAGAAATAATCGTTCATACTTATTAACACCGACTAGTTCATATTTTATACAATTTACTTATAGAAATAAAAATTAGTTACTCATGTAAATTAAGTAATGAAAATTAATAATTTGAAATTGAAAGCAGGTTTAGTTTAGTTAAGTTTGAGTTTGCTCACAGGCTACAAAGTTTTTATTAAAACCGATTGAGTGTACGAGGCGCACTTGAAATCCTTTCATCACACTGGTTTGAAAGACTCAGTGACACGTTATGAAGAAGATTGAAATAGTTTCATGAACAAGTTTATTACAGTTTATTCCTCGAAGCCTAGATTAATCAAACAGCTACTTTTAGTACTTTTGCGAAACAAAATGTAATTCTGATTAATGATCATTTATAAGTGTGATTGCTAATGTAATTAACCCATTAAAATGATTAATGCAAAAAATATATGGAAATGTAATCAAAATGTCAAGTCAGAACCCGGAGGCGTTCTGCGTTGCGTTTTATCTTTAAATGTCGACACGTTAAAGAAAAACTCATTTTTGTCTGATTGATCACCGTGTTTAAAGTTGAAAGGGCAAGAAATAAATCATAAGATATTTATTAAGATAATGATGTAGGTTTTGAGAATTCCAACTTAAAAGTTTATTACAGAAATATAAAAAGAGTAGCCATGTCTTTATTTATTTAAAGATTTATCGATGGGACTGTAATTAATGAGTTTATTTAATATCTGTTAAAATATCCCATTGATGGACTTTCTTTTATTTTGTATGATATTAAAATTTATAAACGATAAGAAATTTTTAATTAGCAGACGGACCCATTCTAATAATGGATTATTAATATATCAGATCATGATTATTGTTATGTTAGGGATAGAGATGATTCTATTCCTACCTACTGAAATCAAAGTTTAACGCTGGTTTCTTAGAAAATAATGTAAACCTCATTTCTTACCTCATAAGGATTATAGTCTAAAGATAAGAAAAATTGACAAGCATCAAACTTACATTGTCTCTTTTTTGTGACATTTGCAAACAAAAAAGTTTTCCCTAAATTTATTAGATCATAATGTTCTATTATCTAAATCCTAATGATAATCTGTCAAATCAGAGTTATTTTTTAAATTCAAACGAACGTCAGAAGAAGCTACTGAAAACCTTCCATCTAGATCATAAATTGCCAATGAAAGTGAGGGGACTGTTCAAACCCCAACTGTTTTGAGGGAAAGTTAGTCATTCGTCAGCAATCAGTTCTGACAGCACCCCGTGTGTTCATGCTACTCTTGTTGGTTCACGTTTATGTTCAAATGTAATCAACCCCGTAATTCGGGGTCTATAATACCCATAAATAATTCATTCAACGAAGTAATTCATTTCACGAATAGACCTGTATCACTAAAGTTTGTATTGTATAATAATCTCTGTAACGTTTTGTTAAGATTTTGTTGTTATTCCATCAATAGGGGTCTAAAGAGTATTTATTCGATAAACTTTAAATGATTATTTTGAAAAATTCAAATTCAAAATATGTTTATTCAGTTGTATCACAAGGATCACTTAGAAACGTTGTAATAACCAGATGAATCTAGGTGGTATTTTATACGTTGAAGCGTGCAAAAAAATAGTAACGGTTTAGTTCCGATACAGTTACTTTATTATTTATCTTCAAAAAAACAAAACGTTTTGAAAAACACTGATTGACTGTAAAAGTTGTTGTTAAATTTTATCAACATATAAATGCGTAAAGACTGACGTCAAATAAAAAATTATGTGGTTCTCAATTCAGTTGTATTTTTTAAAATGTTTGTAATCGCATGACTTTATCATTTATGAACCGATTTGTTTTTTTATCTGAAACTTTTGGATTGGTCCCATACAAATTTTATTAAAATCAGTTTAGTTTGCCTTTAGGAAGTCGTTTTCTTAAGTTGTTTAAACATCACTTTTAACTCAAAGTGTGTATTTGATCAATTTATTTAGCTGACCGTACATTTAACTAAGTGAGGCCTTACCTTAGTGAGTAAAAACTTTAGTAAGTTACCACTATTATGTTCTCCCGCCATGAATATGGTAATGCGCCCTACCTTGTGTTTATGCTAATAATAATTGGATATCTGAAGTATAGGGTTTCAATCCATCAATCTTTACTCCGTATCTGTCAAAGTTAATCTTTGTGAGAGTTCACTTTGTAAACTAACAGAAGTATTTGTATTTTTTTTAATACAACTTGCTGATTGAACAAGTAGGTAGGTACATAGCCCACCTGATGTTAAGTGGTAACCATCGCCTATAACAAAGCCTCGCGGGTCACGCACGTCAGAAGCGTGCCCTGCGTCCAACAACTTGAGGCATACAGATGTTCAGCCTCACGTGCCAGTAATTTCACCGGCACCCACACCCTTCAAACCGAAACACAGCGATGCTGCTTCACGGCAGAAATAGGCATGGTGGTAGTACGCACCCGGACGAGCTACACACAAAGAGCTCTACTACTACTACTACTAGAAACTGTACTGTTTTTATCTATTCCATTCCGAATTTATTAAATTATCACTTAAACAGAAGCTTGAAGCGCAAGTTATTAAAACGGTAATTTTTAGATTTTCTAAACATTGTTGGATTTTAATCATGGACATACAATTTCAGCTTTCACATCAGTTTTCGAGTTTGCATTAATTATTTAAAATGATGGTAAGTAATTCTATGAATGTGAGTAATAACTAGTTCTAATCTAGTACATAGTAGGTATTATGCGAACTTAGGACCTGAGCTAGGAATTTATCAATCAATCCCACTTTTATGGGACGGTGCACAATTTATTCAAACTATGTTTTGTACCGACCCACATAGTTATGTTTATGCAACAATATACATTTTTCTTAGTACAATTTTCAATTGCAAATAAAAATACCTGCAATACTCATTCTATTCTTCTTATCTAATAAATAAAACATACCTCCTTTACATTCACGGGGTGTCATCGCAGGGTACGCGAGTAGGTATATTGGCACATTAGGGCGTTTTAAATTTTTATTGTGTGCCTCAAATGGAGTGATTTTTTATGTCCCCAGCTCCTCGACAATGCAGAATGAATTATAGATCGGGAGCGCATTATAAAAAGGTGCATTATTTATAAATCATTGTGATTTTATTTTATTTGTTCGTTATGTTTAATGTGGCGTGATCTTTTTCAGAGAATCTATTTAAGTATGGTAAAGAGGATAAACATTTCTAGTGACAGCTGTCACTTAGTTCTTCTTTTAAATTTTCTCAGAAAACTATGATCGTTATTTTCAATTGTTTTTATTTTATCGACTGGTGTTGGCACTGTATACAATTTATATCAGCTTGATTGAAAATAATTGCTGTCTTTGTGACAATACAACAAAATGAAACATGGAACAACCAATTAAAATAAGTAGTATCGATCGATCAATTTGACGTTGTACCATCCGCATTGTCAAACGAAATAATTGTACCGATTCAATTTTATTGAATTCTTTGTTTATTAGTTCCTACTGTTTCAGCTTTGTAAAAGTAATTATTATCGAGACAATGTGACAACTGTCAATGTCAGCTTGATACGGGAACAAATTACAAGGTGTGCCGGTTTGGTACATGATGTAAACTTTTTAATATTAAAATTAAATCATTAAACATAATAAGGTGGAGTAAGTGAAGAAAGATGACAGTGAATATGAAATCATGAGGATGTCTTGAGGTTTTGAAAATAAATAGCATGGTATTTTTTAACCTTGATGACTAATGATAGAGGTGAGTGAAGAAGAAACCTGGTTCTGCCGACCCCACTTAGCGTGGGATAAGGGCAAGAAGATGATGAGGACAGTCTTTTTAACCTTATTGCTAGGTGTTGCTTGGTTTTATTACAGTTTTCTCAAAAAAGTGGGCAACGCCAAAAACATGGAAAAAAACTCCTTCCCCCTTCATTCATAATGCATTAATTGTTTCTGTCACTTTTATTTCAAGCTATGGGATCATTAAGATTAGGAGCATTGATGTGTATAGGTAACTGCTGCCAAAACCATCGTTTTTCCACTGTAATAACTACCGCCAAAAAACATTCGTTAAAAAAATATTTTTTTTTAATTTTTTTTTAACCAATCGTACACCAGCTGACGTGGACACGTCACCGTCTCGCAATCGCTATTGATGCTTCTTGAAGAATCCGCTAGGGGCGCTTTTGGTTTCTTCATACAAAATGGTGGCAGAGTGGGCGATACGATCGACGATAGGCGTCAGGCACCGCACACGGCGTCAGGCACCGCACACCGATTTCATACGATTAGTTTCCGGTCGACACACTGGACGTCCCGCTTCAGCTTTTGACTTGAACCATTTAGTTGTTCGTTTGAATAATTAGTCGACAACATTGTCTGGTGGTCCAAATGACACACCTACTAATTAAAACTAAACATTGTTCTAGCAAGTACTGTTGGAGCTACCGATTGTAGCAACTGTTTAGAGTGAATAAGTTATCAACTGTTGGTTTTAGGTTTTTGTCTTAAAACTAAAGTAGGTACCCGATAAAAATCACTGGCCTCACAAGGCTGTGGGTTCAATCCCCAGCAAGGACAAAATTGTGTGATGTCTTTATATGGGTCAAAAATCGTTATTTTTCAAGAATCACTTACTACTCTATTTTAAATTAGTTTCAAGAGCTTGAACGTTTTTTATTTATTAATTTAATTAACTAAAATATTATTGCTGATAACATACATTTCATATTCCAGGGAAGAAGCAAGAGCTACCCCTAAGAATACTAGGTATATCCCAATTATATCCGAAACGATCCGACCTGCCTAAATACCTACTAAATCAGTTAGACACCATTAAAACCTAAATCATTATCATACAGTATACCTAAAGCCTTGCGCACATCTAAGCGATCTGCTATGGCAATGGAAACGCTGTCAAATATGACAGCAATATTTGACAGCGTTTCACCGATCGCCATCGCTATTGCCTAGATGTGCGCAGGCCTAAGTGGTAAAACAAGTTACTTTACCTACATTTTTTGTAGCCTATTTCTGGCTACAAAAAAGCAGTAGCAAAAAAAACCTCATCAGCTGATGCCTTATTCGTGATATTAAAACTGACATTATCGCAGTTTAGATCAAAATTACAGTTGCCCAACTGATTTAATTGAAAATGTATGTTATAATAACACCTTGTTCACAATAATTGCAACTTGTAGGCTACTTGGGGATTTGATTGCAACATTTGTTTTTTTTCATGATTGTAGTTTGAAAATAATAATCATTTGTATCTATTGCACGTGAGTAATGACAAACAGTGACTGACAAGCTTTTTAACCAACTTTAAATAAAAAAAGAAGGTTCTCAATTCAGTCGTAATTTATTTTTTTAATATTGTTTATCCCATATTCGATATTATTATAGGTCCCTACTTCGACATTATTATGAGCCAATTTGACATTTTTTATCTGAGATGAGACTTCCAGATTGACCATTGCATAAATATCATCAAAATCGGTTCTGTAATTGGCCATGATGATGGTTTCTCAAGTTTTTTAAACTCTGTTTAAGTTAATTAGGATTGTATGATTATATTGAATAAAATTTTATTGAGTTTGAGTTATGATCGTCAGCCTAAGAAAGTCCACCTCTGGACCTAAAATCATCAAAATAAAATTTTCCTTAATCATCTCAAAATTTTCATTCAAAAACTTATAAGGGTGCTTGGTTTTCCCCACTGTTGGACGCCTCTTTCACACGCCTTTTTCTTTAGCTACGGGCCAGTCGCTCAATGCTACCTAACAGCGCCAGTAGCCACTATTATAGGAGTGCATTGGGCCTTGTGTTTTCATAAAAATATGCGGTTGAATTTACGTTAGACCTTCTGAAAACCCATAAAAAATTATAAAATTGCAACATACTCGCGTTTATAGACCACTAACATTCAAATGTACAATTATGCATAATAAAAGCAATTGCACCATTATTATGAACAATTGTAATTGGCTCAATTATTGTGACAATGTGCTATAAATTCTCAGTTTTAAATTCTTTGTTGAAATAATAATAAAGTAAACTGTTCAGAGTAATACATAGCAGGATATGGAAGTTAGCTCCGAAGAGGGTGCCGCAAAGCTATTTATTTAAAATCGTCTTGCCAGGTGATCCGTCCAATGATAAATCGACCATCGACGAACGGTTGCGGAATCAACCTTGTTTGATGAGTAGATAAAATTATAATTGTTACTTAATTGCTTAAGCCTAAATAATTTATTTACACTATAATTAAAACATGCAAAAAGGTAAGCATAAAGCCCTAAGTTTCTTACTGGTTGTTCTAAATATAAGTAAGACGTTTTAAAGTGACCCTGCGTTGGGTTTGTTTTCAGCTGCTTGTTCATACTTATTTAGAAAGTCCTGCCGATGCTTGTTATTCTTGTACAGCTCTGTAGCATGCTATATTACTCTAAGTAACCTACATAGCGACATTTGGATAATTACTTGAATAACATTGTTTTACTGTAATTGTTAGAACGTGAAATGATTCAAGGAATTACTTTGTGAAAGTTACTTAGTCGAAGGTAAAATTATATATGACGTAACAATTGTGTCTTAATTGGTTTTTATTTTTAATATAATATTTAATTATACTTGCTTCTTTATCTAATTCGTAATTTATACTCGTATATTATACCTATCTACGAGTATTAACAATGAATAATTAACATTAATGTTCTATCATTTATTGTTTCTAAATAATAGTATAAAAATACAATTGTGCGAGTCAGCAGGTGAAAGTTAAAAAATAGGAAAAATATAACAATAATTTGAATTGCAGTAAAACGCACTAGTTCATCTCAAAATAATTTAGCAATACAAACCGACAAAAAATTAAGTGACACAATCTACTTTGTGTCACTTTGTGTTGATTTGCCAGCGACAAGACACTAATATTTACTGCAAGAAAGTATCATGAAATTAGAAATCGCAATTACTAGAAGTGGCACGCCAATTAAAGATAAACTAACAAATAGCTTTCATTATCAACGACTTAACAAACATAATTAGTTTGAAAGTTTTCAAGGTTTGGTTTTATGATCATTGGAGTGATTGTTCTAGTAAATTGCATTGCAATAAAAATACCTGCAAATCAACGCCTTTATTCGCAGTCAATTTGCAGTAATGTGTGCTATGAAAGATATTATTGACACATTTAGTGCGATATGATTCTAAAAACTATGAAAACATGGAAATCTGAATTTCATAGGATTTTAAAGCATAATTTAAGTGCATTTCAAACACTTTTATGTTTAAATTTTCCATTATAACTTTACAGAACATTGAAAACTATCCCATCAATACCCGAAACTCCACGTGACAGAGATAGAGCGCTGCAATTTCTTCATCTGCCATTTCACACGGTGCATTACAAAGATTAATGGCGCAATAGAAGCAGCACAATTTGAACCCGGCTCCCGGCACAGGATACAATATTTTATGCTGACAGACATAACACCGCTTACACCAGCGCTTATTCTTTGTGCCCCGTATTTTATTCGCTTTATGACGGCTACAACCGCTCATCACGTTTCAAACAAAAAAGACAACAACAACGCAAAAATAGCCCTTATCAATAAAGCAATAGAGAACGACAAAGTCTCAGAGGATGGCAACAGTAATGTTGTAGAGAATGTAATAGTCGTGGATGCCAGTTGAATGTTTGTTAGTATTTTATTTCGGGGCGTTCTCGCGTCATAAAATAATGGCGTAATGCAGGCTCGTAAATCAATTTTCCTTTTGAACGATGACGTTTTTAATGAGACGGTAGTTTTGAATTAGTATAATTTATTTTTTAATTTCTAAACTCGTGATTATTATCGTGGTTTTATTAATGGGTGTTGTGTTTCGGATGTTGCGTCGTTGGATCTGAGAGAAAGGGAGATGTTAGATGCTGGTGATAGTCCAATTCCTAAAATATACAATCACTTGTATTCATGCCTTTTATCACTTATGTGAGATTGTTATAATAAGGTTGGTATGCTAAGCAGCTACAAATTATTGTGAAAGTAGCAAAAACTGCAGAGCATAGTTTGATAAATTCATGATAGTTTTTTGAAATTTCAATCTGGAGTGTATTCAACAGTAAGTTCCTTTAATCAAAGCTTAAATGAATTTTAATCTATGCTTTTCCAAATCTTAATGTTTGAAAACTCCATTGCCACACTTATTATTATACTTGTAATATTAGTAATTTACTTCATGATATAGTAAGTATAAACCATCACTTTGAAACACTGAATAAACTGCTCATTTATATTGCATTTTTATCACGAATTCGATTGGAACAGCATTTCACTTTCAAAAACAATTTAAGCTTTATCATTATTCAGCTACCCGCCTGTGAATTGAAATAAAAATGTATGAATTCCTATCGCACTGCTAAATAAATAAAGCTCGCATACTAGGGGTGTTGTGTGGGATGGGAACTATAGAGATGCAAAGCTGTAGGCATAAAGTAAACAAATACATTTTTAAAGAATAGACAAAATAACAAGGCAGTTCAAGCAACAGAGAGAAGACTTGAAGAATCAGAAAATGTGTAGATGCAGGTAAAGTCAAAGCAAAAGTAAAAAAATATTCTGTAGTATCACTTAGTAGAAGGATCACTTTGAAACGTCTTAAAGCTCCCACGCAACTTGAAATCTTGAGAAACAATGATAATTAGTTATAATTAAAATGTTGGTAAGATTTATGTTAATAATCAAAATAATATAATGGTGTTATTGAGGTAATTAATGTACTAATAGTTAAATAAATTGCTTTTAATGAATAGTTATGCGAATAAGGACTTACTCACAATGATAATAGCCTCGTCTAGTTCATTACGCTCAACAAAATATTCATTGAAGCAATACATCATGAGAAATACCCAGTTGAGATTAGGTAAACCAACATTGAATAGAGCTGCAAGATACTATCAGCAATTAAATCAAAATTGATGTTCTCGAACAAATTTCAAACGAGATCCAAGTCTCTAATCCGATACAAATCTGAAGTATGCAGCACAATTATTATCAACAGAGTAGAAAATGTGGTTATATTATGTGAGTCGTTTGACTTGATCGTACCTCTAGTACCGGCCTGTTCATAAATCTTCATTGCGTCCCGATGACATGCCGCGACACGTCTCTTTGCTACCGCGCTACCAACAGTTCCAACTTTCACAACATCCTATGCATCACCGTTTGCTACAGCATATTTCAAACCTTCTGCATTTCCCATAAGGTTTATATTTACCGCGGCTCTTTAAATTGGAGCTTAGTCACAATTTCCAACATGAACAACCTCACAATGTGAAATAGAAACGATGGATTCTCGAGCCAGGGCATCGGTGTTAAGGTTGTATTTGAAACGAACAAGTCAAAACACAACTTTGTTCTTTTCGTTAGATTTGTGTTCTGCTGGAAAAACAACGTCATTAGAGTCATACAAGGGGGTATTCGATTGTAAGTTTTCTCGCTTTGTATTAAGAGTCAGTTTTGAATGGAGTAGGTTTGGAGAGTGTGGCAACAACATTATCCCTCTGTGACAAGTAATGTCAGGCTGTCGATCATTATAATGTATGTGCCGCGCTGTCAGCTGTCTTAACGCATGAATGATTCACTCCGTGATAAATTCGAGCTTATGATTACCTTTCAGACTTGTCAATGTGTCTGTTTACGTAATTACTGCCTCTATATTTAAAGGCTTTTACTGTTTTATGGTGAAACCCGAGGCGGAAGCTCCGGTCGTATATAACGACGACGTGTGCAAGCCTCGAACACGGCATTGTTGAATGAGTATGATTTATAGCTTTAACGGTCTGCTCGAATGATAAATCGAACTCATATACGCTAAATGTAAATATAGACATGCAATCATTTATTCTGTTTGCTGTGCCATCAATTTTGTTGCTATCTAATGCGAGGCTATCAATTGTAGAAATTGTTGGACGTGGATATTTATTTCAATATAGATTATGTTAAATCAAATAATATTGCCTTAAATCTTGTTTTTATCTCTGTGTTATTTCATAACTAACACATTTATTATGTTTTCTGACTTATTGGTTTTCTTAGGGTACACGAATCTTTATAAATTTGTGTTTGTGTAGAAAATAATAAGTGCGGTGGTTTTACCCGCGTTAATTAATTAATGAATGAAAAGATTAAATTTTAATATTACAGTGAAAAGATTGCGGCAATGTTTTTTTATCTGCCATTGAATTTTGTATAGAATTTATTTCAAATCCCGTAGATTTTTGCGTCAAGATTTTCTATTCCGAATTTTTTTTGATACTCGATTTAATCGTCTAACTATATTATGAAAAAAAAAACAAAGTAGCAAGCAGTGCAACCCAACTAATATAGTGTACTAATATAGTGGGGCTGGGTAGTGTTGTGTGAAAAAAAAAAAAAAAAAAAAAAAAAAAAAAATACAGTAGGGGCTGCGGAAGAGGTTTATTGAAATGGGTGCAAATATCGATCAGATGAAGTAGAAAGCCGTCCTTCAAAGTCAGAGCCCGTCTGAGCCTTATCTCCAGATGTGATGGAGACTGAGTTTACACTGTTTATCTTAGATAATCAAGTGCTCAAAGTTAAATCATTAATATTTTATGTATTTTTTTAAATTTTATGATTACGGGGGGCTTTTATTGACACGTACTCGTACAGCGCAAGGTTGATATATCTGTTCACTTATAAAATGATTTGAATATTGATAATACTTAGTTAATTATTAAAACGAATAAAGTACCTATGCAATTAAAAGGGTTTTATATGAATTAATTTTAACAAAAAAATGACTGCTAGTGACAAAAAAAAATGTGAATATGATACTGCTCGTTATATTTTTTTGAGTTAAAAGCTAAACATATAAAAATATCAATGTAGAAAATCAACTACGAAAATTGAGGTTGATGTTACTTTGAATGCAGAAAAGAAAAAGTTTGTTTATAGTAGCATTAAAACTGTTAGTTTATGTTTTGTAACGAAATTACTTGAATAATAATAAAACATTGTTAATTACTGACGCTAATAATACAAATTATCAGTTGGCAGATCAAATTAAAACTTTTTCGAATAATAAAACCAAATCGTAAAACACAGTAATGAAGACATCTTATTTAGAAGATGAGGCAAGTGAAATTTTGAACACCACTATAAAATTATTCAAGCACTGCAATCTACTTGCGTTCACAGTGGCGTGCGTTGCTGGATCTCATAATAAAGACTTGTAGTTAAATTCCCTATAATTCACAAATAGCAGCGTTTTACCTACCAATAAAACGCATATTAATTTACTTACCTTATTCGAAGATTGATTTATTTATTTGAGATAGACACTACGTTTTCCGCCTTATATCTTTGACTTTTGACGGTTTAAATGACAGCTGTCATGTTTCCCTTCCGTCATATTTCTGCTTTGGTCATTTCCCCTTCCACCACCAGCAGAGTGGCGCGTTTGAGGCAGCCATCTTTATTCCTCATTGCGTCGAAAATCACCAGGCAGAATTGAAAGTATAATCTTCGAATAAGGTAAGTAAATTAATATGCGTTTTATTGGTAGGTAAAACGCTGCTATTAATTTGACTTGACCTTATTCGAAGATTGATTTATTTATTTGAGACCTGTTTGTTATCGCCTGGTGGTGGTAGCAACTCTGACGCCAATGTGAACATGTGACATCAAAATATTTTACAACCTCAAGTAGGTAAGTATACCTACAACAGTAAAACGTTATTATCTACCAAACAACCTTAGAAATATACTTATAGCAAACACTATAAAGTGTGGCTAACTTTAACATAGTTATAGTACTATGAGAAACCTGTCAGGTTTTGCATCAAAAGTGATCGTGGTCATAATAATTAAGAAAGTCTGACATATATGGGGTTAATAGACAAACCACCTCATGACTAACCAACTTAAGAAGAAGGCCTAAGTCCAGCTATGAATTTCTTTGGGTTGGTTATGATGACGACTCGGTCCATAATGCAATGGCATTGGAAACATAAATATACTTGTTTATCATTGGAAACATAGCTAAGCAAGATTTTGCGTTAACTAAAAATGTCACTTTATAACTCACTCCCTTCTCTTTCAGTCCAACATAATTTTCCAGAATAACCTTTTCTATCCAGCTTGTAAGAACTTCTGAAGGTGCTGTAATAGCAGCCTGCCAATCCAACCCCCTGACCTATGCGGACTTATGCGGGTGATGCGGACTTGCTAAATTAACACTGTTATAGTAATAAAAACATATTAAACGATTTGACTAGTGATAAATAAAATATTCCATTTTATCATAGTTTCCTTCCAGTTCATGATGATGATGAATGATCAGTAAAATACTGATGATAGTTTTCAACCATCAATTATCACTGCAATCAATTGTTAAACACAGGATAAACACCATACTAGTAGGAATACGATCAAATATGTAACCATCTGATGATGATGATAAGGTATGCGATCTAAGTATGTGTAACCATAATGTGAGACCTCTTGAGCCAAGAGCATAGTATTACTGCGGGGCAGTTTTACTATTAGTATGTAAAACATGAACATTATTTATACTTACATAATATTTATAAAAAATATTTTTGCCAACCAACGTCGCAAACCGGATAGTTTGATTGACATGGAGTAACAACATCTGGAAGAACATGCCTGCTTCAAAACGTAGGAACTACGGTTTTACGGTTTTTGCTTTCAGCAAGAATTGTGCTAAAGTACTAGGATGTTTTTGTTTACTGATGTATCAAGGAATTAAACAATTGGAAACCATTATGTTTATCAGTGTATACTACAACCACTATTTTTAAAACAGCATAACAATAGCAGTGGACTTCTTCGGGCTGATGATGATGATGATGAATAGTAACAATATTGGTTAGAACTATATGCCATTACATACTTCGACGCTCCGTGGACGAGATGATTTACTTTTATCAGAAATATATCTCATGTACCCTAGTCTTCTTCATAAGGTGTCACCGGATCTTTCGAAAAGAAGTGTGGAGAAAGGATTTTAAGTGCGCCTCACGGAGGCTCCTTTTGTGCACTTGACACATATTTTCGAATCTTTTAGATTCTACGACAAAATTACACTTAGGAGCTAAAAACACAGTGCAGCACATCCATGTGGGTAGGCAGTTCCATGCAGAACGTTAAGAAACAGCTTGACGAGATTTCAGTTTTTAGTTTAGTTGGTAGGTCACACGTCCACAGTTTTCAAAAACAAGAACAAATATGTATATAAATGTGGGTAGGCTGCATTTTAGAGGCAACTAGGATTCTTTATTTTCGATATTCAAAGAGGCTGGTCTTACATGGTACTTAATTTTAAAAAAGGGGCGATCCACAAAGCGTAGATCTTTAAGCCACACCATATATACCACTCTACGATATAGGTAGATACCTGTATTATACACTGAACCACACACTAACTCAGCTAAAGTTTTCCCTGCTTAAGTGACTTTAATACTTAAGAGTTTGTGATCGTAGAGATGCACGTCGTTTCTGACCCAACTAAGTATTTTTATTTTGCGTAACCATCTAAAAATATTTGTAATACAGTAGGTGTAACAAGCACCTGTGTCACTAACTACTTTTAAGTGAAAATGCACTCTGGAATGAGATCAGTGGTAGAACCCAAAAATTAGGTTTTACTTTCAATACTGCTTACAAACAGATGGGGGTACTTATTTACTACACCTTGTTTCACTACATATAACGCATAGTTTACTACATACAGTGTAGACTGTAAGTACTAGAGCCACCACACAACTGTGCAAGTTGTTCATCAGTACAAGCTTGTAGGTACATTAGAGTACGCAAGAGCAGCAGATGTTCTGTCCCATTGTTACATTACAACTCATTATTGTTAATAAACATTTACTGGTATCTATTATTCTATTATTAACCACCCAGTGAGGGTGTGCTGTTTTTTTTTTTTTTTTTTTTTTTTTTTTTTTTTTTTTTTTTTACAAACACCTATTCGCGAAGGGTGTATATTTAAATGATCGGATTGCTCTTGTGAGGAAACAGCACTTTCTGGGGCCAGGCCAGGCCAGGCAAGACCAAAATTCACAACAAATTCCACGTGATGGAACACAATAACCACACAAAAACCCGAAACCCCTGCGAGGGGCCGCTGTTAGCTTGATTGGATTTTTCTTGCGAAAAAAACATCATATTCAGGAGCCAATGTCCACTAAAACTTTATACAGACACATGCGATGGGATACAGTTACCAAACACCCCTGCGAGGGGTGGTTGTTAGCTTAATTGGATTTCTCTTGCGCGATCCCATCAGATTCAAGAGTGATGATCCACTCATCGTTTATACAGCTCCATGCGATGGAAAACCGTTAGCCAAACACCTAACCTCTGAGAGGGGTGTCTCTTAGCTTGATTGGTATTCTGTTGCATTAACTCATCAGATTCAGAAGCCATGGTCCCTCAACGCTCATACCGCTCCATGCGAAGGATTACCCTTACGTAAACACCTAACCCATGCGAGGGGTGGTTTGTTAACTTGAGTGGATTTCTCTTGCGAGAACCCATCAGATTCAGGAGCCATGGTCCACTTACCTTTTATATAGCTCCATGCGATGGAGTACCGTTAGCAAAACACCTAACCCCTGCGAGGGGTGGTTGTCAGCTTGATTGGATTTCCCTTGCGAGAAGGCATCAGATTCAAGAGCCGTGGTCCAGCCACCGTTTATATAGCTCCATGCGATGGAGTACCGTTAGCCAAACACCTAACCCCTGCGAGGGGTGGTTGTTAGCTTGATTGGATTTCTTTTGCGAGAACCCATCCGATTCAGGAGCCTTGGTCCACTGAAGTGTATACAGTTCCATGCGATGGAGTACCGTTAGGCAAACACCTAACCCCTGCGAGGGGTGGTTGTTAGCTTGATTGGATTTCTTTTGCGAGAACCCATCCGATTCAGGAGCCTTGGTCCACTGAAGTGTAGTTAGCCTAACACCAGACCCCTGCGAGGGGTGGTTATTGGCTTAATTGAATTTCTTTTGCAAGAACCCATCAGAATCAGGAACTCAGGTCCATTAAAAGTTTATATCGTTCCATGCGCTGGAATAGTTTTAATAACGGCCTACCCCTGCGAGGGGCAGCTGTTACTTTGATTGGGTAGCGATTCCTCTTATGGTTGACGAGTTCCCTCAGCTGGAACACAGCGTTTCCAAATTCTTAGCGTCACCTTTGCGCAGCTGATAAATTCTGGGGAACAGAACACCTTAGCCGCCAAAAATACTTAAATAAAACATACAAAACTTCGCATGTAATAATACGGCTTGTAAAGTGAAATAATAAAGAGTATAGCAAAAATGAAAAACAGAGTTTCTTCTGCTTTGCCACTCAGATTCTCAAAAATTAACTTCAGCACTCGTATAATTAATTGAAAAAGAGAGAAGATTACAATATATACTTCGTACAATTATATATTAAAATTAATATTTATTTTTCACAATGCAGTAGGCACATTTAGTAATATAAGCATTATAATTGATTTATCGTATCATACATTTCTCCCCACTTTGTTTGATCCCAAGTCTATGAAGCTTGGAGTATGATACGATTTACGAGTTTAAAGGGTAAGACCGTAGTCTCATAAGACGTCTAACCTAAGCACCAGTTTTCAACAACTCCAGGACAGCTACCCATTTTAGCTTCCTCTCGATGTTAAAGGATTTGATTTCGATTCATTCCCTTATTCGATATCACCGATAGCCATCTTATGCTACTGCACGTGGGGCTACCGCTTGTGTAAATTACTTGAACATTAAATATGCACATTAAAACTTACATGCACAACAAACATACAGGATAACTGGTTATTTACATAATTGTAATAACGTGATCCAAACGAGCTTTTCGTTAAAAATTGAACACGTTTCATATAAAGAGGGTACTCACGGTTTTCCCTCTTTGCACAGTATAACACACTTATTCACTAAGTAAAAGAATTAGTTCTTCACTTTTGTATGAACAAGGATTAAAATATTTTAAGCAACTGTAGTCGCAGAGATATCTGCTGAACACATGTTGCTTCGACGGAAAACAAAACGCCAATGAGGAATAAAGATGGCTGCCTCAAACGCGCCACTCTGCTGGTGGTGGAAGGGGAAATGACCAAAGCAGAAATATGACGGAAGGGAAACATGACAGCTGTCATTTAAACCGTCAAAAGTCAAAGATATAAGGCGGAAAACGTAGTGTCTATCTCAAATAAATAAATCAATCTTCGAATAAGGTCAAGTCAAATTAATATAGAACAAGCTTGTCAGGAAAACAATAACATAATTATAAAAAAACATACAAGGAGTGGAGAGATGATCTAAAGAATCATGCACTTTATAGAAGAGTGAGATTACTCGCTCATTTCGATGTCACAGCAGTCTTGCCATAACCAGAAGCAGAGATGAGGAATGCGATACAAGCTGATGCGTGCATTGTCCACTGATCGGAGATGCCTTCCATCAGTGTCTGCAGCAAAAAGATCAGAGAGCAGAAGTCTTTATGTCTTCTCAGACAGATTTTCGGATAAGCACTGTGTAGAGATAAGGATACTGGATATAGTGATGCACAAAGAGCAGTTAATGCTAGTGATGGCTAAAATATTAAGAAAAAACTTGACGTAGAAATAAAGTTGGTCTCATATTTTGTTGTGTAAAAGTGTCAAAATCAATTTAAGAGGTTAAATACGATAAAGAAACCAACCGAACGGCAATATATGTATATAAGATAAATAACAAACAGTCAACATATATTTTATTGCCCTATCCACTAAACCGAACAGATTTGTAATATCCCCTTCATTACATTTAATCGGACAGACAGATAAATACGCGAACACAAAGGTAAAGCACCGCACAAATCAACGGCACACAACAAATGTGCCGATCACGGAACAAATGACGTCAATATAAAATACTGTCCCAATTATTTGGGACAATTCATTACAACTCTCGACGCTCTCCGATTGGCGCGATCAGTCACCGGAGCCATCTATCGAGCGTGTCAGGAAGGAATGGTGGTAGTTAATCAAACTACTGCCGACAACCCAGCCTGGCCCGTGTCGATACATCAAGTATAATGCCTCGGATACCGCGGCGAGATAATCGAATGTGAGCATCGACTCGTTACGCTGGATATAAGATGAGGTTTGTGACTTGATGTGGGATGGAACGGCGTATCGTGTTCGAGCATCAATTCTATTATCGACTTAATCGATTTTGTACCCGATAGATATTTCACTACTTGTGATTATGAGACTGAAGATATTAAGAGTGTCGGATGAGCTGTAAGCGCTAAGAAAATAAGGTTGATTTTTGATTGCAAGGTGCATTCGGTTGTCTCCTGCTTCGGGGCGGCGATAGATCTGTAAAGTTTGCCGCGGACAGGAATATATCGAGTGGTTGCCTCCGTTCGGCTTTATTTATACATAACATCTGTTTGAAGTTGAATCTACCGGCGCGGACGGGGAGCGCATTACCGGAGATTTATTCGCCGTCTTAATTGTGAATCGATGGGTTAATGAAGATAAAACCAGCGGCTGTGTTGTAAATTAGCTCGCGTGTCGACTCATGGCTCCGATAAAGGCCTTCTTTATTGCTTTGTTTGTTTTCTTCGAGCGCACTTCAAAGAATGTGATAAAACCCAGTTTATGCGAATGTGGATGGAACTCGCTGTGTGAAGTCTTCAGGTGACTTGGCTGATAAATGGATAAAATGTTAGCAGGCGCCGACGCGTCATAATTAACTGGGCTACTTATAAATCACGTGGAACCCCGGCTGTCGGTAACAATAGCCGCAAAGTAAGATAAATCGATAGGACAGCTCTGCTCATACAACTCGCTATTGACAAGACGTGTGGCGCGGCGTGCCAGAGTCCGGTTACATTGCGTACAGACTACGCCGACTTAACGACTCAGCCATGAACACCAACTTTCACGAATACCACTCTTCACTGTGTACCTTCTTATAATGTGAACTTGGCTTACTGCAAGCTTTGTTTTAGTCAACGGTGGCTTCCAATATTGGAGCAATCAAGTCTGAACACGGCTTAACCCCTCGCGGTCACACACTCTCGTCTAATGGCCGTGATTCGACAAGTACAAATGGCCTCCGTGACAAATGGCCTGCGGAAGACCCCGCGTCGACTCCACGGACGTAAGTTCAAATTGATGCTCAAGCGAAAATAGACTTTATTATAGTGCCACGTAATTTATTACACAAATATATAAATTCTGATAATGCGGACGGTGATAAAGAATCTGATGGTGATATATCAGCAATCGCTGGACTGATTGATGGAGACATTAAAATTAATTTATTATGATGATGTCAATGCTTTATATGCATATTTATTGGTCTTTTACGATGAAGGCATAAGGTTGAAAATAGGTTGCAGATGACAAAGTAGTAAAGCCAAATAATAAAGTGAACGTGGTTAGTGTCGATCGCTTTCTCGGTTCGCCCTCCGATACCGATCAAAGGTCTCATCGCGGATTTGTGAAAACGGCTGAACTATCTGGAATCTATTCTTTTCGTAAGTTCATGTAGTGTCAGATCCCATCACAATTGACATTTGACCCGTGATTTTTTTGCATTTGAATAATAAATAGTGGTTTTGAGGACTTAGGTGTGTTGAAAAGTGTTTCTTTGACATACACCTTATCTTGGTACGGAAAAATAAATAATAGTTAGAGCACCTAAAATTAATTGGACACCTTTACAGCTAAGTTGGTAGTAGCTCTGCCATCTGCTCTGGAGGGCGTGGGTTCGATCCCACCGAGAACAAATATTTGTGTGGTGAATATAGATGTTTGTTCTCTGTCTGGGTGTTATATTGTATTCTTAAATATATTTACAAAAAAACGTATACCTACAAGTATATTATCAGCTCTCTGTTTCCCATACTACAATCTCTGCTTAGTTTGGAGCTAGATAGTGTTGCGTGGATTATCCGCATTATTTATAATTTGAATTTTTAAATACAGTGATATTTTTATATTTCCGTTATGATTCTGTATAGGTTTACAGTGTTTTTTTTTTCAAAGTCAATATCAATGTCTTATCTAAATAAAAATGTTTCTCTTCACAGGTATTTGCATCAACACCGAAATGAATCTTCACTCAGCCGCATAAGGCTCACTTTCTTCTGAAGCCCAACTCAAAGTGGCACTAGCTTTGACGTGTGTAGTGATTTACGAGCCATGGAAAGTATGGAGGGCTCATAATACAATACTTGTGATAGACGACGTGCGGATGACACGTCATATTGTCGGTTAGCGCGGTCGTTATTGACTTTGCGAAAGCCTAGGATCTTGAATGTCGAATGACTATCAGATTCCACGGTTTTTGACGTGACAACGTCTTATAATTCGATGAAGCCGGCTGCACGCACGGAAAAACATGACTCATGCGGCGTTACCTTGCTCTGTGGCGTTCCATTTAAGGCTTGAAGTGCAAGCGAGAGCGCGGAACGTGTGACAAAGAAGAACAATCGGTCTCCACGGTCGGCAGCGTTCGACATCTGTATCTCTCTTACTTGAGTGAGCGATGCGTCCGCGTGGACAGCTGTATGACGTTGTCACGTTCAACTATCGTCAGTAAACCAACTTTACAGACAACCGATGTTTTAAAAGATGACATAAACGTTCAGGCGGGTTTAGCCAGTTTTAAGAAACAAAGATGTTTCAATAAAGCTTACAGGGTTCAAAAAACTAGACGAAAAGTTAAAGTCTAAAATTGTTTATTCAGTAGGATCACTTGATGAGTCTAGGTGGTCTAGGTGCCAGTTCTACGCGACCAAGCCTAGTACTAGCCCTAAACACACAAATATTACAAATACTAAAGTCATAGGTAGACTTTTTGTGAATAAATTTAACCAGGAAAGTAGGTGCTAACACCTAATATGTTTTTTGGTGACATACAACTATTTTACTTTGTGTTCTGATAAAGAGTAAGATTTCAAAAATAAAATTATATGAAAAGATTTCTAATTTTTTTTGTGTCCTGTCCGTTATAACTGACGTTACTAACGCATTTTTTTTTCTTTCTTTCTTCTTTTTTTAATTTGGTGCTAGACCACCCAGTGTAAAATACATGCCAAAAAAGTTCTCTATCAAGCCTTGCGCACATCTAATCTTTATGCGGTGGCCATCAGTGAAACATTTCCGAAAATCGCTGTCATATTTGACAACGTTTCACTGATCGCCTCCAAACGCTTAGATATGCTCTGGCTTCAGACGATTTAGTAGCGAGACTATTGAACGCATATAGGAAGTATACCGGCAATTGGCACCAGATCTAACCGAGCCATTACCTCTGACCATTAGAACATTAAACCTGCGGTTATAAATTCTCTCCACCACCATCCATCTTCTAATGAAGAAAAGTGCGCCCCCGGATGGTTTATCGTCGATCTGTGTAATTAAAATGTTACCCGAAGGAAATGTTGGGCAATAACAATAAATCTCTCTCTCTAGCAATTGTCGAGAGACGAGATTGCCGCGATTTAGTCGTTAGTTGAATTACAAGTTTGGTGCACTTTGGATGGGGATTATGGTGCTAAAGGGTTATAGGGTTATTCGTCTTTAAACGTCCCATTTAGTGGTCGTTAGTTTGTATGAGCACTTAGTAGTAGTAAACTTAAGTTTAAGTTTGTGTATCATGAACACAAGAGGTCTTGGTAGATCAATGATAGATAGATAGATAGATAAAGAATGTATTTGCCTAGAAAATAAACACACGCGAAACAAATAACAAGGAAAATAGAAAATAGACAGCCCGGTAGGTTAATGACATTTTAACTGTACATACCAAAATGATGGTTGTCTGTTTGGATAGTCTTGGGAGGCTTCCGTTGACTCGGACCGTTAGGTACTCGGACCGCAGTCCCACTCGCCGGAGTAATTAAATTTTATTATTTTTCTTCCGGCGACTCGGACCACTATTGAAATGATCGAAAAAATCTATTGTTCAAAGCAATAAAGTACAGTCAAAGGAAAAAGTAGGTGTACAAAGTAAACATAAAGAATAAAACTCTTCTATTGAAGACTACTAGTAGTCATAACTTTTTGATCGAGTGAGCGAAGCGAACGAAGATCTTGCAAACAACTTGAACCCAAAACTGACCTGAGATAAGGCCCTATCATTTATACAAATAGTTGTGGCTCATAAAGGATCAAAACGTCAATCTAAAGTGGTGGCTTGAGAAATAATTGAACTTTAGAGACCAGAAATGGTTACCACTTAACATCAGGTGGGCCATATGCTTGTTCCATCAGCTAGATGTATAAAAAAAATGCGAACCTACTTATAACGTTGACTTTACCTAATATAATTAACGTATATAAAATACCTGCTGGGTAAGTTTTATGACTGTATTGCCAAGGTCAGTCATATCTTCATTTTTTCAAGTAGATACATCCTAATACCTACAATAATTCAAACAATATAAACACAAGTATCGAAAATAAAATAAATTCATAATCAGCAATAAAATAAATATTTTACAGCACTCAAGTTTTACCAACGGATCATTTATTTCAAGCCTCGCATCAGCTGGCTCGTTGGTCTAGGGGTATGATTTTCGCTTAGGGTGCGAGAGGTCCCGGGTTCAAATCCCGGACGAGCCCAAATTTTTGCACATACAACTTTTTTATTTATGTTGTTTTTTGTACAAAAACATCTTTAGGACACTTCAGTGCGGTTAGACGTAGGTACAATATGCCATGTGTACTAAGTTCGAGTGTGTTTAGTAGGTATATTGTTTTTACGTATTGACTATGCCTAACCCTTTTAGATATTCTCAACTATTGTAGACCTAAATGTTTGTTCTAACTAGCTGATGGAACAAGAATATGACCCACTTGATGTTAAGAGGTAACCATGGCCTATAATAAAGCATTGCTTCGTAGGTCAATGACATTAAGAACGTGCCCTACGATGCACTGTTCTGCGTATATCAACTAACATAAAGGCCTACGCAGATCGGGGCGGCATCGGCATGTCAAGAGATTTTCCCGTTTAGTCAGCTCACATTAGCCGCTTTTTATAACGCTTTTATTAGTTTCACCTGTATGTATATATGTATGTATGTATGTATGTATGTATGTATGTATGTATTAATAGGACGAAAACTCTTCATTGATTATAGCTACAATTCTGTATAATTAGATTACACCGCCGACAATACAATCTATATCACGACGCCATATTTTTCTTCCCCTTCCTCTTTTCTCAACTAGAGACGTAACTTCTTGCTTGATCCGAATAGAGATGTCCTATTCCCAAAACTGGCTAACAGTTCGGCCTTCCTGACACCTCCAGCGCCCTCGCTGGACTCCATGGAAGGCGCGTGCACCGCGTGCACCCTGCTGCTATCGCCACGTCGCTGCGATCCTCAGAACGGCGTACCCGTTCCAGTCCTGAACATCCATGTCGCAGTATGCTGTTGAAGTTGAATTGTTTTAATAATCACAATCTCAGGACGCCCGGGAGGCGTCAAATATTAGGCCTCTTCCCCGCGGCATCAGTTATTAGACTCTTTAAAAATCAGACATTGAGCCTGCTACGCCATTCAACTTTGGGCCCACTACGGCATTTAACTTTAGACCCAATATGGCAATTTAACACTGCACCACTACAGCATTTAACTTTAGGCCCAATACGGCATTTAACATTAGACCCAATATGGCATTTAACTTTAGGCCCAATACGGCAGTTAACATGACACCACTACGGCATTTAATATTACGCCCCTTACGGCACCAGGTATTGCGTTTCCCACGACATTAAACGTTATGCTCTCTTAAGGCATTAGTTATCACGCTTTTCATGCGGCATTAAACGTTACGCCCCACGGTTACGGCATCTGATATTGTTTGTATTGGAGTTATCAGAACGTCAACCACACAGGAATTTGATCCGGGCTACACAAGCATCTGATCCGAGTCACACAGGCATCTGATATTGTTTGTATAGAAGTTATCAGAACGTCAACTACACAGGAATTTGATCCGGGCTACACAAGCATCTGATCCGGGTCACACAGGCATCTGATATTGTTTGTATTGGAGTTATCAGAACGTCAACCACACAGGAATTTGATCCGGGCTACACAAGCATCTGATCCGGGTCACACAGGCATCTGATATTGTTTGTATTGAAGTTATCAGAACGTCAACCACACAGGAATTTGATCCGGGCTACACAAGCATCTGATCCGGGTCACACAGGCATCTGATATTGTTTGTATTGGAGTTATCAGAACGTCAACCACACAGGAATTTGATCCGGGCTACACAAGCATCTGATCCGGGTCACACAAGCATCTGATATTGTTGGTATTGGAGTTATCAGAACGTCAACCACACAGGCATTTGATCCGGGCTACACAAGCATCTGATCCGGGTCACGCAGGCATTTAAGACGTTACGTGTCGAAGTCTTCAGATGTAAAGCTCCTCACTCACAAGCGCCACACGCGTTTACCAAGCGGCAGCGCGCCGCACACGCTCACCAAGCAGCGGAGCGCCGCATGCGCCCTCCAAGCGGCGGAGAGTCACACGCGTTCACCAGCGGCGGAGCGCCGCACGCGCTCACCAAGCAGCGGAGCGCCGCATGCGCCCTCCAAGCGGCGGAGAGTCACACGCGTTCACCAGCGGCGGAGCGCCGCATGCGCCCTCCAAGCGGCGGAGAGTCGCACGTGTTCACCAGCGGCGGAGCGCCGCACGCGCTCACCAAGCAGCGGAGCGCCGCATGCGCCCCCAAGCGGCGGAGAGTCACACGCGTTCACCAGCGGCGGAGCGCCGCACGCGCTCACCAAGCAGCGGAGCGCCGCATGCGCCCTCCAAGCGGCGGAGAGTCGCACGCATTCACCAGCGGCGGAGCGCCGCACGCGCTCACCAAGCAGCGGAGCGCCGCATGCGCCCTCCAAGCGACGGAGAGTCGCACGCATTCACCAGCGGCGGAGCGCCGCACGCGCTCACCAAGCAGCGGAGCGCCGCTGTCATCGTTGTTGCAATCATCAGATGTTAAGCCCCGTAGGCATCCCTTTTAAGCAGTAAACATTGAGCGCCGTGAGCTCCTTTAATACTCATTGGATGGATATTAAGAAGGTTAAGTTGTTGAAAGGTTTCTACCACCAGTGCCCATCATGAGTCTGACCATTATAAACATTCACATTACCAACTGGTACTTGTGGTGCTAGGAACACCCCTGTTATTATGACCCTTGGTTTGTTAAAAAGTAAATCTTGATTTTTACATTCATTTTGGCACAAAACCTTACAAAGAATACTTACTCAACTCCACAGATTAAATAAGTAACACAATAATGATTGTTATTATCCCATCTCATATCATCTCAGCAGACACTGTTTGAACATTTTATTTGGTCATTCCATTCGCTCATTGAATCTAGAAAAAACCTGTAGCCGAAGACAAGTTCTCAAACAGACATACTTTAGGACATTTACAAACTATGTCCAGCACTGGACTTCTTCAGGCTGATGATGGTGATTTTAAGACATATAGTATGGAGAAATGATATTGTTATCAGCCTCACATAATTAGTGCCAGTACCAAAACAAACATTAGTTATACTTCTATAAAAAGCTGAGTCGGGGCCTATTTGGCATAGTTTATTATTGTTAAATGTTGTGAACACCTATGTATGTCTACACCTATGTACTTAAAACCTATGTCAAATAAATGTATTTTCTTTCTTTCTTTCTTTTTCTTTACTTAGCCGTACAACTTCAATATATTCAGAGCACATCATTGTTTTGAACAGGTAGGAACTTCTGTCACAATTCCTTGCAATATTTATGCTGTCACTTACCAACACTTGGAATATAATTCCAAAAATGCATATCATCCTCTTACCAGAAAATAATGCTTTGCCGACCAACTTCAATATATTCAGAGCACATAATTGTTTTGAACAGGTAGGCACTTCTGTCACAACTCTTTGCAATATGTATGCTGTCACTTACCAACACCTGGAGTATAATTCCAAAAATGCATATCATCCTCTTACCAGAAAATAATGCTTTGCCGACCAACTTCAATATATTCAGAGCACATAATTGTTTTGACCAGGTAGGCACTTCTGTCACAACTCCTTGCAATATGTATGCTGTCACTTACCAACACCTGGAGTATAATTCCAAAAATGCATATCATCCTCTTACCAGAAAATAACACTTTACCGCAGACATTTTTATAATTTGGACTCTTACAAACTCCATGAATAGTATTATTGCTTGTTAGCCTTTGTTATTTGTTGTAATTCAGTTCAATAAAGTACATTAGGCATTCAGCAACCTAAAATGAACACAAACACAGTATACAAACATCAACGGTGAAGATATCCTTTGAAAAGGAACATAGCTCAAATAATCAACGTAATGATTCAAATAGTTGGTAGCTGAACAACACAGTACAGGAAACACATTTGTAGATTAATAGGCTTCTAGTCTTCCTAGAATTATCACAAAATTAGATCACCTATTTCCAGTCAAAAAATACAACGGCACATTACAGATTCATAATTTCACCAAGCTATCGGATACTTCCCATCAATGCAAATAGGAAATATTGGTCATCAAGATAATCCAGGCACTCAAGGTTACAACCACAATATCCGACAAGGATATTTATTGCAATTTATTCAACATGTTTGTGTTTTGAATAACAAACTTGACCTTGAACAAAGATGTGGGAATTATAAAAAACATGGTTACGACCCACCGGCTAGTTCCATGCATGAAGTAGATAATATCTAATCATAGACAAGTAGATAATATCTAAGCATAGACAAGCTAGAAATGAACCTAACAATATAATTTTCCAAACGACATACACTCGTTACCAAAATTTCTTTGTGGGACTACTGCGTGATCTCAAAAGAGATTATGAAGCTAAAGAACTTAAAGATAATATAAAAAATCCAAAAAGACTATGGAAAACCATAAAAAGTGTTTGTAACTTAGCAAATGTGCGCCAGGAATCCTCTGAATTGCTCTCTGTTCAGGGTTCTTCGTCTCCACTAAGTGCAATAGATTTATGTAATACGCATTTTTCAACAATTGGACAAAAATTTGCCACTAAAATTCTATCAGACACTCACGTAACTGAGGCTGAGCTTGCATCAGCGACTAATATTAGACAAAGCCCACTCGAGTCCTTTTACATGACCCCCACCGATGTAAGAGAAGTTGAATTACTTTTAGCTAAGCTGCAAAATGGTAAAGCCCCAGGTATTGATGGATTAGATAACTCTCTCCTTAAGCATATAAAGGATGTCATAACTGAGCCACTCACGCACATCTTTAATCTAAGCTTATCGAATGGAATCTTCCCACATAAATGGAAACTTGCTTCGGTCTGTCCCATCTACAAAAGTGGTGCCAAAGATACACTAAATAATTACAGACCAATATCACTCTTGGGAACGTTCTCTAAACTTTTAGAAAAACTAGTCAATAACCGACTTTTGAACTTTTTAGAGACCCGTAAGCTAATCTCACACAAACAGTTCGGCTTTCGTAGAGGTAGAAGTACAGAAGATGCTGTTACATTGTTAACATCTGAAGTATCATCTCAGCTGGATATCGGTAGATGTTGTGTAGGCGTATTTCTGGATCTTGCGAAGGCTTTCGACACTGTCTCCATTCCGATACTATTAAAAAAGCTGGAAAGCACAGGAGTCAGGGGTGTCGCTGGACACTGGTTCAAAAGTTATTTATCGGAACGGAGACAGTGTGTTAGAATTCTGCAGACTGTCAGTGGTCCTCAATCTATTTCCTTCGGAGTGCCTCAGGGGAGCATACTGGGACCCACGCTTTTTAATTTATACCTAAATGACATCCACGAACTTTTTATTGAAAATGCCGAGGTAGTGTGCTATGCCGATGATACCGCAGTCATCTTTCACGGCCAAAGTTGGCAAAATGTTTTTTCGTTGGCTGAACAAGGAATGTCATTGATAAGTGGTTGGCTTCGGCGGAATCTCTTGACTTTAAACACGGACAAAACATTGTTTTTATGCTTTCACAAAACTGCAGCCTCAGCACCCCCTCAGTTTGACAATGGAATGGTAATAAAAATTCACGACTTCGGTTGCGCAGGAAACAGTTCTTGTTGTTGTGAACCTATTAAAAGAACAAAATTTCTGAAATATCTCGGTGTCTATATTGACGAAAATCTCAATTTTAGAAAACATATTGAGGCTTTATCTGGTCGGGTTAGGAAGGTTATAAATGTTATGCGTAGTCTTCGAGATGTAACCAGTAAGGAGCTTCTCAATTCTGTTTATTTGGCCATGTGTCAATCTCTTATACTATATTGTATTACTTGTTGGGGTGGTTCAGCTAAATCGTATTTAATCCAAGTTGAAAGAGCTCAGCGTTCCGTACTTAAAGTCATGTACAAAAAACCATACAGGTACCCAACTACTGATCTGTACAAAGAAAGCGGTGTTTTAAACGTGCGGCAGCTGTTCATCTATAGAACCTCAGTGGCTGTACACAGGGACGTCATAACGTCCTCAAACTATAACGCTCTAGCAATGAAAAGGGTTTTTAAAATACCTACTCCCCCCATAAATACTGCCTTTGCTCGACGCTTTGGCCTTTTCGGGAGAGCGCACGTTTACAACGCTATTTTAAAATCATGTGACCTAAGGAATAAGTCGGTCCGAGAAGCTAAAACCATTATTTATAACTGGTTATCTACTCTAACCTACACAGACACAGAGGAAGTCCTTAGTATTAAAATCTAAAACCGCAACTGCTCATACAACACTCATTCTACATCTTACCTGTACACGCGCACACACCTTTATCCACAAGCACACCCTCATACATACATAATCAGTACACCACTGGGCCATCCTATGATACCCAGACTCTTAAGAGACTGGTAGTAGTAGGATGGCTCACTATTATACGCACACAAATACACCCTCACACACACAGAACACGTGTGAGCCATCCTATGATACCCAGACTCTTAAGAGACTGGTAGTAGTAGGATGGCTCACTATTATACGCTGCACTTAAATACACCTACACACATACTGAACACGCCTGGGCCATCCTATGATACCCAGACTCTTAAGAGACTGGTAGTAGTAGGATGACCCATCCGTAAAAACCAACACACATCACACACACATTTACTCTTAAAAACATAACTAAATTAAAATTTTCACCTTTTTATTATTTTTCTGTTTTAGCTGTCCACCGAGTCAATGTTTAAATTAGTTTAATCGTTGTTTTGGTCTTCACGATACAGGCTTGGCCTAGTGTGAAGACCGTAGTTTAAACTATTAGGGTCTTTTTAATAATCCTAGCGTAGCGTTGGACTGGTTGATCCGTGTTTTTTTTTTTTTGTCTCTTGCATTGACATGCAATTGTCAACTCGAACAACTGTGACAAAACACGATTTAGCTACTCCAGAGTTGCGCCGGGATTGTTAATAACACCCTTAGATTATAAGAGCTCCAGCAATTGCACGTTTGTAGTACATAATGTCTTATTATTTTTTAAGTACCTAGTTTAAGACAGACGTGTAATAAGCTGTAAATAAAGAATTTTTCATTTTCATTTTCATTTTCATCTCTTGGCTCTCAAATCTCAACACAAGTTGCTTTCAACTCCAAACAAAACAAGTATAACCTCGATTGTCTTGTCGTTGGGAACTTCATATTGGAAATTACATCTTCTAGTATTCTGGTATTTTGTTCAAAGCAGGAGTTAGCTGGAAGCTGTGCTGTGTGGGTGTGTTGTGTTATTAGTCTCTGCGTTGCGATAATTTTATGCACCTTATATGCATATTCGAAACTTTTCAAACTTTTTGAACAATGACTTTTTTTTTTTATCGATGCGAACGTTTGGACGCATGGGCAGATCCCACTTATGAACTAATAGGACGAAAACTCTTCATTGATTATAGCTACAATTCTGTATAATTAGATTACACCGCCGACAATACAATCTATATCACGACGCCATATTTTTCTTCCCCTTCCTCTTTTCTCAACTAGAGACGTAACTTCTTGCTTGATCCGAATAGAGATGTCCTATTCCCAAAACTGGCTAACAGTATGTATGTATGTAACCGACCTCTTTGAGCTCGATTTTGTCCTACTTTGAACGATCAGATTTGATTCAAACTTTGCACACCTATCAAAGGTCGATGACAATGCAATAATATGAAAAAAAAAACAACTAAAAAGTAAAAAATAAATTATAGTTTAAAAAACTAAAAAAAAAACGCTTTTATAACTAATTGAACTAAAAAGTTAAAAATAAAACTGTAATAATCAATTGAAAATTTATATTATTGTACAAAAAGCGTGGGGGGCTTGATTTTGATTGTTGTAAATATTTTATCAATAGTTTACTAAATCTGAAGTTATTATAAAAAGCACCCCACGTTTTTTGTACAATAATATAAGTTTTCAATTGATTATTACAGTTTTATTTTTAATTTTTAGTTCAATCTAAATATATATAACTCAAAGGTGACTGACTGACATAGTGATCTATCAACGCACAGCCCAAACCACTGGACGGATCGGGCTGAAATTTGGCATGCAGGTAGATGTTATGACGCAGGCATCCGCTAAGAAAGGAAAATGGAAAATTATTTTCCGAAGAGGAGAAAAAGGGGAAAAATGGTTTGAAGAAAAATCAACGCACAGCCTAAACCGTTAGCCCTAGAAACATGAAACTTAGAAGGTGTGTTCCTCTAATAGAGCAGAGGTGCACTAAGAAAGAAAATAAGAAAATTCTTCCCCTAAAAGAAGAAAAAACGGAAAATGATTTTAACAAAAATCACAAAAAAATGTTTTACAAAATACGCAAAAAAACAGTAAAAAAAATTAAGCTACCGCAGCACCTGTCATCAAATTTGAATACACACAAAAGTTTATTTAAAACCCACGACAACCACTAAGACAAAATCGCGGAAAACACCTACCATACCGAAACTAAACACCGTTTAAAAAAACGACCACAACAACACTCGCCTTCACAACCTACTCTGAAGTACATGCTCAAAACTATGGTAACCAGCAGTTGGTCATGTCAAATCAAAAAAATCTGATTCGATTATACATTAACACGCACACGAAACACCAAATGAGCCACTGATCTTCTTCTTCTTCTTCTTCTAAATATATAAAACTCTTTCGTTACTGACTGACTGACTGACAATCAACGCACAGCCTAGACCGTTAGTCCTAGAAGCATGAAACTTGGAGGGTATGTTCCTCTTATAACGTAGAGGTGCAGTAAGAAAGGAAATTGGAAAATTCTTTCCCGAAGAGGAGAAAAAGGGGAAAAAAGGTTGAAAGAAAAATCAACGTACAGCCTAAACCATTAGTCCTAGAAGCATGAAACTTGGAAGATGTGTTACTCTTATAGGGCAAAAGTAAACTAAGAAAGAAAATAGGAAAATTCTTTCCCTAAAAGAAGAAAAAGGGGAAAAAGGTTTGAAGAAAATTCACAAAAAATTGCTTTACAAAATACGAACAAAAACAGTTAAAAAAAATTCTGCTGCCGCAGCATCTGTCACCAAATTTGAATACACACAAAAGTTTATATAAAACTCACCATAATCACTAAGACAAAATCGCGGAAAACACCTATCATGACGAAATTAAACACCGCTTCAAAAAACGGCTAAAGTACATGCTCAAAACTATGGTAACCAGCTGAACGTGTCAAATTAAAAAAATCTGATTCGATTATACACCAACAAGCATACGAAACCCAAAATTAACCACTAATATAACATTAAATCACAAAAAATAGCTTCACAAAATACGCAAAAAAAAAACATTAAAAAAAATTCAGCTACCGCAGCACCTGTCACCAGGTTTGAATACACACAAAGGTTGACAAAAAAACCAATGATAACCACTAAGACAAAATTGCGGGAATCATCTATCATACTTAAACTAAGCACCGCTGAAAAAGATCGGCTACAACAGCACTCGCCTTCAACTTCAAATACACTCTAAAGTACAAGCTCAAAAATATGGTAATTAGCATTTGATCATGTCAAACTAAAAAAACCAGATTCAATTATACACCAACGAATACTAAAGCCGATGTTCTTGCTTTTATAATAAACTTCTCTCTCTTTAAAGCCCAAATTACCCACTAAAACAAAATCACGAAACAAAGCTTTACAAAATACGCACGCAAAAAACTTAAAAAAAAATTCAGCTACCGCAGCATCTGTCACCAGGTTTGAATACACACAAAGGTTTACAAAAAACCCCATGATAACCACTAAGACCAAATCGCGGGAGGCACCTATCATAACAAAACTAAACACAGCTGAAAAAAATCGGCTACTACAGCATTTACCATCTTTCGAACACACTTTATATAGTACTAGCTGACACCCGCGACTTCGTCCGCGTGGTTAGTATAAAGTCATAGTTTGAGTTCGTTTAAAAGAAACTATTTTATGGTGGAAAACGGACAACTATTGATATGTTTTCACTGTTTTTTGCTTATATTTTGAGAGTTATTTTTCGTGAATTTGCCTTAATGGCTAATTTGGGTTATGTATGCGTTGGTTGTACATGTCTAAGTTCTGGTTACCTTAGTTTTGAGTTTGCATTCAAAACTATATAAAGTGTGTTCGAAAGATGGTAACTGCTGTTGTAGCCGATTTTTTTCAGCTGTGTATTAAAACCTGGTGACAAATGCTGCGGTAGCTGATTTTTTTTTATGTTTTTTTGCGTATTTTGTAAAGCTCTTTTTCGTGATTTTGTTTAAGTGGCTAATTTGGGCTATCGTATTCGTTGGTGTATAATTGAATCTTGATTTTTTAGTTTGATATGATCAAATGCAAGTTACCATCGTTTTGAGCTTGTACTTTAGAGTGTATTTGAATTTGAAGGTGAGTGCTGTTGCAGCCGTTTTTTTTCAGCGGTGTTTAGTTTAAGTATGATAGATGATTCCCGCGATTTTGTCTTGGTGGTTATCATCGGTTTTTTTGTAAACATTTGTGTGTATTAAAACCTGGTGACAAATGCTGCGGTAGCTGAAAATTTTTTAATGTTTTTTTTTGCGAATTTTGTAAAGCTATTTTTTGTGATTTTATGTTATATTAGTGGCTTATTTGGGGTTTCGTATGCATGTTGGTGTATAATCGAATCTGAATTTTTAATTTGACATGACCAACTGCTGGTTACCGTAGTTTTGAGCATGAACTTTAGAGTGTCTTTGAATTTGAAGGCGAGTCCTGTTGTAGCCGATTTCTTTCAGAGGTGTTTAGTTTAAGTTTGATAGATAATTCCCGCAATTTTGTCTAAGTGGTTATCTTTGGTTTTATTGTAAACCTTTGTGTGTATTCAAACCTGGTGACAGATGCTGCGGTAGCAGATTTTTTTTTAATGTTTTTTTTTGCTTTTTTTTGTAAAGCTATTTTTTGTGATTTTTTGTTATATTAGTGGCTTATTTGGGGTTTCGTATGCATGTTGGTGTATAATCGAATCTGAAATTTTAATTTGACATGACCAACTGCTGGTTACCATAGTTTTGAGCATGTACTTTAAGAGTGTATTTGAATTTGAAGGCGAGTTCTGTTGTTGCTGTTTTTTATAGTGGTGTTTAGTTTAATTATGATAGATGATTCCCGCAATTTTGTCTTGGTGGTTATCATCAGTTTTTTTTGTAAACATTAGTGTGTATTAAAACCTGGTGACAAATGCTGCGGTAGCAGAAACATTTTTAACGTTTTTTTTTGCGTATTTTGTAAAGCTATTTTTTGTGATTTTATGTTATATTAGTGGCTAATTTTGGGTTTCGTATGCGTGTTGGTGTATAATCGAATCAATTTTTTTAATTTGACTTGACCAACTGCTGGTTACCATAGTTTTGAGCATGTACTTTAGAGTGTATTTGAATTTGAAGGCGAGTGCTGTTGTAGCCAATTTTTTTCAGCGGTGTTTAGTTTAAGTATGATAGATGATTCCCGCGATTTGTCTTGGTGGTAATCATCAGTTTTTTTGTAAACATTTGTGTGTATTAAAACCTGGTGACAAATGCTGCGGGAGCTGAAATTTTTTTAATGTTTTTTTTTTGCGTATTTTGTAAAGCTATTTTTTGTGATTTTATGTTATATTAGTGGCTAATTTGGGGTTTCGTATGCGTGTTGGTGTATAATCGAATCAGATTTTTAATTTGACATGACCAACTGCTGGTTACCATAGTTTTGAGCATGTACTTTAGAGTGTATTTGAATTTGAAGACAGGTGCTGTTGTACCCGATTTTTTTCAGCGGTGTTTAGTTTAAGTATGATAGATGATTCCCGCAATTTTGTCTAAGTGGTTATCATTGGTTTTTTTGTAAACCTTTGTGTGTATTCAAACCTGGTGACAGATGCTGCGGTAGCTGAAAAATGTTTAATGGTTTTTTTTGCGTATTTTGTAAAGCAATTTCTTGTGATTTTATGTTATATTAGTGGCTTATTTAGGGTTTCGTCTGCGTGTTGGTGTATAATCAAATCAGATTTTTTTAATTTGACATGACCAGCTGGTTACCATAGTTTTGAGCATGTACTTTAGCCGTTTTTTGAAGCGGTGCGGTGTTTAGTTTCGGTATGATAGGTGTTTTCCGCGATTTTGTCTTAGTGGTTACGGTGGGGTAAACTTTTGTGTGTATTCAAATTTGGTGACAGATGCTGCGGTAGCAGATTTTTTTTTACTGTTTTTTTGCGTATTTTGTAAAGCAATTTTTTGTGAATTTTCATGAAACTTTTTTCCTTTTTTTCTTCTTTTAGGAAAATAATTTTCCGATTTTCTTTCTTAATGCACCTTTGCTCTATAAGAGCAATACATCTTCCAAGTTTCATGCTTCTAGGACTAATGGTTTAGGCTGTGCGTTGATTTTTCTTTAAACCATTTTTCCCCTTTTTCTCCTCTTCGGGAAATAGTTTTCCAATTTCCTTTCTTAGTACACCTCTACGTTATAAGAGGAACATACCCTCCAAGTTTCATGCTTCTAGGACTAACGGTTTAGGCTGTGCGTTGATTGTCAGTCAGTCAGTCAGTCAGTCAGTCAGTCAGTCAGTAACGAAAGAGTTTTATATATTTAGATTGAATGCAAACTCAAAACTAAGGTAACCAGAACTTGGTCATGTAAAACCAACGCAAACAAATACCCGACTTAGCCACTAAGACAAATTCACGAAAAAGAACTCTCAAAAAATACGCAAAAACCAGTGAAAACATATCAGTAGTTGTCCGCCTTCCACCATAAAATAGTTTCTTTTAAACGAACTCAAAACTATGACTTTACCACGCGGACGAAGTCGCAGGTAACAGCTAAAACCCACCATAACCACTAAAACAAAATCGCGGAAAACACCTATCATACCGAAATTAAACACCGCTTCAAAAAACGGCTAAAGTACATGCTCAAAACTATAGTTACCAGCTGGTCGTGTCAAATTAAAAAAATCTGATTCGATTATACACCAACACGCATATGAAACTCCAAATTAGCCACTAATATAACATAAAATCACAAAAAATAGCTTCACAAAATACGCAAAAAAAAACATTACAAAATTTCCAGCTACCGCAGCATCTGTCACTAGCTTTAAATACACAAAAAAATTTCAAAACAACCGATGATAACCACTAAGACAAAATTGCGGGAATCATCTATCATACTTAAACTAAACACCGCTGAAAAAAACAGCACTCGCCTTCAAATTCAAATACACTCTAAAGTACAAGCTCAAAACTATGGTAACTAGCATTTGATCATGTCAAACTAAAAAAACCAGATTCGATTACGATACCAACGAACCAACCAACGAATACGATTGACCAAATTACCCACTAAAATAAAATCACGAAAAAGAGTTTTACGAAATACGCAAAAAAAAATATTAAAAAAATTTTTGCTACCGCAGCATCTGTCACCAGGTTTGAATACACACAAAGGTTTACAAAAAAACCGATGATTACCACTAAGACAAAATCGCGGAAAACACCTATCATACCGAAGCTAAGCACCGCTGAAAAAAATCAGCTACAATAGCATTCAAATTCAAATACACCCTACAGTACAAGCTCAAAACTATGGTAAATAGCAGTTGGTCATGCCAATTAAAAAAACCAGATTCGATTATACACCAACAAATTAGCCAAATTAGCCACTTAAACAAAATCACGAAAAAGAGCTTTACAAAATACGCAAAAAAAAACATTAAAAAAATTTCAGCTACCGCAGCATCTGTCACCAGGTTCGAATACACACAAAGGTTTACAAAAAAACCGATGATAACCACTAAGACAAAATCGCGGGAAACATCTATCATAGTTAAACTAAACACTACTGAAAAATAAAACAACAGCACTTGCCTTCAAATTCAAATACACTCTAAAGTACAAGCTCAAAACTATGGTAACTACAGTTGGTCATGTCAAAATAAAAAAAACAAACTCAAATATCCACGCGGACGAAGTCGCGGGCAACAGCTAGTTAGTTATAAAAGCGTTTTTTTTTTAGTTTTTTAAACTATAATTTATTTTTAGCTTTAAACTTTAAGTTTAAAGTTAAAAAAGTTTAAAAGTTTTAACTTTAAAAAGGAAAAAAGCATTAAACTTTAAGTTTTAACTATTTAAGGCCCTTTAAAACTTTACCCTTTTAATTTTTCAATAATATTTGAACAATGTCTATTTTTAGGGTTCCGTAGCCAAATGGCAAAAACGGAACCCTTATAGATTCGTCATGTCTGTCTGTCTGTCTGTCTGTCTGTCTGTCTGTCTGTCTGTCCGGCCGTGTCACAGCCATTTTTCTCTCTTCTCGAAACCATAAAAGCTAGACTGATGAAACTTGGTGAGTAGATGTATTCTGTGAACCGCATTAAGGTTTTTACACAAAAATAGAAAAAAATCTATAAATTTTGGGGGTCCCCATACTTGAAACTGCAACTCAAAAATTTTTTTTTCATCAAACCCATACGTGTGGGATATCTATGGATAGGTCTTCAAAAATGATGTTGAGGTTTCTAATATCGTTTTTTTCTAAACTGAATAGTTTGCGCGAGAGACACTTCCAAAGTAGAAAAAAGTTGGTCCCCCCCCCTCTAACTTCTAAAATAAGAGAATGATAAATCCAAAAAATATATACATATGTTGTACATTACTATGTAAACTTCCAACGATATTTGGTTTGAACGAGATCTAGTCAGTAGTTTTTTTTTTATACGTCATAAATCGTAAACCGCAATTTACCTTTCGGCGAACTACAAAAACCTTTATATTATGTTAATTGATGCTACGGAACCCTTCATGGGCGAGTCCGACTCGCACTTGGCTGCTTTTTTTTAATGTTTGTCTCATGAAGTGTTTTGTATCAAAACTATGGCATACATGGCGTGTGCAAGTGAATTTACTTAACCTAATTACGTAGAAATGACCATCTCAAAATTCGAAGTAGCAATAATTTCACTATAGTAATATTATTAATCACCAGTCCACAACGCCACAAGCAGTTCCTTCATTAAATAAAGCTATCAATGAACGAAACTCCACAAAAGGGAAACAGCTGACATAAAGCACTCCACAGAGCCAAGCGCACCATAAATCCTTTGGTTATATCTTTAATCAGTTAATAAGTACGTGTCGAGCGCGGGAGGATGCATTTATAGCCGGTTATCCTACAATAAAGATATGCGCTGGTTTGTTTATGATATTGACAGTGCACTTGTTGCGTTTCCTGACTTTGTTTATTTAGTTAGAAAGAAAGAAAGAAAGAAAGAAAACGTATTTATTTATGACGGCACACGGTAGATAAATGAAACACGAACATTTTAGACAAATAACAAAAGAAAACGCATATTAACATAACATAAGAAGTGAGGTGATGGAAGAATACCTAGTAATACATTGAAATGGTGTCTCTCAATCCCCCGCGATGACGTCAAAAAATGGTACCTATCCCACTCAGCTTGATGTTGTGTTTGGTGTAGGCAACACAACGCTGATTAGTTATAACTAATGGTCAACTGGTCTAAGTTTTAAGACCGTTCAAAAATCTTTTCTGTGGCTTCACGGCTGTAAAATCTATGATCAACGATTTTAAAAAGCCCTTTGTGTGTGCTTAGATGCAAATGGTAATAGCCACCAATTCAAATAAAGACTGTACAGAACGTTGCTTAAATTAGTTGATCTGTAAGGGTACGACCACATCTAGGTGATCTGCAACAGCGATCAGTGAAACAGTGTCAAATATGACAGGGATAATTGACACCGTCATGGCCTAAATGTGTGCAGGCCTTTAGAAATTGCCAAATAAGCTCGATGTCCGAATGGTCTTACAGCATAGGTATAGAGTTGTTAGATTGACTCTGCCTTCTGCTTTGTTGGTTTTGAGTTCGATTCCCACCGATGATAGACGTATGGCAGTATTCTATCAGTTAACTGGTTACCATAGTAAAGGAAAATACGTATGACGAAATTCTTTCATTTATCTGGTTACCACATAATACAGGTTTTGCTTAGTTTGGTATACGGGCTATTTTTAATCTACTAACTTTATCCGTCAGGTAAAAATATACCTACTTATCTCTTGTTCAGGCTTGTCAAAAACAAACACATTTTTTTTTATTTAACAAATATATAAATAGATTAATACTTTATTGTACATTTAAAAGAAGAGAACCATTACAAATAAAGGTACAATGGGTGGCCTTATCGCTAAGAGCGATCTCTTCCAGACAACCTTTGGATGAAGAGGATTAACTAAAATTAGAAGAACGGCGGTGTACAAAAGTAAAACCTGATGTACCTAAAATAAATAGCATTATCCCATAGATGGAAAAACCTGCCCTTTATAGTAGTATGTGATATATTTATCTAATAATATTTATTTATGCGTACAAGATATTATATTTATTAGCAGCACACAGACGGACTATCGTCCTGTGCATTCAGATTACGGCACCCAGAAGGCGTGTCCAATCCGACTTTACGAGTGGTCTTTACAATAAATATCGTACGGTATCGTACCGTCTTATCGTACTTTACGTGCGTTTACATAGCATTGTTATTACAATCAATTTTGATGGAGATGGGCTCGTGATTTTAGGGCGTTAAAGCCGTTTATTACCAATGTGATTGGATATAAGATTATAATTGTAATTTGTTTTAATTTATTTCTATCCGTTTTAAAGTTTTATTTTATTGGCATGGGGTATAATTTAGCAAATCTGTTATACTGCTGTGTTTCGATTGTAAAGTCTCTTACAAGTATAAACAAAATTTATTTGTGGAAACTTTTAATTGGCCTTTAGCTATTATTCTTTTATTTAATATCTGTACCTAGCTGTAAGTTTTCTTAAAATTACAAAATTAAAATAAATAAAATAAAATTAAATGTAGCTTATGCAAATTGTCCAGTGAAATTAAAGATCTATTATCTTTATGAAAAAGATGGAACTATGGCTAATTGAAAAAAGTTTTAATAATGTTAATGATTTTCTAAATACGTAGTGACTTTGAATTAATTTGCACCTGACTTGCTTTGTTAAGTTTATTTAATCAATTTATACCTTTATTATGGACCACGTATTATGATTACACTAAGTAATTTAATTGTTAGTAAGAACTTAATGATAATATATTTTAATTGTAAAAAAACGAAACTTAAAAATTGCATGCCAATACTCGTACTTTGGTGAAATATGTAAAACTGTTTAAAAAAAAACTTACCACCTTTCAGAGTGATAGATACAGTTCAAGGCCACATACCACCATTACCGTTGACCTGAAGAAATTCAGTAATTTACAAAGCAACCAATCTAGTGTGGGCTTTCAGCAACTTTTGCCAACTCATCTTTTCATCCAGTGGCAGGCCGTATACAACACATTCATTTTCAGGTTTCATAAAGACCGTTTATTTTCTACCACAACTGTCTAGTTTTTTAAATAATTATCAGCCTGAAGAAGTATTTAGCTTGATATAACTTTCCATATACATTTACAGGAAGAACGACTTTAAGCCCTTTCCTTCAACTTTCTTCCACTTTCACTTTTATTCATGATCTTTGTAATGTCATTGGTTAGGAAAAATTACTCATCAAATCATCATCATTAGCCTGGGAAGTCCACTGCTAAACGTAGGCCTCCCCAATAAATTTCCAGGGAGAACTTCTCGATGATTCTGAGCTCTCTCCATCCACTAATTGCCTAGGATCTTAACAAGTCTCTAGTTCATCGGGTGAGAGGCATCCTTTGTTTCGTCTTCCGGTTCGTGGTCGCCATTCGAGAACCTATACTCCCCAACGGTTGTCGGTTCTTCAAGAAATAAATCCTAAGTACTAAACAAAAGTAAACCCTATAACATTTAGTGCAATTCCTTTTCTTTTATAACGGCTATATCCAACGCAAGCACAAAGATAAGATCTTAGCCACAGTTTAGCCCAGCTCGGAGGACCATTAGTGGTAGCATTTGTTAGCGAGTCTCCGTGGCTGTGGCAGATGGTATCATTGCTTTGCTAATTAGCTGCCAACAGCGGCACTTCGCTTGCTGAACTAAAACTGGAAAGAGGTTTTATTGACAACTTATTTCCGTCAGCTTCGGCTTAGTGGTACCTTAACAATAATTGATTTAATATTGTTTATTTGGTTGCAAAACATGTTTTGTCACGTTTCGTCCAGAAAATATATTTACAAGAAATAAAGGTCTTTAGGTGGACCACAAGCTCTGTCTCTGGCTCTGGTTTTGAGTCTATGTGAGTGCTCACCAGTTTATTATACTGTATGTGTGACGTGAGAGCACTGGTGGTCTAGTGGTAGCGGCCCCGCCTTCCGATCCTAGGGTCGTGGGTTCAAACCCAGTCGTGTACCAATGAGTTTTTCTGTCGAAAAATTTAAGTACACAATGCTAGTGCTCTCAAACGGTGAAGGAAAACATCGTGAGGAAACCCGTGGCTTAGTCAGCTCCGCACGTATTGACCATGTCTTTCCTGTGGATTAGGCCGACTAAGCTGTCAGGATGGTATAGGTGCTGGGCAAGCCTATCCCATCTAAAATCCTGTCCCAGGCACTGTAGCGTCCCGTAAGTAGGGGCATGAGTGATCACCAGTTGCCCCTGACGCTATATAAAAATCATCTACAATAGATGCAAAGGCCTGTTTACTTGTTATGTGTGACGTTTCGACATAGGACTTATTTAGTCAACACTCACACACTCTCAAAGCCAGAGCCAGACAGAGCTTGTAGTAGGCCTACCTATCATCATCAACAGAGTCTTGGCGGTTCCGAAGTTCCACTTATTGTTGACTGTTTCTTTGGTTTTCCAATTTTCGGCCTTCTTATTAATTTTTGCCAGTCTAGTGGGTTACCTATAGTTGTTTTTATTTTTCAACGTTGATGTAAAACCGCTTCCACACATCCAGCATGATGGTGATGGTGAGCAGTGAAACGCTGTAAAAATATGACAGCTATATTTGACAGCGTTTCACTCATTGCCATAGATGTGTGCAGGCCTTAAATTGGTCTGAAACAATTGAATGTTTTGTGACTGTTTGCAACGATTCATTATGTGTCATCATACCGTGAAGTAGTATCTATATTACTGGCGAATAAATAGGATCATATTTCTATTACCACTTTTTCGCGCTGTGGTCATTCAGTTTACAAAAGCGCGTTTGCATCGCTACAATAATCACTGCTCGACTCGTAGGTACTACCAGAAATAACAAGTTAGATCAAAAGCCCCCAACACTGAACCAACAGACTGCTATTCAAAGCCCACTAACCTCACACCTAGCAGCCATCCATCACGCCAACAGAGATGTCGTTCACCCCAACACGGCCATGCATCCAGGGAAGCACTAAACTAGGTACATAAATTATTTTGTCTGCTTCGCGGAGTGTAAGGAACTTCTAGGGAATTTATCACGAGGGGATGTGGTGTAAGGGAATGGGTTTGATGCCTACTTGTGTAGCCGGAACTGTTTTTTTTTTGGTGTTTGTTTTGTAAGAACTTCTTCACTGATGAACCGATTTGAAAAAAAAAAAGAAAATTTATCTGAAAGGTAATTTTCAGATCTTTCAGATTGGTCTCATAAAAATTTCATCAAAATTGGCCTCAGCAGTTTGGATGTAATGTATGTTTATACTCTAATGTTGGTTCCATACCACATCAAAAAATATACTGTCACTACAAACTTTTAGTCAAACAAAAGCTAGGCACCACAAATTAAAATAATCTGTCAGGTATCTTACAAAACTATCACAGCCAATCCATAATACTTAAAATATACCTGATTCTTGACTTCATGCAACTGGTCAGATAAGCAGCTGGACAAAGTATTGTTATAGGCAATAATAAATTGGCCAATAACTACTAGTTTACTTCATATGAACCACGATTTTTTTTTCTAAAAAGCAAGTACTAAGTGGACGTGAAAAAATAAATACAAAGTTAAAATTCAATCATTTACAAGAAATCTATAGAAAAACTATTTTAATCCAAGATTACGTTCATTTCAATATAAGCTAAACCTTCAAAATCTTATCGCTTATCCCTTGCTACCAGCCACTTCGCACAAAAAATAGTAGCGGGCGCCGACAGCCATTTTGTATAAAGAAGGGGATGGTTTAAAATATTACACCCCGTAAGGAAATGTATTTTTTGTTGGAACGGGGTACGTTTATTTAGTGTTGGTGATAAATATAATTTACAATCCGGAAGTTATATCTGTGATATTTGCTGTAATATACAGCTGAGTGCCTTTTTTGTAGGTTTTCAAGATTATTGATTTATTAGTAGCGTTTCAAGCGTGTACCTACCCATAGATTTTACTGTTCGGAAAACGTATGTTCACAATGGTAGTGCTCTCAAACGGTGAAGAAAAACATCATAGTCAGCTCTGCACGTATTGACAATTTCTTTCCTGTGGATTAGACCGACTAAGCTGTCAGGATGGTATAGGTGCTAGGCAAGCCTATTCCATCTAAAATTCTGTCCCAGGCACCATATCGTCCCGTAAATAAGGCTTGAGTAATCACCAAGATATTATTTGGAATGCATATAGGCAGGAAAATATTAGCATCACCATCAGATTGAAAAATTTCACTGTTGGACACAAATGAGGTAGGATAATCCAACTTTTTTTTATAAAATATATTTAAAGTTAAATTGCAGCAAGCAATTTTGTTATAAAATCACCCAAGTTACTTTGAAACGACTCGTAGCAAATAATTCCAAAGATATTGTCATAAAACAAAGTTGTCTCACAAGACTCCAACAGATCGCGAGTGTGCTGCGTGATAAATCAGCTGCGCCATAAATACGAGGCACCGACTGGAATCACTTTGGCGTAGATAAGGTGTAGCTAGTCTGTACGCGGTCTTAGCTCAGTGTGACGCGGTACGCGAGTTGAGGAACTTTTTGGTATACCTGCAGTACCACTGGAGCAGAATTTTCGAATGTTCGTTGTGATTCTGAAAAAATAATATTGTGGTTAAAAAGAATAAGAATAAGAATAACTTTATTAAAAATCAACCCTTGGCTATAGTTAAAATGTCTCACAATTTATTTTTATTATCTTTTATTTTTACCTACATGTTAGAAAAAATCTACAATTCATTCATTTTTTTTCTCATCCGTGCAAGCTTTTTATTTTTTGTCAAATATTATCAAATTCTTAAAGTGATGTTATCCTAATGCATAATATGCCTACCAAATAAGTGATTATTGATTCATAGGCCAGTATATTATAAAAAGATAACGATTTTTTTCGATGAAAGACCTCCGACAAGTTTTCTTACCCAGACCTGAGTTTATTTTAAACAGTGTACCAATTTCATCATTTTGCGTACCGAGCTACCCATATCTCAGAGTTATTTCCCTCGGATGAAATATGTGGCAATTTCTTTGAATAATACATGGGCCATATTTCAACTGCTACGGCGCTACGGGGCCTACGGCGTAGCTCGGCGTAGCGCGGCATAGCGGTACTTGTTACAGTTTTGATTACTATTGTTGCCGATGTCACGTTGCTACAAAGTTTTTGTGAAATATTCTTGACATTTGTTTTTGGAAACCTTACAAATTGCGGAAAATTTGAACATTTTCGGGGAAACTTTTTATAACAAAAGCCAGTTTTGCTCGTGGAAATTTTAACCCGAGATTTTAATGCTGACAAGTGAACCGAAGGTTGGTATTTTAAGACCAAGAAAATCTTAAACTCACTCGCCAAACTGTAGGGCAACCACAAGCTCTGTCTGGCTCTGGCTTTGGCTCTGGTTTTGAGTCTGTGTGAGTTCTGATCAGTGTTATATACTGTATGAGTGACGTTTCGACGTAGGATTGAATTAGTCAGCACTCATAGAGACTCAAAACCAGAGCCAAAGTCAGAGCCAGACAGAGCTTGTGGTAGGTCTACTGGCGGTATTTTCTTCACGTCGACCAACTTCAAAGGTTGCCTGGAAGAGATCGCTCAGAGCGACGAGATCGCCCATTGTTTTGCCAAAAATCTTCACGAATCCTGTATTATGTTTTTGTGTGGTGAACAATAAGAGTTATCTATCTATCTAACTTCATTGGTTGTGCTATACCTAATTGGAAGTTTATTCAATATCGTTTAGAATACGAGCGGCTACTTGTCCGGGCTTCTAGAGCATTCCTTTGTCTAACAGCCAATAACAAGATTGTCAGACGCTCGCAATATGTAAGCTATTCAGGCTGTCGTCTTCATAATTGCATACTTGAAGCATGAAACGTCAAGTTTGGATATGGCAAATACAATAGCTATAAAAATCCAGAATTGGTCTAATTGAGCAATAGAAATAGAAATAGGAGATATTTATTTAACGTCACAAAACATCATGGTACACACAAAAAATATACAACAAGCAATAAGTGACGAAAAAGACTTCCACTCAGCATTTGCCGTAAAAGCGCAAGATCTTAATACGGCGCTGGTTTTTAGTGGTGATGACAATAGGAGTGGGAGTGTAGAAATGAGTTGGAGGTTTAGGTAAGCATAGTAATACAGGTCATTTTCTGACCGGTGGGGTGACGATCTGTGAAATGTAGCTGGTAAGCATTGGAGAAGAAGATCCGAAGACCGGGTTTAGGTGCGTCTTGGTAGAGACCTGCGTCCAGCAGTAGATAAGTTGATGATGATGATGAGTAGAAAGCGTTGGAAAGTGGGTAAAGAGAGGCTAAAAATAAAATGCAAACAGAATCCTGTTGATTTTGAATAGAAAAGCGTTGATTCCAATATTTGGATGGGCGACTACTTGGCAAATTATTAAGAATAAGCTCTCTAACTCATTCTATCTTTTCGTAGCTCCACGTTCTGGCGTCAGTTGGTGAGTATCACTAGCATATTAGTCTAATACCATGCTATTAAATTAACTCTTATTATTAGGACTTTTACTGCCTTTTATTGTATTTTGTTGCGTAGCGTTTTTCATATAATAAGCTAGAAAAACACATGATAAATAAACGAAGCAAGGACAGAGAACGAAACCGGCGAAACAGGCGAATTGCCTTATTATTATTGTCTTAACTTTAATGACGTAAACGAGTCACAAACATATTCAAATTCTTAGCATAATTGCCTTAGTTTATAATATTAGTTGAATACATATTTTGTAAAAAAAAATAAAGATCCCATGCATATCAGAAAAGATCACTTTACATTCCGTTCATCGAAATCACTTGTCACTTACCACCATACCTTCATCAATTCCTAATTTAAAAACATCTGATTCCAAACTGTCATCTGCCACACATCGCCCGGTGTGCCCAAACACCGGAATGCCAGAATCGACACAAAAGACGACAATCACCACCATTAATCAAACGACACTTCGCCTTTTAAGACGTATAATATATTGGCACATTAGGAGTATAATAGACGATTCACTAGGTCGTTTGTCATGTTTTTGTGTACCCAATTTACATTTACAACCTTCTTAGTTCTTATCACCTAGGGTTAAAAGTTATTTTAGCTTGACGGCCAAGTTTTTTAGCTTGGTTGTATTTTCACGCGGTATCCATTCAGAGACGTGTGTTCATAAATTGTCCTCGAAAAATTACAATTGGATTGTAAAAGGACAGAAAAATGTGATTAGTCTATTATTAAGTTTCGGGGTATTGATGTTGTAATTAATCAAATTTTATCTACGTCCAAATTGAATGTGACAATCGATTGCCTAGACAATTTATTTATCAATGCAGTTGCCATTAAGGTATATGTACCTTGTTGAAATATAAATTTAAATAATTTTGTCTGACTATAATAAACTTCATTAGTTATAACAAAATTATTTTGTGTGGGCAATTAAGCATAGAAAAATATTATAAGGACGGTCACTTCTATTGGTAGATAATTAAGATAATTTATGAACACAATGCCAGTGGTCTCAAACGGTGAAGGAAAACATCGTGAGGAAACCGGCATGTCGTCGAACCTAAAAAGAACGAAAATATGGGTCAAGTGCGTGAAAGAAGCCCCCTTGAGGCGCACTTAAAATCCTTTCACCACACTTGGTTCGAAAAAACCAGTGACACGATAAGAAGAAGAATTGGTAGGTAGTACTATAATACTAATGCTACTATTACTTTGGGACTACAATCTTATCTAATGTTAAATTACATGATGAAATAAGTTGTAGAAAGTATCTATTTATTCCATAACCATTTCCATAATAAAGGTAGAATCAAAACTTTTACTAATTTTGCATAAAAATATTAATAATTACAGCCGGTTTTAAATTGTAATTTCACTATATTTTGCAAGCAAATAAAGTTAACCCTATGAGCAGCGCGCTCATTTTCCACTCTCGCCATCAGGCAAGGGTAAGTAGTACCGTCTCGGAGTGCCGCTCTTAAAACTCGTAAAGGCGGCCATAAGTTTGAGTTATGGCCTCGCGAGACCCAACAGTAATGAATATAGCCCACTGTATATTTCAATTTGGTTATGGCGCGGAGTACCGATGTGTTGTTTTTACGAGCACATGTTTTTGGCTTTTTGTGGGTCACGTGCAAATGAACAGCGAAAGGGTTATTATTCTTTGCGAGTTTTGCCGTCAAAATTGAACGCAAAAGTGTTTCGCAAAATTGGACGAAATATTGTTTGCGCTGAACGTTTAGTTCTTTCTATTTTTTAATAATTAAAGTTTGATTTTAGAACTCCATTAAATATATTGATGTTGATCATATCAGTACGCTTACCACAAGCCCTGTCTGGCTCTGTGTCTGGCTCTGGTTTTGAGCCTGTGTGAGCGTTGTCTAAATAAATTCTACGTCGAAACGTTACACACACAGTATAATACACTGGTACTCACACAGATTCAAAACCAGAGCCAGAGACAGAGCCAGATAGAGATTGTGGAAGGTCTACAGTTGTATTGATGTAAAATAACGTAAAATAATATTGACGAAAATACGCGTCATATTTAAAACAACTATAAAATTGTCATAAAATTTTATTTGACAGCCGGCCATCATAAAAAGAATGGTGTGCACAACTAATCACATTACGTTGTCATACAATATACAGCGTGAGCTAATTTACAGTCACCATTTAGCCGTGAGCACGTTGAAATTGTGATATACAGTGTGTTTCATTACGTACGCCTCGTAACCGGCACATAACTCAAAATTATGGCCCGGTTTACGAGTCCGCCGCCTCAGGGTTAGGAGGGTAGATAGCAATTTTTGCTTTAATGCCAAAGTTAGAAGATTTTGCTTGTAATCTTTATTTCTGTAGATTGTTCTGCTTAATGTTGGTTTTATTATTACAGGCCATTAATGGGATAAGAGTTCTTTGCTCGAATAGTCGTTAATTTTTGTTACGTAATGGTAGGCACACTGAAAACAACATGTTTTCGTACGGATAAAATCATAAGTAGTGTTTCAAAAATTGTGTCTTCAGTGGTCATGTGGTAGTAAAATAGTTAAAGTTATAGAAGAAATTACTCAACATCGGGTGGATCATCTGCATTTATTTTCAAATTACAAAAAAAGATTCCCACAGCTAAGTTACGAAACATTGAACCACATTAAATGAAACTAACCATTTAAAAAACATGCAATAAATCTGTATCATATAAATCAGACTAATCGTCCTAATCGGCAAAACTTTCAACTGCACCACTTATCCCGCCATTGAACGCAATAAATTCGAACCCCAAAACGCGTGACAAAAGAAACGCGTACATCATCGGCCGCACAAAAAAAACACACCACGACACAGCTTATTTATTTATGAGTTCAATTCAAAGCCCTCGTATTGAGCGATCGATATCAGCTCATTTTGTCCGACCCCTCGCTGGGCGCGGATAAAGGACGTGTCAAAAAAACGGGTCTAGGTGTCATCTTCTCGACAAGCGACAGCTGTGGGTACTGTGGGTAGTGACAATGCGTACGATTCATCAACTTGACAATACTCGTTGGGGTTCTTTGCGTCTTGTAGGGATGTCTAGTTTGACTATTTTAGGTCGGCTTTTTTGTACGTTTCACTTCGGCACCAGAAGAAAGTGCCTGTATTGCTTAAAAAAATATATGAGTAATGCTAGTGTGCGTTTTGACACTGACAGTTGTGTGCAAAAGGGCCGGAACAGCTATAGTTTAACTAAAGACAAGAAACGTAGAATTCATATTTGTCTCAGTAAAAGTTTATATTACTGTATAAAGTTTCCGAGACCATAATTATTAGTTCATTAGTTAATCAATTGGTCTTACTCACGTGTTATATATATTTTATCTAAGAGCATGTTTGTACGTCATTAATAAAAACTTGATAATAAATTTAAAAATATGCAACGGTTATTTAGAAAAACGTAAAACATGATGACATGAATAAATTACATATCCGGTTTTCCAGTCCGACTTTTGCAACCGTCTTTTCATAGCAGTTAAAATCTCTTCTTGTGCCCAGAGCATAATTCAATACACAATTTTTACACGCATTTTAGAGACGAAATTACCCATCTTTTGCTTCGTGGTGACAGTGGCAATGTTAAAGGGACAGACAGACAGGCATTGCGAATCTAACAATAGATGTGATTTAGAAGGAAATAAATAAACTAAAAGCCGTGAAGGCTGTTATAACAAACATCCATTTCACGGTGCAAAATCTGCCAGGCTTATTGTGGTTTGGCATGGGTGTATCTAATTAAGGAGTTGTCCAAAAATAATAAATGTATAAATTTCAAATTGATGTTGTTTTATTTAAATGTATTAAAATATAGCTATAATGTATAAACCAAAAATGTTTGGACAACTCATGTTATTAAAAACTCACTTGCTTGATTTCATTTTTCAATACTACCTAGATTAGGTATATTCCAAAAGAGTAGGTATACTTTAAAATGCTCTGTATAAAAATTAGGTAAACGCTCAAAACTCAGATGCAAGCTTAGTTTTTTATCAATATATTATAATTTAAAATAAAAATAAATAGTATTGAGTAGCAGTTAAAGTCCCACTGAATAAAATTGATTTAACTTATTATTTTTTCCATCTTAGGACCACCACAGACGAGTAAACCAAATTGAATTCCAACTTTATTGTACTCACTCTATCAATCACAAACTAGTCTCTTTAAATAACCAAAACGTAATGACATTCGATTTAATAGCATCATAAATTAAAACCGACAGCATCAAAAAGAATCGGACACCCCACACTGAGGGACTTTTTGTACTCACCGACAATAGTACATGTTCAAATGTCCACATCACTGTCCTTTGTCGTGACAGACAAACAGAACGACCTGGCTTCCTGCGCTTTCAAAACTGAATTGTAAACACTACTTACCACTCTCTTCACTAAAAACCTAACCGACAACTCCTTACCATGGCAAATTCCACCTTATTTCATGTTGCAGATAGTTTATTTTGCTAGTGGCTGGGTGGAGATATGACACTTTGGAAGTGCAAATGTAAGTGCATAAGGTAATGGATTGGACGATTGTCGATGAGAGTCGGTGGGTGGCCTTTTACGTCGGTGGCTTTTATAACATTTGAAAAGTGCACGGAATATCAATATTGCTTTATTTCAGAGTTTCGGAAATGGTTGTTTGACATAAAGGATTTACGATAGCGATAAAAATGTTACATGCTCAGCAGCTGCTTTTAAAATAAGTATTGTCTCAATTTATTTTTCTCGTGTTTTAGAGAAAGCACCATGAAAAATTCAAAATGTTATTTTGATTACAATGTAAATAATGTGTGTAAATGTGTCATTTTATTATGCGGAATCATTTATTTATATTGATTCTATATTTATTCACTCAATAAATAAACGCTACTAAAAAAATATGCACATACTTTTTAAATGTACAAAATACACAGTAAAATATTATGAGCTTATCTAAAGACAGTAACAGTAATCTTTAAAATAAACTCGATTAAAACAAATCGATGCTTATAAGAAGTGTCTATAAGCTGTAAAATTCTAGTTTTATGATTTGCTATTTTTATATTTGCTATTTTTTTGTCCTACTGCAGGCTTTTGCCCTGCAGTGGGACAAAAACGGCTGAATAATAATAATAATAATATTTTTATAAACCACAGGATATTTACCATGATTGGTGACTTTTGAGACTCTTATTAATATGTCAGCACAGTTGCATATACCATGATTACGGGTTGAACAACATCATGATGGTCTTGTAACTGCTGTGGTGAAATATCAAGAGCCAAAACTCACAATTCATGGTAAATATACCGTTGTTTAACAAAATAGTGTTCAAAACCACCATAGTTTCAAAAGTTAGTATGATTCAGTCTGATTTAGACATTATTTTAAACTCCACACAACCTATTACTATAACAAAGTAAGGTGAACGGTAAGGTCATGCAGTCCCTCATTCGTTCGGCGTCACGTAAACCACACATAAACCATTAAAATACACATAAAAGTGTCGGCGTTACTGTATTATTTATGTGGTTTGCGGCCATTCAATTTATTGATACGTACGGGTGTGCCTAGCGGTTACTTGTGCACAGTAACTCAACCATTCTGAACTTTGTAACCTTGTAACTTGATACAACAAGATTACTAAGAGCATGTTTAGTTGTGCTAAATAAACGATTCACGTGTCAACTTGTTTTGTTAATTATTTTTTCATCGAAATGCACTTTTTAGTCGCAGTCATTTTCTAAAAGTGTACTTTTTTGGTCTTTTAATTAATTTTTTTGATAATTTAGGATAGTATCACTTTCTTGGCATTTTTTACGAATGTGTAATAGTGACAGGACTGATTTAAAGCAGTTTTTAAAAGTACTATTTATTGCATTGTGACGGCATTATTAGCTTTTATCCAAAATCACCACTATTATAGATAAAATGGTAAATTAATACAAAGTGCCTGAATAAAAAAAGTATTAAGATTGAATCAGTAACTCACGATAAAACGAACATCTTTAATGATAAATTCTAGAAAATGTAAACTAAAAAACTCAAGTGATAAATAAAGCACATTGACATTGAAACACTCTGTGACTCTTAAGAGGGGACACAAAGTCATTACCGAATTGCCACCGACTGGGTAACAGCAATGAAAATAAAATATGCTTATCTTATTACCCATAACGGCGCCTTAAGTCACTCAAGTAGGATATTAACCAGTGACAAATAAATGCAGTGTTAGATAAAGAGGCTGTTACTTTTGTGGAACCGACATAAAATGTGATGTTATGTGTTTGGGAATGGTGATGGTGCCTGCTTTAATATGACAGTTTTATTTAAAATGGAAGGAATGCTCGTTTTATAGGATTTTAAGGTGATTTACAAACAGCTATTTCCATTTCCATAGTAACAAATCTTTGGAAGATAATGATATTCAATCTAAAAAAGATCTGCCTCAAATTAATGGCATAATTCCAAAACATTCCTATTTTATAAGTTGACACCTGCAATCTGTGACTTGTTTATTTTTTTACAGCCAAAATTTTAATACCTTCTGTGTTACTGTTATAATAAAAAAGCTCGTATCCTCCAATAATTATTTTTATAACTCAAAACTTACATCCAATTAGCGGCCAAACACACTACCGACAAATTTTATATGTAGAGATTAAAGATGGCTGCCGTTGCGGCTGTCAGTCCATTATCTCGCGTCGTATTTTAATGTTATTTATTTGTTTTTTAACAAGAAGCCGGCTTTATTATGAGTGGAAATTGAGGTGTTAACTATTCTTTAAAGTTTTTTGGTGTATTATAAATTTGTTTGGGGTTTTCTGTTTTTGTGGATTTATTTGTTATTTGACGTAAGATAATAGAGTCATGGTGAGGTATGACGCTGTCTGGTAAAATTAAAACTATCAATGTTTTCAGCACCTACGATATTTTTTTAACTTCTCTGATAACGTCACAAAATAAATTACTTAGCAAACATTATTTTGTTGGCAACGATACAACAAATATGATATTTTTCAAAATTTTACAGGTAATATAAAAAATAAATATTTTGATGTTTTTATCGAAACCAAAAGCCATCAATAAAGTTTATCTTATCCGTAAAACCGGGATCAATAAATTACAACTAAGTGAAACATAAGCGATAGTGTCACCCAAACAAATATTGCGCCCCTACATACTGACCTACTGATATACCACTCAACAAATCCTACTTTCAATCTAAAAGCAACATTCAAGCTGTGATTTTAGAATTCAAAATAGCGTTAACTTTATTTTGAGCTATGACGTATCAGAAGTGTTGAAAGCGGTATAGTACAATCCATCATCAGTAAGTGATCGATGAACGTTGTCCAAATATTTGAATTATTTGATATCGAATTGGGATCCGCCAACTCACTTGCCACTGGACAATCATATTTTTTTGTGTACGTTTTAGTATTGAGTTAGCTTTAGACTTCTTACGGTAGCTGGTTGAAATAATTAGTGAGGTATGTTTTTTGTTTTTACAAAAAGTTCGAGTTTTTGGAAATGCATGAATGTGTTTTTTTCCAAAAGATTTGGGGTTTTGGAAATGCCGAATGGAAAAAAGATTAACAATAAAAAAACATATGATGCATTTATTTCTAGGTAAAAACGTGCATTTTTTGGATGTTTCATCTGCATAATTCACGTGCCCTGTGCATTTCATTTCCTCGTGCTACTAAGTAGGTACACAAGGTGATTATTTTATCTTGAAAGTAATATTTCAATGTCGTTGAACGCAAATAAAGCTAATCGTTCACCTGTCAGCCGAAAGTAAACCTAGGAGCGTTTGTAAATATGCGTTTGTCACTTCTATTGCTTGCTTAGACATGGAGAAAACATATTTTATAGAGCTCTATATAAATGTTGTTTCATATTCTGAAAAAAGTTATGGAAAAATCTTATAAGAATTGAAATTTCTGTCTTTAATTATTACATTACCCCACTTGTTCTATTAGGCACTAAGTTAACTGCTCTAAAACGTTTAAGCGTTAAGGTGTCCTATGACCTTGTTGGTAGATAGAAAATAATGATTGCACGCCCCATAAAATTCAAGTATATAGAAAAACATCAAAGTGGCAAACAACGGGTGGTCTTATTACTAAAAGCGATCGCTTCCATACTACCATAGGATAGACTGGACTTGAGAAAAACGATAGAAGACGATGGTGTAGAAAAAACAAGAGTATAATGCAATGGTTTATGTGTTTTATTTTATTTAATGTGACTCTTCGAGTGTGCAAATGTATCAAAATTGAATAAATTCTATTGAGTTGAATTGAATTGCATACACAGTTACACAAAACTAAACTTAGATTATTTCAGAAATCCTGCATAAAATTATGGACATATTAGTTACGTAGTAACTAGAGAGAAAAAAAAATACGCTGTTCGGTTCCGCTTGGTGTTTAGCGTTTATGAATGAAATGATTTTTCCTTGATGAATTATTTCTCAATATTTGACTTTTTCGTGAATGTGTTCAGTATCAGCAGCCAATATCGGCATTTTTTTTTTGGTAATTGCAAAATAGTGGTGTATAATACTAATACAGTAAGGTCAGGCAAACAAAGTTTGACTAGCCTCTCAGTTCAGTTGGTAGTAGCTCTACCTTCTGCGCCGTACTTCGTGGTTTTGATCCCCACTGAGAACAGATATTGGTGTGGTGAACACATGTCATATGCTTGTTCAATACAACATCCCGTTCTCTGTCTGAGTGTTTTATTGTATTCGAAATATGAATTTAAAAAAGAAAGTATTATAATATAACACTATTATATATAAAAAAAAGTATTATATTATAGAAAAAGTATTATAATATAATACATTTTTTTTGTAAATTCATATTTATCAGCTATCTTGTTCCCATAGTCAAGCTTTCCTTAATTTGGGGCTGGATATTGTTTTGTGGATTGTTCACAATATTTATTTATTTAAAGTCGCAGCTCTACAATGTATTTATTACTCTAAGATTAGTAAATACGTTTCTGTCACTCCCTTGTTGACTCAACGAATTGCTCGATTCCGATGAATTTAAAAATATTGTGTTAGTTGATAACGGTCTGTTCAAACATGACAGCTTTTATAGGGGGCAATAATTGTTGTAGATTATAAAAAAACGAGTCATATAATTATGGCAATGCAGTGGGATTTTGCGTGAGTTTGTTAGAATGGTGTATTCTAGTGTTAACTCCAACACACACTGCAGACCGGGATTTCTTCGTACAGAAAAAAATGGTCTCGTTTCTAAAATGCCGCAAATAATTCAATTTAATCATTTTATTGGACCTTTATGCTTCAAAAGTACTTTTAAAGTTTCAAGCACAAATGCATAACAGTTTCTTTGTGTAATAAACGAACAAATGGTAAAAAATAATATTAATATTCAGCAGATTAGCCTCTTTTTTAAACGTCATAGAAATTTATTTTGGTCTAAATCTATCCTAGGTTTAATTAATTTTGATAATAATTTACTTTATCAAAAATTGTTTTCTTATTTTCATAGAAGAAATCTTTTCTCTGCCCTCTCACCTAATTCCTCCGGCAATAAAACAGCGGTCCCTACGTCTGTCTGTCCGTCATCGCGTGATGAATGTGCTGTGAGCTCGTTAATCACATTGGGGAAGATACTTGCCTCCACAGACGAGCTTAGGGTATAGAAGGATCACGTAGAAGACTCTTCTAGATTAATTTAGTATCACTTATTCAGTGTTTCATATTTTTTTTGTCAGCTGTTAAAATGAGAATTTTTTGTATAGGTGATAGATAAAAATAAAAATCGACCTTTAAAAATCACTATAAAAATAAGAAATAATTTTTTGCACGGCCATCGGATAATCTTGTTCTATATTTTATTTTTTTAAGAACCTGTCAAGCGTCACGAAGGTGAAAAGGCTAATAATTATTGCGGTAAAATATTTTTTACCAAGTTTGGGCTATTTAACATAGCAAATTAAGCTAATTACTAAAATACCTGTCAAAAGTGATGTGCATACACCAAGCTGACACAACATAACTGTCGATAAATTTAATTGCCGAAATCGGTCACTGACGTCAGCCGTCAGCTGTCAGCTGTCAGCGGTGGCAGTATGATGAATGGTGGGTCGTTAATCACGGGGTGGGCCATCAGTCATCGGGGTAAGTGAATCGGAAGGTGAAGTGGCGAATCTTGCTGTGATGTATGGATTATGAGTTATGAGCTAGGGTGGGATAGTTAATGGGAAGTTTTGGCTATTTTAGGTGAATGCAGGAAAGTCTTTTTTGCTTGGTTAAAACAGGTTAAGAAATCTTGTAAACCTATTGCCTTTTATGCCTCAAGTAGATAGACACATGCCAGTGTGCAGTGCAGTAAACGAACGTTTTAAACGTGACCTCTAAAGAATGTTTAGTTGCTCGAATTACTTCAGGCAGAACGGAAGCCTGATTCTGATGAAAACTCAAAATCAGCCTTCAGGAAATGAGTGAGCCCGTTGGTCAAATGCTATCGTTGTGAGAACGAATCAATGCAAAACTTTCAAAAAACCAGAAATAATAGTTCTAATGAGAAAACCAATATATCCAGTCAGTATGGAAATTATGGCCATGATTTAAAAGTCTAATCCTTCCAGTTTGTTTTTTTTTTGTAACGACGTGTGCAAAGTCATGTGATGCAATTTATAATATTGTTACTACTCTATCACTATGAGTCTAAGCCATCAGATTAAAAAAAAAATAACATTTTAATCAATCATATTTAAAGGTAATTAGGACAATGTTTTACGATAGACATCAAAAAAGTAATCAAGCACTTATACGATCGGATATGACGATTTTAAACTGTGATAAAGTATTTAGAATGATCGATTATAAGATTGTGCTTAAAATAGAGTATGACTATTGAAAGGACTTGTGAAATACCGAAAACAAACAAATAATTATGGAACCAAATAAGAATATTAATTGTTTTATTGTTATTTTTCGATCAACAGCTTGTGTTTTCTATTCTTGCTTTTTTTTTATTAGTCACTATTTAAAATGTCGACATCAGTCAGCTGATGTTTTTTTCAAAGGCTATGAAAATAATGCTATAACTGGGAATATTGTCAATTATTGTCAATCTTCTGTCCACGTCTACTTTTCCAGTGTTACATCGTTTTATGTCAGTAATAATGATAGTAATACGGTGAATGGCACGTCAAACGTGAGTAATGTCACTCTTCGACAGGCTATTGGCATTTCTGAGGTCAAAAACAGACTTTCAGTTATTACAAAGAAAAAAGAGGCTTCTCTACCTTACCTACGTAAGCAGTTTTTTCTTTGATTTGTACTTTTGCAGTAACTACACTTAACAAAATTTAAATTATTCTTACAAAAGGTTTAGCAAAAAATGGCTACCACAATGGTAGCCATTTCTTACGTCATCGAAAACATTTATTTCAACTTGAAAATTGCCTTATTATTTTAGTACTATATAATTATTATGTAATTACATAAAAGTATATTAGAATAAAACTATTTTCCGAATCTTCGAATAATGAACTATGTATTTCTAAAGCTGTCACTGGCTTAGACAGCTAGAAAGGCAGACATAAATATTCATGTTGAACTATTATTTTTTCACATTGCATGTCAAAAACTCAAGAATAACAAAGGATCAACAAGTGAACTTGACACTAATGTCACCGTCACGAGTCTCATAATGTGGGCTGTCACTGAGCTGTCAAAACCGAATGTGACAACAAAAGAAATGTCGTTCGTCGCATGAACTCGGTCGTCACAGCCGATTTATTTTTGGATGGGTTATTTTGAAGCAAAGGTAGTCTCTTAAATATATTTCTTCTTTTAAATATAATTAGGTAACTGTTTTTTGCTTATGTTTATACAAATACATGATTTGATTCACGTTAATGGTTACGTTCTAATTCTATTCGATTTATGTAGCATAATCGTTTTTAAATAATGGCCCACAGTGTATTCAGTATTCAGTATATTTATTGCCTTATTATGATAGTGATAGTGACATTTATATACGTTTAATAAAGTGAGTGTGATAAATTGAATAAACTATGGCTTTTGGTAGGGCAGCTGGCTACTAAGAAATTTTCTTTTGGGTTTGGAGGGGTACCTTGATGCTCTATGTTAACTGCAAAGTCCACTCAATATGTGACGTGTTAGTTCGTATCGAAGCGTAATTCCCCATGGTCCAGATCATTTCAGACAGTTCCAAATGCAGCTCGGTGCGCTGCCGTCATTATAACGATATAATACGTGTTCGAATGCGCACTGACAAGATACCGCGCGCTCTAATTGACACGTCTGTCGGCTGCGGAAACTAGGGATGGGACATCCATGTCGATGAATAAAAAAGAAAAAAAATTGTATCAAAAACTGTTTTCTCTACTTTTCTGAAAACGGGTTTCTCTTCTTTTGCAGGTCTAGATAAAATATCAATTCACTTTAACTTAGTAGAAACAGATCTAAACCACAATTCTTGTGTACCTTCCAAAGTTGACTCTGTAAAAAAGCCTGTTGTTTTTGTTTGGGTATGTGTAAAAAAAAAATTAAGATCATCAGATGCTAAACTGATTATGGAACTTTATAAGGTTTGAAGACAACATCAATTTTAATTATGCCTTTGTTATGGCTGGTGAAATTAAGTAGATGCAAGCTAATTTAATGAACTTGAAACAATGCAAAACACTATCGATAAAGGTCCGTGCCTAGGCTTCCAACTGCTGACAGGCGGAAGGCGAAGACGGAAGTAATGGCGCGCGCTGTCAAACTCCTCGCGACTTTAGACGCGACTGTCGTGTCGTGTCGTGTTGTGTCGCATTGCTTGTTAGTTGTCGCCGTGTCGCGCGGCTGCAAGTGAATTATGTAAGATGCTGTTGTGGGCAGGGCTTTGTGAATCAATTATTTAGATTTACCGCCACGGTCTGTTCGAATAATAAATTGGTTGGAAACTTGCGTTAATTTAGGAATAGAACTAAGTTTCGTGGATTACCATTTACGATTGCAAAAGGGTTGTTATATTAAAGTGTATAAAATTGTTAAGATCGCGGGAAGTTGGCAGATGAAGAGAGCTCAGATTTTTGAAGTGAAAACTTCTTTAGCGGCGTTGAGCACTTTTTCTGTAATGGGTATAAAATCTTAAACTCGCGTCAGGACACGTGACCTGATCGAAAAAGCGTAAGACGGATGGAGAGTAGACAGCTATCCCCTCTCTACGGCGCGGCGAAAATGTATGCCTGGGCCTACTGTTTCGTTTAGGCAGCGCAGGGCGCTTGCGCGAATGTTCGTGTATGTTACAGCGTGCCAAATAACAAACAAGCCCCCCCTAACCATTCCAAAATATCAAACATGCTCAACGTTAATAATCAAGTTTTCACTTCTGCCGGCACTCCCGGAGTGCAACCCGTATTTTTTCTTCCTGGAAACGTACTGGGGGAGCCTATGTCCAGCATTAACTTCAGGCTGATGATGATGACTGTCATTTTTTTTTTCTAAACTGATATTAATTGAATTATTCATCAAGTTGATGATGATAATGATAGCCAAAAACGTGGTTTGAACCCACTTCCTCATTTCATCACGTTTTTACAGTCCATTGGGTAAGAAGCCACTCAAGAATTCTTCCGGTTCAAGATCGCCATTCAACAACTTTTTATTTCTCAATGGTTGTCGGTAAACTTTGGTAAACCTCAGCACTTAATTATTTTTTGGCTCAACGTGACACAACGTGACACATTTTGTCACGGTGTGTCACGCCTCAAGCCACACGCTTTTCTCTCATAAGGATTCTGTTAAAATGCAGGGGAAATTAAAATTCGTTCGATTATGTAATTGAACTATTAAGGTAGGAAAAGTGGGCATTGAATTACAAAAAAGTATACGTACCCTAAAGTTCGTATGATTAAGTGTGTTATCCCACACGTTATCTGATTTGTTAGTTACAAGATTTATTTGGGACTATTATGCATGCTATTTTTAAATTATCATATGTGGTCTGAATAAGTGATTAATTGTATATAGGTATGTATTTCTTAATTAATTCTAAGCATGTAGTTTTACAAAAGTGGCACTGTTGGCACACAATTGTATACTATTGTGAAATTAATTACACAGCCTTATAAGGCAATTTCCTAAGCAAGTCACAAACGCATTGACTAACTAAGTATTTAAGCTATTCTTGAATAGCTAGCTGTCATCGGTAATGTATGACTTATGCGTGCAGATAATTATTATGCCTTATACGTATAAGTCACCTAAATCACGCAAAGCCAACCTAACTAACACCCACAAAAACAGTTGCCAAGCCATTTTGTTCCTTATTCCGATGGTGTAACGTTGACTTGGATGGCGGTAAGCAGTAGCTCGCCAGTTGGCTATTTATAACGATGAGCAATTAATTGACATTGACAGCTATTGCGTTGTCATCGGTCAGTCAAGTTGATGAGACATGCTTCTTGAAGACAGTGATAGTATAATGAAATGTTTGTTTTTCTTCTACCTGATTATGCTCCATTGTTCTTCAAGTACTCCTTGAAGTACAAGGAATAATTAAGTGAGAGGTCGATGCAAGACAATGAATATTATTGACTGCAAATGAATAGAGATAATTAATTATACACACAATACAAAAATAATTATATCGAGGTTTCGTTCTCATCATTGATTAAAAACTCAAGCTATAACTAAGATACATTATTTTTGTTGAAAAAGTATAACTAACAACAAAAATATACAAATATTGCCTACAATAATAACTGTGAAATAATCGTATCTAGGTAAATTTTTATTTTTAAATCAATACTTAATTAAACGCACTTATACACTTTTCCTAAGGAATAAACTTATTTATATTCTAATTTATCTACCTAAGTATAAAAAATGTGCAGAGCAGGGTGTAATTTTAATTTTTGAACTTATCATACCAATTTCAACCATCATGGAAGTTTAACCAATTTTTATCGAACATTACTTCAAAATGCCTGCACAAATTCTCAAACTGACACTTAGCCATTTAATCCCCCAGTCACGAACCTATCCGATGTCAATCAATACAGCTGTCAGATTAACTCATTAAACGATTTACAAGCGTTTGCATAATGACGTCCGTTACCATTGTCAGATACTTTGCGCTGTCAGCGAAACAATGAAAATTGATCTCTGACCCCGTGTCATACGACTCATTATTCATTATTTCAACAACAAAGTTATAATGAGCTGAAAATTTACATATAATATAGCAATGTGATTTGAACTTTATCCTGTTTTATATAAAGTGCAGATTTGTGATGAAAATATTCTGCTTGCAATTAGCTAATTACGGCGGTCGGTCGACAGTGTGACAGGAACAAGACAGTGTGACACATGTCACGCGGTTGACGTTGACAGCGACGAGACAAACTCGCGACAACTTTTCGATGTCCGTTACTCAGTTGAATTGGGTTGCGAATTTTATCAGGAATTCTGTTTTGTAAATGCAATTTCCATGGCGAATGGATTTGTAGATTATTCAACCACGCAATTGTCGTGATAGATATCGGTACGACAGGAAACAATGATTTGCTTAATATAGAGTAGAATATATTTTTACACAAACTTCAAATCATAGCATAGAATTATGTTTAATTTTTTAGTTTAGAATTTCTCCTATATTTTGTTGCATAGAAAAATCTAGAGATATTTTGTTGATCGTTCAAACTCTCTTAAATAACACATCCGTCAATGTGTTTGATGTCACTCTTCAATTGATTGTCAACAAAGTATTTACATTTGAATCAGCCTAGTATTATTACATCAGCACCTGTCGTGCTAAGTACAATGTGATTGAACTACATTCAACGAATACGATGCGTAGATTGGCATGTGAAGATTGTGAAATCGAATTATTAGAGCGATATCACACTGGCGTGTATCTAGTGAGCTGTTCGTCACTGCGGGTAATAAACGGGTTTGATGCGGGTACTCAACGGGCTTTCCCAAAATTGTAAAATCACGTGCGTCCAATCCCGCTACATTTTTTTTTTGTTAGGTTCTCAAAACTGGACGTTACACTATTGGGTACAGTAATATTATGGTACGTGGCTAGAAAAGACATAGGCGAGTGTACGGCCTTCTAGATGAGAACACAGCATGCATAAAATGAATAATATACCTGCTACATTAAAACTATACATTTTACCCCCGAATACTGAAACGCAACTCAGATTTAAGCACGTCTCAAGCGACGAATATTTGACAGTTTTCAATGAAAATCTGTCAAATATTCGTCGCTTGAGACGTGCTTAAATCTGAGTTGCGTTTCAGTATTCGGGGGTTAGTCAGTTGTATTTGTATTGTTATAAATTTAATTTATAATGTATTAATAAATACAAGAGTTTAGAATATTCAAACGCGTGTCATTATAACATATTCTCAAACTTGGTTTTGACGTTCGGTTCTAAGGAAATATTTTTGAAGAACCATTAGACGCGTGTAAAATAGTATGTAACGCATGAATACATGTACCTATGTATACTAATACGGCGAGGCTTAGAGCAGTGTCTTAGTAATGTTTCTGAAACGTTAAAAATAAGTGCAAATCGGCCTCGCCAGAAACTCGTTCGCAAAACAACAGTGTGATAACGCCTTTACGTGCGCGGGCGACGAGACATCTCGACGAAAGATGCTGTCCGATGGAAGGAAGACGCGCTGGTATTTTGATGAGATCTGACATTTAAATGCTTGCTTTTTTCAGATCAACATGGACCTGAAGCCATCCAGTGCTGCAACTAATTAAAATGGTGAACAGTAGTTTGATGAAAATATTAGTAAAATAAATGTTTTTCTTTCTTGCTAATTTGTGAAGAAAAATACATGTTGTGCCGACCCCACCTAGTGGGATAAGGACAAAAAGAAAAAGAAGACTCTTAGGTATGAGAACTTAAGCTAACAAACAGACCACTTTGTCACTAAACAATATTTTGACACCAAAACTGAAACATTTTCGTTATTTGGAATCTATTTTATGCACTATTCCAGTACACATTTAATTTAACGTCTGCCATAAAAGTCTAACACAGACGTACAATGACGTTCAAAACTACTATTCAACCACTTTGTAGAGAATCTTTATTAATAGCGACAGTACACCACAGCATAAGGCATACTTAGTACGATGTCATGTCATGAGACACGACTCGTTTAGCGACCGTCGGATTGTGTTGAAAGGTCTGATAGAAGCAGCTAGCTCACTTACTTTTAAATTGTAATACTTTGAAATGCTACTAGAACTATTAGAATGAAATATTAGCACGATGGGTCTATGACATCTAAAATGTCACAGAAAATACCTGGTCAAGAGATGCGCACGACAGAGGCTGGAAGTTGATGAAGGAGGCCTTTACCCAGCAGTGAGCCGGGATGATAATGATGACTTTAACGAACTTTGGATTTGCAAAGGCTTCTTTCTTACAGAAAGTTCTACTAGCTGGCAGGTTTATCTACTAGGGTGTCTTCGTGATGGCAAAAAGACAGTTGCTTCTATTAATTATCGACTACAAAGTGTTTTTAAATAAGGCTACAGTAATCTAGGTAGTGGATATGCTTGTTTGACAAGTTGGTAAAAATGCTCACCAAATTATTATTTCTATAGGCAATGCTTTAAAAAATGATAAAAAAAGGGTAAAAAAACTCAACATCCCAAAAATCTACAAGTAAAAGCTATAACTGGTAATTTTTCAGGCTTTTCTGATGCATGCTAAGAGGTTTGCTCAAGGCTTGCGCACACCTAGACCGCTGGCGAACGTGATCAATGAAACGCTGTCAAATATCGCTGTCAAATTTGACAGCGTTTCACTGACCGCGTTCGCCAGCAGCCTACGTGTGCGCAGGCCCTCAGGCTATCAATGAAGATAAGAATATCGTGGTAAGACTGAGCTAGCTGAATCTTATTAATAAGCCAGTTGAAAGGTTGGCAGCTTATTATGCGACGCTATTTGTCGGGAATTCACTTCGATTTATGTCTTGCGGGGAATTTGAGCTGGCGACACTTGTGCAGTCTTCTCATTTGAGCTGTTTGGACACGCCATTAGTTTTGGGGAAAAATAGGTTACGACAGATGTATTTATTTGCTATATTAATAGTGGAACTGCATTGATAGTGATCCATTCACCACACTTGGTCGATGAAGAAAAATAATTGAAAGTGATTTGAAAACGTAAAACTATATTGCATCCTTTCAGAGGGTTGAATATAACTTTTCATTTTGGTCCATAAAACACAGGAGTTCAAGAATAATCCTTTTTTTCATTTACTTGAGTAGAGGCATTTATTTTAATTCTAATTTGAGTTGGGGCAATAGGGTATGCACTGACGTCCCGCGATAGGGTGTATTGCGCATTGTCCTCCTGCTAGCCCTTACCCCAGCCAGCCCAACTCCTTAAAATAGCTTAATATTGAGTAGAGGTAGCCTGAATAAAGATTATAAACTAACCTGCAATTAGGTTATTATCAGTCATCTGATTTCTAAAATAAAAAGTCGTATAAATTGGGTTTTTATTTTGTTATTTTAGTCAGAACCTATGAACTTTTGAAACTATCATGGCTTTTAACACATTTTTTATGAAACAACGGGATATTTACCATGACTAAATTTTGTTAAGTTGTCTTCCGATATTTCGGCACAGTATCCCGTTGTTTCCTAGAAATAGAACCCATGCATTAGCAAAATCAATGCGTGTACTATTTTATCACAAGTTTCTGTTTGTCATTCCAAAATAGCTACACTAATTTATGTGAAACTTAGAAAATAAATGTGTCACATTGTAGCATTTCATTTATTTTGGCAGAATAGTTTTTCGTATCAGTCGAAAGCTAATGGAGGGCTATTTAAATTTACGCGCCAAGACGCAAGTTGGTGAGTGAGTTGTTGAAACGTTGTAAGGGCGACCTCTGGCAACGAATAGAAACACTAAAAATGGCTAGGCAGATGGCTGGCGAAGAGCGCCATCTGTTAAGTAGTAGCCGCAAAATGCAGGATTTGACAGATGTCAACACTTTTGTGGGTAGCGATGTTCGTATCGAACGGTGTCTACTAGTGACATCTGTTACGAAGTAGTCGCATGTCGATAGGGTCGGAGAAGGAGAGAAATAGGGTTTAGCTTGTGTTGGAAAAGGACAACGTTTTCACCATCAGCAAGACGCGAGTGCCTCCATTGGCGAGTAGTGTAACTGACTAAGAAATATACGATATTGGCGGGTGAATAGAAATAATTTGGTTGGGTCGATGTGTGAAGCGAGCTCGGAATTACAGACATTAAAAATGCTTGTCGGAGAGACGTAAATGCCGTGGGTTATTGGAGCAAGTGTTCTGGAATATTCTGGGCGGAAGTTTGTGGTTCGAGGTGCGGGGTATGTGGTAGCAAAGGTGATAAAAGGCGCGTGTGGAGCCGCCGGGGGCATTCCACGGAAAAGACGCCGAGCCTAGAAGAATCGCCGGTACGTACGAAAGCTGCACCCTGGGACCGTTGGGTTTGTGGAGGAGTCCTCGCTAACCAGATTTGGGTATTACAGACGAAGCTGCGCCAGCCAATACCATCACCGCGTGCCCAGAGACGAGCCCCAGCACACGAAGCCAGCATTCTCGCTGCCGATACGAGCCGACTGCAAGCTGGGCGAGAGCCCATTTCTGGTACGTAGGGGATTTGAGAAGCATCGCACAGCATGGGGCATACAGGGGAGGATCAGTTGTATTTTTATGGACGCAGCTCCATGAAGAGCCGTGTCGACACGTTGCCGAGATTAACCTGTGGTCTTGTATTTTTCAGTTTGCTGACACCGTCTGCGTGGCGCCTCCTTTTCTTTTCGCCTATGCGGGGGCGCGAGACACGCGGCGGAGGCAGTCGGCGACTGCACGGCAGGGCACGTGGCGGCAGGGCACGTGGGTGACATCGCACGTGGACGATAAGCGCCCGTCGGCGATTCTGAGGTGGGCCAGTGCCAATTTATTTTAATGCAGAAGGAGTAGGCGCATCAGGACGGTTCTCCGTGGAGTCCTGGTCTGTTGTTTGTTGTCAGTAATTGTTTGTTGCCGTAGAGAGTGCTATTTTTGTTGTCAATAGGTAGGGTTTCGTTGACGTGGTCATTGCCATTGTCTTTGTCGTGCGTTTTTCTATCTTACCACCCTGTCTGTCAGTGTACTGTTGCTAGGGTTACGCTCCGGGGTGACTCACAAGGTAGTTTTCTGTGGGTTTTATTTAATTGGGTCATCCGGGGACTAGTGATTGGTAAATTCAAATATTCACACCTCCGACACACTAAGCAGTAACCTCTCCCTGAATAAATTTGTGCTCGCTTGAGAGCGATGGTTTGGATAAAGTTTGAACATATGGTCACTAAACATCCCGTGTAAATAATATAAGCATTATTAAATTTTATGTAAGAATAGGAACGTTTCCACAAGGTCATTGAACCTCTCATGTATTTATGATAGCCATTGCTTACATCTTATGTAAGGGAATATATTGTTATTCCCTGAGGTCATTAAACCTCTCATCTATATAAAGATGTCCCTTTAAATTTCTTTGTTCAATCCCATGTCAGAGAACGTAGCGTTCAATGTATTTGTAACTTGTTGATTAGTAGTAGGTTCATTTGTAAGAAAGATAGTCTGGCATGTGGATAACCTCTATTCTGGTTAATAGCTGAGCATATAAATTTGTAGTTAAGTAGCTATTTGAGCTCACATTGAGGTTATGTAAATGAAGGATCACTTTAGGATTATATAGTATATAAGATAGCATAGCTGTGCAGTTTCAATTTTTCACTCCTAAGCTAATGAACATGTCATGTAAGAGGAATGTGTTGTTTAAATAAAACTCTGTGTAACTGATTTCTAACATTTATTTTATTTTAGTATAAAAATCTTTTGTGCGGTAGGAACATCGAACCCCAACTGAGCTAGTCAGGGCCAACGCAGCCGAAATAGTCGGTCTGCCTGTCTGCATCCAGTTTTCCACCGTTACAAAATGGCGCCCAACTTCTAATTTTGTTTTTTTTTTGAAAATTTTTGAAATATTTTTTTTGAAAAATTTTTTTTTTTGAAAATTTTTTTGAATTTTTTACGTTTAGTGACCACTGTAGGTAGGCGTTATTGAAATAATTTTAGGCAACAGACAACAGTCCAGCTAATTTTAAGTTATTTTTAGGTTCTTTGTGTATCATGTGTGTATTTTCTTAGGGTGTATAATTTTATTGTGTGTGCTTTTCTACCGATGTATACTCTCACCCGTGTATTTTTCTGCTGGTGTGTATTTTTGTAAGAGTGTATTCCTGTCCTGATGTAAAATTTTTTTTGGGCACTTCCTTCCTTTCATGTTAGGGAGATAGTCTTGCAAAGTGCTACTGTGGTTATGTTTTTTGTATGCTGCGATCAGCATAGAGTTTATTTTGAAAGTATATTGCAAGACTAATATTTGTTAAAGTTTTGCAACGGATTAGGGACCATAATACACTTCTGTGGTTAGCGACCAGCTGTTGAAACTTATAACAGTTTAATTTTATTTACGAGTCCTCTCGTACACGCACACACACACACACACACACACACACACAAACCTGGGATTTTCGAAACTTTTGAGGGGTAAACATTAGATTATTTTTTGGGGAGGTAGGGTTAGGCGTTTGGAACTTTAAATTTTTTTTTTGCCTTGACCTACATTCTACTGTTTACCTTGGGTATAGAGTTAATTTTTCTTTTAGCGTTATTGTGTTTATTTTGGAAGAATTGCTTTCACGTTTGATGGTTATAGCACGTTTTTTATTTAAGGAGGCTCGTTTCAAAAGTTTTTTTACATCGTTTGCTTCTGGTAGTTTTTCCATTTGTCTTTGGGTACCGTGGTTTGATTATAGGTAGACAAGATGACAGATCCGGCGATCCACGTGCACAGTTTGTCGAAGGACCCAGTTCAAGACCCAGTACAGGCGGAAGGTCCCAACGAGGTGTTGCCAGCAGTGAAGGATAACACCCATCAACGAGTTGTCGTAGAATGCGCGGGTCCTAAGGTTCCGATTGCGAAGTGGGGTGTCAAGTTTGATGGAGTAGGAGATGTCAGGTCATTTTTAGAGAGGTTGCAGGAACTTAGTGCAGCGAACGGTACCAGAGAGGGAAAACTATTTGAGTCAGCTTCTGAGCTTTTTACTGACCAGGGCTTGCTATGGTTTAGGGGCATCAAAGACCAAGTTTCTTCATGGAGCGAGCTGTCGTCATTGTTGATAGAGGAGTTTAGCCCGATAGACTACGATTACAGGTTATTAGGAGAAATAAGGGCGAGGACACAAGGGGTGGAGGAGCCCATTCATATTTACTTCTCGATTATGAACTGTTTGGTCGCTCGGCTGAAGAATCCACTGCCAGAACAGGAGTTATTGGAGATTCTGCTCCACAATATTAGGCCATCTTTTACAGAACAACTAGCTTTAGTAGACATCACATCAATTGCGTCGCTAAAGGATAAGTGTAGGAGGCTAGAGGCAGCAAAGCAGCGATCAGATTTTTTCGTAGAACCACCTAAAGTGTCGAGTAGGACGTTGAACCCAACACTGGCGTACAAGGGCTCCAAGCCGCGATCACAGCTGGCGGCGGTGTCCACTCAGCAGGAATCAGATGGAACACCACAATCTGGTTGTTTTAGGTGTGGCGGCATGGGACATTGGTCTAGGGACTGCAGGAAAGGAAGATTTAATCAGCAGGTCAAGTGCTATAACTGTGGGGAAGTAGGCTACACAGTCAGGAGTTGCCCTAAGTGCAGGGGAAGGATGGTGGCCAAGCTTCAACGACGATCGGAGCATTCGGGAAAATTTGTTAGGAAGAACCGGGACGGTCACACCACCCATCCCGTAAAAGGGAGGTGGGATCAAACCCGTGAATCAGCTGTGTCGGTTCTATTTTCACCATGTCATAAGGATTCACGTCCATATTTAAAGGTTACGTTGGTAGATCTAGCTTTTTATGGTTTGTTAGACTCTGGTGCAAGTCTATCAATTTTAGGCAATAGAGCACTACATATTTTAGAGAGAATAGGTTATACGCTTCACGAGGTAGATAGGTCCGTATTTGTCGGGAACGGGGACCGCATCAAGGCAATAGGGTACATGTTGCTTCCACTGACGTTTGAAGACGCCACTAGGGTTATTAAATTTTATGTAATTCCAGAAATAAATTCGGATGTAGTATTTGGCATAGATTTCTGGCGGGCTTTCAATCTAGCTCCAGATGTAATAAATAGGAGAAATGCGGTAGAACACAGGCCAACGTGTTGTGTAGGTAGTGTTTCAGATGGTCCATTTAGGTCTATTCACACATACCAGTCGCTCTCGCCATCAGAAAAGGTAGAAGCGGACGCGGTAGTGAAAAGGTTTCATGACATCTCTTCCGCCAAGGTAGGCTTAGGAAGGACACATCTGATGAAGCACACTATCGATACGGGGGACGCTCAGCCAATCAAAACAAAACAATATCCACTCTCACCAGAGAAAAGGGCAGCCTTGCATAAAGAACTGGACAAGATGTTACAACTAGGCGTAGTATCACCAAGTGAAAGCCCTTGGAACAATCCAGCGCTCCTGGTGCCAAAAGCAAACGGCGACTGGCGGTTTTGTTTAGATTGCAGGAAACTGAACGCGGTCTCAAAAGGGGATGCATATGCAATGCCGTATATTCCACAAATTTTAGATAGTCTGAAGGAAGCAAGGTTTCTGTCTTCGATAGATTTAGCGTCTTCTTTCTGGCAGATCCCACTAGAGGAGGCATCAAAGGAGAAAACAAGCTTCACAGTGCCCGGAAAAGGCCTTTTCAAGTTTGAGGTGATGCCCTTCGGGCTTTGTGGTGCGAGTGCACGGCAGCAGCGCCTAATGGACCTCTTATTTGACAACGGTTTTGCCAGTGACATTTTGGAGGGCCTAGTGTATGTTTATGTAGACGATATCATAATAGTCAGTTCCGATTTGAAGGCACATTTGGTATTGCTCGAGAGGGTTCTAGAAAAGTTGAAGTTCGCGAACCTAACCGTCAACTACGAAAAGTGTCAGTTTTTTAGGAAGTCTTTGCAGTATTTGGGGTATATTGTAGATGAGCATGGTTTACGGACGGACCCAGAAAAGGTCCGTGCCATTTTGGATTTTCCCATTCCAAATTCTGCAAAAGAGGTGAAGATGTTTTTAGGAACGGCTTCATGGTATCGTAGGTTTATTAGAGATTTTGCGTCAATAGCCGCGCCGTTGAATGCGTTGACATCAACCTCCAAGAAGGCTCCGCCGTTCAAGTGGAATGAAGAAGCAGAGAGGGCATTTACCAAGCTGAAGGAAGCTTTGGTATCATCACCAGTGTTGGCGTGTCCCGATTTTGACAGGCCGTTTTTCGTGCATTGCGACGCTTCATCATTCGGCATAGGAGGCATGTTGACACAGAAGCTCGATGACGCAGAACACCCTATAGCGTACGTCAGCCGATCGCTTTCGAAGGCGGAACGCAACTATAGTGCTACGGAGCGAGAAGCGTTAGCTGTAATTTTTGCAGTAGAGAAGTTTCAGGCGTATTTGGGTTCTAGGCATTTCACAGTAATAACGGATCATGCATCTTTAAAATGGTTCATGCGGCTCGAAAATCCTACAGGTAGACTGGTCCGCTGGGGCTGCAGGCTGTCACAGTTCGATTTTCACATAGAACACAGGAAAGGCTCAGACAACGTGGTTCCGGATGCTCTCTCGAGGTTGCTCAGGGTAGATGCCATAGGAGACACAGCGGGAACGGCACCAGATCCATGGTATGATAGTATCCTACAGAATGTACAGAACAGCCCGAGTCACTACCCAGCGTACCGGATAGAAGGAGACAAGCTGTACCGATTTTCGAAGGCCAAATACTCTTTGATGGAGGAATTCGAGTGGAAGGAGGTCCTTTCACTCGACAGAAGAAGAGAAATCATCAGGGAAAACCACGAACCTCCAACAGCAGCGCATTTAGGGGTCTTCAAGACACACAGGAGGATATGTTTACGTTATTACTGGCCAGGAATGTTTAAGGACATCAAGGAGTATGTAGAGGGATGTGACACATGCGCGGCATACAAATCTAGTAACCGCGCAGTTCCAGGTCTAATGGGCAAACCTAAGGTTTGTCACCGTCCGTTTCAGGTTTTGTCAGTAGATTTGGTAGGTCCTTTACCTAGGTCTAAGTCAGGTTTTGTATATATTTTTGTAGTCACTTGTTGTTTCTCAAAGTACACTTTGCTATTCCCACTTCGTAGAGCCACAAGCGCACTGGTGTCGAATGCTTTGGAAAACGGTGTTTTCTTAATTCACGGGGTCCCGGAAACCGTGATTGCGGATAATGGAACGCAATTCACGGGGACCGAATTCCGTACACTTTTGAGAAAGTACAGAATCCCAAAAACGCATTATACACCACGCTACACGCCACAGGTGAATTTGGTGGAACGCTATAACAAGACGGTCATGACGGCCGTGGCGGCGTATGTGAAAGACGACCACAGGTCCTGGGATCAGAACATCCATAAGATCCAATTCGCCATTAATAGCGCCGTGAACGAAACCACCAAATTCTCACCATTTTTTCTGGTTCATGCCAGAGAACCGATTGTGGATGGATCGCACTACACGGCTACAGAAGAGGAATATCAACCTGGAATGCCAAGGGAAGAGTTTGCAGGAGAATTAGGTCTCCTGGCAGACATTTTTGCCACAGTGCGGCAGAACATACTCAAGGCACACCAGGCGAACACGAGAACGTACAATCTCAGGAGAAGAGAAGCGACAGTGAAAGTAGGGGACATCGTCTGGAAAAGAACCCATCCGCTCAGCGACGCGGCAAAGTTCAAGATGGCGAAGTTATGTCCTAAGTACGAGAAATGCAGGGTGAAAGTGGTACTGTCACCACTGGTCTTCGAGTTAGAGGACATGGACGGGAAGATTTTAGGGTCTTGGCACATGAAAGACCTAAAGGTTTAGGGTTTCACAACACCACAGTAGGTGTTGTGAACTGTAGGTAAATATTTGGTTTGGTTTTGTTTTGTAAGGCAGTAGGAATTAATGATAACTCATTTTTCTTGTAGATTTTGGTTTGTTTTTTTTTGGAAAATGTTTCGTTGTATGTCTAAAGGGCAGACGGGTGAAAGGACTACATAGGACCAGGCGTGAGATGGAGTTAGGTTTCTTGCAGTGAGGAGCAGAATGGATGAGCAGAGCGTATCCACCACAAAGGGTAGGACACGTACGGGCGAGAGGTCGCGTACCCACGGTTCCACGTAGGGTATCGCTAGGCGTGAATGGTGATGGTTGTAAAGAAGGGTATGTAGATTAGACATTTGCATAATGAGAGATGAAGCATGCAAGATTGATGAATGGATGGCGATAAGAAAGGGGAGGCAAGAGGAACAAATATAACGACGTCGCCGCAGATGGGTCCACTCCAATAGCCGGTCTCCCACGACAAACACGTGCCAGTTTTGTTTGTATTTTACGGTTCAAGGACGAACCGATTGTTTCAGCTGCACAAGTGACGACTTGAGAAGACAGCTCGTTTTGGGATGCAACGCCGTGGTAGAAGGTGTCTCCAGGCGTGGAGGGAATGTACAAGGATTGTATAAAGTTTTTTTTACAGGAGAATTTGTTTTAGCCTAGTTTAGTAGATAAGGAATTGTACGATTTTTTTTTTTTTACAGTGATAAGGAGTTTGGTTTGTTCTTATATTTTTTTTGTACGTCAAGTTTATTTTGAGTTGTAATATGTGTATATGGTTATAGTTAGATATAAAGCTTTTCATTTCAGTACCAGCGCTGAGGGCAGCGCAGTTTCACTAAGTGTAGTGAAACTTTTAACGGCCGGGGGGGTATTGTAGCATTTCATTTATTTTGGCAGAATAGTTTTTCGTATCAGTCGAAAGCTAATGGAGGGCTATTTAAATTTACGCGCCAAGACGCAAGTTGGTGAGTGAGTTGTTGAAACGTTGTAAGGGCGACCTCTGGCAACGAATAGAAACACTAAAAATGGCTAGGCAGATGGCTGGCGAAGAGCGCCATCTGTTAAGTAGTAGCCGCAAAATGCAGGATTTGACAGATGTCAACACTTTTGTGGGTAGCGATGTTCGTATCGAACGGTGTCTACTAGTGACATCTGTTACGAAGTAGTCGCATGTCGATAGGGTCGGAGAAGGAGAGAAATAGGGTTTAGCTTGTGTTGGAAAAGGACAACGTTTTCACCATCAGCAAGACGCGAGTGCCTCCATTGGCGAGTAGTGTAACTGACTAAGAAATATACGATATTGGCGGGTGAATAGAAATAATTTGGTTGGGTCGATGTGTGAAGCGAGCTCGGAATTACAGACATTAAAAATGCTTGTCGGAGAGACGTAAATGCCGTGGGTTATTGGAGCAAGTGTTCTGGAATATTCTGGGCGGAAGTTTGTGGTTCGAGGTGCGGGGTATGTGGTAGCAAAGGTGATAAAAGGCGCGTGCGGAGCCGCCGGGGGCATTCCACGGAAAAGACGCCGAGCCTAGAAGAATCGCCGGTACGTACGAAAGCTGCACCCTGGGACCGTTGGGTTTGTGGAGGAGTCCTCGCTAACCAGATTTGGGTATTACAGACGAAGCTGCGCCAGCCAATACCATCACCGCGTGCCCAGAGACGAGCCCCAGCACACGAAGCCAGCATTCTCGCTGCCGATACGAGCCGACTGCAAGCTGGGCGAGAGCCCATTTCTGGTACGTAGGGGATTTGAGAAGCATCGCACAGCATGGGGCATACAGGGGAGGATCAGTTGTATTTTTATGGACGCAGCTCCATGAAGAGCCGTGTCGACACGTTGCCGAGATTAACCTGTGGTCTTGTATTTTTCAGTTTGCTGACACCGTCTGCGTGGCGCCTCCTTTTCTTTTCGCCTATGCGGGGGCGCGAGACACGCGGCGGAGGCAGTCGGCGACTGCACGGCAGGGCACGTGGCGGCAGGGCACGTGGGTGACATCGCACGTGGACGATAAGCGCCCGTCGGCGATTCTGAGGTGGGCCAGTGCCAATTTATTTTAATGCAGAAGGAGTAGGCGCATCAGGACGGTTCTCCGTGGAGTCCTGGTCTGTTGTTTGTTGTCAGTAATTGTTTGTTGCCGTAGAGAGTGCTATTTTTGTTGTCAATAGGTAGGGTTTCGTTGACGTGGTCATTGCCATTGTCTTTGTCGTGCGTTTTTCTATCTTACCACCCTGTCTGTCAGTGTACTGTTGCTAGGGTTACGCTCCGGGGTGACTCACAAGGTAGTTTTCTGTGGGTTTTATTTAATTGGGTCATCCGGGGACTAGTGATTGGTAAATTCAAATATTCACACCTCCGACACACTAAGCAGTAACCTCTCCCTGAATAAATTTGTGCTCGCTTGAGAGCGATGGTTTGGATAAAGTTTGAACATATGGTCACTAAACATCCCGTGTAAATAATATAAGCATTATTAAATTTTATGTAAGAATAGGAACGTTTCCACAAGGTCATTGAACCTCTCATGTATTTATGATAGCCATTGCTTACATCTTATGTAAGGGAATATATTGTTATTCCCTGAGGTCATTAAACCTCTCATCTATATAAAGATGTCCCTTTAAATTTCTTTGTTCAATCCCATGTCAGAGAACGTAGCGTTCAATGTATTTGTAACTTGTTGATTAGTAGTAGGTTCATTTGTAAGAAAGATAGTCTGGCATGTGGATAACCTCTATTCTGGTTAATAGCTGAGCATATAAATTTGTAGTTAAGTAGCTATTTGAGCTCACATTGAGGTTATGTAAATGAAGGATCACTTTAGGATTATATAGTATATAAGATAGCATAGCTGTGCAGTTTCAATTTTTCACTCCTAAGCTAATGAACATGTCATGTAAGAGGAATGTGTTGTTTAAATAAAACTCTGTGTAACTGATTTCTAACATTTATTTTATTTTAGTATAAAAATCTTTTGTGCGGTAGGAACATCGAACCCCAACTGAGCTAGTCAGGGCCAACGCAGCCGAAATAGTCGGTCTGCCTGTCTGCATCCAGTTTTCCACCGTTACAACATACATAAAAAACTTACTACCTGCCCCGAAGCCACGGGCGGAAACTAGTAGCAAGTTAAATAAACGCAGTAATACAACATGACAACTGACTGATTATTTTGGCAAATGCTCTGACATCATAATACTGTTCGTGGCATATAATATAAATGGACGAACGGTGCATGAGGCATGCATTGGACTAGCGCTGTTTTGATGATTTAATCTTTTGCTGGTATTTTTAGCCACAGGTCGTTATTTTTCGACTCTAACAAGCCAAAAAACACATGAAGTACATCTAGGCAATCTGCGAGAGCATTTAATACCTGACGCTTCTCAGTTTTTACGTTGTTGATGACGATGACCCATGACGTAAGTCATCTAACGTAAGTCACGTAAGTCAAGGTACATTCCGTTGCTTTGCCAAATTTCAAAATTCCAGTTCCTAAATAAAAATCATGAGTTTTCATTACAACTTTGTGATTATTGAATTCGTGATTTACTTAAATGTTTTTCTATTTTTGGGAGCTATTTTATATTTGCGTGTATTAAATCGTATTTATTTCAACACAACATTGCATAACGCAATTTAAAAAGTTTAACACAGTTTTAGCATGTGGATGTTGAAGGTTGTAAAGAACAAGCACTGTCAACACAGCCTGTTTCATAAACCTGAACCTCCTCGCCACAACAGCGGACCAAACATTGGTGAATTAGGACGACGGAGCAGCAAATCGTCAATCATCCGCACGCATTAATCTTGCGAAGACAAGTTGATAGATCATCGCGCTCTGACGACGACGAGTGCCGAAGAGACCACCGTGGATGAGGTATTGTAGGTAGGTGTTAAAGAACTGACAACCGTTGCGGAATAAAGGTTCTCGAATGGCGAATGGAAGACGAAACGTAGAACGCCCACCCACCAGATAGATCGACGACATTGTTAAGAAGGAAGTCGGTGAATGGAAAGGGTCAGAATCTTTCTTCCTGGAAATGGGTAGGGGAGGCCTATGTCCAGCAGTGGACTTCTTCGGGCTGATGATGATGATGATGATTGTAATAATGATAATTATTGAAATTAAATCCCTTTGCTTCTCAGAGTGATAAATGCAAACGTGATGTCAAAGTGATAATGCCACATAAGACTCGTTATTTGCGGAGGTAATGTTTATTGCTAATAGGCCTATGTCCAGCAGTAGACTTCTTTAGGCTGATGATGATTCAATAATATTTGCTATAAGCAAAAGTTGCTGCTTGACTTTTGAAGTCAAATATCTAACAAGACATCTACTCAGATCTTTTGTAATCAAAATCATCTTCTAGATTCAATTACGATGATCCCTGACTATTATTACTGGACAAAGGAGATGAGTCTTCAACGGAGAAGTCCCATAAACTGATCTGGCTCCCATAGACTAGATAGAAATGACTACAATATTTATGATTATTTTTGAAACAGGTCTTCTATATCAATAATTCTATGTTTTTTTTAATTAACTAATTAGTTACCTAGTCTATAATATTTTTTTATTAAATATAATTGGGATATTCTAGCCCATTCTACTAAATTCAATTAAAAAAAAAAAATATACTTACTATTTGAGTGCCAAGACGAGTAGTCCAGGAGGTTAGAACAAACCGTGAGCCTACTTCAACTTTTTTTTTATAAGGTTACCACCTCCACCAGCAGCATCAGTGATCCGGGGCCGTCGTACAAGCCCTCGCGCAGGTAATAAATCGCACTAAACAAGTAGGTTGGGCCGTTTTATCAAAGTCAATCGCGATCACGCCGCCTGAGTAATTACTACAGATTGTTGTCTATCTTTGCAAGTGTTCTCTGGACTGGAACATGACAGTTCTGAGGTGTCTTGACTATTATCATTAGATAGCCTGTAAGAAAATGAAGATGCACAGGGTCTGCTTGGTTTGACTATAGACAAATTATATAAAATAGTTAAGTTTCTCGGTTTCACCGGCTGCTAGCAAGGTTTCCAGGCTATGAGTCAGCGCCATCTAGGCATAATACGGGATTTTGAGCTTTTTGAGAGTTACGATTTTTTGTTCAAGATTGTCAGTCTATTTATATTATTTTGTCCATGGTTTGACTAAGAAATTTCTACCAGCGTCAGTATTTCCGGAACGTTTTAATTTACGAATTTTTAAGACTAGTAGGGAACAGGTGGAATTTGGCTAAAGCATGCTCCATCTTAGGCTGCATTCTCACTTTCATTCAGGTGTGATGGCAGCCAAATGCTTAGCTATCTCTATGTAGAAAAACGAAATGATGTCAATCTAACGTCCCTGCTCTGACTCCAAAAAATTGTGAAAACCACCTAGATTTTGACCGAGATTGACGTCATCTCTATCATGAGATTTTTCAGTCAAATTGAGAATAAGGCTACAATAGGTAGAAGAGGCTGGCAAAAAGTGACGGAGGCAGCCAGCTTCAGCCCAGTATCATCCACTACTGGGTCTAAACCCAGTGAGAGACGAAGAGAATATCTGCATCTTAATTTCCACTATACTCATCTTCATTCTTTGAACTCTTTTTCTTGATTTATTTGATCATCCAATTTGAAACTGCTGAACATTTGTCTCCATTTTTGAGAGGTTTAACATAGTCACTGCTCTTGGCAGGTGGATTGGAGAGTGCAGCGTTGATTTTCGCTCTAAGAGACCGTACAAGCTCTGCTTAGTTTGGTGCTAGATAATGTGTGAATTGAATTGCCTACAATTGACTTTTCTTTAAAAAAAAAACACAGTTTCTATACAGCAGAGCCTGAAAAAATCCACCACCAAGTTCTACTTAGCTTTTTCTTTGGAAAGTTCTACGAGTTACAATACTTACTTATCAAAATGCATCATGACAATAACTCCAATAAATATAAATACATTTATGATACGCAATATATTTTAAGATAGTGGAATTAAAGTTATTTACGCTCATAAAACAATTTCTTTTATCACATTTATTGTATTCATAATATTTTTATTGCGTTTGGATTTTCCATAATCCGGTTTCGTATCAATTTGCTTGTTGAGAAATTATTGACAGTTTAAATTATTTTTATAGTTACTGAGCTCAAAATCAAAAAGTCACATTTTAGTTTAGTCAAGTTCAAACGTTATAGGTACTCTTATAGGCCTGCGCACACCTAGGTCATTGGCGGTCAGTGGCGTTTGGGCATTGGCGATCAATGAAACGCTGTCAAATATCGCTTCAAATTTGACAGCGTTTCACTGATCGCCATTGCTAGCAACCTAGGTGTGCGCAGGCCTTAAAAGTTGTATAGTGTTGAAAGCGTATAACTAAGGTTAATTAAAAAAAAAACATTAATTGAAAAGGCAGTTTGTTTTTTGTTGTACTCTATTGTATTTTAGCAAACAAAATACATTTAAACCATTATTTAATATCGCGATGTTCCTTAACTAAACAACAGGAAGTTCTATTCATTAACTGAAACACACTGCCATCAATCATGCTATTAATCAACGAAAATAAATCAAAAACTCCACAAAAAGTACAATCTTCAAACACATTAAACATAACGCAAGAGCGCTCGCCTGGCCTACTCGGTTGATTGATGGCTTCCACAATCACGCTACCTCACGACCAGGGAACCAGACCTTACTCAAACTATCATCATTCTTAACCTGAAGAAGTCTACCTGAAGAAGCTAGATAAAAGCTTCTTCATATTCCTAGATAATCAACTTTGAGTTTCCTCTATTTTCTTTGGTTTATAAAGGAAAACGTGCAAGAAAGCAAAACCACCTGATAACGACTGGCTAATTCTGCTTAAAAATTGAAGATAGAAAGTATCTTGTGCTTTGTTATTGCGGCGCAAGTATCACTGCTTGTTTATTGGTTGCAGGAATATTTTACTTCCCCGATTAACTATAACACTAGCAGTTGGTGCCCGAGCTTCGCTCGGTATTTTTTTTTTGGTAAACTGTTGTTGTGAATTAAATTTAAATACGAATTACTTACATACTGATTAAATATTAATATTTTTCGATCTTACCGACATAATAATAAACTCCACTACTCGTCAATAGATGGCGTTCTCTGTCCCACTAACTCAGGGATTCCCAAAGTGGTCGATATCGACCCCTTGGGGTCGATATTGGTTTCCTAGGGGTCGACATAAACGAAAACTGATTTTGGGGGTCGACGAGGTCAAAAAATCGACCCCTATTAAATTAACACAAGTTCTTATTTCAAAGTTTCAAGATAGGTGTATTGTTTATGTTGTGTTACGTGTACTAAGAATAATTAATTTTTGTAGGAAATAGCATTGTTGTAGTAATGTAAAGTCTCAAATTCGTACAACAACGTACGTTTGTTTTGTTAAATTTTGATGAGAAAATGAAGTCAATTTAACTCACTTAACCAAGTGCAAAGTTTTCCAATTGGTACCTTAGTACCTAGCTATTTTGTATCAATAGGAAAAAACTAAAGATACGCCCCCTTATTCATAATAGTCTGCTAAATTAAAGCATTGCTAATTTTCACTCTGTCTTCTTCTATTGACCTAAGTTGTGAGAGACCTATGCAAAAATAGCACACTGTAGCAGCTGTTTTAAGTTAGCAGACCATTGTGAATAAGGGGGTTGATCTTAAAAGTAGGTAATTTGGCCATGGGGGTCTGAGGTAACCGTTCATTTTGGAAAAGGGGTCACGTATCCTAAATAGTTTGGGAACCCCTGCACTAACTCATGACTTAATCAACAGATGGCGCTAGGAGTTATGATTTTATGATAAAGTTGATTATTTACTTTACGATTAAGGGGACATTTTCTAAAAATGAATCCTAGCTAGATCGTTTTATAGTCCCCGAAAACCCCTGTATACTTAATTTCATGAAAATCGTTGGCTCAGTTTCCGAGATCCTAAATATATATATATACAAGATTTTCTCGTTTAAAGGTATAAGATAATAGATTTTTGCAATTGCAGACGACTATTGACGAGTTTTTTTCCAAAGAGGCAAATATAAAATTAAGCATAAAATCAGCAGCCTTATCGTTGAAAGCGATTTTTTCAATCAAACTGACGATAGATACAGCATACGTAGTACCAGGGAACAATGAAGCACCAGGAGTTTCAACACAGTTCCTCGCGCTAGCGAAGAATCCCTTGTGTACAGAATGAGAGGCCTACGTACACTGGTCGCGCCAAACGGTGATAAATGAACGAACGGATAAACATGGCTACTTTATTACAGGGAACAGTCATGATTTATTCATGCTCTTGTCAGATTTGAAGGCTGTTGCGCTTGGCTCGCAGGTTTTAACCACTCAATAACATTGACTGGTAGTGCTTATATTTTAAACGAATGCAGAGAGAACTTAATAAAAATGCAGTGTAATTATTTTAATCATTGGCATTTGACATCCACAGCGAAAACACAATTTTACAAATTATTTAAGAAAATTATGATGATCTTGTTTGAAATAAAAAATACACTTTATTTTTTTATTAAATGCTTTGGCACTAAAGATAGAGGCAGAACTGTATTTATCTAGAATTATGACGACGAGATGTCTCAGTCTAATTAAAAAAAAACATTGATGAGTTCACCTCCCTGGATAAGACTGCAACTTAAGTAATTAAAAAGACAAATTAGGATGAAGCAATTGTTTTGGATTCCACTAATGTTTTTGACGTGACTACGTCTTATAATTCGATGGAGCCGGCTGCACGCACGAAAAAACATGACTCATGCGGCGTTAGCTCGCTCTGAGGCGTTCCATTTAAGGCTTGAAGTGCAAGCGAGAGCGCGGAACGAGCGACAAAGAGGCACGCACGGCCTCCGCGTTCGGCAGCGTTCGACATCTGTCTCTTTCCTACTTGAGTGAGCGATGCGTCCGCGTGGACAGCTGTATGACGTTGTCACGTTCAACTATCGTCAGTAAACCGACTTTACAGGCAACCGATTTTTTATTTAATTTTTTTTAGCTCCACTAGGAATGCACCCATGGAAGCTTCATCATAATAATATAATGAGTATGTAGCCACGGCGCGATCTGATACTACACCCGACTAATGCGTGTTTGCATTCAAGTTCCACACAATAAAGTCTTTGAAGATTGTATCAGTCGAACGTACTTTGAGTAGCAAGTCAGATTAGTTGCCAATTAGCATGGTAAGCTTGTATGAGCTGGTGACAGAGTATTATGCAATTCAAAGACCTTAGTCATCAAAGTCAAGAGGACCTTACTTTTTATTCGAACGGAAGTGCTTAGATCAAAATTCTAACTGCAGTTACCCACCTTACACTTTACGGAAAGTAGAGTAGCACTAGAAAATATATTTTTTTTTTTGCCGACAAGCTGAATTTTTATTATAAGTCTGAAATTTTTATTAATTCTTATCACATAGATCACATTGAAAAGTCAAGAATAAACTACAATTATTCAGAGAAGACGTTTACCGACACAAAATTTAATTTTGACTTTGACTTCGACATGAAACCACGTTCATCACTGTGAGACGTCTCTGTATTTTTTAAGGCCTTGCGCACATCGATCAGTGAAACTCTCAGTCTCAGTGATACTGATCGCCATTGCCATCGCCTAGATGTGCGCAGGCCTAAAGCAGGCTAAGGTTGGAGGCTGATGATGATGTCTGTTATAATAAAAGTATAAAAATAATGTTGTTTGTGGTCACTGGCATCAGCGCCTCGAGCGACCCCAACCTATAATTTGTCAACGTCAAAACTCATTATCCTGACCAAGTTGTCAAGTTTGCCAGCTCTTATATCATTAACTTGGTAATGACATGTTTGCGACAGAGTGGAACTGGTAAATTGTGTTTTGGTGGATTAAGAGAAAGTAAATTATATGTAAGTAAAGTAAATACGCCTTAAAATCTTTTCACCTCTGCGGTTCGAAGGACTACTGACAGGCCAGGAAAAATAATATACTTTTGAGTTGGTTGTAAATTTAGAATGCGTTAAGGGAACTTTTTTGCTTTATGCCCTTGCCCCTATTTAAGGGATGTTAGAGTGCCTATAGGACAGAATTTTAGATAAAGTTGGCTTGCCAGTTTCACAACTCAGTTTAGTGGTAGTGACTCTGCCTTCTAGGTCGTGGGTTTGATCCCCGCTGAAAACAAATGTTCGTGTGGTGAACGCAGATGTTTGTTCTCTGTCTGGGTGATACATTGTATTACAAGTATGTATTTACAAATAATGTATAAGTAAGTAGTATAATCAGCTGTTTGTCTCCGTCTGGGTGTTATATTACAAAGGCATGTATTTACAAAAAAAAAAACAGTATTATATCAGCTTTGTGGTCCCCACAGTGCCGTTCTGCTTAGTTTGAGGCTAGATAGTGCTGTGTGGATTTATTGTGAGTAATTAAAAAAAGTAGGCACAAGTTTAATCCCTAGCTAGACAATACATTTCAATGACATCAATATTGTATCTATCGATTAATCAACAAAAATAAGTCTTCAATCTATATTATCATAATCAGCATCCTATTTGATTTATTAATATATTTGACAACTGATTAAAATAATCATAGTGATGGATAAATAATAATTAACTAGACGTATCGAGTGATTACTATATCGGTACTTATAAATATTAGTTTCTGAGAAGCGAAAAATTTGAGAATATAAAGTGCAAAATTTTCCTTAAATATATAAATCAATCTCTTTCAGGCAATCTTAGGATTGTTAATTATTTCACACGGTAAAGTTAAAAAGGTTGTTTTCATATCTAAAACCCAGAATACTCTCTTAAAAGTTACTTTTAATATCCAAATCATGTTAAACGATTTACCTCATCTCTGCGGAACCCCAGTTTCTGTTAACATAAGGAGTCATTAGCCAAGTGGTGAATCCATCATCCTGTCATAGGAGCTGGTCTGACACTTGAGCCATTACCCTCGGATGTGGTCCCTTTCATTAGCAGCATCACTCTATACCCTGGTGGTCTAGTGGTAAACCTGAACCCATAGGTTGTTGGTTTTATTTGTGATAGAAAAACACGGCTAACCTTGTAAGTTTGGTCAATTTGGTTTGTTTGAACTTTTCTATAATTTCGTCTTTCTTTTTATAGTACTACTTTTGCTTCGTTAAACGCTTGTTGGCTGCAAATATTAATTTATTTGAGGTGTCATTTGGTTAAAATGTATCTCTTTGTACAACAACAAAAAAAATTTGTTCGTCAAAAGAAAGAAGAAGCTAAAACAAGCTACTTCATCATCAGCAGTCATCTTCCCACGACCCTCAATGCAGTCATTCGTTGTACTGTGAAATTGAAAGTGTGCCAGAACTGACTACACTGCCAACGAAGGGTCTACGAAACCCGCCAAGGCTATAACTTATGAAGGGCAACACGGGATACCCAGCGGGTAACCTTATTACGGAGCCACTACCTCCGTGATCGAAGACCACCGGTCGAGATTTTCGAAAAAAGAGATGCGGACATTATACCTGATATTGGCCTTTCCTGATATTTTCTCTTGCAATCTCTAGTGATTGAAATGACACCGCATTAGAGTTTTGTATGTTTTTTTGTAATCTTTGTTCTATGCTTGAAAGCTTAGAAATAATGCCTAATTATCATTGATCTACAATTTTATATAGTTGGAAAGAAATACCTACTTGTATTTAGTTGAATTGCAAAATCATTGGCTGTGGTCGCTAGAAAAAACAATTCCTTCTGTGCTTCCAAGAGCATGTTAGCTGTTATTCGTAGCTCATTTTATGATTCCATGACGGCAAAAAATTTGACAGGTCTAAAAAACTCGAAGACTTGATTTCTGCCTTCAACAATTATCTTGAAGTTTTAGTTAATATAATCTGCTAGTCTCTGTTTATTACGTAAGTCAATAAGGTAATTGAATCGAGAAATAATTCTCCCCAGCTATCTAACTTCAACATCTTTAATTCAACAGATAAATAAATCCCCAGTTTCGAAATAGTAAACTTTATTCTCTCGCAATATCGCGAACACTCGTAAAATATTGTTTCTAGTAAACGAGGACATTTTGAATTATGGCGGAGTGCGCGCCAATTTATCATAGCCCCAGTGAAAGTTCAATATTAGCCGTGTTATTTATGGCTTTTGAAAAATGTAATAATTATGGGTTAGATGCTTTCATTGGTTCTAGAAAAATATTTATTGGAGTTTTATCGGTGGATGTTTAGGGGAATTTAGACACATTCTTTTTCACAGTGATTATGCTGATAACTAGGAGTCTAGAGAAAATATAAAAGCTAGAATCTGTGGTAGCAATTTTTACGTCCAGGTAGATTCAACAATAAATATTGTAGTGATCATTATTAGAGTCTGGTGCAGTAAACTTAAGTCCATAAAAGTCATTAATCTGTCAGAGAAGATCAAAGATAAGATAACTTATCAATTATAATAATTATTCAAGCATTTCATTGATCTTATTATTGATAATTGATGGTGATAATCATATTCATATATCTGATGAATATTTCTAATCTTGCCAGTATCAAGTGATTTATATTTAAATTAAGCCAAGAAAACTGAGTTGGGAGTCATTTTGCTTTGAGACCTGCACGCATCAGGGCAATGGCAATGCCATTAAACAAATTAATCAGCCATTAAACACTGTTAAATTTGACCGCATTTCCACTGATCACCACTGCCATTGTCTAGATGTGCGCAGGCCTTAGAACCAAAACGGTGGTGTTTTTTAGTTAAATCACTCATAAAATGACTTTTTAGCTCTTAAAATAACACTCAATAATGTAAATGTAAAAAATACGTGGGAACGGCTTCCGCTTAGCGTTTGAAACGCATCATAAATGCTAAGGTATTTTCCAACTACCGTTTGAAAGCACCACATTCCCTGTCATTCTCTGACATTACCACCACTCCTGTCATTACAACTTCAGTCACGATTCAGCTGACAAACAACAGGTTTGGAACAATCATTACGTCAAATTGTTACCGTTGTAACGCGTTGCTAGACGGATACAGGCTAATTACATACGTATTACTTGCTTGGTTTCTATTGAGTTATAAATGTGATGGAAAGTTCTGAACTAATTTCATGAATTAAATACTCAGGGCCAACTTAGACAATTTCATGTCAAAAGAGATTATGTTATAAATTCAGAAGAAATAATAAATAGTGCTTTTTAAACTTTCGCGATCATAACACGTACTGAATTTTATGAATACATTTATTTTAAATAAACTGAATATTTTTATACACGTCGGAAAAACGTCGGGAAAAAAAATATTTGTAATAAATTCAGTATTAAATAATACATTTCAAGCGATGTAAAACTAAGTGGGAATGGGTATTATTTTCCAGGAGACGAAAACTTGAAGATCAGGCATTCAAATCTAAACGTTTGCTTGTGTGATCTTTCTTAAAAAACATGTTTTTTTCTCAGTTTTTAAAGAAATCCTATTTGACTAACTAGTTTTTGCATCTAAGCCTTTTTGTTCCAAAAATAAGTAGTAAAACGTGCTAGTTTTTGTGTCCCAATGCCCTCTTTATCGTTACTTATTTGTCACAAAATGTAACTACCACATTCACACCGCACTGTTCAATAATAATAGGCGTTGATTATAAGGCAGGAGTGTCAGCGGAGACGGAGTAATAACGGTGTAATGACAGCTGATTATATAGTGGAGCACCTCAGCTTGCTCCCCTGAGAAACTGTTGACGTCAACTTGCTGCCGTAATGTAGCGATTGGCAATATTTCACTTCACGAAAAATCAGATTTTCAAAACTTTTGTATTATAAGCGCATACTAAGCTGTCAGGATGGTATAGGGTCTGGGCAAGCCAATTCCATTTATAATCGTGTCCCAGGCACTATAGCGTCCCGTAAGTAGAGGCATGAGTAATCAGCAGTTGCCACTAACGCTATATAAATCATCTACAATAGATGCAAAGGCCTGTATACTTTTTACTTTACTCTTCAAAGATGCCTATGCCTAATTATGGCTTATTACAAATTGATCACGTTGTGTAAAGCTTTACGCCGTCTAGATTGCCTGCGATGACAACCATAAAACCACATAGCTGTCAAATAGCGCACTGTCAAAATTTGCGGCAGTGTGTGCGGATGTTTACTTGCAAATCATCACAGATGTATTGTGTGCAAGGTGTGACTTATAAAAAATACTTATATCTAAGCACTGCCAGTAGTTTCACGAAACCAAGCTTATATTTCAGTTCAATAATGATGACGGTGACAGTTTTAAAGAAACAAGGTTAAAAGGTACGAGTATAATGATAGACTCAGACATTACGGCTGATGGGATTATAGTTATAAAGATTAGGTTTGACATCTGTTGCAAAAGTCAGTAGAATGAGTTTTTTGTGACTCTATCATTAGTTTTTATCATCATCCTCCACTCACTAAAGTTAAAAAGTCGCTGGATAGAAAAGCCTCTAAATTATTCCTCATTTGTCCGGGTAATTTTATGGGAAAATCCTATGTTAGTCAGTTAGTGCGCTCCGGAAGCTGCTTGCCGTCTGCGAGTCCTATGTGGCCTCACATGGCCTTGTATATAATGTAAAAAAGCAGCCAAGTGCGAGTCGGACTCGCCCATGAAGGGTTCCGTAGCATCAATTAACATAATATAAAGGTTTTTGTAGTTCGTCGAAAGGTAAATTGCGGTTTACGATTTATGACGTATAAAAAAAAAACTACTGACTAGATCTCGTTCAAACCAAATATCGTTGAAAGTTTGCATAGTAATGTACAACATATATTTTTTTTGGATTTATCATTCTCTTATTTTAGAAGTTAGAGGGGGGGGGACCAACTTTTTTCCACTTTGGAAGTGTCTCTCGCGCAAACTATTCAGTTTAGAAAAAAACGATGTTAGAAACCTCAACATCATTTTTAAAGACCTATCTATAGATACCCCACACGTATGGGTTCGATGAAAAAAAAATTTGCGGTTTACGATTTATGACGTATAAAAAAAAAACTACGGACTAGATCTCGTTCAAACCAAATATCGTTGAAAGTTTGCATAGTAATGTACAATATATATTTTTTTTGGATTTATCATTCTCTTATTTTAGAAGTTAGAGGGGGGGGGACCAACTTTTTTCCACTTTGGAAGTGTCTCTCGCGCAAACTATTCAGTTTAGAAAAAAACGATATTAGAAACCTCAACATCATTTTTAAAGACCTATCCATAGATACCCCACACGTATGGGTTCGATGAAAAAAAAATTTTTGAGTTTCAGTTTCAAGTACGGGGACCACCAAAATTTATAGTTTTTTTTCTATTTTTATGTAAAAACCTTAATGCGGTTCACAGAATACATCTACTCACCAAGTTTCATCAGTCTAGCTTTTATGGTTTCGGAGAAAAATGGCTGTGACACGGTCGGACAGACAGACAGACAGACAGACAGACAGACAGACATGACGAATCTATAAGGGTTCCGTTTTTGCCATTTGGCTACGGAACCCTAAAAAGTCAGTCAATTCTAATTATGCCTACCCTCTGGTGTGGAAGCTCACCCAGAGGACGAAATCTGTTAGCTATTAAGTACTAACCCCTAGCCTTAAGTTCTATTAACACTATTGGACTAAGTGGTCTTAAATAAAAAACTACATTATTATGTCCAGCGATGGGACTATCCGTGGACTAAACTCTGAAACTGGCTAAGCTTAGCTGTCATTGTCTACTTCGTCTAAATCAGTCATAGCACTCCCCAAGTCGAGGATCCACGTGTGTAATTGATGAGGGAACACAAAGGAAGATTAATGTGCCCGCCCAGCGCCAGCCGAGACAATGCCGCCCACGCTGAGATAGATACCTCGAGCACCCTATCTGTTGCAATATCTATCATTAAAGTGGAGATTATAAGACACGTCACTTATAATATAAGCATCATATATAATAAAATCATCTGTGCATGAAATTATACAGGGTACAAAAACTAGTCATGAGACTTTCAAACCAAGCATGGTCAATCGGTTACAACAAAAAAAACAAGATTGTTCAATTAAAATTAAAGATACAATGTAATTTCTAATTTATTTGAGCTTCATTTTAAATAATAGATAGCTATTTAAAACCCTCTTCTCTCGAAATGAGAAGCTGAGCATGCACTTTTCTATTTAAATTTTACACCTGTTATTTAAAGTCTTTAGCTTTAAGTTAGCTTTCAGCAAAGGTCGTCTGGAAAAACCACCCCAAGCGATAAGACCGCCCATTGCAGGACAATCTATTCTTTTCTTTGACGTTAACGCTGACATACGATAGATAGATAGATAGATAACACTTTATTGTACACAAGGATACATCACAAGTAACAGCGTAATAAAATAAAGTACAATACGATTTTCATTAGCGTTAAATAGAATGTCATGTTAAATAGAATATTTTTTTAACACACTTAAATTTGAATTAATCTCAAATGTATAGTCTACAATTAGTCCTTTTGCGATTTTTAAAATGTCACTTAGTTATTTTGTTATGAATTTTTTAAAAACGCATCTCAAATTTTCGCACGACCCGCTCTTAAGTTACTCTGAGTTGTCCGCAATAAAGTTTTTATTTATTTTATCTGTTAGTCCTGTCTAATGCATACAAAAAAATCTTGTATGTGGAGGTAAGAATTAATCAGGGATTCATCTAACCTGCCTTGGGATCCAATTTAATATGTTAGTTTGAACTTCACACATTAAGTTGAACACGCCACGTCTATCGATGGCGTGTAATGTATGCCCGTTGTCGGCCGGCGGCGATTATTCATATTTATGCAGCGCTAGTGTGGCCGCCCCTGATATATTGAGCGAAGGAAATTACTTTGCACGCCCGAGGTGCCTTGCGGAAGACCTTGCTACACTAAACGCGAGTAGCGGATAAGCTTTTACTTCTTCTTTTTTTTGTCGTTTCACTAGTTTTTCAAATAAACTGTAGACATACCACAAGCTCTGTGTGGCTCAGTCTCTGGCTTTGGTTTTGAGTCTGTGTTAGTGCTGTCTAAACAAATCTTACGTCGAAACGTCACACACACAGCATATAGTACATGCATTGCTGTGTTCTTATTAACAAGAGACTTTCATGTCTTAGAGTAATTAACAAGGTGTATATGTCACGTCTTTTATGAACGTGAGAGGTAATAGGGTAAGACCTAACAAAGTTTAACTTACATGCTTAATAAGACTAGGCAAACATTCTATACCTAATACTGAATTTTCTATAATTTTATAATCTATAGTAATGTTGTATTTACGAAGTATTCGCTCCAGGTCTGGAAGTTTTCTCACAATGTTTTTAGCATACCGAATTTCCGCTAGTGAAAAATCGCTCCCCGCTAGCATAACGATCACGCTCGCACCTGGGGCGACAAAATGAATTGTTCTGTAACATTACTAAACAGAAAATCTTATGTTAATCTCTAACAGGCTGCATCTATTACAGTTCCCGTCGTATCAGCTAACACATCTGTAGATTGTGCAGCCATTTAAAGAAATCCACAGTGTTTTACTGTAATCTGAGACTTTTTACTTCGAGCAGTGGATTTATTGAGAACTAGCGGCCGTCCGCGGCTTTGCTTGCCCTGTTCCCGTAACTTTTTCGGGATAAAAAGTCCTCTAAAAATTTTAGATGTCTCCTGGTTCTAAGCTACTTCCACACCAGTTTTCAGCCAAATCGGTTAAACCGTTCTTGAGTTACAAATAGTGTAACTAACACAACTTTTTTTAATATTATAGATGATGAGATGATGAAAATTTGAAAAAGAACCATGATTATGGGAGTTCTTTAGAAAATACCAGAAGAAACCGTAATATCTTTTTTATACAACTAGCCGATGGAACAAGTATATAGCCCACCTGATGTTAAGTGGTAACCATTGTCTATAATAAAGCATTGCCTCTTAGGTCAGTCAGGAACGTGCCTAACGATGCACTGTCCTGCGTTCATCAATTTGAGGCATACAGATGTTCAGTCACATAAACCATCAGTATTAATTACAGCTCAAGTGCTATATAATGGGTCGTGTACTGTATCCGAAGCTTATGGCCCTTAAGTAAGCTTTAATGACCGCTTGATTGACGAACAACTTAGCCGGCGCGGCGCAGCTAACTTATTGAGGAAAATTACTACCCTCATAAAATTGAATTTATGTCTAGCCTTAAGCGAAAACGGTTAGCTAAGACTGACTTAACAACAAAGTTTTGTAATATTTATAACATGTATTTATGTTTGCTTATTAGCATACTTACTAAATTACTTTTTTTAGTAACTAACTTTGCCTATGTGTACGATTAATTGCAGAATAAATATTTTTGAATCTATCTAACACGAAAAGCTATTTTCTAACACTCATTTTGCTTGGCTTAAATTGTGTAGGAGTGACCCATTCGTGGGACTATTTATATGTAAGAAAAAAATCCTAGTAGTTCGGTCAACAGAACTATTGGGAACCAACGTATTGTACCACCAACTATTTATACAGCAAAGCTAATGATCAGAAAATTTGCAAATAAACAAAAAAAAATATAATTGGTTTGTAATTATTTTTAATGATAAAAATACCAGATGTGACTGTTTATAATACCCAACAATACCATTTATTAAATGTCATTATCCCAGAACTTCATACAAATAATTCAAAATTATTATTATGAGCATAACTTATTCATTTTTAATTTCATTTCCATAAAACTCAACGAGCACATTACTTGATATTTATAACTCGCTGTGGACAAATTAAAATGCCCGTCGAGCTCTATGGCGTCTCTGTCACATTAATAAAACTACTTTTTACAATGCTCTTTAACTCTAGATACGGTGTCTGTCTGTCCTTCATTATGTTATTAAATAATTTAAGTTTAAAAAACTTGAGAAACCGACTTCATTGTCAAACGGCTAAACCGATTTTAATCAAATTTGTTTGGGACAATCTGGACGTAAGAATAACCTTCCAAACAAAAAAATAATTTTCTAAATCGGTTCATAAATGACGGAGGCATGCAGTTACAAACATTAAAAAAATAATTTAAAAAAAAATGGCAACACCGATTTTAATAAAATTAAAATGGGACCAATCTGGAAGCAGTACCTTTCAGATAAAAAAATAATTTTTCAAATCGGCTCACAAATGACGAAGTTATGCGGTAACAAACATTAAAAAAAAAAAAAAAAAAAAAAAAAAACATACAACCGAATTGAGAACCTCCTCCTTTTTGATTGGAAGTCGGTTAAAAATACTCTTGTACATCATAATTTTATAACTTCGAATGAAGCGTGCTCATAATAATATCGATCGAACTTCACTTTGCAAGTTCGTTTGATCATATTATATTATACATTATATTTCTTATTAGGCGCCCTAATATTCAGGAGAGACATGCTCAATCATGCAGAGCTGACTAAGCCATTAATTTCCTCACAATGTTTTCCTTCACCGTTCTTCTAGCATTGTGTTTATAAATTGTCCGAAAAATCCATTGTACGCGACTGGATTCAAACCTGCAACCCTAGACCTCAAAGACGGGGTTACCACCAGGCAGTCTGCAGTAGTCCATTAATAATAATTATAGATTAAAACCGACGAGCATGTATGAAGAATGTTATGAGAGTGAATGAAGCGAAAGAGGTGTGTCAGGATCGTAGCAAGTGGAAATCCGTGATCTCTGCCTACCCCCATGGGAATAAGGCGTGATCTTATGTATGTATGTATGTATGTATGTATGTTAAACCGTGATAGCGCATCCATAGAATTGAGCATCATTGGCGGCATTAATAAAGTCGTGTCATGTTAATAAACTTAAATTGCATTTATTACTCAATTGTCGTTACTCATGCACAAGAGTCGGGAAAACTAATTAAAATAAAGCATTTTGAAGTGTAGTGACAAGTTGATAGAATCTACAGTTGTGGGTACGATTTCCACAATAATATAAAAGATAAGTTGGTCAATGCTGAATGTTGAGAGTAATAGAGTTTAGTGACATTAGTAACAGGTTTAAGCCTTGCGCACTGCGTTCTGCGATGGCGATCAGTGCAACGCTGGCAAATATGACAGCACTATTTGACAGCGTTCTGTTTGCCACCGCCATCGACTACATGTGCACAGGCATTTTATACTGTCCATAAAATATTTAGTCAATTAATTCTTTCGTGACAAGAACCTATCAATTAAAAAGCTACTCGTATGTCTCTGAACCCAAAAATAAAAATAATAAAGGTCAAAGATAGCTACCGATTGGTGTCCTCACAGACGCGGAACGCGGAAGACCAAAACGGAGAGGACGGGACGAACTTGATGGTTTCTTGAGGGACTGGACCAGCGTAACCCAGGATCGCAATGCCTTGAGTGAATTGGGGGAAGGCCTTTGCCCAGCAGTGGGACCCAAAGAGCACAATAAATATATAATAATAATAAATGAAAAGGATTTCTGGCATGTTATCGTGCTTATAGACTGTAATATTATGTTCTTTGGTAAATAAATGATTTTGTATTTTGTATTTTTTGTATTTTGTATTTTATAAAATCGAAAAGGTAAACTTGTATAATGAGCTATCCAACATAATTTATACCTCACTCACAAGATCAGGTGATATTTGGTGCCTGTGGCCTACTAGAGTGGCAACATTTTTAGGCCAGCTGAACGCCGCCATGTCGTTCTGACTATTGGCACGTGCAAATCGTGTCCTTCAAACATCGGGAAAGCCGTGATGTTTTTGCCAGAAATTCTAAAAATCCCAGGCAGATGTTATAAATACTGAAAGAATTGTTCTTCTGCTAATAAAAATACTGTGATATAAAGCGACCCACACACGCGCGGGCGACATAAATCGCGGGTAATCGCGCGATCTGACGTCGCCTGTTGAAATGAATATTCGTGATAAATCACTGTTTAGCTGCTGTGGAGGCGGGACAATAATCATGGAGCTATATATATTTTTTTATACGACGTATCGGAAGCTACGAATATCAAATCAAATCGACTGGCCTTTCAGCTCAGTTAGCCAGCCTTCTGCGCCGTAGGTCGTGGGTTCGATCCCCACCGAGAACAAATATTTGTGCGGTGAACACAGATGTTATTAAATATTTCTTTACTCAATGGTATTACCAGCACCACTTTGAAACGTCTTAAAGCTAGGTAAGTCGAAGTGCCAATGCCAGTTCCACGCAATCAAGCCTAAAAGAACAGGCTACAAACTACGGCTTGGCATGCAGCACCATAATTTGAACTAGGGATTGGTCGCGTGGAACTGGCACCTAGATTCATCTAGATTTCAAACGTACAGAAACAATTCAATTAAGTAAATGCTTTTTGATTTCTCGCCAAATTTCCTGAAATATTTTCCTATTTAATAGCGATAAGCAACCACGAGCCTGCAATAAATATTAAGTCAAATGTTAGTATTAATAAAAAGTTTTATTTGTATGCAACTAGCTAATGGAACACGCTTAATGGCCCACCTGATGTTAAGTAGTAACCATTGCCTGTAATAAAGCATTGCTTCGCAAGTCACGCGAGTCAGGAACGTGCCCTACAATGCACTTCCATGCGTCATCAGTAGCCAGTAAGTTATGGATAAAAAAAGTTACGCTTGAGTCGAACCAGCAACTCTATCGAAACTGCTCTTTGCTTTAGTAATTGTATGAAGAGAAAAGAAGGGTTAACTTTTTACTTTGAAAAAATGACATGAGTATTAAGAAGTCTCCACACATTAATTTGTTCCACATGAGTTACAATACTGATCTTTATGTTCTCGTATCATTAAGGCCATTTTATACCAGTTTATTATGCTAATACACTGAGACGTGATTAATATGAAATGTCGTGACAAACTTTGACAAGGTGTACCAATCGATCACTAATAACGTGTGACATTGCTGTACAAAAGTCCAAACTTAAAGGCCTGCGCACACCTAGGTCGCTGGCGATGGCGATGAAATATCGCTGACAAATTTGACAACGTTTCACTGATCTCCATCGCCAGTGACCTAGGTGTGCGCAGGCCTTAAAAGATTTTAATGGTAGGTATATCGAACTAAAAAATCAGCAAATAGTGTCAAAACAATTTTTTACTCCAATTTTGTAAATATTTGTGTTGTTTAGGAAAACCCACTATTATCAAACCACATGTTTCTGAAAGCAGTCGTATCAATCATCATTAAAAACATTATTCTAAATCATAAAATGGTGTCAAGTTTATTTATTAACACACATTTATTGCTGTTTATCATTGTAAGCCATCGTAAATAATATGAATGATAAGTGAATTACCCACTAGGTATAATAAAATGGATTATTAGAACTTGGGGAAACCTAGTTATAAAAAAAAATAATGACAAAAATTTTCCATTATGACTAAGCTCATAATCTTTATTACTTAGTAGAGTTGCTAATGTAGAAACTGTTTTCATAACTCATGCCCGGGATATACACGAGGCTAGTTTTTCAAGCCAGCAAAAAGATACTAGTTCTAACTTAAATGTGCACTATGTCAGTACCCTCAAACGGTGAAAGAAAACATCGTGAGGAAACCGGCATATCTTAGAACCTAAATAATTCGAATACCTGTGCCGAGTGCACCAAAAGAGCCTCTCTGAGGTGCACTTGAAATCCTTCCACCACACTGGTTTGAAAGAATCAGTGACTCAGCAAGATAGTGACAGCAAGCTAGCAAGATACCAGTTCTAGCTTATTGTATACTGTATTAGTATTGGAAAAATTAAGCTAGTTCTGTTCACACGAAGCTAGAACGGTAGCTTGCTAGTTTACTAACACTACTCTGCTATTATGGCTTGGGTAGCTTGCTAGCTTACTATCCTGGCTTAAAAAACTGGCCTCGTGTATCCCGAGCATCATTACTCGCTCACTCCACTGCACGTTTTAGGGGTAGAGTTTTGGGAAAACCTTAGTTAGCCTAAAATAACTCTTTAGGAGGAAGCTACTCTTTTTCTGACTTTTTACATTTTTAAGGCCGTATTTAGAAACAGTGCTTGTAGATTTTTTGGCTGGCTGATGATGATGATGATAGTTAACACGAGCTTACGTTACTTCTTTCAAAATGTTACAATGTAGCGTAGGTATTAAATAGCTACCTGTCAAGTTGTAAGGTTGTTTAGTAAAATGTGAATTTCTTTATGGTTATTTGTTTTTTTTGTCACTGAGAATTTTTAATAAAAAAAAGAATCAATTTGTCTAGTCTATAAACTAGAGTTTAAGTCTGTATGACGTGAAAAATAGCTCTTTTAACCATGAAACACAGCAATGCAGAAATAAGCATGGTGGTAGTACTTCCACAGCCGAGCTCTTCACAAAGAATTCTACTTCTACAATCTCTTTCAATCTCTGTGTAAATATAACCAACTTGCTACTGAAGTAATCTTAGATTTTGGTACAAATGTAGACTTCAAAAGCACTGAGATCGAAAGTCCACGGTAAATTTGATCAACTCACCCAGACACACAGAATAAGCTACACACAAACAAACCCACAATTAACCATTAGCATAATTCAATGGCCACGAAAATAACAAACAACTTATTGTTTTGCCGACGGTACAAAGCCATCAATAATTCAAATGAAGCGGTTATTCCGAACGCTAACTGCTCATTGTGTTGCTTTTGATTTATTTTACAACCGTACTTTCACTGCACCGTGCTGACCGGAGATGTGAAATTGTTGCTGATTTATTTGCCGACCTTACTTTGTGAGCTATAATTTAGAAGTTGTGATAAGTAGAAAGTTGTGTTTTATTGTTGCCTAGGCTTACTCGCGAAAGAGCTGAAGCATTGTAACGGACTTTCAAAGAAAATGACTAATCAACATGTAACCATGTTTTTTTTCATAATAATTTATTTTTAACCGATTCCAAATTTAGAAAGGAAAAGGGTCTCAATTTGGTTGTGTTTTCTTCGTAATTTTTGAGCCGGTGTAAAAAAATATTTTCATTATAATTATAGGTCAGACTTCAGATTGGTCTTATAAAAATTTGATCGTGTATTTATTGTTTGTTACTGCATATTATGTGCCATGAAGTCGGTTTCTCAAGTTTTTTAAACTTGCATTTTTTAAACACTTATAGAATTTTTTTTTATCGCGTCATGTTTTGCCAACCGTACATCGTCCGCAGCCCATAATTACCGTCAATACATCGCGGGTCAAATTGACCGCGCTCCGAACAATAACCACACGATTAACCACTGTTTAAAATGAACGTTTTGCGAAATTGATTGATATTGAAATTGCAATTTAAATGGGTTTTCGATAGGGCTCCGTTATTAAATCACAAGCAGAGAATAATGGTTTTAAGCAGCTGAGGCTGGTGATTCTAGGTGCTCTAACCAAAGAATACATAATGAACACATTACTTTCTTTTTTACAGAACATCCTACTAAGGGCCAATTTTTCTACCTTAAAATAAATATATCTTCAGATAAAAAAAATCGGATGTCTTTAGAGTCGGTTTACTGACGATAGTTGAACGTGACAACGTCATACAGCTGTCCACGCGGACGCATCGCTCACTCAAGTAGGAGAGAGACAGATGTCGAACGCTGCCGAACACGGAGGCCGATTGTGCCTCTTTGTCGCTCGTTCCGTTCGTAATGGAACGCCTCAGATCGAGGTAACGCCGCATGATTCATGTTTTATCGTGCGTGCAGCCGGCTCTATCGAAATCTAAGACGATGTCACGTTAAAATATATCTTCTCTTTTTTAGGCTTCTCAAAAACAAGGACTGATTTTGTTTATGCAACAGATAGCGTAACTCCGTAAATATAAAAATCAGCCTGATCGTGAAGTATGACTTTGTACTGACAATCCCAACTCTATAAAAACTCATCCTTTTACGCTTGTTTATTTTTTTTAATTCACTGTGACCACAAAAAGGCAGGATGCGCTGTCGTATCATCACGCCCATCTTGATGATATCAAAACAGCTATTTAAATATCCCCAGACGACATTAATCTCTATTATCCTGACCATCTGTCTGTTAGCACAACTCAATCCTTTAATAAAGGACTTTGTCAAACTCACTCAGTCGCAATGCTGATAAAGTAGCCGAAGAAATTCTTGGCTGTATCAATGCGATAAGGTTGTATACGTTAGGTTGAGTTTTACAATCTTGTCACAGTGAATACGCGTTGAACCTATAGAGAAATAACAGGTATTGGTGGAGGATTTATTGTGACAAGGTTCTTTGATGTTACGTTTTTGGTGTTGCCTGAAAGGTTTATGTTTAACGCCAAAGTCGATTTGTAAGACTTATAAGCTTAGACAACGTTCGTAAGCCTATTTTTCTGCCTGTTTGTTTGTTTTTGTGTCTGTTACACTATGAGACATGACACTTAACACCTTAACGTCTCAGTGCGATGGACGTCAGAGGTGACGTCATTTATGGACAGAAGTTGCCACTCAACGTAGGGTGGGCCATATTATGCATGTTCAGTATTTATTAGCAAAAAAAAAAAAAAATATTTATTGATTTATTAACATTTAACACTTAGATATTAATACGGATACTCAAATAATACATTATAATCAAGTAAAAAAAAAAGTGACAAGTGAAAATTTTTACAAAAACATAAGTGACACACAAAAAACAAAAAACACAACAAACATTTTTAAAAATACAAAATGCGAGTATTTTTTTCTGTATATGCATGTATATATGTATATTATGTAGGCATAACAAGTAATAATTAACTCCCGCGCTATCGGAGCATGCATTAAGATCTAAGGGCGTAACCGAATGCAATTTACAATACAATGCAATGCACTAACTGCGAGCTGCCTATTCAATATGATAATCTGACCTCATCTAAATAGGCATCTCATCTTTTTTCTAATCACCAAGGTCACCGACATAGCCAAACATCACCCGTCAGCAGCGCGACATGTGACACCGATGTGCAGGTTATTGACCGCCCGATCGCCCCGGCCGTGCCAACACCGCAGCCTTTGAAGAAAACATCTCTTCCTCCTCCGCCAGCTCGTCAACCGGCGAAGAAGAAAAGTTATGCGCAAGCGTCCGGCCAGCCTCAACCATCTCCAGTGCCTTGCGCTGTTTTGAAGCAGAAGGCACAAACGAAGATCCCCGTTGGTACATCAAAGGTCGATAAAGATGGTTTTACTCTGGTAGAGAAAAGACCAAAACCGTCACGTAATAAACGTGGTACCGCCAGCGTCATAGCATCAGAAGTCACCCTGCGTGCTGTGGACCCGACCATCCTCCTTTACCTCTCGAGATTGGACCCGAATACTTCAGGTGATGAGGTCTTTCGATATGTAAAGGAGAGGATACGTTTCTGGATTAAGGACCCGCCACCAATACAGTTACATCTGCAGCGGCTAGAGCCATCGGGAATGAGAGACACGGCCTTCAAATCGTACGTGCTCCAGGTGCCTGCGAAGCATGGGGACATGTTTCTCAATTCGGATTTCTGGCCGCCAGGAGTCGTCTATCGTCGCTCTAGGGGTGCGCTAACGAAAAAAGCCCCTAAGATTTAAGATTTAATAAGTAATTTTATTTTATTTTATTTTATGTATGTTAGTCTCTAAGGTATTTATTAACTATGGACCTAAGGTGTTTCATTTTTGTAATGTACATTTTATAGTTATTGTCTGAAATAAAATATATTATTATTATTATTATTATAGCTCGTAGAATTAGTAAATTGAGTGGCAATGGGCAGCTCGAAGAAATTAAGTTGAAGTGGCAATGGGCAGGTTATATAGCTCGAAGAACCGACAACTGCTGGGGAATAAAGGTTCTCGAATGGCGACCACGAACCGGAAGACGAAACGTAGGGCGCCCACCCACCAGATAAACTGACGATATTGTTAAGATCGCAGGAAGTCGGTGGATGGAAAGGGCTCAGAATCGTTCTTCCTGGAACAGTGTAGGGGAGGTCTATGTCCAGCAGTAGACTTCTTATGTAACCATCGCCTATCCAGTGTTCTCTACTTTTATGTCTGCTGAAAAAAACAAGGGGAAGAAAATTACGCCTTATTCTAAGACGGTAATACTTTACCTTCAGACTTCATCATCATTAACAGCATAAAGTAGTCCACTGCTGGACATAGGCCTCCCCTACACATTTCCAGGAAGAATGATTCTGAGCCCTTTCCATCCATCGACTTCCAGACTTATTTATCATGAAACAAAATTTTAGGCCTTGGGGTCATATTTGTACCGCTTAACCCGACAATCCACACCAATCTCGCGAAGCATTATCAGTAGATAATTTACGGCTCTAGGAAGGCGTAAATCATAAGCGGGTCCATGGCACTGTTGTCACATGGCACTGTAAAATAAGCTTTATGACGTTGAATTGAGATTCATTGCAAATCACTTCACACTTCACAGTTTTTGACTCAGATTTGAATAGTTTAATAGTGAATTAATTTTAGAATTACTACTCGCTTATAATAAATAACAATTAATTAGCATTCTTCAAGTATTTACTATAAAAGAGCATACTTACTATAAAATATGTTCCTATTCAAGTCTTATACACTGTCTTATATCTGTGTGTCTGTGTATATTAAAATTTATGACCAACGAAGTGCAACATAACGAACTCAAAGATAAATTTATGATCTCAGTGGACCTTTACAAACCTAATGATTTAATCTTATTCTGTGGCAAGGAAGGCGTAAATCAAAGCGCCGGCGCAGGCCGCTATAAATCCAGTAATATTATCCCGGCGCGGGGGTCGACGGCGAATGGCGATAATTTCGGCGCTAAGTTCCTGTGCCTGGGCCTGTTGCGACACGGCGGTCATTTGCGAGTTCCTGTCGACTGTGTTAGAGGGTTGGCAACGGGTTAATATTTATGTTCTAAAATAAATTATACGAGTATCTAATGCCTAGACTCACCTAGCTTTAAGATATTTCAAAGTAATCCTTGTGATACAACTGAATAAACGGGGTTTGACTTTTAATATTAAGTAGGTAGGTATTAGTTATAACTACTGTAATAAGTAACGATAAATTGGATCAGGCTTTGTCTCTTTAAGAAAATAATAAAACCCAGGTACACTTATTATGCACCTGCTTTAATTCCGAATAAAATTTACAACCTAGAAAATTTACAAAAGCACTGATTAAAACGCCACCACTCAGAATTTCTTTCGGATGTGGCGTCAATGAAATAGATTGGTTTCATGGCAATATTTTATTTTAATCCTTTGAGTTATTTTCTCCTTGGTTTTTTGTCCAAAAACTCATATCTACACATTCAGTTACTGGAAAGCAAAACTAGATACTTCGGAATTACCACACACGTTCATAAAATGTTCTCTCCATAAAATATAATACAGAAAACCTTCCGAGGCCATTGGGGCCCGATAGAGCCATATTGATACGATATCTCCACGACCGGCACTTAAGGGGGCCGTTACAGATATAGAAAACCGTATACACTGCATGTGCACTCATGATGGCACATTTCCATACCTATTGACTATCGAATACCCTGATAACGATTCTGAGGGATGGGGTAAGGGTTAACAGGTCTTTCAAGGCTTTGCTTTTTTAAAATTGAGAGCATACGTCACGTGGAACGGAGCTTTGCCTTTGCGATAGTGATCAGTGAAATGCTGCCAAATTTGACAGTGTTTCACTGTTCACCGACGCCAGCGACCTAGAGGTGTGCGCAGGCCTTCAGAGTTATAAGTTCAAAACTAAACATGCGCAGTAGAAAACAGAGTTTTAAAAAATATAGCTGTATTTTAAAAAAAAAATGCCTTGTCAGTAAAAATAAAGACGTGGTTGCGAGCAATATCAGGACTAAATAAAAAAAAATCAGGAAATCAGTTATTCGAGCAGAGATTTTTTTTTACGTTGTGTGCATGTTTATTATGAAATGTATTATTGGATTGTATCGCTGTCGTCTTGTAAGCATCTTGAGTGCCTCAAACACCAAAAGGATTTTGAACTTGTTCCAGATTATCAGTCTTGTTTATAATTATAACCAGGACTCCATTTGAGCCCATCCCTACAAATAACATTGTCTTGCGGTCGTTCCCGGCATACCACTAGATAGTCCACAACACGTGCAATAATATTTTAGGATGGAAACACCTACGTAATGCCCTGAGGTAGGTTCTGGTAGGTTGAGAGGTTCCAAATGAGGTTTACTTCCATTGTAATGATTTTGATTTGAAGGGTTATTGCCAAGATATGCTAAGGCTGAATAATGTATGTAAGATCGCTTAATAATGTAGATGTTGGATAGGATTATTCTTAAACTGTCCTAGCAGTGGGTTAGTCCCACAAATGCCACGTCCACACAAATGAGAAATTAAAATTTTCAAACAGTCCCAGCCAATGCCATGACGTATTTGAACCTTCCTTTTTCAAATGTGTGTCATAGAATTGAGTCTAGTAGGCAGCTTGAACAAGTTACGCCTTTGCATCCACAATCCACATTTTTAGTTGAATGGATAATATACGGAACTAGCAGCCGCCCGCGGCTTCGCTCGCCCCGTTGGCATTACGCCCCGTTGATTTTTCTTTTAAAAGTTTTTCCTCTTTTTCTCCGCATAGGAAAATCATTTTCAAATTTCCTTTCTCAGTGCACCCCTATGCTATAAAAGAAATATACCCTCCAAGTTTCATGCTTCTAGGGCTTACGGTTTAGGCTATGCGTTGATTGTCAGTCAGTCAGTCAGTAACGAAAGAGTTTTATATATTTAGATGAGTATAATCAAGGGAAGTTTGGAAGTAGCGCTAGTGACAGAAAAATTGAGGATCAATAGATTGGCGTGGTACGGGCATGCCATGAGAAGGCATGAAAGTCATGTGACTAGGAGAGTGATGAGTATGGATGTGGATAGATATGTGAACAGAGGTAGACCAAAGAAAACATGCATGAAATGTGTGAAAGATGACATGGATAAGAGAGGAGTGAATGCAGAGATGACAGCTGACAGAGGGGAATGGAGGAGGAAATCATGTTGTGCCGATCCCACATAAAGTAGGATAAGGGCCCCTGCCCTTATCCTAGAAGGAGAAGGGTGCTTTGTATCAACTCATCCATAGAGTTTCAATAAATAACGTATTAAATTAGTATTTTAGTTTAGCTGCATTCATCAGTCCTTTTCTTCAGATAATATAAAATAATGATTTCAGTACCTCCACATTTATAAGCCAGCCAGCACTAAACAATAAAAGAGACATTCGCCAAACAAAAAGCCGCCAAGAACTTGGGACATAAAGGCGAAAATTATTACGCTTTCAGCAGCGCATTTAAGCGAAACATATTTCAAAAGTTTCGGCATATTAAGCAACATTTATTTTGGCAGTGAGCTGGCCATTACGCCGAAAGGGGCTAGAGCAGAAGTTATGAAAAACATTGTCCTTACCATGGAAACTCGAAGTTTTTTAACGAGAAAAAAAAATCGGTTGTCTGTAAAGTCGGTTTACTGACGTAAGTTGAACGTGACAACGTCATACAGCTGCCCACGCGGACGCGTCGCTCACTCAAGTAGGAGAGAGACAGATGTCGAACGCTGCCGAACGCGGAGGCCGATTGTGCCTCTTTGTCGCTCGTTCCGCGCTCTCGCTTGCACGTCAAGCCTTAAAAGGAACGCCTCAGAGAGAGTCACATGAGTCATGTTTTTTTGGAGTGCAGCCTGTTTCATCGAATTATAAGACGTCACGTCAAAAACCTCATTTGTATTGAAAGAAACAAAGACATCAACTACAGCGATTTAAACCAGAAAACTCAACTTCAGTCGTGGCAGAGCTTCTACCCACTGAATTGTAAGTCCACATGTGCTTCAGGCTTTCAGGCTTTTGTCATTGAACATACTCAATAGGGTTCGTTCCAAATATGAGAAGACATCAGATGGGCTGCATTTTTCATCAGCTATTAGCAAAATAAAATCTGAACACCATGGTAAATCAGAAACAGTAACAACAAAAACGCTGTGTCGTACATTCTGTACTCATTCCTAGGCGAAACGCCAGCATATTTTATTTACACTACCCAGCTTATTCAAGTAGCGACATTTTCTTGAAATTATAGCCTCTATATCTTCATATGCGAGAGAACTGCTATTTGGACTTGGCAAGAAATGTATGCATAAACATTCATTAAGGACGGGGTCACAAGTTATAGAAAAAAGAAAAGACACGATGATGTCTTCTGCAATCTTCTTGGAATGTTATATTCTTGAAAGTATCTAAGAAACTTAAAAGCATTTTAGTCTTAAATTATTCGGGTCACTGCAGTTATTTCGGTCTTCGGTCTGATGAAGTAATTTAACTATAGCAGTTGCATAACTTCACGGTCATGTGCAGGTATAGCATTGAGTGCTACGTCCATCGCCTGGTAATCGATCCAGCACCCAAGAAGGGTGCTGGTTCAATTACCATTTTTCTTCATTTATTTCTCCAAGATTGGTTAAGACCAAAGTTAGGCAGGACACATTGCAAGACCTGGTGATGACAGGTGAAATAGGATAACAACCAAATGGTGACCAAGAATCGGCTACAGAAGCGTAGGACAACTTGCAGCAAAGTGGTTGGATGATATTGTCAAAGTCGTGAGACTGAAATTGGTTAGACTGGCACAGGATCGAGGTAGATGGCACAAACTAAGGCAGGCCCTATACCCAGCAGGGAAGTCAGGCTGTGAATGTTAGTGATGATGATGAAGACTAAAGCCAGTTTAGTAATATTTGTGCACACGAGCACTTGCGTATTATATAATGGTTTCTCACAAATGAAACCATGAATTCATATGGGCCGTACCCGAACACTTCAACAAAGCATCAAAAACATAAAAACCCTACATCCTGTCATTCTTCAGTTCTGCTAACAAGACCTCCTGGTGAGAAGGCGGGCTCCGCCCATCTTGACAGCCATCATTACTGCCGCCCAAGACCACAGGTTCAACAGCAGTTATTAGAACATACAAACATAGCGTGTGGGCCCTCAACTCTCACACATAATGACATGCTTAATCGTGTTGTTATAGAACAGTTTAGAAATTCGCAAATAATGTTACATTATTGGCAAAGTAAATTGGCAATAAAGGTCATAATAGCTTGAAGAAACCAACAGCCGCCGAGAATAAAACATTTCGGACCACAAACCGGAAGACAATACGAAAGAGCTTCGATAGGCCGACGATATCGATTGCGGAAAATCAGTTAATGGTTAAGGTTCTAAATTCAAAAATGAGGTCTATGTCCAGTAGTGGAGATCTTTATGTGATGATGACTGCCAAAAATGAGCCGCCAAGAATCAAGCTTTGTGTTTTTGGTTACTCCCACGAATCGTAAATTTATTAAGTCAATTGGATAATCAACATGCACTGACTATTTTACTAGCATAATGCTGTCGCCCTTGTTGGTTTTGAAGTAATAATCTCAGTGATCGGTGTCTCGATGTATTTGACGCCTTCTCACTCAGTGAGATTTGTTGGTCGCTTGAGCATAAAGCCCCGTACCATAGATTACACAGCAGTAGCTATAAACTCGTTTTCTATGGCTTTTGTGTATTGAAAGGAATTATAGGATTGTTGTGATTTCAATGGTGTGTGAGGGTTTTGTTGTATTGTGTTTTATATTTGTATTGATAGATGTTTGAAGTTGTCCGCCCATAGGTTTGTTACTCGTGACCGGTCCGTTCTTATTATTATACGTTTTACAAGTATTTATTTAAATTATTATTTTTTACACTACACTGAGCTGTTTCTTCACTAAAGAAGCATTTTGATCAACTTTGTTATTTAAATATTACATCAATAATACCTACAACTAGGTGGATATACTAAGTACACAACACACAAAAAAATAATGTAAGTACCTACACACATTTATTAAACAAATAGCTGTGAAGAAGTTATTGTAAAAACCTGTCCATCCATCATAGCCCACTCGAGTTCACAGCAATCATTCCAACATTAAAATATCAAAAAGCTCAAGAACAAAACAATTAAAATGGAACGCGAACACAAATCAGGAATAATAACGGACATCCGTTACTCCGCACCAACTCCGCCCCTCACTAACGAGCTCTTCCACAGCGACACTTCAACAATCACAATTCACTAATGGAACGGCTATGGGCGTTCATTTTGCTTGTTAATAGGCAATAGTATACCTAGGCATTCTTTTATTTGCAATTCAGATGTCAACTACTTGAATGAATAAATAGATTATGGCAGGGCAATGTATACCTGATGCGGTACATCCTCGGTAAGAAATTGCGCCTGAAGTTTTAATGAAACAAAACGTTGCAAAATAAAACATTATTAAAATTGTCAGGCGTTTCACAATTTACTGTACTCAACAAAAAAAAAACCACAACGCCTGAATTATTGAAACTTACACTCTTTATAGAACATGTATATTTCTAGAAATTCTTGAGGCCAAAGATCTTACAATAATTTACCCCACTTGCGACTTTAAATGTCCCAGAATCGTGCTAAAGGTACAATCTAGTAGGTACTTCCTACAGCACTCATTTCAAGTGTAAAATGGGCGGAGATCTCAAGTCCCGTGACAATTTGGACGCCTATTTGTCAAATTAATGCCCGTAAGGGGGACTAGGGGACCCTTAATCACGTACTGGATTTAATAACCGTGAACGACTTGAAGCTTCAAGGTCTGTTTTCCTTGTGTTAGTACAATTATCTTTGGTTGGTTGGAATTAGAGGTTCTTAATGATATTGTTTTGTCTGAGCGTCAGGTTGATATAATTGTTAGTGATTGTGGAATAACGGTCTACGTCAGAATACATAACAATATAAACATCACTGTTTGGGCCGAAACAGATGGAAATTCAGTTGAAGAAAATATTTACCCAGAGATCTAAACTTTAACGTTAAAATATCTTAAGATGATTGTTAAAAAGTGTGTTTAGAAACGAATACAGATTTGTTTAAATACCTATCATTTCACGTTATCCAAAAGAAGTTGCTAAACATGACCACAAATTGGAAGACTCAGCATATAAGAACAGTCTTCAAAAAAACAAGCAAAGTATTGAATGGTTAGGAAAACATATGAGGGATGACCTGGAAAACAAAGTATCTATCCAAGCACAACACTATTGAAGATACGAACATAACCTAGTGCAAAACGAAAGTAAAAAAGAAATCAGCAAGTTTATTTAGGTATCGACAGCAAAAGGCTCTAAATCACATTGCAGATGTGATTCTATAAAATACAGCGCGCCTCGAACAATGGCGGTGCGATGCAGATATGAGAGGGTATGCAAAATTGAATACGCGAACCTACAACAGGTGAACAGGGCTGCCGAATCTTTAACTAACAATAATAATTACAAATCGAGTGCTCAGTGGCATTATTAACTCATGTCAGCCTGAATAAGTCTAGTGTATAGACCTTATGAAAGTCTTCCTTAGGTATTTAGAGAAGCTTGTCATAGCCACTACGGTAGACTCAAGCATAAGACGCATTTTCAGTAGTGCATACGCATATAATATCTACAAGGGATAGGTCTTAATTCTGTTTGATATTATGAAACTGAACGCACTGTCTCCGAAAAAAAGCCTATAGCAAAGAAAATAAATGAAAGGTACACGCTAATACGACACGTCAAAATGGGAAAATACCACAGGCTGAATAAGGATTATGTAAAGTAACAGTTGCACGAAAAATTTACAATCAACGCATCGCCTAAAAGCAAGGTGTTTTTGACAATCACTCTGAGACAGGCACCCATCAAAATATAGGAACACTTCAAAGCGAGCACCACTGTCTGGTGACAGAAAAAGGTACAGTTTTAGTACTTGACGAACAGGAAATTTTATCTTTTACCTTTCTACCATCAACTAGAAGGGATCTGTTCTGTTTTTGCGAATTTGTTTTGCTTTTGCTATTGTCTAAACAATAGCAATGGTCTTTCAACATCTCCAAAACGTGCAAAGTAGTGCTGGCTCTTATTTATCAACCCTACAACACGATGCTCGATAAAAGGGGTCGGGTGATTTACTGCGCATGCGATTATATCTGCGGGGACACTATTGCAACTCAAATTCACTGAAACCTCGTGCTACTGAATTGTAACCGAAGTACACAGGACGGATTCGTTTTAGTGTGAGTTATGAATACTGTTGATTTTTTTAAATCAGCTGCAACAAGGTTTCAAAAATGAGAGGGCAAATTGAAAAGATTTTAATAGATTCCGCCGTAAAACAAAAATCTTCGCTTATAATATAAAATATATGTCGCGTCGCCTAAATTGAAGTTTGAGGCTAGATAGTGGTCTGTGGATTGTCAATAATATAATTATATATTTGACAACCCTCAATTTTATGTTGTAAATTCATTAATGTGTGTTTTTAGTTAAACAGAAACTTATCATTACAGAAGTTATAGTGATAATTGTCAGCCCTAAGCGCCGATGCTCGATAGAGAGGGTCATTCTGTGATTTACCGCGCACGAGATTATCGACAATACTGTACGATTACCGTTTTGAGTATTGTTGCTTTTACTAATGAGGCGATGGCATTGCAGTAGCTGCTAGATTATTTGTGTAATTTATTAAAATCACTAGTGATCTTAACTGAAGAATTTAAAGTTACCAATAAATAAATATTATGGACAATACACACGACACTATCTAGCCCTAAATTAAGCAGAGCTTGTACTCTAGGAACCAGATAGCTGATATAATACTTGCATATTTTTTTTTATTGTAAATACATAAACTTAGAATACCATCCAGACAGAGAACAAACATTTGCGTTCACCATATAAATATTTGCTCTCAATGGGGATCGAACGCATGACCTACAGTGCAGAAGCCAGAGCTTCTATCAATTAAGCTGAGAGGCCAGTCAACCAGAGGCCAGACAACCAATGTAAGAAGTGCCTTAGGTTTTGGTATTAGCAATCAGAGAGGCTCTTTTCGTGCACTTGACAGGTCATGTTTTTGAACTTTTTGGTTCTATGACTTTACGGTTTTGTCACGATGTTTTCCTTGGCTAAACTTTCCTTTAAGCCACTGCTAGTTGGAAGTTCATATTTTTTTGTAGATAGTACTCCTAAATAGAAAGCTTTTTGCAAATTTTCAACTTGCGGAAACTCACGGTTTACGAGATATAATTTTCTAAAATTTCAAAAATATCACGCCATTTGCCTAATTTTAGGTTGGTCATTCATCATTTCATTATTTTAATTGTCATAATAGACGTCAAAGTTTACATTTACCGTTTCTTTTTTTTTTAAGTAAAAAAAGACGTGTGGCAGAACCGACACAGAGCACCCCGACTCCACGTAGTCTTGAGGTCCCTACCCCTAGAGTGTATATAAAAATCGTGAAGCGACGCTCAGGGCTCCTCGCGAGTGTTCTGGCTGAGCCATTGCAGATTCAAACTCGGGGCACCCCGACTTAAGTCACAAAAGTAACAGTAGGTTGTTAGGTTTTTTTTTTTATACCTACTTAATAAGTGCAGAGAGGACCCCTCCCCCGTCCCTCCTCCTCCCTAACAATACTAAAGCTAACCCAAATTTTAACTTTACTACGCCTTTTAAGCGACTGTAAAGTGTTTTGAGGTTAGGTTACATTAATCGGTTTTTCTCATTTTCTTGTAATGCTGGTGGTACCAGGGGGCAGGGGGACCCCCCCCCCTCCCCACCCCTCCCGTTTTCGCCTGCTATACTCTGCTAAATGTTTACCTATAGTGCTATTTCATCATCATCAACCTAAAAGTTTAACTGTGGATATCTCCATAACCATAGGGTTCCGCAAGGTGGGGATGGTACCGGGGGGTAGCCCCTCCCCCCCCCCTCCCCCCCCCCCCCCTTTCACCCCTTAATTCGTAGTGGCTTAAAGGAAAGTTTAACCTTTTCCTTCCCCGTTTGAGAGTACTAGCATAGTGCACATATAATTATTTTGACAGAAAAAATCATTGGTACACAACTGGATTTGAACCACAGTCGGTAACTATCTGATCAGAAGGCGAGGCCGCTACCACTAAGCCACCAGTTCCCTAAAAAATATTACATTTAAAGTTAAGAATGAAAGGGACCAGTGTTTAGGTAAGCTAAAGTCGTGAAATATCGAACGAATAAATATTAAGCAATACGTACCAGATAAGTAGGTACAGTCAGCGTTAAAAGTAGATATAACATTTAATTTTCTGATTTGTAAAGTTCAAATATTTCGCACAGTTTAGATTAAGTTTAGAATTTTATTTAAGGCCTGCGCACACCTAGATCGCTGGCGGTAGCAATCAGTGAAACGCTGTCAAATATCGCTGTCAAATTTGACAGCGTTTCACTGATCGCGTTCACTAGTGGCCTATGCTATGCTATGCTATGCTATGTTGTGTGCGTATGCGCAGGCCATTATTTGCAAATCGAAGTTGCCATAAATTAGCCAAATCCAGAGAGAAAAGGAATTTACAAACTGAAATTGACAATCTACTGTTGATGCTCATAAATGTAATATTTGTTTCTTATTTCAATTCGTCATAAACATTAACCTAAATAAGTGCAATTGTAAACTACACAGATGCAATTCAAACACTATTATCACAAAAAAATGCCACTGGGCTTGGTAGTACGAACAAAGTAAGTACGTTATCAAACGATCATCGCATCCTGTAAGCCTCAATTTAAACTTTAAGTCATCTATAATCTGCCGTTCATGCTTGTCCAACTTCAGTGGCTTACGCTAGCACCAGTTTCAACTTTCTCAAACTATTTATTTGATAGGTTTTGTCATTGTCATTATGACAGAATGAAAACAGAGCACACAAAGAATAATATACTATTGCCCTATTATGAGATAAAAAACAAGGTTATGTTTTAGGAAAATATAAATGACTAAAGACACGCTTCAATTTAAATACACAGTGTAGTGTTTTTTCTGAGCGGCTGACATTTCAACGTCATGCGTCCGCCATTTTGAAACGTCATAGAATGTCAAATACGGCTTTGGTTTGGCTACTTGGCACAGGACTGGTGCGAGCCAGATTCACAGAACTGCCACTCAAATCACAGAAGACAATTGCCCGCAGCGATCCCGCTACCGCACGACCGTATTTTACGGCCGCTGCCGATACACAAGTATTATTTATGTCTCTGTTTCCCGTTCCCAGATATTTACGACTAGTTCATGTTTTAAATGGATTCTTTTCATTGTTTTTTGTGAAAGATATATTGTTTGAGGCATTTTTGTTTGGTCCGTGTATATTTTATTTGGGGCGTGAATCATAATTGTTTTATTTAAACCATTTTAAGGGACAAAATAACAAGATAGTTTTGCTATAATATGCTTCTAAACAGTCGTTTTATAGACCGAGTTTTCAAAACATTGAATTATTTGATAAGAAACTAGATAATTTACAAAAGCATGAGATAAATTACGTAGCCTAAGTTTTGGTCTTTGTCTTTAGTCGAGATGATTAACGAGCTTTGTGTTAGACAGAACAAACTTTTCAACCATGCCCCTATTTACGGGACTCTCCTGTGAAATTGAATAAGATGATAAATATGCTTGCCTAGCATCATTTTCATCTTCTAGCCCAGGTGCCATTATAAAAAGAAGAATTGAATGATCATGCGTGTGAAGATGATTTCTGATTTAACCTTTATTAGTTGATTAAAACAAACTTGTCATTGGAGTTGGTTCCCATACATTTACACAAAAAACATATTATTCGCAAGTAATTACGATTAATGGAGAAATTTTAATTAAAATAACCATAACATTTGTAAAATCGTCCGTTCCACGATGATCCGTGAACATTCAAAACAAAAAACATGGCAAATTAGTTTTTTTCATATAAAAGGGGGTTTCTGTTCAATGGAAATTACAGATCGGTAGAATCAAGCACCATGGCTTCAAGAAGAGTACTCGTTTGCTTGGCTGGTGAGTTCATCCCTGACAAAACATTATAATATTGGGTTAAATACAACCATAAAATAATAAATAAGTTTTTGTAAAGTATACAATTTTGGTGATTTATTATTGTGATGATCAACAGCCAAATTCCTTTAAATTTAAAGTAACTCATGGGATGTATCAGAAATAACTAAATTAATCTATGATTAAGGGCTTATTCCACGGATCACTAATCTGCATAAATGTTTGCTTGCTAACATAAATATAATAAACTCTCAAATATTTTGATCACTTGATTAGTCCTGATTTATCCGTTAAAATGAGATAACCTTACATTGTGTCAAGAGCATCAGTAATAAAAAAAACCTTTTTTCCAGCATTACTTTGCACTGCACGGAGTAACCCAATGGGCTTGGGTACTTCGACACTATGCGAGTCAGTCCCTAACACACCCTTTCTTGGAGGAGGTGCCACCACCGTTTGCGAGAACTTACCTATGATTGGAGGACTCGGCTATGGTCTTGGCGGCATGGGTGGACTAGGTGCTCTGGGTCTTGGCAGCCTAGGTGCTCTGGGTGGATATGGAGGTGCTACCGTCTGTGAAAGTATTCCCAATATGCCATTACTTGGCTTGGGTGGTATGGGTATCGCCGGGCTTGGCAATCTGGGTATTGGTGGTCTGGGCTTAAGCGGATTAGGAGGAGCTACCACAGTTTGCGAAAGCATGCCTAACATGCAAATGCTTGGTTTGGGTGGATTAGGTCTTGGCGGACTTGGTAGCCTAGGTCTTGGCCTTGGTGGGTTAGGGGCTGCTACAGTTTGCGAAAGCATGCCTAACATGCTTGGTATGAGTGGATTAGGTCTTGGTGGACTTGGCCACCTGGGTCTTGGCCTAGGTAGCTTAGGGGGAACTACAGTTTGCGAAAGCATGCCTAACATGATTGGTTTGAGCGGATTAGGTCTTGGCGGACTTGGTGGACTTGGCGGCCTAGGTCTTGGTCTGGGTGGGTTAGGTGGAGCTACAGTTTGCGAAAGCGTGCCTAACATGATTGGTTTGGGAGGATTAGGTCTTGGCAGTCTAGGTCTTGGCGGTATGGGCATTGGTGGGTTAGGAGGAGCTACCACAGTTTGCGAAAACATGCCTAACCTGTCAATGCTTGGTTTGGGTGGATTAGGTGGACTTGGGGGTCTAGGTCTGGGATGCCCTTACGCTGGCATGGGCTACGGAGGATTAGGCTCCACTTCAGTATGCGAAAGTATGCCTAATCTAGGTGGTCTAGGCATTGGTGGTCTTGGCTTCGGTGGTCTAGGCGGTCTTGGTCTGGGAGGATTAGGAGGATCTGCAACAGTCTGCGAAAGTTTACCTAACATGGGCCTCAACTTCGGACCCCGTTTTTTATGAATAACCACTCGACATCTTCTCAGACCAGCTCTAACACGTGCCTTGGTGGTCTGCCCCCATTTTATATAAACCACAGCTATGCTAACGATGCATCTGAACGTTCCATTATTGGTTTCTGATTTGGTACAAACTATGCTCACTTAAATGGTCTCTGATTTCTCTATTGCAATGTAAAAAAACTTCAGATAGCTAACTTGAACCAAATTATTCTGTGTACTTATTAAAACAATATTTTATTTCGATGTTAATTATAGCAAAGTCAACTAAAAGTTTTATTTTTTTCTTATTTTTAATAGATGTAAGTTAGCATCTGGATGGAAAAAAAAGTTATCTAATAATATCAAAATTATTTAATATGTATTTACTTTTTCGGCAAATAAATTGTTATGTTTATTTTAAAATGTGTTTGTTCTTATTTCTTATGCTTAAAAAAGCTTGTGTTGGATGTGATGTGTCATTTTATTATCAGTCTGCAAAAATCACTGCTGAATTTTTAGGCCTCCCCTTAAACTAGATGAATCGGTTTTAAGCCGTTGACAGTGACAGTAGTTTGCTAGAAGTCTCTTGCTACTGTCATGTCAAAAAATAGAGATGGCAATTATACTTAACGGCCTGGGAAACTAAATGGCTGCTTCTTCTTCTTATCGTGTAACTGATTCTTTCGAACCAAGTGTGGTGAAAAGATTTTAAGTGCGCCTCAAAGAAGCTCCTTAATGCAAATAAATAAATAAATAAATAAATATTGTGGACATTTCACACAACACTACCCAGCCCCAAACTAAGCAGAGCTTGTAATATGGGAACCGGATAGCTGATATAATACATGAATACATTTTTTTTTTGTAAATACATACTTAGAATACAATATAACACCCAGACAGAGAACAAACATTTATGTTAACCACACAAATATTTGTTCTCGGTGGGGATCGAACCCACGACCTACAGCGCAGAAGGCAGAGCTACTACCAACTGAGCTAGAGTCCGTCCAATAAAGAGTAAAGTAGTGAGAGTGCGTCCAATTTAACCGAACATCGGAATAAAAACAAAAACTCCTCAAGTCCTATTGTAAATTCTTAAATTCACAGCGTGTCTCTGAGGCCGTTAATCTGGTGTGATATATTCAACATGTTGAGGCTATCTCTGCTAATATATTCTTTGGCACGTCAGGCGGGCACTCACAGGGGCGCGGCCACGTCACGCAGACGTATGCATGTGCACACATAATGCCTTTGTATAATTTTTGCTACACGGCAACACAATGGGAGCAAAATCATAATAAACAGTGATTATTACTTCCCTTAATTTTATGAATTATAATTTAAGAATCTGCTGGGATTATTATTATTAAAAACAGTTTGGAGGTTTTTTATACATCTGACGGCAAATAATACAAAAATCTATTGAAATTATAGTCAGAATTAAAATTTAAGAATCTACTTTGATTATACTATTAAAAAACAGTTTATATGTTTTTAATACATCTGACGGCAAATAATACGAAAATCTATTGAAATTATAGTCACTTGTTTAATATTTCAATCTTTTTTTTACTGTGATTTTGAAAAGTGTTTTACCGTTCTGTAGTATCACTAGGAGTATTCCAAAAAAAACTGCAGTTCCTCAGTACAAAAAAAACTATTTCATTTAAGATGATCAATTGATAATTAATAGCGGAGTGGTGGTGATTTAGTTTAATGAAATACATTTTAACTTTGACTCGATCTTATACAACAGTCAAAAGCTACGACTAGTGCCTTTGCACAGCCTTAGAACATACAAATACACGAAAAGAACACACGAAAAGTTCTAATCAAACAACTAGCACCCAGTACGTCTCCGCCTAACGCCCGCCACGGGGCCTAAACGCCCATTCCATGTCCCGTATCTGATACCCGGCGATTTATAGTCGCCCGCCTTAATTGCACGACGATCGTCCACAATCGGACGATTTCAATTTGCTATTATGGCCCATTAATGTACAGGATGTCTTAAGATTTTGTTTTAAACTAGTTTCTCCAGTGGTTGTGCTTGTGTTATTTGGTTTGGATACGAAGTTACCGAGTTTCAGTAAAGTCCCAGTCATGAAGTTCTCGTTCCATTCAAAACGATTCAGAGATTACGAGATACGTCCAAAGCTGACTCTCATGATTTTCTAGTGAATTGAAAGTACTTTACGCGTATTATATTTTGAAATCCAAATAGCACACCCACTAAAAATTGGACAGTAATGACAACAAAACAATAATGTCATCAAAAGTATCGAAAAAAAGAAGAATGGTTTTGCTTAGTTTGGAGTTAGTTAAAGCTGTGTGTGTAACGATTATGGGATCATCCCTCGTGCTTAAAAATATTCACTCAAAAGAAAATTCACTTATTGGAAGAACTATATTTCAGGACATCCTGTAGGTTGTCGATGAAAAAAATCATTTGATTACACGGTGGTTAGTGTGGGTTGGTTGTTACTCTTGAGGTCATAATTTAGATGATGATGGTCGGATAAAGAATGATGAATATTTAGGCTTGGATATAAAAATGGTAGTGGTTAGTCGGAATTATGGCAGTTGCGGTGAGTATGACGAATTTATAAATTGGCATTTATAAATGGCGTATTTATAAATGAAGCATTTATCTTCATTGGAGTTTAAAGTGGTTCCATAAAAACGTGTGTACGACGTTAACTTTTGTATAGAAATGCGCCATATTTTTCGGCATGGGTGCTTTGAAATGATAGCATCACTTTTGACTCTGTTAGTAATAGCTAAAGGTCTGTAATAGTATATTTCATTACAAGTGCGGGAAGGCTGTCATTGCAAAGAGTTCCGACAAATGTCTGCCCGAGCCGAAGGCGAGGGTTGACAGTCGGAACAAGTTGCAATGACGGTTCCGCACGTGTACTGAACGACTATTTTTAATACAGTTGCGAAAAAATTAAGCAATTTAATAAAATAATAAAAATACCATTTGCTTTTTTCTCTTCTCTCCACGCAATAAGTTCGTCGTATGTATGCATGTAGCGACTTTTTGACTTTTCCGGTAAAATGTTCTCCGAAGCATTTTGTGGAATTATACTGAGTTCCGGTGGTGTTAATTCAAAAAAACTAGGGTCGAAATTACTCATTTTGTGCAACAAACAAATAAACTCGCAAAGAAAATTTCTGAAAAATGGCGCCAAGCGCCAACCGTAAAATATAAGCAGAGTTTTTTTTTTTTCTTCACCCATTCTGGAAGGCAAAGGGAACTATACCCATACAGCCAAGTCTTCAGTAGATTTTTTTATTGATATGAATTGAAAATGAAATTTAATGAGATGAAATGAAATGAAACCTAACATAACTCATTCAATCAAATCATTAAATCTGTTAATGAAACAAATTAGTAGCTTCTTTTTAGAAATAATACGTATTTGCATGAATCATAAAAATATTTTTAATACAGTTGCTCAAAAAGTGGCGTATTGCAGGGACGTATAGCGTTCGGGATGTGGGCTATTACACACGCGTGCTTTTTTTTTACCATTCCCGCACTAGTGCTTTTTCTTTCCCAACTGTCAAAATAATGTCTAAAAAGAAAAACCAACCATGAAGTTTTTACTAAAAAAATTCATCGAAGTTTTTATGATTCATGCAAATACGTATTATTTCTAAAAAGAAGCTACTAATTTGTTTCATTAACAGATTTAATGATTTGATTGAATGAGTTATGTTAGGTTTCATTTCATTTCATCTCATTAAATTTCATTTTCAATTCATATCAATAAAAAAAATCTACTGAAGACTTGGCTGTATGGGTATAGTTCCCTTTGCCTTCCAGAATGGGTGAAGAAAAAAAAAAAAATCTCTGCTTATATTTTACGGTTGGCGCCATTTTTCAGAATCTTTCTTTGCGAGTTTATTTGTTTGTTGCACAAAATGAGTAATTTCGACCCTAGTTTTTTTGAATTAACACCACCGGAACTCAGTATAATTGCACAAAATGCTTCGGAGAACATTTTACCGGAAAAGTCAAAAAGTCGCTACATGCATACATACGACGAACTTATTGCGTGGAGAGAAGAGAAAAAAGCAAATGGTATTTTTATTATTTTATTAAATTGCTTCATTTTTTCGCAACTGTATAAAAAATAGTCGTTCAGTACACGTGCGGAACCGTCATTGCAACTTGTTCCGACTGTCAACCCTCGCCTTCGGCTCGGGTAGACATTTGTCGGAACTCTTTGCAATGACAGCCTTCCCGCACTTGTAATGAAATATACTAAAGAAATTCACGACCTATATAAAAAGCACTTAAAATAATAAGTTAGCAAACACCATAACTTACCGCATTAAAGCATCCTCATAACAGAATTAAACACTCCCCTAAATCTCGCGCACCATAAAGAGTCAAAACACAGAAATATGAAATAGAACGAGTGCCCACATAAAGCATTCCACGGCATAACGTACCGCACTTGGTTCCGGCTGCGGGCACATCCTTCTTCTTTATGATACCTATCCAAACAGGAGGCTGTACCACTGGAGATTCAATAAAACATCAGCTACTTGCATGAGCCAGCGAACGAAGGTAAGAAAAGATTGGTACTTTTTCAGTTTCATAATTTTTTCTGTCATAAGAAAATGCAGAAATGCGTAACATAACCCAAGTTCTTTTGGGATTTTTATGCAAATCAAATCCCAATTAATGCTATCAGATCTCTTAAGTCTTCCGCACATCTAAGCGATCTGCGATGGCAATGGCGATCAGATTCAGCATACACACACTGCCACGAACCTTGACAGTGCGATATTTGACAGCGATGCACAGGGTGTCGATTCCAGCAACATGGCTCGATTGAGTGATCACTGAATCCGCGTTCCATTTTTGAATTTTTCACACAAAAATTGAGAACTCACATCGATTTACGCGATCGCTCGAGTGATTTTTGAAGCTGGAATCGACGCCCTGATCGCCATTGCAGGCGATCAAAATGTTCGCAAGATTTTAGTACTCAAAATCTAAGGTACTTGGGAAGTCAGCGGCACGTCCAAGCATTAAATTTGCCACAAATCAGTATTCAACCGTGAATTTAGTAATAATTACCAAAGTATCATCTTTTTCTATACAGCTGTGTCCATTCCCCAAACAGTCCAAGCCTCACCCCAAAGGCCCGCTATTTTTCCGCGGGGTCATCCCTTAAATTCTTTTTATTGCCGCCCTTGTAAATCATTGTAATGCCTCAGTGCATTATCCGTCGGAAACTTCATTATGGCCGGTTTAATGGTTCGGAGGAGCGATAAAATCTAGCTGGTGGCCGACTGTACGGTAAACATGGATTTGCAAATTCCAGGATATTATTTTTTCAGGTATTATTGGTTTAGTAATGGGAAATTTCAGGCTATCAAAGTGTATTTATTTAATAATTTTGAAGTGGTCTTCTAGTATTTTTTGTGTCTATAAGCAATAAAAAGCATTTTAAAAATAAACTGTTATTTAAAATGAGTTTTGGTGTGCATTTAAAACAGTGCAAACTCCAAATTAAGAAAATCTTGCACCATAAAACACTGAGACACACAAAAAAACATTAGCAAATATTGTTTATCATAGAGAAGATCAAACCATTGAAAACAATAAGACTCGGCCAACTGAACTAGTTCGTCAAAATGTTTAATTAGCAAATAATCAGTCAATAGACGATTGCCGTGCGCTCATCAAGATCGCCTGCCAAGACGATCAGGGTATCGCTGTCACAGTGTGTGTGTGGATGTATGCTAGATATACTGAAACTGATCCCCAACCTTAATCGCCTAGATGTACGCAAAGCTTAAGACTGTTGCCATTTTGTCAAAACTATCCCGTAGTCTCTTAAAGTGTTGTCACATTGCGCTCAGCCAGCAATACATCACTTGCAATTTGTTGCGATAGCACAGCGATAGGTGGCCTACGTGGCCCGTATTGTACTTTACGGCCCTATAAAATGTACAGGCTTTCTTTCTTTGATGTTTCACGTAATGACCGACCGGGGAATTAAATATCTTCGTAGCTTCTCTTAATGGCTTTTAATAAGGGAAATTTCACGGTGAAACGTGTACCAATTACATTTTAATTACTTATGTGAAGTTTTTTGTCTAAATCATCATCAACAGCTTGAAGAAGTCCTACTGGTGGACATAGACCTCCCAACATTTCCAGGAATAACGATTCTGAGCTCTCTCTATCCACCGACATCCCGCGATCATAACAATGTTGTTGGTCCATCAGGTAGATGGTGAGTTAGGACTTGTTACAGCCGCATCAATCACCATTTGCTTTGACTTGCTATTTGGCCGCTTTAACGTAGGAGTATATCATGTAGACATGGCATTATAGAGGCCCATGTCTCTTAACATGTACTTATGTCTTTTTTTGTTTGTTTGAAAAATAAACGTTATTCTTCTTATTCTTATTCTCAGTCATCAATCGTCATAATTTGTCTGATAACTACAATCTGAATCTAATGCAAAAGTGAATAGTTGTTTTTTAGAGCGTACTTCTTAGTGTAAAAAATATTCTTGATATTAACTGGAAGATTCTTGCTTTTTTTTTTGATTCTTTGTAGCATTAAGTTCGGCCTAGTACTAGGTATATTAATGTTAAAAAATTGTTTTGTTGATTGATATCTCAAAATCAAGATGGTAGAGCTAGTTAGAAAATGAGTTTGTATTTTTCAATTTGCATCTCGCAACCTGGGCCTGCGGCATTTAACCTCGTGGTTGGCATCTAATTTAACTAACAATACAGTTAAATATAATACGTTATTGATCGAAACCGAATTTCGTATCAATTTCACAGCGCTGTCGGATTATTTGACCCCCTGCGGAGGCTTGAGAGCCCTTTCTGTACACTGAGGTGCTGTCAAAGGATAGTGAACTGTACCAGAAGTGACGACTAACTAATACATAAGTATGTTATTGTTAATAATTTGACTGAAGCCACGGAAGACGCTATTTTGACTGGCCTCTAGCTCAGTTGGTAGTAGCTCTGCCTTCTGCGCCGTAGGTCGTGGGTTCGATCCCCACCGAGAACAAATATTTGTGTGGTGAACATAAATGTTTGTTCCCTGTCTGGGTGTTATATTGTATTCTAAGTATGTATTTACAAAAAAAAAAATGTATTCAAGTATTATATCAGCTATCTGGTTCCCATATTACAAGCTCTGCTTAGTTTGGGGCTGGGTAGTGTTGTGTGAATTGTCCACAATATTTATTTTATTATATTTATATTTATTAATGTGGCCCATTTCTGGGCAAAACACATATACCTAGGGACAAAATATCATGGGAACCAACGACACGACGAAGAAGAAGAATAATAATAAATAAATCGAAAGCGCCAATCATATAAAATATTTTTGTTTTAATAACTGACAAGTTTGAAGTAGTGTATGAATAATTGAATAAATATTTATTAATAAGGTACTGAATAAGGTTTTTTGACATCGTGAATTTTGTCAAGATTTTTCTGGATATTGCGTTTTTTATAATTAATAGGTAACTTTGTATGGATTTTATATGCCTACAATGAATCCCTTCTACGTATCACACCTACAAGCTACTCTGTGAGCGTAACACTAGAGCCCCCGCCAAGTGCCCCCGGGAATCGAACTTATTACCCGCGCATGTTGCATCACTGTAGCATTAGCCGTAATGACGCCGCGGTTTGGCTGATTACAGTGAATTGGACTTTTTACAAAATTATTATTTAGAATGGTTCCAAAAGTTTTAATGATAAATGGTACATAATGAGCTGGCGTTTTTGGAATAAATGGGCGTTCCAGACAACCGAAAGAAACTTATTATAGACTTGGAGAAAATAAACTAGAGAAGTTGTAAATCTTGTAGATATAGTGAAAAAGACGTTCATGAATTTTTACACTCTTAGTAAACTACGTGAAGTACGTAGTTCTATTAAAACCGAAAATAATAAACGGTAAAAAACCAGCCAAGTGCGAGTCGGACTCGCGCACGAGGGTTCCGTAATCGTATATCTATAAAAACGACAAAAAAACACGCTTGCCCCCTTATAATATATTTATTTTATTCTTTTTTTTTAGCTGTAAGTTAGTTTAGTTGTTATAGTGGCAACAGTCATTTGTGAAAATTTTCAACTGTCTAGCTATCACGGTTCATGTCATGAGGTTCAGCTTGGTGACAGACAAACAGACAGACAGACAGACAGACAGACGGACGGACAGCGGAGTCTTAGTATTAAGGTCCCGTTTTTTTGGTGGTACTTTGGGTATGGAACCCTAAAAATGAAAGATCTGCAGCAGTTATTATTTGCAAGCTTTGATATTTGCTTTACATTTTTAACAAATCCCGCTCCAGGCGGCACAAAGTACATGCATTGTAATAGTACCGCAACATGTTACTTTCGGTAGGCCATAATTTTAGGCACAAAGACCTCCTACGGCGCAGAGATTAATGTGCTACCACCTAGTGGGCTTGCTATTGAAGAGTTGAGGGCAAAAACATAATACTACTTTAGGTAGAGATTATAGAATAATGAGGTACCTATCCTTTTGTTTAATTATTTTCCAGCGTTCATACGTGCACTTCACTTTAAAATTATAACTGACCTAAATATATGAAATATATTTCGTATTTTTACTAAATTAATATTAAATAGTTATAAAATTATATATCGTAAGTTATAGAGTAATCCATTATGTATATTCTATAATTATTATCTGATGAAACAAGCATATACCCACCTGATTTTTAGTGGTAATCATCGGTTATAGCAAAACATGGTATTTTGAGGCGTGTCTTAAACTTACTTAGTCAAAAGTATGCCGTAGTGTGATACTGGCGTGACGGTACATAGACTGGATTGTCTTAAGACAAAAGCTTATTCCAGGGTCTGCCGTTTGGTCTGCCAGCTTACCTATTTTAGTAGTATAAAAAAGCCAAAGTAATATCAAATTAAAATAGAATGGCAACAGTGACGTGAGCTGGCAACCCTTAAATCTGCTGTTGAAATGGATTCAGGTTGTGCGGTGTAATGGAAAAGCAATCGGCTGGATTGTAGGGGCGTCGCGGTCAGCCACCGCACTGGCGCTAGGGATGGAACCGTGAGCCTTTGGTATCGATATATTTTATTTTAATTAGAAAAAAATCGTACACTTCTAATCAACACATATTTATTGATTGGTAGCCAAGGGCTGTAAGGCATCAATTGGAGCCCGATATATTTAGGCGCACGAGCGCAGCGAGGGTGTCTATAGTTCGAGGGTGCAATTGGTGCTTACACCCGAGCTAACCTCACACGAAGACAAGGCTGAATAGGAATCATTGGGCTGAATGCATGATGTCTATTGCCAGTATGATAGTTAGATGTACGCAAACTTTTTGAAAAAAAGAAGTTTTTTTTAGTTTCTTACCGCCCTAGGGCTTTTCTAGCTACATTATTACCCTACAATGAAAAGGTCTCAGGATAATTCTTTCTAAAATGTACAGGGGAGGCCGGGAGGCCTCTGTCCAGCAGTCAAGTTGATGATGAAGAAAAATACTAATAAAATATACTTTCGATAATTTTTTGTTTCGTTTGAACACAGTTTCTTTACGTATCGATAAGTTGAGTTCTGTGTCGTCACAGCACTACCCCGGTGTCAGCGGGTGTCGGCACCACAATAAGGACTAATCCCGCCGGCTGCGCCCTTTGTGATGTAACTTTGACATCGTGCTCTGATAATTGAACATTATTATGCCACTGGGTGAATATTCCAAACAGGGGTGGAATGGTAATTTATGTTAATGTTTGTTGGTTATAATAAGCACGACAAAGGTACCGCAGGTACTTTAACCCGCCATCGGCAAGGGTTGTAAATAAACAGGTTTTATAGAAAAATTTGCAATATGAGTTTTTAGGTCACTTCAGTCAAGGTGTAGCAAAAATAATTTCCGACGCGGGAAAAGTAAAGTTTTTTATGTTAAAAATTAAATTAAGAGCATAGGAAGACAACTGCAATAATAAATCAGGCTTATTTTTAACCGACTTCCAATCAAAAAGGAGGAGGTTCTCAATTCGGTTGTATGTTTTTTTTTTTTTTTTTTTTTTTTTTTTTTTTTTTTTTTTTTATGTTTGTTACCGCATAACTTCGTCATTTGTGAGCCGATTTGAAAAATTATTTTTTTATCTGAAAGGTACTGCTTCCAGATTGGTCCCATTTTAATTTTATTAAAATCGGTGTTGCCATTTTTTTAAAATAATTTTTTTAATGTTTGTAACTGCATGCCTCCGTCATTTATGAACCGATTTAGAAAATTATTTTTTTTATTTGGTTATTCTTACGTCCAGATTGCCCCAAACAAATTTGATTAAAATCGGTTTAGCCGTTTGACAATGAAGTCGGTTTCTCAAGTTTTTTAAACTTATAATTATATTGATAATAAACACACAAAGCCATGGGAAGAAACTAGATAACTGTATTAAAGGCATAAGTTTGTAGTGACGAACAAACCCGTGTTTTTTACTGTGCTAAAACTTATTTTTATCTCATGTTGAGTTCAATGCTGTGAAAATAATTCTTCTACGTAAAAAAATAAGGGCATCAAAGATTAAGAAATTGAATTTCACTCCATCTGTTTTGAGTAGATGGAACTATTTAAGTACGGCACAAAAGTAAAATGCTAGGAGTTTAAAAAAGTGCATAAAGATTTCACTAGATGACACTGTTCGGTATCTTGTACAGCTCCATCTAGACGAAACATTATGAACCAGAATATAAAACGTTTTTGTTTTATTACCTTCCTGTTTTATTACTTTGTGAGCTTGCCAATAGATGGAGCTTAATTCAAAGTTTTAAATTATTTTAACATTCCATAACGACATACACTTGAAATATCTAATTTGCAAGATATACAAATTATGAATACATTATAATTTAATAATTTTAATTGTTATCTCCAAGGAAAATTTTTAATTTAAAAAAGGAATGTTAAGTAGGTATACGTACCTATCTAATTAGTGATAATAATATTAGTCCGTTTTATCGCTGTGTAGTGATAAAGGGTTTGCTAGATTTTCCTCATTGACGCAAAAACTAAGTTTACAATGTAATTGAACAAATATTTACCCCTTTAGTGGGGTGACTATACCCACTACCAGTTTTGACGTGACAACGTCTTATAATTCGATGGAACCGGCTGCACGCATGAAAAAACATGACTCATGCGGCGTTACCTCGCTCGGAAGCGTTCCATATAAGGCTTGATGTGCAAGCGAGAACGCAGAACGAGCGACGAAGAGGCACAACCGGCCTCCTCGTTCAGCAGCGTTCGACATCTGTGTATTTTTTTATGACGTTCCACGTTCAACTATCGTCAGTAAACCGACTTTACAGACAACCGATTTTTTTAAACTATGTATTTGCCCATAGCGGCGTCTTTACCTATTGTGCAGGGTGTGCGGTGCACACGGGCGCAGCGTCCTAGGGGGCGCCGAGCGCTGCGGCGCTCGGCGCAACTCTAGCCCCAGTCGGCCACACGGCGGGCGCGTTGGCCGGGCGTCGCACTTTCAATGACCAACGTAAAAAGAGCTCCACTTTGTATAGATTTTGTATAGCATCTTGAACTCTTCTAATATTTGATAAGGCGCTCGGCGCCCCCTAGCCCCACTCGGCCACTCGGCGGGCGCGTTGGCCGGGTGCCGCACTTTCAATGACCAACGTAAAAAGCGCTCCGCTCTGCATAGATTTTGAATAGCATCTTGAGCTCTTCTGATTTTTGATAAATTACAGCATCTTGAACTCTTCTAATATTTGATACGGCACTCGGTGCCCCCTCGGCCCCACTCGGCCACTCGGTGGGCGCGTTGGCCGGGCGCCGCACTTTCAATGACCAACGTAAAAAGAGCTTCACTCTGCACTATATTTTGTATAGCCGAGCGCCGCGGCGCCCCCTTTCCCCTCCTCCCCCCCATTTTCTCCTTAGAGGAATAATTTTCCAATTTTCTTTCTAAATGCATTTCTAAGCTATAAAATAAACACACTCTCCAAGTTTCATGCTTCTAGAACTAACGGCTTAGGCTGTGCGTTGATTTTTCTTAAAACCATTTTCCCCTTTCTTAGGGAAAGAATTTTCCAATTTCCTTTCTTAGTAGGTACACCTCTACGCTATAAAAGGAACACACCCTCCAAGTTTCATGCTTCAAGGACTAACGGTTTGGCTGTGCGTTGATTGTCAGTCAGTCAGTCAGTAACGTAAGAGTTTTATATATTTAGAAGAAGAAGGAGAAGATAGGCATGTCAACATCATAATCATGGATACGTTTTGGCTTGTTATAGTAAACACCAGAACACCTTGTATAATTCTAAATACATTCAACAGCACATCGTGGTATAACAAAGCTGAAAATTTTCTTCTTAAAAATCTCAAAACAAGTTTATTACCCATTGGGGAAATTTGACAGTTTATGGTAACTTGATGTGCTGTTACTTGTACATACTCTGTGTCCATTCCATTTTGAACGCGCGCTTACTAGGGGGCGCTTGGGTAATGTCTGCACACGGGCGCTACATGGGCTAGAGACGCCTCTGGCCCATCTATACCTAATATTGTATTATTGGTTTTCGTTATTCATAACTTTATGTAACTTTCGGAATCTTTCGTATTCAAGTTCGGCGTTTAATTAAAATCCTTTTCCTTTTTGTATTATTATCAGTCGGCATCATCTCATTAATTTCCAGTCTTTCTTTACTTTATTAAATATTCCGCCCGTCGATCTATTTTAGTGAATTTTTAAATTCCTGTCAGAAATGACCGGGTTCAAACCTACGACCATCCCATCATCATCGTCTTTCCTTGACTTCACCTTCTGGGCGTGTAGAATATATGTATAGGGGGCATAGGCTTTCTTTGTGCTATTCTTTTTGATAACAATTTAGGTAGTTTTATCAAACGCAGGTGTTAGTGACAAAACAAGGTAATAAAGATATTAAATTTAATTTTTAATCCGTAGATGACCTTGCTTATCACGTCAGCTGGTGACATGTACATTGCTAATGTGCTAACTAATTCAGATAAACTACTACTCTACTACTAAGTAAGCAAACCAGCGTATTGCCCACCTGATAGAAAGTGGTTGCTCTAGCATTGGACACTTCAACACCATGCATGATATTATGCACGTTGCCGACCATTGGTAGACGGATTAGTAAAATTTTTGATACAAATATAATCAAATATCTTTTTTTTTGTTATACATGCATGGTCTAAGTCACGTAATATTGTGAATTAATCACACTAACTAATCCAATTTTAGTGAATGTGTTTGTTTTTAATTATCTCTGCAGCTGAACGGATTTAAAATAATCTTCGGATACTGGATTATAAACTAAAGGATGAGCCGAATTATTATTATTCAAGATACCATGGGATTGGAGTTTTGGTTTTTATTATTATTATTATTAGTATGAAATAAAAAATACGTCAAATTAAGAAAAGAGGAAAATTAGGCAGCAAAAGTAATAAAAGATACAAGTAGAGGAAAAAACCTTTTACCACCAGCTCTGAAAGTGTGTTTTTGCTGTTTAATATCTGACTGCAAAAGCCGTTTTTATCCACTAAAGGATAAAGTAAATTTGAATTTAGAATATCGTGTTCAATAAGTTTGTAAATACACAACCTATTTACTTCTACCTCCATGGTGCCGAACTTATCATACAACCTTTTTTATTTTGGTAAAAACTCGCACTCTAAACCTTCTTGGTGTATTTGTGATTTGAAAACACCATTAAACCTGTTCCTTCGCCAACGCTTAGGATTCTAACTTTTAAACCACTCGCTACGCTCGTGGTTAAACTTTAGAATCCTGCGCTTGCTCAGTCATCTAAATTGAGCACGCGGTTGAATTGAGCAGCTTTGCACTCTTGTATAACAAATAACTATTGTGCTCGCTCAGCGTGAAAGCAGGAAGATGAGGAAGTAAATGGGCGTTGTTAGAAGTGCAAGTCACCCAGCGCGACTCTTCGGGCAACCTTTAAACCGGTGAAAGGACCAAGTGGACCTTCACGTTCTTCATGAACGAGCAAAGGCCAATTTCGGGGTTGATGCACCAAGATTGCAAAGGTAGTAAAGATTATTCGTTGATTATAAATTGATTGTGAATTGACACCTCTGTTTGTGCAACAAAATGTGCGGTGTTTCACTTTGCTGTGTGCGTGCTTCGTCTCACATTCGTTACTCCAACAAAGTATTCTTTTCAATACGCCCCAAGAACAATCACCAGCAGCTGATGTCTATTCCTATAATCTCTCTTATTATCAGATAAAGCACCAATTATCTAAATAATATTAAAATTACACACATGCTATCGTATCCTCTGGTTCATGAAGTGTTAAAATTCGCGATTGCAGTAATCATTTTTGTATCATAATTAGTGCAAAAAAGACGTGCGAATTACATGGTGATTCCAATACCATAGACAAGGTATGAAATATGCATATTTTCAATGATATCGGTGAAACATTATAAGCCTTACTTACAAGCGTTACTCAGGAGTGAGATATTACCTAAAGTTAGCCCTGTCTGTCACTCTTTGTCATTACCTGGGGGTAAGAGATGGCAGTTGCATAAACACGGATTATCTTTAAAGAAAGGCTTGTAAGTAAGAGGTTATATTGTTACTACTAGAAACCGTTGCACTGTTATCATAGATTGACTTTTGTATTGCACAAGGTTAACTCCATTTAGTTACATTCATAATAATTACTACTAATTTGGATCCTTTTGTTTTAAACCGATTTCAAATACTTATACTTTATGAGTCAAGTTTCACTTTTGTGACTATCATCAGCTTTTCCAGAGCCAAAATATGTCTTAAGATAACCATTATTTTAGCTATTCCTATGAGCTCCTTCCATCGGTTAACAAAAACAGTGACAATGTTATTTTTGAGCAGTGTTTGGATCATTAATCGACACTCAAGTGTAATCATGAGTGTCATCTAGGTTTGTTCTTAATCTTTAATACAACTTACCCATCTCTGTATCTTTATTTTCATTTTAGACAATGGCTGACGTCAAGCAAAGGAACAAGAGTCCGAAAAACGGCACAATACAAAATGGAGTCACAACAGACAAACCAGAAAAAGCTAAATACTGGGACCCTTTGACAGAAGGAGTAAAATGGATAGAAAAATACACGGAATCACTAGACAATGTAATGGAAAAACTACCAGAGTTCGTTACTACCATAATTGCAACTTTAGCTGTGTTTACTTTTGGAGCCACTTTGAGAGGTAAGTTTTTGTCTATAGATGCGAATGCTGAGTTTGTGTAATAAAAGAGGCAGTTTCCAAGTTTTACCAGACTTGCTTTTGTTATAACTATTTGTAATAATTATAAAATGCTTCCTGGTGACTAGATAGTAACAGATTAGGTAATTTTCTTTGATAACATTTCAATTATTCGAATCATTTGATATGCAATCTTAATTATTTTATAGTACAATTACTCAAAAGGCCTGCGCACATCTAGGCGATGGCGATGGCATCTGAAATGCTGTCATATTTGACGGCGATTCAGCTGATCACCATTGCCATCGCCTAGATGTGCGCAGGCAGGAATAGAGATAATATTCGAAAATACTTTCAATGAATCCAACTAGACCAGAGCGTTGTCAATTATTAAAAAATTAAATTACATTTATATAAATACCAGTAGATCATACTTTTCTGATGAAAACACTGAGATGGCTTCAAACATTTTTTAGGTCAAAAAGCTATACATACTAGGATAAGCTAATTGTATCACTACATAGAGTTCCATACGTAACGTACGGCTAAAGAGAAATAAAGATTATGATTATGATCGTATAATACAGTACGAACATACAAAGGTTTCCTCACGATGTTCACCTCTAATAGCACATCTATCTATGCTCAAGGTTTGCTGTAAGATAACTCTTTTTAGGGTTAAGCTCGCCTTTGTACACGTCTTAATTTTAAGTTTTCTAAATATATTTTTCTATGTGTGCAATAAAGAATAAAGGATGTTTTCCGATTTTTAAATTCGCGGTATTTTCGAGTAATCGGCCGTATAAGATGTATATGACGTGTAAGATACACGTCATATACATCTTATACGTTTTAAAAATGTGTTTCTAATCTACATCTAATAAAAAAATACCCTTATTTTCCTTCATTTCAGGAGAATGGGTGGTCATCTTGATATCAGCAATGAAGCAGATGACAGGCCACACACGCAGCAATCAGAACGTCTCCATCAGTGAAATCTTCAACACGTTTACGTCAGCGAACCTAAAGATGGAGAGCTTCGGTACCATCTTCATAGGTGCCCATATAGTTTCATTCGGCATATATTTCATAATGGGAGGATTTTTACATGTAAGTGGATCTCAGCATTGCTACAACTTTCTCACTAACAATGAGAATTGAGCAAGTTTCATTAAGTCTAATGGACACCCAGTGATGCTTCACTTTTAAATCACATATTCTTTCCTTGACTACAATTTTATAAGGCTTATGAGTTCATGTCCTGTGAGTTCATGGCTTATGGGTTTCATGTCTTTTGAGTTCATGCCCAATAAATTCAAAGGCGGGGTATCTAATACTGCAAAAACTAGCATTAGACTTTTACCTTCTGAATAGAAATTTTCTACTCTTTATAAAACGTCAGCAGAACTTCGAGTATGCTATGAACAAATTGCAACCGTTTGTAATGTATACAATGCAATTTTCAGTGGTACTTTTACGTGAACCGAAGACATCTCGCACACGAGTGGAAGATCCAGCCCACAAAATGGCTGTCTCCTGAGCTGGAGCGGCATGAAATCATGATCGGAACGATCTCTCTTCTGATCGTTGGCACCTTCTCAGCTTTTCTGGCGTGTTACATCTACAATGAGAACCCTTCAACAGTGTACTTCCAGTTCGATGAGTATGGCTGGTTCTGGTTCTTCCTGCAGTTTCCTGTCATCTTCATTTATTCTGTAAGTATTCATGAGGTTTTTTGCCAAAGTTAATATCATGATTTTTGTGACTTAGGTCTACGTGACAGATCAAACGTTAGCAAAGTACATATTCAGTACATGGACGAAGGTAACTAATATCGTTGATTAATCAACTATATTAAAAATAAAGACTTTGACTGCTTCCTTAGCTTTAGCGTTTTCATCGGCTATTTCTTCTTAACGTTTTGTTTGTAAGGTGTAAAATATAAATTTTACCATTTATTTATAATATCCTAAGCCTTTTCAAAGAAACGTCTTGGTAATATACGCACACATACATTCCTCTGAGCTCATGTCACTCAACAGTCATTCATAAGATAAACAAAGTCGTATGACGAATAAAAATTACTAATCCTAAACTGTTGTTTTCAGGACTACACCACCTACATTCTTCACCGTCTGTACCACACTCGGTTTCTATACAAGCACTTCCACAAGTTACACCATAAGTATAAGCAGCCAACTGCTTTCTCGGTGACCGCCATCCATCCCTTTGAAATCATGCACGTGCAGCTGACGATGTGCCTACCACTGTTTACTGTACCGGTGCACTGGCGTAAGTATTATTTGTTAGTTTCTATTGTATTATGGTACATTCCAGCACAGAGTTCTTGTTTTTCGTAAACGTAAAATTACAAGCATTTACACTCAATCTTGAAGAGTGGTACTATGACGTGGGGTTGACAAAATTGACTAACAAAATAGTTTTTGTAGTTTAACAAGAGGATTATTAACAATGTAATCTATCACTTCTTCTCTTCTTGTTCGTAACACTCTTGACAGAGTGTCCATATTCGTCATGACGGGACTCTTCCATCCTCTTCCTTCTCACTCCTCTGGCACTGCGATTCTTCTAGCGCAATCAACCTTTAACTTCTATCAAATAGGAGTTTTCTTGTTCATGGAATCCAGATGCAGATAGGTTGCGATCATTAACGATCATAAGCGGTTCTTAATTGATATGAATCGTATTTTTAGAGGAGCCTTCGCATGTTCGGTAGCTTGATCTATAACCATGACTTGAAAGGTTATATTGTTATGAACAACTACTGGTATAGTGTATACTAGATTAGTACATACTACAAAGTAAAGTGATTATGATAATATTGATACTTCGATGACAATAATGTCTTGTCATTGACCGAACACAAGGTGATCCTGATAACGAAATACAATGACAGGTTCAAGGAGTCTTTCATGTTTACTATATTATTTTTCAGTGCCATTCTACGCAGTAGCAGTGTACAACTACTACCACGGCGTGTTAGACCACTCCGGTATATCATTCAAGGCGCAGTGGTGGCAGCCGTGGCAGCCTGATGCAGAGTTCCACGACCAGCATCATGAGTTCTTCCATTGCAACTTTGGATTCAACATGAGCCTTTGGGATAGAGTATGTAGACACTATCGAAACCAGACTTTATTTATTTCCGTTGTATGACAGTTCTTCCACAATGGAAACTAGAATTTACTTTCTTCTCATCGTATAACAGGTCTTTCGAACGTGTAGTAAAAGGATTTCAAATGAGCCTCAAAGATGCCCTTTTTGATCATTGGCTTTATAAAATCTAGTGATGGGACACATAAGTCCCATCACTATGCTTAGTTTGGGGCTTTATATTTTGTGTGCGTTGTCTACAATATTTATTTATCTATGCATAACAGTAATTCACACTAAAATAAACACAATAGGGTGGAATTAAATGACTCCAAATTACACGCTTGCTTAAGTTAAAAGCTCAATGTTTATTTTTAAATAATTGGAAACCCGCTAAAGTAACTATAAATATTATTTCCTATAGATTAAAATTCTGCAATTTTTCTGAAAAGTTGTGTCCGACAAACCTGGTAATACAACCTCGTCACGAATTTTATGATCAAAATTCCTGAAAGCATTATCTGAGCTATCTATTTTCCAGACAAAGAATAAATATTTCAATTCTGTGTGGCATGCGCTGGCTCGTTGCCACACGGTTATGACCTTAGGAACAACATCCACTAAAGTTGAGAAAAGGAGGTTAGATCATGATAGAACTTTTTCAAAACCTAGCAAACTTTTCTCACACTATTATGAACTGTATAAGTAATACTGCATATTTGATAGAAAAACGCGGCCTGACAGAATAATGTATCTGGAAGCGAGTATTTTTGAACCGACTTCAAATAAAGAAAAATCACGATTTTAATTCAGTTGATTCATTTTTATAGTCGCTTGCGAGTAGTCTGTCATTAAGCTTTCAACCACATGTTTTTCCAAAACATACTTTAGTGAAAAACTAACATATCACACCATTAGTATTAATGTAATTAATGTAATGTATTTTATTTATTTTCGGTCAACATGGATCATTTTGTTAGTAAAACTGATGCACAAAAAGAGATTAGATTAAGCACCCAAGAGGTACACCGGATGCGTAATATTGAAGTGCCTACATCCGTCACTTTGAGACGTCTTTAAAAACAATACATCTTACTCACCCTTAGAACTACTACTGCTGGGCGCATTGATGGTGGTCCAATACTTTCTTGGGCTACTCTTTTACAGAAAGCTATACTACTAAAATGTATAACTTTTGAAACTATCATGGTTTTTAACACTATTTTTATGAAACGACGGGATATTTACCATGATTAAATTTTTCTGAGTTGACTTCCGATATTTCGGCACAGTTGCATGCACCATGATCACGGCTGAACTGAGGCTCATGGTAAATATCCCGTCGTTTCATAAAAATAGTACTAAAATGTAGTTTTAAAACTCGTTTAAGTTATATTTACCTTTTTTCAGTTATACGGAACAATGCGTAAGAAGAACTTGGTGTATACAGAAGACACCTACCAAGGCGAGGCACCATCGCTGGACACTGATGAGGGTAAAAAGCTAATCGAAGAGGACCCTGAGTTGAAGGACTCCTACGACAAGACTGAAGAGCAGAACAAATACGTTATGTAATGTTTAAAATATGATTATTTTGGATTATATTGTGATAAACCAATTAGAATTTTTATTTAATCTTTTAACAGTTTATGATTCAACTAAGGTGCGTTGCATAAATAAATAAAATGATGACTGAAGAGAATAAAAACTGAAACATGATTAAATCGAAGGAAAATTCACAATATTATCTATAAAACTGATCCCCACCTCCGTAGATATGCAAAAGAATGAATACGTTTCAGTCCACGTTTGCAACGTACGCATGTTACAAAGGTGGATAAAATTCAGCCAAACTACAAAGCTTTTAAACTGAAGATTTTGTTTATTTTGAAAACTAAAAGCAAGCTTTATGACTAAGATTTTATTTATTTTGAAATCTTGAACAGAATTCTATAAAATCATAACAACAAGGTCTAAATTAAACAAACAGGCTTAACTAACTGCTTCTCAGATTGTTTAAAATAAATACAACCTCATCGACAAACTTTGATTACCTTTTCTTACGCAAAGGTCGAAACTTACATTATTAAACATGCCCAAAAAACATCGGCTACACTTTGAGAAACTTCAACAAAAGCCCAGATTGAAACAATGCCGACATAATAAGGTTTCAGAACCTTGGCAAGCTAAGGCAGCGTGTCCACTAGAGCGTTGAAATTATTTACAAACTTAAAACTGGACAAAACAACGATAAATTATTATTATTTGAACAATTATTAGCCCAGCTTTTGTATCACCCACTGCTGAATAATAATATATCTCCTTTTTAGGGTTCCGTAGCCAAATAGCAAAAACGGAACCCTTATAGATTCGTCATGTCTGTCTGTCTGTCTGTCTGTCTGTCTGTCCGTCCGTATGTCACAGCCATTTTTCTCCGAAACCGTAAGAGCTAGACTGATGAAACTTGGCGAGTAGATGTATTCTGTGAACCGCATTAAGATTTTTACACAAAAATAGAAAAAAAACTATAAATTTTGGGGGAACTGGTTTGCGCGAGAGACACTTCCAAAGTGGAAAAAAGTTGGTCCCCCCCCCTCTAACTTCTAAAATAAGTGACTGATAAAGCTAAAAAAAATATATGTTGTACATTACTATGGAAACTTCCAACGATATTTGGTTTGAACGAGATCTAGTCAGTAGTTTTTTTTTATACGTCATAAATCGTAAACCGCAATTTACCTTTCGACAAACTACTAGAACTTCTAGAACTCTAAGTTATATTACTTACTGCTACGGAACCCTTCATGGGCGAGTCCGACTTGCACTTGGCCGCTTTTTTATTTCTCTTCCAGCTGTCTCTGTCCTAATATGCATATAATATAAAAAAGACAAATAATATAGAATGAAAATTCAAGGTTGCTATAGTTTTAACCCTAAGCAACGCCAGGACAACGATGGCGAGGCAGAGGAAAAAAAAAAACTGAATTTAAATTACCTACGTCAGAAACGCAAATTGCTTAATATAATTATTTCAGGGCAGAATACAGAAGAACAGATGTAACCTTTTCTTTGATAATGATACGACCTTACGTTCGGTTTCAAACCTTCCAGGAATATTCGTTTTTGCTGAAAGACTTAGCCGAAACCTTTTTAAGGGATTTTGAGGTCAGGACCTGTAGGCTTGCCACAAGCTCTGTCTGGCTCTAGTTTTGAGTCTGTGTGAGTGCTCACCAGTGTATTATAGGTACTGTGTGTGTGACAATTCGACGTAGGTTTTATTTAGACAGCACTTACACAGACTCAAAACCATGTTTAAATAAGGTCACGTGATTTTCTTAGAAATTATATATTACTTAAAGAAAGTTGATGGAAGGGAATTGTTTATGATAAGATAATGTAAAAGTTCAGTTCAGTTAGCCATTAGATATCGTGATTTAATTTAATTCTGCTGCCAGTTTTTGACGTGACAACGTTCATAATTCGATGGAGCCGGCTGCACGCACGAAAAACATGACTCATGCAGCGTTACCTCGCTCTGAGGCATTCCATTTAAGGCTTGAAGTGCAAGCGAGAGCGCGGAACGAGCGACAAAGAGGCACGCACGGCTTCCGCGTTCGGCAGCGTTTGACATCTGTCTCTCTCCTACTTGAGTGAGCAATGCGTCCGCGTGGACAGCTGTATGACGTTGTCACGTTCAACTATCGCCAGTAAACCGACTTTACAGACAACCCATTTTTTTCTTTTGTTTTCAATTTCGCACTAGTGGCACCTCTCTTGCATGCTTAAATAAGTTGCTGGCAGGTACTGTAGTTTATATGTAAAAAAATAGATGAAAGTTTAAATAGTATTCGTAGGTTGAAATACTTGAACGTATCTTTAAATTTGACTGTACTCTAAGTGAAAAAATACGCGTAGGACCGATTAAGTTGACCGTTAGGGCACTATCGGTCAACTAAAAGTGGTCATACGGTCAACACATGCAAGTGGTCTTTTTTTCGCGAAGACAAGCCATGGGGCTTAAAATGTCCACGTGGGCGTCTCTGGCTATGGTTTTGAGTCTGAGCGAGTGCTCACCAGTGTATTATACTGTGTGAGTGACGTTTAAACGTAGGATTTATTTAGTCAACAATCACACAAACTCAAAACCAGAGACAGAGCCAGACAGAGCGTGTGGTAGGCCTACACAGTTCTTTTGTTTTGACAGCTAGCAAAAGTATCGTATTCACTACAACATTGCATTTGAATATAGCTTATAAAGTTTAGTAGGCAGGCACGTGACGCGAAACATCTTCGTTGATGGGCGCAGGGCAGTGCATCGTAGGGCACGTTCCTGACGTGCTTGACCTACGTGGCAATGCTTTGTTATAGGCGATGGTTACCGCTTAACATCAGGTGGGCCATATGCCTGTTCCATCAGCTAGTAGTTTAAAAAAAATGTTAGAAAAAATATTTTCCAACTTCAAATAAAGGTTATCGTTCCTACCCTTAAACGGAATATTTTTACAGCGAGCACAATGAATTCAACCCCCGATCAACCACTAATGCATTAATAACGAGTGAATTTGATAATAACTCACGCTTGGCGAGAATTCCGCAGCTTCACGTCTACCATTTATCACCCTCGTGAGGCAGAAAAAATTGCTGTGGCCTTTAGGGGCCATGTGGGCTTACACACGACCATGGAAAAGGTACGGTATGCTGCTTAACGTCACAGTTAAACGTGCAACGATAATATAGACTCTATTATTATTGTTGTACAGATATTTTATAATATCCTATCCAATATCTTGGAATAAAGGTTGGGGAGTAAAAGTTCTCGAATGGCAACCAAGAACCGGAAGACGAAACGTTGGGTGACTCACCAGACTAACGACATTGTTAAGATTGCGGGAATTCGGTGTACGGAAAAGGCTCTGAATGGTTCTTCCTGGAAGTGTGTAAAGGGGGGGTCTAGCCGTGAACTTCTTCAGGCTGATAATGATGTTGATCTAATATAATAAATACACCTTCTATTTTATTAATGTAGAAGCAGTAGATAATTATGTCACGCTCAAACATGTGACTAAGACTCGAATGAAAGATCATTTAAACTTTAAAAAAATCAAGGTGTCTATGCTCAAACAGTTGTGAGTCCTAAGACGATCACTAACAAGATTTTTTTCAAAAATACTGTGCAGCTTTACACAGCCGTGTGCGAGAGCCCCTAGGGACCAAGTGAAAATAATGTGAAAACTAGGGCACGCCCCGGTTTGATTTATATCTGCCGTGTCTGGCTTTAATTAAACATCAATGAACTTGCCAAGGTTTTGTTAGTTTAAAAAATCATGAAGAGTACTTATTATTTGTAATATTTCTGTTTTTAGCCAATATTATCAATCAACATCAGTTGGGCCATATGATTGTTACACCAGATAGTTGCATAAACAAGTGTTCTTTTATTATTTTATAAAATGGAACACGAAGTAGAATAGACCTGATGATGAGCCCCAGCAGATAGACCTGATGATAAGCGGTTACCTCTACCTCAATTTACTTACCACACAACTACCTGGTATTAGTATAAGGCAGGCCGCACACCGGGCATACACTTGTATCTCGATAATTGTGGCGCCACATTTGAAACGCGACACATTTAACGCCCCCATATAATATCTGTACGTGAGCACGCACACTGAGGAAACATTTGTAGCGGGCGCACTTTGTGGCGAGACGTTGTCCGCGCTACACGAATTCAAGATCGAACACGTTCTTTATTTGTGGCGCCATTTCAAGAAATCGTCGTCGTCAGACGATGATGTCGACATTCTTAAAGCGGTGCCACGCTACAACTGTGCTTTCGATGTGCGTTTAAACAATACATTTGTAGCAAGTTGAATTGTAGCGCATTGATTGTGGTGACGTAAATGTTCGATGCATGTAGCATGTGGCGCTGGTGTGCGGCCTGCCTAATACAGTAGGCCTACCATGAGCTCTGTCTGGCTACGTCTCTGGTTCCGGTTTTGTGACTGTGTGAGTATTGACTAAAAAAAACCAACGTCAAAACGTCACACACACAGTATAATGCACTGGTGAGCACTCACACCCCCACTGGTCGGTGGCAACTATTGTTCCATAATCTGCGTACACATTCATTTTATGATAGCTTACCTACAAAATCCTTTATAAACTTCATGTGAAATTTTACACATTTTTTTGCGAAAACAGCGAGCAATTCAACCAAAAAAATATTTTACATTGCAAATGAAACGGTATCGTATTAAAACTACAGTTGACGGTAGCTGATGTGGCACTATTTATCCTGCGAAATAAGATTCTAAAGCTTTAGCTGTATATCTATATGGAACCAACGGGTATTTACCGCGATTACCTTTATTAGTTTAAAAAAATATTTAATAAGTGCTTTAACTGTACTACTAGTTGTATTAATAACTAGCTGTGCCCGCGACTTCGTCCGCGTGGTATAGTGTCTATGGGTAGCATTTTTAATTTGCAGCGGAAGAAAACAGTAATTAAATAACAACGTCATATTCGCGTGCACGTGACACAGTCGTCTGCCCTCTTACTAAACTTAGACATATGGCGTCGTACTACGCCACACTTTCATCCCCCCCGCATTCCTCTCCAAACTCCCCCCACACTCCCCCCACTCTCCTCAACACCCCCCCACATTCCCCCCGCACTCCCTCCAGACTCCCCTCTACAATCCCCCTGTACTCCCCCCGCACCTCCCCTCCACACTCCTCCTGTACTCCCCCCACATCCCCCCTCGCTCCTCCCCCCCACATCCCCCCTCGCTCCTCCCCTCCACACTCCCCCCTGTACTCCCCTCCACACTCCCCCCGCACCTTCCCTCTACACTCCCCCCGCACCACCCCTCCACACTCCCCCTGTACTCCCCTCCACACTCCCCCCGCACCTCCCCTCCACACTCCCCCCTGTACTCACCTCCACACTCCACCCGCACCTCCCCTCCACACTCCCCCTGTACTCCCCTCCACACTCCCCCCTGTACTTCCCTCCCTCTACCCCCCCAGCACAAACTTTGAATGTCATATTTTTTAATATCAAATCAACAGACTAAAAAATAAGTTTTAAGACTCTAGCTCTAAAAATGACGATACTTCCATACAACTTTCAACCCCTATTTTCAACCCCTTACAACCCCTTTTTCGCAATAAAAAGTAGCCTATGTCCTTCCCCAGGCCCTCAACTATCTGTGTACCAAATTTCATTTCATTCGGTTCAGTAGTTTTGGCGTGAAAGCCAGACAGGAAGACAGACAGACAGACAGACAGACAGAGTTACAAACGCATTTATAATATTAGTATGGATTATTATAAGCTATTTAAAAAAATGCCATGAAGTTGACGCAACCATAGTTTTATCAATAACGGTTGCGTGTATATTCATAATAATACGAATATTCATCACAATTACGAATGAGTGAATGAATACTGCGTGAATAATCATATTTAATTATAGATATTTATTTCTCGTGATCAAAGCTCGTCGACATTGGAAAAGACCATGAAATATAAACTCTTAAGATTGAAGAAAAAGAAACATTGTACTTATATAATGTAAGTACCTAATTTTGTCAATTTTTTATTATCTGCACTTGATGTGCGAGCTGGTTTTTCCGCAAGTAGGCTGCTGGTGGGCATTTTTTGCGTGACCCTTGACACGTGTTGCTCGAACTTTTTTAGGTTCTACGACACGCCGGTTTCCTCACGATGTTTTCCTTCACCGTTTTGGGGTACATAAATTTTTTGACAGAAAAACTCATTGGTACACGACTGGATTTGAACCCACGACCTTCGGATCGGAAGGCGGGCCCACTATCACTACACCACCAATGCTCTTTGTAAGTACCTAACCTACTCATTTTATGTTTCAAGAGGGAAAAATAAAATATCCATACTAATATTATAAATGCGTTTGTAACTCTGTCTGTCTGTCTGTCTTCCTGTCTGGCTTTCACGCCAAAACTACTAAACCTATTGAAATGAAATTTGGTACACAGATAGTTCAGGGCCTGAGGAAGGACATAGGCTACTTTTTATTGCGAAAAAAGGGTTGTAAGGGGTTGAAAATAGGGGTTGAAAGTTGTATGGAAGTATCGTCATTTTTAGAGCTAGAAACTTAAAACTTATTTTTTAGTCTGTTGATTTGATATAAAAAAATATGACATTTAAAGTTTGTGCTGGGGGGGTAGAGGGAGGGGAGTACAGGGGGGAGTGTGGAGGGGGGTGCGGGGGGAGTGGGAGGGGAGTACAGGGGGGAGTGTAGAGGGGAGTACAGGGGGGAGTTGGAGGGGAGGTGCGGGGGGAGTGTGGAGGGGAGTACAGGGGGGAGTGTGGAGGGGAGGAGTGAGGGAGGATGCGGGGGGAGTACAGGGGGAGTGTGGAGGGGAGGTGCGATGGGAGTACAGGGGGATTGTGGAGGGGAGTCTGGGGGGAGTGCGGGGGGAATGTGGGGGGGTGTTGAGGAGTGGGGGGAGTGTGGGAGGAGTTCGGAGAGGAATGCGGGGGGGATGAAAGTGTGGCGTAGTACGACGCCATATGTCTAAGTTTAGTAAGAGGGCAGACGACTGTGTCACGTGCACGCGAATATGACGTTGTTATTTAATTACTGTTTTCTTCCGCTGCAAATTAAAAATGTTATCCATAGACACTATACCACGCGGACGAAGTCGCGGGCACAGCTAGTAAAAAATAAATAAATATTATAGATAATCCACACAGCAAAAACTAGCACCAAACTAAGCAGAGCTTGTACTATGGGAACCAGATAGCCGAAAAAAAATCCCGAATCGTCTAACAATTTAACCTTTCTATCAGCCTCAAACACAACAGCCGTTTGCTGTGTATCTCTTTCAATATGTTGCTATAGCTTGTATGGTAAATAGACACGTGAAATCAGAACCCGTGAATGAGTGGAATATTTAAATACGATTTTTGACAAACGCTTACGAAGGTTCAGTGTCCGTGAAAACAATTTATATTTTCCATATAAAATGTAGGACCAGTAGGCCTACCATGAGCTCTGTCTGGCTCTGTCTCTGGCTCTGGTTTTGAGTCCGTGTGAGTGCTGTCAAAATAAATCCTAAGTCGAAACAGTACAATACACAGGTTAGCACTCACACAGACTTAAAACCAGAGCCAGAGACATAACCAAACAGAGCTTGTGGTAGGCTTACAGCCTGTTTGAATAAATTTGACAATACGACGGTATTCGTTTTGTTTGTTTATTAATTAGTCCTATCGAGTATTGTGTATAGCGCGGTAACGAATACTCGGCACTCGAATTTTCGATGTCACAAGTTTTTGACTGGCCTCTCAGCTTAGTTGGCAGTAGCTCTGCCTTCTGCACCGTAGGTCGTGGGTTCGATCCCCACCGAAAACAAATATTTGTGTGGTCAACATAAATGTTTATTCTCAGTCTGGGTTTTATATTGTATTCTATGTATGTATTTACAAAAATAAAGTTTTTAAATATTATATCAGCTATCTGGTTCCCATAGTACAAGCTCTGCTTAGTTTGGGGCTGGATAGTGTTGTGTGGATTGTCCGCATTATTTATTATTTATTTTTTTGTAGGCCTTTGTCTTTTTTTGCCAGCCCAGTGTGCCACAGGCTTCATCAGAAGTGTATTATTTTATTTCTTGAAAAAGACCTAAACATTTCCGCTAAAATGTTCATCCATCAGAAGTGCGAAAGTCAACAAAAGTGAATTTCGGCTTCTCTTTTCATAATTAAGGAATCAAAAACGAATTCGAGGGATCAAATTTCCCTTCGTACTTTTTATTGAATTTATTTTTCTTCTCGTCTCATCAGTCGGGTTCACTCGAACCCTATTAGTTGTAATTTAATTAATTTGGGGCCTGTCTACCCTTTTTAAGAAACGACATCATATTTTTTGAGTATCGTTATAATTTGCTAGCTAGTATTTGTGCTCGACTTCATCCATGATGTTTTATTACTTTTAAAATTTATTTGTATATTTTACGTTATACACAATACATACGCATTACGCACATTATGGTTACCCATGTCAAATATGATACGAATCTAAAATGACTCCGCTATAATCATTACCTCTCACTTGCACACTTTGCTATTATTACTGTGCAAGCAAGATGAACTGATTAGTGGTGCTTCTTAAAATTACGTTCTTTATTAATGCGTGTGTTTTTGTCAGGTTTTCTGCCAATATTAGGACGAACTCTGTCAAAAATAAAATTACAATTCTTTTGATTTAGCTACTTGTGATCAAACAGTGCCCTTAGCAGCATTACTGGTGACTTTGAAGTGCTAATAACATCAGATTGAACAGACACATTTCTGAAACTGGTGTTTACAGCACAGCTCAAAGGCATTCGATGATCGAAATAAAGGGAATTAAAAGAAAATATATGGGATAAGTATTTTGTTTGAGCCTTTGAATCTCCCTCGGCAATAATTCCACATTTTTACGTGCGTCTGAAAGTATTACTTTTTCTCATTTTCGATATGGATTCGCCTTTCCTTGTTCATGGTTCTTGAACACTTTCAAATATTACAAGGTTTTATTTTGAGTTGTTAGTGAAATGAAATAGAATTGCTTGCTTGCTAATGTTGATTGGATACTCACTTAAATCTTTTTTTATCTTAAAGATTTAAAATCTGAGAATCTGCTTATGCACTTATTACATCTATTAGTAATCTAAGACAAAATGGATGCCGCGGCTTAACCAGTTTAATTTAATTCCATTTAGGTATAGTTAACGTACTTCTAGACAGGCTTTTGCATAATTTCAAGATTATTTATACAGCTTTTCTTTACCACTGCCCTTGTATGAGATGTTGTAGTCTCTTGGTATTTTTTTTAAGTTACTTTCAATCTTTTATCCTTTATTGTACACTGTGTGTGTACTTATAAATAATCATTATTGGGTTTCAAATTCTGGATATAAAACCTACTTTACATGAGACGAAAACGCAAGTTTCGTTTTTAAAACGTACTTAACTGAGGAGTATAAAAAACTTTAAATGTAAAACGCACACTCGAGACGAGAACGACAAAGTTTTAAAAACTTCTCAACAAACTCTATTTTCACAACTTACTCTTAGTTTAAATGTACTGAAACTGGACAAGTTTAATAAAAACTATTGTGCTGGACAATAAAAATTAAGTTCACACGGAACTCTGCAAATCCGTTCGCAGTGATGGTTTTATTTACTATTGAAGCAATTTTATTTGACGATCCATTTACCATATTAAGTTCAAATTAGTGACACGAAAGGAGTGAGAGAGATAGCAACCTTTGCCATCATGAGGTAGGCTTGTAAATTAATTTAACTAGACTATTATTGATCTCTTGCTCTCTTTCTTTGGGTCTCGGAAAGCAAACATGACAGTAATTTGGATTTGAAATTGTATAAGTTATTTTTTTTCTCAAGTCAGAATACGCATTGTCATATAGCTCATTTTCGCTACGTCACATTTCCGTATCATACATTTTCAGTGTTTCTAATAATGTAATGGGATGAATAATGTGACTTGGCTTTTTTATCAAGCTATACAAGCAATGACACGCTTTTCTTTCATTATTATTATTATTATTTATTGGTGAAAAGTGCCTTAGCCGCACTGACTTTCTCGGTTAACTCGTTGCACTTTTGTAAAAGCGATACATATCCTTATGTAATATCTTTGGTCCGTTGCCGTGTGAACGCAGTCTAGATCCAAACATCGACATCAGACTGGGGAAGAGTTGTTTCAAACTTGGCAATTTATTGTCTGGTAACATTTGTAGTGTCCTAACATGATTTGTTTTTCTTGAAGTTAAGTTTATTAATGGAATAAAAATATCATGAGGAAACCAGTTAGTCGTTCAGTAGTCCGAAACGTGTGTGCACTATGTCAGTATTTTCAAACGGTGAAGGAAAACATCTCTATCACTAACTTTAAGATGCCCAGTAAAAGCCTTCACCTGAAGATGGACGGATGACAATATTTTGGAGAGGTCTACATACTTTGGGCTAGTTAGTTTTTTCTTAAATATAATATTCATGCATATACATTTCCCGACAATGATAAATGTATGAGTAAGGGCCTTGCAAGGGCAAACACGTCACGGCGATAATTAAGTTTGGATAAAAATCCGATGCAGTTTATCGGAATTTGACCCATCTGTGATCACAGCATATTTTAATGAAAAGGTACATAATCCACTTCATTTCGATAGCAAGCGAGTTAAATGAGTAATTTTATTATACATCATTTTTTTATCAAAATCCAGATTAGTAGATTACCTAATATTTTTTTTTATCAAAAACGCAGAATAAAAATGAGCCACCACGTTTGAAAACGTATAAATACAGTTGCTCTTAATTAATATATATTTCCTTATTTTTTATCTTATTTTATTAAATTATATATAATTTCCAATTTACTATGGACAGTAAACTGGAAACATCCTCTTCAATATGAAATAAACTCCCACAATTCATCAAAATAAAATAAATAATCCATTTGAAAGCCTATCCCGCGATTCGATCAATTGCACGAATTGTAAATACTAAGCGAACTTGTTCAAAAAAGCTTTCCCGATAAATTGAAACTGCGTGGGAAACAAGTTGAGTTTTTCTATAAAATCGACGAGTGAATAGGCGAGCTATTCGAGGGAAATTGCAGAGTGGTGAACCACGGAGGGATAATCAAAGTACTATACAGCAGAGGCGGCATTAAAATAATTAACGGTACCGCTAATGCTTATTCAAAGGTTGTACCACCATTAGCAGTAATATTGCCTCACACGCACACAGAACAAATATGTTTTTGGTATTCAATTCAATTCAATATTTTTATTTCAGACCTTCTAAATATGACATTACAAAGTCCATAGTACATTAGAAAAAACACACCCACACGTTAAAACTAAATACAAAATAAAATAAAACATATAACTATAGCCATCAGTACATATTGGTCAAGAGAATAGAACATGCGCTCTTGTACTTCGGTGTCCAGTCTCTCAGCAATGAGGTGAAGGTATGAATCGAATGCAAGACCAACGGCATCAAAGTTACATCTAAGCCTCAGGCCCTCTTTAAAGGAAAGGTATTAAAGTTTGTGCATGATTTTGTTCCGTGTCCATTTTAGGCACGGACTAGCGAGTGACCTTGACTGTGCAATCCGTCCATCCACACTACCAGTGTGAATGGACGGATTGCACAGTCACTAGACTGTTAAGACGGCGGAGGGTGAATTTTCATTCAAAACGTAATACCAAAATTATTACTAGTTTAGGCAGATTTTCACCACACCAATCGCATTTTACACATTTTATTCATTGCAAAATGTGATTGGCGTTAATTTCATTTGAGGTAAGTAATTTAAAATTGTCCTGGAACCTAACTAAATACTATACAAATACAATTATTACAATAATATAGTGAAAATATTCTTAAATTAGTAATCATTTTGGTATTACGTTGTATGAAAATTCGTCCTCCGCGGGCCTAATGTGTGATCATGATTATTCTCTAGGTTCCATGGCGGACGTACTTCAAATGTTACAGTTAACGATGCTGCCACAAGATACTTAGAATAAAATTAAACAAACTTTACAGTGTATTTATAGACTGGGCTTTGATTGAGTCACAGGAAATGGAAATTATTTAGAAATGTACCGTCATCAGATATTGTTTACTGAAGTTTCCCGTGCTATTTTCTTTATGGTCGTCTCATGTCGAATAAACAATTTAGAATATTTGCGGAATCAATATAAAGAAAAAAATCGGTTGTCTGTAAAGTCGGTTTACTGACGATAGTTGAACGTGACAACGTTATACAGCTGTCCACGCGGACGCATCGCTCACTCAAGTAAGAGAGAGACAGGTGCCGAACGCGGAGGCCGATTGTGCCTCTTTGTCGCTCGTTCTGCGCTCTCGCTTGCACTTCAAGCCTTAAATGGAACATCCAGCATCCCTCCACATGCTGATGCTTCTTTTTTCTATCCAAAACTTGCTTAAATCATTACGTACTCTTATATAAGATACAAAATGAAAACCCCTAAGTAATTGAGGGTCGATCAAGGCGTCCGTTCCTGTAATTCCGTCGTGTAAATGCCTCCAGTTATCGCTCATTAGGGCCCGCATTGTCGGCCCCACTTCATTATTGCTGGCCCCTATTATTCCGTGAAATAGTAGGAGCCTTATGTATTTTACAGTTTCCTGGGAACGTTAGTCCTTATTTGTGCCGCCTTCGTCCGTAATTAGTTGTGATTTGTGATTCTGTTTCGCTGTTCTGTCTGTGAAATTATAATTCTTTTTAAACGTTTTGAAAACGGAAATAGCGTATTATTATTCCTCTTTTATATCTAGAAATTAGGTAATTTAGTGTATCACAGATTGAAAAACTAATTTAGAAACGCGAAAAATTTCTTAGAGAATTTGTTTTCTTTGAAGTCGTTCTGAATAATAACTATGAAAACTAAATGGTTAATATGAAACATAATTGGCAATTACATATCAGTATTTATATTATTTCGTTTGTTATATTCCAGAAAAAAACAAATTTTGATGACTGTTTTCTTCTGATTTTCCTGAAACTCCGATAATAAACGGGCTAGGTCAACTTTTTACTGCCATTACTTTTACTTCAAACATTCAAAATAAATTATGTAAAAAATATTTCAGTTTGTCCAGAACAAATATATACTCGCCTACCCTCATTATTCAAACTGTCATTATTCAAATATTCTGTCAGATTTGCCAGCTATCAAAAAACATTCTAGGGTCCCACAAGCACCAGTGAAGACATTTTATCGTTCGTGAAATCTGTTCTTGAAATTCAAGGAAGTTTCTCGAACAAGCGATTGTCAGATTGAAACTTCTGAAGCTCTTGAAATATCCAACGTAGTTCACAAACTTTGGTTATGACGTTTGTTGGGAATACTGGATAAAAATAACAATTTTGTATTCAATTTATGGGGTCCAGAGGCGTGGCTCCTATTCGAAGAATTATCCAAGAGGCTGGTGGTGGAGACTGGTGACCAAAGGGCAGGCGCTTACCTAGGGCAAAGAATTAGCTTAGCTATTCAAAGAGGTAACGTTGCCAGCCTTTTGGACACATTGCCTGCGGTCGGTGATCTGAACTCTGTTTTCTACCTGTAATACCTACAGGTGGAAAACAGAGTTAATTATTAGGTACATTTTCTAGTTTCTTATAAAAAGTTTTTTTTTTTTTTTTAATCATTTCAGTTTTTGTAAATAATGTATTTTCTGTTGTGAATAAATTTGATTCATTGTTAAGATCGCGGGAAGTCGATGGATGGAAAGGGCTCAGAATCGTTCTTCCTGGAAATGTGTAGGGGAGGCCTATGTTCAGCAGTGGACTTGTTCAGGCTGATGATGATGATGATAAATTTTAACAATTTATGATTAATAAAGTTTGTTAACTTCGAATTCCTGAAACACACGTTCCTGACGTTTATGGCCTACGAGGCACTGAGGTAGAGCAACTGAGATGCGAGTATCCAACGTGCTTTGAAGAAGGTTTTTTCAATGTATTTATGTAAATTACAAATGATCTTTGTGATTCTACTGAATAAATACTATCATGATTTAAGATAACGCTTCAGTTGTTTCTCTTCAAGGTTGCCTCCTTGCCCTAGTTATGACATGACAGCGACCTTCTCTTTTATTTGGTTTAGGTAGCTAAGCCATGAGGTTCTTCTTTCTTCATTAGCTTAAGTAATCCTAGGACCTACTTACTATTCGAGAAATAAAAATTACAAAAAATCGTTTTAATTTTAAGCATACTTAGGCAGCACAAAACCCTTCTGGTTATTATTGATTAATAGCTAACCAAAAGATTGCTTGCAGCGATCTGCAGATAGCTTACCTAATGTTTCATGGTTAAGTTTTTTTGAAAATATGTAATGCTGTTTTCAGTTATAATTTATAATATAAATAGGTTTTTACAAAAATACTGAATACATTTTCAGCCTTAAAGTGCATTTAGTTGGTCTCTTTGAATCAAAGGCTATTTGAAACCACTTTCAAGTTCATACATTTTTACTGAAATATTTTGCATGCGGCACAGCCTCGATGCTCTCTTTTCTAACTAACTGTGACCGTAATATAAATATGAAAGCAGTGAACTGTTACTATGTAGTTTTTATTTACAGCGTATTACGACTAATAAATAAAAAATAAAATTTTGTTGTTTTTATAACTATTTCACACATAACAACAACTTAACACAACACACACACAACACACACAACTTTGAGAAAGAGCTAAACCGGAGAATACAGCTGGGCTGGGCTGCGTTTGGGAAACTCCGTCAGGTTTTCTCGTCGCCGATCTCACAATGTCTGAAGACGAAAGTATTCAACCAGGGGGCTAATTCTCGGACCGATCTCGATCATTTTGAAATTTTATTTTATTGCTTCTTTTCACAACCCCACACTTTTTGTACGTTTTCCGTATATCGTAGCTGTCGAGGCTTTTACGAAGAGGTCGTTTATGAATTACTCAAGGAAATTATCCATTCCCCCTTAGAAAAGAAGCAATAAAATAAAATTTCAAAATGATCGAGATCGGCCTGAGAGTTAGCCCCCAGTACGTCTTACCTGTAATGACCTACGCTGCCGAAACGTGGACACTAGTGTCTAGTAGGGTCGGTTCACAAACTGATAGTCGCTCAGCGAGCTATGGAAAGGGCTATGCTCGGAGTCTCTCTGAAGGATAAAATCCGGAACGAGGTTATCCGTCAGAAAACCAAGGTGGTCGACATAGCTCAAAGGATTATTAAGCTGAAGTGGCAGTGGACCGGTCATGTTTGCCGTAGAACAGACAATCGTTGGAGCAAACGAATACTAGAGAAGACCGGGCTCAGTGGCACGTCTTGGGAGAGACCTACTACGTCCAGCAGTGGACTAATTTAGGTTGATGATGATGATAATTATTTCAAGGGTAAATCCAGTCGTTTATGACGGTCGACGCGCTTTTAGAAAAGCAGCCCAATAAAACATTGTATTTTTGGAACGAGATGTAAAAAAATAACTTTATTGATTCAGATAAAAGAGAGAAGGTACAGATGGAAATGTTCCAAATCCCTTTATTCTATTATCGAGATCAAACAATGGATTTTATAAGTGTGATTTGTTTTTTTGCTCGATTTATTGAGCTATAATTCAGTATTTTATTGGTTCAGCGGTCAATGACCGGTATAGTGATGACCTCAATACTTCTAACATTTCTGACCTATGCAGTAGAATGTTGACTGTTTCAAACTACTATAGCCATAGACAGCCTAAAGAAGCCCTCTGGTAAATCATGAAAACGGTATTTTACAGTTTCATCATGTTGTCGATTAAATTCACCACATTTGCCTATCACCACATTTGCCCACCACGGCAAGGCACCCCACCACACGCTTCTTTTACTTCTCTCTCTCTCTCTCTCGATTATTTCATTTCTTGGTCACTCGGCTAGGATCGTAATTTCTGACTAAACTCGAGATTTTTGTCTCATGTAATAATTTGACCAACTGTACAGACGCAAGGCTGAAACATACGCTTTACTCAGTCGAGTCGAATAAACAAAAATAAATGTCACCTAACAAAAAAAATATTCCCAACTTTCCCCACAAAAACTGCCATTTTCTCAGCAATATACCAAATATAAAAGTAGGTTATAATACTTACAAGAGTGTATGGTAACTGCGCTACATTTCTTGAATATCGTTATGGAAGTACCGACTTGATCGCGAGTTGTGAGACTTGCAGCCGTTATTGTCATAAACTAGACTTGCGAGTTTGGTCTGTAGGCATACCACAAGCTCTGTCTGGCTCTGGTTTTACTCTGCATGAGTGATGACTAAATAAATCCTACGTCGAAATATAATACACACAGTATAATACACTGGTAAGCACTCACGCAGACTCAAAACAAGAGCCAGAGACAGAGCCAGACGGAGCTTGTGGTAGGCCTACTGGAACCACTCACGTTGCTTTCATAATGTTTTTTGTCTCGATTCAAACGAGAGGTTTTTGTTTTTTTTCTGCCATTATGAAGTGATTCTAGTGTATTTTTGGTCTTGTGATTTCCCTATAAATTAAATATTTATTTAAACGTATGACAATAGTATACCGACGTTACAAAAAATATAGCAGATTATTATGAGATGCTAAAACGAAAACAGAGACAAAAAAAAATATAAATTTAAATAAAATTAATTAATAATTTAAATCTAAAAGAATATTAATTAACAATGCGTTTCTCTTGACAAATTTGAGTAATTCTTCAACATAATTGCTCTTAAAGTAACTAAGCCAAAGTATTTGGGTTTTTCAGAAACATCTGGTGGTGAATATTACCATACAAATATTGGTGCTCGGTGGGGATCGAACCCACGCCCTCCAGCGCAAAAGTCAGTGACACCAACTGAACTGTAAGATCAGACAGTAAATAGAGCAGCTATAATGTATAGTCGTAATGTTAACTATTGTTTTAGTTCAAAAATATGGCACAAATTGGCCTGTTTCAAACTACAATAAGATAAATTGAGGCCCAAAGGACACAGAACCTAGAAGAGGAACTACACAATGACCTGAAGGTCACACCCTGAGGTCATCACGATCGCCGATAGACCTTCGTCACAGATCCTCATCAAACGCCTAAGGGCGAGCACACACATGCCTTACTAAATGGTACAGTCAACAATAAATATAAATGGGGATCGAACAAAGAACCAAAGATAGCCCAAATTTTGATTCTGAGAAGTGGCAATTCTATAAAGATTTTATTTAAAGAATAATTAGGTAGGAAAGAGCAATTTAATGATCTGGAAATTTAAAAAAAATAATAAATTTGTGATGCTGACTGTACGTTGTTATTTAGGTATATTTGCAACTACATTAAAGTAGATAACAAAGGGTAGGATTGGATAGCAAATTAAAACGTTGCGTGTCAAAGTGGAAATATTAGTTGGAATTAAAATTCTCTTTGACAAAATGTATTTGAATGTAAAAGATTGTAAAGTTTTTGTGTACCAAATTTTGTGTCATTCAGCTTTTATTTCTTATAAATATATTTTTTTAAACTTTTAATATATTCTACCGAATAAGAGTTTGGTTTCAAAAAAGAAATTCGACTGTGAAAATTTCACAGTCACCAAAAGTTTAAACTAAGTCAGACTCAAATAAAAACTAGAGTTTCCCCAAAAACTCAAGTAACTTTGAAATGTTAAAAACGGTTAAAGTTGAGTCGTGTGAAGCGTGTGGGTTCAGCCTTACCAAAACTAGACAGAAACTACACAAACTTATACTCACTATCACCCTTATTACAATGCTATAAGGGCTATATTTAAGTAAAGTTACTTTTATGTCTTGTAAACTAACATGAATCTACTGAAAAAGCAGCCCTTTGCAGGAGCAAGTAGGGTTGGTTTTTATTTGCAGGCTGGAAAAGTGGTTGTAGAATTTAATCTGTCTTTTCTAAGGAACAAAGGGTATACTTTCAATTTCGGTTTTATTGATGTTTGATGGGACTTTTATACCTACGTCTCTCCTCGTAATTTTAACTGTCACAAATAAAAATACCTGTGTAGTAGAAAAAAAACTAATACTAAGACTGTTTATTTTTAAGATAAAAACTGTATTCTACTTACCATGTGTGTCATTGTAGTCAATAAAGAGTAATCTATCTATGTTTGGACTAAGTCTGAAATAAATATTTTGAAAATAGGCAGTTTGTTGATTTTCTAGACTAGGCTATGCGCGATTTCAAAGTGATTGTAGTAATTCTATTACCTCACTTCTTACTACCCTCACTCTCTCACTCGCTCAGTTGTAGTGCTTTGCCTTCTGCACTACAGGACGTGGGTTCGATCCCTACCTAGAATAAATATTTGCGTGGTGAACAAAGATAACTGGTTTATTGTATTTTAAGTTTATATTTACAAAAAAAAATATTTAAGTATTGTATTATAACAGCTATTTGGTTTCCATCTTACAAAGCTCTGCTTAGTTTGGGGCTGGATAGTGTTGTGTAGATTGTCCGCTATATTCTATTGAATAATAATAAATACCCTCTCACTAAGTAAGGTTGCAGACACGTATTATAATAACAGTGTAACTTCAGTAACATTTATTTCCATTTACCTTTAGAACCCTTTAGCAAAATGGTAACCGAGCCCAAAAAATGTCGTTCCCATAATGTAATATCGGCAATTTCCAATTTCACAAGTTCTGCGTTCGCCGACGCAAGTCACGTACTGGCTCGATGAAGGGAAAATAAACTGGGGCTGAGTCGCTCTCTACCTATTGGGACGCCTTATAGCAGACCTGTTTTCAAGCCAGTTGTCTGTTTATATGTTTGCGAGTCTGTGTGATAGAAACAAAGAGGTTACATAGGTAAATAATTGTAATAATTGTTCAATCGCTTAGTTCTATGAAATATGGGTAGGTCTTCGTTTTTTGAATTTTTGTTTATGTATTTATTCCATTATGAAAAAGGGAGGATACAAATTTGAACAGTTCCGTGACGTTCCAGTACAATAGAACACATTTCCGAATTCTACATACAGAATTCGGAACCGGATTTTGAATTTGGAACACAATATTTCAGTCTTTTCCGATCTTTCCGTCATTCACAATGCCGGGCACTTTTAAGTGACTCGAAAGTCTTTTGTCACTGTCATTTTCATGTCAAAAACAAGAGATGACAACAGATATTTTGGCCTGTTAAACTTTTTATTTAGTTTACATTACATCAAGTTGTATAATTAAAAAAAAAGCCGCTCCTAGAATTATTATTACCGTACACACATATTTGATGTAAATTGATTATCCCTAAATAAAGTTCTTTCATAATCAAAACGGAAATTAAATTTATTTTTGCTTATTTTATCCTGTTGCGAGGCGGACTACGAAAACCTTATTTAATTGAATTTCCCTATATTAACTTTAAACCGTTCTAAAAAGTTTGTTTTCGCTTGAGTTTATTAATAAGATTACTTCCCAAATTTGTTGAAAAGGTGTGGATAATTAATTGTGAACAAAATACTTTAGATGTTATCAAAAAAAGCTAGGCCAGAATAAATCCAGAAAAGTGTTTTTGAAGATAAATTGTCATTGTAAAAAGCCTGAGTAAGCTCACCGACTGATCCATTGACCTACAAAATGCGCAAGAACCATGACCATTAAAAAAAAATGTTTTTTTTTTAAATAGATTTTTTCTGATGAGCGTACTAAAAAAACATTCTCTTTCGTCTTTATTTTGTCCTAGTGTTGGATAAAACAAATGTTGTATCCTCGAACCCCTCCAATTGTAGGTACCTACTTTTTCTCCATCTTTTCAGGCGTTGGGGACGATTTTGGTCGCTCCTTTCTTGGCAAATAAAACCATGATACCTCTCGAAAAGTAATTTGGACAATGGCGCCCACATTTCTTTCAAATGGACAAATTAAATTCAGAATTATTAATTTGGAAGCTGTCCCAAGCCCAGATTATCCAATTCCAACGGCAAACAATATTATTGAAATAGAAAATTAAATTATTTTTTCTTCATCCGAAAGATCAAAAGTCGAAGTGATCGGGATTCTATGAATAGGTTTGACCCTATGTGTTTGCACGCAATCACATTTTGCCATCATCGGTCTAGGGGTTTGGGAAATTATTTGCCGATGACCACGAGACCAAGCAAGCTGACTTATGAGGATTACAGTAAAATATAACAATGAATTCCATCAAACAACAGCATAACCTACTAATTGATGTTGTTGATGAAACAATTATCATAGACAACAGTGATCATTACACTAACATCAGTTTTTTAAAGTTTAATTTCTGTGTGGCACTAACTAATTTTTTAATCTGAAAATAAATACATTGAATTTTCTTCTTTCATTAATTTTGAGTGGGCCGTGAGCCTTAATTATTGTCTTTTATAAATAAGATATAATAAAAACTAAGAAATAAGATACAATAAAAGGTAAATGTTTCCTAAAAGCCATCAAACCCTATACTTAAAGTTTCTTTTTTTCAGTAGTTTTATTATCTTTAAACTACGTCTGTGTATGCGTGTATACAGTGGTAAGGGCTGACCCTAGCAAGAAAATACTAAAAGACATGACAATGGTATTACGCAAACCCAAGCCTTGAGTGTATTGCTGGGCTTATTATCCTATTCATAGCTTATTTACGAATGTTTTCATGGTAAATTGCCAAAAATACGCTCAACGTTAAATATTTGGAGGACTCGTCAATTTTATGTTAAATAGGCTTTAAGACGTTTCAAAGTGATCTTTGTGATTCAAGTGAATAAATTCCTTTTAGCTTTGAGTGTGAATTACATCACGTTTATGCTAAGATTACTTTGTAATCACGTAACGCTAAGTAATCACATATAACCCAATGAGTTAATTATCGCGCGTTCCGCTCTAATAACGGTATTATCTGTATTGTAATTATTGTTAACCTCTCTTGGGAAGAAGGGTTAGACTACATACCATCCCGTACCTACCTCTTCTTCTTTCTGCCCTTATCGCACTAGGTAGGGTCGGCATCATGTTTTGTTCTTTCATTTTCTTTTATCTTTCGTCATCTCAGTACTCACTCTTTTATTTTCCCTTTAATTTCTTACACAATTTATCCATCTTTTATAAGAACTACCTGTACCTTTATCATTTTTGGCATACTAGATAATAATTAATGAATTCAGGCGTGACTTTGCGGAATTCCATTGTTAAACATAAACTATCTAATTCAGAATTATTTTTAGAATTATTGGGTGTTTTAAAAGTTTTAAAGGGTCGGCAACGCGCTTGTGCCTTTGGTATTGCAGGTGTCCATAGGCTACGGTAACCGCTTCCCATCAGGTGGGCCGTATGCTTGTTTGTCAACTTAGTTGTATACAAAAAAAAAAAACTAAAACAAATATAACTAACATTGATTAGATTAGCAGATTAGTACTATGCATTTGTTCTAGTTAATTTATACTTAATAGTAGGTTGCCTTGTATTGCCAACGTAAGACGCGATTACCTTTATTTCACCATCAAAGAATACATGTTGTGCCGACCCCACATAAAGTGGGATAAGAGCAGGAAGAAGAAGAAGCAGTCATTACTACTCCATACCATCGCTAATCTCAAGCAATGGCTTGTCAGGGAGAAAAAATCTGAGTCGAGGCCTATTTGTCATTTTTTATCTACCATTATCTATTGATAACGACTACACCTACGTACGTATGTCAAATTAATATATTAAGTAATTTCTTTCTGTCCATTATATACCTAACTTTTCGTTTATTTTGCAATTCAACACCTCTTGATACTTTATCACTTATTATTATGACCTACTTGTTGCTGAGTGTACCTCAGGAATGTGCCCTACAATGCACTGCTCTGTGTTTCTTAATTTCAGGTTTTTGGGTGTTAAGCCTCATGTGTGTGTAATGCCAGCCTTTATCTACTGAAGCATGGTTTGGTATGTAGCTTGATCTGTAATTAGCACCCTAATCAACGCCAACGTTTACTCACGGTAGATATCTACGAGGAATCAAAGTATTTACCCAATTTAGATACGTAATGGTTAATCAAAGAATTTAAAATTAAATGGGAAACCTACTATATTAAAACACGAGAATAAAAGATTATCGTCTTCTGCGGTTTTCCTTCAGAGCTTCGACATGGGATCCTTCAAAAGGCGGGTCTATCTGTTCTTAAAAGGCCGGCAGCGCATCAGCACCACTTCTGGTGTTGCAGGTGTTTATGGGTGATGGTGACTGCTCTCTATTAGGTGACCTGTCGTTTTTCTGTCAGCTATATAAAAATAAGAGCAGATAGTATAAAAAATAATAAATTAAAAAAGCTTTATTTCCATACTAAACAATAAAGAATCTTAAAAACTAAATTTTTTATAATGATCATTATATTATGTATATTTAGGTTTTAGTATAAGCCTCCTCCAAGGATTGCCAATCGTCTCTATCTTTTGCTCTTCTTGGCCATACTCTTCCAGTCACTTTGATTATTTCCTCGATCCATCTTTTGCATGGTCTTCTATTTAGGTTTAGTTGGTTAAAATAAGACCATCTGTTTGGTGACATTATTTCTATGTGTCCTGCCAATTTCCACTTTAAGCCCATTATTCTTTTGACCACATCTTTACTTTTTGTATAAAAAATAGTCATATTAAAACTTGATTTTACTCACAAAAATTATAACGTTATCTTTAAATCTTACGTAAAATGTTATCTTACGAAACACTACAAAGCTGAAAGGGTAGTTAGGAAGGTTGATTCCAAGGCCATCTACCCTGAGAACAACATATTCGCCTTGTTTTCATTTCTGTTAAGACCTTTGTGCCATTGTAAAAGAATGATACAGTGTCTCAATAGACATTATACATATTTGGAGCAAAATGATTTATTGTAAATTACCGTGACCGTAATTTTATTTAAACACAAACTTAAGAAAAAAAATAACAATATCAACTTAAATAATGTTAAATAAATAAATTATCCTATCTTAAGAACCTTAATAAGGACAGGAAAAGGGGTAGAAAAAATAATTCGAAGAGGAAGCTTAATACCACTTTTTGCTTGTTAAACAGACCAACCCTTGCAGTAAGCAATGCTTTTGTCAAACTCGATGACTACGGTATACCCCCTAAATACTAGAAAGACCTGGGTGGTGGTAGATTAAGTTGATACCTAAACATTAAAAAAATGTGCTCTAAGCCATTATTTGCAAACGGTGAAGGAAAACACTGTGAAGAAACCAGTATGTCGTAGAACCCAATATTGCGTCATGTGCACGAAAATAATCTTTTTGAAGCAAAACCCTTTCATCACGCTGATTTAAAAGAATAGTAATTAGATCAAAATTATGTAGACAATCCACAAAACACTATCTAGCCCCAAATTAAGCATAGCTTGCACAATGGGAACCAGGATAACTGACTTAATATTTTTTACGTTTTAGTATTTACGAGTAATTACAAACTGACACACACACAGAACACAAATGGGAAGGGGAACACGAATGGGAAGGGGCTGTTAGCGTGGTAATACCACCGCTGTGTGATATCGCGCACGGAGGCGGATCAGCTCGCACGACACACCATGGGAACGGTCTGGTGCGCCGAGGCGCGCGGTAGCACAGGAACCCTTTCTGTGTGCGTTGCCGTGCGTCGTCGTGCGCTGTGCGTGATGATCTGCAGAACCACGCACCGTAGGAAGGCAGCATTATATTTTTGATTTCGGTGGGGATCGAACTGAGCTGAAAGACCCGTCAACTAGATAAGGTGAATAACTGATTTAATAGTTACATTGTCAATGTAATATACCTGTTCTAATGTAATACAGCTCATGTATTCGACCCGCGGGCCCTTTTAGTGAGAATCGAAGGATTCCCATGAATGTTTCATATTATGACTTGCATTGTACTGTACGTAGCCGATGGGGAGATATTATAGATATTAATGTTTATATAACAGAAGACACGAGGGAAATGTGGAAAATGAATTTGTATTTTGTATTAAAAACTGCTTGTGTACCCATTGTTTTTCGGCAGGCGTAAACAAAAGATGTTTAGAGAAATAAAAACGTTTTAACAATGAATAATAAACAACTTGAAATACAGAAAAATGCCTGAAAATAAATATTCTCAAAAAAACCTAGCTTTAAGATTTTGCCAAGTATTCAATCAAATACAACCTTATTATACAACCTCCCCGATGGGCCAATAGCATTGTTATAATTGCGAGAAATCGGTAAATGGATAGGGCTCAGAACCGTTCTTCTTGGAAATGTTTAGGGAAGGCCTTTGTCCAGCAGTGGACATCTTCAGGCTGGTGACCTTTCACAGTAGTTTGTTATTTAAATACTGATTCATTACTTCATAAACACCGAATAGAAAATAAGTTTACCGGTATTCATTTAAAAATGCCAGGTAAAACAAGCGCTAATTACAAGAATGGTAAAAATAACGCAGATAAACATTAGCTAATTGTAACGGACGTTATTCCCCCCGAGCCATCCGTAACACAATATCTTCATAATTACAGAACGACAATATTACAGCTCACAAGCATACAAGCTGTGTTACTTTGATTTGAAAAAACATTTATAGTAGATTCGTCATTGATTTCTAAAAGCTTTTGTTATTGGTTTTGTTATAACTTTGACAATGGTTTAATTCTATTTCATTTCGCACACATTGTTAAATGAAAGTTGTCTTGATGGTTCTTTTCAAAGTGAAACAACAGAATTAACATCTATGTTAGGAAAAAAAACAAAAAAAAATCTGTACAGACATAATAACGAACATAATTTAACAATATAAAAAAACATGAAATACTTTTACTGTATTAGTATTATAAAATAAAAATAATTCAAAAGACTTTTGGAGAAAACTGCATCAAAACCCCGACAATATATGTAGCTAAGCTCTTAAAAAGAAAAAGAGCAAATAAAAAAACAAATTTTAAGCCAGTCGCTGCGTAGTTTGAGTGTGCATTCAATTCAGTCCGTTTCTTTTATTGATTTTTGTAATCCAAATAAAATAAAAAACTGATCTAGCTGCTCGTGTATTAGCTACGCCATATTCCGCCCAACGGACGCGCAATTATGTCAGTTTTCAGCGCGATGCAACAATTTAAATCGTATTTACGGCGTTTTTACGAGCGCCGACTGTCCGGACGTTATAAGCAGTTAGAGATACTTTCTTGCATTTTTATTCGCGCCTGAAGGAGAAGAGTTAAAAACTTCTGAGGATTATATTTGACTAGTTCAAAATTTTATTCTAGATATGACCTGTAATTTAAATTCTGAGTTCACAAAAAAAACAATTTATTGATAGCAAAAACCATATAGCCTACCTGCTATCATTGCTTTTCAGTAACTGTGGACCATTCTATTATAGAGCCAGCTTGTTTTTTTTTTGTGTTTATTAATTTAGACTGCTTCGATCTAATATTAATAAGTCCATACAGCCTTCCAACAATGCTGTGTCAACTCTTGGCTACAATTCAAAAAAAAATCACAAGCGAATGTACGAGTATAACCAAGATATTTTATTCATTATATTCGATATTCTATAGCCTAATAATTCAACTTAAATAATTACCCCAATGATCCACCGCGATGCAATTTCCCCAACGAATTCCATCTACCCTTTACCACAGAAGAAATAATAGTTGATATATTCGATTTCACTACCAAAAACAATGTATATACAAAGGTTTTTATATCATAAAGTCAGGGTATTACGGTTCATAAAACTAGATGGGTAGTTTTTGGAGATAATGTCTTCGCTATTAATCTTAATTATGTTTATCTTCAGAGGCAACAAATTTTAAAGTACAGTAGGATACAGCTCAAATTACCTAAAAACAAAGAAAAATTACTTTTACTGTAAGAACATAAGAGCAACATAAGAGCTAGCAGTGTATAGTCTGATGCGTATCCTTGTGTAACATTATTTCCTTAGAAAACCTTACTAAGGAAATTGCTAGTATCCTAGAGACCTGGCAGAAGACAAAAAACCTGGCCTAAAGAACTAGGCTAAGTAAATTTAATTCAAACGGATCAAATACCAAAACTAAACCAAGGTATTCAAATGCATTATTTTTGTGGCGAATTTCATATTCATATTTGTATCTAATGTATAATAATAGGGTAGGCAATTAAAACAAAAATAAAAAAATAGTAGATCAAAAGAAATTGATTAAGGGCTGATTTTCCGAATCGACCAAATCAATATTTGACAGTCGATTGAATCTGGAATTATTCAAGCAAAATTTTTGTTAGACAACGTCACAATATTTGCTTAGTCAAGCAATAAAAAAGTTAGCAATCCATGAAATCAGCCCTTAGAGTTACCTATCGTTTATCGACATTGTTCGAGCAAAAGGCTGTGTTTCCCTAAGTGACACGAGGTGGGAAGGGGTAGGGGTGGGAAACACTGAAATATTTCACCCTAAACAATGTTGGCGATTAATGGAGTGGCATTTGTTTATTAGCTCTTTGCTTAATAAATTGGGGAGATTATAATTTTGGAAAATAGCAGCCTTATTACCTGTGTTTTCAACGCATTGGTAGCATGGTTTCGGTTAACCTAAGCAAAGATTACGCAGATTTGGGACCTTATTCTATGATGTCCCATAAGTTAAAAGAGAGAGAATTTGAGACATAATATATCTTTGTGATTTTTTTTTCCACTATTAAATCAATAAACCATTTAAAATTGTAGTAGTTATATTTAAGTAATTGGAAATAATTGGAATTTGCTAAAATATAGCTACGAGAAGTATCTCGTAGCTATATTTTAGCAATTATTAAATTGCTATTCCCAAAAAATTAGAGGTTCTATATTAATTTCTTTTTTGGGAGTAGTACATTGAGCGCTTTCGTACTTAAGAGGGGTTAAGTCACGATAGGGGCCTTAGTGTGGCCTAAAAGCTTTTTAGGCTTAGCATATAAACCAGATCAGTGATTTTCTAATCCCAAATCCAACGAAATTGAACACCAAAATCACTTTTAAATTAGAACACGCGCCGCATGCTAATTAGCAAATCTAATTCCAATTTGCAAATGAGGGCTTTTATCTGTATTCGAGCAGTGCACTCAGCCGACCGCTAGGGGGCTCTTTAATAATGCCTATCATTTATTATTGACCACCAAAATGAAAGAAATACTAAACTCAATATGGTTAGATGTTCGGTTTGTTTATGCTAATGGCCAATTCTGGCGTTGAGTTTTCAAAACTATACTCCAAAGCCTGCATCTTGGCTAGATGCCTTTCAAAGCACAGTGCCTTCTAAATAGTCACCGTGTGTGCGTTTTCTTTCGATGACGAGTAGAAGAGGTCTTCACAGTTGGGCTTCTACTATTATGTGTAGTGTACCATGCTCGTACCTACCATTATTATTTTTTTGATAACTTTGTAATAGACTATATTCTAAGCGTAGCACGCTCGTAGCTTAGCGTAGCACGCTTGTAGCTTTGCGTAGAATGTTCGTAGCTACACGTAGCATAATTTTTACAACCATTACCTTGGACAACCGATGGATGAAGCGTACCTCGTAGTTTGACGTAAGGCCTGCGCACATCTAGTTGATAAATAAATAATAAATAAATAAACAAATTTGACAATCCACACAACACTATCTTGCCCCAAATTAAGCAAAGCTTGTGTTATGGGAACCAGATAGCTGATACACTACTTATATACATTTTTTTTTGTAAATACATACTTAGAATACAATATAATACCCGGACAGAGAACAAACATCCGTGTTCACCACACAAATAGTTCTCTCTAATTTTTTTGATGGCAATCAGCTGAAACTCTGTCAAATATCGCTGTCATTTTTCTTTTCACGTGATCGCCATCGCCATTGCCTAGATGTGCGCAGAACTGTAAGGTGTTGGTGCCTACGAGTAGTAAACTTGTTGACTTCTCTGTGGTAAAAGTGACCACCAATCGAGGCGTAGCACGCTCGTAGCTTGGTGTTACATGTTTGCAGCTACGCGTAGCAAACTTATAATTACGCAAATGCGTGACGCTTATTTTGGTCAAAAGAATCTCCAGTACCTATAGTATTAATTTCAACTGTGTCGTTTATTTATTTAATCAGATGAAAAATGATATTAAAAAAAAAATTAAGCAGTAGAATTAAAATTCTTCTAAAATTAAGCACTTAAAATTCTTCAAGGTTCTTGATTATTTAAAGTAAGATACTTTACCTAATTCTTGATGTTCTTGGATGTTATAACAGCTAAAGTGAGTTAATGGAATAAATCGAACGTTATTTATTCAGCCATGTTTCCGTTTGATTATTCTGTCTGGGAGTGGAATACCACAAACGTAAGCTAATAATGATTATTATTATAATGAATCCTTTCAATGAGTATGTTAGATTAAGATTATGTAAGATTTGATAGCATTAAATAATAATATGATGAAAATGGTAATAAAGTATAAAAACTATTACACTTAGCATATTTTGAAAAGGGCTCGGTTAATTTATAATATTTCTAGATTCGAAAACTTTTATCTTTTACTTCGTACCTTAGACGCTACTTTTTAATAAAGTTTTTCATGTTAAATCTTAAAGTTAATAATACAATCTTTTAAAATCAGCAATTTCGTCAAAGTTGTTTGTAAAAGTATCAACGCGGCAATTCAATCACCTTTTTTCAAAGCCTTATCCAAATACACCTTTTAAGAATCCGAATTCTTTAAGCCTTATCTTGGATTTTTAAAAAGCGGTGTCCGTTATTTTATGTACCGTAGCATCAATGACGTATTTCCTTTCAAAGTCAAAGATCAAGCATAGGTTTTTGACACTTTTCTATGGCAACGATCAAACAAACTTTTCTTAAGGGTCCATTCAGACTTAAGTCTTGTTCATAAATCATAATCTTTATTTATCTTTTGACATGTTACGTGTGCTTTGATACGTCATACAAAGTAATAAACATAATAGAGCGATAAAATCAATAGAGCACTGGTGGCCTAGTGGTAGCGGCCCGGCCTTCCGATTCTAAGGTCGTGGGTTCAAAACTTGAAATCCAGTCGTGTAACAATGAGTTTTTCTGTCCAAAAAAATTATGTTCACTATGCCAGTGCTCTCAAACGGTGAAGGAAAACATCGTGAGGAAACCGGCATATTGTAGAACCTAAAAAGTTCAAAAATATGCGTCAAGTGCACGAAAGGAGCTTCTTTGAGGCACACTTAAAATCCTTTCACCACAGTTGGTTCGAAAGAATCAGTTTACACGATAAGAAGAAGATCAATATAATAAATACCGTCCTATTATGTTGGAAGGATCACTTTGAACCGTTATAGATCTAGTCTAGGTGCCAGTTCCACGCAAGTGGAAACAGCAGGTAAGTTGGGGGCACTTTACAATAAAATGACGTTCACCAGTTTTTTAAAAACAAAGGCTTTGAATATCAGGTCTTTTTTGAGCGCAATAATGTTTCTGTTTGAAAGAAAGTTAAAGAAAGTTATTCGCAAAATGAAAGCATTTTGTATGGGTGCTTAGTCAAAGGTTTGTTGATATTAAAAATTACTCCGCTCTCTTTTGACGTTGATTAAAATTGCCTCTTTTGAAGATGAAACATACGAAGATACGAAATATTAGAAAATATTAGCAATTTTATATCACTATTAGTTGCTCTTTGGAACTTTGTTCGCGTAGGAAGTAGTTTTAATTGTAAATGCTCAAGTCATAATAAGTATTTTTTCACTATAGGCATACTTTCTGATATAAATTACTAATAAGCTTCGCTGTGTTATTTAATAATAAGGGCTAAAATTTAATACTTATTTTATCTGACTTGAAATAAACAGGAAGAGGTTCTCAATTTGGTTGTATTTTTTTTATAATGTTTGCCATCACATAACTTCATCATCTATGAGCAGATTTTTTTTCTTTATCTGGTTGGTTATTATATTATTTCCAGATTGCCCGCATACAAATTGTATTTAATCAGTTCTCCAGTTTGGCCATGAAATTGGTTTCTCATGTTTTTTAAATTTCATTTGTATAAGTTATACCAAGTAAATACTTACCCTCTACTAAAATGCTTTAGTAAAGGCTGAGTATTTCAAATTGCTCAAAGGGTAAGAAAATCAAAGGTGTCGCAGACGTATTGATTCAGAATCGACGAAGATTACAAATTCCCTGAGGTTTTGTGCTCCGATAGTATTGGTTTGATGTGTGGTCTAAGTCCTGAGTACACTTAGGTTAGGACTCCGAACCTTGGCAAAGTTCAATTGGTGTTCATTTTCTCCTATTGCCACCAAGTCTCAAATATAATAGAACCTCAATAGTGTATGATTTCTTGGGGATATAGAGAAACTAGAAGCGGAAACCTGGATTATGGTTAGTGACCGCTAACAAGCCACTTCAAATTCTTCTTGTTTTGCAAGAAGCTGAAGACTTAGCAGCTACTTAGTGGAGGTTTTATTTGGCCATGGTAGCTGATAGAATAGAATATAGGTATTTATTTTTTTAACACCGGAAAAAAAACAAAAAGTAATTGGGCTGAGAAGACATCAGTGAACGCGAAAAATAAATAAATATTGTAGACAATCCACACAACACTATATAGCCCCAAACTAAGCAGAGCTTATACTATGGGAACGAGATAGCTGATATCGTACTTACATAATTTTTTTTATACTTATACTTAGAATACAATATAACACCCAGACGGAGAACAAACATCTACGTTCACCACACAAAAATTTGTTCTTCAAACCCGCGGCCTACGGCGCAGAAGGCAAAGCTACTACCTACTGAGCTGAAAGGTCCGTCATAAATACAAATAGTGTCTTCAGCATTCTTACCACAAGCTCTGTCTGGCTCTGTCTCTGGCTCTGGTTTTGAGTTTGTGTGAGTGCTGTCAAAAAAAAACCCTAAGTCAAAACGTCACACAGACATTATAACACACAGGTAAGCACTCACACAGACTCAAAACCAGAGCCAGAGATATAACCAGACAGAGCTTGCGATAGGCCTACTGCTAAGGTTTAGAAAGCTCTAAGAATATAATATATTCTTAGATGGAAGTGATATTACTAGTTTTTTAACTAGTTCGGGAGACTATGGGTTCAAAAAAGATTTGTGGAACCTATTTATTAAGTCAATAAACATTACTTTATTAATATTATTATTATATTATCGCTTCCATCCACATCTTGGTCCTGATCCTTCCAAGGCAGTGAGGTGTACGATGTCGGCTGTGCCTTCTACGTGATCCAACGCTAATCGATCCAATGTCACTTCAGAGCCGCTTCCAAGCCGCTTTCGATCGCTTCGCAACTTCTACTTCGCTTTGACAGTTCGACGTGTCGACAGGCTCATTTCTTGGAATAATCTCGAACGCAGTTGTATAGGATTACGTAATCTTCAAGCATGGCATCTTTACGGATCTCATGGTACTGTATGTTACTAGAGATTCATAAGGAGTAGTCAAAGACGTGTTCAATCATCGCATCTAGTACATATTCTTTGGCTTGGTCGCGTGGAGTTTGCATAAGACTCACTCCGCCAATAAGATGTTTTAAATTAAAGTGATCCTTGTGATATAACAGCTGGCCTGCACATGAAAAAGTAATGGAATTATATCTTCCAATCAAAAATAAAAATGGGGAAATCGAACTTGTATTCAGATTATTTATTTATTTATTTATTTAGATTAATGCTAGCTAATTGTTTTGTTATTGTAAGATTATTTCCCGAATGTGGTACATTGGAAGATGTACAACATGTTTTGCTGGAGTGTGTTCGAAATGATAGATTTAGATTAGGTTGTTTTGGAAGAAGATGTGTGAATGTTGGTATGATAAATAGCATCTTGGCTTGTCCCTTGTCGGATCAAGCCAAGATGTTATATAAATTAGCAGAAATTGGTTTAGCTAGACAATAATAAATTTGTATAAATTTAGATTAAGTTAAGTTTTATCTGTTGTGTTATTATAGGGCAGTGTGGTCGCATTGCGACAAAGCCCTTTAAATAAATAAAAAAAAAAAAAAAATATTTCAAGTTGGTTTTTTATTTGACATCTGTCACGCTTAGAGTTGCAATGTGACCATGTTTATAACCACCTCATTACTAAACAGCCATTTAGCATAGTATTATGATTCCTCGTAAAATCTAAATATTAGTTATCTACAAAGTTAGTACCTCGTAACTAAAACCTGACTGAGCAAAACCACTTCCTGGCAGTGGCTTTACGCCTCTCGATGCAAATCAAAAGGTACCTCACCGACCCAATTCATTTTAATACTAATTCAATGACAAGCAATTCGGTAAAGGATAACTCGATTTGTCGGAAACGCCCGGGATATTGGACCCTTTGTCTCTCAATCAAAGCATCCTCATTCAGCTGAAGCCTGAACACCAAAGTGAGCCTTTTTTTCCTTCGCAATCGGCAGAACAGGAGTGTGGTTTGTACAGTGCTTTTTAGCACTTTTTGACGCTTGGTATCCTTATTCTGAGTTTAAATTGATCAGTTTAAACAATTTGTTTCACCAACGTGTCTTTTGTATGGAGTAATGATGAGATAACAACAACACGTTACGTAAAAATTATCAAAAAGATCTTTTGTATTTTCTAGTCTATGTTATAGTCTATCTATTTGACTGGCCTCTAGCTCAAACTCAAACTCAAAATTTTTTTATTCAGTACGATGCAAGAATCACTTTGAAACGTCTTAAAGCTAGGTGAGTCTAGTCGTCGTTGCGTAGCTCAGTTGGTAGTAGCTCTGCCTTCTGCGCCGTAGGTCGTGGGTTCGATCCCCACCGTAGGTATTTGTGTGGTGAACATAAATGTTTGTTCTCTGTCTGGGTGTTATATTGTATTCTAAGTATGTATTTACAAAAAAAAATGTATTCAAGTATTATATCAGCTATCTGGTTCCCATATTACAAGCTCTGCTTAGTTTGGGGCTGGGTAGTGTTGTGTGAATTGTCCACAATATTTATTTATTTATTTATTTATCTATGTTTTTTTGATTGGCTGGCCTCTCAGCTCATTTGGCTCTCAGCTCTGTTTTCTGCACCGTATTAGGTTGCGGCCTAAATCTCCACCGAGAATAAATATTTGTGACCAATTGGGGAACACCATTGTTGTTTGTTCTCTGTCTGGGTGTCACAATGCCAAATATAGCTAAGCAACTATATCAGCTATATCTGGTTGTCATAGAACAAGATCTGCTTAATTTGGGTCTACATAGTCGGTGTGGGTTGTCCACAATATTTATTTATATATTCAAGTGTATTCATCTCAAATTACGACGTGTAAAAGTTTTTGATACATACCTACTTACTTATAAAGTTTGGTATTTCTTATATAAATTTAAGCGCACATTGAGCTTTGAATATAGCTCTAAAAAGAGTCTTATCACAGCGCTTAGAGAACTTAATCAGTCACTAACGAAGGACAAATGTGACGAAAATCACAAAGGTGTGCCTTCATAGTTTAAACTCCACTTCACAAACTTAACTTCCCTTTGTCCTAGACAATTTAGTTTTATTTGACTCTAACTATCCTGGGTTAAAATCTCACGACGTGGTACTTGTCGGGCCGAGTGTTACGGCACACAGTGGGACAAAGGTGACGGAACAGACAAAAGAAGCTGCTTTGTGTCGTGACGCCGTAAAGAGTGGTGTGTCTTAAAAAGCAGTAACTACAAAAAAATTTGAAGGCAATGAGTGAATTTTTTTCATTATTAAATTCCTTAATAATTTTGATACGAAATTAATACATATTTTATATTAATTCTATATTATATACGATATATTAATTCTAACAGGCAGACATAGACATCTTAGCAAAAATACATTTCCCGGAGCTTTTTTCACAGAGCATCTGGAAGAAGATTCAGATTCAGATTCAGATTCATTTATTGATAACAAGTTAATAAGGTTACACGTCATTAAACATAAGTAAACATTGTTTGTACCTACAATATCTGATAGAACTTATGGTAAATTTACCTAGTTACACAACTTTTTTTAAATTAAATATACACAGTTTATTAAAAAATTATTGATGTCATCAAATTTAAATAAGTAGGTACTTAATTATAGATATAATTCAAGTCCAATAAAAATCATAAAACAAAACAATAATTAAAATAAAATAAAAACATGTCTAATGGTACCTAAGCATTAGGTAATAAATTCGTCAACCCTATAATAGGATTGCTCGATGAGCCAATTTTTTAATTTAAGTTTGAAGGATTGCGTTGTCTGGGCATTCGTGATTGTGTCCGGAAGACGATTATAGACCGCCGGCCCCATCACATGTACCAGCTTCGACGACTTAGTGAGGCGTCGTGGCAAGGCCTTGAGCTTTTGTGAGTGTCGCGTCAAGTACGTATGACTTTCTCCAAATTTCACGTAGCCATCGAGATGGTTTCGTGTATACAGAGCTGCGTTGAAAATGACAAGACCTGGAACCGTCATTATCCTAAGGGAACGAAAGATAGGCCGAGCGGGAGTGTCCCATGGAACTCGGACTATCGCCCGAACAGCCCTCTTCTGCATTCTGAACACTCGCTCCCAGTCGGCAGCTCTGCCCCACAAATCTACACCGTACTGGAGGAGCGAGTGAACAGATGCGAAGTAGCAACTCCTGGTCATGCTCGACTCCAGAGTTGCGGACAAGCGCCACAGAGCAACATAGACTTTATGTAATTCCAGATACCTAACAATGCTTTAATATTTTACAAGTTGATCTGAAGAGAAAAATACACGAAAATGAACTTTTACAATTGAGTTATTACTTAGTTAAAGCAAAAATAAGGGGTGAGGAGAACGGTTGTCAAAAACCAAACGGAGTTCGAGTGGTTGACTTACCATACATTTCGCAGTTTATTAACGGTGCCCGCTTTTTTGATACTAGACCTTGCCCTGAGCCGAATTGTTTGCACGCACTTCACACGTGAAAGAGAAAATAATTGTTGTACCAAGACGGGCTTTGTTTCTAAAGAAAACGTTACCAAAAACTTTGTTTTTGGTACTTTCTTGAAGATTTATGAGTTCTATTTTTTGCACTATGTTTTCGGCAAGTCAATTCTAATTTTATAAATCAGTTTTGTAAAGTCTAGTCTAGTTCTCCTGCGATGGCGATCAGTGTATCACTGTCAAATATCATACAGTCAAAGATCGTGGCACTGTGCCAATGTATGCAAAACTATATGCTTAAACTGATCGCCATCGCTCAGTAGGCTTACCACAAGCTCTGTCTGGCTCTATCTCTGGCTCTGGTTTGCTCACCAGTGTATTATACCTACTGTGTGTGTGATGTGTCCATTGGTGACGGTGACCGCTTACCATCAAGTGGCCGTAAGCCCGGTTGTCTAATAGTTTGCATCAAAAAAAAGTTTTTGGTGTCGATAATTCAGTTTTAATCGTAGCTCGATAGCTTAATATTAAATTGTGGGGCAGTTCCGTGGTTGATCCCGTTAGAAGTGACAAGACAAGACCCCGTGACAAGTGGAACAACCTTGATACTTTGACCAAGGATTCCTCGAACACCATTCTAGTTCCTCGTAGTGCACTGATCGTCTATTTCAAAAAATCTATTTTTTGACGTGACAACGTCTTATAGTTCGATGGAGCCGACTGCACGCACAAAAAAACATGACTCATGTGGCGTTACCTCGCTCTGAGGCATTCCATTTAAGGCTTGAAGTGCAAGCGAGAGCGCGGAACGAGCGACAGAAAGGCACAATCGGCCTCCGCGTTTGGCAGCATTCGACATCTGTCTCTCTACTTACTTGATACTTGAGTGAGCGATGCGTCCGCGTGGACAGCTGTATGATGCTGCCACGTTCAACTAACGTCAGTAAACCGACTTTACAGACAGCCGTTTTTTTTTCTCTGTTTCTTTTATTACCTATTTTGGCGGTAAGGTTCTAATTTTAAAATTTCGCCAATATACTTTACAAGGTGTATCTAAATATGTGTACTATGCGAAGGTGGGGGGTTTCAGACCACAATGGTGATCAGTTGTGGAGGGGAGATAATTAAAAATTCCTATTTTCAGTTTCCCATACGAAAATATTTAATTTCATAATGCCTAAATAAATTGACAACCCTATCCTTGTAACCCCTTGACCCCTTGACCTACTACCTCTGTAGGTCTACTACTACTACCTACTACCTCTGTAGCTGAGTTTAGGGTTGTCACTTTGTATAAAGTCAGCTGTTAATGTTGAAACTTCGTTGCAGTTTTTTTCAGAGATACCAATCGAAGTTCAAAAAGTCGTTGAACAAAAGTTATTCCCCGGGGGGTGGAAATTCACCCCCCTTCAGGATAGTACACATGTTTTGAGATACACGTTGTATATATTTACCAAATTTATTTCTTTCAAATTGACATATTAATTCAGCTTTGACAAAAACAATTAATATAGTTTTGGGGTTATTTTATCAGTGGAGGTATTAAAACATCTCCGAAAACAAGGGTTACAAGACATGAGATATACATATTAGATAGACATGGATACATTGTATCCCCAATGGATACGAGAGATCAGTCTAAAGAATGGTTCCAGCTAGCTAACTGTCAAACATCATTTTGTGACACTTCGTTTGACAGTTAGACATACGTCAAACCATTATCAAATACCCGTCGCATCATCTATCAAAAGAGTTCCGAGTCTTGGAAGTTGGCTGAAATAATAACTGCAATAAATATTATGGTTGAATTTTCTGTTTTTTAAAAGTACCTTTATAACACGTTAGCTAAGCCAGAAATTTTGTATCTCGATATAGAAAAAAATATATTATAAAGATTTGGAAGATATTCACAAAAAGGATAAGTGGTCAGACACACCATTTAGTCAAAAGCACCATGCTTTAACCAAAGTCAAATGTCAGAGTAAAATCTAAATCTAAATGAACACAATTGGACACAATCAAATATTAATATTAATACCTTCGTTAGCTACAGATACCTTAATGAAGTACTTTAAATTAAATCATAAGCCCCCCCTTTGTAAAGCCATTTTAAAATTCAAATTAATCCTACCGTTTCCTAAGCGCTTTCATATTCAATTTGACGGTGCCTATATTCCTCCTTTAAGCGACTAGGGTTGACGGATTTCCATGAACTTTACATAATTACGTGAACGCAATGCAGGTGGCGCTAGTTTCTAACAAAAACAACGTTCCGATTTTGAATTAATCTTATTTGAAAATGGAATCTTGATTTTAACAAGGATTTTAAGAGCATATGCCACATTTTTGCGAAAAGTACTACGAATTTTACATTGTTGTAATTCGTGACTAATTTTGAATAGAACCAAAGTTTATAAATCACATGCATAAAGATAACAACAAAATGAGATTTTAGGTTATCATGATATTTTGTTTGACTGGCCTCTCAGCTCAGTTGGTAGTACCCCTGCCTTCTGCGCCGTAGGTCGTGGGTTCGATCCCCACCGAGAACAAACATTTGTGTGGTGAACATTGATGTTTGTTCTCTGTCTGGGTGTTATATTGTATTCTATGTATGTATTTACAAAAAAAAAAAAAGTATTCAAGTATTATAATCAGCTATCTGGTTCCCATAGTACAAGCTCTGCTTAGTTTGGGACTAGAAAGTGCTGTGTGGATTGTCCAAAATATTTATTATTATTTTATTTTTAGTTTTTGTTGCCAGATATTTACTAAAATAGATTAATAACATTTTTTTGAAGTTACTGCATGGTCTATGATAAGACTTTATTTATTTTTAAAAAGTTATAATCATACAAGTTAGCATACAAACATAGAAAATTTAGTAGGTAATTCAAAGAAACTGGCCTAAAACATGGTAAACATGTTTTATACGAAAATAATATTGTAATATATGAAATGAATGGATATGTTTATTTGTGGTTTTGGTAAATAATGGGTACTACATTCTCACTCGACGCTGTTATCGTTTAACTCGACTCTGTTGTCTCTGTTTTTGTTAACTTTTGTGAAGTTTTCATGGAGTTGTTTTCTTGCTATGATTTTAGTCCGGTTTTAGTTGAATTTCATAATTTTGTTCATCGTGCACATCCAGCGTATATTTCAAAAGAATATCAAAATTGCAAAGCTGTATTAATGCTGTACCAAAATAAATGTTTAATAAAAGCAGGCTTTGGTTCGAACAAGAATAGAGCTAAAACAGAACTAACCGAGAACTTTACTAACTCGTGTAATAATTTATAAACTTGCTAGTTACCGAACTATAATCAGTTCAATGTTTCAGTATCGAGTTAACAAAAACATTAAAGTGCAGTGAATTATTCATCCGACTAAAAATAAATGAAAATGTCCATAATTTTATCATACAAATACTCAATATATTTATTGCATACACATGGCTAAGGTACATACATAGTTGTTAGGTGTAAATCAGTATCACATGGACACTGTTTAGGGTAAAGCAACATAAAGGTTAAGGCGAGGTTTTTAGATAGATAGATAAACATACCTACCAGATAGCATAAAAACCTAAAATCCTTTCACCACACTTGATTCGAAAGAACCATTGACACGATAAGATAAAACTAACTTAGAAATTACTTTAAACGAGATGCATTAGATTTCATTTCATAACAAAACACGCAATTTTTTCAAAGCCATTGTGAATTCTAAATTTCACATTTTATTTTTGAAGTGTAAATTTCTTACGAAATACAAAATTGAATTAAATTCAGCGTCGAATTTCAGCGAGGAATTGAATCATTTGTCAGTAACCTGAGCTCGGAGGGAGCATGATAGCGGTCGAAAGCCACACTGTATAAGATCGGATTCACTTAATTGGATAGTTTCACTGTTCCCGCCCATCGATGCTATTCGGAGCTCCTCACCGCTGAATATTACACCTGCCTTATTACGTTACTCGCGACACGTTCTTGAAAGTGTGTGCTATGAAAGTATGATCACCAAATACCAAATTACCAAATACTAATGAGCGTTTCGGCAAAAAAAACACCTTGTTCGGTAAACCTGAATAGAAAAAGATATAGCCAGATATTTATTTAATGAAAAATAAAAACTATCTCTTGCTACTATCTCTACTACTACTTTACTTGTTTGACTAGCGCAAACAAGCAAACAAAGCAGTACATAATGTACAAAAAGTGATTTTGAGGCGACTTTGATCATTTTACTACGCTTATCGCTGACCTGTCGCAGTTACGTTATGAGAGATTGTTCTGTTCTTATGTAACTTTTGGTGATATCGATAGAGAGGGCACAAAGTAAAATAAGTCCAACTTAGCAAACACTGAAAGTGTTGGATGTGAGTGTGTTTGATCGGTAGTGTTGACAGAAAATCAACACTACCGATCAAACAAGCGCAGGCCTCACCTGATGATCACTATTCATTTTTCACATCTTTTATTAACAAAAAGCATGGGAGAGAGCACTGTGGTCTAGTAGTAGTGGTGCCGCCTTTCGATCCTTAGGTAGTGGATTTAAATTCAGTCGTACACCAATAAGTATTTCTGTCTAAAAATGTGTGTGCACTATTTCAGTACTCCCAAACGGTGAAGGGAAACATCGTGAGGAAACCAGCTTGTTAAAACCTTAAAAGTTTGATAACAGATGTCAAGTACACGAAAGAAGCTTTTGAGGCACACTTAAAATCCTTTCAAGTGTGCCTCAAAAGCTTCTTTCGTCTAAAAAAACTAGTAACACGACAAAAAGCAGAAAATTTCATCTCATGACTTGTCTAATGTCTAAGGCCATGAGAGTGGCCAGCAACAGTTTTATTATTTAGCTATACCTTTTTGGTGTTTCTAAAGTGTTTTTATGATTTTTATTTATATTTGGCCGGAACTAAAACACGACACGTGTCCAAAGCCGGATAAAACAACCCTAGGCGTCAGTTCGGAAACACTCGGAAATAATTCGCCGTTTGTTTTTAGAATAAATTTGAATTCGCTCGAGTAGTTCCGTTGTTACCGTTATCGGGTAGAATATTCTGGTGCCATGAAGTTAGGATGCCTTTTACTATGCATAAGGCTAAAAACGAATTTTAACTTTAGGCAACCCGTGTGTTGCGGCGCGTCGCAAACCTTATTAGTCCCATACGTTTTGTAAAGAGGTGATCACTCAGGACTTTTAACTAGTAGTTAGCCAATTTTTAAATATTCCCTTTGGTCATAAACCATTCACCCTTTTTGTAGTTAAGGATATATTATATAGTTTGTTTTTCCTTTGTGTTTTTTTCAATAAACTTTTTTTCATTTTATCATTTCATCACACTAGGGCAAACCACGCAGGTATGTTCTGTCTCTGACTGCCCTAAACTAAATGAGAGGGACAGTCGGCGTTGCAATGCATGGGTTCGCTGTAATATAAATACAAGGCTTATTACATATCTGATAGAAACTTTTTTTGTAACTTTTAATCATTATCATTTAGATATACCTATCATGTTTTTCTCGGTAATGGCTCTTGCAATTTCATTTCTCTCTGTGGACATAAACAAACTGAAATTTGAATATGCCGCAAAATTCATTGGAAATTTTCAAGTATTTCAGGAATCCTAAACATATATTTATTTTGTTCTGTTATTGGATTATAGCTACAGAAATTGATCAAAAACTTCGTCAAGGCCGATCACTAGTTTAGCCAATTTTGTTTAATGCAGCTTTATTATCGATCCTAAAATAATTTGATTGCCGTGTAGGTTGGTACCATACGCATATGAAAAGGCAAACTAATGTCAACCGCTTGCGGTAAGAACTTTTATTTTGTTATAAATGTTTGTACGTTTTATCTTACATTATGAATACAGATTCTTGTAATAGATACTAAAAAGGGATACACTAAGTGTTAAATCACGCCCAGAATAAGAAGTTACCCTTTTGTATTTATTATATTATTATGTTTTACAAAGCATCTGGGCAAATCTTTTTTTTTATACAAAAGCTGATGGAACAAGCATAAAGCCCACCTGAGCGGTAACCACAAAGCATTGCCTCGTAGGTCACGCATGTCAAGAACGTGCCCTATAATGCACTGCCCTGTTTCCATCAACTTGAGGCATAAAAATATTTAGCCACTAGCATCCATACCCTTCAAACCTAAATTTTGCTATACGCTGCGTCATCCAAAAAAAACGTTGTTCTGTGAAAATTCTTATAACGTCGGTTTCAATTTTTTAGGCAATAGATATTTTTGACAAAGGCAACATTTGACACCTGAAAAATAAATACCATTTCACAGAATCGTATTAAAAATTACTTATTATTATGAGTACGCAAATAATGATGTAAGCTGTCAGGTAAAATGTGAGTCAAAAATGCTGTAATAATAGAGGGATACTTTACTCTCTCAAATAGACGGTTTTTATAAAAAAAAACAGGAATAAATGGGACAAAAACTGAGTTTTAAACAGGAATGATTGGAGTATACAGATGTTGAAACAATGTAAAAACAGAAACAGTAAGTCAGGTTACTTATAACCTTTTTAACCTCTATACACCGGGCTACGGGGAGAGTTATGATGGGAGTTTCACTACTTGATCGAATGTTAGATTAGAACCAAAATAAGTTTACATGTTTAAAAAAACGGAATATATATTTATTGCTAAAATGTGACACAAAAACATCGGTTGTGTGTAAAGTCGGTTTACTGACGATAGTTGAAAGTGACAACAGTGTCATACAGCTGTCCACGCGGACGCATCGCTCACTAAAGTAGAAGAGAGACAGATGTCGAACGCTGCTGAACGCGGAGGCTGATTGTGCCTCTTTGTCACTCGTTCCGCGCTCTCGCTTGCACTTCAAGACTTAAAATAAAACGCCTCAGAGCGAGGTAACGCCGCATGAGTCATGTTTTTTCGAGCGTGCAGCCGGCTCCATCGAATTATAAGACGTTATCATGTCAAAAAAGTGCAAAGTGGCACTTTTAATTTGGCCATGAGCAAGCCCTACTGTACCCCTTTTTTTGCTAAAAACGTATGGAACCAAGCCGTACGCTTTCTGCCAGTTCTTCTAGACTTGGTCGCATGGAACTGGCACCTAGACCCATCTAGCTTTAGGATGTTTCAAAGTGATCCTTGTGATACTACTGAATAAATAAATATTTGGCTTTGATTTAGCAAAGAGTTCAGCTACGGTAAGCCGTATACCGTGGCTCTCTTTGTGACAATAGCGAGTCCAACAAAGGCTCTTTTCCGCCATTGTTGCACAAAATGTACCTACGACTAATTGTAATCACATTGTGTAAACTGTGTTGTATTTGTGTGTCGTGTGGTTGTTTCTTTGTTAGCATGATTTTAATAGACTGATAAAAAACCTTTTTTTCGTTGAACGTGACAACGTCATAGCCGCAATTATCGTTGCTTTAAACAATTGACACCACATTCACTTTTCACTGCACTTCATACTTGACGAAAACATGTAAATGTATTATTGTATAGCAGTTGTCCACGCGGACACATCGCTCACTCAAGTAGGAGACAGATGTCGAACGCTGCCGAACGCGGAGGCCGATTGTGCCTCTTTGTCGCTTGCACTTCAAGCCTTAAATGGAACGCCTTAGAGCGATGTAACGCCGTATGAGTCATATTTTTTCGTGCGTGCAGCTGGCTCCATCGAATTATAAGCTGTTGTCACGTCAAAAAATACTGATTTATCAAAGCCAATAATGTACCTGATATAATGTAATTTTAAGTTTGTTATTTTTTAACAAAAGTTTAATATTACGAGTTAATTTCGGAACTGGATTCTATATAATTCAAGTTTTGTTTAGTTTGAGACTAGACGGTGCTGTGCCAATGTTCTCTATATATATTTGTGCACTGCGCCTAATTTTCGTAGGTGTGCGCTTGTTAGATCAACTACGAGCGAGTTCTCGCGGAATCTAGTTAATATTTGAACTTCCAATCTTGTTTGAACTTCCACATTCCTTGAATTACTGCTACTGCTTTACCTAAGTTCCTAAGCATGTTATTTTCGTTTAACTGCTTTCTGTATTTAGGTTTACTAGAACAATTTCAGAACTAAAAGATTTTGAAGTATGGTATGGATAGGTAATTTAACATTGCACCTGCAAAATATTGACTTTTTGAATTTAATTTAGTGCTTATTTGGTAAATTTTTGGACAAATTCAAGCAAGGGCTGTATCACTCAAAACCAGTGAGTTTACTCCAAAAATGTGGGGTAAAAAGTTATGACTATGTGAACAAAAACACCACGCAAGAAAGTCTTAAAATATGATGTTTAGTGCTTAACGCTAAGTGTTCATCATTATTTACGTTTCAGCGTTGAAAATGTCAAAAACAGAGATGGAAATATTTGATGTGACGGATAGCGTAAAAACGGTGGTACAGGCACTTAGCCTGAGCGATAGTCTTCAAGACCAATTTGTCTGAAAAAAGCGTGAAAAAATGTCTACCAAAAATTGCCACTCTTTTAACTTTTAATGTTTATGCGTACGAAGAAATGATATTTCGAACTTTTTTATACAACTAATGTTATTAATAAGAAATTTGATCACGTACTTTAATTGCAAACAATGCCCCAAAATTACCCTGTTATTTTTCCAAACAGGTTTGTGTGCCTCTATCATAATATTCATGTCATTGTATCTCTATGTCAATATTCCTGGAAATAGGCTTCCCCTGTAGTTTTTCAGGAAACACGATTCTGAGTCCTCTCCATTTACCGAATTCTCGCGATCCAGCAATGCCAACATAAACCGTGACAGGTGTCACGGCTCAGCTCAGGGGGCTAATTCTCGGGCCGATCTCGATCATTTTGAAATTTTATTTTATTGCTTCTTTTCACAACCCCGTACTTTTTCTACGTTTTCCGTATATCGTAGCTGTTGAGGCTTTTATGATGAAGTTGTTGATGAATTACTCAAGGAAATCTGGCATTCTCTCTTCGAAAAGAAGCAATAAAATAAAATTGCAAAATGATCGAGATCGGCCCGAGAATTAGCCCCCAGTTGGTACCTTGTCGTTCGCCTTGGGTTCGATCCCCACCCAGAAATAGTAAATTATTGCAAAGGCAGCGAAATAGGCAATTGCAGGTCGAGTATGAGTTTGAAGGCCGAGCCGCAGGCGAGGACTTCAATGATACGAGACAGGCAATTGCCATTTCGGCCGAGGCATATTATATAGTGCTTTTCTTAAAAAAATGCAAGGAAATAAAAAAGGGTCTTTTACTTAATACATTTATTTTTTATTAACCAAATAACAACGAACTCCGCTTAACTACCAATTTTTTTTTTTTTATAGCTTGTGCTGAAAGATAAACGCATCTGTTGGCTATACAGCCACGAGAACGCAATGTGTACGATAGATGAAAGAGTTCTAAATTCAAACAGCACACCGTTTCATACAACATTGCCGGAGCGAGAACGCGCCGGGAAGTGATTTTGGTTTTTCAGTCTACGTAAATATGATACTTCGCGTGTTATATATTCAAAAGTAATGACAATATTTCTGCGCATGTTTAAGAAAATAATATTTGTGTAGTGAACGCAGGTTTTTTTTTCTGTCTGGGTGTTATATTGTATTCTAAATATGTATTTACAAAAAACACGGGTTCAAGTATTAATTAGCTTCGTACACGATGGGAACCAGATAGCTCTGTTCTAGAAGATTTTTTCTCTGTTCTTAGAAAACATCAAGAAACTACAGAGTTAGACACACTAAGCTCAGCTTAAAACACCTTTCTACTTAGTCAGGGATGAGTGAAAATAGACTTATTTCAAATAGACTTAAGCTATGCTTAAAAGTTTGTTCGTAAGAGTTTTCGACAAAATAACTGGGCAAGGTGAACCCTTTCACCCAAAGTTACCCCAAATTTTAAGAAGCTTAGCACTTTGCAAATTAGCTTGGAAAACCGCTAGCTACGGAGATACGAAGATTACGCGATAGGTTTTGTCTCATTTAAGACTTTCGACACAGTTGTACTAAACTGCAAAAAAAACTCAGCCATGCATGATAAGTTTTTATTCTACTGAATTTATTACACGGGTATTTATAGCGTTAATTACCATATTTTATTTATTTTCCCGTTGTAAAATAAGGTAATTAAAGCGATAAATACCCGTGTAATAGATTCAGTATGGTGTTAGGATCGCGAAAGTTATAAAATTACTAAGTTTTTAGTATAATTAAACATTTCATATTTTACCTTGACACATTACTTTCCATTTTATGATGTACAATTACAGTGACTTACCAGAAAAATAAACATCATGGCTCGCAAAACGAACTCAAAAGTAACCTCAATGAAACAGGCACCTCTGTTAATTTATCAATTACCTACTTAATTTGACGTTGACACTGTTTGAAATTGACTTTATGCAAAATTTATTTTTGTTTATTCATATATTTTGTACAAACTATATGAATAGACAAGTTGGATGTTTTTAAGAGTAGAGTGAACAGGTAAACGTGCTACACCGTCGACCGCATCATCACTTTACAGTAAGTGAGATTGTGATCAAACGCAAGCCATTTTTTTATTAGGGTTCCGTAGCCAAATGGCAAAAACGGAACCCTTATAGATTCGCCATGTCTGTCTGTCTGTCTGTCCGTCCGTATGTCACAGCCATTTTTCTCCGAAACCGTAAGAGCTAGACTGATGAAACTTGGCGAGGACCTGTATTCTGTGAACCGCATTAAGATTTTTAAACAAAAATAGAAAAAAACTATAAATTTTGGGGGTACCCTACCCATACTTGAAACTGATACTCAAAAAAAAAATTTTAATCGAACCCATACGTATCTATGAATAGGTCTTTACGTCATAAATCGTAAACCGCAATTTACCTTTCGAAGAACTACAAGAACCTTTATATTATGTTACTTGATGCTACGGAACCCTTCATGGGCGAGTCCTACTCACACTTGGCTGCTTTGTTTTAATATGTTACAAAAAATAAGTTGAAGGACGCATGGCAGTGCATTGTAGGGCACGTTTCTGACGTGCTTGACTAACGAGTCACTACTTTTTTGGCAATGTTTACCACTTAACATCATATTATACTTGTTCCATCAGCTAGTTGTATAAATAATGATGTAACTAATCTCCCTGTGTATGACTTATCTCAAGTATTATAAGTCAAAAGATAAATAAATAAATTGAATTGAACTGAAACACCTACTTAGTTTCAGTTTCAGTAATAGCCAATATCAAAACACATTATTTGAACACTTTGAACGCAAACAAAATAATTTACCCAATTTTGTTTCCAACATTAAACCCCACTCATCAAATCCTAATCCAAGAAAATAACTTATTTCGCCTCTCAGTGTCCATTTGCACAATTAATCCGGTACACGACATCATACAATTTCATCTGCAAATGGAGCCTTAATGGAAATTAAAAAGCATCGTCTCTATGTTTTGTACAGACCGTCCGATCTAAATAACACAATCACGCATATAAAAGAATCAAGTGCTAAGCTGACGGATGATAGGGAATAATGAAAAAAATATCACCTTGTTGGTTATAAGACCGTCAAATTGTGTTATATTGTATTAGTTTTGTGTGAATTTTATTTTTAATTTTTATTTATATTACTGTGGTAACAAAACATAAAATACATCCTGAACTTCACTTCGACTGGTAATCTAAGGCTTAGTGGCGTAGAACTGGCACCTTGTCTCGTATCAAAGTGATCCATGCGATTGAAATGAATCAAATAGATTTTTATTTATCTTTGATCCGATCGGACCAGCTTGTAAGTTGTATCGTCCACTGTGCTTCTACTCCGCCTAATTGAAACAACGGAATGTTTCACAAATTGCTATTAATTTCCACTTGTTCTGTTAACGAACCTTGTTTTGGTGTAACCTAATTTATTTCTGGCTTTGCTCGCTTTTTCATTAAGCTCAACATTTACATGGTTCGAGTTTTCAGGCCTCCAAAGCCTCCATTTTAACTGAAAGATAACGGCAACCTCTCTGGTACAACTGACCATCTGTGACACCAAAAGCGATTGCAAATTAGATTGTACAGACTGAGTCCAAGAGATTGAAAAATATAGAGGGTGTGTTTGAAGTCTTTCTGCGTAAGTAATTTTGAAATATTGAAGTAATATTTTTTTGTAACTTTCTCCGGAAAGGTGATACCCACGGGAAAACAAAGTCTACTTGGACTAAATCACAAGAAACTTTTACTTTATCTTACCACAATCGCGTTGGTAAATTAGTTCATGCGTTGAAATTCAGTTTCTCAGGGTAGGCTTGCGGGGCTGTAATGGCGGTAGGTACTCGTGCCGCCTATTCCTTCCAGCATGTTCCATTTCGCGTAATGACGTAGCAACTTACCGCGCCATTTCACGCAAATTGCGGGTACATGACTGTTGCGTGCCTGGTCTCGACTTGTCTAGGTTTGTCTTCTGCCTTTTTTACAATATAAAAACTTTTTGACGTGACAACGTCTTATAATTCGATGGAGCCGGCTGCACGCACGTAAAAACATGACTCATGGGGCGTTACCTCGCTCTGAGGCGTTCCATTTAAGGCTTGAAGTGCAAGCGAGAGCGCGGAACGAGCGACAAAGAACAATCTACCTCCGCGTTCGGCAGCGTTTGACATTTGTCTCTCTCCTACTTGAGTGAGCGATGCGTCCGCGTGGACAGCTGTATGACGTTGTCACGTTCAACTATCGCCAGTAAACCGACTTTACAGATAACCGATTTTTTTAATTCCGCTATCGAAGCTAATGCTCTAAATATTTATTCTTCATGTTACCTACAGTTATTTCGTATTCTGATTGTTCTGAAAGTGGAAATTGAGTTTGTTTTGTACCTTTTCTTTGAGCTTATTTTTCAAAACAGATAAAAGTCCCTGAAGATAAATAGTTTAGATAAAATGTTTTTCACGTTTCTTTTCCGATGTTCAACTGTTTAAGGTAACGCGTTTGAATGAAAATCTTGAATACAGACGATTAACATACAGCTAAGTTATTTAGTTTTAACACACTTTAACTGTTACTTTATATGGACAAAGTTTGGTAAATGTATCTGAATCAAACATAGCGATTTGGCTTAAATTTCAAAAGGGCTTGTCTACGATAAGTTTGAAATTGTGCAACCTCATGGTTTTTGATTTCTTCCATGCTCCTAGATCTGATGAGAAAATGTTGAATTATTCATTCAACTCTTTATTGAGCTAAAATACGTTTCTACAAAAACATATTTTACGTGAAATGTAAAATCAGAATAAAATATGCAATTCTAATACCTAACAGATGAAAGCAGCTCTAAAATGTGTCAAAAACTTTCGTTGTTTTCCAACTGTTTCCATTTGGACTATTTTCTTATCTGAAAAAATATCTTAATTAAACGTAGACAGTATCCCACCATCCCGAAACTTAATTTTCGCGAACACTTTTCACATTAACGTAAATGCGTAATTAATTCCGTAACAAAAATTCGGAGCTTAATTATTTCGAGTTTTACTTGCGGCCGCACTCAGAGCTCTCAATTCATTTAAGAGTTCATTAAAATGTCTTTTAATTTTCTCGAGTCATTGATCTACATTTATAAGTCACCCGGAAGCATCGAGATAACTAAAGTATCGAGATAGATTGATGTTGAGATCGGTGCTGTGGGGTGAAGCATTAAACGAATATCATGGTACTTTACTAAAAAAAACATGCGTTTTAAAATAATATAAAAAAAGCAAGAATCAGTTGAGCTATTTGCAGATAGCTAGATAGAGATAAATAAACTAATTTATTTTTATAATTTTACTAGCTATGTCATTACTTTTTTATTTTTAATAATGTACTCCAAGTTATTTAAAATAAATGTATGGGTGTAATTAGAAAGTCTGACTGAGCGATTTGCTTTTAAAATATAGCAGTATTATTACGATGCAATTTGTGAGAAAAAGGATAAGAAAAGTCTGGCCACTTATTAATGACTATTAAGTTAAGTTGAAACTTCCTGAATACGGAAATTAAAGGCAAATTATAAATTGGGCTGTGGTAAGTTGAGGCAATTTAGCAAAAATAAAACATTTTCCTGGGTTGGTAATATATTTTTTCTCATCAGTGTTCGTTTAATTACCTTCCCCAGAGGTTTTATAATTGATGTTATTTTTACTCAGATCCATCACTGATCAGGGTAACTTTACACAACCATTCACGCTCGCCTGATGCAATTGTTTTGTTAATCTCCTTGCATCAATTCTCTCTACTTGTCCAAACCATCTTAGCATACCTTTCTCTACTCTCATCACTACGTCTTCTTTCACACCGCATTCCTCTCTTATCACACTGTTTTTCACTCTATCACTCAACTTTACACCACAAATACTACGTAACGCTCTCATTTCTACTGCATTCACTCTGCTCTGATGTTTAAGCGATGAAATAATCGTGTGAGATAGCCATAAATTCTAGAGATAAGTCTGCCGGTGAGATATTAAAAATATCGCGTCTCTTATACCATAATTTATGTTTTTAAAGCACGATATATTATTTTTGTTCTTCACTGGCTCCTACAGCTTTTTACTTATAATCTCTTTTTCTGAATTAATGTTAGGTTTCGAAAAATATATTACGCTTTTTAAAACTTTCACAAAGTTTTAATTTATATTTATCGAAGAAAGTGCCTTTTAGGATTTTATTTCATAAATAAATACGTTTTATCTTACAGCTCTTACCATAAAACATATTAAATAAAATTTATTAGTTGAAATCCATATGGTCCTATCATTTTGGAACTCAAATATACATTGTCCTGGTTCTTTTACCAAGCAGAGCAACAGGAAACGCTCAAAATATTTTCTAATAATAACCATTTTATCGGTCAAAATATATAAACAATATTTTAGAAGATGCTTTGTTTTTACCAATAGTAATGTAATTTCCTGTTTTTCCTGTGCTTTCCACCTTAATGGAACAGTTCTATTTATTTATTTTCTATCACAAACAAACAAAACTTGCTCGTATTTCCATTAACATGCTTTGTGGTCTAGTTAACAAGTGAAATACATATATCTATAGTATTTCTTTTAGCTGAATAACAAACATAAGTAATTGCAATTCTTTATTTGCAACAAAATTCGTAGCGTAAAAGTGTTTTTTTTTTGCAGTTCAATCTCACCACCAGGAAACAGTAATTATTTCCACTCAACACCAGGTGGCTAATGATTGTAACACCGGAAACTCGTATTAAAAAGAGTCATCATCAACATCAGCCTGAAGAAGCCCACATAGCGCTGAACATAGGCCTCCCTTACACATTTCCAGGAAGAACGATCCTAGCCCTTTCCATCCACCGACTTCCCGCGATATTAAAGAGTAGATACTGCAAATTATTCTTCAAATTCGAATCCATTATTTAATCTGTCTGAGTTTGAAGCACAAAATCAGTTTGAACCTATTGCAAATTTAGTTTTACCTCTGTACCGAATATGCAAATTAGTCTACACCTCACTAAAACCTAACTACCTATACTTAGTAACCGACAAAGGTAGTCGTTTCTACTTGAACGTTGTACTTCAGTTTTATCGCTCGTGTGTAACTGGGCTTTATCTGCAAAAGTCTAGACTATTTTGATAGTCACTATAATTAGTTAGCAACAATAATTGGTTTCGATACTTTACCGCGAAAGTAACGATTGTTTTCAGATTTAGTTACAAAGATGCGAGTATTAATTGCTTTAGTGTGCTTCATTTACTTACATTTTATCGGAGTTTTGTTGACTTTGATTTAAGTTGATTGAACTCTGTAAATGTATTAAAATTTTTGATAGATTGCAATGTAAATAGGAAGAGAAACGGGTTTTTCTCAAACATTCCGTTTTCTTATTTAAAATATCGACTAGCTCAGCTCAGTTGGTAGTAGCTCTGCCTTCTGCGCCGTAGGTTGTGGGTTTAATCCCCATCGAGAACAAATATTTGTGTGGTTCGTATTCTTAATGTTTATTTACAATAAAAAAGCACATAAATATTATATCAGCTATCTGGTTCCCATTGTACAAGCTTTGCTTAGTTTGGGGCTATATATTGGTGTGTGGATATTTTTTATATTATTGTATAATTTTAGTCAGATCAGAATAAATCTCGATACAAAATAAACATCAAAAGCCATGTCATCACCACGGCGTTATTTAGCTTGCTGATTTTACCATAATTCTGAAACAGAATATCCCCTAGCTCCCAGTGATAATTGAACTTACAATTACGTGTAGAAGTGAATCTCTTGAATTTTGGTTTGCAAAAGCATGTCTTATAAAAACGTCATGAAAAAAAAGTAGTTATTCTCCAGCTGAAGTAAGTTATGAGCATAATAATTATGATTATATCACTAATTATCTTTTAAAAGGTCAAACTTTGCAACTATGAAGTTGTTTACGAAGATTGCGTCATATCCACGTCGCAGTCACTACGTGTTACTTAAATATGTGAAATAATACATATAATATAATATATATTTTAGTTTTAAGGTATTTATACTATGGGCCCTGTATTTTCGTACTTACTATGTTGCCTGAAATAAATAAATTTATTATTATTACCTATATCAAATCAATAAATGTAAGATTTCTTTAATTAATTTTATCGCGAGAGTCACTTTGAAATGTCTTAAAGCTAGATGAGCCTAGGTGCTGGTTCCACGTAACTTAGTCTAGAAAATTAGACAGACTGGTTTTATCCAGAAGTAAAACAACATGCTTGATAAAAAAAAAACTAGTTTAATTTTTAGTTTCAGTTCTAAAACGGCGTGAAACAGGTAATAGCAACAACAAATAATTTGGTAACTTTTATTTGACGCACGCCAGGGCAGGTATCATGTTTAAACTCAACGCCAAATAAACTTTGTTTTGGTAAAAAATTGGTGAACAAGAGAACTTTTTATTTTTAAATGGAACGGGTTTGGTGGGTCAAGTTATAATTGCTTCGAGCTTAAATTGTTTAAGCCGAAATGGTTATTCGCAAAACGATAGGCAAAGTTTTTAAAAATATTTTGAATCACACTATGTGGTAAATGGTAACCACTCTGCAGTCTAGTTTTTAAACAACTCGTTCTTGAAGCAAGTATATGGCCCGTCTAATGTTAACCTTAACCTTTATTAAAGCGTTGGCTCGTAAGTCATGCATGTCAAGAATGTGCCCTACGATGCACTGCTCTGCGCCCATCAACTTGAGGCCAACAAAATTGCGTGTTGGGTTTTGACTTAGGAAAAGTTTTAAAATTGTTGATGTTTTTTTAAGCTAAAGGAACTTTTTTTACTAGGTTAATGATTTTTTTTACAGGCGTGGTTTTACTTAGTAAGTTCTATGTTTATTTGAGACTCAATTAAGATAAAGCAGAATAGATACAGGTATTTCATTTATGTGAACACCATCAAAGCCTGCGTAATCAAATCACCAAGCCTTTTCAGCACCTTGATTAAATACTATCAAACACGAGAATATAAATAATGCCGAAAATAAAGTCTTAGATAAACCGGAAGGATCGCCTGTTAATCTCTTTAACGCCTCTAAGGCAGTATCTAGCGCAATAGAGCCTTAATGGCGGGTCCTAAAAAATGTGTAGCCGTATAATTTGATGGTCCACTAATGAATTTGAGGTCAATTACTTTTTATTGTGGCCTTTTGTTAAAGAAATAAGTCACGTGGCGTAGTTATTTGGTTTTATGTTCTTTTTAAAGGAATTTGTAACCTAATTTTAATTAAATTGTGTATGTAGGTTGTTGTGTAGAATAGTTACAACAAAAAAATATTTAACTATAGTATTCTATCAGGTTCACATAGAACAAACTTTGCTTAGCTTTTGCTAGACGGCTCTGCATGAAATGTTTTGAAAAATATCGTTTTTAACTATTTATAATAAGTAGTAACTGAATCGCTCTTGTACCTGAATGTAGGATATTTATTCTCCAGTTTCCGGAGCTGTAGAATAATTATTTCAATTGGAAACAAAAGCTGCTTGATGACAATACAAACAGAACACGGACACTCAGGTTCACAAACAGAAATAAATTGCAGGTACAATTACAACAATGCAAAACTGTTTTACAATGGAGTTTTTATTCATCATTTGACAATCTCTACGTATATGTACGTAGAGATTATTGTCGTATCAATCGATTTCAAAGGATTAAGAGGAAACTAGAGACTGGAGAGGGCAACGAGAAGGCCAAAAAAAAACTTTTTTTATACAACTTGCCTAACGATAGACGGCCTTCCACAATTTTTTTTATACAACTTGGTAACGAGCAATCATAATAATATGATCCACCTGATATTAAATGCTTTATTAACCTGCGCACATATTCTAAGCGTTTTGTAGTAGTAAGGCGACACAGTGAAGGTTTTTGGAAGGTGTTGAGTGCAATATCTGGCGTTAATTGGTATCAGTGGTAGAAATTCTAGGATTTCTAATAAAATTCATTTAAAAATAAGAAAAAATCATAAATAAAAATATTTTTCTGCACAACAGCAAAAATAAAATACAGTTTTTAGTAACTAAATTCAAAGGCATAAAGATATGGTGCACTGACTTTACTTATAAAGTCGTTACACCGTATTTTTCAATACGAAATCAAATCAAAAATATTTTTATTGTTGTTACAATTACCATAAAGGCCTGCGCACACCTAGTTTGCTGGCGGTAGCGATCAGTGAAACGCTGTCAAATATCGCTGTCAAATCTCAAATCTGACAGCTATATTTGACAGCGTTTCACTGATCGCTACCACCAGCGAACTAGGTGTGCGCAGGCCTTAATAAATCGGATTGGGATCTCTTCAGTTAAGGTATAATAACCTGTGTTTGAATCTATTCTATTCTATTTTATTCTATTCTATTCCGTGGTACTTAAGTATTGTTTTACAGTAAATAACTGTGGATTATGGGAAGGTTGTTAGGGCTTACATTTTATCATATAAACTAGGTAGCCATGCACATTTCACAGGAGCTAAGATTTATCTTTATCCCTTTGTAGCGTGAAAATCCGTAATTTTCATAATGTTTTTCGTTTCTCTAACCGGTAGAAAGACAACTTGGCTAAGCCCCCGTCTCAGTATTCAATCACCGTGGATTTAGATGTTGCATCGCTGAGCGGCTGAGGAGTAGGTCTACCACAAGCTCTGTCTGGCTCTGTCTTTTTTTTACAACTAAGTTGACAAACAAGCATACGGCCCACTTGATGGGAAGCGGTTACCGTAGCCTATGGATGCCTGCAATACCAGAGGCATCACAAGCCGTTTAAAATTGTCTGTTTGTTTGGCTCAGGTTTTGAGTCTGTGTGAGTGTTGACGTAGTTTTGATGTAAACGTCACACACACAGTATAATACAATGGTGAGCACTCAAGGCCTAGTTCACGCTGTCAAATATCACTGTCAGATTTGAGATTTGACAGCGATATTTGATAGCGATTCACTGATCGCTACTGCCAGCGAACTAGGTGTGCGCAGGCCTTCACACAGACTCAAAACAAGAGCCAGAGTCAGAGCCAGACAGAGCTTGTGGTAGGCCTACTGATCGTGCGATCAAACTGACGATACGGAGCGAAGCGCATTCTTATCGACTTACCACTGGAATGGAAAGATTATGGTTGTGTATCTTGTGATATTGCGTTTTACTGGAAAAATTGGATACTGGTTTTCTGAGTTGGCATTATTACATATTTTTATCCAGATCTATTTGTTTTAAAATATAATAAGTTTGCTAGACTTATTATGTTTTCACGGTTTCAAAATTTGCCACTATCCTTCACTTCAGGTGACGGATGTAGGGTTTTTTATCCGTAACGGCTTAGTAACTTTATAATGATCTTAATATTTATTATAAGTCAATGTGATTTAAGTTTTTACTTAAAAATCACATCAAATTTCGTGCGAGTATGTAGATCTCTCTCTCTGATCTCTGAAAATAGTCAAAGGATTTTGATGATACTTCAAACATACACTTTTCCCTGTAACTGTAACCTGTGTAACCTGGAAAAAAGTATAAATAGTAGGCACCGTAGTATCCGGGTAAGTAATCCAGTGGAACCAAATAAATACAGATCATATTACAAAAATAACTAGTACCAATTGTGTACATAATAATGACTAAGACATAAAAAAACATGTTATTCACTGACACGTTATCCCGCAATCTGGTTCACTAATAAAACAGCCAAAAAACAATACTGCTTGTATCTTGTAGAGTATGACGCACTGGCTAAGTCGTCCGTATATTATAAGGGCGGCTATACATTGTCGCCCACAAGTCTGCACTCACTATAAACCTTGCTTTATCTTCGGTGGAATTTACGACATGTTTTGTCTACGTTTCCGAATTTATTTGTGTGTCGCTGATAAAATATCACCTAGGATTTGGCCACGTGATGTGTGATGCAGTCGATTTTTTGTCTACTAAACGTAATAATTCTAAGTATACATACAACTTAGTATTAGTTGTATTCTAAGTATGTATTTACAAAAAAAATATGTATTCAAGTATTATGTCAGCTATCTGGTTCCCATATTACAAGCTCTGCTTAGTTTGGGGCTGGGTAGTGTTGTGTGAATTGTTCACAATACATATTTATATTTATATTTATTTATAATACAATCATCATCATCATCATCATCATTATCAGCCTCAAGTAGTCCACTGCTGGACCTATGTCCAGCAGTGCAGCTGGAAATGTGCAGGGGAGCACCCCTGCACATTTCCAGGAAGAACGATTCTGAGCCATTTCCATCCATCGACTTCCCGCGAACTTAACAATGTCGTCGGTCCATCTGGTGGGTGGGCGCCCTACGGTTTGTCATCCGGTTCGTGGTCGCCATTCGAGAACGTTTTTTCTCCAACGGTTGTCGGTTCTTCGAGCTATATGGCCTGCCCATTGCCACTTCAACTTACTAACTCTACGAGCTATGTCAGTGACCTTGGTTCTTCTACGGATATCCTCATTTCTGATTCTATCACGTAGTGAAACTCCCAGCATAGCTCTCTCCATAGCTCGTTGCGCGACTTTGAGCTTATGCACGAGGCCAATAATAGTTAGCAACCACATAATAACACATAATATAATACACAAAATATTTATTTAGAAAAGAATAAAGGATCTTGAATAGCGATGCAAACCGAAGGAAAAGCGTAGGACAACATTGAAAAAGTTTCGAGAAGTTTGTTGCCAGAAAATACTATTAAATCGTTCTTCCTGAAAATATCGCTGTGTTTCGGTTTGAAGGGTGTGGGTGCCGGTGAAATAACTGGCACGTGAGGCTGAACATCGGTATGTCTCAAGCTGATAGACACAGGGCAGTGCATCGTAGGGCACGTTCCTTTCGTGGGTGACCTACGAGGCAATGCTTTGTTATAGATGATGGTTACCACTTAACATCAGGGGGGCTAAAACTCTCTTGTCACTGTTACTTTCATGCAGATGGCGAAAATAAGCGGCCTGCTAAGCTAAGTGACTGCTATAAGGACCATTATGAATAAAAGTGTTTGTGCTTAGTTTGTATGTGAAACATAGTGATATTTATAAAATATTTCCAGTGGAATTAAGTTGTAACAAATAGCGCCAGCCAGAGTATCTGCAATAATGCGCCCCTAAGCGCCCCCGCAACCCGCCCCTCGGGAAATCTTATGCTGCAAAATTGGTTGCAAACGATTGCAAACGGTTGCAACTCGCTTCTTCGTGATAGCTTGCACTATTTCATATTATTAATATAATATCTTAGTCTACAGAGCGAGATATCATAAATTCTAGCGGATTATTTCAAAAGACCGTTGAAGTTCAATAAAAGAACAAAGGAGGGAAAACAATGTCAACATTTTTTATTTTATTTTACTTCTGGCTGTGTTGCTAACTCTTTCAAATCAGTGTGGTGATAGGTGGGAAACGGTTGCCAAAGTTTATAGCATCACGAGGACGAGCTCGTGTGGAATACCGCTTGTTTAGATAGGTATATTTTTATGAATACAAAAAATCGGTTGTCTGTAAAGTCGGTTTACTGACGATAGTTGAACGTGACAACGTCATACAGCTGTCCACGCGGACGCATCGCTCACTCAAGTAGGAGAGAGACAGATGTCGAACGCTGCCAAACGCGGAGGCCGTGCGTGCCTCTTTGTCGCTCGTTCCGCGCTCTCGCTTGCACTTTAAACCTTAAATGGAACGCCTCATAGCGAGGTGATGCCGCATGAGTCATGTTTTCGTGCGTGCAGCCGGCTCCATCGATTTATAAGACGTTGTCACGTCAAAAACGCTATTTTTTTTATGTACTAAAACGCTGTTTCTTTACCAATTCAAACTAAATAATTTAGCAAGAGAAACATAAATTGCGCAACTCATATTCACACACCATTTTATTCTTCATTAAAACTTCTCAAGTTATGCTCGTGACGTCTCTCGAGTTAAAAGACTGAATTTCGCGAATACCTGTCATACGCTTAGCACAAGTTTTTGACGACATCACATTGTAGGACATCCTCATCTTTAGCACTTATTTTCATATAAATCAAATATTAAACACAAATAAAAAAATACTCCTAGATTTTTGTAGTTTTCGTGACTTTTATAAAATTAGATAATTAATGAAACTAGTGCTAAGGGCACAGTGCAGGCGGTGCAGGTGAAACGTCATTTTGCAGCTCTAAGTTATGCTTGAAGTCGGAATACGAGCTTTTAAGGCCACTGCTTCGTATAAGCTTAGCGTTAAATAACGCGATCTGTAAACTTACAACAAACGACAGGCTAAATTATATATATTTTTTTTCTAATTACTGAAATCCCTCCGAGTAAGCAATTTCAATTAAGTTAACATTATATTAAAAAAAAGTCTATAGACGTATAAGTGTTAGCTTAATACTTTGCTTATGCTACTAGATAGGACTTAGAATCAACGAGTTGATTATTAGACACGTTAATCACAATAATTTTAATTGGTAACATAATATATCACAATGTATTATGGTACAGGCCACAATAGCTCGCTGAACTGAAAAGCGCAGGAGAATCCAGGCTCTCAAATGGCAAGCAAAAGTTGAAAGACGAAGCGTAGAACGACCTCACTCGATAGAAAAAGAATATCTATATATATATAACTCAAAGGTGACTGACTGACTGACTGACTGACATAGTGATCTATCAACGCACAGCCCAAACCACTGGACGGATCGAGCTAAAATTTGGCATGCAGGTAGATGTTATGACGTAGGCATCCGCTAAGAAAGGAAAATGAAAAATTGTTTTCCTAAGAGGAGAAAAAGGGGAAAAATGGTTTAAAGAAAAATCAACGCACAGCCTAAACCGTTAGCCCTAGAAGCATGAAACTTAGAAAGTGTGTACCTCTAATAGAGCAGAGGTGGACTAAGAAAGAAAAATAGGAAAATTCTTCCCCTAAAAGAAGAAAAAACGGAAAATGATTTTAAGAAAAATCACAAAAAATAGCTTTACAAAATACGCAAAAAAAGATTTAAAAAAATTCAGCTACCGCAGCATCTGGCACCAGGTTGGATTATACACAAAGGTTCACAAACACACCGATGATAACCACTACGACAAAATCGCGGGAAACATCTATCATACTTAAACTAAACACTGTTGAAAAAAATCGGCTCCAACAGCACTCACCTTAAAATTCAAATACACTCTAAAGTACAAGCTCAAATCTATGGTAACTAGCAGTTGGTAATGTCAAATAAAAAAAACAGATTCGATTATACACCAACGACGAATACGATAGCCTAAATTAGCCACTTCAACGAAATCACGAAAAAGAGCTTTACAAAATACGCAAAAAAAACATTAAAAAAAATTCAGCTACCGCAGCATTTGTCACCAGGTTTTAATACACACAAATGTTTACAAAAAAACCGATGATAACCACTAAGACAAAATCGCGGGAAACATCTGTCATACTTAAACTAAACACTGCTGAAAATAATCGGCTCCAACAGCACTCGCCGTCAAATTCAAATACACTCTAAAGTACAAGCTCAAAACTATAGTAACCAGCGGTTGGTCATGTCAAATTAAAAAAAATTGATACGATTATACACCAACACGCATACGAAACCCCAAATTAGCCACTAATCTAAATATATAAAACTCTTTCGTTACTGACTGACTGACTGACTGACTGACTGACTGACTGACAATCAACGCACAGCCTAAACCGTTAGTCCTAGAAGCATGAAACTTGGAGGGTATGTTCCTCTTATAGCGTAAAGGTGTACTAAGAAAGGAAATTGGAAAATTCTTTCCCAAAGAGGAGAAAAAAGGGAAAAATGGTTTAAAGAAAAATCAACGCCCAGCCTAAACTGTTAGTCCTAGAAGCATGAAACTTGGAGGGCATGTTCCTCTTATAGTGTAGAGGTGCAGTAATAAAGGAAATTGGAAATTTTTTTCCCGAAGAGGAGAAAAAAAGGAAAACTGGTTTAAAGAAAAATCGCAAAAAATTGCTTTACAAAATACGCAAAAAAACAGTAAAAAAAAATCTGCTGCCGCAGCTTCTGTCGCCAAATTTGAATACACACAAAAGTTTACATAAACCCCACCGTAACCACTAAGACAAAATCGCGGAAAACACCTATCATACCGAAACTAAACACCGCACCGCTTCAAAAAATGGCTAAAGAACATGCTCAAAACTATGGTAACCAGCTGGTCATGTCAAATTTAAAAAATCTGTTTCGATTATACACCAACACGTATACGAAACCCTAAATTAGCCACTAATACAACATGAAATCACAAAACATTGCTTTACAAAATACGCAAAAAAAACCATTAAAAAATTTTCAGCTACCGCAGCATCTGTCACCAGGTTTGAATACACACAAAGGTTTACAATAAAACCAAAGATAACCACTTAGACAAAATTGCGGGAATTATCTATCATACTTAAACTAAACACCTCTGAAAGAAATCGGCTACAACAGCACTCGCCTTCAAATTCAAAGACACTCTAAAGCACATGCTTAAAACTATGGTAACCAGCAGTTGATCATGTCAAACTAAAAAAAGCAGCCAAGTGCGAGTCGGACTCGCCCATGAAGGGTTCCGTACAAGAACCTTTATATTATGTTACTTGATGTAACATAATAAGGTTCTTGTAGTTCGTCGAAAGGTAAATTGCGGTTTACGGTTTATGACGTATAAAAAAAAACTACTGACTAGATCTCGTTCAAACCAAAAATCGTTAGAAGTTTACATAGTAATGTACAACATATATTTTTTTTAGTATTATCATTCTCTTACTTTAGAAGTTAGAGGGGGGGGGACCAACTTTTTTCCACTTTGGAAGTGTCTCTCGCGCAAACTATTCAGTTTAGAAAAAAACTATATTAGAAACCTTAACATCATTTTTGAAGACCTATTCATAGATACCCCACACGTATGGGTTTGATGAAAAAAAATTTTTGAGTTTCAGTTTCAAGTATGGGGACCCCCCAAATTTATAGTTTTATTTTTATTTTTATGTTAAAATCTTAATGCGGTTCACAGAATACATCTACTCGCCAAGTTTCATCAGTCTAGCTCTTACGGTTTCGGAGAAAAATGGCTGTGACATACGGACGGACAGACAGACAGACAGACAGACATGACGAATCTATAAGGGTTCCAATTTTGCCATTTGGCTACGGAACCCTAAAAACCAGATTCGATCATACACTAACGAATACGATAGCCCAAATTAGCCACTAAAACAAATCACGAAAACGAGCTTTACAAAATACGCAAAAAAAAACATTAAAAAAATTTCAGCTACCGCAGCATCTGTCACCAGGTTAAAACCTGGTGACAGATGCTATACACACAAATGTTTACAAAAAAAGCAGCCAAGTGCGAGTCGGACTCACCCATGAAGGGTTCCGTGGCACGACGAACTACAAAAACCTTTATATTATGTTACTTGATGTAACATAATAAGGTTCTTGTAGTTCGTCGAAAGGTAAATTGCGGTTTACGGTTTATGACGTATAAAAAAAAACTACTGACTAGATTTCGTTCAAACCAAATATCGTTGGAAGTTTGGATAGTAATGTACAACATATATTTTTTTTAGTTTTATCATTCTCTTACTTTAGAAGTTAGAGGGGGGGGGACCAACTTTTTTCCACTTTGGAAGTGTCTCTCGCGCAAACTATTCAGTTTAGAAAAAAACGATATTAGAAACCTCAACATCATTTTTGAAGACCTATTCATAGATACCCCACACGTATGGGTTCGATGAAAAAAAAATTTTTGAGTTTTAGTTTCAAGTATGGGGACCCCCGAAATTTATAGTTTTTTTTTTATTTTTATGTAAAAAACTTAATGCGGTTCACAGAATACATCTACTCGCCAAGTTTCATCAGTCTAGCTCTTACGGTTTCGGAGAAAAATGGCTGTGTTATACGGACGGACAGACAGACAGACAGACAGACAGACAGACAGACAGACATGACGAATCTATAAGGGTTCCGTTTTTGCCATTTGGCTACGGAACCCTAAAAACCGATGATCACCACCAAGACAAAATCGCGGGAATCATCTATCATACTTAAACTAAACACCGCTGAAAAAAAACGGCTACAACAGCACTCACCTTCAAATTCAAATACACTCTAAAGTACAAGCTCAAAACGATGGTAACTTGCATTTGATCATGTCAAACTAAAAAAACAAGATTCAATTATACACCAACGAATACGATAGCCCAAATTAGCCACTAAAACAAAATCACGAAAAAGAGCTTTACAAAATATGCAAAAAAACATTAAAAAAAATTCTGCTACCGCAGCATCTGTCACCAGGTTTGAATACACACAAAGGTTTACAAAAAACCCCATGATAACCACTAAGACAAAATCGCGGGAAGCACCTATCATACCAAAACTAAACACAGCTGAAAAAAATCGGCTACAACAGCATTTACCATCTTTCGAACACACTTTATATAGTTTTGAATGCAAACTCAAAACTAAGGTAACCAGCACTTGGTCATGTAAAACCAACGCATACATAACCCGACTTAGCCACTAAGGCAAATTCACGAAAAATAACTCTCAAAAAATACGCAATAAACAGTGAAAACATATCAATAGTTGTCCGCTTTCCACCATAAAATAGTTTCTTTTAAACGAACTCAAACTATGACTTTATACTAACCACGCGGACGAAGTCGCGGGTGACAGCTAGTTTATTATAAAGAAGAGTTTTTTTTTATTTATAACCATTGCCCTATCCTTACAGGAGTACCCTTATACGATAGCGCAGCCATTCATTATCAGAATTTGATTCTATTAATTATACATTACAAACCAATAATACATAATACATAATACATTAATATATTATAGTATAATTAGTGGATGGAGGCTCTAAATTAAGAATCAAGAATTTATAGGAGAAGTAAGTTAAAAATTTGACTTCTTCATGCTTCATGAATTAGTAAATTATTTTAGAACTGTTTATAAATCGCTCAGTTAACTCACAAGCCGCAACCTTACACGTAGAAGTTCTGCAAGAATTTGGAAATGGACAGGCGGACGGACGTGTGAATGCACCCTTAGTTAATTTTGCCTTCAAAGGGAAACGTGTTCCAAGAAGTGTTTTATATCGTGTGAAGGAGAGTTTACACAATGTACCTTTCTATACGAAAATAGACGTTTAGCTCTCTTAATATTTAAAAGTACTAGAGCAAAGCCAAATGCACTGGACGTAGGGCACGTTTTTTGCGAGGTAAAGCTATTTGTACTGTACATGTTTTTAAGATCGCGGAAAGTCAGTAGATATAAAGGGCTTAAAAATATTATTTCTGGAAATTTCTTCTGGAAATTTTTTCTTAGGGTGTGTATGTGTTCAATAATAAAAAAATAAATCAAGATTCAAGATTCAAGATTCAATAAGCGTTTATTCAATACGATACAAGAATCACTTTGAAACGTCTTAAAGCTAGGTGAGTCTAGGTGCCAGTTCCACGCGACCAAGCGTAGAAGAACAGGCAACAAACTACGTCTCGGTTCCTACCGTTTTATTATATGATCCTTTTACAAATCATCTCTCATCAAATATTTTACTATACATTCTTGTGCAAATAACTGTTTGGAAAATCCCCCAAGTTTTAAGTGAAATAACAGCCTAATGACGCGAATGCTCTGTTAGTTGTTGATTTTTATTTGGGTCAAATAATATTTTTATACCCTTTGCTGATGGGACAAACATATGCCCCACCTGATGTTCAGTGGCTACCATCACATATAGCAAAGTATCACCTTACATAACACATAGCCCTACTCCTGAAAATAAAATTTTACAACTGCGGATTGGTTGGTCACTTTGACTTCGGTTATTTTCCAAGAGTGGAAATGCAACAATATAATAAAAAAAAAACAACTCTCAAGCAAAGTAGCGGGCACTCCACTAGCAAGGAACCTTCGTTAAATATTGCACTGTTATGAATATTTAACACCCCGAAGCACTTTGAACCTCTAAGTAAAAGAAACAAGACCTCCAGTTTGCTGAACACCGAACTTACTGGAATTATAAATTCTGCACAATTTTAAGCCTCCGTGGCGTAGCAGGTGACTAGCCGATTGGAGGTTTAAGGTCTATTACCGAGATGTTTAACATTTATTTTGTGATTAAACACCTTTCAGTATGACAGTTCCTTTATTGAACGCAGAGAAGTGCATCGTAGGGCACTTTCCTGACGTGCGTGACCTACGTTGTGTGTTGTAAAAGGATCATATAGAAAAGCGGTAGGAACCGAGCCGTTGTTTGTTGTTGTTCTAGGCTTGGTCGCGTGGAACTGGCACCTAGACTCACCTAGCTTTAAGACGTTTCAAAGTGATTCTTGGACTTGAAATGAATAAAATTTACGAGAGAGTTTTACGAGACAACGCTTAGTTATAGGTGATGGTTACCACTTATCATCAGGTGAGCCATAATTCGATCAGCTAGTTGTATAAAAAAAAATGTAACCTTTGATATGGAGTTGGGTTGAGTACAATATCACATAGGGCACGTTCTTTCTCGATAAACGGTGAGGATTAGTTCTCGATTATTTCCTTTCCTTTCACCACACTAGCACTAGTTTAAAAAAAGGTTATTTTTTTAATTTTGCCTCGAATAAGTGAAAACAAGCTAGATACCCAGAATTACTTAAGTGTTAACTATACTTAAGCCTTGCGCACATCTAAGCGTTTTGCGATGGCGATTAGTGAAACACAGTCAAATATCGCTGTCATACTTGATAGCGTTTCACTGATCGCCACTGCAGAATGCATACATGTGCGCAAGGCGTAAGTGAGCGAACTTAAGCTAAGTTGATTGAATAAGAAGTTTCGTTAGCTGCGCCACAATGAATAAACTAAACTAAGACCAACTTCCAAAGAAAATTAAAGAACGCAAATTCTGTTTCAGGTTTCGTATGAAGAGCTCTTTAAGTTTCTTGTTTTTACTCCTTTGTGGAAATAATTATAAAGTTTTGGTGGATTTAACGCGAATTATGAACAACAATTGTTTTGGCGGACTTATTTGAGATTCGAGAAGAATCTCATTTATGAATCTCACAGAGGAACTAATTTGCTGATTCTCGGAAAAAACATGGCAACAAATTTCATCGTTCCTCAATAACATTTTATATTAATGATTTTTATCATATTTATTACTGCTTCAAAGCGCGATACCTACTTTCTTATTGTTTTCTGATTTTCACGTATTCCGGCGATAATTTTGTAACTAAGCAAATTCTTTACCGGGCATATTTTTTTATATGTAAATCGTTTTCTCTAATATATTCCAAGCTGAATGCTATAATTTATTCGACGTTTTATTCAAATCAGTACAGCTGCTACGCCGTGATTGAACCACAAACATTAAAATAAATCTAAACATCTACCCCCTCATTCATAAAGGCGGTCATTTTTAGCGGTTTGCTAAAAGTCTCCTGTCACTGTCACTTTCATGTCAGCAGACATGACAGTCTATTTAGCTAAATAACGATTCGTTTTCTGTCATTTTGGGAAGTCACATAGCTTTTCCATTTTAATTGTTTTTCTGGTGATATTTTGAGTTCAGAACCCGAAGTCGGAGTTTTGCTACCACATTTCGTTACCAAATGTTGTTTTCGTTTCGCCTTTTTGTCTCTCTCTATTGCATGGAGAAAATATGAGACAGCAAAAATACGTTACGTAGTTAGAGTTGTTGTCTCATCTTTTCTCCATACAATAGACAGAGACTAATAGGCGAAACGAAAACAACATTTTGGTAACGAAATGTTGTAAATGCACTGGGACTTCGGGTACTGTTGTGTAATTTCGGTAGTATTTTAACCAACATTACTTGAGGTCTTAGCACGAAGTGTGAGCCGTCAGAGTGAAAGTGTAATGTGATATCATGATTTGAACGAAAGTGTTTCCGATGATTTCAAGAAAACACCATCTTTTCCTTCATAGCTGATGACGACTTGTCTTTTGAATAATTTGAAAATCGCTTGTCTGTAAAGTCGGTTTACTGACGATAGTTGAAAGTGACAACGTCATACAGCTGTCCACGCGGACGCATCGCTCACTCAAGTAGGAGAGAGACAAATGTCGAACACTGCCGAACGCGGAGGCCGATTGTGCCTCTTTGTCGCTCGTTCCGCGCTCTCGCTTGCACTTCAAGCCTTAAATGAAACGCCTCAGAGCGAGGTAATGCCGCATGAGTCATGTTTTTTCGTGCATGCAGCCGGCTCCATCGAATTAACCATTCAAGCGGTACGCAGGAGAGCGTGTCACTATAGTGCCACGAACTTGTTTCCCGTCACGCGTCCGAGAAAAATCGTGTCACTACAGTGCCACGATTTGCACGGCCGCCAAGCGTCCGTTAGTACCCAAAAAGTCCAAAATGAACTTTTCGAGTTTCTGGTTGTACATTAACTGGCCTGATACCTGCCTCCATAGACTGCAGCCATAAAACGACACGTTGCCAGTGAAAAAATATTTTAGAATGATTAAATTTGTAAAAAAGTGAAAATTTTCCGTGCGAAAAATGGCTGCGCAAGCGCAATTTCGTGAATTTTCTTTGTTTTGTTTTTGTTTATAATAAATTAATTGAGGGTTGTTTTGGGATTGTGATGCATGTATTTTTTCCTTGGAAATCAGGCTTGATGGTGATCTAAAAAGTTTTTCGTAAAAATAAGAATAGCCGACAAAATCTCAAAAATTGCAAGGTAGTGAAAAAAATCGTTTTAAAATGCTACCCGCCGCTGTTAAATGATTTCTTGTCGGAAAAAAATGTTCTACATGATACCCATACTCTTTTCTAATAGGAAGTGACTGAAATAAGGTAAACAAAGTAGTTTCTTGTTGGGAAAAAGACTTTTTAGTTTCTTTGGCATTAATTCGGGCATGCGCAAGCTTCCGGAAGCGACGTTTTCTGACGTTTCGGACGCGTTTCGGACGCGTTAGTCGCTTTCCAGGTCCAGCAGTGGGACGCGCAAGAGTAAGACGTTGTCACGTCAAAACTATTTTATTTATGTATGTCCTCACTTGTAAGACACTGGTAAAATTGATCCAAAATGTACAGATGCTGCTTAGGGAAATTATGAATTTATATTGTTTCTTCATTTTAACTACACTTTACATCACAAAGATTTTCTCCCGCTCGGCTCTTAACTTTTAAGACATTAAAAAAATCATTATGAATTTTGGCTCTCAGTTACTGTTACAAAAGCTATCATTGATTAAGCTAGCTCTCTCTTTGCATCTAAAAATGTTAGTTTATGCAGCAAGTTATACTCTGAGTACAAATTAAGTTACATCAAGCCGCGGTGGAACTTTAGCACAAAGTGGGTTTGTCTTTGGACCCTGGCTTTTATGTAGCAGGAACTTGTTCTGGCAAGCCACCACAATTTATTGCATAAATTCTATAAGTTATCTACTGTACTAAATGTGCAGTACTGTACTAAGTGTAAAGCCTTTCGCACATCCAGATCGCCTACCAGTATATCGCTGATGAATATCGCACTGTCAAAGATCGCAGCAGTGTGTGTGGGTGTATGTAAAACCTTATGCTGAAGCCCCCTAGATGTGTGTGTGTTTTGTTTTTGATTCCCCGATTTCTGAATTTTCAGTAGTTATTGGGTATTACAAACATACGTATTATTTACAATGTACAAATCCAGTAGGCTTACCACAAGCCCTGTCTGGCTCTGTCTCTGACTATGGTTTTGAGTCTGGGTGAGTGCGCACCAGTGTATTATACTGTGTGTGTGACGTTTCGAAGTAGAATTTATTTAGTCAACACTCACACAGACTCAAAACCAGAGTCAGAGGCAGAGCCAGACAGAGCTTGTGGTAGGCCTACTGGTTTTGTACATTTTAAATAATCTGATGTTTGTAACTACTGAATACAAGCTACGTTGGATAATTCACCTTATAACAGTAGCTTTTGTATATGAATTTACTATTAACAACATTTCAGCAGTTTCGTATTGTAAATTATGCAACCCAGTCCTGATAACAATTTCATAGTGAAACCTGAATTTCAGCTGTGATCTACATCGGACATGTTGACGAACTACGTGTAACAGCACACAAGAGACAGAAAGCAATAACAATGAATTTGAGGCTAAGCACTAGTTTCCAATTATATTTGCTTAGCCAGGATCCAAGCTATGATGAACGACCCATTATACTTACTGGCTAGGTTCTAAGCCATGACGGATGTCCTAAGACTCCAAGTGCTGTTGGCTTTAGTTATAGCACTAAGAATGGTGGAGTTTATTACGTGTTTGGTTTTGTAGATATTCAGATGACTCTTCCGAGGATGTACTACCACCATGCTTATTTCTGCCGTGAAGCAGCATCGCTGTGTTTCGGTTGGAAGGGTGTGGGTGCCGGTGAAATTACTGGCACGTGAGGCTGAACATCTGTTTGCCTCAAATTGATGGACGCAGGGCAGTGCATCGTAGGGTATATTCCTGGCGTGCGTGACCTGCAAGGCAGTGTTTTGTTGAAGGCGATGGTTAGCACTTATCTTCAGTTGTTGTTCCAGTAGTTAGTTGTGTAAAAAACATAAAACCATGCTTGCTTTCCATAGCAGTAGGCAGAAACCACGGATCTACTTGCTAGTATTCGGATATTTGGTACCTTTCGCTTCATTCATTCTCATACCATTTTTAAAGTATATGCATTGGTTTAGGGTAGTCTGAGTATATCAGGAGAAGTCTGAAAGTAGGCTGGCGTGGTACAGGCATGTCAAGAGGAGGGATGAAAGTCATGTGACTAAGAGAGTGATGAGTATGAATGTAGATGGATATTTGAGTAGAGGTAGGCCAGAGAAAAGATAGATAAACAGTGTGAAAGATGACATGGATAAGAAAGAAGTGAATACAGAGATGACGGCTGATAAATAAATAAAATATTGTGGACAATTCACACAACACTACCCAGCCCCAAACTAAGCAGAGCTTGTACTATGGGAACCCGATAGCTGATATAATATTTGAATACATTATTTTTTTTTGTAAATACATACTTAGAATACAATATAACACCCAGACAGAGAACAAACATTTATGTTCACCACACAAATATTTGTTCTCGGTGGGGATCGAACCCACGACCTACGGCACAGAAGGAGAATGTAAGAGGAGAACATGTGCCGACCTATACAACGTGGAATAAGGTCAGGAATAAGAAGAGGTTTAAGGTACTCTTTACTTATTAATATTAACCTACGTGCCAGCGATGCATTTAACTTTCAAAGTTGTGCTAGCCCTCCAAATCAATAAAGCGCCTTGTCGATCAAGCACAAAGGCCGCTGTCCGCTAAACTATTGAATGTTATACGTACGTGACCGCGCAAATGTATTACTATTGATATCTACGCGTTGGGTTTGGTGCAAGCTATTGAATCAATGTCAAAAGTAAAAACAATCTTTAACAATGGTATCACAAGGATCACTTTGAAATGACTTTAAGCTAGGTGAGTCTAGGTGCCAGTTCCACGCGACCAAGCCTAGAATCACAGGCAACAAACTATTGCTTCGTTCCTGCTGTTTTTTTATAGGAGTCCATAAATTATCTAGTTTTACAGAGCTTTTGACGTGACAACGTCTTATAATTCGATGAAAACGCACGAAAAAACATGACGTCATGTGGCGTTACCTCGCTCTGAGGCGTTCTATTTAAGGCTTGAAGTGCAAGCGAAAGTGCGGAACGAGCGACAAAGAGGCACGCACGGCCTCCGCGTTCGGCAGCGTTTGACATCTGTCTCTCTCCTACTTGAGTGAGCGATGCGTCCGCGTGGGCAGCTGTATGACGTTGTCACGTTCATCTATCGTCAGTAAACCGACTTTACAGACAACCGATTTTTTTCAATTCAACTTTAACCTTAAATCACCAGAGTGATGAGTTCTTATCTTATGTAATTTCATTTAATACTACTAGCTGATGGAACGAGCAATGCTCACCTGATGATAAATGGTAACCATTGCCTATAAATTGTTCTAAGCTGAGGTAATCGCATCGCATTAAGTAAACTACCGTCGAATGGTGACACTGCAAGGCCCAGGAGACTCTTGGAGCTGAAATATAGGGAAAATTTAACTTAGAGCCCATCAAATTCTTTTGCGACGAAGTAAGTAGAAGGTTTTTTGTTGTATCAAGTAGATGATATATTTTTTTTAACACCATTTTTCAGAATGTTTGTAACGGTTTTTTATAGATAGATAGGCTACTAGAAATATTTACGAGGACTTTATGACGCCAAAAACAATCAATCTTTTATAACTTGCACGTTTCGAACACAAACAATAAGAAACCTTTCCGTTTGACGCAAAAAGGACGTTAAATTACAAGAAACCTTATAAAGTGAATGTTACGAGTACATACTGATGGAAGTGATCTGTCGAGATATTGTATGTCTACCTGGAGTATTTATTTTATTTAGCCTTATTGTATGTCATTGTCATGTCACTTTTGCTACAAAAAATATAATAATACTTACATGAAGGTACGGACAGACGTGCTCACTAGCACAAAAGCATGCTTTTATTGAGCAAGGTGCTCATTAGTAGCACGTGTGTAATGTAATGAGCATTCTTATATAGAGCGTGCTCAAAAATTAAACGACGTTTGATTTTCGAGATGTATTCTGTGAACCGCATTAAGGTTTTTACACATAAATAGAAAAAAAAACTAAAATTTTGGGGGTCCCCATACTTGAAACTGAAGCTCAAAAATTTTTTTTCATCGAACCCATACGTGTGGTATCTATAGATAGGTCTTCAAAAATAATGTTGAGGTTTCTAATATAGTTTTTTTCTAAAACTATATATTTTGGGGGTCCCCATACTTGAAACTGAAACTCAAAAATTTTTTTCATCAAACCCATACGTGTGGGTTATCTATGGATAGGTCTTCAAAAATGATGTTGAGGTTTTTAATATCGTTTTTTTCTAAACTGAATAGTTTGCGCGAGAGACACTTCCAAAGTGGAAAAAAGTTGGTCCCCCCCCTCTAACTTCTAAAATAAGAGAATGATAAATCCGAAAAAAATATATATGTTGTACATTACTATGCAAACTTCCAACGATATTTGGTTTGAACGAGATCTAGTCAGTAGTTTTTTTTTATACGTCATAAATCGTAAACCGCAATTTACCACAACAACACACAACTATATTGGTTGGTTCTCCCGCTCTCCTTGACTCTGAGATTCGTGTTATCGGGGAACCTTCACATATACACACACATCCACCCATTCACACACCCTTATATATGAACATACATACCCATACACACACTTTCATAGACACTCTCCCTTTCAAAATTATAATGTTCAATTACGTATTGTTACCTATCATAAGTACTATGTATATTTTTTATTACTTCTAGGTTGTTATTTTTTATTTTGTTTCTTTAACTATTTAGATTGTATTTAGATTGTGGAACATTTATGCTTGTTTTGTTACGGAGGAGGGTGCTGGCACTGCTACTCAGTTTTTAACTTTTGCAGTGTCAACGTTTTCATTTATTTTAGAACCCTTGTTTTTTGTTCCGAATAAACACATTTTGATTTGATTTTTTGATTTTACCTTTCGACGAACTACAAAAACCTTTATATTATGTTAATTGATGCTACGGAACCCTTCATGGGCGAGTCCGACTCGCACTTGGCTGCTTTTTTTTGAGCAGGTCTGTCCATACTCCGGTGTGCTTGTTCATTGCAGATTGCTTTATTTCGAGAAATGGTGTGGTAATGCACCGGAGAGAGAAATAATGTAAATCGGAAACGCATTTTCCTGAACCGTAAGTCAATTAAAATGTAAATTAGTAGTGGCTTGGCCTATAAGTATGTAATTACGGCAGCCAATCCCGCGTCACGCTTCATCAGTCACATTCGCAAGTAATTGGATACCTATTTTAACCTCTTTATATACTTGCCTATTTGACTGTCCTCTCAGCTCAGGTCGTGGGTTCGATCCCCACCGAATTAAATATTTGTACGGTGAACGCAGATGTTTGTTGTCTATCTGGGTGCTATATTATATAAGTGTGTATCTACAAAAAAATATGTATATAGGTACTATAATAATCTGATTCCCATAGTTCAGTAGAATACAGCTCAAGTTACCTAAAAATAAAGAAAACTGACGCTTACTACAAGGACATAAGAGCTAGCAGTGTATAGTCTGATAATGTATTCTTGTGTACAAGCTTGATGACTACTTTGGGGCTAGATATTGCCTTGTGGGTTGTCGAACACAGTATTTAAAAAAAAAATCTGGATCATATTTAAGTGCCATAATGTCAATGTTTTTTTAAACGTATATAGAATGTTTTTTTCATATCAGACAGAAAAGTGTAATTGAAACAAATAAGTCGTATTATCTATAAAAGCATTGCCGTGTATTTTCCGTGAAAACTTTCAAATAAACGCAGATTATTACGCTCGCTTTTCAGAATTGGTCGGTGCGTGATTTTGCCTGAAATAAAATTATGATTTCATTCCGACGGTTTTATCTGCATAATGTTTAAAGACTGATTTTTTCATGAAACTATTTGCATTTATATTCGTTATTTTGGTGCTTTAAAATAAAATTCACGGAAAATATGCAAGTAAGCGATACATGTATGCTATTTGAACCATATATTCTGCAGTCTATAATTTTATGCATTATATAATAACTAGCTGATACCCGCGACTTCGTCCGCGTGGATATTTGATTTCGTTTTTTTTAGTTTGATATGACCAACTGCTAGTTACCATTGTTTTGAGCTTGTAATTAACAGTGTATTTGAATTTGAAAGTGAGTGCTGTTGTAGCCGATTTTTTTCAGCAGAGTTTAGTTTAAGTATGATAGATGTTTCCCGCAATTTTGTCGTAGTGGTTATCATCGGTTTGTTTGTGAACCTTTGTGTGTAATCGAACCTGGTGCCAGATGCTGCGGTAGCTGAAATTTTTTAAATGTTTTTTTTTGTATTTTGTAAAGCTATTTTTTGTGATTTCATGTTATATTAGTGGCTAATTTGGGGTTTCGTATGCGTGTTGGTGTATAATCGAATCAGATTTTTTTATTTGACATGACCAAGCTGGTTACTATAGTTTTGAGCTTGTACTTTAGAGTGTATTTGAATTTGAAGGCAAGTGCTGTTGGAGTCGATTTTTTTCAGCAGTGTTTAGTTTAAGTATGATAGATGTTTTCCGCGATTTTGTCTTAGTGGTTATCATTGGTTTTTTTGTAAATATTTGTGTGTATTAAAATCTGGTGACAAATGCTGCGGTAGCTGAAATTTTTTTAATGTTTTTTTTTGTATTTTGTAAAGCTATTTTTGTGATTTTATGTTATATTAGTGGCTAATTTGGGGTTTCGTATGCGTGTTGGTGTATAATCGAATCAGATTTTTTTTATTTGACATGACCAATTGCTGGTTACTATAGTTTTGAGCTTGTACTTTAGAGTGTATTTGAATTTGAAGGCGAGTGCTGTTGGAGCTGATTTTTTTCAGCAGTGTTTAGTTTAAGTATGATAGATGTTTCCCGTGATTTTGTCTTAGTGGTTATCATCGGTTTTTTTGTAAACATTTGTGTGTATTAAAGCCTGGTGACAAATGCTGCGGTAGCTGAAATTTTTTTAATGTTTTTTTTCCGTATTTTGTAAAGCTATTTTTTGTGATTTTATGTTATATTAGTGGCTAATTTGGGGTTTCGTATGCGTGTTGGTGTATAAACGTATCAGATTTTTTTAATTTGACATGACCAACTGCTAGTTACCATAGATTTGAGCTTGTACTTTAGAGTGTATTTGAATTTTAAGGTGAGTGCTGTTGGAGCCGATTTTTTTCAACAGTGTTTAGTTTAAGTATGATAGATGTTTCCCGCGATTTTGTCGTAGTGGTTATCATCGGTTTGTTTGTGAACCTTTGTGTGTAATCGAACCTGGTGCTAGATGCTGCGGTAGCTGAAAATTTTCAATGTTTTTTTTTGCGTATTTTGTAAAGCTATTTTTTGTGATTTTTCTTAAAATCATTTTCCGTTTTTTCTTCTTTTAGGGCAAGAATTTTCCTATTTTCTTTCTTAATGCACCTCTGCTCTATTAGAGAAATACATCTTCTAAGTTTCATGCTTCTAGGGCTAACGGTTTAGGCTGTGCGTTGATTTTTCTTATAACCATTTTTCCCCTTTTTCTCCTCTTTGGAAAATAATTTTCCATTTTCCTTTCTTAGCGGATGCCTACGTCATAACATCTACCTGCATGCCAAATTTTAGCCCGATCCGTCCAGTGGTTTGGGCTGTGCGTTGATAGATCACTATGTCAGTCAGTCAGTCAGTCACCTTTGAGTTATATATATATAGAAAGAGCGGCCAAGTGCGAGTCGGACTCGCCCATGAAGGGTTCCGTAGCAGTAAGTAATATAACATAGAGTTCTAGAAGTTCTAGTAGTTCGTCGAAAGGTAAATTGCGGTTTACGATTTATGACGTATAAACAAAAAACTACTGACTAGATCTCGTTCAAACCAAATATCGTTGGAAGTTTCCATAGTAATGTACAACATATATTTTTATTAGCTTTATTAGTCACTTATTTTAGAAGTTAGAGGGGGGGGGACCATTTTTTTCCACTTTGGAAGTGTCTCTCGCGCAAACTATTCAGTTTAGAAAAAAACAATATTAGAAACCTCAACATCATTTTTGAAGACCAATTCATAGATACCACACACGTATGGGTTTGATGAAAAAATTTTTTTTGAGTTTCAGTTTCAAGTATCGGGACCCCCAAAATTTATTGTTTTTTTTCTATTTTTGTGTAAAAATCTTAATGCGGTTCACAGAATACATCTACTCGCCAAGTTTCATCAGTCTAGCTTTTACGGTTTCGGAGAAAAATGGCTGTGACATACGGACGGACAGACAGACAGACAGACAGACAGACATGACGAATCTATAAGGGTTCCGTTTTTGCCATTTGGCTACGGAACCCTAAAAAGGGAGACCTTTGCCCAGCAGTGGGACAATGTAGGTTAGATAAAACAAAAAGGTAAGTAGCGTTTCAGCCTAGATGCCCTTTACTTGTAATCATTTAATTTTAAGTATGTTTACAAGAAATGGGGGGGGGGGGGGGGGGGAGGTTGCAAGGTCTGTCCACTGTTCGACAGTAGTAAATAGTAGGTAAGACTATGGTAATAGGTTAAGCATTTTTTTAGTTTATGAAATACTAGCGGGTGCCCGCGGCTTTGCTCGCGCCGTGTCCATTACTTTTTGAGGATAAAAAGTACCCTATGTTCTAAGCTACTTTCCTTCCAAGCCAAATCTTTTTTAGCCATATCGGTTCAGCCGTTCTTGAGTATAAATAGTGTAACTAACACGACTTTCTATTATATAATACAAAGGGTTTCCGCCAAAATTGCCCCAGTCCCGGCGCAAAAGAATTGTATCTCAGATTTTAGATAATCATTAGTTGAAACAATATTAGTTGTCCCTATTTCCTGATTTCGTGGCTAACATGTGTTTTTTACCCAGAGAAGTTTCATAGGCGCTACATGCAAAAATGACACTTTTTAGGAAAAACTTCATGTAACTTTGCTAATTGACATTGAATTGGCAAAAAATGAATAAAACACATAATATAAACACATTATCACATATGTAATATAATGTACCTATACCTATTATGCCAGTTTTTTGAAAAACTTCATTTTACTGTACTAATTCACTCGTTAACAACATAAACAAGTGGATAATTGCAAAAAATGAATATAATAGGTACATATGCGTACACACTGATATGTATAGCCTGCATCATACTTATATACATTTTGTAGTTATCTTTATTTTATAAGAAAAAGAATACTGCCTTTAGTAATCGGGGTTTAACTTTTCTCTGTTATATTATTAATATTACAATAGGTTTTCATTATCGTTTCTCAGAATTCAATAAGGGCTTGTGACGTGAGTGAGCGCGCTCTCGCTCCCACTCAATTTGTCAAAGGGAGAAACATAACTCAATAATTTTATTCATTACGATGCAAGAATCACTTTGAAACGTCTTATAGCTAGGTGAGTCTAGGTGCCAGTTCCACGCGACCAAGCGTAGAAGAACAGGCAACAAACTACGTCTCGGTTCCTACTGTTTTTTTATATGATCCTTTTACAAATCAAAAATAGTCTAAAATAATAGCAGTGAAGTTCCAGTGTGGTGCCACTTCACTTAGTCAGACGTGTGCAATGCAATAATACAAAAGCAAAAGTTTCAAAGACAGCACACGCTACGCTTCAAAGTTATACTATAGTATCTACACAGCTTATATAAAAATAAGATACGAAATAGTAGGTACAGACATTGCAAATCGACATGTTAGCTTCCTATGGGTAGAGTGACCGGGACATTGGGCCACGCAGTTTTATCATTCATATAGCTATCTAGAGTATAGTACGCTTTCTTTATTAAATTATTCTTAACATAGGCTTTAAACTTCCGAATAGGAAGCTTAGTTGCATTTTCCGGAAGTTTATTATAAAAGCGTACAGTGTTCCCCATAAAAGACCCATTTACCTTCTGCAGGCGAAATTTGGGAATACAATACAAACAACATAGTCACCCCGATTACTAAAGGCAGCTTTTAAAGGCGATTATTTTCCTTATAAAATAAATATAACTACAAAGTGTATATAAGTATGATGCAGGCTATACATATCAGTGCGTACGCATTTTTTTAAAAAAATTTTTTATAATCCGGACAATACATAATTATCTACCTATTATATTCATTTTTTGCAATTATCCACACGTGTGTGTCGTAAATGAGTGAATTAATCAGTAAAATAAAGTTTTTCAAAAAATGAAATAATAGGTATAGGTACATTATATTACATAAGTGATAATGTGTTTATATTATGTGTTTTATTAATTTTTTGCCAATTCAATGTCAACTAGCACAGTTACACGAAGTTTTTCCTAAAAAGTGTCATTTTTGCATGTAGCGTCTATGAAACTTCTCTGGGTAAAAAAAACATGTTAGCCACGAAATCAGGAAATAGCGACACCTGATATTGTTTCTACTAATAATTATCTAAAATCTGAGATACAATTCTTTTGCGCCGGGACTGGGGTTTTTTTCTATGGGATTTGGCGGAAACCCTTTGTTGAGAGTCATAAAGGCCTGTATTATAAAACTGGCACCAGCTGACCACAACATCTGTCAAAATAGTACAAAATCCTCAAACTATATAACTGCACTTAACGTTTGACTGAAGTCAAACACCACAATTCGTACGCCATTACAATGTTATAGCTTTTACAAGCTATTTATGTACATGTTATCTTAATGTAATGGGTTTTGGGTAGAATAGTCCAGGAACAGTAATGTTTTGGCAGAAATGCCGAGTGACTGCGCCAAGGCTCTGTGCATTTGTCTTGGCTTTACTCCATCATAATTATTATGTTTTAGTAAGATTCTAGAAACAGCTATAAGTGAAGAAAGAGTTAAATGTTTGATGGCTTCAGTAAAATAATCCCACAAAAGATTATTGTAATAGGTCACAATATTTTCTGTCTGGTTGTCATATTGTATTCTAAGTATGTACTTACAAAAAAAATACAAAAGTATTATTATCAGCGATCTGCTGGCCTACCATAAGCTTCATATGGTAATGGTTTTGGCTGTCAAAATTGTGTCAACAGTGTCAACACATTCAAACCCAAGAAGAAATTATGAATGTGTGGGTCAGCCTATCTATACCTACACAGTTTGACAGCCATAGCCATAACCATATGGAGCTCGCGGTAGCCCTGCTGGTTTCTATAGTACAAGCTCTACATAGTTTGGGGCTAGATAGTGTTGTGTGGATATGTCTATATTTCTGTCATTTTGTTTACTAACTGAGAAGGGGTTTTTTTTTATTGCTGATATTGTAAACATTTGACTGCCATCAAATCTCATTGAAAGTGAAAATGCAGCCAAAGTTCTCGGTTTCTTGTCAAAATGGACACCAAGCTTTCAATAATTGTGATAACGACTTCATCAATTAGCACAAATTTTCAAATTTATTTCTGTCGACAAAAATCACAAATCTACGAGAATTTGATTAAAACAGCGTGTCTTAATTAATTACTTTGCGATGTCTAACTCAACAAACCCACCATTAAAGAAAATGGATTCTTTAAATTCTAACCCTTCAGTTCAAAGTTTCTTTTAAAGCCACCCCGGGGTCGAGCCGAGGGATGAAAATGTTCGTTGGAAATTAAAAAAGTTCGGCTCACCCCTCAGAGGCGTTCATTACGTTTCTCGTTTTGAGGGTAGTTTTTGGAATACACGTCCGGTTTATAAACGGAAAGTTGAACAGGACGCGTTTCATACATCAGGGAAACCCCGATGTTGGTTGTTCGGACGAGCACATGCAGTTCGTACGAGTTCATACAATTCGTTCGTGTACACACAGCGTTGTCCAAACTTTTAGAATTCAAAGCGGAATTAATCCTGGCGTACATGATGTAAGCGGACAATGTATCAACGTAATAAGGCAGTGATATTTGACAACGTTTCACTGATCACCACTGCTGAACGCTTAAAATATGTGCAAGGCTTTAAATTCTTAGTTTTGAAGTTTTTTTTCATCTTATCGTTTCTCTGATTCTTTCAAACGAGCTGAGAGGCTACTTTTGTGCACTCCTTTTGAAGTGAAAATTTCCATAGGCAGGCTTGAGCATTTTTGAGGTGGGAAAAAATAATGAACTCGCTTACGTAACGCGTCATCGGCACGCGTCAATTGTTCGATTTTTCACTTCTAACGGCATTCCCGTAGTGCCACAATTTTTTGACGTGACAACGTCTTATAATTCGATAGAGCCGGCTGCACCCACAAAAAACATGACGTCATGCGGCGTTACCTCGTTCTGAGGCGTTCCATTTAAGGCTTGAAGTGCAAGCGAGAGCGCGTTACGTGCGACAAAGAGGCACAATCGGCCTCCGCGTTCGGCAACGTTCGGCATCTGTCTCTCTTGCAACCATTCCATCAGTATTTTCTTATGACGTTGTCACGTTCAACTATCGTCAGAAAACCGACTTTACAGACAACCGATTTTTTTACAATAGTAAAAACATATTAATAACAACATCAACAATAATTGTATATAGTGCTTCTATAAACCTTTTGCTGATGATAAGAGCAGGTGGTCTACTTGATTTAAGCGGCTACCATCACCTAAAACAAAGCATCGCCTTGCTAATAATGGTATTTCCATCCTCTCCTTCTCTACGCCCATCATAATTTGATCGTTCTAATAAACTAAAAGGAAAACTTTATATCGCTTCTAAAATGTATTTCCCCACACAATTTTATGTGCATAATACAAAACCTATGAAAGCGACGTTAAATCCAACGACTACAAAAACGGATGACCCATTGTAAGCGGCAGTGTTCTGGAGGGCTCTAAAATGAAAATGGTTCAGTACGTTTCCAGCAAAAACTGCACAGAGCAATATTTTGATACAGAGTAGATATAAATAGGTAGTTCGTACAACTTAAAAGCAGGTATGTGTGATTTATCTGTCTTATACCGCCTTCCTACGGTGCGTGATATCGCGCACCAGCTCGCACCAGGTCGCACGACACACCATGGGAACGGTCTCGTGAGCCGAGTTCTGCGGGAGCACAGGAGCGTTTTCTGTGTGCGTTACCGTGCGTCATCGTGCGCGGTGCGTGATGATCTGCAGAACCACGCACCGTAGGAAGGCAGCATTAGCTATGATTCGGAGCGGATACAAGTTGCTACCAGTGAAATGCTGTCAGACATGATAGCGATATTTGACAGCGTTTCACTGATCGCCTCTGCAGAACGCTGAGATGTTCAAAAGACATACCTAATTGCGTCCTTTGAATTGTCAAAATGCTCGAATGTAATTATCACCAATGGCATAAAAAAATAATAGGTTTTTGGCTGGCAGCTTGCAACACAATCGAGTGACGACTGTTCCTCTTACTTTTTGTGAATATTTAACAAAAAGAAAAATTTCGTCGATGGAAGACTTGTAGAATTTGTCAATTTACACCAATCGCTCATCGGCTGCTGTCGGTTATGTTTGTTTTACGTAATATAAATTTAGATTGTTTTCTGTTTCACCTGGACGAAGCATAAATGGTTTGAAAGTAATATAGTTTGTGCTTACTGTTCAGACATGCATACTCGCTCTAGTATAACCACTCTGTGAAGGTAAGTTTTCCGCACAAAAACTACGGTTTTACTTTAGTGAGAAAATATGAAGTCACGTTCTATTATGAGCTACAGCGAGTAAGTTATAGTTGTTGCTACTTTTAAAGGATAAGCCTGAAGTGGTTTTATCACCGTCATTGTTGACTTAGATGAGTCCACTGCTGGGCATAGCCTTTCCTACCATTGGGAAGGTTTGTCTTTAGTCATCACGCTAGGCAGACGGATGAGCAGAGACGTTATTGCCTCCTGGTAAGTTATTTGATTCACCTTTTGTGACTGTGATGGGGCACTCCCATGACAGTCTAATGCTGCCTTCCTACGGTGCGTGGTTCTGCAGATCATCACGCACCGCGCACGACGACGCACGGCAACGCACACAGAAAAGGCTCCTGTGCTACCGCGCACCTCAGCGCACGAGACCGTTCCCATGGTGTGTCGTGCGAGCTGGTGCGGGCTGGTGCGCGATATCACGCACCAGTGGGAAGGGGCTGTTACGTAGCACGAGCGTTTGAAGTTTAGATAGGTATCGATATGGACGTCTTGGGGACGCTTCTGTCTAGCAGTGATTTGCATTAGTTGAGTTATCTCTATATCGTTTGTAACGGTCTGCAGATAGCTCAACTGTTTCATGTGTATTTTGTACATTTTGAGAATATTTGTTTAATTGTAAGTGGCTTTGTGTAAATAAATAAAAATAAGAATATATAATAAATAGGTATATAGAAAAAAGGTTAGGTACTAACAAAACGTAAGAGCGACCAAGAAAAGATTACTGAAATCAAAACAATAAAATTATCTAATAAAAATAAACCAGACCTTTGGGTTTTAGTCCTAAAAGTACTTTAAGCCTATTTTCGCCACGTTTATACTATTCAGTAGGTCCATTAGTATTTATTACCTAATAACAGCTCTAAGTGCTTACTGTATTAGCTACGCAACTAATATAAACTAATGGATTGACTCCAAATGGAATCTAAGCTCTGCCTGTCCTATATCTGCTACATAATTATGTACCAAATGATGTTAGGAGACAGTAACTTAAATTGGAACATACAAGCTAAATTCTACTATAATTACTTGGTCACCTACGTAGCTCGTAGAATTGGGCAGACTATATTAATCTCGTAGCTCGTAGAACTGACAACCGCTGCCTGGCTTAAAAAAGTTCTTGAATGGCGACCACGAACCGGAAGATGAAAAAAGATGTACCGACTTGATGGACCGACGACATTGTGAACATCCAGAGAATTCAGTAATCAGAAATTTATAGGATATCTGCCGTGCTTGGGAATCAAAGATGTTTCTGGTATTTTTCTAAGGTTCATCGTCGTAACAGTAAATATAATAAGTACCTGTAGTTTTCCGGAAGCTTTCATAATCCCTCTCATCATTAAGGGAAGGAAATTTCCCGCTTGTAGGAAATTACACTCCTATTTTCCTCATTCTGGCATAATGTACGTTTATTCCATGAAGCAATTGTAAGAAGAAGTCGATCGATGCTGTTGGGATAGGCTAGACACTTGGACATACCAATATCTAGATTACACATTTTTATAATACCTCATAGGCCTCCCCTACACATTTCCAGGAAGAACGATTCTGAGCCCTTTCTATCCATCGACTTCCTGCGATCTTAACAATGTCGTCAGTCTATTCTGGTGGGTGGGCGCCATACTTTTCGTCTTCCGGTTCGTGGTCACCATTCGAGAACCTCTATTCCCCAACGGTTGTCAGTAGTCGAGTTAAAATACCTACTACTCCATAATAATCATAATTTTATGAGGTTAAATAGTTATATATTGATATAGTTATGTTCATAATATTGAGTAAAAATTTATTGAAACATTTTTTTGACCTTATAATATATGTTGTTGTATTTTGTAATCACGCTGTTACAACTTGAAATCATCACTTTCATCCCTATGATATCCATTACTGGACAAAAGCTTCCCCTAATTACTTTCCTGGAAGAATGGTTTATTGCCGTCTCCCTCATGCCTTTATTGTATCGGTATGCTAGCTAAACTTTTATCCAGGTGTCAAAAAAAGCTGACAAAAAACTAGCTAACAAATAAGAATTGTGTTGTCAGCTGGACGTCACACTTTTTGTGTTGTCAAGTGTTCTCCAGGGAGTATACGCCGAGGCTGGACGCATCTGTTCTACCGATAACTGTAATTGGAGTCGTTGAATGAAGATTACATCGGCCCATGTGGGACTATTTGGCATTTTGTGATACAACTTTATAGTTTTGCCGGACTTTTGGTTTGATGAAAACATATCGTAGATTATAACTTATTAACCGTTGTCAAAATTATAAAAATAAATAAACAAGTACTTTTTTATAGTACTACATGACACATTGGGAGGACCTTTATTTCGATTCAGTATTTTGATCTATTTTCATTTTACACTTGTGGAGTTTTACAAAAATCAAAAATAAGGTACTCGCCAATTTATCACAACTCAAGTTTCTGTTCATGTTCTCAGGAAAGTCATCAAATCCAGCAAATTTAATCAAGCGAACCAACTTAACTTCGCTATGTAACTTGACACTAGTTTCAAATAAAGCCCAATTTCACCTCGCCACCAGGTTATTATTAATTAAAACAAGAAGATCAATGTATCATTCAGGGCCAAATCCCGAACTTACGCGCCCTTCATTGAACAGCCTTCGATGCCACCTGAATGGGTCTAAAACTCGTTATCTGTGCCCAATTAAATAGGCATTGTAGCCGAGGCACGTTTCTAATTTATGTCCAAATGGCAACTTGACTTGCATTTACGTGTAACTTCGATGGGACTAAGGGACTTTTAGCTTAGTATGCATATTTAATTTCTATGCAACAGTAATTCATAAAACCAATAAGCACGATATTATTTACGCACGATTTATTTTAGTACGATAAGCATGATATTACTAAATGGCTCTAGAAATAGAGATAAGTGGAAATGATCCTTCGTTTTCCATAGAATAAAGACGATATTTGAGTTTGACATTGATAGAAGTCTTTGCGGATGAGGCTTTTATTTTTTTATTTTTTTTTTATTTCGGGATGTCACGAATTTATACTGTGTACTTCTTTTTTTGAGAATGGAGCCCGTTACGTTGGAGCGACCAAGTGCAATCAGTAACATACACCTCCGTGAGCAAAGTCATCCATGCCGCAAAGAACAGAACCCGATGGGAGAACATAGTGCAGACTAGAGTCCTGCACAAAGGTCTCGACCCTCATCAGTGAGGATATTGATGCAAGGAGGAGGAGGGACTTCTTCCTTTCACCATTATCATCATCATCAGCCTGAAGAAGTCCACTGCTGGACATAAGCCTCCCCTACACATTTCCAGGAAGTACGATTCTGAGCTCTTTCCATCTACCGGCTACCCGCGATCTTAAAAAAATCGTCGGTCCATCTGTGTGCGCCCTACTTTTCGTCTTCCGGTTCATGGTTGCCATTCGAGAACCTTTATTCCCCAACGGTTGTCGGTTCTTCGAGCTATATGACCTGCCCATTGCCACTTCTACTTACTAATTCAAAGAGCTATGTCGGTGACCTTGGTTCTTCTACTTATATCCTCATTCTGATTCTATCTTCCTTTTAAATTAGTCAATTATCCTTCGCATAATACACCTTCATTGACTCTAAAAATTTACTTCATTTTCTGTTCTTTCGCCGACGATTCTATCCGATATAATTTAAAAGTCAATTCCAAAGGAGCATCAAAGCCGGAGTTTGAATAGTTAATGCAGGTACTGCGGCCTCGGTTATTGAATTTTTGCCTAAAGCACTGGTTTCTGAAAATATCGAAGCACCACAAGTTTATTCAAAGCAATAAAAAAACCAGCTTGGTTACGTGTATTATTAACTAAATAAATAATAATATTTTATAATATAAAATAATAATAAAGTGTGTTTCTGTAGCATTTTTAATGACCGGGAAAGTCAATTTTACAAAAATTCAGCAACCCTCGTGCGTTTCCTACTACTGAACTTGACTGAGACTATCTAAGACCGTAACAGCTTTCTACCAAAAAACCCAAATTCAAATAAGAGTGTTAAATTTGTAAATACGAGGCCACAGACAAACAAACCCACCCACTGAAAACTTAAACTTCTAGCACCCCTTTTCGCTCGGGAATTAAAAACCTAAATTGGTAACATATAAAATCAGTAGCTTAAACTCAGGGGAGTTTGTGATTACTTTCCCCCTTGTTTAAATTGTGTGTCAAATCTGACTTTACAAGATCAAAGGGTTCCGTTTGTGGACTGGAATAATTAACTATTTATTTTGTAACCTTTTAAGGCCTGCGTACATCTTGACGACGGCGACGGCAATCAACTGAAACGCTGTCAAATATGACAGCGATATTTGACAGTGTTTGAGCTGATCGCCATCGCCATCGTCTAGATGTGCGCAGGCCTTTACTTACTACAAATATTTATTTTGTAATGGTTGGGTACTTAAGCGAGGTTTATGTTTGTATGCACACCTAAAGATTGCGAATTTGCACGCATTTTAGCATATTAAAAAGCTGTAGTGGTCTAGTCAGTTTCGTAGAAACGCTGTTCTATTAAAAATGTAATCTTACAATAATGCACTTTTCCGTCAAAAAACTTTGAAAGTAAAAATTTAAAGACTGAAGGCAGCAGTGCTCTTACCGCCAATTACTCAGAGGTCTTAAAAGCTACAAATCAAAGGTTTAATCAAAAGATTACAAAACTGTTCTTTTTCTTAATATAATGAATGATAAAAAGGTAAAGAATGCAAATATCTTCACCTGTATCCACTTTCAGTTCAAAAGTGCTAAGGTAGAGTGTTAGAAATAAACCTTTAATTTTGTCTGACAAATCTGTCGGAAATAAAACACGTGGTCGTGTCATAAACCTACCGTATGTTAAAAGCCTCGTTTTAGTTTCGTCCCCGTGTGAAGGTGCGAATATAGGGGGTTTATGTCAAGTGTTGGGGTCGGCAAACCTCTGATTTTCGGCAATATTAATTCAAATAATAAAATATAAAAAAAGTACTTTGCACAAAGTTACGTCGTGTGCTAAAAAATTGGGTTAAAAAAAAATATTCTATTCCAATTATGTAGTCATATAAGATTCAAATTGTTTGTTCTTTTGCACTTTATTTCTTTATTTGAGATCTAAAGATGTTACATAGAGTTTTTATTCGAAGCAAGAAAATAAGATATTTTTTTATGAACTTTTAAGTTCAATAAATACTGGGATGATTTTAGAAATACGGCAACAGTTGGTTATTTTTGGATAAACTCAGAAGTATAATCTATGTTTTTTTTTACCTATCGATTCTGATTATAAATAATAAACCTCTTATTTTTGCTAAATCAAACGAGCAAACTCGTGGACAAAAGCTAGTTTTGCAAAAAATCATTAGCAAAGACCTATGATTTTCTTCGGCCAAACTCAGAGAACCCGAACTTTACATGACTTCGCCCCGTCTGTTTCCGAAAAGGGTCCAAAAGGATCCATTTACGTTTATACGGGGCATTTGGAAGGATTTTAAACAGCCGTTTTAATACTCTGTGATAGCGCCTGTACTCGCCTGATTCATGGGCGGGCCAATTTTAGGCCCATATTTCAGTTTTAATGCAAAAGGGTGAGATACGGATAATGGTGTGTTCGGTTAATTTGGTGATAGTGAAGGTTTATGTTTGTGTTTATTATAATTGGGGTATTAGTACCGGGGGGAATGTGGAACTGAATGTGGTAATGGTTCACGTGTTGAGGTAGATTATATAGTAACCGATGTTTATTAATTGTTTATTCAGAGGGGATCAACAGAAATTTCTTATCGTGTCACTGGTTCTTTCGGACTAAGTGTGGTGAAAGGATTTTTGGTGCGCCTTCGTACACTTGATACAAACATCATGTTTTCGAACTTTTTATGTTCTACAACAAGACGGTTTCCTCACGATGTTTTCCTAAACCGTTTGAGCCATGTGATTAAAAAACCCAATCTCATCCAGTTATATCGAAAAACTTGTTGTATTGGAGTAAAACGCTTGTAAAGCAATATTTCTACAATCGTGAAAATTAATGACAACATTATGATAAATCTCTTTTCTTCTTATTTACGAGCAATGTTGTTATTGCGTAGTGCATGCATTTTTTTCCAGTTATTTCTTAAGAGGGCAACCTCCTTGACCTCCTTAAGGACATGACGGCGATCTTTGCTTTTATTTGGCTCATGTAGCTTATCCTTGGTCTTCCTTCCCCGTCCTCTCTTCTACATTTCCTTCGATGATTTTGTTAGATAGATAGATAGATAACTCTTTATTGTTCACCACACAAAAGATACAGTACAGGACATAAGTTCGGCAAGTTTATCATCCGCACTTGATGTGCGGGCAGGTTTTTCCGCAAGTAGGCCGTTGGTGGGCCCTTTTTGCGTGACCCTTGACACGTGTTGCTCGAACTTTTTTAGGTTCTACAACACGCCGGTTTCCTCACGATGTTTTCCTTCACCGTTTTGAGAGTTCTGGCATAATGCACATACATTTTTCGACGAAAAACTCATTGGTACACGAGTGGATTCGAACCCACGACCTTCAGATCGGAAGGCGGGGCCACTACCACTAGACCACCAGTGCTCTCTCAGTACAGGACATAAAAAAATAACAATTAGGTAAAACAATGGGCGACCTTATCGCTGAGAGCGATCTCTTCCAGGCAACCTTTGAATGGAAAGAAATAACGAATTGAAAGGCGGTTGATTGTTGGTAAAGCTGAAAAAGCCTAATTATATATTAATGAGTACTTTTAAAATGAGGATTCACGAAAACCTTGCCTAAAGGCTAATGAATTATTCATAAAGTAATAATTTTAGGTTATCTTTTAAAGTGATGATGGGAAAATTGTTAAGTAATGTGGGCCACTGTCATTACCTCAGGTATGTGCTAAAAAATAATTACTTTAATGATATTAAGTACCTTAAATGTATCCAATTAATTGTTTCTTGCAATAACTTTCCCCTTAGCGCTATTATCAACGATCTCTTTCTCTCGTTCTCGTTTTGTAAACCTAGTAAGACTGATTACCTAGTTTTTTACACCCTGTGTACGAGAAACCTTTCCATATTTTACCTGTACGGCCTTCAACTGAATATATTTATGTTTTTAATTACAAAGAGAAGCGGCCTGTCTGAAATGTGACGTCATATCGAGAGCCTGCGGCCCGACATGTGCCTAATTAGCCGACCTCGATAACGAACCTAGTTACGGCCATTCTGTACTAAGTGCTAGGGAAATGTATCTGTTTATTTTATTACTTGGTTATTTCGGTTTCTATCCATTATTATATCTCCCAGCCACTGGCGTAATATCCTTATTAACAAAATGAAAAAAAACTTTTGCTGTGTTTCGGTTTGAAGGGTGTGGGTGGGTGCCGGTGAAATTACTGGCACGTAAGGCTGAACATCTGTATGCCTTTAGAGGGAATCACACAGGCTACTCTCCATACAAACGTAGTTCCCTATTTCCCTGGATAATGCCTCTAGAGTAACCATTTTTTCTCATAAAATCCAGATCTGCTATTTACATGCTCGTATGTTTTCCTTTTTTTCAGAAACTTATTGATAAAGAAAATATCACCTCCAATTCATATTTTATATAAATCATATGAGGGTCATAAAGGCCCTCTTAAGTTGATGGATGCAGGGTCAAATCAAATGAAAAGTGTTTTATTCAGTTCAATTCCAAGAATCACTTTGAAACGTTTTAAAGCTAGGTGAGTCTAGGTGTCAGATCCACGGCAAAGCCTAGAAGAACGTAGAGGTAGTGATGATAGTCTCGTAGGGCAAGTTCCTGACGTGCGTGACCTACGAAACAATGCTTTATAGGCGATGGTTACCACTTAACATCAGGTGGGCCATAAAATTTTTGTTTCAGCTATTTGTACAAAAAAAGTAGTGCAACAAAATGATACTTCAGTGGTTGAGAGGTATTAGAGAATGTGGTTCAAACTTTTTAGGACTATGCTGAAATTTTTCAGAGTACAAAATGCATACACTGGTTTATGAAGTTGTTTTTTTGGGGCAGTGTGTTTTTACTGTGCTACCCCGTCACGTTTTTCTACAAACCATTTTTCGATACAGGGTTTTGTTTTTTATTCACGTCAATATACAAAATGCATTTTCAATCTGTGGCTCACAAAAATAATTTTAGTTGAGTGAAAATGAATATTAACCTACCACTACTATAGTTCCTGATGCAGATATTTTTTGACGTGATAACGTCTTATAAATCGATGGAGCCGGCTGCAGGAGGCTGAGCTCCCTAAGGAGTGGCGCAGAGCATGTCTGGACCGAGCCAAGTGGCAAACCCTGGAGGAGGCCTTTGTCGAAGGACAACCCGACCGACCTATGTAGTACCGCCACGTCGGTGTCATACATAATAGAAACTTTTGCTTAGTTAGTATATTTAGTAAGTAGGATTAGTATAAGTTAGGTTAAGCAAAACTGTTTTGGTCAGAGAAATAAAGGCTTATTTTTATTTTATTTTATTTTATTTATTGATTTCAGGTAAAGTCGCTGTGAAGAGGAAGTTGTTAATGCCCTCAATGAGCTGCTTCCAATCTATGTGAAATTTCCTACCACCGAACAAGAAAGGATGTAATCAAACAAGTGTATAATTTAATTCTACTAAGTATTTGTTTGAAATCTCCATACAATCCTGTAAAAAAAATGGTTTCAATATTATAAAAGCTAAGCCACACTAGTTTCGTTGTTTTTCTTTATTTTATACCATGTAGATAATTGTATGATACTTTGTTGATACAATGTTAAACAACTTTCAAACATAACCTCAAAACATGCTCAAGAGAAACGAGCCATACTAACTTTATCAGGAACACGCTAATCTGTGGCGTATCGCGCAAGAATCGAGCGCGTTCATTTGACAGATCTAACCGTGCCCAAATCGTACCGTGCCGCGCTATGGAATGACAACTTTGGCATAGGGAATACGATTTTAAGCGATTCCACGCCGATGTCTTAACGTGTTCACGTAACACGCGTGGTTTGGCGATAGCGAATAACAGCCAGGAGAAGAGCCAAAGACCGGGCTTAGTGGCGTGCCTTGGGAGAGACCTACAACATGACTCATGCGTCGTTACGTCGTTTCGTCGTTCCATTTACCTGAGCCCGAGCCCGGGTCGGGTAATGGTTAAGGGTAAATGAGGGTAAGGGTAAGGGTTCGGTCGGGTTCCGGGTCCGGGTCCGAGAGTTCGAGTCCGAGTCCGAGTCCGAGTCCGAGTCCGAGTCCGAGTCCGAGTCCGAGTCCGAGTCCGAGTCCGAGTCCGAGTCCGAGTCCGAGTCCGAGTCCGAGTCCGAGTCCGAGTCCGAGTCCGAGTCCGAGTCCGAGTCCGAGTCCGAGTCCGAGTCCGAGTCCGAGTCCGAGTCCGAGTCCGAGTCCGAGTCCGAGTCCGAGTCCGAGTCCGAGTCCGAGTCCGAGTCCGAGTCCGAGTCCGAGTCCGAGTCCGAGTCCGAGTCCGAGTCCGAGTCCGAGTCCGAGTCCGAGTCCGAGTCCGAGTCCGAGTCCGAGTCCGAGTCCGAGTCCGAGTCCGAGTCCGAGTCCGCGAGTCCGCGAGTCCACGAGTCACAAATATTAATTAAAATTCTTTTGAAAAATGCAACCATTCCATCAGTATTTTCTTATGACGTTATCACGTTCAACAATCGTCAGTAAACCGACTTTACAGACAACCGATTTTTTTTTCTAAACGAATGTCATTCCAATACGTAACCCTCTGGTCACCAATCCACCTGAAATAGCTCCAGATTAAAGTCTAGGGTAGGCGCAGTAGACGCTGATTAAGACTGATGCCGATGACCTAAGTATCGTAAATATGCCTTTGCATCTATTGTAGTTGATTTATATTATGTCAGCGGTTGCTGGTACTCATGCTACTTACGGATTGCTATTGTGCCTAGAACAGCAATCCGTACCAAATCCGTACGTAAAATAAAATAAAATAAAACAGGATTTTAGATGGAGTAGGCTTACCCAGCACCTATACCACCCTCACTGCTTAGTCCACAGGATCCACAGAAAAGAGATGGTCCATACGTGCAGCGGGTTTCCTCAAGATGTTTTCCTTCACCGTTTGAAAATATTGGGAACATACATTTTTTGAACAGAAAAATTCATTTTTATAATGTCCCAAAAGTTAAGAGCCGAGCGGGATTTGAACCCGCGACCTTCCCCTGCGCGGGTTTGTCCTTTCGCGTATAAAATTCTTTGCAATTTCTTTAAGTGTAGTGAACACTATAAAATCAATAAAGAATTACCTATAAAGAAACATTCATAGTAACACGACTTGATTCGAATTTGCGACCACAGGATCGAAAGGCACGGTTACTACCACTAGACCACTAGTGCAGGGCAGATGATGACTTAAGGTTGCTAACATCACCATTATCTGACGGTAGCCGCTTCCCAGCGACCACCAACTGCTTCAAATGCAAGATGCATCGCCACATTACAAGCACTTGGGGCATGGGAGCCGAGGATCCAAACTGAACGCAGAGCACGTATACCTCTTCATTGCTGCACCTACGTATACCTTATGGAACTAGGTATAAGTTTTTTTTTCATAAGAACGTACGTTTAGTAGTAGTATCTCTTTCAATTAAACAAATAAAATCAATCTTATGTGTATTATTATTTAGGTAGGATTCTGTGTCGGCCTTCGGAACCCTAAGAAAAACCTAGATCCAGGCGACACTGCCTGGCACTGCCACAGCGATAAGCACAAAGCTACGATTTAATTTTATGCATTTTAATTCCTCAACTGTCCGCAATCTTAAAGTCGCTGTAGGTTTGCATTTTTCAGAAAATATTTTTATTTCTTTTGTTTTCAGATTATCATTTTAATGCTCAGTTCTTGGAAGACTGCCTCGGTGTGAGGCATACAATTTTAATAAGGCTCTTTTGGAAAATCTGCATGCAATTTAGATGGGAACTAAAACTCAAATCTTATTAAGCCTCCGCTATACGCTGGTCTAAAAACAAAACACGACCGGAAAGTTGGAAAAATTTAAAATAAAGATGGCGTTGCCTGACCTGAGCTGTGAATTCATGTATTTGATACCAACTATTACTTATTCTGTGCTTGGGTCTGACATTTGTCACGACATTACAATGTGTTGACTAGAATACGCTTCGTTAGACAAAAACACAGACAGATATTCAGTAAATAAATATAACCCAATTGTTATGTTAGCTGATTCCCGTCGCAGAGTTTCCATTGCATATTTTTCATCCAGGATTGGTGATAACAATGGCAAGCTGTGCGGTATTTTTTAAACTACCACGAACGCTACATTTTAAATCTAACTTATATAGTAGTGTAGTAGTAGTAGTCTAATTTATATAGTATAACAAGCAAATAGCCCCAGATTTAATAAAAGAAACCTTCCACCAAGAGAGATTTTCCTCATATTATGCAAAACCAGAGTGAGTTGCAAGTTCATAAATGTCGGTAGTCGGTGAATGAACACTTGTATTTTTTAAAGGTAAAAAACGGAACCCTTATAAATTCGTCATGTCTGTCTGTCTGTCCATCCGTATGTCACAGTCACTTTTTTTCAAAAAAATGAAATGAAATGAAAAGAAATAATTTATTTGCTTGAAGTATGGTACTTACAAAACTGTAAAAGCTATATGTACTGATGAAACTTGGTAAATAGATGTATTCTGTAAACCGCATTATGATTTTTATACTTAGAACTGACACTCAAAAAATATTTTTTCATAAAACTTATGAGTTTTCTTAACATTAAGTAAAAGATTATTAAACCAGTTAAGTATTTACGACAGAGATGCGTTAACGTCATCGTAATTAGCCTTCTATCTATCGACTTTAAAAATTAATGAGGTATCGTCAGCAAATAGTACTGTTTCACATAGTTTTTTAACCAAAAAAGGAAGGTCATTTACGTACACTAGAAACAAGAAAGGACCTAATATCGAACCTTGTGGCACCCCTATGTCAATAACTGACCCAAAAGATCTCTCACCGCCCACATCAACTTTAAGGATTCTATCAGTCAAGTACGATTGTAATAAGTCAATGGAGCGATTTAGAATACCGTAATGTTTAAGTTTAGATATTAAGAGGGTGACGGACGCAGCTCGCAACTTCAATTCGAGGCGCGGGCAAAAATTGCTCCGAATATAGCTATCTCTATTCATTTGATGCGGGCGCCACGGAATATATAATAGTAGTATACACACACAGGCGCTCGTGTGACGCGCTACTTCTATACGTGAATCCAACCATAGTGCCGCGCTTGTGCGTGTGCGTCAGCCACTGATAACGATTTTTATGCATTGCCTAATTTCGTCAACGTTACTAACACCCGTTTTCACTAAACCTAGGCGACGCCTAAATCGGATGCCTAAATATTAACGGGCCGACGTACACAGCTCGCAACTTCAATTCGAGGCGTGAGCAAAAACTGCTCCGAATATAGCTATCTCTATTCATTTGATGCGGGCGCCACGGAATATATAATAGTAGTATACACACACAGGCGCTCGTGTGACGCGCTACTTCTATACGTGAATCCAACCATAGTGCCGCGCTTGTGCGTGTGCGTCAGCCACTGCTAACGATTTTTATGCATTGCCTAATTTCGTCAACGTTACTAAGCGTCAGATAGGGCGTGCGGATTCACACTGAGAGGACGAGGTGGGCGGGAGTTCAAATCTGGTCAAAGAGAGTTGACTTTTTGCACCCTACAATTTTATGTTTTTATTTTTTGTGGCTGCATTACCTGACTAACCCTCTAAGCTTATTGCTTGCTTGTTTCGCTTTTCTAGTATTCAATAAGCAAGGATTGGTCATGCTCTGAATGCAAGAATAAAGTGAAAAAAAAAACAACATTCCTGAACCGATAAAGAACCTTCAGAGTAGCTATTTACGCACTTAGAAAAGACACCAGGAAATTCTCTAACATGATACGAGTGAGTTTATTCATCAGGTAGGGTTTGTGCGGGTTCTGGACCAAATTGAAGAAGAGTAAAGAGAACCATTGACTCCGAGTTGAGTTGAGAGAGCCATTGACCCCGGCGCGGAGCGATGGAGTTGTGGTTGATGACGTTCCAGTAGAGGATGATGGGTGGGAGTCCGCTCAACATCAGGTGTGGTGTGGTTTGCTTGACCTCATTGGCCTAGTGGTTGGAGGGTGCGGGTTCAAAATCAGTGATAACGTTACAGTAATAGATGATGGGTGGGGTCCGCTCTACGTCAGGTGGGGTGTGGTTCGCCAGACCTCATCGGCCTAGCGGTTGGGGGGCGTGGGTTCAAAACCAGTCATGACGTTACAGTTGAAGATCATGGGTGGAGGTCCGCTCAACATCAGGTGGGGTGTGGTTCGCCAGACCTCATCGATCACACACACACAGCAATAAAAAACACGCAAAGCGGCTCACTTACCAAAGTACAGAAAGTCTAATAATGTGACTGCATTTAAAAATATACTTTATTCGTTGAGCAATTAGGTTGCTTTTATTCTGCTTATTTACATTCGCAAAACCAACGATTGCGAACATCGACCTACAATTACATGGACCTCGGCTTTCGCACAATTCTCGCGAAAAAAGTGTACCAAGCTAACCTACTATAGGTGGATACTTATATAATGATTATAAACAAACTGAAAAAAAAATTATTTATGTCTTATCACAATTACTATATAGAACTCAATTTTGATTGCATGAAGCAACTTCTAGTGAACGTTACAGAAATTTTTCCAAGTCTTTTTATCAATATTTCCACCAGACGTTGAGCAGTACTCTGTTTATTGAGCTCCAGTTATATAAAGAAAAACTATTTTGTTAAAGTATTTCTCAGTCTTTTTATCAATATTTCCACCGGACGTTGAGTGGTAGCAGTTTTTTGAGCTCCAAATAAATAAAGTTTTTTTTTTAATTTCTTAGTCGTTTTATCAATATTTCCACCTGACGTTGAGCTGTAGTTTATTTCTTGAGCTCCAGAAAAATAAAACAGAAATATGTTGTTCAAATTTTTACAAGTCTTTTTATCAATATTTCTACCTGACGTTGAGTGGTATCAGTTTTTTTAAGCCCCAGATAAATAAAGAATAAAAATATTTTGTAGCCATTTTTCTTAGTCCTTTTTTCAATATTATAACCTGACGTTGAGCGGTAGTCGGTTGTTTGAGATTCAGATAAATAAAGAAAAAAAATATTTTGCTGAAATTTTTCCAAGTCTTTTTATCAATATTTCCACCTGACGTTGAGTGGTAGCAGTTTTTTAAAGCCCCAGATAAATAAAGACTAAAAATATTTTGTGGCAATTTTTCTTAGTCCTTTTATCAATATTTCCACCAGACGTTGAGCGGTACTCTGTTTATTGAGTTCCAGTTATATAAAAAAAAAACTATTTTGTTCAAGTATTTCTCAGTCCTTTTATCAATATTTCCACCGGACGTTGAGTGGTAGCAGTTTTTTGAACTACAAATAAATAAAGAAAAAAAATAATTTGTTGTAATTTTTCTTAGACCTTTTATCAATACTTCATATACAGGGTGGAATTTTGTAATGCCACCTGGAGGGAAAGTACTCTTAATACTCCAGATAGAAAATTTTACTCACAGGAAACATTCCTTTATTTTTGAATAGAAAGCAAACTGCATTCAAAGTTTTTCGAAAATTCTCTCACACCCGGGAATTGAACCGGCTAAAATCAGAAAAATTATACCTTGTACTTTTATTGCATCGATCGTTAGTCAATTATAAGGATGAAATCTCTCTAACAAACATGATAAATTAAATGAAAGAAAAACCAGGAAATCTTAAATTAATTTAATTATTTACAAAAAATGGATAACTAACTAGTTACTTGAAATTAGTTGCTTGAAATGGGCTCCATTCTCTTGGATACACAAATTTATTCTTTTAACGAATTCATTTCTTTAAAAGAATAAATTTATTCCTTTCAAAAAAAAAAATTAATTTAAAAATTATTTTATTTTTAATTTTAGAAATTGCTTTCTATCCAAAAATAAAGGAATGTTTCCTTTGAGTAAAATTTTCTATCTGCAGTATTAAGAGTACTTTCCCTCCAGGTGGCATTACAAAATTCCACCCTGTATAGAAATTAATGGTTCATAATTTGTTTTAGTCGAAATGTTGGCTTTTTTCGAAATTTCGGCAGACTTTTTGACCTAGTGCTGCACCTTGATTTCGTTTACCCAACCTACAACCTACCTAGGTACTTAGTATTTCCCATCTTCACTTAGTACCCTTCCTAAACTAACAATTATCAAATATCTAAGCATTATGTTTTATGCCAGTGTAGGTATTTAACTAGTCCGAAGTCCGAGCGATTCACACACACAACCGAAGTGTCCCGTGTGCTTCAAGCGTTTCCTCCCCCTGCACCCCGCCACCCGCACCGTGCGTGCGCGATAGCAATAGTAGCCGTTCGAAAATGCCATGAATTTGATCGTGTTCCGTAATACCAAAAATGATGACTGAAAACTTTTTGTATTCTTTACATAGTATTGTTATTCTGTAACTAGACAATATAAACTAGGTTCCTTAATAAAAAACACGTAAGATATTGTTGTTTTTAGTACGAAACCAATAGGTAGAAAACTTGATAAGTTTAGCATAAAAATGTGCAAAATGCGATTGGTGTTTATTTCATTTTAGGTAAGTAATTTGAAATAAAAACTGTTGAGGAACCTAGATAAATACTATGCAAATACAATTATTATAATAATATAGTGTAAATCTGTCTAAATTAGAAATCATTTTGGTATTCCGTTTGTATGAAAATTTTCCATACGTCAGCCCCTTAACTAGTTTTTTCGTGTGCGCGAGCTGCAAGCAGCTCGCGTGTCGGTGTGCTACTCCCAGTTTTACATTACACTTGCACTTGTAAAACCCCAAAAAGTAGTAAAGAAAGTCCTAAGTAACCCTAAAAGTCGATCAGTGAATCAAGTTCCTCAGTGTAGTAAAACCCCAATCAAAGTCCTAAAGAACCCTAAAATTGTTTACATAATCAAGGTCCTAAGTGAAGTAAAATTCCAATTAAAGGCCTAAGGAACCCTAAAAGTTGTTTATTTTATCAAGTTCCTCAATGTAGTAAAACCCCAATCAAAGTCCTAAGGAACCCTAAAAATGTTAACATTATCAAGCTCCTAAGTGTAGTTGAAACTCCAATCAAAGTCCTAAGGAACCCTAAAAGTTGAAAACTAAATCAAATTGCTCAATGTAGTAAAACCCCAATCAAAACCTTATACGGAACCCTAAATTGTACGTCAAGCCAAAACCCTTAACGGGTCGAAACCGCTGGAAGGAACCCAAACGTTGACTACCGGGTCGCGTGCATCGCGAGCTGCAAGCAGCTCGCGTCCTCAATGCGTTCCCACAGGGGCGGAACCCTAAACCAAGTGAAGATCCAATCAAACACCTTAAAAAACCTAAAATTCAATCTCCAATCATAGTCCTCAGTCGAATGAACCGTTTGAACGACCTTAATTGGACGATTTTTGCAAAACCGGAAGTGGCACAGCCGCCATTTTGAATTTTGAACTCAGTCTAGTGAACATTTTTTCACACCCCTAAGACACCCTAAATTTCAGTAGGAGGGGGTTCTAAATTTCAGTAGGGTGGGCGTGGTCGCGTGGCGGCTCGCTTCGCTCGCCGCAACGTTCCCCCCGGGTTCAGGAAGAGGGGGTTCTGGGGGCTTGAGGGGGGGGTCACAGCACGGCTCGCTTCGCTCGCCGCGACCCTCCCCCCGGGTTCAGGAGGAGGGGGTTCTGGGGGGCTTAGGGGGGGGGGGCGTCACAGCAGGCTCGCTTTGCTCGCCGCACTGTTCCCCATGGTTGCATGGCGGCTCGCTTCGCTCGCCGCAATGCTCCACTCGAAAAAAAGGGTCAAAAATAATAAAGGGGTCTAGAGGGGGGAGGGGGGCAAAATTTATTTTGCTTTCAAAATAATCTCACCTTCCCTACATGACCCAAAAAAAAAAGTCTTGCAAGTCACTCCGCTTGGAAGATACGAAAGGGGGGGGTGAAAAAAAGGGGCAAGAGGGGGGTGTTTTTTTTGTTTTTTCAATTCAGGAAGAAACCCTCTATACGAAACCCCAATCGAAAACCCCCTATCTCGACGGCATCCGGTAGCACTCACAAAAGGGGGGGTCCTGGGGGGCAAGGGGGGCAATTTTTTTGTACAATAACATTCTTATCTTTTTTCTTCTCTTTCGTCTTCTCCCTTTTAATCTTTTTTTTTCTGAAAAGTAATATTTCATCAAAATCGGCTTAGCCGTTTTGTTTTATTGTTTGTTACTGCATACCTTCGTCATTTAATTTTATGATCCAATTTAGTAATTTTTTCTTTTATCTAAAAGGTTATACTTCCAGATCTGTATGTTAATCAAGTAAGTATAACTTAGTGCATAGAATTCATGCCTATGGAAATAAATAATAATAAGACATAATCAAGTAGCACACATCATACATCAAAAACTTGCCCTCAAACACAAACTAATACACGGTAAACTCGCACCATACTATCAATACTCCCCAAAACCTGTGCTGGAGAACAGCAGCCACAGAATGTACTTTGATAGGGCTATACTTACAGATAAAACGATACATAATAACAGACCAGACATAACTTTAATTGATAAAATAAATAAAATTGCTTACATAGTAGATATTGCGGTACCAAATACACATAACTTACAAAAAACCATTACAGAGAAAATACATAAATACACGGAACTAAAAGAAGAAATAATACGAATATGGAAGCTTAAAAAAGTATATATTGTGCCACTGGTGCTCTCCAGCACTGGAGTCGTACCGAAATGCTTTCACCAATACCTCAAAGTAATTGATATACCTGAAAACACCTACATAACAATGCAGAAAGCTGCTATCTTAAATACATGTCGGATTGTCAGGAAGTTCTTGCAAGATGACACAAATGTGACTATTCAAACATGATTCACACTTGGCTTAGGCCCGTGAGCTTCATTATCACCAAAATATTTATATTTTGAGAAAAAGAAAAACTATAATAATAATAATAATGCTGGACAATTCACACAACATGATCTAGCCCCAAGCTAAGCAAAGCTTGTGTTATGGGTGCTAGATAACTGATATACATAATACAATACATTACATGCATAGATAATTTTCATTTCAATTCATAAATGAATTGAAATGGAAATTATTTATGGGTGGCTTTAAGCTTTGCACTCATTTAGGCCTTCGGTGCTCATTGCGGTGGAGATCAGTGAAGCATTGTGAAATAACACTGTCTATTCGACTTATATTATTGTATTTTATCGGCATTTAAAAATATTAGGTATACCAAAGAGTTTCGACAACCCCAACTGACTCTTCAAAGTTCTGTCAAACGCAAAATCTTGGGAAACTCCTTGCTGCGTGTATAGAAATAGGCACATGTATTTTGGTATTTGGGTATTTGAGCGCACCGTGCATGAAGCCTTTGACAGAAAGTTCCAGAATTCGGGACATTACAGACACCTCCAAATTTAAAAGACGGCAATCAAAAATACTCAAAACCCATGATATTATTGTTATGACTGGGCTCTCAGCTCATTTATTAGTAGCTCTGCCTTCTGCGCCATAGGTCGTGGGTTCGATCCCCACCGAGAACAAATATTTGTGTGGTGATCATAGATATTTGTTCTCCATCTGGATGTTATATATTGTTTTCCAAGTAGGTATGTATTTACAAACAAAATGTATTAAGTATTACATCAGCTATCTGGTTCCCATACTAACTCTGCTTAGTTTAGGGCTAGATAGTGTAGTGTAGATTGTCCATAATATTTATATATATATACTTCCTTTTCATTGTAATGGGCTCCCAAACTCTTTGCAAAATCGACACTATTTTTATAAAGGCCTAAAATCGGCTACTAGTTTTTGAGTCTTCTTCTTGTCATGTCAATAGAAAATTAAAGCTGGTGTGGTGGATTATGAATGTGCCTCAAAAGTTTTGCTACTTCACGTTGGTTTCATTTATTGTTTTCCTTCACCGTTAGAGTGTACTGACATAGTGCACATAGGTTTTTTGGCAGATAAACTAATTTGTGCATGACGGGGTTTGAACACACGCCTTTAGAATCAAAAAGCGGGTCGCTACGACAATATAACCGGTGCTAAGCAACCAGAGCGCCCCTCCACCTAATGGACCGATGACATTCTAAAGATCGTGGGAAATCGGCAAATTGTTTTTTCATGGAAATGTATAAAGGAGGTCTATATCTAGCAGTGGACTTCTACTTACTGATGATGATGACGGAAAGCACTGGGTAGATAGGAAGATAGCTACTTATGCACCTACAAAAATGGAGGTATTTAACAAAAGCATTGCGCTTCGCTGGTCACGCACGATAGGAACGTGCCCTAGAATGTACTTGATAAGTTATATGCTACATAAAATATATACTTCTACAGGCTGATGATGATGTGAATACAGGTTATCGATCATAATGTACGATGAAGATGGTTTTATGTCATTTCGTTATACTGTGACAGTTTGTTTTATGTTACACTGTGGCAAATTTATAGTACCAGTAGTAGCTATGATTTAATCTAGGGTATATTTTACGTAGTCAGAGATGAAATGTCATGTCACGAAATTTGACATAGGTCCAACCTTCTTGGCCGCTCGGGCTGTACTGAGAAGTAAGTACAGAAACCTATCTATTTATATTTTTGAAAATTTTATTTTTTTATAAAAACTACGGCAACTAAGAAAAATGCAATAACATCAGGTTTTTACGTATTTATTAAGGTAAACGGGAACAAAACTTTCATTGCAATGGCTCTAACAGCAACGGAAAAAAACCATTTCAAATCCAAAAAAAATTGAGAGTTTTTGGCAAACTTTGCGTTCAATTTTATCGAACCCTGTGAGTTGAGGAGAATTTCTAGCCTAATCATAATTTTTTTACACCATTTAATTGTAATATTTTACAAAAAAAATAAATGGATTCGTCCATACAACGAAAAAAAATGCTACTTTACATTTTCGGTTTCACCTCATGTAGGCCCTTAAGTTTATACTTTTACAATAGTTACAAATAAGGTTTTTTTTTGCTTTAGATCATTAAATCTCTAATTAGTTAGTAAATACTAAGTTAACGTTGTTAGTGACACCAGCGGTGATGAGCTTGCAACCTGTCACGTATTAGAATACCACCTAGGTACTGCAATATCTGGGTATGCCAAATGTAAGAGTGGTACGATTCCACCAAAATAGTGTGCAGCACATTTGCTTACAAACATTTTGTGCTAAACTCCAGCAGTGCAGGTTCTAAGTTGGTATCGCGTTTGGCTTCCATCTCCACTGGTAAGGCTGTGCGTAACTTTTGTAAGCGCACAGTTCAGCACATTTGTGCGCGAACATGTTCACTGACCAGAGTTTCCGCCGAAGACAGTTCAGTAGTTAATATAGACGGGCAGGAAAACGTACGCAATGTACGCGCACAAATAAATGTTTTCTCTCCGGAGGCGGAAGCAAGACTGAGTTCGCGAACAACAGGTTTGTACGCGTCGACGCGAGTCCACTGCCTGCATGTGTGCGCGCACAAATGTATACAGATGTGCGCGAACATTCCTAGAATGTTCGCGCACAATTTGTTATTGTTTGCTTTAGTAAGTCGACCAGAATAAACATTTGTGTCGCGCAATGTGCATTGCAGTGCCGCACAGTTCAGCACACTGGTGGAATCGCACCTTAAAGGTGCGATTCCACCAGTGTACTAAACTTACCTCTGACTTCTTTTCGTTTAATGTATTGGTCTCAATCTCACGCTTATAACTCATTGTTATTCCCCGCTAGAGGGCACGCTATTTTGTGTTAGTGAAACGCTGTCAAATATGACAGCGATATTTGATAGCGTTTCAGCTTATCGCCATCACCATCGCCTAGATGTGCGGAGGCCTATTTGTCGGAAAAATTATTTCGTAATTTGATTTACGCTTGTTAATTGATTGCCTTTTTTTAAAGTTCTTGCTGAAATATTGATAAGTAAACAGCTGACCGAGTTCAATGTATCCATGCAATGTTTATTTAAATAAAATAGTGGTAGATATTTCACAAAACACTCGTTAGCCGCGAACTAGCACAATTTTAGTAGGTATATGGAAACCAGATAGATTTTTGTTAATACTTTTTACAAATAAGTACAATCCACACAACACTATCTAGCTCCAAATTAAGCAGAGCTTGTACTATGGGAGCCAGATAGATGATGTTATTATTTAAATACACGTTTTTTTTAAATAGTGCTTGAAATACATATGAATATATATATATAAATATATTATTGTTAGGTATAGGTATTATATTATGTATGTAGGTATTAGTACTATATTGTAACTGTGTGTACATTATACTTGTTGTTTTTATCTACACCATCGTCCTCTATCGTTCTTTTCAAGTCCAGTCCAAGGTTGTTAATTTTATGTGGTGTACAATAAAGTATTTTCTATCTATCTATCTAACTGAATTGAGAGGCCAGTCATGTCAAGTTAGTTAACAGGATGATGTTTTTCTATCATATCGAAATTGAACCCACGACCTATATTGCTGAAACAAAGTGATTGCAGCCTAAGCTCTGAGGCCAATATTGAAAATCTTTTTCCGGCAGTCGGGTAATAAACTTGTCAACCCTTTTTTTAGTTACGAGTTTTAGGTAGCCACTTACTTTTTAAATCTGTGAAGAAAACAACAGTCAAACAGAACAGTACGTCTTGAAGCAAAGTAATATTATCACAAAATACTGAAAAATAACTGAAGCTTGAAATTAAACTAAAATTGAATTGTATCAGCTTCAGATCTCGAGAATAGGTCATCCGAAGAGTAAACCTCTGGAATTCAAGAGTAAAATGCTTCCAAAAACCAATAACTCAAATTGAAATTTCTTGTCGCCCTCTAGTATTGAAATTCAATTGAACCGCTCGAGACTCGATACTGAAGAGATAGTTTCACAAAAATACTTAGAAATTCTTCGTTAGTAGAGTTTCTATAAACAAAGCCGAAAAAAGAGACTTGAAATCGAATAGCAACGTTTTTTTATTTTGATCAAGCATATACTCGTATATAAGCATAGCTATTTCACATATTCTAAGACGGGAAAATATCAGAACTATTCTTCTTGGAAATTTATAGAGAAGGGCTATGTCCAGCAACTGACTTCTTCAGGCTGATAATGATGATAGATTTTAAGTTACATACAGTGCAGGTATACTACAGATAAACATGCTCATTGAGTTGACATACAACTTCGGCAGCCTCAAAATCTGGCACTTAAAATGATATCCCATATTTTTATGAAACAACGGGATATTTTACCATTATTAAATTTTGTTGAATTGACTTTCGATATTTCGGCACAGTTGCATGCACCATGATCACGGTTGGTTGGTTAAAATAGTGTTAAAAACCATGATAGTTTCAAAAGATATATCATAGACCCATGATGCCGAAAGGCAGTGGCATTAGGACGTCTCTAGTACAAGACAAAGGCGTTTCGTTCGGAGACAAACGAGCGTCACTTCACATGTGCGGTGGTGTGAGTGATGTGTCTGGATTCTTGAATGTGAGTCAAGTGGTTTGGGGTGACCTGAAACCTTTTTTTGAACAGATTTAGAGTGTTTGATAGCTAAACGAGTATCGCGTTAAATTATATTAACTCTAAGGGTGTTTGTGTCTAAGTCACAGCTAAAATAATGAACAGTTCGACAATAAGAATAAGAATTTATAATCTTTGCATAAACATATTTTTGAAAATCGTATACATGATGAAAGTAAAATAATAATAATAATAAATAATAATAATAATAAATATTGTGGACATTTCACATAACACTACCCAGCCCCAAACTAAGCAGAGCTTGTAATATGGGAACCGGATAGCTGATATAATACATGAATACATTTTTTTTTTGTAAATACATACTTAGAATACTATATAACACCCAGACAGAGAACAAACATTTATGTTAACCACACAAATACTTATTCTCGGTGGGGATCGAACCCACGACCTACAGCGCAGAAGGCAGAGCTACTACCAACTGAGCTAGAGGCCAGTCAAAAAATGAAACAGCAATCAATGCATCAGCCAAGAAGTCTAGAAAAATACATTAAACGGGCCACTCACCCTGGTACGAATAGTATTATTATTTCCCACGAACCATTCAAATACCTACTTGACAGTAAATAACTAGAATTTATCACCATAATATAGAGCACGTAATAAATACCTATGTGTAAATAAGGAGACTAGCGTGAGTGATAAAGGAATCGACGGTCAACCATTTCCTTAAAACCAAAAAAATCCGCAGAAAAAACTTGAGAGGTGTCAAGGGACACCCGGATGGAACAAAGTTCCTTTATTATTATTAACAAAAAACCTGTATACACTCAACAAAAATAATCATTGCGACACCACACTGTTCAATGCGAAATAGAAATGAAAATATCTGGCTTGCTTTCTATAAGAGAGAGAGAGACAGACAGAGAAACATGCGCACGCCGCACAGCTTACAATAGCTTACTATAGCAAAAAGTGTCGTGACAACTTTTCGTAAGAATTTTCCCGTCTAGCCCCCTTTCACAACGAGCGTTACGGAACTTCCTTCCAAAAAAATCCGCAGAAAAAGCAAGACGAAACGGTGACGGCACGGGCGTACGAAATTTATCGTCCAGGTGCAATAAATAAGAAGCTTGCTCCATTAGCTCTAGATAAGGCTGTTTTATCGTAATTTTATGCGGCACATTAGCTGTTCCCGAGAAAATGCAAAACTCCAAGATTAATTAGCGTACACGGGAGATGTACCTAACTGCCGAACCGTTTCCAACTAATTTTATTGGCGGAGGATTTTTAGGGTCGATACGATGCTCGCTGACTTGAGAGGGTAACCTAGATCAAATGATTTGAAATCTATTTAAACTCAAGTGTTTTTTTGCCGAATTTGATCATAAACTATTGAAAAGATTCTAGAGGACTTTATATAATATAGCCATGAATTAAAGCGACAAGCGTGAATCTATTTTAAAAACTCAAGTCACTGCTGTGTTTTTTTTATTCAACTACACACAAAATTTGCCGTTTCTCAAAAACAAAGGCTTTTAAGGCTTTTCTTTGTTGAATAACACTGACTTTTACTGACTTTCTAACATATCAAGCTTCTTTGAAGTTTCTTGTAATAAAATAATGATTAGTTCTAGTCAAAGGGAACTCGAATGGGGATGGAGAATAATTGAACGCTAAATAATTTCAATTACCAATTTTATTACAGTACAGTTAGGCCCAGTATCCAAAATGGGCGGAGAGTGTATCTATTACAAGTGGTTCAATAAATAATTGGCATGGTTTTATGAAAAAAAAAAAGTATCTCTCTATGTTCATGCCGTTTAGCACGGTCGATATCCTTAGTACTTGTATGTTCACTTTACATTTTAAGGGTTTACAAATAAGTGTCAGGTACCTAGCTCTATCTATGTTTTATCAATTATTTTGATTAGGATCATATAATTCAGTTCTAATATTTCAAGTATCTCTTTTATTGTATGTAAACAATTTGATTCCTGACGAGCCAACTAATATTTAGCTCGTTTTTTGCTACTAAGGTTTGTGAAATCTTCGTGCTAGTTTGTTTACTATTTTGTTAGTTTACAATTGGTCAAACAACTTAATTTTAATAATAATACATAGTGCCAGAACTTAGTTTGTCGGCTTACACCGTAGCCCCTAGGAATAACGTTTTATTATTTTAGTTTATTTACAAATTGGCAGGTGTCTATAAATTTGATATGACTAGCTTCGTGCAAAGTTATTTACAGCAAGAATAATTTTATTTTGAAACACAAAAACACATTTTTAAAGCAAGTATCGAAAATTGTTTATACAAATAGAGACTTTCCTAGAAGTTTAATCAGAATTTTCTTCAAAGAGACTTGAAATAAAAATGTGTTTTTTCTTTCAATTTCTTATCATTTAATAAACAATATTTATTTAGGTATTATTATACTATTTACATTTAACAAATACAGCCAGTTTCCTTTCAATTATTAATACCTCAAATTTACAATTCAATTATGCAAAACATAAATTAATTCGAGCTTGTTGAAGAAATTACGAATTTCAAATGATACATTAACAATATAAATGCGTGTTTCGAAGCAGATACAATGTCTAACTTCTACAAAGTTTGAACCTGTCTTATCTTTTATTGGAACATCCGTATGGGCGCTTGTTTCTGCGAGAACAATGCAGTAGTAAAATAACAATATTGTTGGCCAGTATTTAGACATCAACTGGAAAATCGGAAATCCAACTTAGATTATTACTAAAGTATTTTTGACGTGACAACGTCTTATAATTCGATGGAGCCGGCTGCACGCACGAAAAAACATGACGTCATGCGGCGCTACCTCGCTCTGAGGCGTTCCATTTAAGGGTTGAAGTGCAAGCGAGAGCGCGGAACGAGCGACAAAGAGGCACGCACGGCCTCCGCGTTCGGCAGCGTTCGACATCTGTCGCTCTCCTACTTGAGTGAGCGATGCGTCCGCGTGGACAGCTGTATGACGTTGTCACGTTCAACTATCGTCAGTAAACCGACTTTACAGACAACCAATTTTTTTATTGAACTATATTTTAGATTGATCCTAAGTACTTTCAGAGCACTTAGGGACCACTATTTTTAGGATCCTTTATTTCCACAACACTTGTGTCACAACACTGCATATTTCACAAACTGCATCACAATGTTTAGTGTGAAGGCCACTCACGTGTCCTAGCATCGTCACGCCAAAGCCACCACCGCACACAAGATCGTCCACATGCACAGCGCACGCCCGGCAGCGTTCGCTGGCGGCCAGCCCTCGCTCCAGGGACCTTGGCCTCCAGCTTCGGGTCACATTGTTGTCACCATTTCTGTACAACAAGAAAATAACATAAATGCAACGTATAAGTCTGTTCACCATCTTAATTTTAACACAATACATGTTTTATGCAAATAAATAATCTTCAAAAATTACTCAAGATTTCTGATCAATAAAGATTTATTTTAATCTGGGTTGTTGGTTGGTTTGAGTCTATATGTCACCATTTATCTTAAGGAAAACCAAAAAATAAGCTTTTCAGCTTTTCTTCTTAAACACGAGCACCTATTTATGAATATTATCTTTGGTCATCTAGTTTAAAAATATATATTTTTACCCAAATTCTGCATTTGGTGTTGACTCAGCACAATGTAAGGATTCTCAAGAGTAGGGTCTTCCAACACGCCACGGTGGAGTTGCTCCAAGTGTCTTTCCACGTCATCTGTATAATTTTACACCAAATTGGTTAAGTCAATAATCGGCATAACTATAGTAACTATGTTTAAAAACATAGCAAAATCTTTACTTATTATGTTGTATTTTAAAAACTCTTTGTTTTCCAAGGACATTATCTAAAACTATCTAGGTATTCTTCATAATATGCTAAAAGTATAAAATTCAATCTGTATTTCTCATCAGTGTATAATATAATAATGGTAACAAAAAGTCAGTGGAATTCTCATTTGAATAAAGTATTTTCTTATTTTCTTTCGATACAATTTGTACCGCTATGTGATACAAGTAAATTGGAATATGAAAGGTCGACTATAAGTGTATAAAAACTTACACGGCATGTTGGTAGTAGACGGAGCCATCGTTGTTGATGTTGTAGTTGTTGTGGTGGTTGTTGTCGTGGTTGTAGTTGTTGTTGTTGTAAGCACTGACAAAAAAAAAAACAATTAAAATGTTCATAATTTGTTTCAAGTGTAACAGATAACTTGACGAAACACAAGTATCCATCTGTTTATTATTACTTCATAATTTCTTGAATGAATTCAAAGCCAAATTTTTAAATCACAGAATAGATTTTGAGAGCATTTTTATAATATTATTAAATTGTCGAGGATAGAGATAACATATATTTTCTGAGGAACACCGTATCTATACTCGTAACATGAAAACGCAGAAATCTTAAAGTTGCCACATTAAGATTTCAGCGCCAGGTTTTTAAAACTTTGCTTAAATAGGTGCTAAAGATTTTATAATGTAAAAACTACGAACGTTACCAGAGTGAAACAAAATTTTACATTTCTATGGATCTAGTTAGCCACTTACAGAATAGAACTGAATCTCAAATCACTTTTCAAATCATTATTTGACTGGTTTTATGCTTACAATCTTGCAGGAAGAAGGTGGATGGAGAGGGCTCAGAATATTTCTTGGAAAGGTCTAAGAGAGGCCTATGTCTATAGTCAAAGTCAAAAATTATATTCATTCAGCTGTATGAGAATAAGCATCATTTCTAAAGGCCTACCTAGGTCGCTGGCGATAGCGATCAGTGAAACGCTTTCAAATATCGCTGTCAAATTTAATAGCGTTTCACTGATCGCTGACGCCAGCGACCTAGGTATGCACAGGCCTTTAGTGAGCCTAGGTGCTAAAACCGACCAAGCCTAAAACAACAGGCAAAAATAACGGTTTTAAATCGAGCAGTGGAGTTCTTCAGGCGAATGACAATACTCACAATGCAAGAACAACTCAGCCTGGGCACGTCCCAGGGTGTTCTCAGCATGGCAGCGATAGGCGCCGGCGTCTTCTCGTGACATGTCACTCACGATCATGGTGAGCGTGTGTCGGTATCCGCGTGACGACATGCTTATCCTGTGTTTTGAACCTACACACAAGAAACAGTTGTCTGTAAAGTCGGTTTACTGACGATAGTTGAACGTGACAACGTCATACAGCTGTCCACGCGGACGCATCGCTCGCTCAAGTAGGAGAGAGACAGATGTCGAACGTTGTCAAGCGACCAAACAAAATAAAAGGTATGATTTTACCGGCTTATGGATGTATGCAAAAACCTATGCTGCAACTGATCATCATCGCCATCGCCATCGCAGATTGCCTCGATGTACGCAAGGCTAGGTGGTAGGTAATTTAGCATTGAAAGACAGACAATCGATCGGAAATTCTTCTTGTTTTCGAATAGCAAGATTTTTGAAAAATATGGAATTGTAATAATTTACGCCACAAATTAAAGTTGTTAAGTTTTCTAGATAAAAGTACATACGATTATAAAAGCGAGATACTGTTTCAAAATTCTAGGTATCTTATTGCTTAAACACACAAAGAACTATTATTTACTTAAATTTCTTAGCTAAGTTTCAAACAATTCTGATATCTTTTGTATGCTTTCATAAATACACTCATTTAAAGATCCTAAGATAAATAAAGCTTTGAGAGTATAATAAAGCTAGAAATATTATAAGTAATTAAAACAAATAAATCGTTTTCGTAATGGCAATGAAAACACAACGTTGCTAATGGGCTATAAAAGTGCTTCATTTTAATGAAATTAAGCGTCTACTATTGCAATAAGCTCGTAAACTTTTGCCGTAAAATCGGTTTAAAACACGTATCATAGTAAAAATTCATCGTCTTTATTGACATCTGCAAAACACACCGGAGAAACACTACTACTATTACTTTTCATGTTTTTGTTTCCAATTGATGTTTGCATTGCAGAAATAGGGTTAGTCCCACGAATGCCACGTCCATACAAAAGAGAAATCGAAATTTTCATACATTCAGTCCCAGCCAATGTCATGACGTATTTGAACCTTCTTTTTTCAAATGTTTTTTTTAGTTCCAACGACACGAGCGTGATACGTCTAACGTGAACGATACGTCTGTGTTGGGTCGGTCTCAAGTGTCTAGGTAATTTTTTTAGTTACTGAGATACCTAGAATTATGAAAATATGGGTTCTTGTTGACACACGTCATAGAGACGTTTTGTATTTCGACACTAATAGTTTTATTAGTAATTGTAAATTGACTAGAGGTACTATGTCCTTAAGTAAACGTAGTAAAATAACTATTGCTAAATTGTTAGCATTTAATATTTTTGATCCTGTTATAAGTACTATAACACAGTTCACCGACAAGTCCCCAGTTAGTAGCAGTACTAATATGGGTGAACAAGCTTTAGGGCCTATTGCCCAACATTTAAACTAGTGTCCTCGACAATGGGAAGTCCAGGCACTTTAAATGTCGTACACCAAAATATGCAAGGGCTTCCCAGCAAAGTTTTAGAATTAGAACTATTTATGAATTGTTTCAGTGTAGACATCATGTGTATTACAGAACACTGGATAGTAGAACTAGAGTTACTCCCCTTTTATGAAAAATATAGTATTGTAAGCTCTTTTAAACGAAAGAACGCTATGCGAGGTGGTTCTTTAATTATTGTAAGCAATCAATTGAAATGCAAGGAGCGTAAAGACATTGCAAATCTCAGTATCGAGAGGACTGTTGAGCTGTCGTGTGTGGAGCTGGAGCGGCACATAGTTGTGAGCGTTTACCGTCCCCCAGACGCGGATTTCACCTTGTATGAATCCACTATGGAAGATGTACTGCGTAAAATCTTTAACTGTAATAAAACCGTAATAATCTGTGGAGATTTTAATGTAGATATCCCGGTTCACCCTCTTTCTGAGAGGCTGTTAAATTTGTTTAAATGTTTTGACCTACACTGCTTGTTTCAAGATCCAACAAGGGTGACACTAACAACAGCCACCTGTCTTGACAATATTTTTAGCAGTCATGAGCCAGTTAGTAAATCGGTAGTTAGGCATTTTAGTTCAGATCACTACGGTCATAGCGCTAGATTTGCTTATAAAATTATAGATAAACACGAGATTTTCACCCACCGGCCTATCACAGAGAGCCGTATTAAAAAGTTTCAAACCAATATTGAACTGAAAGTGTCCCTCATGCCTTGTCTGACTGACCCGAATGACCTTTTCACCAACTTGTCAAATTTAATCAATGAAGAACATAAGGATACCTTTAAACTTAAAACATGTAAAGCTAGTATTAGTGTCGCGTTCGCTGACTGGGCCACCCCAGGTATTTACAAAAGTAGGAATACATTATATGAGCTATATGCTGCTAGGGAATCAATGCTTAATGACCCAGCATTTATTTTACATATTAAAAACTACTCTAAAGCATTTAAAAGAGCTTGTCACGCAGCAAAATCATTGCATATCAAAAGAAAAATTGAAAAATCCACAAATAAAATTAAAGCTACCTGGAAAATAGTCAATAATGAGACTGGCAAATCAAAACTCCGTAATAAAAAAATTCATTTGAAAGTAAACAATAATCTTTTGACAAATAATTTTGAAGTAGCCAACGCGTTTGATAGTTTCTTTTCCAGTATCCCTAAAGTAGTGACATCATCTTTAAATTCCTCGGCATCTAGTGCGATGGCATTGTTAGAGTCTAGTGTTAAAAAATGTAATAATATCTTTAGTTTTAAATACATTAATGCTGACAAAATCGTGAAGACATTTAAATCATTAAACATTAAAAATACTGAAGATTTATGGGGAATGTCTACAAAATTACTCAGCGCTATTATAACTGATATTGCACCATGCCTAGCGTATATTTTTAATAGGTGTGTTGATGAGGGTGTTTTTCCTGATTTAATGAAACCTAGTAAGCTCATTCCCCTGTTCAAATCTGGAAATGCAAGTGACCCTGCTAACTATAGACCTATCTCAGTATTGCCCACGCTAAGTAAAATCTTTGAGAAAGTTATTCTTACTCAGTTGTTATCACATTTTAACCTAAATGGGATACTTCATAGCCACCAGTTTGGATTTACGAAAGGTCGATCAACGACTGATGCCGGTATTCTACTCTTAAAGCACATATATGATGCCTGGGAAAACTCGCAAGACGCGATTGGGGTATTCTGCGATCTTTCCAAAGCTTTTGACTGTGTAAATCATGCTACATTAATATCTAAACTTAAACATTACGGCATTCTAAATCGCTCTATTGACCTAATACAATCATACTTGACTGATAGAGTCCTTAAAGTTGATGTGGGCGGTGAGAGATCTTCTGGGTCTATTATTGACATGGGGGTGCCACAAGGTTCGATATTAGGTCCTTTCTTGTTTCTAGTGTACGTAAATGACCTCCCTTTTTTGGTTAAAAAACTATGTGAAATAGTACTATTTGCTGACGATACCTCATTAATTTTTAAAGTCGATAGATTGAAGACTAATTACGATGACGTTAACGCATCTCTGTCGCAAATACTTAACTGGTTTAACGTTAATAATCTTTTACTGAATGCTAAGAAAACCAAGTGTATTAAATTTATCTTACCAAATGTGACTCTCCGGCCAACTAATATTATACTTAATGGAGAGTCACTTAACCTTGTAGATTCTACTATTTTCTTAGGACTTAATATTGACAAAAAATTGCAGTGGGGGCCACAAATCAAAGCACTTGCAGCTAGACTAAGTTCGGCTGCATATGCAGTTCGGACTATAAGATGGCTTACTGATGAAGCTACAGCTAGGCTAGTTTATTTCAGCTACTTCCATAGTGTTATGTCTTACGGTATCCTTCTCTGGGGGAAAGCAGCTGATATTCAAACTATATTTGTTTTACAAAAAAGGGCCATACGTGCCATATATAAAATGAAATCTCGAGACTCATTGAGAGAGCGATTTAAGGAAATTAATATCCTCACAGTAATTTCACAATATATATATGAAAACTTATTGTACACTCACAAACACATCTGTAGCTTTCAGAAAAATTGTGATTCACATAATATTAACACTAGAAATAAAAATAAACTTTATATTCCCAAATTTCGCCTGCAGAAGGTAAATGGGTCTTTTATGGGGAACACTGTACGCTTTTATAATAAACTTCCGGAAAATGCAACTAAGCTTCCTATTCGGAAGTTTAAAGCCTATGTTAAGAATAATTTAATAAAGAAAGCGTACTATACTCTAGATAGCTATATGAATGATAAAACTGCGTGGCCCAATGTCCCGGTCACTCTACCCATAGGAAGCTAACATGTCGATTTGCAATGTCTGTACCTACTATTTCGTATCTTATTTTTATATAAGCTGTGTAGATACTATAGTATAACTTTGAAGCGTAGCGTGTGCTGTCTTTGAAACTTTTGCTTTTGTATTATTGCATTGCATACGTCTGACTAAGTGAAGTGGCACCACACTGGAACTTCACTGCTATTATTTTAGACTATTTTTGATTTGTAAAAGGATCATATAAAAAAACAGTAGGAACCGAGACGTAGTTTGTTGCCTGTTCTTCTACGCTTGGTCGCGTGGAACTGGCACCTAGACTCACCTAGCTATAAGACGTTTCAAAGTGATTCTTGCATCGTAATGAATAAAAAATTATTGAGTTTGAGTTTGAGTTTGAGACTCACTATTAATAAGTCTCTGTTCCCCGTTCAGAGTCCAGTACGCCGAGGGAGCCGGGTACGCCTCGGCGGTACACTGCAGAGTGACCACGCCGCCAGAGGGTGCTCGACTCGCCACGCGACCCGCCCATACTAATGGAGAGACTGTTGGAGAAAGGAACATTAGAATAATAATCTACAGCATAACCATTTGACTTGTTCACTGCTGGGCAAAGGCCTCACTTTGCTCTTGCTATTCCCCACGATCTTGACCTACCCTCATCATATTGGGCTGGACATCTGGCAAGGCGTGGTAACGACAGCTGATGCAAAAGATCATTTCTTTATCCTTTATTACAAGTGGTTCCAGTTACGCCCCGTTTTTTAAAATAGAACGTGCGTTCTTTTCTTTTAATCCTCGTTGTCCCTTGATTCTAAACTTTGCATCTATTTTTCGCCTTAGATGAGCCGGGTAATCCTATGTAATCCAGGCTATTAACCCAAAGTGGAGTTTAACTAGGCTAGATTTAGCCAGACTGCATCTAAATGGGTTACGAAGAGCCAAGCTTTAACCTTTAAGCTGTTTCAGACCACATAATGTAGTGTTTCACGACTGGTATTTAAAACACACGGATACGTATCAGACTATACTTTTATGCATTGATATCTTATAAGTCCTTGTAGTAAGCGTATTTTTTTTTGTGTAGCTTGATCTGTACCCGTGTGTAACTAAGTGCTCAGAGTCTCCACAGGGTTTTTTTTTTCAATGCTTGAGTATAATAACACATAAAAATAAAAATAATAGAATCATTTCCTACGTGTTTATATGAATTCAAACCTGAGCATTGCTTTAGAATTTATGTATTCTCATATTAAAAAGTAAATTCTGAAATGTTAATTTATTTTATTTTTATTTATTTAAATGGGTGTATATCAGATATTTATGTATTTCTTAAACTCACACATCACATTGATCTGTATCCGCTTGCTCACAGAGGGTGGAACTCCATTGGTAGCTATACAGAGGTACGCGCCCGACGTCACTCGTTCTACTGCAGTCAGGTTCAACCAGGGTCCGCTCCATTTTGAAACTACAAATATAAACAGTTTGATAAGGCTTATGAAGCTGGTTCTTGGCTGAGATTTAGAGATATTGCAGAAAAAATAATATTGTGAAGTGAAATAAAATAATTATCCGTAGCCACACTGGTAGATGTGAATAGCCTTTATCTACCAGGTTTTTACTCAAGTGTTGTCACAAAAAATATATCCCTCTAAAAATAAAGGTCACAACCGAAATAACCAAACAGCGATAGAAAAAAGACAATTTCCAAACAAAAACATCTAAAGACGTGACACAAACATCAAAGCGAACATAATTTTATCGACATCCTGCCATCTCCGGGAGATAGAGAAATAAGATAATTTCAAAACAAAACATAAAAGGCCACGCAATAAATATAGAATTAGTTCCATTTCCCCTAATTCCAAAACATCAGAGCATCCGAATAACATTGTTTTATTTAAACTGGGAAATAGCCTTTATCTGTTATTTACACTATCTCGCACTTCCAAATAAAGCCAGGCGTATCACTGAAACTTGCAGTGTGAAATAAGCTCTATAGTACTATGTTTAAGTTTAAGTTTCCTTGGTTTTTGGCAACTAATATATCCATTTAACTCTCAGAATATTCACTGAGTGCTGTGTCGTTATTTTAAACTAAACCTAAGTTTTGAACTCAGTCAGATATTGTATTAGTAGTAAATCAATTAATGTTTTTTTTGGAAGCAGGTACTGTCTCGGCAAAAAATAAACAAGATATTATGTAGAAAATAGTGGGCATTCATAGAAGTTAGCGATACGCAAACTCAAGTTGGTAAAAAAAGCTATGCGCGTGTCGTATCTAGTAGATAATAGGGGCTAAAATTTATTCAATTTGATATTTAAATGCTTTTAGAAATCTTTATTAAAATAATAATGATTATTGAAGTAAGAAAGAAGGATAGTCTTTCATGTTTAAAATAAAAGGATATTTTAGTTTATTTAATTTAAGAACAATGTAGTTGTTTTAAAACGATTTGATAAATAATGTTATATTTTATTATTATTTGTTTGAAATTATTAACAATTTATTATATCAATAAATTGTTAATGGTAGTCAGAAGCTACGCAGAACGGATGACGATATTGCTGATAGAGGGCGCTGTCTATCAACTGTCAGGTGGGTCGCCTGACTGAGGCTAGGCGAGGCGGTGGATTTTTCTGGGCTTGAGACTCGACTGAGGAGGTTATCGTTTCGTTCTGTGTACTGTCGATGTGATTCGGCTCTGAGTACACCCCTTGATTGTTAAGATAAGTACCTAGTTCGCTATATCTCTTTGTAGTTGATATATTTTTACTGTAAGGTAGTTTTGTGTTGAATAATGTGACTAAAGCTATAATTTAGTTAAATAAAGTGTAAATTGTAAAGATATTGGTGTAATTAAATCATTTACTTACTATTCTATATTTTCTTTCTAATATAAAGTTACCCTGATCTAATATCAGATCGTGGGATAGAACTTTTGCCCACAGAAAACTAACATTTATTCTTATTCCAGAATGTGAAGTGCCATATCGTAAACCGGAGACATTATCGACTGACAAATGAAGTGACAATTCCTACGTCATCCGAAGTACGATACAAAGCCGTGTATGTATCTGGAATAAAACGGAGTGGACTTCAAGTGATGTTAAAGTAAGGTAAGGCCTTGTTAGGCTCTGCATTGATTTGGCCAAATAGTGTCTAACGGTATCCTATCCAAACAGTTTTATTTTTGCCAAGAAATACTTTTATTTTCTTTTGTGAGAGTACCCGCATTTTTATTGCTCGTGCCATATTTTTGTCAATACAATTTTGTAAGTAGTACTGAAGCAGAATGGCCAAGCTAATTGTTCTTTACTACACAACAGACAAACGTTAAATTATTGGGGAATTCTTCTAAATGGGTTGTTTAATTTTACGGTTGGGCTGGTGTAAAGTTTGGACATCGCGATAGTTGCGATTACGTGATGGAACTGAGCACGACAGACAAACGTTAAATTATTGGGGGATTCTTCTAAATGTACGGTTGGACTGGTGTGACGTTTGGACATTGTATTAGTTGCGATTATGCGATGGAACTGAGCACGACAGTCGACAGCCAAAGCTTGATGATAAAATTTGTATAAAATGTTGGTAGACCTAGTTGGCCTGATCCTTTGTTTAGACATCGCGACGCCAACTCGCAATGGAACTTAGCATGACAGCCTGACCTATGGTACTGTATTATTTTGTAAGGATTGTTTAATAGATTTTATGTTAACATTATTCTTGTGCTTTCAGATTTCATATCTGGTTATTTAGTACTTTATTGGCCTATGTGATACCAGGATCTTGTACACACTAGCACCCTGACTCGTAGGTGAGCCAGTGGGTATGGAAAATACTTGGAGATACTTCGGGGACGAAGTATTTTGCAGAATGGCCGTGTCGTATCTAGTAGATAATAGGGGCTAAAATTTATTCAATTTGATATTTAAATGCTTTTAGAAATCTTTATTAAAATAATAATGATTATTGAAGTAAGAAAGAAGGATAGTCTTTCATGTTTAAAATAAAAGGATATTTTAGTTTATTTAATTTAAGAACAATGTAGTTGTTTTAAAACGATTTGATAAATAATGTTATATTTTATTATTATTTGTTTGAAATTATTAACAATTTATTATATCAATAAATTGTTAATGGTAGTCAGAAGCTACGCAGAACGGATGACGATATTGCTGATAGAGGGCGCTGTCTATCAACTGTCAGGTGGGTCGCCTGACTGAGGCTAGGCGAGGCGGTGGATTTTTCTGGGCTTGAGACTCGACTGAGGAGGTTATCGTTTCGTTCTGTGTACTGTCGATGTGATTCGGCTCTGAGTACACCCCTTGATTGTTAAGATAAGTACCTAGTTCGCTATATCTCTTTGTAGTTGATATATTTTTACTGTAAGGTAGTTTTGTGTTGAATAATGTGACTAAAGCTATAATTTAGTTAAATAAAGTGTAAATTGTAAAGATATTGGTGTAATTAAATCATTTACTTACTATTCTATATTTTCTTTCTAATATAAAGTTACCCTGATCTAATACGCGTAAAGTTTACTCCCCACCTGCTTTAATTCTTTTCAAGTGGTGTATTTGGCCAAGGGATTGAACTTTTGTGGATTTTCGAAAGTAATAAACCGATTGTTGATTGTGTGCTACAATAGTTCACAAAACAGGACAAGTTATAAGGAAAGAACGCTGTCCCTCTAATTATCGCGCACGATTCATGCCAACAGAGTCTTTCGCATCGTTGAGTCTTCACTTCTGTACGTAGCTTTGAAGTACTCTATGGCCGCAGTCACAGTGCAAAAACTGTCACAGTGCTGCACACAAGTCGCGCTGGACAAAACAACCAACAGTCGAGGCACAAAGGCAAAAGTTTGCGTCTGTGGCTATAAATTGAATGTTTAACTCCCTTATTTGCATTGTTATAATACAACTTTGTATTGTCGAGTATCCTTCTCTGTAAGTGTTGTATTGAAAGTTTGCTAAGTAGATTAGGGACGCTTTCTACTGAAGCGCTTGCGTTTATACCAGGGCACAACTGTGACATTTAAATTTGACTTGTCTCGCAGTTCAGTTGAAACTCTGTCTTTTGCTCTTTTTTGAATTATGAATCAAAGACAACATTTTTGTATGATAAACATAGCTAGGTATACTAGTATGTTTGCTCAGCGTCTGGCGTCAAGGTGCTATAGCCGTATTAAGCAATATTGTATGAATACCGCTACAGTTGAGAGTGTCCTTCAGTTTGTATTGAATGTTCTTAAGCAGGTAGTAAGTGCTGTAAAGACTTAACTTTGTTTATCAAGAATTAACTCGCCATTTACTTCTTCAGACATTTTGTTCCGTGCCGTTTCTTCTAATAATCACAATTTCGGTTACTTTGAAAGATTGGTTGTTAATTTTGCCGTTCATTTTTGGCTCAAAGAAGATTAAAGCGAGTCGGTGGTTTTCATTTCAACTTTACTTCATCCTTCTTCTTGTTTGCAAAAGTTTGATAAGTTCCCGTTTGTTCTCGAAATAGCAGTCTTATTTTACCATCAAAGTAGTTAATCCTATTTTTCTCATCCTTTAGTCAACATCCGAAATCCGATTTCCTCAATTTTGGATTTCCGCAATTTCCTTACCTACTCAAATACTCTCTGCACAGATTAATTCCTCGGATTGGTATCATAAGGAAAAATTACGTGAATGAGGCAGCCCCTATCAGATCAGGAATCGATTGAGAGACTCGCATCAATAAGATTACGGAGCTTAGTAAACCCTCGTTAGAGAAGCGCAAAAAGGTAGGAAAAGTACATAGGTGTCCTTTGAGCAGTCAGGATAAGAACGGCAAAGATTTGTTCAAGCAAATCATTAGGTTTTTGTCTGAGAGAACAGGTAGGCTTGTACAAAAACCAAGACTCATTTAGGCCTTTGTGATGAAACGACATGATTTATTAGAGATTTTGGTTGTTCAAGGATCTTTTTTTGTTAAGTATTAGTTCTTATCTTTTTTCTTATTGAATTTTTCATCATTGTTCTATAAACATTATGAGAATATTGTGTCCAAACAATCAAATAGTCCACCCGATTTGCAGCGGCTACCTATGCATAGAGCAATTGCTTCAATGTTATATCGTAATTTTTGATTAGAGGAAAATCAATAGTCAACATACCAAGTGTCTGATTGTCGATCTTGAAGTGCCTGGAGTCTTCCCTCCTCCACGCGATGTTGGGGAGTGGTGTTCCTGATGCCACGCAGCGAAGAGAAGTGTTCTCACCTTCCTTGATGAGGATCTCACTGCTGCTGATGTCATCGTCTATGTCTGGTGGGACTGTTGGGGAAATAAATCAAGCTATCAGGAAATTCAAGATCGAGAATACGTTGACCCGATGATTTTGGCGTTATGAGATGAGATTAGTTTATGGGGGAATAAAAAAAATAACTTATCTGTTAAACATCATCTGGGGTTTTAACAGCAGAACCACTTCTCACAGTACCTACATCCGCTAATTAATGTCAGGTAATTAGTTCCGTCAATGAGTGCAAAATCAGCGCACTCGCCATAAAAAGATTTTTCCGCCGTCTTTCACTTGGCACCAAAAAACGCTCTGTCACTTATCCTACCTACCTGAATATTAAACCTCTTTTAAACATTCCCTGATCATCTCGTTTTACATTATCGTTAATAATTTCTTGTGAGTCTCCGGGACATAGCTCGTAAAGTTTGTAAGTAGGAGGCAATGGGCAGGCCATATAGCTCGAAGAACCGACAACCGTTGGGGAATAAAGGTTCTCGAATGGCGACCACGAACCGAAAGACGAAGCGTAGGGCGCCCACCCACCAGATGAACCGACGACATTGTTAAGATCAGGGGAAGCCAGCAGTGGATGGAAAGAGCTCAGAATCGTTCTTCCTGGAAATGTGTAGGGGAGGCCTATGTCCAGCAGTGGACTTCTTTGGGCTGATGATGATGATGATGAGTCACCGGGACATTGAAGAAAATAGACTCACCAACAACATGTAGATAGTGCGTCTGGCTCATCATCGGCTCGGTGTTGACCTGGCACATGTACCGGCCGCCGTCGGGCGCGCCCACGTCCCGCAGCCCCAGGCTCCAGGAGCCGTCGCCGTGCGCCACGCTGATGCGGTGGTTCTTGGTGATCACGTGACCCGCTATCGTGAGGATCGTCTGAGTGTCCACGCGGAGCCACGCTACCTGTGTTACAATGAAACGTAAGATACAAAATAGAAAAAAAGAAAATACGCATTTACTGCCATAAAAATATGTGACTTCGGTCACTCACTTTTCAGATAAAATATTATTGAAAAACATAGTTTTTCAAAATAATTATTTGTTTCTCATTGAAGACGAGAGACACTGAAATTAATTTTTATTAGCTTTGGAGGCAAGTTTTGACATTGACTGAGAATAATAAATTTTTCAATGGTATGAATAAAATCTCAAGGAAAACGTTTTTCATTGAGAATAACATAAAGTTCTAACCTACGACCTCTGAACACCGGTTCACCTCTTACTTAGCCCACACGTCAGTCGCAGTCGCGTGGAACTGCCATAACATTTTAAAGTGATTGCATCCACCGTTCCACACAATAAAACTGTAGACAGAAAACACTCAGAGCTAAGATATTTTTATAATTCCGCAGTAAAACCAAAGGCGAGTCTCAACCAGCGTACTTATACGGGATCAAAACAAAATAAAGCAAGCCAGCGGTACATTGAATAAATAAATAAATAAATAAATATTGTGGACAATTCACACAATAACCATAACATACAACTGGTCGGATAGCCTGCAAACTTGAGATAGCAATGTATATGGAAACTGTTTCGGAACTCTTTGTAATTTTATACCAGAGGGATTGTAATATTTGAATTATAAAATTGAAAATACTTTACAGTGGTAAAATATTTAAAACACTTTTTTTTAAACTGGAAAACGAGAAAATTTGAATTACTGTAGGCCTCTCTAGTACCTACTTGGCAATGGATATGATAGAAAGAGGGACTAAGGGAATATAGGGGTGGTTTATGTGACAGTGGACTTAGGCGGGCTGATGATGATTCTTGTATTTATGCTTCACAGTGTGGACAAATTATGGACATCATATACTAGGAATTAAGCCATTCCATTACGTACATACACTGCAATAATTAGTATTTTTATTTTATAACAAATAAATAATTTACTCACAAAAGCCGCCATTAATAAAAGCTTTCTTCTTACTTGAGTACAAAGAACCCAATTCCGTTAATTTACTCTGTTCTTGATGTACTGTCGGAGTGATGTAGTATGATTGAAATTTTCTTGACTCACGTCAGTATTCCTAAGATAATTTTACCACCTTTCTTATTATTTTTGCAACATACGTCAGTACTAATATAAGAAAATCTAAATTATTTATTTTAGAGGGAGAATTTTTATACATACGAGGGTGAAATATTGAAATCTGAGTAAAAAAATATTTCCCAAATAGAATTAATGTCTCAACGATTTAGTTGTTTAAGACAACTTGAGTTTCAAATCAAAAAGACACCATTATGGTGACCCTTGTACACCCTTGCACAAGGATAATTTGTAACGTCACATAAACTGTATAAAATATAAACAAGCTGAACCCGAGTGAACAATAAATCCACTGCAACAATCAATGTAGCCGCTCAGCTTGATAAATTACAATTGCATAAGGCACTGCGCCGTTCCCATCTCATTTAGAACCTTTCTCGCATTTGTCTCTGCTCCATTCGTCTATACCATAAATCTTGGTGCAGTGATCAATCGCTGCATTGCCATTGCCATTGGTACGTCTTCGCGAGACGATCCAATCTGAATGTTGGCCATCTATTGAGTCGGTTGATTTATCTCTGGGCTTGGCGGGCTTAGCGTTTAGATCACTTTTTGTTTACTGCTCTTTATCTATCTCGAAGTGATTTGGATTTTTTTGTATAAGCACTATGAGTAATTTGTTCAATTTATATTTAACCATAATAATATTTTTTATTATTGTAAAGTAAATGAACTTCGTCTTTTTATTCTTAGGGCTTGCTAGAAGAAAACTGTTTTAGAATAAAGCTTCCCTTTGTTTATTTGTATTGGTCGATGCTTATTTTGTATATGTATTGTTCGTTTGTAGTTGTTTCGTGTGCAATAAACAATAAGGAAAATAAATAAATCAACTAGAATTTTTATATTCTTTTGCTTAGTCAAAGGAATTTTTAAAAGCATTTTTCCAGATATAAATATGAATATTAATTAAAAGTACAAAGGATTTTCTTTTCAAGAATTGAAGAGCTAAAAAATGAGCTCCAACTTTTTATGATGATATTCATTGTTTTCAGATTATTCTGTAAACTCGCAATTTATAGCTAAAGTTTTTATTGAAGATGTTTTAATATTCTTTGCAAAAGGATTTTATTGGACTTAGAATTATTATGACCGAAAGAAGGAACTTATACTAGGCTCTAGAGGTACTTTTGTAGAACGGTGTTTGCTGTAGGTAGTTGTCACTGGATGGACATCCAATAATAAAAGTATCATTGTGTGCATATTGCCACAAAAACTTTCGTTTTGATTGCATTCTAAACAAAAGAGAATTTTATTTGGAAGCGCATTCGCCCAACTAGTCCACAATTAAATGTAAATTTAGATTTACACACCCATCTGTGTCTGTAGTCTCCACTGGTGCAACGCCAACAAAACAGCGAACCGGGCTTCATTTACAAAACGAACCCCTATTTCAATTGTAGAAGAGACTGAATTAAACCAAACTGCGGGTTCGGCTATTTATTTCACGCCAGTTTCACACTACAGTTTTTCCACACAGTAGGCAAATAGAACGCGAAATATCCGCAGTAATAAAAGGCCACACATCAATGCCTCGAGCTAGAACAAACCACCTGTAATTAACATAGGGAGCCAGCGAACTGACAAATTGTTCGGTCTCGTCGATTTGAACTGCTGAGCTCCAATTTAGCTATGCCACTATTGGCCGGTCGACACTATTGTTCCGAACTCATTGCTGATAATGAAGGCTGAATAAGGAATTTGTGTTTGAACTTAGGTTTGGTGATCGGGTTTACTCGGGTTATTCGGGCTATTAGGGTTTACTCCATCCGGTATATACTGAATACTACGGCGTACATCCAGCAGGGGATTTCTATTTGATGGCGATTTTCAGGCTAACGGAGATAAAACGTAGTTTTGCTAAAGTGTTTTTACTGCAGGGAAATGGTGGTCTTCAAAACTGATGCTGTGTTTGTTGGGCCTAAAAACTTCCTCATGTTTTATTCAGTAAAATCACATAGATAACTTGGAAAAGTATTTAAACTAGACGAATCTTTAAATTAGGTTCTTATTGTTTAAGAAATGTAACTTCGCACAATTAATAAAGATCACACAGAATCCACGGATAAAAAAACAAATTGTTCCATAAGAATAGTTATTTGCCGCGCGATCCACGGATTAAGGATTTAGATGGAATGTAAAAATGAAGCGCTTGGCTCTTCGGCTTCTGATAACAAACGGTATTTTATAGAACCTCAAGTATTGCTATGCTATGAGGAAAACCTGCTACCTTATTTTCAGCCGCAGAACGACGTTAAAACGTTGATGGAATGGTGACCGGGGAGATGAGCAGAAAAGTCAGTCGTTTTGTAGCACGAATCACCATGATTGATGACGTTGTCAGCATCGTAGTTCACAGATGGATGAGAGTGAGAGTAGTTTAAGATTTTGTGAAATATATCAATTACAGAGGTTATTAGCAGGTGGTAAAAAAGAACCAATATCCAATTTTTTAGATCACGAACTAACTTTTATCCATACTATCACATTATGATTTCCTGGTAAAATCGTTTATGTAAGCAGTCCATTATCAAAATAAATTTAGATAGTTCTTCTTCTTCTTCTTATCGTGTCACTGATTCTTTCGAACCAAGTGTGGTGAAAGGATTTTAAGTAATTTAGATAGTAAAAAATCAGAAGGACGACTTTAAAATGTCTTAAGGTCCACATCTAGGCCTGCAATATTTAATAATATCTAAAGTAAATATCGCAGCAGTGGCCGTACGCAAATTCGAAACCAAAAAAACCGAGTTACTCTTTAAAAATGGTAACGTCAGAACAGAAAGAAGGCTGTTCCAATTCGATGCAGTGTTGGCGAGGTACTCCTGTGGAGTAGGTTGAGCACAGCGTAATGAGGTCAACTGGTCTGAGGGCTGCAAGTCGCTAACTGTGTTGACGACGCCACTGCATGGGAATAACTGGCTACAAGTCACTTTGAGATCACGTTATATACTTCTTGCTATCCATTATACAATAAAACTGCGTATATTATAAAACTTAAGTTAAGCTGCTTTAAACTAAAAGTAAAATAAAAGTAAAAGGTGTTGTTACCGAGGTTAGATAGGCGCAAAATGCCAAATATTTATGACAATGGCTTTGAAAACGACGTCCATGTTAATATTATTAGAGTGTACAAAAAGAGTCTCTCTGAGATGCTTAAAATCCTTTCACCACACCACGTTTGAAAAGACCAGTGACACGATAAAAAGAAGATTAGATTGCACATGATGTTATCCAGTAACATAATCTAAATCTAAGGACGTAACCATCTTGCAAATTAAGATAAAAAAACATATGCAATTTTGTAAAAGACTCTCATGCGTCATATCCAACTATACCACTATATCATAACTAACTACCAGAACTATCATGTAATAATTTTCAAAAACATGATTGTAGTTCACCATTGGACAAACAGTTTTTTCGAGTACTTTCCATGTCTATGAATTATGTATGAACTGTTCAGTTCTTCGTTAGGCGCCAACTCTTTTTAAGTTTATTTATGCTTTTGTACGTTCCTGCTTTGTGGAAAATGTAAGCAAAAGTTACTAATCCAGTTGAGATCAAACCAAACATCTGAATTTGTTCAGCTGTTAAAATGAGTGGTTAAACCGCCAAACACTTTCGATAACAGAAAATGAAACAGATTCATGACTTTGATCCCCCAGAAGTGGTTATTATACCCTTAGATCTCTTAATTACAAGTAATATCCTGAAATTCTTTGAGGATGTTTTGAGTATACACAGGGGTCCATTCAATTACAACATTTCGCTAATGTTTGCTTTTAGTATTACAATCAGATTTCCCCAAAAATCCGATTAGTAATATTCGTTGGAAATATAATCATAGGACCGAAGCCGTAGTAATTTTGTGATAGAATATAAGAGAGTCAGCGTCCTTGGTCGTTTGTCACGATTGCCGATGCCGGCCGGCGAGCGGAAAAGGGGCAAAAGGGTGAACAAGCTTCGTTTAACTTGGCCAAAGAGTGCCAGCTGCCAATTTCTGATAAACTGAGGAACTGTTTGTTGGTAGATTTCACTCACCGAGAGATTTGCAAATATATTGACTTTTCCTCATTATTTATTCTAGCAATCGATCAATCTTTTTGCCTTTTTTTCTACATTTTCATGTAAAAAATACGTGATTCTCTTGGCGACTTACAAAAAGATCGAACAGACAGCTTACATTTTTTTGTTTATAAAATGCTTTTCCCTATTTCCCTTACATAGGGATGAATGAAGATAACAAAATTATAACGGCTGAAATCTTCTGATAATCTTATCAATTCCCTGCAGTGACTTCCATCTTTCAGACATTATTGAATTAGTATTCAACTCCCGTCTATCAATACTCTCAACAAAAATGTTTCACCAAGTTATCAATAGCTACGAAACTTCTTCGTGGACGAGAAAAAGGAAGAGAAGATATTTTTCAATCAAACAATTTTATCAGTTGGCAAACAAAACTTTGGTTTCTTATAAATGGATTAATAACTCAAAAAGCTTGAGGAAAATGGTTGGGAACAAAGGGTCTCAAAATATCATTACAACCAAATAACGACTGTTATATACTAACCTATTTCAAGGATTAACCCTATTCTATATTAATAGAAACAAGAAAGAAGCAATTTTTTCACCTATTTCTTTCTTTCTTTATGCATAGACATTTATTTATTTACTACGTAAGCACACATAAACCAGTAGAAAACAAGGACACTGAAGGCAGAAAGATACAAAGAGATATGTATATCGATTCTGGAGAAGTGCGTCGTGTTTCTGTGTGCTACAGCAGCAAAAGGCCTTGACTCAGCATAATGCCTAACTTCTGTGAGGAAGCTACGCGCTGGTATTCTGTCAAGACCGTAAGCCAATAGACCTTGTGAGACATTAAATGAATATTGTTGTTGGAATAGTATAAGTATTAACCTATCCGTGTCCATCTCCAGAGGGCAAACTATCTCTAAACAATATTGGAATCAGTTCAGTGAAAAACCAAAACAGACACGCTGAAAAATTTTCTTGCGTTATTGAATTCCTGAAAATAGCAGTACCAATTAATAACTACTAGTGATTCTTGCTACAACAGTGTACCGGTAAATAAATCCTTTGTGGTAAAATTTTATGCATTTTGAAATATTATTATTCCGGCAGGGCAAATTCTACGAAAGCTTAATGTACACGAGATTTCATATCAATTTCTTTGAAAACCTACAACAGTAGATAAATTTGCTACATTTATTTGTAAATTCACTGAAAACACAGGAGCTATCAGTAAATATACAACAAACATCAAGATTATTAAGAATAAAAGGTCCAATAAACATTATCTAAGTCAAAAATATCTGTTAATATAATATAATGACTTTTTTGGGCTCTCATTCCAATTAGTTAGTAACTTTAATAACTTATAACAAATAGTCAAACTAGCTTTCTAAATACCCAAATTCAGTAAACCACATCCCTAATTGCCATGTCCGTCCGTCTGTCCGTTCGCTTGTCACGCCGATAACGACGCTTTTAGAGGAAAGTTGTCAACCGTAACAAGTATCGTAACTATTTGCCATTTTGAACCGAGTTACAGTGATAGTAAGGTTGGTAATACCTTGAATGTCTGCAGGTTGTCAACTTTGCAAGTAAGCACGGCGTCTCTTCCCACGGCGACGGTCACGTTCGAGCCCGGCCCCACGAATCTCGGCAAATCTGAAACAATTAAATTATGAGTTACGGCCATTTTGAATTTTATCTTCTTTTGTACGGGAAACCGTGGAGATGGACCTTTGGGGAATGGAACTGTGACACGCGATTACTTCAACCCTGGAATTCTTAGAGCGTGGTAAATCTCTTTGTTAGAGTTCGTCCGGAAACTATCATTGAATCTGTTTCTAGTACAGAGCAGTGGTGCTTGCATTGCGGTGTGCCAGAGCCAATAGTGGCACATGACCTCTGAAAGCTCTAGTGTATGGACGTGAGGTCCATAAAAGGAACGTGTGCATTGAACCTGCGAAGTCAAGCAATTAATAAATAATCACAACAAGGAAAATAATTTGATGTGTTTGTTTTACGGATATTTTTGCACTTAATTTTTTGTTTTTATTTCAATAATCAAAATTCAACAATCGCCATGATTTTGCACCTAAAATTTTTTACATTTTATAATATTTCTTTTGCATATAAAAATGAATACCTTGAACCTGCCAGCCTCTCTGAAAAGTTTAACAATTTCAATTTTCCTGATAAAATACTTATACAGATAAATTACTCCACAAAAAAAATATAGACCTTTGTAAAATCTGAGTTTTCGTTATGAAAAAGCTTTATTAATGTTAGCTCGGACATTTTCCTGAAACAAATTCCCAAGGCTATTGGGACCTGAATTACCTTTTAAAAATCAACCACTATGGAACGATGTTTTATTAATCTCAATAAAAGTCCAGCATTATTACGTAACAGCTTATTATAATAATTTAAGTAGCTCATCAATGAAGTAACATTTTAAATTAATCTTAATTTAATCACCATTGATAATAATTTATCAAGTCAACTATTCTACCTACTTCTAGGTATCTAAATATATATTTTACTAATCTAACTAAGCACAGTTCAGCTGCATAAACAGACAAGTCCTGTAAAGCCTGCTCATTTTCATAGGACAAATTAGATATACGCCCAGAATAACTTTACCAATGAATGCCGGGGGCAGTTGATAGCTGTGTCTATACAATAGGGGATGGGGGGGTTGATCCTCGATAAATGTTTTATTAACACTGTATAAGAATAGATATTTAAAAAGTATTTGATTTCAATATCAACTCAATATCAGCTACTTGTTACTCGACAAAAGACTAACAATTTAACATCGTTTAAATCTATAGTATCATCTTGACTCAAAATAGCAACGAATCCCGGCTTTGCCCGGGTAGAATACAGAAGAAGAAAGGTAAAAGAAGGGTGAGAGACGAAAGCGGAGAAAAAACTTTGCTTACACTTGCTTTTTCTATACGTAATAATTATATTGAATAATGTACTTTAAAGACTTTAACTGACTCACTAATTAACAAATATTCAGAACCAAAGGATCTCGGAATATGCAGTTTGGAGAGTAGTTATTTTTGAAAAGTAGAATTCCTGAAATTCTCCCCTATAAGGGGTGCAACCGGTATTGAAGTTTCAAAATGATAAAAAAAATTCTACCGAATTGAGAACCTCCTCCTTTTTTTTGAAGTCGGGTAAAAACAACTTTACGCGAGTGAAGACGTGCGCAGTTTTCTAGTCACCTTAGTTATCTAGAGGCAAAGCTTCTAGCGCACATACCTTAAACAATAAGTCACAATTTTTGGTATTTTTTAAGCAGTGCGTTTTATTCCCAAAACAGTAAAACAGATCTAAATTGCTTGGTATTAAGAGTGGGTCGTGCGAAAATTTGCGTTTTTTTTTTTAAATTCATAACTAAATCACTAAGTGACATTTTAAAAATCGCAAAAGGACTAATTGTAGACTATACATTTGAGATTAATTCGAATTTAAGTGTGTTAAAAAAATATACTATTTAACATGACATTCTATTTAACGAATTAATCTCAAATGTTATAGTCTACAATTAGTCCTTTTGCGATTTTTAAAATGTCACTTAGTTATTTAGTTATGAATTTTTTTTTTTTAATCTCAAATTTTCGCACGACCCGCTCTTAAGAAAATGTTCCATCAAAACATTGAATGAAACAAATAAAAAGAGATTGGTTGAATTGAAAAATATCTAAAACTGTGAAACCGGATACGTATGGCGATTGAATCGAAACAACCGAGCCGAAATATTTGCGGGAAATTCCAATGCAATCAATGCGCGCATATTTTATATCGAGTGCATCTATCCGAGCTTTATGCCGTACGGTAAACCGGACCGAAATCGTCGGATACGTTTTTAAATCCAATGCAATCCAGGGTCAAACTCTTAAAAGGAAACAATCCTATCCATGTTACTGCACAATATGGATTCCAAAGTTTATAAAATATAATATAAACAAATATTTGAATAACTATAATGTTTTATATAAAGCAACCCGTGAAAATTTAATCATAATAGTACTGGACAAATTAAATGAAATTTGGAATGATTGTTGCAGAATATGGCGAGCACATAGGTTACCGTATCCATCATAATATTGACCTCATTATTGGAAAGGCAATATCCTTCTGTTTGGTCGACTGGGTGAATTTTTATAATAAAAATTAAAACGATAGACGTGTGCACTGTTTGACGTTTATTGAGAGAGAGATGGGGTGAAAGAACCCATAATACATCACAGATTAAACTATATAAACTTAATGTTTCCAACAATTATTGTCGCGTGTTATTTGACTGACGACCTTTAGTTTGCCTCCATTTTAACGCCTATAACACGCTCCTTCACACACGACATTGGTTTCAACACGATAGATTGCCTGTGTGTAACGGAGGCTATTGAAAAAGAAGTGTTCGTGCGTTTAGCCTTATTATTCTGATTATATTTACAACTGCTTGTTACCTTGACTCTTAAGAGGCACTGTGTTATCAGGAGAACCATCACACATATCTTCACACACACCCTCATACAGACACTCACACATACCCAACACACACTCTGCAGCGTTTATACTGCATACCTAAATTACCAATAGTATGTTTATTTAAAAGTCATCTTTTTTTATTTTGTGGGGTTGTTAACTGTCGTCGATTTTTGTTTATTTATATTTCTGGTACTAAAAATGTAAATCTGATATTGGCTGTATGTTAGAAATTTAAGTTTTTACATTATGAGCTGTGGATTTTGTTCTAAAATAAAACAAAACTAAAGCCTTGTGCTCATTTAAACTAATGCGATCAGGGAAACGCTGTCAAATATGACAGCAATATTTGGCAGCGTTATATCGTTAACGTTATCCACTGCATAACGCTTAGATGTGCGCAAGGCTTAACTTTCTTACTTGTTAAACTTATATATAATATAGTAAGCGCAATGGACCCAAATAAAGAAATTTAAAATATTCACCCGCTTTCTCTCCGAGTCCAGTCAACACCGGATATTGCAGAAAACTGCTCGAACAATTGCATGCGAATTGCAACTGCTGTGCAGTTTTGTCGTAGCTTTTAGTATAGGAATGACTTCATTTGGAGTCCAAGTTAATCCTAATAATTAGGTATCCAGCGAGTTTTTCGAGAGAAAAACAAATATTCTTTTGAAAATGTTTTGCATCCTCTACGTTGCATAAAAATACGAGGTTATTTTTACTACAATATATTCTCGACTGGTTCAGAAAATTACATTTGATAATTAACATTATTTTCATGAATAATAACAGGATCTTTCGGTCTCATTGTTTCATTTTTCCCCTTTGAATATGTTTTTGACTACTTCCTGATCATTATTTTCAATGCATTGAATTAAAACCCGCTGCTGAACAAAGACATGTAAGGTCGCGATGTTGGCAAACACGACAAAGTAAATGTGTGCGTGTAGGTCACTCAAAATCATCATAATAATAAAACCTTCGTCAAACTTAACAAAAAAAAAATCGTATCAAAATACCATTTTATTTTGCCAAGAACAAAAAACTAGTTCAAACAAAAGGCAACAAAACAACCACCCTCTAGGCAATAGGTAAAAACAGTATCTCGAAACTGTATATTATTTAAGAGAGAGATTCGTAGACTGTTCAGGGATTGGTTACACTTCATAATATAATTATCTTCTCTGCTATATTTCATAGACACCGGATTAGATAACGTTACTTTTCAATAAAACTCTTTGAAGCGTACTTGTTTGAAAAAAAACCAGTGATATAAAACTATGTAAGCGGTAGGTGCTGTAATTTTTTTGTTTAAAATGTTACGACTGTTGGAAAAGAAAATTGGTCATTCATTTTCACCAAACTATTTCGCCACTTTTTTTCAATTTTGTTATGCTGGAATCCCTTAACGTGAACGAACGAAGTAAGTTCTAAATTATATTTATTCTTCTTCTTCTTAATGAATGGCATCTGTCCTTTTCGGATCAATTTTGCCAGTGTCGAGTAGTATAATGAGTAAATTACATAGATAAAATACTTTTTCGTCAAGTAGTCAGTCGTCAGCCAAAGTCAGCCCTACCCTAATTGGCATCGGAAAAAAGATAGCCGTTTTTTCCAAAAACCACCTGAAACATTTTCGATCAAATTAGAATATCACATAATAGGTACACTTTAATTCCAACTGCTAACACTTTGAGCTAAGACCTCAAGTAATGGTGGTTAAAATACCACCGAAATTACACAACAGAACTCAAAAGAACACCAGAAAAACAATTAAAATCAAAAAGTTATGTGACTTCCCAAAATGACAGAAAACGAATATAAATAAATAATAATAAAAAAAAATCCTGAATTCTATTTAAGATTATCTAAGATCTTAGAACTATCAAAACTAACATCTCAATATAAGTTCTGTGTGTGGGTAGTAAATGTCTTCAGGCGTTCCCAAGACGCGGACCAATCGAATGATAGCGTAGTGTCGATGTGAGAATGCACTTGGGGATATCGATTGTAACTTTGAAGCTTAGTTTCTAGCTTTAGTCTGAAATGCTGTTCTCAGTAAAGTCCTTTGTATCTATTGTAGATGATATACAACGCCAGGGGAAATCTAACTCCCATGCCTATATTTAGTACATTGATTATGGGTTCGTCTTTTAGATTAATTTTCGCCCAACACCTACTTTTCACTCAGATTAGTTGGTCTAAGCTTTAAGAAAGCCGCCGTAAGGCCGGAAAAAACAAATTTAATTTAAACAGGCACACAACTTTTAGTACTAAAACAAAACTCAGATCTCTTCGGACGAAATACTTGAGAATTATTTAAAAGAAGGCAGTAGTAGTAGCAGATACAACAATTTCTTGGTTATCGTTAAATTTTTTGAATTTTCAAGAAAAAAAATCTATTTGTGACATAAATCTAAAAATATTCAAAATATTTCTCTTCATTATGAGAGCAACGTAAAGGTTATTATTTTGAAGTAATGAAAAAATAGTCCAGGAGACCCGAGCTTCAAGGTTATAAGATGTCACATAACGTTTCTGATGAAGGTAATACCAAGGTATCGTACCTGCACGTACCCTCACAAAGCATAACAAGATATGGATGTACTTATCCAAGCCCTACAAGAGACTATACAGAACCCAAATGACGACCGTATTACCTAAGGCCTAGTTCAAACGGACAGCTCACAGCACCAGTAAATACCGTCGCTAGCAGTAAGAAATTCAGTAATGCACTAGAACCGTGAACGACTTGTGAATAGTAGATACATCCCAAACCATAGTTTAAGAGATAACAGTAATTTATTTATGCTTTCATTAACAAGAATCTGTACCTAAGTAGGGTAGCTCATTGAAAAAAATAAATAAAAAACCGACAATTGAACGATATAGTTATTTGGCAGCTAAGAAGCCTTCTGAAATATGATGTCGATGACTGTTCAAGAGATCCTACTGCTTAACGTCCGTCTAAGCACAGCCTAAAACAGGACCGTCTGAGACCCGCAACGAATTTAATCAGAATTAATTCACTATACCTACAAAACTTTTCATCTTACTTAGCAGGATAGCGTCGTTTTGGTATGGAATGACAGGTTGAAAACCAGACCTAAGCTTTTATGTAAACATTTGAAAAAACAGTTATTTATACGGACCAGAGTGATTATTTCATTAACTTTCCCTAGATGGGTGAGAAAAAAAACGAAATATATGTATGCATATCGATCACTGAAGCATATAAGTTTAAAGGTGTTGTGAATTTTCAGTAGCTGATAAGAAGTAATAAAAGTTCCATGAATAAATAATTCTAGAATATACTACCAGGAAATCTAAGAAACTCCTTCAGAAACAGGTAAGTTTAAGTAAAAGTAAACAGAAATATAAACTTGCACTTTAGTTCGAATACATGTGAGCCGTTTCTTAGAGTTTTAGGAACTATAAAACAAGTTTACTAGAAATATTTGTAGAACGGTTTAAAGCCTTCTTCTTCCAACTTCTAACGTCGTTGATCCTTGGGTGGGACGGCGTTAGTCTTCTGTTTCGTAGTTCTCATTATAGAACCTTACTCACAATAGTAATGGTCCACAAAAAAAATCGGCTGTCTGTAATAGTACATTGTTACCTGAGTGTTGAAAGTCACGTTTTTTGAGTCCCGAGACGGGTTTGGCGCCAGAGCGTTAGCGAGGGCGCCAATGGAGCTTGAGGGACTCAAAAGACTTTCACCCGAGGTAAACACTGTGCTTTTCATTACGAATACAAGGAAAGTAAAAATAAAAACATGAAAGAAAAATTAGTGAAAATGAAGATTGAATTGCCGCCTTCCCGGTTTTTTTTTTCTTTTTCTCTGGCGGGCCTTCGGCTTTTTTTTTTTTTTTTTTTTTTTTTTTTACAATTTATAGGTTTGCGTTTGACCGCTATCTCACCTGCTGTTAAGTGATGATGCGGTCGACGATGTAGCACGCTTACCTAGAAGATACCTATTCACTCTTGTCTTGAAAACATCCAATTTGTAGGTGCTCGGAAAGACAGACGCCGGCAAGGAATTCCATTCCTTGGCTGTCCGCAACATAAAAGTTGAAGCAAAGCGCTTGGTGCGGACAGTTGGAACATCAACCAAGTATGGATGCCGCATTTCCGTGCGTCTAGTGGTCCGATGGTAGAATGGGGATGGGGGAACCAAATTGTGAAGTTCCGTAGCACACTCTCCGAAATGTATCCTGTAAAATACCGATAGACTGGCAACTTTACGGCGATGTTCGAGACTTAGGAGCTTGGACTCGACTAGAGTGTCGCTACCAATGAGCCTTTTGGCTCGTCTCTCAATAGCTTCCAATGCCTCAAGCTGGTATTTGGCAGAGCCATCCCAGAGATGAGAACAGTACTCCATACACGACCGGACTTGTGCTTGGTACAGGTTAAGAAGCTGTCCCGGTGTGAAGTACCGTCTCACCTTCGATAGAACGCCTAGCTTCTTCGCAGCTGTCTTGGCTTTGGACTCTATGAACGAGCCAAAATTCAATTTACTGGTTAGCGTAAACCCTAGAAGCTCTAGTTGGTCTGAAATCGGAAGGGATACATCTCGGAAAGTAGGAGTCAGGTGAAATTGACTCCGCTTAGAGGAAAATAGACACGCCTGTGTTTTTGAAGCATTGAACTTCACCAAATTGGCATCGCCCCACTCTGCGACTACCTTCAGCGTTGAGTCCATGCGTTCAATCATTGCCTCTCTATGAGACTGGATCTGAGATCCACTGGAACGTGCTTCAGGTATGTATCTCTCTACAACGGTGCTGTCGTCTGCATACCCAATGATACCGGGCCTAAGCAGATCGTTGATGTGCAGCAGGAAAAGTGTTGCAGAGAGAACTGACCCCTGAGGAACTCCGGCATTAATTGCCATTTGACCAGACGAGCAGCCGTCAACGACTACTCGAATTGATCGGTCCCTCAAAAAGTCTGATACCCAAACACATAAGCCAGTAGATAATCCATACGTAGGAAGCTTGCTTAATAGGCTGTCATGCCAAACCCGGTCAAAAGCCTTCGAGATATCCAGAGAAACTGCTAAAGCTTCTCCGTTTCTCTCGATGTCTTCACTCCATAAGTTTGTGACATACGCTAGAAGATCTCCTGTTGACCGATTTCGGCGAAATCCGTATTGTCGGTCACTCAGGAGGTCATTGCTTTCTAGGTGTGCCAGGAGTCTGCTGTTCAGTATTCGTTCCATACTCTTGCATAGTATGGACGTTACAGAGATGGGACGATAGTTGGCAGGGTCAGCACGACTACCCTTTTTGGGTACAGGTTGTACGTTGGCAAGCTTCCAGGATTTTGGAACTAAACCTGTCTTCAAAGAGAGGCGAAACAGGCGTGTCAATACAGGAGACAACTCGGGCGCACATGCCTTTAATAGTATAGCTGGAATACCGTCAGGACCACTAGCTTTATTCACGTCTAGATTGCGCAGTGTTTTGCGAACCTCCACCTGCCGGATACGAATGTCAGACATGAATGTCTCGCATTCATTCAGGGGGGTTGAAGGGGTTGCACTGCCAGAATCTAGACGTGAAGAATCTGCGAAGAGATGAGCGAATAAATTTGCTTTATCTTCAGCAGTGTGGGCTAGCGATCCATCAGGTTTTAGCATTGGTGGCAGTGAGGGCTTGCAGAAATTCGACTCGACTGACTTAGCTAAGGACCAAAAAGCCTTACTACCCGAGGGGTATGAAGCTAGTTTGTTCCCTATTCGACTAATGTGGTCAAATCGAGCCTTTCGCAATGCTTTTTTACAAGACTTGGCAGCTCGGTTAAAGGCTTTCTTCCTTTCACGAACATCAATCGACTTACGGTCTCGAGCGTCAACCCATGCCAAGTATGCCTCATGCTGTTGCGCCTTAGCATGACAACATTCGGCTCCAAACCATGGGTGAGCTTTGCCAGCCAGCGGTACGTCTGCATATGGAATGAAATATTCCATAGCTTGACGCAACACGTCTGTCACGGCATCCGCACAAGTCGAAGGATCGTCAGAAGAAAAGCAGACCGGCTGCCAAGGATAAGATGCAAAAAAGGATCGCATCTCATCCCAATCCGCTGACTTGTATCGCCATACTCGCCGGGCACCTTTAATGCTGGGGTCAGGTGGGGAGTAGGTCGATACAGACTTCACCAGACAATGGTCGGAACTACCCAACGGCGGGGCTACCGAAACCGAGTACCGGTCTGGATCAGTTGTCAGCAGAAGGTCCAAGCAGTTGGCAGTGTGGCCATCAACATCAGGTATCCGGGTCGCCACTTTGACAAGCTGGGTAAGACTTAGCGATAGTGCAAGCTTACGCGCTTCTCTCCCAGCGTGGTCTGTATTCTGGTATGGGTATAGCCACTCCTGGTGGTGAGCGTTAAAATCCCCCAGAATAACCAGTTGGGCTGTGGGATACTTTTGTTGGGCCTCATCTGCCTTCTCACTGAGGTGTTCTGTGAGCCTCGACGTCTCCTGGTCTCCACTGTGCGATCGATAGACACAGGCATAGAGAATTTTCTCAGTACCTGTATCGACCAATACCCAAAGTGTGTTAAAATGGCTGTTTTCAAGATTTTTGAGACGCCGAATACAGACGTCATCCCGGGCGTACAAGCATACGCCCGCACGTGGCTTGAAGCTGTGCTCCAGGGTGTAGCCTGGGTAGTTGAGGTACGCCACGTCGGATGGACATCCAATCTGCGTCTCTGAGAGAAACAAGAGGTGCGGTTTTTCAGTCTCAAGGTGGAAATGGACTGGCACGAGATTGGAGTGCAAACCTCGAATATTTGACAGGTGCACTTTTAATGAGAGGGAGTGCAGCCGCTGTTTAAACGTTTTCTTTTTGTTGTTTCTCTGCATTATTAGGAGTGTGTGAAGGTGGATTAAACGGTAGTAGAACCAGGTGAGTACCTTGCGTACCAGGGACACATGATGGAACAACACGGATCCTTAGAAGACTAGTCTGGAGACCGCGGGGACGCCCGAGCCCCCCCAGGAATGTCCATCGGGCCCTCTCATCCGGTCGCCGACCGGCACGATGGCGCATTCCCGGGATTTTTCGTCAGTTGGCGGGGCAGCCTTTCATGAGTGGCTAGTTCACTACTTGGGCCCCCAACTACCTGCGGTCGGCCAGCGGTGCACCGTGCCTCGGATCCCGCTACCCTCCGCGACTAGTCATCCGAAACGGTTGCCCCACAGTGTGCCATTAAACGGTTTACGCCAGTATCACCCGATTCCGACCCGTTCTTTCCTACGGTGTCACCGGACATCGCGACGGAACACGAAAAGATCGCTTGGCGTCGCGTCTTTGTCCGGTGGGTGGTCACTAGCCTCGGCCAAAGCCTACCACCAGTGTGTCATCTGTTTAGCACCACCCGGGAGCTACGTGTAGGGTTTCAACGGGTATCTTCCTACGGACGTAGATGACTCAGCCCCCAAACGGCTACGGTTCGCCAGCATTATTCAGCCATTATTTTCATTTTCATAATTTAAAAAATGGTAATTTGTTTGCTCAAATTTAGAAGATATATTATTTATTTAATACTATCTTTATGTTATTAAAATTTAAATTTTACATTGCACTCTAATTAGACTTTTTAAACTTCTTACCGTTGTAATGGGTTTCCAACCTACTTGCTGAATAAAAAGTTGGAATTTGGTTCACGACCTCCTTGCAGTTAGAAAGACTTTAGAAAGTAGGAACATGGTTGAATATAATAGAACTTGTTTTTTTTTATAATTTGACAGCTGTCAGTAGAAAGCGATTCTCCCTAGGGCTGAAAGTTTTACTTTCTATTAGGCCCCTCAGGCAACTTCAGACCTACTTTCAGAGTATGAGTAATGAAAAGTCGGTTTACTGACGATAGTTGAACGTGACAACGTCATACAGCTGTCCACGCGGACGCATCGCTCACTCAAGAAAGAGACAGATGTCAAACGCTGCCGAACGCAGAGGCCGATTTTGTCTCTTTGTCGCTCGTTCCGCGCTGTCGCTTGCACTTCAAGCCTTAAATGGAACGCCTCAGAGTGAGGTAACGCCGCATGGGTCATGTATTGCTTACGATATAAGTTTTTATCGGTTCGCACGAAACTATTTCGTGCGTGCAGCCGGCTCCATCGAGTTATAAGACGTCGTCACGTCAAAAGCATTTCTTTGATGAAAAACTACACCGATAAGAACTTATATCGTAAACAATACATTACTAAGTAACGTGTTCGTAAGCTTTCTTTATGTTTTGTGAATCGATCGACACTTACATTTTACGATAGAAACTGCCGAGCAATATCAAACGACTTCCAATAACAAAACTTCTGAATACAATAACGCTCAAGGTTCTTACGTGGTTGTTACCAACAAGAGGAGCGTTTTATGACGGTGAGCGTGCTATTGAAAATGAAAATAAAAAAAAAGAATTAAGATCTCGGGTTCTTACAAACAGTATCATAAATAGTAAATTATAAATAAATATTATAGACAATCCACACAACACTATCTAGCCCCAAACTAAGCAGACCTTGTACTATGGGAACCAGATAGCTGGTATAATACTTATATAAATAAATAAATAAATAAAATAAAAATTGTGGACAATCCACACAACACTATCTAGCCCCAAACTAAGCAGAGCTTGTACTATGGGAACCAGATAGCTGATACAATACTTGAATACATACTTAGAATACAATATGACACCCAGACAGAGAACAAACATCTACGTTCACCACACAAATATTTGTTCTCGGTGGGGATCGAACCCACGATCTACGGCTCAGAAGGCTGAGCTACTACCAGCTGAGCTGATAATAGTGAAGGATAACATCGTGCATGTGGAAACATTGTTAGTACACCCTGGATGGACTATGGAAATACAGGGTTATTCATAATTAGCTACACAAACTGAGAGGGCCTAATGTTTGGGTCGTGAATATTTGTTTGGCCGAATCAATTTAATTCCTAAACTAATTTAAGTTTTTGTATCAAAATTTCATTTTTATTAATTTCTGTACGGCTATTGCATAATGACTACCATGGAGAACAGGACGATGACTCACCCAGGCGGTGACTGAACGCAGAGTGTCGTTCACGTTGCACGGGCGCGGATCAAAGGTCAAAATAGGTCAGGCGCCAATGATTTCAAAGGATATTCCTTATCGATTTTCTCAGGATTTTCATAACAAAACTTAAAAAAATCGTTTCATAAATATTTTTTAATTTATTTGTTGAACCTAATTCCTGAGTATTTGCAGCTAATAATGAATAACCCTGTATTCATGGAATACAATCTGGATGATGATTTGCTTGTTTTGCCACTTCGTCTCGTTAGTGATAGTTTTAAAACTAGCCAGAAATACATTAAATTGTTTCAATGGATAATTCCAAACAATAATTTAAATTTAATTTTATCAAACCACATGAGATTCGTGAATGATTATACCCCGGTGAGTTCATTACTATTGCATTGTGGGCGAAATGGGAGACATTTATCATTTTAATAATTAGCGAAATAGAGTATTGCTTTGCAAGGGTTGAAAATGTGTCTCTTTTTCAAAGGTAGAGAATTGAATGAGCGAAAAAATACACAATAGTTGAAGCCCGAGCGTTAACGAACGGTTTCGGAATAGAACCAATCTTTTTTCAGGAGATTTGCTCACCCGAGGCCGTTAAAAAATAGTTCCGTAATACAATATTCTGCGTTTTCACCATTAAAATTCTACGAAGAATAGTTGTACCAACATATTTCTAGCTCTCTATTATATTATATAGCATACAAGTTCTCTAGTGGTAGCGACCCAGCCTTCCGATCCTAAGGTCGTGGGTTCGAATCCCGTCGTGCAGTAATGAGTAATGAGTTTTTTTGTTGAAAAATGTATATACACAAAGCCAGTGCTTTAAAACTATGAAGGAAAACATCGTAAGGAAACCCATGGCTGAGTAAAGGCCTGCGCACACCTAGGTCACTCGCGATGGCGATCAGTGAAACGCTGTCAAATTTGACAGCGTTTCATTGATCGCCATCACCAGGGACCTAGGTGTGCGCAGGCCTAAAACTCTACACGAATTGACCTTGTCTTTCTTATGCATTAGGCCGATTAAGTTGTCAAAACATGCCATTATTACTTAAACAATATTATAAGAGTTAAAACCACGAATCAATAAATAAATTATAATATTGTCGAACCGTTCATAATTTAATCCACGTAACAATTTTAGCTGTGACGGGCATTATTAATTAGAATACCCTTATCCAATTAACAAGCATTTCAACGTCAAAGCCATAAAGTAATTTTACAGAGACCACAGACCACAGGCCGGGTAGGACAGCTGAAAGAAAAAGTATTCATTATCAGCAGATATGAAAAATAATTAAAAAATAGTCCCTCGTTTCAGTTTTTGTAAATATTGTTTTTTAATTGCTTTTTAAACAACTACCATGACCCACCTGATATTAAGTGAAATACGTAGGCTGCCGACCGGGTTTAAAGGAAAGAAGATTTTTAATTTAAATCTATAATTAATTTTGTCAATGATTGAGTCTCTAAGTGTGAGAACAGAATGAGTACATTTCCAAAATCTTAAAACTAGGTGATTCTGTAACTGTGTCGTGCGTCGCGTTGATTGCGCTGACGCAAGCTGCAGTTCAAGGTGCGCGGTAAGTAGGTATTGTCTTGTCATCGGTTTATTCAGAGGCGCCTAGCGTAACACCTCTCCCCGAAGAACAGCGAGTATTGAAGCTTGCTGTAAATTGAGCTGGGATTGGGGTTGGAGTGCGGTCAACCCTTCCTGTAGATGGTAGGGAATAGATTGCTTGGTGATCAGGTTCAGCTTGGCTTTCACTTGCTTTCTGTTCTTTATGTGAATTATTTTTAAGTTTATACTTTCTGTATAAAAGGACGCTAGCAAGTGCACATGCACTGGATAGAACCACATACGTAGGGATCGTTGTGGGGTATAGGGTATATTCGGTGTCTTTCTGCAGGTGAAGTGGGGACTGTAGCGCTATTTTCCTATTAGTGGCGTGAAGCTGGTCCAGGTTGATAGAGTTTAGTTTGAATGAAGGAGTTGCAGATGGGGTTACGACATTGTTCTTGGGCAAGTCCATTATCTTCAATACCTGACCCTTCAACCGATCATTGGTGTTGGATATCGTAAATTCTGGTGTTTCTAAGTAGCACTGCTTGGGAATTATAGCGAGGAAACTGCCTTGTAGGGTTTGGTAGAGATTTTGTCCACAGGATAGGTGTACTTTTGTTAAGATAGGGAAACTGATGGTGTAGTGTTTCTCATCGAGTTCTTCGTATGCTGGCTTGGACTGGGTGATAGTGGTAGGGCTGCATGCGTCGTTTCGCTGCTGCGTTGAGATGAGATGCTGGATGCAGTCGTCTGGTGATCGATTCTGCTGGTTTTTCTTCTCCTCGCAGAGGTACCATTTACTGGTCTTCGGGCATTCAGCCTCAATGTGCTTGAAATCTTTCTCATGGATAGCTAGGTATGGGAAAGGAGGAGTAAGGATCTCATGGTGTTTGTTAGGTATAATTGATAATTTATACATAACATACAACGATGAAAGCACTATTGGGAATTTAAAACTATAACTATATTATTTTCTACATAATATGAACCTAACTTAATTATATCAAAATATTCTCCAATGTCTAAATTGAACACTTTTTCTCTGTTAAATATCAAAGCTGGTACCAGGAGCAAGTGAATTATCACGAGGGTCTTGTAACAATTGGGCATTTTTAGGGAGACGCTTTAGCCTAGATTTGGCAATAAGACCTCGTTTTTTCTTAGTATAAATATGAATAGGGAGGTCTGCCATTACGACGTCATGTGTATAACGGGGAGCTAACTTCTGTCGGGAAGCAAACGGATTTTTCACGAAAACCTGTTGTTCAGGAGAGTACTCAACCTCTGGTTCCCGTTCTCTATTTCGGTGGTCTGTCAGGTCTTTACGAGTCGTACTACACATGTCGTGAATCGTGTTATAGGCTTTAGTCATCTTATTCTTATGATTAGTCATGTACTGTTGGATTAAATGGGCGGACAGGTCTACGTCAAAGGGATCGCGAGGGTCATAGTGTCCCGTTACTACCTCTAATGGTTTACATTTTGTGAAACTATGGATGCTACTGTTGTAAGCCAGAAGGGCATATGGCATAAGATTAATTACTGATTCAGATTTCTGTCCTAATTTTAGAATACGGAGATGTTCAAGTACCGTGGAGTGGAACCTTTCAACAATACCATTCTCATTCGGGGAATGAGGAGCCACTCTATGATGCTGAATTTTATGCATCTTCACAAATTCCGCAACCAGCTGATTTGTGAACTCGGTTCCGTTATCAGTTACTATAGTGATAGGTATACCATGATGAGTACAGTAATTCAATAGGGCTTGAACCACACTAACAGCCGTGCCGTCTCTTATATGATAGGCTTGTGCATATTTAGAGAATGCATCTACAATGGTTAAGAATTTTTCGCTTTGAATAGTCAAAAGATCTAGATGAACTAATTCAAAGGGCCGGCTAGCGGGTGGTACCACCTTAAACTGTTGCTTTATCGGACTGCGATCATATTTCGCTTGGCCGCAGATAGTGCATTGGTTTATTAATTTAGTAATGTGTTCTCGCATTTTAGGCCAGTAATATTTATTAGATAACGCTAAGTAACATTCATTGATGCCGCGATGATTGGTCTTCCCCTCATGATATTTATTAATTATTTCCTGCTGCTTTAAATATTCCCTAACGTTCTCTAATTCCGTTTTAGTTAGTGTCAGATTCATTGCCGAATTTTTGAACGTTTTTTGTATAGTAGGTACGATAGTGTACATAGCCGAATAAGGATTTATTAAAAGTCCGGTTTTTATCTTAGGGTGGACGTACTCCTTGATCGCATTTATGATATCTTCCTCTATATTAGATGCAGATATTTGAACAGATGTTCGTGTGTGCGTGTCAAACGGCTTAGTGACTACTGGTCTACTCTTAATGTCACCTACAACGTTGAAAATTAGTTGCTTCGTGAATCTATTTAGGGGGTCATCTGAAATTGGGACCTCTAAAATGGGGCTTTCGCTATTTGTATGAACAGTGGCAGATCTCGAACCAGCTTCAGTTTCTGTAGCAGTTAAAGTTCGAGATTCATCTAACTCAGGGTCAGTTTCCGATGGATTAACTGCTATCGACATGAGCTCCTCATTATTAATTTCTATTCGCGATAGCGCGTCGGCGTTAGTATTGCACTTTCCCTGTAGGTAGTCGACCTTATAGTCATACTCACTTAGCTTCAAGCGCCATCTTGTAAGCCTTGAACTAGGATCTTTTAAATTCACTACCCATTGTAAAGGCCTATGATCCGTGAGAATTAGAAATTTACGGCCATAGAGATACGGTCTAAAGTACTTAGTTGCCCAAACGATAGCTAGAAGTTCTTTTTCGATGGTGCTGTAATTCAACTCGCTGCTGTTAAGAGTCCGCGATGCATATGCAATCGGTTTATTGGAGGCCTTAGTGCCTTGTGATAAGATAGCACCTATAGCTACGTTGGATGCATCAGTCGTTAATATAAAATCACGTGTAAAATCCGGGTACTGTAAGATTGGATCATTAGTTAAGAGTGTCTTGCAATGCTCAAAACAGCTGGTGTACTTGTTGTCCAACGTGATTTTTGAACCTTTTTTTAAACATTGGGTTAGTGGTTTAGTGATACGAGCGAAGTCTGGAATAAATTTCCTATAATATCCGAGCAAGCCGAGAAAACGTTTGATTTCAGTGGTAGTCTTAGGAATGGGGTAATTTTCAATAGCTTTAATTTTATTCGGGTTTGGTTTAACGCCTTCTTTACAGATAACATGACCTAAAAACTCAGTTTCCAGCTTCAAGAATTCGGATTTATCCATTTGAATTTTGAAGTTGGATTCTCTCAATCGTTTAAATACCTTGTCGAGGTTAACTATGTGCTCCTGAAGCGAAGTACTGAAAATGATGATGTCATCAAGGTATACTAGACAAATTTCATTTTGTAAGCCCCTGAGGACATTGTCCATAACCCGTTGGAAGGTAGAGGGTGAGTTTTTCAACCCCATGGGCATTCTTAAAAACTCGTAATGCCCGTTTTCTACATTGAACCCTGTCTTATGAACATCGGAGGGGTCCATCTCAACCTGATAAAATCCACTGGCCAAATCAAGGGTCGTAAAGTACTGGCATTTACCTAATTTGTCCAATACATCTGTTATATTAGGTATAGGGTATTTGTCATCAATCGTTTTCTCGTTAACTTTCCTGAAATCCACGACAAGACGCCATTTAACTTTACCGGAGGCATCTGCTTTTTTTGGTACAATCCAGATGGGAGAGCTCCAAGCAGATTCTGATGGCCTTATAATATTTTGTTCAAGCATCTTATTTATTTGATCTCTGACCTCCTGCCTGTGAACGTAAGGATAGCGATAGCTCTTGGTATGTACTGGAATTTCGTCATAAGTCCTAATCTTATGTTTGATCTTGTTGGTGAACGAAAGTGATTCGCCCTCAAGATAAAACACATCCGCGTAGTTAGAACACAAACGCTGTAAATTGGCGAGTTCTTCCGAATTAAGATGATCGGTTCGTAGACGAGATAAAACATCTTTAGCGCGGTCTGATAAAGTTTCAGTACTGTCACATTCAATATTAAATATTTCAGCTTCAATAGGACGATCCATAGAAAATATTACATCGTTAGACGTAGGGTTAGTTATTTCTACCCAGCCCCTATTATTCTGAACCGTCGTTAAACAGTCTGAAATAAGGCAATTACAAATCGTTTGGTTGCCTACTAATACTTCTCCGTCATGTGTATTAACTGGTAATCTAACTACTTTAGTCGAATTAGCTGGAATAATTTCCTCGTACAAGTTAGCGTTTCTAGAATCATACATCTGAATAGGTATCTGTGTATAGCGAGTTTTCAGTAACCTATTTTTTAAATCAATGTTAGAGTCCCATACGTCAAGTAAATCAAAGCCTAAAAGTCCGTCAAAGTAATTATGAAACTTGTAGACGTACAAAGTTATATCATTCGAGTCATTAAATTCCTCGAAGCAAGGCATTGTTACAGAATAATTGTTTATACTAGTCGCGTGCACGTTTGTCACTTCAAATGGATCATATTTCAAAGGAACGTGACGAAAGTATTTCTCGACGGCATCAGGGCTTATAAACGATTGGTTAGCACCTGTGTCGATTAGGAACTTTAAAGGTGGATTTGCTATCTGGATGTAACCTAGTTGCCTTTGAATGTGGAAATTGACTTCTATCTTGGTTTTTCGGATTTCGACTCCTTCTGAAAATTTTCATTAGAGGCCTGATCTACAACTTCCTCTACTACTGGGGTCTCGGAGTTATAATACTGGTCTTGGTCATAGTAGTAATAATCGGGGCATTGCTCCCCCGAGTAATAGTCTTGATACTCGGGGTAATAGTCATTTTCGTCAAACTCATTGAAGTTAATTTCGCGAGTTTTGAAGTAGTTAGTCGGGGGTGGATTCCCGTGTTTTCTCCAGTCATGTCCTGTCATTCCCGTCATTGGTGGACGTCTTTCTACATAGCTACTAACACCACTCATTGGAGTAGGACGCGAAGTATTACCAAAATTATTTGGTTGCTGTGGGGGTCTATAAGGCATCCTAAAAGCGTTATTTTGCGGGTTGTAATTTTGTGGAGGGGCGCGGAACATTTGTTGCGTGTGAGTAAGACCACGTAGTGGTTGCGGTTGAAATGTAGGCCTCCAACCCTGACTAGGTGAAGCTTGAATGGGGTTGGGCCTAGATGGACCAGACATGGTAAAAATGGGTTGTTTCATTGGTCCGAATCCGTCAGTCAGTCTGGGGACATAGTTGGGAATAGGGAGATTGAACTTGGCTGCATTTAAGTTTGGCTGCCGCCAGTCTTTCTTACTAGCTGAACCACTACTGCGCTCTTGCATGTAGAGAGTATTGAGCTCCTCCTGAACAAACTCTAAAGCTTTTTCCATCGAAGCGGGTCGCATGCAACGTACCCTGGATCCAAGTGGGTCCTTGAGTCCTCTTAAATAGGCCTGAAGAGTTAGTTTTTGGTATAAATCGCGTTTTGCGTCGATGGTGCTTTTCAAGTTCTCGTGAAGTGAAACATACGTCATTATGGTACTGAATAAGTTTTGGCATCGTTCATAAAATTCTTGCGGGGTACTCGAACCTTGGGTCTCTAAGGATAAATCACTGTAAAGAGCGGTCTCGTCACGGTGATCCGCAAAATTGTTCACTAAAGCGTTCCTTATACCTAACCAGTTATCTGGTATCCCGTTCGAATTTATTAATCTAGCGGCGGAACCGGAGACTTTATTTAAAATTCCGTTTACAAGCGCTAGATTGGTCAAATCGTTGCCTGGTTCTGGTTTAAAGTGAGCCAGGACCAACTGGTCGCAGAGATTTATAAATCTCGTTAATACGTGCGGATTTCCATCGAAATCTGGCACAAGTCTTAAGGACTTAAAAATTATATCAATCGGGTTACTGCCGGCGGAAGCTGGAGGCTGAGCCATGCTTTCTTCTATATCTCTATGCTCGTCTATTACACTGAGCCTACTATTTAACCTACTACCTAACCTAATATTCCTCGACTCTCTTGGATGAAAAATCTTGGAAGTTAATTACTAACGTTATAAAAAAATATGGGATACACTAAAGGAAGGACTATAGTTTAGGTAGGATTAAGCAAGGACTTGAAAGATTCAAGGACTTACTGCATTTTTCTTGTCGTCGTCGTCAGCTGCTCAGCAGAATCGATTTCTTGATTCCACTATCACCACCCGGAACAACAGCACTAGTAGGTTCTTTTTCTTAATTTTAGTAAATTAAAATATCCGTGCCTGCGCCAAATACGTAGGCTGCCGACCGGGTTTAAAGGAAAGAAGATTTTTAATTTAAATCTATAATTAATTTTGTCAATGATTGAGTCTCTAAGTGTGAGAACAGAATGAGTACATTTCCAAAATCTTAAAACTAGGTGATTCTGTAACTGTGTCGTGCGTCGCGTTGATTGCGCTGACGCAAGCTGCAGTTCAAGGTGCGCGGTAAGTAGGTATTGTCTTGTCATCGGTTTATTCAGAGGCGCCTAGCGTAACAAGTGGTAACCGTAGCCAAACAAACAACAACAAACAACACATTGTCAATTGGGACAAAGCATTGTCTCGTAGGTCACGCATGTCAGGAACGTGCCTTACGATGCACTGCCCTGCGTCTATCAACTTGAGTCCATGAACTTGATGAATACAATACACTTATTCATAAATAAATAAATAATAAATAATGGATCAACTAAATAACGCAAAAAATATAAAGAAATAATCCCAAATAGTTATATATTTAAGGCCTGCGCACATCTAGGCGATAGCAATGGCGATCAGTGAAACTCTGTCATATTTGACAGCGTTTCGCTGATTGCCATCGCAGAACACTTAGTTGTAAGCAAAACTTTACTTCTTACTTTTTTATGCTTTTGTGGTCAATGACAACTGTTACTGTCCTAGCTGTCTTGCTCATAGCTAGTGCACCGCAGCATGGTTTTGTTTGAATATGCGGTGGCTGGCTGAAATCCACGCAATATTCAATAACAGCCGAGTATAGGCTGACCAAAGCTTTCATTAAAAACTAGTGACATTGTTCCATGGCACCTGATTGGGTGGCCATGGACGAACAAAGAGTTTACCATAGTTCGTACATTTGTGAAACAAATATTAATAATAGTGAATTTATCATGAATTTGGTAATATTGAAAGCCTATTTTTGAATATCAGTCAAAAGATGAACTTCGTCGAATTTCAGTTTCGCAGAATACATGTCTGCAGCTGCTGCCAGAATGAAAAAGGTTTGCCAGTAGTGTACTGCTGGAACTTTCCTCCTCTTTACCCCCTCCCAACAACAACAACACCCTCAGTGTTGTTGGTGTATATGGGCAACGGTGACCGCTTACCATCAGGTAGGCCGTAAGCCCTTTTGTCGACCATTTGCATTAATAAAAGTACCTTTTCAGAAAAACGATTCTAAGCCCTTTCCATCCATTGACTTCTTACGATCTTAACAATATCGTCAGTCCATCGGGTGGATGGACGTTATCAAAAGAATCCGTTTTTTTAGTTCGAGAAATTTTATTCTCCAGCAGTTGCAGAATAGATAGTTTGAATCCGTAATTGAGAAAACTAAAACAAAAGTAAAGTATACCTCGTATGAACATTGAACAGCCCTCGAGAGGAAAGAGGTCGCAATCCGCTACCCGGCGCCTACATAAACACTCACACTTCATAACTATCGTAAAAAGGAATTAGTTTCACGGACGCCTGCTTCCTTGTAATTGTTTGACCTATTTTTGTCAGATCACATGTCATAAACATCGAACAGACACGGTCTGACCCCATATTGGGATTTACGGTGTTGTGGGGATCAGGAATTACGGCTGAAATCTACTGACATAATTTCGATGTTTGCCAACAAAACAGGCCTATATTACTAGAAAAATATGGCTGTGTATTTGGGTATGGCAACTGTCACTTGGTGTGTATACGATGCTTAGACCATTTATATGATGATAATGGCATTTGACAACAATGATTGCCTAACAAATAAATTAAGAATGATTGGCTCATACATTCCTGAACAGCTTTTATTTTGTATTCCATTGTAAAACTTAATTTTGTGAGAAAAAAAAGTTAGATTTTGATATCCATTTAAGCGTGGCTTTGTTAGAGTTTCAATTAGTTTAGGTATGGTTTAATTTTTTACCTAGACCGCAAATATCAACCCCGATAATATATCAGTCCCAAGGATTATTCAGAAACCTTTTAAAGCTTAGTATAAATAAGTGGAATACTTTTCACCAGGACTGCTCCAGCCTTAAGGCTTAGCATAAGTCGATTACATTTGCACCCTGCCTCCTATTCTTCTTATTTCTTATTATTCTTGCCCCTAAAAGGGGAAAGAACTCTGTTCGCAAACCACATTCGGCACCGACAAGCTGTAATTACATGTGAACAAGTGGATCCATCAGTCGGTGCATCATCCATCATACGGACGAGGGTCTTCGCAAGAACTATTTTTTATTCATATATTTCACCCCGGATAAGTGATGCCATACGTTAAACAAAGTGGGCTCGGAGAGTGAAGGGTCCGGGATAGGATATCCGAGGGCACGCAGACCTTGGAGTTTCTTTAAATGAAGCCTTATTTAAAGGTTGTACAAGGTTTGGACAAACTTCCGAATAACTCATTAAGACATTGATGATTGATTACTGATAAAATCAAGTTGAAAACAAATCAGAGAAAAATAACCAGTTGTCAAATTATGATTATACAGCAATACCTATAAACGTTATTTAAATTTAATCATTGCTTAAAGCTAGCCCTGTCACTGTTTGTCATTAACCCAACGGTAAGAGATGGTATTAGTTTATGCACTGTTTATCTTTTGACATATTTTTATAAGTAAGTTTATCTTTATTACATAGCACAGTCCTTTCATTCTGAGTTTAAATCTAAATTAATATTAAGTAGATATTAGATATCTTTAAATACTTTTGCAATTTATAAAAGCAATGTAAAGTCTACAAAAGTTACACAAAAGCTTAGATCAACACTGAAAGGGTTCAAAAAAGCATAATCCTTTTGTCACATTGTAACAACTAAGCCAGGCCACTTGAAACTTTAGCTCGTCCGTATAAAGTTTCAAGTGCTATAACACTCACCGGGATCATGAAAGGTCAATTTTCAAGCCTGAAACATTTATCATCTGGACGTCAGAGAATAGTGTCGCCAACTTCCGACGAAATTGTGAAACAAAAGATAGCCATTGACAGAGAAGCGGAATGAAATAGCATTATTAGTTACTCAGCTAATCTGACCTGAGTGCCCAGCCAAGACGTATTTTTTTAGCAATTTATTTCCAATAAAATAATCTTCAGACAGGCATAGTGAAAAGTTATATTAGTGCTTGCAAAAAGTGACGGTTGAAAACGCTACGCTGTCATGAAATCTAACCGAAGTACTAGTCTTCGAGTGACAAATAATCTAAATAAACAGAGTACTTTGAGAGTTTGAGAGTTTGCTAGAAATACATTAAAAGCCAGTCAGATACATTAACCAACTAATTAATTTAATGTAATTTATTTTATTTTATTTAAGTTTGTCTCTAAGGTATTTATTTACTATAAACCTGAGGTGTTTCATTTTTGTAATGTGCATTTTATGTTGTCTGAAATAAACGATATTATTGTTTATTATTAACCGGACTCTTTTACGTCATAAAATATAGAGTATGACTCTGCTACTCAGGCAACCTACCTAGTTGGTAACATTGTTAAAAATTCGATGTGTGTATAACCAAAACATGACGAGTTTGCAAATTGGGTTCCTGTATAAGAAGGGGTTTTGTAAAGGTTTGACTTATTTGATGAAAAAACTGAAAGTAGTGGTTTTTGGCAACGCCAATATTGTGTTAGGGTACGATAAATCACGCAGGTCAGTGAATATTCCATCTTTGCTTTGCATGTGTAGAGAAAATATTAGTTTTTGTTATAGCGATGTAGTATTAGGGTAATCAATAAGTAAATATATGTGTGGTGAATATATTTTATTCTCTGTCTGGGAGTTATATTGTATTTTAGGTATGTATTTACAGAAAAAAATTAAATAAGTATTATGTCAGCTATCTGGTTCCCATAGCTCTGATTAGTTTGGAGCCAGATAGTGTTGTGTGCGATTGTCCACAATATTTATTATTATTTATTAATAAATTAATAAAATATTTGTTAGGCAATATATTAATATAAAACAAACGATCCCCAAAATAATAATAAGTAGGTTCATTAGAACATAGCTGGTATGTCTTGTAACCTATGCTACCCAGCTATGCCTATGATACCTATGTTGCTTGTATGTTGTGTTTTAGTACTAAATTGAAATTTGGAGCGACCTGGTCCCAGATAAACCTTTACAAAAAAGACTGGAAGCCTAAGGGCGGCCTTAATAAAGTAAAGCATTTTTATGACATTAAAATAATAGATTTCTACCTACACATAATATATAAAAAGTATCAAATGCGAAACCTTTCAGAGATTATTTACGGATTAACGTGAAAACTTTGTGAATCAATTGTTTAGTTTCGGCATTGAGATTTGTTTTTTCTAATTTTGATTTTCTATCCATTTCTACCATCGCCTATTAAAAAGCATTGTTTCGTAGGACACGCTCGTCAGGAACGTGCCCTAAGATGCACTGCCCTGCGTGCATAAACTTGAGGCGTACAAATGTTCAGCATACGTGCCAGTAATTTCACCGGCACCCACACCCTTTAAACCAAAACACAGCAATCTGCTTGACGGCAGGAATAGGCATGGTGGTAGTACGCACCCCTACGAGACACACACAAAGAGCTCTACTACCACTTTTGTGAATAATTCTGAGTGCACTTTTGTTTCTTTTATTGACAAAATATAGTGCGTATTAGTGGCAAAAAAAGGATGTAATTTTTAAACACCATTAATATAACAGCCTGAATAACGGAAATATTTCTATGCTGGTGGCATAAAAACGAGAAAAGTTCACGTCGACAAATCTTGAATCACTAGCACTCGTCTCAGACGTTTTCGTATTTTTTTAAATTTTGTGGTCGCGGTTTTGCTTGGTTGGTAATTACTTCCATAAATTATTCCTCCATGATTTTATTTTATTACTGCTTGGTTTATGTTAATTTTCGAGGTTAAAAGTATATAGAAGTCTTCTTCTTCCTGCCCTTCTAAAGTCCACACCGTTTTTATCCACTTTTCAAAGTACAAGTATTTAGTAAAATGCAATACTTACTGTTTAGAATACAGCATTTTTTAAATTAACGCGATCGTTATGCTTAGTTATATGGAACAAACGGGTATAAGTAAACGGGTATACCTGTTTGTTTCATATAATATATGTTTATATGTTCATATATGTTTAGAAAATGAAATGAAAAATGCTTAAGGTAACTCCAAAGCACGGTGAACACTCCTACTTTGAATATATTTTTGTATTTAGATCGCTGAGGTCTTAAAGTTGTAGTAGTTTGGCTACTTTTATATAACTTACAGCCATACTCATAAACGCAATTTTAATTGAAGCTTAAGGTTAATGCTGCCCCTGTTTGTCATTACCCAGTGGTAATAGACGGCAAATAGGGTAAAGGCTTGCGCACACCTAGGTCGCTGGCGATGGCGATCAATGAAACGCTGTCAAATATCGCTATCTTATTTGACAGCGATATTAGACCATAACCGACACTTAGATGTGCGCCGAGCTTTAAAGCACTGTTTATCAATTGACATATTTTTATAAGTAAGGCCATTCGTTTTAAAAATTTTGAAACATCAGACAGATGTATTTTACTAGCACAATTATTAAAAAACCTGCATAATGTTTATTAATATGGCAAACATAATTATGCTTACAGCAAATAGAAAAACGTAGTTATTAGTATAAGTATAAAATTTCATTCGATCCAATCTTTGAAAGACTCAGTAGTTATTGAATTGATCAGAAAACCAGTGCTAAGAGTCATGTTGTCACAAGAAAAAAGAAAGGTTTACTTTGTACCTTACTGATTTTATCAGTCTCGCAAGCTTTGCAGAAAAAGCGAGTTTTGAGATAAACTTTCACGCTCTGAAAACATGACGGAGATTACAAATGGGATTACGATGTTAAAGTTACGTTGGAATTCGTTGAATCCCAGTAATGTTTTAAAAAATAAATAAAAATATATAAATAAATAAATAAATATTGTGGACAATTCACACAACACTACCCAGCCCCAAACTAAGCAGAGCTTGTAATAATGGGAACCGGATAGCTGATATAATACTTGAATACATTTTTTTTTGTAAATACATACTTATAATACAATATAACACCCAGACAGAGAACAAACATTTATGTTCACCACACAAATATTTGTTCTCGGTGGGGATTGAACCCACGACCTACGGCGCAGAAGGCAGAGCTACTACCAACTGAGCTAGAGGCCAGTCAGAACGCAATAATCTCATCTAAGATAATAGGTAAGATAATATTTATCACTCCGAATAAAATATAAATTGTTTATTTCTTATAACAAAGTAGGTAAACAGAAACCTTAAAAGAACATATTGCTAGCTAGAATGAAAGTGGACTGAGGCGTGGGTTATACCTGATTTGCAAGAAACTGGTAAGCTTAAAAAACCTGAAGTACACGTCACCAGGGCTTCGCTCTGTAACTAAACCACCCGCAAGCATAAGGAAATCCACGAAGAAAAGGCCAGATGATCGTCTACACCCTCGTTGTGAGATAAGTAACCCTGGAACTTTTAGAGTCAGAGAATGTTAAGGAACACAAACTAAGATATATTTTTTTTTTGTTTGAGAAGAGAAAAGCAGGCTCCAACCTCGCCCACTCCTGTGAGTGCCATCCACAGTATGCACCCCCCGGGGATTAGGTAAGGGAAGGACAGATGAGTTATGTTTTATATGTATCAAAACAAATAACCACTCAGTCCCGTGTGATTGATATTCTCCCCTTTACCCCTTCCCCGTTTACTTCTTACTTCTTATTTTTTTTAAATGTTATTCATCATAAGTTTGACCATACAAGGTTCTTTCATTGTTTGTAATTATCGGCTATGCCGTATTTATTAATCGTGTTGATCACCATAAGTTGACCATATAAGGTTCTTTGTAATATTGGATTTTCCCAACTATATGATTCCATCAAGCGATCAATGGTCAAGACCCCGATCCATCCATAATACTAGACAGCGCCAGAAGGTACACCCAGGGGTCCCACGAATGTAATCCCAGCACATTCGTGATTATCCAGGAGTGCTGGATGCCCAGCTACAGATTAGACTGAAGCCCCATATGTTTCACTTTTAGAAACCAGATTGTCAAGTAGAATTTATTGTATATCAGTATTTACAACATTATTCATGTTATGAATAAATACTAACTTTGATTGTAATAGTTATTACTTTATTATCACACCAATCACATCGAAGCTGAATAGTCTTAGTTAATTTCAATTCAATTACTTTAATCCTTTATAAGGATATAGGAACGAGTGGGAGGGATAATAAATGATTGATAGGAGGAACACTAGTTGAAGTCCGGACTCCAACATCTAACCAAACTTACTGGTTTGACAATAGTCTACTGTACCTATGTTTTGGTTGGTTATAGTGTCGAAGGTTGAATTAATAAGCGATGAACTGTCGGCCTAACAGAACATACACTCATTAACTCTATGTAAAGTGTGGGGAATATTTATCAGCTGCATGTATAGTATTTGTGCGTGCAATGAGCTGTAATCACTAATATCAAACTCAATAGAATAATTCCGCTCGTCAAGGTTTGTGAGGTCTTGACGCCACAACAATTCCACACAGTCTCATACTAGTTATGAAAACACCCATAGTGTGTAAAATGTAGTAGACCATTGCAACCCAGCAATTAATAACCTTGAATGGTTAATTATTATTAGTCTAACCTAGAGGAATTTTACCTGGTCAAAACCTTTACCTGATACCTTTACCTCCGTTTACCTTTTACCACAGTTTATTGAATACAATTGAATTTAGACAATCCCACCATTGTCTCTAATTATGTAATTAGCGAGATGGGACTGCCTGTACCTCGCACAGCAGGTAAATCTAGTAACTTAAAATTATTATTATGATTACTTATTCATTTAGGTAAGAACTTAATAACTACGCCATATTTTGATAAGGTTATATCATACTTCCACCTACTGGCTTAATGACTATAATGCAGATTCTGTAAGAAATAATTTACACCTTAGACTCGATAGGATTTAATAATAAATTTCAAAGATTCAAGTTGGAAGAAACAGTTGCAAGTTCAATGTGAACCTATTGATGAAAGAGTATCATGGTAATAGAATGTTTATAAAAGTAAATTATTAACATCTGTAAGTTCAAAGCTGAAAATAAACACGTGGTGATCTAGTCGTGTCGTAAACAATGGAAGTATTAGTTTCTTAAAGCTGTACATAAAGGGTAAAATGGAAAAGGCAAATAAATTTAAAAGCTGAAACAAATGCTGAAAATTATAGAATATATAATTACAATTCCCAAATGACTCGTAGATAACATATTAAATAATGAACACAACAAAATAAAAGCTGGAAGGCACACAGTATTTGATACTAGTTCTTCAGAAGTACAATAAGTGATTTATGTATTAATTTACTCAAAACTGTGAAAACTTATCACTCATTATAACAACTGGTATTGCCAAATTGGATCATCACACTCAGATAAAACTTAAGGATTCTCGATATTAATCTGTTCTTTGCGAATATTTGAATAAGATAAGTTAGGTTTTACCTAAGTTATTATTATGTCAAGGAAATTAAATTCTAAGGAAAACAACAAACCGGTTTTCTATTACTGCATGATCTGATCCAAAATGGTCTATTATAATATAATAAAACCAACCTCAAGCAGTCTTCTTTTACCTTAGAACCACCATGTAAAACTGAAATAAAATTAGCCTACATAAAGTGCTAGGTATCATTAATTGTCCATTTATAAATTCAGAAATCACTCGAAGATTTCACATAATATACAGAAGTTGATAGAAGACTTTGCTTCGCTAACCAGTCATCATCATCATCATCATTTCAGCCCAGTATCATCCACTGCTGGATATACACCTCCTTCACCTCTTGTTCCTCCTCTGTCCCGTGTTCTCCTCTGTCCTCTGTCGCTCGCCAGTAAGTACAACTTAAGTTAACCACATAATAATGCAGAGCCAATTGAAGGCCCTCTTTTGCTAGCTTGTATGTACATTTCAGATAACTCTCGTAAAACATAGAAGTCGATCGAAAACTTCATTTCAGTAGACTGTATGTACAATTTAGTTTAGTATCTGGAAGAAATTGTATAATTAATCGGAGTACATGGTGGTTCATAAGGTCTCCTCCGGCACCTCAGAAGTCCCTGGATCTATAAGGAACTTGATTAGTACTCTACGGATTTTATTACGAGGTTTGAATTTTTAAGACCTAACATCTATTTCTAGACAGGTCATGTAAAACTTTGGAAGGATTTAAATCGCGAGAAACAAGGAAGCGAAATTCATTTGCCCATCACTGTTGTCACATATTTTATAACTAAGATAGAATTTCCTTAATACTACACGTAGAGGCTGGAATAAATTTATTAGACTAACTAATATGTGACTTTCCGGTGCACGATAATGAGAATTCGCAATTTTGATTGTTTTTTGTCGCCTTGTTTCTATAGATACACTATCTCAGAGAGTTCCCAATCCACTTTTGGGCTTTGAGGCCCTCCGAGACAATGTTTCGAACAAGTGATTTTAATAAGTTACCAATTAATATGTCCGCGACTGTGCTCATTTTCCAAGAATAGTATTTACCAAGTTAAAAGAGCCGCCAACACACGAGGCGTCCAACGGAATTGCTACACCTCCTTTGCAATGAGATTGTCCTACCGACAGCCAAGACAGCCCAGAAGTATATTCTAGACTACGGAGTCCGTTCGGCAGTACTATATCATTGTTGGCTCACAACAAATTGCATTATAAAGAATGCAAATAGCAAATAGTTTACTAATATGTAGCACAGTATCAAAAGTCCCTACTCCCTACTTAAAACTAGCTGAAAAGTTTGTTGCTTCACTCAATTTAAAACTCTTTGTTATTTAAAATATTTACGGAAATAGATTTCCAGCCTTGGTTCCATTCGCGCTATCACTTAAAACTAGGACGGGAGACTTCTAGTGTTAGTCTCAAAACTAACGAATTGAACCAGTGCTTTTACAAATGTGTTATGTAAATAGTGTATATTAATATATAAATAAATAATCATCTAAATAAAAATAAGATGGATGTTCTTTCTCCAGGTTCGATTACTGCTTGGTGTGTAATTTGTTGTTCTATATTTCTTAAATCTAATGAATACTTAAAATCTAAAGCTGTATCTAACTTCGATTTCGTGAATTATTATTTTCCCTTACGGATAATAATTCAGTACTGAAATAAATGTAAAGCATTTCCCTAAGATCCATTGATTTAGCTATCGGTTCAGCTTCTATCAAAGGATCAGTCCCGGATGATATGTACTATTTACTGAGTGAGGCAACAAAATAAACACAGAAAAACACATATACACAAATGAAAATCAGAGAGACTCGAATAATGAAATATTCACATTTATTTTAAAAATATGTAATTATTAATCTATGTGAACATTACAATAAACGATAATAGCTAAATGTCAGCTGGAAAAGTCTCGATCCCCTGCATGGAACAATCTAGACAATCAAGAATCCCTAGATAAAGCACACATTACAAAGTGATTATAAATTAGAAACTCACAGACTCAGCCTGAAGAAAACTTTCACTGCACTTCACTGACTCTATAATCAAACCGAACCACTTATTTATTTATTTATTTACTTTTCGATTTATTTATTTCCCCAAAATATAACTGATTAGCCCAAGTAACTATTCAAATTTAAAAAAACGAAAGACTAATTTTCAAACGGACAATCACGAATAAGCTAATGAGTTATTTCAAAACACCGCCGCGACGTCTCAATGATAGTAAAAGACGCTATACGATTCCTAAATCGAAACACTAATTTTTAACACTTTCGCGAAAGCTGCTAAAAACCCAAGCTAACAACCCACTATCTATTAAAAATTAACGCTTCCGTTCGCGTGACTAGCTTCATTCGAGAGCTCCGAACCGACCTACTCGATCCGCGTCCCAAAGCTAACTAACATTATTCTTAATCTTATCACTACGCGCGCACGACCACTCCGTACCGTGATTCCGAGCCGACTATCCCTTCCACTGCCTTTGCGCCGATCTCCAAAACATTTGCTAAGACTCCGCCTCCCCCCTTGCTCCTGCGCCGCTTGCGTCGATACGCTCGAGAGTCCACCTTTTTCTACCTGCTCGAGTTGGCCGTGTACATTCTTCGCCGCATCTCTCTCCAACTCTCCATGAGCCATACTGTGCGTCTCCCTCATCAACCCGTCTTGTTGTACCGAGGGCGGGGCTCACACACACAGCACACTTGTGAGTCAACGATTTCCAATATTGAATCTTATTCACATTATAGGTAGGTACAGCTCCGCGGGTAAGTAACAATCTATGAATTTCTAAGTAGGTTTAAAGTTTGCTTTTGAAGATAATTTAATTGTAATATAATAAGTGTAATATACATTGAAATATTGAAAATATTGTACCCTTTAACTTCCACGGGTACATTTATCTGCCCACGGTCCACTGGCTCTTGAGTTTGGTTCAGGTATTGAATCAATGTTTGGTGAAATGGAACTGAAAACAGTTTTATAAATAGCTGAATGGTTTCAGTAAATACAGCTATTTATAAACACACGGCACGTTAGCTCAATACGGAGAAAAACTAAAAAGGATCGAATTACATCCCAATAATTTATCAAATGGGCCTCGAACTCGCAAACTATCGAACTACCTACAATCAGTTACAATCATAATACACTTTTATATGCATTTTGTTGCTACTTCTTAGCTCCAATCTAGTTTGTTTCGTGAACTGCCACGAACAGTGGAACGTTATTAAGTGATCAAACTAACTTACCAAGTGACGTTCGATCATAATTGTCCAAACTTTGACGAAGAGATTGAATACATTCACTTGTAGTAGCTCCGCCTACGCTTCAACTCACTCGCACACAGTTTAGCTCCATAAGAAAGAAAGAGATAGCATATGGCATGCTACCGGCTCCAAGCTTCATTTAGTTCAGAGAATAAGCACGTACAGGGTCTCCAACATTGCACATTGGGGTATCCTAAGGGATGGGAGGGACCTTAAATCTCTTCGTCAAAGTTTGGACAATTATGATCGAACGTCACTTGGTAAGTTAGTTTGATCACTTAATTGTCCAAACTTTGACTTCAAGATTGAATACATTCACTTGTAGGATGTTCAGAGAAAATGAAAAAATGTTGGAGAAAAATAAATCAAATAAAATGTAAAATGTTATGAAAAAATTGATATCTTTTAAATCTAGTGTTGATTAGAAAAAAACAAATAATTAAAATAGTTCTTTCAAAAACAAAACAATTGTTATTAAGACTTTTTTTTTTTTTTTTTTTAAGTAGATAAAAATAAAATTAATCAAAGTAAATTTAGTTTGTTAAGTTAGAATCAAATTCATAGTTAATGGTCTGCTAATGAAATGAGCAGTAGCAGTAGTTTAGTATTTTTATAATAACATCTACTCGGGCGCCTTCTGTTCGTTGTGCAGCAGAAGTATTTGTGTAACGAGCATTATGCGCACTAAACACACTGATAGCGTGATGAGGCATCGACTTGCTAGCATTTCTTTTATTCAACCGCCTAAAGTTTGTGATCAAGCAGGATGGTTGTATCTTGCTTGGAGGATTTTTTTTTTTTTTTTTTTTTTTTACCGTCAATGTGGCCTGCATTGTTACTTGATCTATCGAGATCATAGCTATGCATAAAGGATACTATGCATAGTGTACTTACAGAACGAATGTAAGGGCGCCATAGTTAAAGATCAGCTTCGGTTGAGCTTACCTAAACACTACGCATATACATACATACATTACAATTATTCTTCCACTATCCTAATATTATGTTTCATTCTAGTCAATGATAATGGTTGGCATCTTTGACCAAACAAAACCACGGAACAGCCAACAAAACGACTAGGTTTTTCGTGAGTCAGGGAACTCAAGGAGTTACAACAACAAGTTTGAGTCTAAGTTGGCCTGGTAATCAGCACATCACTTGTGTTACAGGTGGAATCATTGTCATGAAAGCTGATGGGTTTAATTTTGAAGGAACTCATTCATAGGAAACATCCGCTATCTGGTTTCCATAATACTAGCTCTGCTTAATTTGGGGCAAGATAGTGTTGTGGGGCTATTCACAAAATGTATTATACCTATTGGGGATTTTTCATTATTTTTTTATTTTTTTATTTTAACTACTCGGTGTCTGAAAAATAAACAACGGTGTTAACTGAAGTACACAACACTAAGCTAAGTGCAACTCATGGAGGAGCTCAGCAGATTTCCTTTTTTTTTTTTTTTTTGGTAAATCTAAATAAGACAAGGATAGAAACAGCTGTTTTGGAATGACACTGGCTGACGAAAGTACTATTGGAATTACTAAAACTTTTTGCAAGCGCCACAAACGTTTGAACTCGTTCATGTTGTACTACTTCATTTCAGTAAATAAGGGATAAAGTGGAAAAACTTTATTTATTGACCCATACGAAGATCCCTTCCGTAAAAACTGCTAGGAAGTTAAGTAAGTCACAATACCCTGATATAGTACCCTGATATGGTATGAACCTATACCTATGCTAAGTTCCACAGTACCCCCCATGGTTTAAAGCTAGAATAGTATATTGAGACTTAGTATGTACTATTGAACAAAGATGCAAGAGTCGTAATAATTGCTGTATAAGGAATTGTTGTCTGGCCAAGGCTTGCTGGGTAACACCATCGGCACCAGGGAAAGGTGTCGGTGAAGAGGGTAGAACATTATAGACAATCGAAAAAATAAAACCATCAGGTGGAATGAGATCAGATAAGAAGCATGAAGGAACAAGACTATTTCAGTAACCTGATTAGATAAAACATAATTATGTAACACCCTTAATTTTGCGTATACATGGAAAATGCATATATAGGTATATAAAAAACGAAAAAAATACAGGTCCCTTGACTGTAAATGCATACACGTTGTACACAGTAGGATCTCTTTTTCAAAAGATTACTATTACTACTGCCATAGTAATAAAAGCAAATTTTTAAATACTTGTAAATTAGCTATGTCACTGTTTGTCATCATTCATTTGTAAGATGGCAATAGTTTAGGCATTGTTTATCCTTTGACAGATTCATAATTCATAATTCATAATAACTTTATTGCGAACATAGGTGTGGATACAGATGTCAGGGTTTTGAGTAAGGTCTTCCATATTCAACTAATAATAGCATGCAATAACATAAACATAGGTACAATTAAATAGAATGGAATGTCAAAAAATAAAAAGAAATACACATTAAAAGTCAATATCTACAGATTAATAAAATAATACAAAATGTCTATTAGTAAAAAAAAAATTAAATTAAGCAATAAAATTACAGATACAAATAACAAACAAAAAAATAAGGATTTTATTCTAAATTATTGTCACTAAGGTAATCTTTCACACTGTAGTATGTCTTTTCGTAAAGCAATTTTTTCACATTATTTTTAAATATGTTGTCAGAAGGTGAGGCCAGCACAGAATTAGGCAGATTATTATAAATTCTAGTTATCATACAAAATATGCTATTATTAAGTTTAGAAGTTTTATTTTTAGGACAACAAAGTTTATGCATAAGGCGAGTGCTTTTAAAATTTTCAAACAGGTGCATATTTTTTCTAGCGAATAAAACAGCTTCAAGAATATAAATACAAGGTAAAGTTAAAATTTTTAGTTTGCAGAAATATTCCTTGCAGCTGTCAGTCTGCTGTAACTTGCATATGGCCCGCACGCATCTCTTTTGTGCCCTAAATAGTATCTCTTTGTCAGTTGAGTTGCCCCAGAACAAAACACCATACCTAAGAAGGGATGCAACATATCCGTGATATGCAGTTAGCAAAGTAGACTCACTAGCAGTCCTTGACAACACGTGTAGAGCATAGGAGAAACGAGATAATCTGATGCATACATTCTCCACATGAGATTTCCAATTCAAAGTACAGTCAATATTAAGTCCTAAAAATTTCGTTACATCTATCTGTTCAATTCTTTCACCATCGTAATTGATGTCTATGCTATCTATTTTTACCGTCCTATTTCTAAATATCATAAAATTTGTCTTAGTTAAATTAATTTTTAAGTTGTTTAATGTCAGCCAATTTATTACCTTACCCAATGTATCATTCATGTCACGTTCAAGTGCCATTTTGTTGGTACCAGTAAATAAGATGGTACTGTCGTCAGCAAACAATGTCATATGATGATTAGTAATTTTAGGAATGTCATTAATATAAATTATAAATAGTAAGGGCCCTAGTACACTCCCTTGAGGTACACCGTATCTAACAGATTTAAATGGAGAGGTGTATTTAACCTGTTTTTTTTCGGTGGGGCATATTCTTGTTATCTCAGTTGCTTGCATTCTGCTGGTAAGATAGGATTCAACTAAGCTTAGTATATTACCTCGAATTCCGTATGACTCCAGCTTATGCAGAAGTATCCGATGGTCTACGTGGTCGAATGCTTTTGTGAGGTCCATAAAAAGCGCACAAGCCGTAATTTTTCGATCGAGATGATCCATAACATTATTTAAAAAAATAAAAATAGACATATTAATCGATTTCTTTTTTCGAAACCCTGCTTGCTCTTCAGCAAACATATCATGTTTTTCAAAGAATTGGTAAATACTATCGTACATGAATCTTTCAAAGACTTTAGACAGTACAGGAACAAGTGCAATGGGGCGATAACAATTCATGTCACTTTTGTCATTCTTTTTAAAAAGTGGTTTGATAATAGTGCGCTTAAGTTTGTCAGGAAAGATTCCATCAGTGATACAAATATTAGAGATATAACTAAGGGGTTCAGATATCTTTCGTGAAACTAACTTCAGTATCTTAGTAGATATATCATCATATCCTGTACTGTCAGTATTTTTTAATTTCATTATTATTTTTTCTATATCTATCGGCATGATGGGTTTCATAAATAGAGAGGCTAGTTTGTTTGGGATCGAGCTCGATTGTGCAGAGGGATCCGGTTTGATCTGGTCAATGAAAAAGTTATTGAATGAATCTGCTATATCTTGGGGACATCTTAAAGTTCGGCTATTGTGTTTAATTTCAAGGATCTCTTCTTTTATTACACTTGCCTTATGTCTATTAATGATATTCCAAGTGGCTTTACACTTATTATCTGCATTATTAATATAGTTGTCATTTTGCGACTTTTGGGTTAGTTTAATGATACGGTTTAATCGAGTGGATAGATCCTTAAATTTATTTTTATTACTTTCATTTCGTTTTTTTCGGTATTGCCAAAGTAATTGACGTTTACGTTTACAGCAGTTTTTTATGCCGTTGGATATCCATTTAGGTCTTTTTTGCGCGGAGATTCTAATTTGTACTAATGGAAAACATAAATAATAAAATAAAGAGAATAAATCATAGAACATGTCAAATGCATCATTAGGGTTAATGCAATCAAACACTTCACTAAATGTCAGAGAGTTAATGCATTCTATAAATTTGTCAATGTTTTCTTGACTATAGTCGCGTCGTTCTATATACCAATGGTTTATGGTAAGACTTGGTTTTACTGGACATGTTAAAAGTTGGGCAGTATGGTCGGAGAGCGCAAACTCATATAATTTGCCTTTACTTCCCCTAACATTGTGTATGAGATGGTCTATGCATTTGCCACTTCTCGGTCTAGTAGGTTCCTTAATAGCAAATTTAAGATTAAAAGCTGACACTAACTCCATGAATTCATTGGACTCCTTAGATGACTGTAGTGTATTAATGTTGAAGTCACCACAAATTACAATTTTTTTCTTACCGTTACAGTATTTACTCAATATGGAGTTAAATGATGCAAAAAACCTGGCTAAATCGTCTAGATTGTTCTTTGGAGGTCTGTAAATGCAGACAACTATTATATTATGGCCTAATAGCTCTACTCCAGTACATTCAATAACACTAATAGTACCAATTTTATTAATTTCATCGATTTGTTTAAATTTAAGCGTGTTTCGAATAAGAATACAAGCTCCACCGTGACGAGTTTTTCGAGAAAAATTTGCCGCAAGAGTGAAATTTTGAAAATGTAATGTACCAGAATCGCTAGCTAACATGTTATGTTCCGTAATACACAAAACATCGACTTTTATATTATTTTCTTTTTGTAAGTCGTCAAGTGCAACTGTTAGCAAGTCTGACTTTGAAAGAAGACCGTCTATGTTTTGGTGTATAATGTTTATGTGTTTATACACGAAAAAGCCCCTGCGACGGATTTGTAGCATCACCAACGATAGGCACTATGTCCGTCTGTACACTCACATCAATCATAAGCTTAGCCTCACCCACTGTGGTCTGGGTGGCCTGTTCTCCAGTAGATGGCTTACTTTTCTGTTTCCTAGCATTAATCACATTGTTTACATAGTTTGCATATTTAGCCCTGTAGTCTATGCGTAGAATCTGTTGAAGCAGTATGCGGCATCGATGTGAAACCATGGAAACACTTCCAGATTCGTACGAAAGCAAGTTCATGTTGACAAAGTCAGCATTTACAAATTTAGAGCATATGCGTTTCAATTCGTAGTTAAGTTTACTTTCATTTAAATACAGATTATAGGGTATTTCCGAGACAATAATATTTGTGTTATCTACATTTAGGAGAAAATTTCTAATCCAGTACTGGAATTCATCAGGATATCTATCATTTGTTCCACCTAATACAATTACAAAGTCGTTTTTATTCAATTTAGTTATTTCTTCTTTTTCCGATGCTAGTACATGTTGAAGAGACGCTCCTGGTTTAGAACAACAGAAGACAGAGAAATCCTCTCCAACCAGTTTTTGTAAGCATCGCTGGATACCCCGCCCTTGGTTGTCCGCAATAATTCTTATTTGTCTCTTCATAATTTTCGGAGTGGTTTTAGTTTCACTGCGACTGTTTTGGTTGATGAGACTGGATTTCGTCCCAAGCGTTTCATCTCCGTTTATATTGTCGTTAACTTCCAGCTTACTCGTGTGCGTAGACGGTGGATTGGCTCCAGTTATTCTACGATGATCTAATACATTCTCCATTTCCAAATACTCTTGTTCCATTACCTCCGGGGTTTCATTAGTATTTGCTATGGAACTCATTGGTGTACTAAATACATTTTCGCTCTCGCTTTCAGGCTCTTGTGCGTTTGCTTCGCACTTTCTCTCGGCATCATACATTTTCTGTCGTTTTCCTTTTCTTTTATTTACTGTTGCAGGTGTTGAGCATTTTGGGCTATATAGTTCATTTTTCAAGCGCCGATTTTCAGCCTCTAAGTTTACAATTTTCTTGGACGCCGATTGTAACTCTCCCTTTAAGTTTGTTAACTCCAATTTCAAATTATTAAGTACGTGTCGTTCTTCTATCGAGTTATTAGGAGGACTGAGAATAGTGGTATTGAATAAGCAGGAGGCGTCGCTTGAGTTGCTTAAGTCACTCATTGAACTTGATCTATGTCCTTGTAAAAGTCTCTCTTTTTGCCGAGCAATCTTCGTTTTATTTACGGACTGTACAGACTGTGTTGTTTCCGAATCATCATTTATCTGCTGTGCATGTTGTGCTCGATGCTTTCTAGTCAACATCTTTTTTGAAAAAAGCTACCAATTTGTTGTATTATTTTCTACACTGGTATCCCTGTATCAGACTACCGTAGTACCCAGTTGAAAATAAACTGTTTCCGAACGAATCGCAATTCTCTGTATGTCAGTTGTCACTATGACATGTCAACAAGTACGTCACCGCATCAGCTGTTGTTTATTCCAATTTCAGCTTTATTCGCATATTATTGTATTTCGTAAAGAAAACAATGGTACTCACAGTTTTTGGGGATTTTTGAGTTTTAAATTGGTGACTCACTGGTGGTGTTCGTTATAAAATTTCTCTCCAAATGTTTGAGCTCAGTTTTTGGATAAAATCTCGTCAGAATGCGCAATTAAACTTGTTTCCTGGGTGTGTTTGTTGGTTAAGCCACTGTATTACTAAGTTTTACGACCGGAAAAGCTTGAATACTTCGAAATATTAATAAATTCCTTCAGAGTGTCTACAGGTACGTGTTTACAAATTGGAACATTTCGTCCAAAAAAATTTGAATTTAAAAAAGACTTTGTCGTTTACCCTCAAAGCGAATAGATCTATCTCTGATTTGTGTTTATCGTTATTAAAGCTTTAATGCATTGCATTCAAAATCAAAATTTGTAGAAAAGCAACGAACAAATAAATGTTACGTAATCTTTCGAGTTATAATTTTATCACTAAGGCAAGGCAGTAGGTGCTGTACTGCTGATATATGTATGCGCCAGCAACTGCAGTTGTAGTGCTGTTACAGCTGCCAGAAGTTCCAAAAAGACGTGTTATAGATATTCGATAAAGATTTTTTCTCTTTTACAAGTTGCACTTTGGGCAATAGAATAAAATCGGTATATTTCAAGATCGAAATCGATAGGAATAGCAAAATTAATTTAATTTCTGTAAGAATAATCTGTTGTCAGAATATTATTTACCGACGACAAAAATACCATGGCGTATACAAAATGGTAACGTTTATTTTTGAATCGTAATACTCAATACTCAATAATATTATATTTATTGCATACACATGGATTAGTTTAGTTTTGGTAATAAAGGTATGTAATAAAGCAAAGCGCTACACAAACGCACTCCAAGGATGTTGTGTAAGCCCAGCCTTGACAACAGCAGAACAGTCTGCAGTTAAAAAGCTCAAAATGGACAAAGTTTTTTTTTTTTTTTTTTACTCAGTGAGCTTAAAAAAATTAATTTCTGCTATAAACATGCTCTGAGCAATCTTTGTAAGTATTACATAAAAACAACTTTCATCTTTAGGCATAAGATTTATAATAATACCTTATCGTAATACCATAAAACCATAAGGCGCAGCTTAGGCCACCACCGTTACTTTTGCCCCCTTTGGCTCCCCAACGGTTTTCATAGGGATAACCTAAAGTAGGTATATAATAGAGCTATTTCTTTTTAATTAAAGTAATAAACATCATTTTTTGAAGACGAAGATCTCAGAATAAAATGTTGAGTCTTAAATAAGAAATTTCTTAATAAGAAATATTCTCATCAGATAATTATAGGTACTTCTAGAAAAAACTAGAAAATATTTCATGTGACTGCATGTACCTGCGAGGTTACTGCTTTTGCTTCGATATCCCCGACTGCTTGTACCGATGCGTCGTTGTTGGTGATGGCGCCGACGCTTGCTGCCCACGGGTGGATAAAGGCCGGTATGCAATCGGTCGGTGACAATACGGCACCAGCGGGGCGCACCGCCCTGCTGCCGGCCGCCGTCACCGCGTGGTTCCAGTGTCATGAACCACGGTTACTCAACAATTGGCCGACAGGCGCTTTTGGAGTTTGAATTACTTGCAGAAGAAACTCACGAAAGTATATAAGTTTTCATATCTTCTGTTTACTACGCAGACTTAATGAGATAGCTCAGTTGGTCATCAATCAATGAAAACATGTTCTAACTTTTGTTGCATCGAAAAAGTATCAAAAGCATTTATCAAGCACAGCAAGCAGGCTTAATAGCCAATTTTGCTTTTTGAGGATTTTTGAGGCTCATGGGATTTTTGAGCACTCTTTAACATCAATCGTTAACATTGAGTTTATTTCTCAAAAGGCAGTTTTAGTGAAATAGGTATTCCTTGAATAAATGTTCTTTTACCTCTTTTTGAGTCCATCCCGTAGGAGGTTCCCTCATAAGGTTCATCGTTTCCAGGTTATCATAGGTGTAAGGACCCCACTCGTTCGTCTAGACCTCAAAGGTCTTGAAGGCAAGCGAAAGCTCTGACAAAGCAAAAGGCAAAGCATTAGCCTCTTAGGCTACTACCGTCACTGTATTTGTCGCACTGGGCGCCGGGCATCTGGTTGAATTAGACTTGTCACCACAGGTGGTGCTGTCGTGGCCAGACGGATCGTGTTTGGGCTTCCAAGGGAATGCACGTTGTCTTCATGACAGGTGCTAGCGATCGTGCCGGTGGTGACGGGAGCCAGGATAATAAAAAAAAAGAAGGGTTAATATCCCGTATTAACTCATTTCATAAATAACTATTGGTCAATATCTCGTATTAACTCATTTCATAAATAGCTATTGGTCAATATCTCGTATTGACTCGAAGCATTCAAAATTCTACGGTCTAATATCACGTATTAGATCTGAGAAAAAACAATTCCGTTCAGGGCCGTTATTCGCTATTGCCAAACCACGCGCGTTACGTGAACACGTTAAGACATCGGTTTAGCAATCGTCGGATTTTGAACGAATCATGTGAAATAACCAAAACATCAAACGTGGGGCATAGACAACTAGTCTTGTGGCATACAGAATACCATTTTTCGATTCCGCACCAAGGCGCGTTTGCGTTTAGATCACGTTGTGAAGTCACACGTTTTGGGCAGGGAATCTCCAATGTAATAGCGAATAAGGCCTCAGGCGGGTACATCTTGAGAAAATCCGTTGAATTCACTTAACTTCACATGTCACACCTTTTTACGACACCTTTCTTCTTTATCACTAACTGTATTCCATCTAGACATGACGATGAAAATCATAAGTAGATACGGAGTATATTATATATATTTTTAGTCACTGCGTGCGGTAGTCGTGCGCGCACGAAAACGAATGAAGCTTGGAGCCGGTAGCATGCCATATGCTATCTCTTTCTTTCTTATGGAGCTAAACTGTGTGCGAGTGAGTTGAAGCGTAGGCGGAGCTACTACAAGTGAATGTATTCAATCTTGAAGTCAAAGTTTGGACAATTAATATAGTTTTCTTCTTAACAGCCCCATAAAAGAGGTGAAAAAGTTAGTTTCGTCTGAAATTGGAAATTGTGACGAAACATTAGGGGGGAGGGGGGATCAAAGGGGTTTTATGCTTCTAGTTTTTTAACAGTATTTCGTTATATGTAATAAAATCTAACAGACCGGAAAAACACTGAAGAGAAACCTATTCCAGTATCTATCAAATCAGCTACTCGGTTCCCATAGTATAAGCCCAATATTATGTTGCGTGAAATATCTTTACTAACTCTCTAGTCAAAAACTTGTTTTTTTATAACAAACCTGTCAAGCCTGTGAAGCTATCACTGCTACTAACACATTCAAAATATCAATATACAGGGTTATTCATAATTAGCTGCAAATACTCAGGAATTGGGTTCAACAAATAAAATAAAAAATATTTATAAATATTTTTTTTTAAGTTTTGCTATAAAAATCCCGAGAAAATCGATAAAGAATATCCTTTGAAATCATTGGCGCCTGACTTATTTTGACCTTTGGTCCGCGCCCGCGCGCCGTGAGCGACACTCTGCGTTCAGTCACCGCCTGGGTGGGTCATCGTCCTGTTCTCCATGGCAATAATTATGCAATAGCCGTAAAGAAGTAAAAAAAAAGAATTTTGATACAAAAAACTTAAATCATAAATTTTAAAAAATCATTTCATAAATATTTTTTATTTTATTTGTTTAACCTAATTCCTGAGTATTTGCAGCTAATAAAAAATAACCCTGTATAAATTGGCAAACATTGTCAATTTCGATATCAGGTCTTTATGGTAATTAATAATGTCCGATAATATTCTCAACTATACATGAATAGAAAACAGCTTTCAATAGAAAATGATCACTTAAATAACTATTTTCACCAAATGAACTAGTAGCCAATTACTTTGCTGACATCGAACTGTGATTTCGATAATATTAACATTTCGATTGCACGCACTATTTTGATGCCAAAACTTTTAGCTATTTGACTTGTGCTCATTTTGCGGAACTATATAACATTTCAAATACAATTTGGCTTTCAAATACTCACGTACAATATCATCAGGTTTTCGAGAAATTTAAATAAACTTCCGATAGTTATAAAGCTTTTTGTAAAAGATTTCGTCTGCCTATTAACTACGTTTCTCGTAAACGAGACTCATGCAATACAGACGAGTACGTGTTTCGTAGCACAGCTTCACGCGTAATGGTGCTACGCTCGTAGCAGTACTACGCTCGTAGCAGTACTACGCTTGTCTGAATCGCTACGCAGATCTTCTCAAACGGAAATACTGTGATCGCTGGCTTTGTGAAATCGAAGCATCCCCAAAGTTCGTCCCAAAACAACAAACTCTCTCCTTTACACAAAGATCAGTCAACAGCTGAATATCCGGTTTGCGAATATTCGAGTATAATCTAAGAATCAAACAATGAGCAGAAGTCTTTCGTTTTAATCAAAGGATTCCCTTTTGTCAGTAATTGAGAGATTACGACGGTTGACTGCTGACGCCTATCGGATGAAAATCACTTAACTTTGAATTTAATTTGAATACTTGATTTTATTGTACAGTCAAATAGTTTTATCTAAGCTTTTGTTATGACGAAAAACTAGATGTAGTTTTACGATGTTACTGGGATAAATTTAGCAATTAAACTATGCTTTTTGCTTGTATTTATGTAACGTCCACTATTTTAGGCAGAAATAAAGTATCTCTTAGGGACTGTTCGGCACTAACGCGACCGTGGTTCCATCTACAGGTTTGACGTTATAGTCAACTAACCTGCTCGATAACCGAAGTTGCATTCAGTTGAATCGACGAGAGATGTCACCTTGCGTTTTCACAATTATTCGTCGAGTGTGATTAGGATCCGATGGCGCAGTGGTCAGCGCAGCGGGATTTGAACCCGCGACCTTCCCCTAGGGGAAGGTTGCGGGTTCAAATCCCGCTCGGCTCTTAACTTATGGGACATTATAAAAATCTTTGTGATTTCCTAAGTGTAGTTAACACTATAAAATCAATAAACAATAAACAAAGTAATTCAACTATGATTTTCTACTATTATAAAGCTTCAAGGCTTTGATCTCTAGGCATAGCTATCCCATCAGATCGTTTAGTATTGTATCAACTCAACATTCATTATGGAGAGAGTAATTAGACGTACGTTCAAACATTTGGCAAAGTAATACACAGCGGTACACAGCCCGACTTTTTGCAGTGAAAAACTTTGCAGCAAATAAGTGTAGGTAATTATGTAATCGTGTGACACTTGTGGGGGATGCGGCTGACACAAACTGTGGGCCTACCATGAGCTCTGTCTGGCTACGTCTCTGGTTCTGATTTTGAGTCTGTGTGAGTGCTCACCAGTGCATTATACTGTGTGTGTGACGTTTTGACGTAGGATTTCTTTATTCAACACTCACACAGACTCAAAACCAGAACCAGAGACAGAGCCAGACAGAGCTCATGGTAGGCCTACTGCTCCAAAACAGCAAAAGTTCTCGTATGAAGTGTCGTGATACTTGTTTCCTAAACAACGTTGTTTCATCCGTCTGTACTAGACAACTTAATGAACACTGATATTGTTTTGCCGAATTAAACAAGCCTGAGTACATTGTCATCAGTAAAATAATACACAGTAGGCCTCAAACTCTGTCTGGCTCTACCTCGGGTTTCGAGTCTGTGTGAGTGCTCACCAGTGTATTATAATGTGTGTGCCGTTTCGACGTAGGATTTATTTAGACAACACTCACACAGACTCAAAACCAAAGGCAGAGACAGAGCCAGACAGAGCTTTTGATAGGCCTACAGTAGTAGCTATGGTATTATGGGTCGTTGTGCAACTGATGCTAACAACTTTATGGTTTACGGTTTATAGACTGATAGGTAGAATGCCATAAGTAATTATTATTCAGGTGCCTCTTCTCCAAAATTAATTAAAATGTAACAAAAATACAAAATTAAATAGATACCACTTTGTATTTCAACGCTTGTATCCATTTCCATTGGAAGATAGAAGGTGCTACTGCAGCCACTGTACTAAAATAAATAATAAAAGAAGTTATTTAATAGACTGCAAAAGTGTAAGATTTTCTATCTTTTCGATACAAAACAGTCGTCTTGAAACCTACACTCGAAAGGAAAATGCAGTGTTTATTTTGAAGCAATAATTTAAATCAGATTGTTCCTGCGCCCAATGGCACTGAACAAAACGAAAAATGTGTTTCCGTTTACATAATCGTTTTTTGCGTCGCGTCGTTACGCGCCGCCCATCTTTTCCGGGTAAACAACGAACTATTGAGTATTTGGCTACATTCTTATACGTGAGGTAGCGCTATGCTCAACTGTTTAGAAAACCTACATCTTAAAACATTTAATATTATTATCTTCTGAATATTTTAAAAATCTTTAGCTTTGTGCTTGAGCTTATGCTTTCTGCAATGGCGATCAGTGAAACAATGTCAAATATTGCTGTCATATTTGTCAAAATTTCACTGAGCATCATCGCAGAACGCTTAACATGTGCACAGAGCTTAAAGTTACTGACAGACAATCACCACACAGCTTAAATCGTCTTAGAAGCATAAACTTGGAGGACATGTTTATTTTATAGGGTACAAAAAAGGGAAATCTAAAATGCAACACATAAAGGGTTGAAGTTTGTATGGCAAAAACTTAACGCGAGCAAAGTCACTTGAGACTTGGGGTTAGTTTTTCATGAAAATGCTATAAAAATACTCATCGGTATCTCTATATTATGTTTAAAATAAAAAAGTTTCTATAAACCACGCGTTCAACTACCAATGTTATATTAAAAAAACAAACACATACCGCATGTTATAACATATTGAAAACAGATACGATAGAGCTTATCGTCAGCTTTTAGAAAAATTGATTCTGTGTATCCTTTTTGTTCATAGATTTATAAACGATGGCTTTCATTTCACGTCAACGTTCATTAATCACCTCTTATTGCGGGATTTCAATGTACCGCGGATACGTTCTGTAGCACTGTCATGGTGTCACGTGGTGTTCACAGCTTATGATATGTCAGTCATGCTACTGTGGATAAGACTCTAGCTGATATGCATAGGTATTTGAAGCCAGTGCTTTCAAACACTGAAAGAAAAACTCACGTGATGACCAGTTAGTATTTAGCTACGGCAATAAGTCACTTTCTATCCTATCTACTGTAAAAGTTCAGTGCTACGTATATGATTTTAATAAATGAGATTTGATGAGATGTCGCGGCGAAAATGTATGCCTGGGCCTACTGTTTCGTTTAGGCAGCGCAGGGCGCTTGCGCGAATGTTCGTGTATGTTACAGCGTGCCAAATAACAAACAAGCCCCCCCTAACCATTCCAAAATATCAAACATGCTCAACGTTAATAATCAAGTTTTCACTTCTACCGGCACTCCCGGAGTGCAACCCGTATTTTTTTTAGTGTTTGTTGTCGTATAACTTTGTCATTACTGAGCTGATTTGTTTTTTTTTAATCTGAAAGGCAATATTTTAAGATTAGTCTCATAGATACTTTATTGAAGGGTTTAGCAATTTGGTCATAAAGTCGGTTTCACAAGTTTAGTAAACTTAGATGCATGAAAATTTCAAAATGTTTTAGTTGTTTTGTTGTGTAGGATTATAAAAGTTAGATGCTTAGCTGCTTATAAAATCACTGCCTATTGTTCCTGTTTAGAGAATGTAAATATATTATTTATAACACATATTAAGGAATAATATAAACTTGAACATCTCGACCGAAAACATCATAAGAATTTTGGGTAGTTTCCTAAAAAATAAATATTTCAAGAAATGAGAGCGTGTCTTAAAAGATTACAGTCGTGAACTTATTTAATTTTCAAATGAAATAGATACAGATAACAATATGTTATTTATAAGTAGGTATTCATTAAAAAATAAAATCAAAATAAATAATTATGAAAGAAGTGTTCTTAAAGTCTTGCACATTATATAGATGGCTGTCAAGTATCACACTGTCTGTCTATCAACTGATATGGGATGCAAATGTTTGCAAAACCTTATTCTGAAACTGATCGTCACTGTCATCGCCATCGCAGATCACGTAAATGTGCGCAAGGCTTAAAAGATAAATTGCAGGTTAAAGAAGGAAGGTAACTCTAATGGATGGGGTGTCACTCGGTCACATCAGGTTGTGAATTTTTTACCCTTGTTTTAGGGGTAAAAAATCAGGCTCAGGAGATTTTTCAAACCCATATTCCTAGTGACGGGGTTGTCTTTAGTTGGGATGACATTTTTTTTACCTAAGGTGATTTTTTTTTAGACTACAGCACTTGGTCTTTGGTTCTTCTTAACATTATGATCTCTGCACATTAGTAATAATCATTTAATTAATGTAAATGATTAGATATAACCCACATACTATTACATACTTTAAAAAATAAGGATACTATGATAATATTAACCAAATCAAAGTTAATTATAAACTTTAGTTTGAAAGGTATTCTCGCTCGTCAATAACCGCAAGTTCAACATTGCCGGTGTCCTAAAAACACACCACTAAGTGCTGCTCTAAAACGTAAACCGCCAAATCATCCCAAAACAAAGCCTCGCCACCACTCAACCATCAACAAAAAGTCCATTCCGTCACCGCACATTCAAACTATCCCATCCCTAATCCTGTTTAACCCAAAATATGGGTGCGAAGTGAACCATAACCGTGGAATAGCTAGTAATTTGGCCGACATAGAAAGGGTGGGACGTGGCCATTTTGATAAAAGGATCTTTTTATGGACGCGCGGCTCCTAATATTTTATACCAAAAAGCTAAACAACCTTTGACACTACGAATGGATATGCACACTTTTGGGGATTAAAATGTCTTGCGGAAATTGTTGAGGAAAATTTTGACCCAAAACTCTACATTACTGCATTTTTTTTTTCATCAGTAAAATTTCTGCGACAAAAAATAAAAATATAATTGTACATTTTCATTGAAATCCAACACAAAAATGACAAAAAAAATCGGTAGCCTGTAAAATCAGTTTACTGACGATAGTTAAACGTGACAACGTCATAAGTCGCAAGATCTGAATGTATTTTTGTATAGCAGCTGTCCACGCGGATTCATCGCTCACTCAAGTAAGAGAGAGATTATGTCAACGCTGCCGAACGCGGAGGCCGATCGTGCCTCTTTGTCGCTCGTTGCGCGCTCTCGCTTGCACTTCAAGCCTTAAATGGAGCGCCTCAGAGCGAGGTAACGCCGCATAAGTAATGTTTTTTGTCCGTGCAGCCGGCTCCATCGAATTATAAGACGTTGTCACGTCAAAAATAAAAATATAATTATACATTTTTATTGAAATCCAACACAAAAATGACTAAAAAATAATGTAATAAGCTTATTACATTATTTTCACCTTTGTCTACAAAGTAATTTCTGAACCACTTCCTTTTGAATGAAACCACAAAAGCTTTATTCTAAACGAAGTGTACTATTGTGTTTTCGTCTCACTTTATTTCCACTATTCAACGTCAGGCGGCTTATTACGCGGCGCGCTTGACAAATACGAGCGCTGCTTATTCGCTCACGACTTCATCCGTTGCGGCAACCGCTAAATAATGGCACTCGCTCTGCTAGCTGAAGCATCAGCTTTGAAGCAAGTTTTTATACTGACCAGATACACAGAACTACATCTACGATAAGTACGATAACGCGTAGCAATATTTGTAAACTGGGACAGTATGGGGAAATCCAAAACCATCCAACATCCAATCCAAGCAGTGTTTTTTCGTATAAAAAATTTTAGGATTAAGTATTTTTGACGTGTCTTATAATGTCTTATAACTCGATGGAGCCGGTTGCACGCACGAAAAACATACTTATGCGGCGCTACCTCGCTCTGAGGCGTTCCATTTAAGGCTTGAAGTGCAAGCGAGAGCGCGGAACGAGCGACAAAGAGGCACAAACGGCCTCCGCGTTCGGCAGCGTTCGACATCTGTCTCTCTCCTACTTGAGTGAGCGATGCGTCCGCGTGGACAGCTGTATGACGTTGTCACGTTCAACTATCGTCAGTAAACCGACTTTACAGACAACCGATTTTTTTTTGTCAAGCTCTTCTAGACTTTTAGTTAAGACTGACTAAGATTCAATTAGTTATTAATCTTCATCAAGTTAGTTCTCTTCATCAATTAAATCCTCAACTCTCCTTATACAACAATGTCAAGGCTTACTTTAGTTTATGTAATATTTACCTATTTTTGTAAGAAAATCTTTTTTACTTAGTCAATGTTCAGAATGAACCCCTGCTTAAATAAACAGCAGAGCTGTGACTACAATATCCGTATCCATAAGAGAGGGGACCCGTGACGGATGGAGGCTTTGGCGGAAAAAATCGCAGACATGTTTATTTTTACGGGAAAACTCGGAATACACCATTGTACAGTATGTTGAGCTCAGATTATGATTATGTGGAATATTTAAAGTCAGATTGTTGATGTTGTACTGAATTCTGAGAATAAGGGTTGGTTTGGGATGTACAAAGGAGTTGTGATACGTAAACGTATACGTGAGTTATGTTACTACGTGTTTGCGAAATAAATTGAGCAAACACGTAGTAACATAATTATTTAGGTGTTATTTCTTAATTCCCTGCGTCATCTGTTAGTAACAGCATTTGAACTTAATTTACTTAGTTGATTTGCATACTCTCTGTGCTGATTGAATGATGAAGACAATCAATTTTTCGATGAAAACACAGGCCAGTGAACATAAAATCCTATTTTATCATTTTGTTTTTTTCTGAATAAGTGCATTAAATGTGTATTTACAAAAAAAAAACATTTTGATCCTTTTCATAATAATTTAAGCTTGACTTCAGTTGGGGCTTAAACATTCACAAATTCATTTATTTTATTTATTTTGGCAATTAAATTTTAGAGTAGCAAATTAAGTAGCAATTTGAACCTTTGAGCTAGTAACTTCGTTAGAGGTGAGAGTGAGCTACAAACCAACTCGTTTCAGTCCCAATTACTCTAATCAACTTACGCATTATACACACACACACCCTAACATTCCGTTCATAATTTGTTTCAAGGTTTTCAGGTATACCTAAAAACTTTAGTCATCATAGCATGAGTTTATAGCATTACTAAATTACTTATAGCAACATCAAAAACAAAGTTTTTAGTAACTGTATAAACTGTTTAAAACTGTATGCTTCAAGTTGATGGACGCAGGGAAGTGCATCGTAGGGCAAGTTCCTGACGTGCGTGACCTACGAGGCAGCGCTTTTGTTTTAGGCAATGTTTACCACTTAACATCAGGTGGGCCATATGGTGCTTCCACCAGCTAGTTGTATAAAGAAAGAAAATACATTTATTTTGGACACACAACACACATAAACACAGCACAAACAGAGTACATAACACAAAAAGAAAGAAAACAGAATAGTAAACAGAACAAAGAGTAAATACAAATATTATATGTAAGTGGAGCACAAATCCGTCTGTGCGCGTGTCCTTATGCGCGTGAGCCAAAACCGGTCCCGGTATAAAAAAAATCAAAGCAAGAAAGTGAGTCGATTGACGTGCTGAAAAAAAATGGTTTAATTTTAGTAGGTACATCGTTTATCCTTCATATTATGATAAGGCGTCAATCAGTGAGCCCTGAGTGTACACATTTTAAAAATGACGTTTTGCTAACTAATCGTTCTGCTATACAGACCATTTAATTTTGATAGTTGGACGTTTTGTTACATGGACATTTTGCTAATTAGGCTTACTGCTCATTAGACCTATTGCTCTGTTGTACATTTAGATACTTATTCCTTCTGATCAGGAGGCATTTAAACTACTCATCATCATCATTATCAGCCTAAAGAAGTCCACTGCTGGACATAGGCCTCCCCTACACATTTCCAGGAAGAACGATTCTGAGCCCTTTCCATCCATCGACTTCCCGCGATATTAACAATGTCATCGGTCCATCTGGTGGGTGGGCGCCCTACGCTTCGTCTTCCGGTTCGTGGCCACCATTCGAGAACCTTTACTCCCCAACGGATGTTGATTTCAACTACTACTGCTCTGCAATTGCTATTGCTTGTATTTAGATAATATCAATCAGAACCCGTGCGTACTGACGTAATAGCGTCTCTGTAATAGATGTAGAAATAGCGCCGGGACTGAGAACTAATGAACACGCCAATCTGTAGGCCTACCACAAGCTCTGTCTGGCTCTGTCTCTGGCTCTGATTTGTTGAGTGTTGTCTAAATAAATTCAAAATAGATACGTCACACACACAGTACAGTACACTGGTGAGCACTCACACAGACTCAAAACCAGAGCCAGACACAGAGTCAGACAGAGCTTGTGGTAGGCCAACTGTTTAACTTATCGCCGGGAGCAGAGACGTGTGGATAAGCTTAAAGGCTTAGCATTAGCTTGTTAGCCTTCAGGTAGGTTGTGTTTAACATTTCATGGGTTAAAATATAATAAGGTTGTTCAAGTTCGAATCTATATCTAGTTTTAACATTTAAGGCCTACGCACATCTAGGCAATGACGATGGAGATCAGCTAAAACGCTATCAAATATGATTGCGATATTTGAGAGCATTTCAACAGATTGCCATCGCCATCGCTTTGATATGCGCAGGCCTTTAAGGGCGATGAGAGGATAATTGTAAACTGAAATAACTGTGGGTGGCTTTTATGTTGGTCTTATTTACAGAAAACTAAATTAATAATATTCAGTCGAAGAAAACTGTAAATTAACGGTAATAATCATTAAAAACTTCGTTTAAATAATAATAATTTAAATAATAATTTTGGAAAAACTACGTTTCATATTTTTGTGTGCACTACCCGTTTAGAATGTAATAATTACAAAAAGGTTTACGAAAGACAATATTCTCTAGCATTAAGTTCGATATATACCATTTTTTTTTTGTTTTAGTGCATTAAAGAATTCCCTATCTTTTTAACGTTATGTCCAGCAGTGGACTCTCTCAGGTGTTTTGATGATGATAATGAAAAATGTCTTAATTTGGCATACTAATAAAAGTTATTGGTCAAACTAATGCTAAAGGCTCCGTTATCTAACTACTTTGGAAGTATAAGTAGGAAAGTGATAAAACTACTTGAGTAGATAAGCGCTAAGTTTGTGAAACACTTCAACTACATGAGAGCGGGGCGGGGGAGACGTGAACTACTTAATACTAATGCATGTGTGTGTATTATTGAACCACCCCGCACCCTCATTACAGAAAAAGAAACGGTCTTACGATTTTGATCCCTCGATAGGATAAATACACAAATCACATCTCTTAGTATCAACTCGAGATTCTTTGAAGATGTCAAAGGTACCTCAAACTAATTAGATTACTTGATGGCGAATCTCGTGTAAATAAGTTGTTTCTGTCACACGTTTTTTCTTTAGTAAAAAAACATTACTCTCATCTAGGACAGTCAGATAAAAAGGCATTAGTCGACTACCATCCTTTTTTTAAATGTTTTATTTGGTAACGCATGAATTCAGTTTTTTTTTAATTGAGCTCTTCCTGCTTTTAAACAAATATCACCAAAACTCAGCCATTTCAAAATTGATGATTCCGTCATAGTAGAATTACAAGCAGAATAACAAACATTATAAATGTCGCTTGTAAGCAATAAGATTCAACTGTTAATCTCTTACGCTGTTGACATTGTAACCGTCACTTATCATTACCTTCTCCATGACAGTAACCTATACTATAATCTGATCTATAGCGTGTGCTTGTCACATTTCCGAAGAAAGCAGGCTAACGCTGACAAATAATACCTGGTTGTAAGTTTTTTTGACATTATAAATCGATGGAGCCGACTGCACGCACGAAAAAACATGATTCATGATGCGTTACCTCGCTCTGAGGCGCTCCATTTAAGGTTTGAAGTGCAAGCGAGAGCGCAGAACGAGCGACAAAGAGACATAATCAGCCTCCGCGTTCGACATAATCTGTCTCTCTCCTATTTGAGTGAGCGATGCGTCCGTGTGGACAGTTGTATGACGTTGTCACGTTCAACTATCGTCAGTACAACGACTTTACAGACAACCGATTTGTATTTAACGACAAACGAATTAATAAAATAAACTCACAGAATGGAAGTGTTTTGAGTGACATTTTATCACAAAACTACCATCAGCAAACTCCCCACAATAAGTGTAAAAAATTTGGTGTAAATTATAGAAATGTAATAGTGCACTTGGGCGGTCGGTCGTGCAACAAAGTGTGCAAATCCAACAGGTTTCTGATTGTAATTTTATGTTCTTTCATATTTTCCTGTGGTACCATCGTAGTGTTACATATTCTACTTCCAATAACTATGCTCAGGCACTATAATGAAAAATACTGAATAAAGAAACCATAATTATTTCTGTTGTTTGGTCGAGTGATACCTCTTTTGGCTCAGGCGTCTACATTATTAAGTGTGACTGTTTGCCATAAGTAACAAAAATAAGCGTCGCCCTGTTTCACGTGTAAATGTGTCCATAGAATGTGGGCGTACAATTAAGAATCAAACGAACTTACCTTGTGATGTTATATGTTTTATGTAAAACTTTAGAATTCAGACTAAACAGCGGAAAGGCATAAAAACGCAAGTTTTCCAGTGTAAGTGAATGAATCAATAATTTCTGAATTTGGGTCTAATTTCCATGTCATGTATCTTTGACATTTATGATTTTTGAATACTAGCAACAAGTCAAATTCAGGGGCCTCCATTTCTATCTGGCAAAAAGCATAATCAGCCAGTTCCCATTAAGTGTCTGTAAAAATTTTGGCGGAATCAAAATCTGCGACTACGTTCATACTGGATTAGATATAAGATGCCAAACTATTGCCAGCCAAATATCGCGTGAAATTTGTTCAGGTGAGTGAATTGTATAACGCCCATTTTATTCATAATAATATAGGCTAAGGCAGTTGTATTATCGATTCTTAATAAAATATTGCAATTACTAAGTCGTGACGCAAAAATTTGGAGGCCGTAAAACGCTGCAAGTAGTTCTCGAGTGCTGATATGTAATGATAAAAATAATTGTGAATGATTCCAGTGCCCATGAGCTGTTTCATCATTAGATGCTGCGCCCCATCCGGAGCTTGATGTATCGCTAAAGATTACAAGTGAATTATCTTTCGTCATAAATAAACAACCTGAATCGTCAATGTAATCCCTCCATCATATAAATATCATATATGATGATAGCGTCATATTCTTGTTGTTAGAATAGTTAAGTGCCAAAAAAAATGTCTTTCAAACACTGAATCAACATATTTTAGCCATAGCTGGCAGCAGGACACGCTGCCGTCAGCAATGCAATATGTTATATAACTTTTTTTTTTTTTTTCTTTTGTAATTTGGTCAATGACATTTTAATTAAATCAAATGTAAAACCTAAATATACATATTTTCTTTGGATGTATGACTTTTATTTTCATTAATCAAGAATCCTAATTTCAATTGTAAATTTTTGCGTTATCAAGACAACTGTAAACAGAATTTACGATACATAAAAAATCATCAAGAAAATTTACAGGCTTAGCAAGCGTAAATGGTGTAGAACAGGCTTTAACAACTTTGTGAAGACAAACGGAGCCGTAAAAGTTCATAAAGGTAAAACGTTAAACTATAATCATTGATCTTTGAACGTTTCAGAGTTCCATTTGAAACTAAGGTATCTTCGGTCACGTTCATCAATCGATACCAAAAATAAGAATCCTTTAAGTCTGTGGTTGCCATAATAATATAGCAAATACTATCTATTAACTTCAGCGCTGTGCGATAGTTCTCCATTTTGAAATGGTCAACCATTATAAATTTGTTTAGTTCTTTAAAATTCAAGATAAACCGATCTTTTCCCATGGGTTTTGGGACTGTAAAAATGGGTGAAATGAACTGTTTTTGAAGACCATGGAGAGCAAGACGACATTTCCAGTTTATAATAATCTGTCATACACTCATCACTTATGTCTATTTCTTGGGGCTTAAAAGATCTAGATTTAGCTGTACAGATCTGATATGGTTCACAATAAAACGGAATTTGTTAACCTTTGATCAAAGACAAAATGATTTTTTCATTTGTTATGAGAAGCCATTCATAAAAAACTGAAGTCTACCAGTAATATGTAATAATGATTTTTTTTCATTTGTTATGAGAAGCCATTCATAAAAAACTGAAGTCTACCAGTAATAGGTAATGAGCTATTTCTGCCATGTACATGTGATACAGTAGTTAGCAGCCTCGCGTTTGTTGTGGTTGAGCCTTCGAGCGGTTAGTTGCTGAAGACTGCGTCGGGCAACGGTAGTCGCGCGGCCAATAGCCTGGCGCAGACGGCGGTGGTGGACTGTGATACTGTGCCAGGTACACTCGCGTCTCGCCGGCAGCTGGCGCCCGCGGTGCCCCCCGTGCGTTTAAAGCCCCTGGGTTACGAGCCGCATTATTTTGTTCTATGCGTGACTAGTTAAATTTACCACTGTTGAACTTTAACTCGGAAGCGAATGCTGATAATATTTCGTATTTTTTATGACATCTCGTTTTTTGTTCGACTTTTTCTTCCTTATGCATTCCATTGGTTAAAATGTTTCAAATGATTAGTCTTTCATTGGATCTGAGCCCAGTAATTGCAAAATATCTGGGTTGAAAGACGTATAAAAGTAACCGTGAAAGTAGGTATGTAGGTACTTATCATGTTGTGTAATAAAATTCATAGAATAGTATTCATAGACTTAGAACGCTAAGCGTTGATGCTTTACCCACACGCATTGCGTCGGGAACACTTCTTTTGTAAAAATAAGACAGGTACTCGTAGGTACAATCCACACACAATATGTCGGAATATTTTATTTATGTAGGTACTTAGTAAGGTATCCGCACGATATACGTCGAGATACGATTGCCACACACAATTATGTCAGAATATGTTATTTATGTAGGTACTTAGGTACGGTATCTACACACGATATACGTCGAGATACAATTGCCACACACGTTTTACGTCGGGTCATTTGACTATGAAGAAAATAATAGTCATAAAAGTTTTTGAGGGTAGGTAAAAATATTTTCACTCAATATTATCAAGAACTCAGTGTTCCGGTGTATTTTATTTATGTAGGTACTTAGGTACGGTATCTACACACGATATACGTCGAGATACAATTGCCACACACGTTTTACGTCGGGTCATTTGACTATGAAGAAAATAATAGTCATTAAAGTTTTTGAGGGTAGGTAAAAATACTTCACTCAATATTATCAAGAACTCAGTGTTCCGTGTATTTTATTTATGTAGGTACTGAGGTACGGTATCTACACACGATATACGTCGAGATACAATTGCCACACACGTTTAACGTCGGGTCATTTGACTATGAAGAAAATAATAGTCATTAAAGTTTTTGAGGATAGGTAAAAATACTTCACTCAATATTATCAAGAACTCAGTGTTCCGTGTATTTTATTTATGTAGGTACTTAGGTACGGTATCTACACACGATATACGTCGAGATACAATTGCCACACACGTTTTACGTCGGGTCATTTGACTATGAAGAAAATAATAGTCATTAAAGTTTTTGAGGGTAGGTAAAAATACTTCACTCAATATTATCAAGAACTCAGTGTTCCGTGTATTTTATTTATGTAGGTACTTAGGTACGGTATCTACACACGATATACGTCGAGATACAATTGCCACACACGTTTTACGTCGGGTCATTTGACTATGAAGAAAATAATAGTCATAAAAGTTTTTGAGGGTAGGCAAAAATATTTTCACTCAATGTTATCAAGAACTCCGTGTTTAGTGTATTTTATTTATGTAGGTACTTAGGTACGGTATCCATCCACACACGATATACGTCGAGATACAATTGCCACACACGTTTTACGTCGGGTCACTCACCTGGAACTTCTCGATCACTAACTTGGATTTTCAAGTCCTGGCCATCTAAATTTAATCTTCGGACTACTATCATAAAATTCTTCTTTTCTTGTTTTCACTACTTAGATTTTTCACCTTCTTCAATACTCTTTTCACTATATCACTTTTCTCTTTGTCTGATCGCTTTCTTTTACTTATCATATTTTTGTTGGACGAACAAAGAATTAAAAAATAAATAAATTGAAAATGTTCGTGTGACTCGGACAACACAAAATCACGTAATGCATGTAAACTGCAATCATCTTCGGGAGAGATGCGAAGTATAATTCTAATCCGGTTTGCGACCAAAGCGGAAACGACATGACGTGTATCGTAGCTTCACACGCTAAGCTATTTATGGGCAATTCGAGATACGCTCAAATAGTAAGGTATTTATGATTACGGTGCAATAATCAAAAAAATCTTTGAACAAATTTTGACCAGACACTGTCATTGTTTGAAGCATCCAAAAACCACTTATTTTTTTTGTAAAACCAGCTTAAATAGCTTGGTCATTCTTAATTGATCGATTTGGTTAAGCAACGTTCTGCGCAGTCTCTATATCGATAGGTGGCCACTAGTAGCGTTTATATTGGCCTCTAGCTCAGTTGGTAGTAGCTCTGCCTTCTGCGCCATAGGTCGTGGGTTCGATTCCCACCGAGAACAAATATTTGTGTGGTGAACATAAATGTTTGTTCTCTGTCTGGGTGTTATATTGTATTCTAAGTATGTATTTAAAAAAAAAAAATGTATTCAAGTATTATATCAGCTATCTGGTTCCCATATTACAAGCTCTGCTTAGTTATGTTCTGTTTTATTTTATTTTATGTATGTTAGTCTCTAAGGTATTTATTAACTATGTTTCATTTTTGTAATGTGTGCATTTTATGTTGTCTGAAATAAACGATATTATTATTATTATTAGTTTGGGGCTGGATAGTGTTGTGTGAATTGTCCACAATATTTATTTATTTATTTATATCTTAGTGCTTCCTTGCCTTAGTGGACAAAAACTAATTGTTTGGTTTCTAATACAGCTATGACAGAGACGTTGTCCTAAGAACTACAAGAATTAGACACTAGCTCATACAAGCGCTAGTTCTAAAACCTATAATCGGGATCAATACACTTGAGTCAAATTAGAAGATTAAACGACCCTAAATCACTCCTAAGACCACATTCTTGAAACCGAACCCTTATTATCAAATAACAGCCCCCAGCCCTCGATACGGTTTCAAGAGCGAGGGATGACAAACAAGCCCCGAGAAAAGGTTTGTCCTTTTTATAGTTTAAGAGCACATTGCTTATAAAGGTAGTTTTTGTGGTTTAATAAATAATAGTGTGGCCAAAAATACTGTTTTCTTGTAAAAAAAGTAATGTCAGGCGAATATTACGCAACCCAATCTAGAGAAACAGGCAAGCAATGAAACTCATTGCCGTCGGTTTTTTTTCTGATTTCTATAACCTGGGCCTCTTCAAGGCAAGAGTGAATAGTGTCTTCTACCAAAGGATGGTCTATCTAAAGTAAAAAAAAACAATTTACAGCTTAAAAACTAACGTTATTTTGTATGATGCATATACAAAATAGTTATAGACATGGTGATGACACAAGACACTGCCCTCTTGATGTTGAATGGCTAATTATGCTAAGTTTTGTGTGATTTTTGAATTGGTATAAGTATTGCATGTCTTCTTTGAATTGAGTAAGTCTACCGATGACAAAACCACTGCCAGTAGATAACACAAGGCCTTTTGTTGCGTGTTTCTTACACATTTTAGTTTTAGAGGGTTTCAGTTACGTTACGGCACGAAAATACCAAAGTTTTTGTGGCGTCTTATTTGGTATTTCATTGTAGATCTTATGACCATGCCATTCAGTCTCGTTTCGGCATTCGGACGAGGTGATTGTGTCGCAAACATATACCGAGAGCGCGCCGTGTCTATTGTTAAGCGGTTCGCCTGTGTGCGTCGGGTCATTTACCTGGCGGCCGGGCTGATAACGATGTACCTACTGGTGCATCGACAATAAAATAAAACTATGGAAGATATTATGAATATCGAGCAGGAGAATAGATATGCGATATTATTAGGTGAAGACAGAAGTATGAGTGAACAAGAATTGAGAGGGGAATATGTACTACAGAGTGAAGAGCTGGGAGAAGAAGATATTAGTGGAAAAATGTTGGAGAGACCAAGAAGTGACATGAGTAGACCGATAAAGAGGGTGCGTACAGCTAAGAGAGCGATAAATAATGACGATCAGGAGGATTGGACAGTTATAAGACCTAAAGAAAAAAGGTTGAACAATGATGACATAGAGATGTATATTACATGCAGTGAAAAAATGCCTAAACTATTTGCTTTAGCTAAAATTTTTAAGACATACTGTTTGACAGATATTGAAAGGGTAAAATATGTAAATCCATATAAAATTCGGGTTGATGTCACGAGCGAAGAATGTGCCTCTAAATTGGAATCTTGCCAGGAACTATTAGATATGGGATGGAGGATTAACCGTGCCATGGAAAAGAACCTTTCTTTTGGTGTCATTAAAAATGTTGATATTGAGATAGAAGATGAAGAAATACTAAAGAGCATAACTTGCCAAAATGCAGATCTTTTATCTATTTACCGCCTCAAACGGCGTGCTCAAGGTGAAGAGGAGTGGAAAGCGTGTGAATCAGTTCGTCTGTGTTTTAAGGGATCATTTCTTCCTAATCACGTCATGGTGGATGGAATGCGCATCAGGGTGGACCCTTATGTGTTTCCAGTTTCACAGTGTGCGAGATGCTGGAAGCTTGGCCACGTGACTAAAAGATGCCCGTCCAACAAAATGGTATGCCCTAAATGTGCGAGAGATCATGCGAATTGTGAGACCAGATCGTACAAATGCGTCAATTGCAATGGGAAGCACATGGCTATGTCAAAATCATGCCCATCGTTCGTGAAAGAGAAAAAGCTCAGAGAGATTATGGCAGAGTATAACTGTACGTACAGAAGAGCATTGACGATGTATGTATCCCCTCCATGCCCTGAACCACAACCTAAAGAACAATATAAAGAGGAGGAACCTAGTTCGGACTTCTTAAGAAACCTGTTTCCAGAATATTGTCAACCCACAGTGTCAACACCAGCTGCAGCATCAACTTTCGCAGACGTGCTAAAAACAAAGGCTAACACCCCAGCTAACCGCCCCCCAGCTGACAGACCCGAAGGAAATAAGAAGCGATTCTCAAAAAAAAATCAGGCACCTAGACCTTCTTCTCCATGGAATTGGACAGATGAACTTGTGGATGATGTAGCGGAGGACACAAAAGACTCGAAGTACCCACCGAGCGATGGAACCAACTCAGGTAGAACAAGTAATATTCAGGAGCTAATGAGGAGATTGAAGGAAATTATATTTCTACGAGGTGCAACAATACAATCAAAAGTGAAGATGGGCATCAAATGCTGTGTAGAGTGTTTAATATTTATGTGCGTTGACTTTATCCCAGACTGGCCAATATTGCAGACCATCTTGAAGTTTATCTGTAAAGATATATGATACACGTTCAAAGGTGATGAGGCTCAATATCATACAATGGAACTCTCAAAGTTTAAGGCCTAAACTAGTTGCGTTTGAACAATTTCTATCTCAGGAAAAAGTCCACATTGCTGCCCTTAGTGAAACTTGGTTGGTTTCTGACTGCTCGATCAAAGTAAATGGTTACAATATATACAGAAAAGATAGAGATGGAGGATGGGGTGGAGTTGCAATATTAGTTCATAAGTCCATAAAATCAGTTCAACTAAACATAGATAGCAGCAATCCCGGTATAGAAATCCTAGGTATTCGATTATACAATTGTGACCAAATTCAAAATTTAATCGCAATATACTGCGCCCCGCTACCACTTCGAACCAACCAGCGTGATTGGGACCATTTATTTGCATTGTTTAACTCCAAAACGATAATTCTTGGCGATTTTAATGGCCATCATACAAATTGGTCCTACAAAACTGATCAGAGAGGCTCACACATTTTCGACGCACTTATTGACAGCTCTTTTGTGACGTTAAATAATGGCCAGCATACACGTATTAAATTAGTTAACAACATACTACAGCAATCTTCCCCCGATTTATCCCTTGCTACATCTGATATCGCGTTAAGATTAAATTGGGCCACCTTAAGTGAAACTCTGGGTAGTGATCATCTAATGATTAAAATTACGTCATGTCTTAATTCTAACACTGATATAACATTAAAAAGAAACTTCAAAAAGGCGGATTGGTGTGCTTATAAAAATAAATTAGAATCAATTTTTGACAACTTTTGCATTACAGACGACCTTCAATTGTCGTATAACAGGTTTGTAGACTGCATCAATGAAGCAGCTGATCGTCACATTCCTCATATTAAAATTAACCCGAATCCAGATAGTAAGTTTGTCCCTAAACCTTATTGGAGTACTTCTTTGTCTAAAATAGTAGCAGAACGGCGCCTTGCACTATCTATATTTCGACGAAATCCCTCCCCTAACAATTTATTAGCACTACAAACAAAAGTACGCGAGGCGCAACTTTTTATACGCAAAGCCAAAGATAAAGCCTGGCAGGAATATTGTTCTTCAATAGATAGTTCTACCACTCAAAGTGAACTATGGCGTAAGTTGAGATGGTTTAAAGGCTATAATACGCCGCGATCCTATGTCAATAAAGATAAATCTAGGCAATTGCTTCAAAGTTTGACCCCTGACTATGCACGCCCCCAAGACCCGTATTTCACATCTTGTAACTATTTATTAGAGACCCCAATACTAGAACAGGAGTTAGACCACTGTATGCGACGTAAAGATACTTCTCCAGGGTGTGATAATATATCATACTCGATGATAGCTAACCTCTCTAATAACGGCAAAGTTATTTTGACCAACTTATGCAATGCGTTTTATAAAACTGGTTTCGTTCCTCAGCAGTGGCGTGATATCGTTATTGTCCCGATACCTAAACCTGGTCGTGACCCCCAAACTATCTCAGCGCTGCGTCCGATATCTATGATTTCCTGTCTTTGTAAGATATTTCACAACATACTAATCAGCAGATTAGAGTGGTTTGTTGAGAAAAATAATGTTTTGTCCCCTAACACAACGGGCTTTAGAAAAGGTTGCTCCACTTTAGACAATATTACGAGTTTGGTGACACATATACAAATAGGTTTTATGCAGAGAAAATCTACAATAGCGTGTTTTATAGATATCGACAACGCCTATAATAATGTTGATGTAAAAGGTCTGTTAGATGTTATGGATAACATTGGGGTAGGTACTCAAATGTGCAGATATATTTGGAATTTTTTAAAAGAAAGGAAGCTGAAAATCAAAACCGAAAATGATTTCCTCTGTCGAAGTACATGCCGTGGTTTGGCTCAAGGGGATCCAATCTCCCCACTTCTTTTTAATATTGTGACTATCTATGTGTGCAAGGTAATTAAAAACGTCAACATTTCGCAATATGCAGACGATTTTGTTATGTATATCAGTTGCAATGATACGAACAATGGGGTCCAAGAGTTACAGTTAGCATTAAATAAATTAACAGTTATACTCGAAAACGTGGGTCTAAGCATTTCACCATCTAAAAGCAAAACATGTATTTTCAAAACCGGTATTTTGGGAAACCCTATCAATCTCACAATAAATAACTCATCATTGCAGGTGGTGGATAATTTTAAATATTTAGGTTTTTGGTTAGATAAGTCATTACGTTGGGCGAAACACATTAACGAGATAAAAGAAAAAGCAACAAAATTCATAAATATTTTTAAAGTTCTAGCCGGATCAGGATGGGGAATGCATCCTCAGCATTTGAGGCGTTTATACATAGCTAGCATAAGGAGTAGGTTGGATTACGCGAGCTTTATATACGGGAACAGCTGTAAGACACATTCAATTAAACTAGATCGAACGCAAAATCAATGTATGCGTGTTATAGGTGGGTTCATACGTAGCACACCTATACACGTCATGGAATGTGAACTTTATCTTCAACCTTTAAGTGTGCGTAGGTATTATCTTGCAGGTAAATATTGGCTTCGCAGAAAGTCATATTCATGTAGTGAAATAATTTATTTAGTGGATAAATTGAATAACCTAAGCAAAAATATTTTGTGGAGCCGCAAGATTAAACCACTATTGGTTATGATTCACGACTATTATAAAGACCAGCCTATTTACGCGAGTCATCAAAATGAAATGTTCTCTTTAGATAGGTGGGTGAGCAGTGTGGATGTTTCCAATATTAAGCCAAATCTTGATTTTGTAAACAAATCTAAGCGCAGTTATAACACAAACCAATTGAAGGGATTATGTGAAGAATACTTGAACAGTAAATATTCAAATTACTATAAAATTTATACCGATGGATCTAAAATAAATGATATGTCAGGTTTGGCCATGTTTGATCCCCAAACAAACTGTTACATAAAAATTAAAATAAAAGCTAAGATTTCTGTCATGTGCACCGAGCTAATTGCAATTGCTGAAGCGGTATCTTATATTGATTCTTTTGAATCGGGACTTTATGTTGTTCTGTCTGACTCCAAGAGCGCCCTTCAACATATCGCTTTGTGCACCTCCAAGGTTCGGGGCACACCGATAGCGTACACCATTTTGGAGCTACTTAGTAGTCTTTCGACTAGAGGTAAACAAGTATCTCTTCAATGGGTACCGTCACACATCGGCTTGTCCGGCAATGAGAAAGCCGATCGTCTCGCCGCGGAAGCCCTCGTGGATGGTGTTAGCATGAATTTTTTACCCTATCACAGCGATGTTTTATCATTAGTGAAGGAAAAAAGCAGACTAAACTGGAAGGAGTATTTTGATGAAAGATCGCTGAGTAAGGGCATTTGGTATAGGACAATACAGCCAGGCCTTTCTAGGTCTCCGTGGTTTGAAGGTTCCGAGATGGCCAGGTCTGACATCGTAACTTTAATGAGGTTGCGTTCCGGTCACATTCCATTGAATAGCTTTGGCTATCTCATGGGTAAGACTAGCTCGCCACATTGCACCGAGTGTGACGTCATCGAAAATGTTTATCACATCATAATGGAGTGTGTCCGGAATGAAACTGAACGATTAGCATTTATCACCAAGCATAATAGTGTGTTGTTTTCTGTTGGTAGCTGGAACAGTGTTTTGGCTTTCCCATTATCGGAGAAAGCCAAAGATTTGTTAAAAATTGTTAAAGTTGGCATTAAGCGTAGATGATTGTACATAGTTTAAGTGTTAATTCGAGGGTGGCATAATCTTGCAGATTAAACCCTCTTTAATAAATAAAGATTAAAAAAAAAAAAAAAAAATGACCATGCCATTCCTCAGGGCTATTACCTAAAACCAATCAGTAGCAATAGCAGTCAAATCTTTGATTGCTCATTGACAACTGGCCTGTTTAACTGCTTGTCCTTAAGTAATAACCTATCCACGAACAGCGTAAAGTAATCAAAATTATTAATCTATGGGTAAACATCGTTTTCAAATCACACAAAAATAATCAAAATTACAATTCAATTGCTGTCACTGTCACTTTTTGAGTGCACAAAATTGTTTATATTTGATGAATCGCAAACCTGTCGTGAGTTACATAATACGGATACAAAAGTCATAAAACAATGACTCAAGTCACGATAGGCAGCTAAAAGTCGTCACTAGAGTATTGGCCACTACAATAGGTACGTATTTTCTCAGTTACAGCAAATGATATAGGAAAATACGCCCAATCTCTTGGATTAAGGCTTTTTCTTTTGTGAGTGGAACTATAATAGGCGTTATAGGCGCATTGTGAACAACTTCAATAGCACTATACACTAATAATAAGATTTGGCGAAGTGACCGCGCTTTCCTCCGCTATTGTCGTATTTCTTCAAATAAATCTCGGTATAAGCTATTATTGCCGACGGCCAATCTTTCCGGTGTGATTTGGGTGTGTAAGGAACGGTCGCTTTTCTTTGGTAAAAGAAGTTATATTGATATTGATATTCTTCAAGAATGACTGCGTTGCATAATTACAGCAAGCTATTTGTATTATTAGCAAGGCGCAGCGACCAAAGCCTTGAAAAACTGGTTATCGGTGGGAACGTGGAAGGAAGACGGTCTCGCGGTAGATCCTCAACTAGGTGGACTGACCAGCTTAAAGAGAGGCACGTGGTGGGGAGAAGCCAGTTTAATGATGTGATGAACATGACTACAACAAAGACGCGCTGGAGGCAGGCCGTCCACTCTGTACAACAAGGACATCCTACGGATTACGATCTTCAGTCATGAAGTGCCGACCACAGGGAGAGATTTGTATTATTCGATCAACCAATTAATACATCTAAATAATAAAAAACGTCGTTTATCGCTACCTCTCTTTCGCACACTTTTGTGAATAATATTTTGAAAGTTCGTTTTCTACAAATCAATGTCAGTAGTTATTTTTAACCAACAAAACCTTGACATTGGATAATTTATTTAACCTTTTTTCTAAGCCCTATAAAAACTCAGCTATAATAAATATATAATAAACTTTTCAAACATCAACAAAAATTTGGATTTGTAATGGACGACAAAATGAACAAGCATTTTCGTTTTATTATTAAAGAAACTCACATCATTTCTCTTAAAGGTCAAAATATTTTCGCTGCTGGTTTGGACAAATCGTCTAAAATAGCGAGTCATGCATCCATTAATCATTATGACATCTTTGAGGAGCTAATGTTCTTCCTCTGGAGACTGCTCTGGAAAGATCTGTGTCATTTGCTCATTATAAAAATATAAATAAATATAATAAAATATTTATTTGCACAAATAAACTTACAATTAAACAAATATTTAGAAAATATATTTACATGTAAGTATAAATATTTACAAAATACACAAGGAACAGTTAAGTTATCTGCAGACCGTTACAAACGATCTTAAAGCTCAACTGATCCAAATCGTCGTCTTAGGGACTGATTTGGATCAGTTAATAAATAATCAAATAATAATATTATAAATAAAAATTATTACACAAAAAACTATCTAGGACTAAGCCGTAGTTTGCTGCTTGTTCTTCTACGCTTGGTCGCGTGGAACTGGCGCCTAGACTCACCTAGCTCTAACACGTTTCAAAGTGATCCTTGTCATACTAATGAATAAATTCATTTTTGACTTTGACTTTGTGGGTTCAAATCTCCAACAGTGCATTTTTTTAACGGAGTTAAAAAAAACTATCGGTGTATGAGAGCAGATTTGGGTGCTGATTGGTTTTATTTCCAATCAATGGAAAAGTTATTTTAAATTTATTAACTGAATAGCGATTCAGTATTTGGACGTATGAGAAATAAACAGCATGTACCTATAGGTTCATATATCGAAGCCATGATGCACAGCAATCAGCCCAATGATCCGCGTAATGCGCCTCGCGACGATCGCTCGCAAATCCATCGCGCGCTGACTCAACCATTAACTGATTATATCCAAAGAAGTAATTTTTCGTGCTCTTCAAAACCGTTCGACGTTTTAATGCTGCAAATAATATCTAACAATACAGACAGAATCAAAATTATACGGCGTAATGGGCAACACCTGTAGGCCCTACCATGAGCTCTGTCTGGCTGTCTCTGGTTCTGGTTTTGAGTCTGTGTGAGTGTTGACTAAATAAATCCTACGTCAAAACGTCACACACACACAGTATAATGAACTGGTGAGCACTCACACAGGGTCAAAACCAGAGCCAAAGACGAGCCAGACAGAGCTTATGGTAGGCCTGCTGGATGAGATTAGCACGGACTGTCAACAATAGCACATACTTAATACCAGTGGGTGAAGTCTGGCTGTGGATGATGATGATTATGAGAATGATAATAAGATTGTCTGACACCGTGTTTTTTAAATAAAGTCTTTTGGACTCCATCCAAACTGGACTGCTGGCTCGTAAATATATAGACCAATATGTCATAGAACCGAGAATATCAGGAAAAAGTTTCACGAAAACATACCAAAAAAACGAACGTGAAATACCCTTCCCCCACGCAATGTTCCGACGACTGTAAAGATCACGGGAAGTATTATTCAAAGCCTTAGCAGACAACTAAAAGGAGCAGTTCCCAGAAACGCTTATGCTTACGTCATAATGAGTCTGAAACCGAAAACTCCAGAATCTGAAGCAGCAGCAATCAGTTCAGTGACCCGCGTAATACGTCTTGTGACGTATCGCTCGTCACTCCTCAATTTAATGATGTGTTGCGAGAGAAGTGATTTTACGTGTTTTGCAAAAAGCTTTCTGATTTATATTAAAGCCGTTTGTGTCATGCGGATCCATTACCGAAGGATGCTAGACTCGATATAATAATTATTAAAAATATATTAAAATCGTTCTCAGTTTTTAACAAACAAAAATGGTATTACAGAGTTCATATTTCATTTTTCCACTTGTCCACAAGTGGACAAGAATGGCAAAGGATATAGAGAAAGGTGGAGGACTTTAGGGGAGGCCTTTGTCGAAGGACAAGCTGTTTCATAATAATAAAATAATAAATAAATATTTATTTCATTTTTACTGATAAATATTAAATTCAAAAGCTTGTGAGTGAGGTTGTGTGTATATTGAAGAGCTTGGCTGTAGGCCTACCATGAGCTCTGTCTGACTCAGTCTCTGGTTCTGGTTTTGAGTCAGTGTGAGTGTTGACTAAATAAATCCTACGTCAAAACGTCACACACACAGTATAATGCACTGATGAGCACTCACAGACTCAAAACCAGAGCCAGGCAGTGCTCATGGTAGGCCTGCTGACCGGATTTCGGAAACATGAAACATGCATAGTTAAATAAAACATAGGCTTTATCTTATTTGAGAAAATATCACTCGAATGAAGTTGCGTGAAGATACTAATACATATATTTGAAATTTTTACTTAGCAATTTGTGATAAACATAATATCAAGTTATTATTGATATTGACTGGCCTCTCAGCTCAGTTGGTAGTAGCTCTGCCTTCTGAGCCGTAGGTCGTGGGTTCGATCCCTACCGAGAACAAATATTTGTGTGGTGAACACAGATGTTTGTTCTCTGCCTGGGTGTCATATTGTATTCTAAGTATGTATTTACAAAAAAAAATATATTATGTGTTATATCAGCTATCTGATTTCCACAACACAACAACATAGCACAGGCTCAAACAACACAACAACATAGAACATGCTCTGCTTAGTTTGGGGCTAGATGGTGTTGGGTGAATTGTTTATAATATTATTACAGCAAACAGCGTAATAGGTGAGGGAGCACCTATAGCTTATAACCACACTGGTAATCTTTTTAATTAGAAAAGCAGTATCGATGCCATTTCAGATCATCCCCCGGGATTCCACACAGACTAGGTATACCAAAAAAATTGATGAGATTCTGATACGGTTCAATGTGAAAATTCTACTTGTATTTTGGTTTTGATCTCAGCCTTTACATTCTGGATAGAAATATCATAAAATAAGATTAAAGGTATATTCATAAGAAAGTAAATAAGTATTATGTAGCACAAAATAACACTTTATGGAACCGCATAGAACAGACATTACTCTTTCGCATTTTAGCTTAGAATTATTTAAATTACTATGTAAATTCATCGGTTCTCATAATTATGCGAATACGGTGAAAGAAAAATTTAAAGACTTATTGAATAAATTATATTGAGACTACCTCTTTTGGGGCGTTTGAACAAGTAAATACAACTATGGTAACGTAGACGTCTCGTATCCTTAACGTCAAAAAAATAAGGTTGAATATCGGCCCGATACGTAGACGCTACAAATATCAAAAACTGTTCGTGCTTGAGGCTCAGGAGTTTATATGAGGTGAGTTTCACATCTGTTATAGTCATATTTTTTGGCTTTATAGCAGTGTCGAGTTTTTTATCGGAGACATGGGTTACAGCCTACACCGCCTTTGGCAACCATTTACTTCAAACAGCTTTTTGTGGCAAGCATTTTGTAAATTACATTTTTAGTAGTGCTAGGGTTTGCCTAAACGATTATAAAAATAGGGTCGTCGTTTTTACATCATTATTCAGTAACGGAGAGGCCGTTTTTTAGCAATGTTCATAAATCACAATTTTCGTTTAATTTTAGGTACATTGTATTTGAAATCAATTCAAAAATTATAAACAAAGAAGTTTTTTTCCATGAGTTTCATTTTAAAAAGTGTAAAGATTTTTTGATGTAATTTGTTTGACTGAAGGTTTTTAAACTGAGTCAAGCTGATTCTTAGCCAAGTATTCAATTCCTTTCTATCCAAATTTTCCAAAATTCCAAATTCAAACTTACATAATTATCACTATTTTACAAAAATAAATTCAACAAAATTCTAACGGAGCCGAAACAAATCGACAGAATGCATTATTCTCCCGTTGGATTTCATTCTCTTCGTTTTCAGCTGAATTGAAAGGAGCTTACGGCGCGGTACTGACGAGCCAGTCGTAAAGTGTGACGTTGCTTTTACACAACGAGCAAACATTCACTGTAGGTATAGCTCAGTTTATTTAAGTACTAAAAATCCCTATTCAAACGTTTTGCAAACTATTTTTTCTATTTTATGTTTTGCGATTAATTATTGCTGAAAATGAATACCATGAGATTTGTCCAATATTATAGATGAAGTGACCCTATTCTCATAATACCATTGCGGTTAGATGACAAAAAATAATATATTATGTATCATTTGTTAAAGGTGCACCCGATATTGTTGTAGAAACAATTTTAAGTTGTGGAACATTGGATTAAAATGTAAACATAAGATCAATTCCAATTCATTTTGTATTTGAAATACACTTTGACAAATTGCTATACGCATGTTGAGTTTGTTTGAAGTCGTTTCAGTGTTTGAACAATACCAATTTGTCGCATCGTATTCGTCGACTTGTCAGTTCAAGCGCCAATAAAAACACAGAGAGAATTAGGTGTATTGAAAAAGACACGAACACAAGGAACGAGGAGTAGCTATTTTCATCCACTTAAAGTGAACTCGACTATTGAATATTCATTGAATTATAAATGGAAACTTCTTTCTTCCTTAAAATGAAACTGCTTTCTTTTGAATAAAATTTGAATGTTATCTTTTTCTGGATAATTTTCTTTAAACCCTTGCCTTATTTCTATATAGATCTTATTTTGAATTAAAGAACGTGATAAGACAAGGTGACCAGATTTACCCACCTGACATCGAGCGGTTACCTCAGTTTATAATAAATACTTGCATAGAGAATGGATACCAAGGAAGTGCTTCATATAAAATAGCAACGTGTGCTTCACTCTGGGACACGAACAAAACCTTTTTTCTTTCTCCTGAAATGCTGCTGTTAATGAAAACTATGTAAAATCAACGATCAACTATGTTGTGAGTCCTAAATATTTAATATCATGCCGATTCACGGTTGTAACTTGGACGACTTGACTGTGTTTTGTTTTTAATTAGCTCACCTCGAAAATGACAGACACATTTTTGAATATAGAAGACCAGTGACCACGTCTATTTAAAGCAACATCATCGGTCAGTATTTTGATTTTTTTTCAAGAAACGCTACAGATCAATTACATTAAAAACAGATCGAATGGTTCTGCTTGAAAGATGCGGGTATCTTGTCGGGTAATCACAGGGATGAAAGGGAACATCCCCGTAGGCGCTAAGCCTTTTATCCCATTAATTTCCTTCACGAAAACTCAGTATACTTACATTCTTATTTAGTTTAAAGGTATTACAGTTATCGATGACTAATGGTACTGTGGTAGTGTTAAAACATGTTTTTATTTTAATTTACTTACATACCAAAGAGTAATCATTAGATAATAATAAATAATAAATAAAAATAATAATGGAAAACTCACACAACACTATATAGCCCCAAACTAAGCAGAACATGTACTATACGAACAAGATAGCTGATACAATATTTAAATACATTTTTTGTAAATACATACTTTGAATACAACACCCAGACAGAGAAGAAACAGCTGTATTCATTACAGAAATATTCTGCACCGTAGGTCGTGGGGTTCGAACCCACGACCTACGGTGCAGAAGGCAGAGCTACTAACAACTGAGCTGAGAGGCCAGTACTGTTCTGTAGCAGTTTTAAAACTTAACTAAGGTATGAAAAAATCTATTAAATATATTTTATTATTCGATTCTCCAACATATTATTATTCGATTCTCTCCATCCAAAGGTTGTCTGGAAGTGATCGCTGTTCAGCGATAAGACCGCCCATTGTACATTTGTATGTTTTAAATTATTGTTACTTGTTTTACCATTGTTAGTTTTAAGGTGTGCAATAAAGAACTTTCTATTCTATTCTATATTTTTATTTAAAAACAATATTACGACGGTATTTACTAACAAACAAAAAACTTACCAACAGAATCCGTAAGCCGAAACAACACTGAAATTCCGAGCAGGTACAGTTTAAAAGACCACATCACTTTCCCCATTTTCCCCATGTCACTTCACCAGTCGGCTACAGCATCGTAAAGTTTCCCCGAGCCCGGCGGACGGACGAGCGATATGGGCATGGGCCTTGCGGACGCTCCGGACGAGACTGGAACCAACTGCTGGTGCACTCAGGGAGCTACTAGCGCGCATGCGTGCAACTACACCGCTCACTGCTCTAAGATCACGCCTTGGGAGATGCGGGTTTGAATTTTAAGAAGAAAACGACTGGGATTTTTAAGGAGAGCCTGGTTCTGGATTCTGCGTTGTAGGTTCGGTATCAATGCATGACAAACATTGACGTAATGAATAATAATTCGATGTTTAAGGGCCTACATGAGGTGAAACCGAAAATGTGAAGTAGCATTTTTTTTCGTTGTATGGACGAATCCATTTATTTTTTTTGTAAAATATTACAATTAAATGGTGTAAAAAAATTATGATTAGGCTAGAAATTCTCCTCAACTCACAGGGTTCGATAAAATTGAACGCAAAGTTTGCCAAAAACTCTCAATTTTTTTTGGATTTGAAATGGTTTTTTTCCGTTGCTGTTAGAGCCATTGCAATGAAAGTTTTGTTCCCGTTTACCTTAATAAATACGTAAAAACCTGATGTTATTGCATTTTTCTTAGTTGCCGTAGTTTTTATAAAAAAATAAAATTTTCAAAAATATAAATAGATAGGTTTCTGTACTTACTTCTCAGTACAGCCCGAGCGGCCAAGAAGGTTGGACCTATGTCAAATTTCGTGACATGACATTTCATCTCTGACTACGTAAAATATACCCTAGATTAAATCATAGCTACTACTGGTACTATAAATTTGCCACAGTGTAACATAAAACAAACTGTCACAGTATAACGAAATGACATAAAACCATCTTCATCGTACATTATGATCGATAACCTGTATTCACATCATCATCAGCCTGTAGAAGTATATATTTTATGTAGCATATAACTTATCAAGTACATTCTAGGGCACGTTCCTATCGTGCGTGACCAGCGAAGCGCAATGCTTTTGTTAAATACCTCCATTTTTGTAGTTGCATAAGTAGCTATCTTCCTATCTACCCAGTACTTTCCGTCATCATCATCAGTAAGTAGAAGTCCACTGCTAGATATAGACCTCCTTTATACATTTCCATGAAAAAACAATTTGCCGATTTCCCACGATCTTTAGAATGTCATCGGTCCATTAGGTGGAGGGGCGCTCTGGTTGCTTAGCACCGGTTATATTGTCGTAGCGACCCGCTTTTTGATTCTAAAGGCGTGTGTTCAAACCCCGTCATGCACAAATTAGTTTATCTGCCAAAAAACCTATGTGCACTATGTCAGTACACTCTAACGGTGAAGGAAAACAATAAATGAAACCAACGTGAAGTAGCAAAACTTTTGAGGCACATTCATAATCCACCACACCAGCTTTAATTTTCTATTGACATGACAAGAAGAAGACTCAAAAACTAGTAGCCGATTTTAGGCCTTTATAAAAATAGTGTCGATTTTGCAAAGAGTTTGGGAGCCCATTACAATGAAAAGGAAGTATATATATATATATATATTATGGACAATCTACACTACACTATCTAGCCCTAAACTAAGCAGAGTTAGTATTATGGGAACCAGATAGCTGATGTAATACTTAAATACATTTTGTTTGTAAATACATAGGTACTTGGAAAACAATATAACATCCAGATGGAGAACAAATATCTATGATCACCACACAAATATTTGTTCTCGGTGGGGATCGAACCCACGACCTATGGCGCAGAAGGCAGAGCTACCAATAAATGAGCTGAGAGCCCAGTCATAACAATAATATCATGGGTTTTGAGTATTTTTGATTGCCGTCTTTTAAATCTGGAGGTGCCTGTAATGTCCCGAATTCTGGAACTTTCTGTCAAAGGCTTCATGCACGGTGCGCTCAAATACCCAAATACCAAAATACATGTGCCTATTTCTATACACGCAGCAAGGAGTTTCCCAAGATTTTGCGTTTGACAGAACTTTGAAGAGTCAGTTGGGGTTGTCGAAACTCTTTGGTATACCTAATATTTTTAAATGCCGATAAAATACAATAATATAAGTCGAATAGACAGTGTTATTTCACAATGCTTCACTGATCTCCACCGCAATGAGCACCGAAGGCCTAAATGAGTGCAAAGCTTAAAGCCACCCATAAATAATTTCCATTTCAATTCATTTATGAATTGAAATGAAAATTATCTATGCATGTAATGTATTGTATTATGTATATCAGTTATCTAGCACCCATAACACAAGCTTTGCTTAGCTTGGGGCTAGATAATATTGTGTGAATTGTCCAGCATTATTATTATTATTTATTTCCATAGGCATGAATTCTATGCACTAAGTTATACTTACTAGATTTACATACAGATCTGGAAGTATAACCTTTTAGATAAAAGAAAAATTTACTAAATTGGATCATAAAATTAAATGACGAAGGTATGCAGTAACAAACAATAAAACAAAACGGCTTAGCCGATTTTGATGAAATATTACTTTTCAGAAAAAAAAAGATTAAAAGGGAGAAGACGAAAGAGAAGAAAAAAGATAAGAATATTATTGTACAAAAAAAATTGCCCCCCTTGCCCCCCAGGACCCCCCCTTTTGTGAGTGCTACCGGATGCCGTCGAGATAGGGGGTTTTCGATTAGGGTTTCGTATAGAGGGTTTCTTCCTGAATTGAAAAAACAAAAAAAACACCCCCCTCTTGCCCCTTTTTTCACCCCCCCCTTTCGTATCTTCCAAGCGGAGTGACTTGCAAGACTTTTTTTTTGGGTCATGTAGGGAAGGTGAGATTATTTTGAAAGCAAAATAAATTTTGCCCCCCTCCCCCCTCTAGACCCCTTTATTATTTTTGACCCTTTTTTTCGAGTGGAGCATTGCGGCGAGCGAATGGGGAACAGTGCGGCGAGCAAAGCGAGCCGTGCTGTGACCCCCCCCCCCCCCTAAGCCCCCCAGAACCCCCTCCTCCTGAACCCGGGGGGAGCGTCGCGGCGAGCGAAGCGAGCCGTGCTGTGACCCCCCCCTCAAGCCCCCAGAACCCCCTCCTCCTGAACCCGGGGGGAACGTTGCGGCGAGCGAAGCGAGCCGCCACGCGACCACGCCCACCCTACTGAAATTTAGAACCCCCTCCTACTGAAATTTAGGGTGTCTTAGGGGTGTGAAAAAATGTTCACTAGACTGAGTTCAAAATTCAAAATGGCGGCTGTGCCACTTCCGGTTTTGCAAAAATCGTCCGATTAAGGTCGTTCAAACGGTTCATTCGACTGAGGACTATGATTGGAGATTGAATTTTAGGTTTTTTAAGGTGTTTGATTGGATCTTCACTTGGTTTAGGGTTCCGCCCCTGTGGGAACGCATTGAGGACGCGAGCTGCTTGCAGCTCGCGATGCACGCGACCCGGTAGTCAACGTTTGGGTTCCTTCCAGCGGTTTCGACCCGTTAAGGGTTTTGGCTTGACGTACAATTTAGGGTTCCGTATAAGGTTTTGATTGGGGTTTTACTACATTGAGCAATTTGATTAAGTGTTCGACTTTTAGGGTTCCTTAGGACTTTGATTGGAGTTTCAACTACACTTAGGAGCTTGATAATGTTAACATTTTTAGGGTTCCTTAGGACTTTGATTGGGGTTTTACTACATTGAGGAACTTGATAAAATAAACAACTTTTAGGGTTCCTTAGGCCTTTAATTGGAATTTTACTTCACTTAGGACCTTGATTATGTAAACAATTTTAGGGTTCTTTAGGACTTTGATTGGGGTTTTACTACACTGAGGAACTTGATTCACTGATCGACTTTTAGGGTTACTTAGGACTTTCTTTACTACTTTTTGGGGTTTTACAAGTGCAAGTGTAATGTAAAACTGGGAGTAGCACACCGACACGCGAGCTGCTTGCAGCTCGCGCACACGAAAAAACTTGTTAAGGGGCTGACGTATGGAAAATTTTCATACAAACGGAATACCAAAATGATTTCTAATTTAGACAGATTTACACTATATTATTGTAATAATTGTATTTGCATAGTATTTATCTAGGTTCCTCAACAGTTTTTATTTCAAATTACTTACCTAAAATGAAATAAACACCAATCGCATTTTGCACATTTTTATGCTAAACTTATCAAGTTTTCTACCTATTGGTTTCGTACTAAAAACAACAATATCTTACGTGTTTTTTGTTAAGGAACCTAGTTTATATTGTCTAGTTACAGAATAACAATACTATGTAAAGAATACAAAAAGTTTTCAGTCATCATTTTTGGTATTACGGAACACGATCAAATTCATGGCATTTTCGAACGGCTACTATTGCTATCGCGCACGCACGGTGCGGGTGGCGGGGTGCAGGGGGAGGAAACGCTTGAAGCACACGGGACACTTCGGTTGTGTGTGTGAATCGCTCGGACTTCGGACTAGTTAAATACCTACACTGGCATAAAACATAATGCTTAGATATTTGATAATTGTTAGTTTAGGAAGGGTACTAAGTGAAGATGGGAAATACTAAGTACCTAGGTAGGTTGTAGGTTGGGTAAACGAAATTAAGGTGCAGCACTAGGTCAAAAAGTCTGCCGAAATTTCGAAAAAAGCCAACATTTCGACTAAAACAAATTATGAACCATTAATTTCTATACAGGGTGGAATTTTGTAATGCCACCTGGAGGGAAAGTACTCTTAATACTGCAGATAGAAAATTTTACTCAAAGGAAACATTCCTTTATTTTTGGATAGAAAGCAATTTCTAAAATTAAAAATAAAATAATTTTTAAATTAATTTTTTTTTTGAAAGGAATAAATTTATTCTTTTAAAGAAATGAATTCGTTAAAAGAATAAATTTGTGTATCCAAGAGAATGGAGCCCATTTCAAGCAACTAATTTCAAGTAACTAGTTAGTTATCCATTTTTTGTAAATAATTAAATTAATTTAAGATTTCCTGGTTTTTCTTTCATTTAATTTATCATGTTTGTTAGAGAGATTTCATCCTTATAATTGACTAACGATCGATGCAATAAAAGTACAAGGTATAATTTTTCTGATTTTAGCCGGTTCAATTCCCGGGTGTGAGAGAATTTTCGAAAAACTTTGAATGCAGTTTGCTTTCTATTCAAAAATAAAGGAATGTTTCCTGTGAGTAAAATTTTCTATCTGGAGTATTAAGAGTACTTTCCCTCCAGGTGGCATTACAAAATTCCACCCTGTATATGAAGTATTGAAAAAAGGTCTAAGAACAATTACAACAAATTATTTTTTTTCTTTATTTATTTGTAGTTCAAACAAAGCAGCCAAGTGCGAGTCGGACTCGCCCATGAAGGGTTCCGTAGCATCAATTAACATAATATAAAGGTTTTTGTAGTTCGTCGAAAGGTAAATTGCGGTTTACGATTTATGACGTATAAAAAAAAACTACTGACTTGATCTCGTGCAAACTAAATATCGTTGGAAGCTTACATAGTAATGTACAACATATATTTTTTTTGGATTTATCATTCTCTTATTTTAGAAGTTAGAGGGGGGGGGACCAATTTTTTTCTACTTTGGAAGTGTCTCTCGCGCAAACTATTCAGTTTAGAAAAAAACGATATTAGAAACCTCAACATCATTTTTGAAGACCTATCCATAGATACCCCACACGTATGGGTTTGATGAAAAAAAAAATTTTGAGTTTCAGTTTCAAGTATGGGGACCCCCAAATTTATAGTTTTAGAAAAAAACGATATTAGAAACCTCAACATAATTTTTAAAGACCTATCCATAGATACCCCACACATATGGGTTTGATGAAAAAAAATTTTTTTAGTTTCAGTTTCAGTATGGGGACCCCCAAAATTTATAGATTTTTTTCTATTTTTGTGTAAAAACCTTAATGCGGTTCACAGAATACATCTACTCACCAAGTTTCATCAGTCTAGCTTTTATGGTTTCGAAGAAAAATGGCTGTGACACGGCCGGACAGACAGACAGACAGACAGACAGACAGACAGACAGACAGACATGACGAATCTATAAGGGTTCCGTTTTTGCCATTTGGCTACGGAACCCTAAAAACTGCTACCACTCAACGTCCGGTGGAAATATTGATAAAAGGACTGAGAAATACTTGAACAAAATAGTTTTGTAGCACCACAGCGCGCGACTACAAGCGCGCTGACTCACACACGCCCCGCGCCTGTGACCGGCTCACGCACACAGCGATACGAGGCTCGCCGCTCGCCTATATAAGGCCGACCGCGGCCGTAGCAATTCAGTCGAGTGCGAGTCTGCGCCTGCGCTCCATCGTATCCAGTACTGGAAAGGTGGCCCGCTCTCTCAGATGCTCCCCTCGTCCCTCACCCCTCTGACGCATCCTTACGACCGTTTCGTCTCGCGCACTGCGTAACGAACGTATCGACAGGAACGTCATTTGCACTGTATTCATGCACCTACCTCGCGGCTATATAATTATTGTAAACTACCTACCTAGTGTAACTATTGACATGTACCTAGCTAGTGTATGTGGTGTATGAATAAAACTGGATTATTGTAACTGGTGGTTTTCCTGAAGATCTAGACTATCGGTTACAGTTTTTTTTTATATAACTGGAGCTCAATAAACAGAGTACCGCTCAATGTCTGGTGGAAATATTGATAAAAAGACTTGGAAAAATTTCAGCAAAATATTTGTTTCTTTATTTATCGCGATCTCAAAAAACCGACTACCGCTCAACGTCAGGTGGAAAGATTGATGAAAGGACTAAGAAAAATTGGCACAAAATATTTTTAGTCTTTATTTATCTGGGGCTTAAAAAAACTGCTACCACTCAACGTCAGGTGGAAATATTGATAAAAAGACTTGGAAAAATTTCAGCAAAATATTTTTTTTCTTTATTTATCTGAATCTCAAACAACCGACTACCGCTCAACGTCAGGTTATAATATTGAAAAAAGGACTAAGAAAAATGGCTACAAAATATTTTTATTCTTTATTTATCTGGGGCTTAAAAAAACTGATACCACTCAACGTCAGGTAGAAATATTGATAAAAAGACTTGTAAAAATTTGAACAACATATTTCTGTTTTATTTTTCTGGAGCTCAAGAAATAAACTACAGCTCAACGTCAGGTGGAAATATTGATAAAACGACTAAGAAATTAAAAAAAAAACTTTATTTATTTTGAGCTCAAAAAACTGCTACCACTCAACGTCCGGTGGAAATATTGATAAAAAGACTGAGAAATACTTTAACAAAATAGTTTTTCTTTATATAACTGGAGCTCAATAAACAGAGTACTGCTCAACGTCTGGTGGAAATATTGATAAAAAGACTTGGAAAAATTTCTGTAACGTTCACTAGAAGTTGCTTCATGCAATCAAAATTGAGTTCTATATAGTAATTGTGATAAGACATAAATAATTTTTTTTTCAGTTTGTTTATAATCATTATATAAGTATCCACCTATAGTAGGTTAGCTTGGTACACTTTTTTCGCGAGTTTTGTGCGAAAGCCGAGGTCCATGTAATTGTAGGTCGATGTTCGCAATCGTTGGTTTTGCGAATGTAAATAAGCAGAATAAAAGCAACCTAATTGCTCAACGAATAAAGTATATTTTTAAATGCAGTCACATTATTAGACTTTCTGTACTTTGGTAAGTGAGCCGCTTTGCGTGTTTTTTATTGCTGTGTGTGTGTGATCGATGAGGTCTGGCGAACCACACCCCACCTGATGTTGAGCGGACCTCCACCCATGATCTTCAACTGTAACGTCATGACTGGTTTTGAACCCACGCCCCCCAACCGCTAGGCCGATGAGGTCTGGCGAACCACACCCCACCTGACGTAGAGCGGATACCCACCCATCATCTATTACTGTAACGTTATCACTGATTTTGAACCCGCACCCTCCAACCACTAGGCCAATGAGGTCAAGCAAACCACACCACACCTGATGTTGAGCGGACTCCCACCCATCATCCTCTACTGGAACGTCATCAACCACAACTCCATCGCTCCGCGCCGGGGTCAATGGCTCTCTCAACTCAACTCGGAGTCAATGGTTCTCTTTACTCTTCTTCAATTTGGTCCAGAACCCGCACAAACCCTACCTGATGAATAAACTCACTCGTATCATGTTAGAGAATTTCCTGGTGTCTTTTCTAAGTGCGTAAATAGCTACTCTGAAGGTTCTTTATCGGTTCAGGAATGTTGTTTTTTTTTTCACTTTATTCTTGCATTCAGAGCATGACCAATCCTTGCTTATTGAATACTAGAAAAGCGAAACAAGCAAGCAATAAGCTTAGAGGGTTAGTCAGGTAATGCAGCCACAAAAAATAAAAACATAAAATTGTAGGGTGCAAAAAGTCAACTCTCTTTGACCAGATTTGAACTCCCGCCCACCTCGTCCTCTCAGTGTGAATCCGCACGCCCTAGCCACTAGCCTATCTGACGCTTAGTAACGTTGACGAAATTAGGCAATGCATAAAAATCGTTAGCAGTGGCTGACGCACACGCACAAGCGCGGCACTATGGTTGGATTCACGTATAGAAGTAGCGCGTCACACGAGCGCCTGTGTGTGTATACTACTATTATTATATTCCGTGGCGCCCGCATCAAATGAATAGAGATAGCTATATTCGGAGCAGTTTTTGCTCACGCCTCGAATTGAAGTTGCGAGCTGTGTACGTCGGCCCGTTAATATTTAGGCATCCGATTTAGGCGTCGCCTAGGTTTAGTGAAAACGGGTGTTAGTAACGTTGACGAAATTAGGCAATGCATAAAAATCGTTATCAGTGGCTGACGCACACGCACAAGCGCGGCACTATGGTTGGATTCACGTATAGAAGTAGCGCGTCACACGAGCGCCTGTGTGTGTATACTACTATTATATATTCCGTGGCGCCCGCATCAAATGAATAGAGATAGCTATATTCGGAGCAATTTTTGCCCGCGCCTCGAATTGAAGTTGCGAGCTGCGTCCGTCACCCTCTTAATATCTAAACTTAAACATTACGGTATTCTAAATCGCTCCATTGACTTATTACAATCGTACTTGACTGATAGAATCCTTAAAGTTGATGTGGGCGGTGAGAGATCTTTTGGGTCAGTTATTGACATAGGGGTGCCACAAGGTTCGATATTAGGTCCTTTCTTGTTTCTAGTGTACGTAAATGACCTTCCTTTTTTGGTTAAAAAACTATGTGAAACAGTACTATTTGCTGACGATACCTCATTAATTTTTAAAGTCGATAGATAGAAGGCTAATTACGATGACGTTAACGCATCTCTGTCGTAAATACTTAACTGGTTTAGTAATCTTTTACTTAATGTTAAGAAAACTCATAAGTTTTATGAAAAAATATTTTTTGAGTGTCAGTTCTAAGTATAAAAATCATAATGCGGTTTACAGAATACATCTATTTACCAAGTTTCATCAGTACATATAGCTTTTACAGTTTTGTAAGTACCATACTTCAAGCAAATAAATTATTTCTTTTCATTTCATTTCATTTTTTTGAAAAAAAGTGACTGTGACATACGGATGGACAGACAGACAGACATGACGAATTTATAAGGGTTCCGTTTTTTACCTTTAAAAAATACAAGTGTTCATTCACCGACTACCGACATTTATGAACTTGCAACTCACTCTGGTTTTGCATAATATGAGGAAAATCTCTCTTGGTGGAAGGTTTCTTTTATTAAATCTGGGGCTATTTGCTTGTTATACTATATAAATTAGACTACTACTACTACACTACTATATAAGTTAGATTTAAAATGTAGCGTTCGTGGTAGTTTAAAAAATACCGCACAGCTTGCCATTGTTATCACCAATCCTGGATGAAAAATATGCAATGGAAACTCTGCGACGGGAATCAGCTAACATAACAATTGGGTTATATTTATTTACTGAATATCTGTCTGTGTTTTTGTCTAACGAAGCGTATTCTAGTCAACACATTGTAATGTCGTGACAAATGTCAGACCCAAGCACAGAATAAGTAATAGTTGGTATCAAATACATGAATTCACAGCTCAGGTCAGGCAACGCCATCTTTATTTTAAATTTTTCCAACTTTCCGGTCGTGTTTTGTTTTTAGACCAGCGTATAGCGGAGGCTTAATAAAATCTAGTGAGACCATTCCCTTTCAGAAATTAATACGATCAAAGCAAATCTGAAACTTAAAAAACGTTGAAGCCAACTTTGATGGCAAGGGATGATGAAACAGTTTTTGAAGGTTTACAGAAACCTACTTATCTGATAAATACAATGAAAGCAGTATTAATTAATATCGGTCTTCAAAATGCAAGCTATTTTGGGGTTACATTTAATTTTTTACCTAAATAAGAATAAGTTACATGAGCCAGATAAAAGAAAAAGTCGCTGTCATGTCGAATAAGAAAGTCAAGGAGGCCGCATTCAAAATACTTAATTGGAAAAAACTGCATCAAAACCCCGACAAGAGCTAAGCTCTTAAATTTAGGAAGAAGAAGAAGACAGAGAACAAAATGTCTGTGTTGATCACACAAATATATTTGTTCTCAGTGGGGATCGAACCCAGAACCTACAGCACGGAAGGCAGAGCTACCAGCTTAGCTAAGAGGTCAATTGGTATATAAAATATATCTAACTTTTCAAGCAAAGCGACATCAAAATTGATGGTACCTATTTTGAAACAATAGTAAGGCTCTATCCTATTCGTACATTTCTTTATGCATATCAATCTTCGAGTCATTAATCATCAGAGATGGAGTCACTATTTCTATTATTCCCGGTCGGTTTGCGGAAACATTAGCGTGGTAGGCCTGGCACAGGTGAAACTAGATGGCTTGGTTATTGCAGGCGGTTTTACTTGGCTTGCTTAGGCCAAATGGCAAACGTCAACCACTGCTGTCAGACGTCACTTTTTGCTGACTATTACTACGACTACTAGTTACAAGGGAATCCGAAGAATAGTAACAAAAGTAATAAAAATATTTGAAGTGTGGTGTTATTAAAGTGTATTCCAAGGAGTTTCGTAATACGATACAATGAAATACAATATAACGTATGTTCCTCTTTGCTCTTGCGTTTCTAGGAATCCATAGCTCAGGTACGATTGAATATAAACTGAATTGCGAACATTGTGAAACCATTAATGTAGGATAAACCACACTACGCAGAAACTGACGCAAGTTGATACATATTTTGAGATACCACCAAATCATTTCATAAAATAACCTCGTCGTAGAAAATTTTTTTTATGAAACGATATTTGCCAGAAAATGTTTTATTTTAAAATAAAATCAAAAGCGTTATCTCCTTCAGAGCAATTATCCATCGCTAGATAAAAAAAAGCAGCCAAGTGCGAGTCGGACTCGCCCATGAAGGGTTCCGTAGCATCAAGTAACATAATATACAGAAAATAAACAGGAAACAGGTTCTTGTAGTTCGTCGAAAGGTAAATTGCGGTTTACGATTTATGACGTATAAAAAAAAAACTACTGGCTAGATCTCGTTCAAACCAAATATCGTTGAAAGTTTGCATAGTAATGTACAACATATATTTTTTTTAGTTTTATCATTCCCTTATTTTAGAAGTTAGAGGGGGGGGGACCAACTTTTTTCAACTTTGGAAGTGTCTCTCGCGCAAACTATTCAGTTTAGAAAAAAACGATATTAGAAACCTCAACATCATTTTTGAAGACCTATTCATAGATACCCCACACGTATGGGTTCGACGAAAAAAATTTTTTTGAGTTGCAGTTTGAAGTATGGGGACCCCCAAAATTTATAGTTTTTTTTCTATTTTTGTGTAAAAACCTTAATGCGGTTTACAGAATACATCTACTCACCAAGTTTCATCAGTGTAGCTCTTATGGTTTCGGAGAAAAATGGCTGTGACACAGTCGGACAGACAGACAGACAGACAGACAGACAGACAGACAGACAGACAGACAGACATGACGAATCTATAAGGGTTCCGTTTTTGCCATTTGGCTACGGAACCCTAAAAAGTAGCTGCTTTGATTCCACTGTGACTCGTTGAGTCCACATCATCAATCAGACGTGCAAGTCGCGCGACAAGGTAGGTAGCGTCGCGGAGGCGCTACTTTATTTGCTTTTATTTCTAAAACTACCTACAGATGTGTTTTAAACTAACTTTAAATACCTGGAACAGACGAGAAACTTACGGTTACCAAGCTATAGAACTAAGTTTATTAACAGTCAGGGTGATCGTGTGGTTCTTTTGCTATCAAAAGTTTGAAACTAACCAGTAAGGAACCAAACACTGTGAACGCAAAAACGTTGTTCCATATAAACCCCCTGAAGTTTTCAGGAGTGGTCTTTTTACAGTCTATATAGCATGTAATTTGAAGGATACTGCATTTCGATATTTAGAATCTAGAATTAGTATCCAAATCATCGCTAGTTGGTTGTCAGTATAAATTAGGTGGTATTGTGTATACTTGTACGAGTATGTGGGGGGATATGTTTCAGCATACCACAGGATCGGTTTTTGGGGCTTGTATCCACTGACTCACGACATCACTACTAATTAAAAATATATAAATTAATAATAAAATAACTCAGCGCAAAATTGCTTCCAACGCCAAACAAGTAAACTAAAGCAATTACTTATTTACTTTTAATAAATATGCAATCATAGATTATGTTTATAATATAGCGTTTAGTTGGAACGCAGATCTGTTGACAGGATTTCTTAGAACTAAAAATAACTTACAGTCCAGTTCAGTGAAACGAATTCTTAATTTAACGGTAAATTCGATAATTTTCAATAAAAACCATCAAATATCTAAGAACCTGGAATTCATCAACGATAAAACTGGACACTGTATCCGATATCGTATCACCACCATAAATTATAGCAAGTGGATACCAACAGTGGAAACGCGCACCCATACATTAGTATGCGGGTCTGTCGGCTTTGGAGCTATTGTGGTTTGTTTATCGACAAATTTCACAGTGAAAATACACCTGAAATACACCCTGTATACACTCGGATACCTACCAAATTGTGTTTGCTTTCGATCCCTTTTCAGCAAAACCTGAAGAGCGGGTGGGCGGGCGCTTCGGCCCAATCAATTTTGTGGACTCAACGTTTTTTGCCTAATCAACTGGTTTATCAAACGAATAAGTAATGTTGCTGAAGAACTTCTGTCAGTTTGGATACTCCATATAATCAGAATAGGGGGCTGAGTAGTTCAACTTTTCTATAGTGTTGGGAAGCATAGAGACTTCTTCAATGGTAATTTACACTGATGACTGTAATTAAGTATGTGAATTTTGTAAAATTGTAATAAATAGGCTTTTTTATTTTATTTTATTTTGACTGATATAGGTGAGTTTTTTAAAGCGTCTAAATAAAAAAATCAAGTGATATCTAAATTCAAGATGATCTCTAATTTAAAGTTATTGTTACAAGAACACATAAAGAGGATATAAAATCAAAAACTTCAGAGGCACAGGCGCATCTGCATAAAGCAATAAATGATCTGAATACTAGCTTATCTCTTAAAACAGTAATTTGTTTTGTTACTTTCTGCGGGTTTCCCTATCTTGGTAAAAGATAATAAAAGATAAAAAGATAAAAAATAATAATTTTAAAATTGATTATCTTACTAATTTTCATAGGCAATACTTTTATTGGTCACTTTTAATAAGTTAATATCAAAAATATTAGCATAGAAATGTCTTTAAGATTATTTTTAATTATTTACGCAAGAATAACCAGAGCGCAAGTTAAATCAAACGAGAAAATTATAAGTAAAGTCATCATGTGGAAACCTAATTAGACCCGAACAATATTTTGTTCGAGGCGTGTTTAAATACAATAAAATGTTCAATAACCTCGTACAGGCAAACATACTTTCCAAAGTAATTTCATATAACTTTCTCCACAGGATTTCAGTTAGCGTTTGTTGTTTCAAAAACGGCGAACGTCATTGACGGGCGTGATATAAAATTTCAACTTGACCAGCCTCCTGCCTCATTGATCATGAAGTTCTGGCTCTATAACAGGTACAGTATTGTATTAATTACCAAAAAAAAAACCTGTACAAGTATAATATTATCAGCTTTCTGGTTGACATAGTACCGACTCTGCTTAATTTGGGGCTAGATAGTTTTGTGTGGATAGTCCACAATATTAAAAAGAAAAATAACATTACCTCACAAATCAGTTCCAATTAATTTTAAATTCGGTTATTTAATCATTACTATTCCAGAATTTCCAATGCTTTAAAACGTACTAGATAAGGATCACTGAAAATTTACCTGATGGTGGTATTTCATACTCACTCTCGCCTACGTTTGAAGTCTCATGTACTAAGAATATAATGGAATTGCACATGTATAATGTGCAATGGCCAACATTTTTTTTTGTGCAGGTATACTGCACAAAAAAAAATGTTGGCCATTGCAAACACTATCAAGCCCCAAACTGAGCAGAACTTGTAATACGGGAACCAGATAGCTGATATAATACTTATATTTTTGTAAATCAATTCTAAGAATTCGATATAACACCCAGACAGAGAACAAATATCTATGTTCAGTAGATAAATATTTGTTCTCGGTGGGGATCGACCCCACGCTCTAACAGCGCTGAAGGCAGAGCTACCAGCAACTGAGTTGTGAAGGCTGTATTATAGGTATACTGGCTGTTTTTTTTTATATAAAAACACTACAATGCGAGTATCAATGCTTGGCGACAGAAGTTAGTACTTTAGTAGTACTTCCCCGAACTAACTGTTTTCACAAAGATCTCTATTTATTGCTAATTGTATTATTATAAACGAGCAAAGCCGTAGGCAAAAGTAAACAAAGCCTGTTAACAGACTGTTTTTTTATAAAGAAAGACTTTAATTTACTCAGCAAATAGTTTAATCAAAACTTTCGCTTTTGCGTGATCTTTCGATTTCAAAATAATTAAATTTGAAATTGGAATTCTCATTTCAAAACCAAATTGTGGCTTATATCACTGTCTGGAATTTTACGTCCAATCATTTAATGGCTTAAATTAAGTATTGATTTTGTAGGTCTTACGTACTTTTTGCATAGTTTAATAATAATGATGCATAAGGATATGAGAGTGAGGCAATTGGTCACGTTCAGAAGCAATTATGCGAAAGTGCTAATGAGATTTTGAGCGAAAAAATCGGTTGTCTGTAAAGTCGGTTAACTGACGATAGTTGAACGTGACAGCGTCATACAGCTGTCCACGCGGACGCATCGCTCACTCAAGTAGGAGAGAGACAGATGTCGAACGCTGCCGAACAAGAAGGCCAATTGTGCCTCTTTGTCGCTCGTTCCGCGCTCTCGCTTGCACTACAAGCCTTAAATAAAACGCCTCAGAGCGAAGTAACGCCGCATGAGTCATGTTTTTCGTGCGTGCAGCCGGCTCCATCGAATTATAAGACGTTGCCACTTCAAAAAGTACCAGAATTTTTAATGCTTCAGAGAGCATTAAAAATTCTGTCTGTTCTGTGTTTCTGTGTGTTGTTCTTCCGATAAGCAAATGATTAAAACCTGCTGTTCCATAACCAGTGTAAATTTGACAGAATTTTAAGCCGGTGTTTTTATTTCGCGACAGTACAAGATCATTGTTTTTTTTTAGTAAAAAAGCTTGAGACTATTTAATTATCATTAATTTGTGATGAAGACTGTACATTGTACAAAGAATGGAATCATTACCGCATGGCCGGTCGAATGAACGGTCGGCCGAAACGGTATCGCAAATTAAGAGGAACTTGAGGGAGACACAGCTTGTCAGGACAGTTAGATCACTCCACATAGCAGAAAATAAATATTTTATTCCTATAAAAATTTTGTAACTCTTGCAAAATCTTTTAGAATTTCACATACCTAGGTTTTTAACTTGACAATCCGTCATGTCCCACCTCATGGACAATGGATGATCTGAGATGATGTCTGGCTCGGCCAATGCCGTGGATGTAGCCACCTACTGGTCGAAGTGGCTTTAGTGATTCTAATATCTATACGAAAGAAGAAGAAAAACTTGACAATCTTTTTTGTAAAAAAAATTTGAGAAAAAAAGACCTAGTAACCAACTCTTTAGGAAAATGTGGATCAATAAGTGAGCATAGCATTCGTGAAGGGAAGAGTTTAAGGTACAGAAGGCTAAGCTCAAGTTACTTAAAACAAAGAAAAATTACGTAGCGTATAGTCTGATGTGTTTACTTGTGTCTAAGAACCGGAGTGTTTGGATGAATTAAGGAGTAGAGTCATTCAGTAAAAAAAAAATTGTGTTACAAAATGACAACCTTTGTTTTGAAAGAAGAAGAAAACAAATACATTTTTGACACCCAAAAAGCACAAAAAAGCTATTAAGAAAGGTACTGATTTCGTAGTGATGGATGTTAGAGGATAGTGGAGAGATAATATCTGTTGACACATTGATTCAAAAACTAGTTCTAAGATCTGACACTGTTAAATTTACATACATAATAAGGCAATAAATAAATATACTAAATACCTATGCAAACAACTTAAGACAGGAAACTGTTTGTGAACCAGCTGTTGTGAATGCGCTAGGTTTCAGGGCCAGTTGTTGGTAAACGTCCGTAAATCATAACTTTTTGCAGCAATTATCATAAATTCACGGCATCAGACTACTAAATCGCATCGGCTCACTGGACTTTGAATACCTCTGTTTTGTTCCTGAGACCCTTATTAATAAGGAAATAAATATAGAGGTACTTATGAAATAGATTGGGTTTGATGTGATCATGAAAGTTTTTGCGTGATCAAACTTTTCAGCGTGTTTTTGGTCATTATTAAACAATTTTCAGTTTGGCTTAGGAATCTTAAAAATAAATAAAGTTTGTTGAAAATTGCTTATTTCCAGTCGACATTATTTCTCTTGACCGCAATTTCATGCAATAGGTGTATTATTAATAATGATCTCTTTAGGGTTATTTTTATCAATAAGGGCGCAAATAACAATTATGAGAGAGTTATAAGTAGTAGATAGCTGAGTAATAAATGATGTATCTCCACTCAAAATCGTTCCTAGAAGTGCCTTATTAGGCTAGTGGAGGCTAAACTAGGCATGGGGGTAGGTAGAGATCACGGATATCCACTTGCTACGATCCTGATATACCTTTTTCGTAATAATGAAGATGAGTGAGTGGTATAATAATATACATTTAAACCCTGTCCTTAGCCTGGCGGCACTTAGAATCACCAGTTTAAAAAGTTTCAAAGTGATTCTAGTGATACCATTCAATAAAGAAGTTTTTGATATTGATTTAGCCTCATCATATACCTTGCTTAAATACTATTTATTAGTTTAAACCTTGCGCATATTTAAACGAGGTAAGTAATTTAAAATAAAAACTATACGAATACAGTTATTACAATAATATAGTGAAAATCTGCCTAAACTAGTAATCATTTTGGTATTACGTTTGTATGAAAATTCGCCCTCCGTCGGCCCCTTATTAGTTCAACATTTAATGTAGCTGCCGTAACAAATATGAACATAAAAGCACTGTTATCATAATAAAACGAAATATACTGACTAGTGCAAATAATCACAATGTAAATTAAATATTAAAGTGAATATGCAAAGGCCAAATTTATAATCTGTATCGAAAACAGCTTTTGCAATCACATAAAATTCAAAAGCTGCTTTTCGACACACGAATGTGGATCGCGAGGATTTCGCTTTGTAGTTTGAACGTTTTCATTTTGTGTTCATTAATATTGATTTATGGCTATTAATTCAGATTTTTGTGTTAAGTATTGCGAGAGAAATGGTTCACGTTTAAATTAATTTGTTCGTTTGGTGTCATTCTCATCCCTAATAAACCTATTGACTGATCTTTCACTGACTCTCAGCTCAGTTGGTAATATCTGTGTGGTGAACGCAGGTGTTTGTTCTCTGTCTGAGTGTTATATTGTATTCTAACAATGTATAAAAAAATACTTCAGTCTAATACCTAATATATCAGCTATCTGTTTTCGCAATATTTTTATTTTTTTATTTAATTTTAAAATAATTAATTCTAGTGAGTGCCTGCTTTTTTCAATTTGAAAGTATTTCAGTGCAAAATTGTTTAATCTGGATTAAAACTTTGTGACCGAGTTGACCAATACAAGGATTAGATAGCTTGTTCTGTGGTATATAAAAAAATAATATATTTCGACCCGATTTTATTCAATTTCTTTTAAAAAACAATGCTTAATGTTTTTGTGTATGTATTTTGTTTGTAGTCGGTGACGCGCATAACACTTTGTTTGTTTGTTTTATTTACGAGGTGCATCCCCAGGCTGTGATTTATTTGGACGTTGTCACAGCGTATGAATACAATGAGGACCAGATATTTCGACTGAAACAAAATGAAAGAGATTTACTACACAATTTCGAGTAAAGAGAGAAAAAAAAGTGGTCCGCAATCAGATTTGAACCCAAGATAAGAACGCAAAGTGGGATAGCCCCTGCTAGACCACACCATTACTCTCATTAAAATTTGACTCTAAGCATGGCCGCTAACATCAAGATTTACATAGAGTTCAAATCACTTCAAAGTAAAATAAAATACAATAGAATGCCGTTTTGATTATTCTGAAAATAAACGATATAAATATTCTTATTTCTACAGACATACTGTGACCTATACAATATCATCAAACCGTTTGATAAAAACCGGAACTGGAGTACAAAGAGTTTTTTTCCGGTTCCTGACTGCCGTTCAATATAATTAAATACAAAACGAAAATATGTGGTTCTCTACTAAGACCCCTTGCTAAAGCTTAAGGGTTTTTGGTGTTGTAGAATAATTTGTTTGATGTCTATTCACTCACTCAACTATATAACACACATTCATGTCATTAACCTACATACAAATAATTATCTATTTCAATCTGCTTCTATAACTGACCAAGCCGTAGTTTGTTGCTTGTACTTCTAGGCTTGGTCGCGTGGAACTGGCACCTAGACTCGCCTAGCTTTAAGACGTCTCAAAGTGATTCTTGGAATTGTACTGAATAAACACACTTTTGATTTTATGTGATTGACAATGCATTTTAAAATGAAACAACGAATTTGGTGTCACGTCTCTGCGTCGTTATTGTAATATGGACGTTCCGAGTCGGAATTTATTGGGGATAGTGTCGCCACCTGAATGGCTGACGACTGATCGATTCTGCCATTGTAGTGTACAGTAATAACGCTTGGAAATGGCATGTAAAGGTGATTACAGATTGGGCATGCATATTGTAAAAGCTGGTGTTTATGCGCTCGTATAAACGCATCGCTCGTTGGTATGATCAGTCTGTATACGAGCCTGGCCGGGCTAACAATTCGGCTGTCTGTAAAGTCGGTTTACTGAAGATAGTTGAACTAGACAACGTAACGGGTAGACAGTTGTCCACGGACGCATCGCTCATTCAAGTAGGAGAGAGACAGATGTCGAACGCTGCCGAACGCGGAGGCCAATTGTGCCTCTTTGTCACTCGTTCTGCGCTCTCGCTTGCACTTCGAGCACTAAATGGAATGCCTCAGAGCAAGGTAACGCCGCATGAGTCATGTTTTTTCATGCGTGCAGCCGGTTCCATTGAATTATAAAGTCGTTGTCACGTCAAAATATGCTAATGTTTACATTGAGTAACATAAATATGTTTTTTCATTACTCATACTCTGAAAGTAGGTCTGAAGTTGCCTGAGGGGCCTAATTGAAAGTAAAACTTTCAGCCCTAGGGAGAATCGCTTTCTACTGACAGCTGTCAAATTATAAAAAAAAACAAGTTCTATTTTATTCAACCATGTTCCAACTTTCTAAAGTCTTTCTAACTGTAAGGAGGTCGTTTAACCAAATTCAAACTTTTTATTCAGCAAGTAGGTTGGAAACCCATTACAACGGTAAGAAGTTTAAAAAGTCTAATTAGAGCGCAATGTAAAATTTAAATTTAAATAACATAAAGATAGTATTAAATAAATAATATATCTTCTAAATTACTTGATTAATATATAGCTTCAACTATTTATTTAAAATAACATAAATTTGAGCAAACAATTTACCATTTTTTAAATTATGAAAAAATAATGGCTGAATAATGCTGGCGAGCCGAAGCCGAAGGCCCGCCAGAGAAAAAGAAAAAAAAACCGGGAAGGTGGCAATTCAATCTTCATTTTCACTAATTATTCTTTCATGTTTTTATTTTTACTTTCCTTGTATTCGTTATGAAAAGCACAGTGTTTACCTCGGGTGAAAGTCTTTTAAGTCCCTCAAGCTCCATTGGCGCCCTCGCTACGCTCTGGCGCCAAACCCGTCTCGGGACTCAAAAAACGTGACTTTCAACACTCAGGTAACAATGTACTATTTCATTGCTCATACTCTGAAAGTAGGTCTGAAGTTGCCTGAGGGGCCTAATTGAAAGTAAAACTTTCAGCCCTAGGGAGAATCGCTTTCTACTGACAGCTGTCAAATTATAAAAAAAAACAAGTTCTATTTTATTCAACCATGTTCCAACTTTCTAAAGTCTTTCTAACTGCAAGGAGGTTGTTCAACCAAATTCCAACTTTTTATTCAGCAAGTAGGTTGGAAACCCATTACAACGGTATGAAGTTTAAAAAGTCTAATTAGAGCGCAATGTAAAATTTAAATTTAAATAACATAAAGATAGTATTAAATAAATAATATATCTTCTAAATTACTTTATTAATATATCATCCATGTCAACAATATTTATAAAAAATATGATAAAAATTAGCACTGCCTACTATCCTCGTGTGTTGATTCCTTATACGGCTTAATTATTATATTCGTACTCGTACGTTCAACTATTTCTTTAAAATAACATAGATTTGAGCAAACAATTTACCATTTTTTAAATTATGAAAATGAAAATTTTGGCTGAATAATGCTGGCGAACCGAAGCCGAAGGCCCGCCAGAGAAAAATAAAAAAAAAACCGGGAAGGCGGCAATTCAATCTTCATTTTCACAAAATTTTCTTTCATGTTTTTATTTTTACTTTCCTTGTATTCGTAATGAAAAGCACAGTGTTTACCTCGGATGAAAGTCTTTTAAGTCCCTCAAGCTCCATTGGCGCCCTCGCTACGCTCTGGCGCCAAACCCGTCTCGGGACTCAAAAAACGTGACTTTCAACACTCGGGTAACAATGTACTATTGTTCCTTTCTTTTGATCCATTTAAGCAACCGTCTTTAACGTCTTTTTGTGAAAGAAACAACAAACATTTAATAATAATAATAATAATAATAATAATAATAAATATTGTGGACAATACACACAACACTACCCAGCCCCAAACTAAGCAGAGCTTGTAATATGGGCACCAGATAGCTGATATAATACTTGAATACATTTTTTTTTTGTAAATACATACTTAGAATACAATATAACACCCAGACAGAGAACAAACATTTATGTTCACCACACAAATATTTGTTCTCGGTGGGGATCGAACCCACGACCTACGGCGCAGAAGGCAGAGCTACTACCAACTGAGCTAGAGGCCAGTCAAACTGGTGGTCAAAGTCAATTTGGTGTCCTTTGAAACGTTGAAGGAGTAGGATGATATTTCCGATAAATTTTAAGCCCCTTACACACGTAGATATGTGTAATATGCCATTCCATAATATGCGATCATATAAATTACGGTATAAGCTGGTAACGTCTTAGTATTTAGTATTTATAACTGCGTGTTGAATATTTTTATAGAAAATACATCGTTATATGCCTTGCCATCGTTTTATTAATATTAATATATATCATAGCAGCGTGCGTGACGGGCTTTATTTTAAATTTAAACCTTTTTATTCAGTTGTATTGCAACGTCTTAAAGCTAGGTGACTCTAAGGTGCTCGTTCTTTCAGATGATAGTTTTGATTTGTGCTCTGGAACATGGTACTCATTAGTGTAACACTAAGCATCCTAGTTAATCATACTGGGATTCTTTGAGTTGTTGTAGCAAATTCAACATATTTTTTTTATTTTGTAGAGTTTCAAAGGTATTATTTCATTTTCTTTCTTCGAATTCTGTCCAAACCATTAGTATTCCTTTTATTATAAAAATGATCCTAAAAAATATTGTTTTATAATTCAACTCGATAGGCATTATTTATTCGTAAACAAAAGCAAATTACCATATTTCCTTTTCATCCTTAAAAAGGCCCGTTACCTTCCAATGGAAAATAGGCAATATGATTTTTTAAGATACAGGTACCGCTACGTTATGGTTTATTATTAGCGGCGTTTCAAAGTGATTCTTGTAATTCTACTGAATAATTACACTTTTGATTTGATTTGGAGGTAAACGTCTCTTATCTAGTAGATTTTAGACAATAAAAAATTAAAAGCATGGTTCAGCTTTCTGTATATTTATATAGCAATCAAATAATTTACAGCTTACACATGATTTTTTGTAAAACATTGGTAATTGGCACATAATTTGTGTGCCTACATTTACGTTCTTCCATCACGGTTGTAAGTTTGACTATAATATGGTTTATACTTGTAGGTACATAGAGGAAAAGTAGCCTGTTTAATAACAAATGTATCCTAAGGTAGAAATATTGTAATTTATATGGGCATTTTTTATTGCAGTGGGTATGACAATATTTATTACAAAAATGTATGTTGATTCGTAGATTATTTGCATTTTCAAGCAATGCCGAGGTGTAAATACTTAAGGCTAAGGCTGTTTTCCAATAATTAACGGCCATCACTTCTAGCAGGCTTCATGTACAGTAAACATCAAACGTTTTCTAACAAACAAGTACACGGAAATCATCTAAAATTGATAAAAGATACTGTTAGCATACGACACGACAACGCGGAAATGTACACATACATACAATATTTTGGAATGTTTTTACTTTATTTTATCTTCAAGTAAACTAATATAAAAATCATACACGCGGTCACAATGAATAAATACCTAAGTATATTGTACAGCAAATAATCAGGTGCGTGTAGGTAAGTGGTACAAACAAAACTAATTATTTTCCAATGCGTAGGCGTCTGGCTACGGCGTAGCAAGATCTAAGCCTACGACTCCTCCTACGCTTCATTTTGAAATTCAAATGAACTGTTTGCTTAGTGCCTAGCCGACAAGAAGGATAAACAATGCCAGTTTAGTACTTAGTAACGGGGTTTCCTTGAAGTTGTATAAATATTTTACTTTTTCACTCGACTAAACAGAAGAAACTTCAAAACAAAGAAATGAAAAACATCTTAGCACAGATATTTCTTAAAAGAAAGTATTCAGAAGCACATCAAGAAATGGTGATCTCGATTGTATAACTTATGAAAAACCCCATTAAAAACTACTAGACTCCGCACGATTTCGCGTCCATTTTTCTTTAGAAACTATAGGATCTCGATTCAACCCCAAATAATAATTAATAATAACTACACTTTTCTGAGAGTGTCTTTGCAGAACTAAACCCTGCCGAACGCTACTGTAAAATTTATAGTTTTTGGACATTTCGTGATGAAAAAGAAATAGCTTTTTTTAAACGGGTGGCCATAAATTTTGGTGCGATCTGTTGGTTGCATGAATAATAAATTAATTTTCTATTAACCTCGATTAAAAAACCTCGTATCATTTTTGACTTCTCTTTTATTATAGCAGATTTCTTCAGTGTGTCGATCGGGAACCAATCGTACACCAGCTGACGTGGCACGTCACCGTCTCGCAATCGCTATTCATGCTTCTTGAAGAATCCGCTAGGGGCGCTTTTGGTTTCTCCATACAAAATGGTGGCGGATTGGACCATACGATCGGCGATAGGCGTCAGGCACCGCACACCGATTTCATACGATTGGTTCCCGGTCGACACACTGTTGAGTAAAACGGTTAAATCGTGTCGTACTCAGTAAAATGAAGTGTCAATACAAAGAGTCCCGTGTTATGGTGTGGTTTACACGTGAAAGCACTCTCTTTATAAATAATTCTGTCGGTACTCTGGCGGTACAGGCGGCAGGCGGTAAGGCCGCCGCGGCTGAATGCTAATCTCATTGTTTATGGAGACGCCGGGTTTCGTGATTTCGCCTATTCTAAGTTAAATGCCGGAAATTTGACTGATTCATTAATTTCGCGGCTAGGATATGTAAACATTTGCGTTATCAAAAATAGATTTTCTTCTAGGTTATGTTTACTTTTAACTAATTGGGGTTCGCTGTTGCCTTTTTAAAGTTTTTTTTGTCACTTAAAAAGCATAATAGCATTACAAGCATAATTTGTGTGATGAAAACTGATGTTTTTCTTGGTGTGATAATTTTTTATGCATGCTAAATCAAAATCACTAAAATCCTTTCACCACTCTTGGTTCGAAAGAATCAGTGACACGATAAGAAAAAGAAGAAGTGAGATGCATGCTTTACAAAAACAAACAACTATTTGGCTTCCTAAACTTTTTTACGTTTGGGACTAGGAATATTGTCTCCAAATGTATATTTTTATTGATGCATGCAAAAGGAAATCCTTATTTTCTTCAGTTCCCAGTTTAAGTTGGTAATTAAGACAAGTTCTTCCCAAGAGACAGGATTTTTCCATTCACCGTTCAGCAAAGCAGTAGTTCAAGCCTTCATGAGCTCTGAAACGGCAGTTGGGTGCTTCCGCGGAGTTTCAGCACTTTTTACAGCCAACAATGTGAGCTAAGTACGATTTAGGATAATCTTATTGGTGAGCCCAATTGTTTGGGCGGTGGCTATGTGTTTCAAAAGCTACGGATATTTTTATTAAGGGCTGATATTTCCATTCTCACTATTGTAAAATATTGTAAAATAACTAAACTACTTATAATTATAAAAGTAAATGACTGCCTTCACAGCTCAGTTGGTAGTAGTTCAGCCTATTGCGATGGAGGGCGTGGGTTCGAACCCCACCGAGAACAAAATAACGTACATGCTTGTGTTCTGTCTGGGTGTTATACAGTATTCCAAGGAGGTATTTAAAAAAAATATGCAAGTATGTGCGTATAGATATTATAATACTTGCATATTTTTTTTTATTAAGCCAAGCTTTTAATATTATTAAAAGCTCGGCTTACCTTGGGGCTAGATAGTTTTGTGTGGATTGTCCGCATTAATTATTATTTTATTATAAGTAATGCAGATAATTGTAAATAAAAAATAATTTGTTTTGATTATTTTAAAGGATAATCCACAAGAAAGACGTAGGTAATCAATACGTACAGAGACGCAGGTTTTTTTTATGCCAAAATTACGTCAGCAGCAAGCTAAGTTACAAATAACTACGAATTATTTTAGTATCACTTTCAAAATAAGCATAATGTTACTTTATTGCTACACCTTCCACGATCAAAATATATATACAAGTTGGCAATAGTGACGATAATGATGATGGGAAACATCAGACAGTTCAATTGGTTTTATGACGTCCGTAAAAGCTAAAGTCAACAATTCAAAAGGATTGCGTGCTAATTACGTCGGTTTATAAGATGACAATCACACGCACCCAAGTCTTTGTGATTACGGTAGTGATTTTGCGGTGGCTGTATTTAGATTTTTATAAAGAAGAAAAATTAAACAATTTTATTGATTTCAACTACCTATGAAACTTAGATAATAAGCAAAACAGGAAAAAAAACAAGTCTTAAAGTTTATTATCAATGCAGGGTCAATTATTATGAACACAGTCCAGTATTTTTTAATACTGTCAAAGTAAATGTTATTTTATTCAGTACTTTTAAACTTCTACTTAACTTGAATCTAGGCACCAGTACAGTTTGACGAAGCCCAGAAGAACAGGCAAGAAGAACCAATGTCAGGTGACGTTCACCGTTTTCTAAAATAGGAGTTCAGCTACACTATTTCGGGACTATAATCTGAGCCGTCTGTATAACGGGCCCTAACGTGCGCTTAAAGCCCTTGATATGACTTGGTTGACCTTTTGCACCGTTATGATAAACCTTCAAGCTTTTTTAGCAGAATTTCTCATTAATTGACTCATTTTCTTTTTGAAAAGGCACTATATAGATGACCCCATACTATATTTTTTTTTAAATAAGTAGTGAAGTAATACATGTTTGTATGGCAACCCTATTTATGGACAGAGCTTGCAACATAACGAGCGCGTCCCATAAGTCGGTAACAAGGATTAATTTAGCCACTAATGCATCGCTGTTGCGTCCGTGTTGCTCTGAAGCATTTGCCATACTATACGTTATAACGGTACATCAACTTCAATCACAAGAAAGTGAAGTAAAGGAAAAGAAAAGTTTATTTTGCCAAATAACACAGTTCAGAAGGACGGAGTAACAACATCAGGTGTATTAATCAGCGTTCTCTGAAGTTCATATGTAGTAATTGTCAGGTGTAATTTATAAACTAATGGCACCTATGCAATTGGTGAATTGGTGACAATTCACCATTAGTGAATTTAAGGCCTAAAACATACACAAGCGACGTAAGGCAGCAGGCGTGGAACAGGCGTGGCACAGGCGAGCGCCGCTTCAAAACGATTTCATACAAAATGTATGCAGGCGACGTTTTTGAATTATACTGAAGCGACGCGGCGCAGGCAACGAAACGGCGTGTTCCACGCCTGCTGCCTTACGTCGCTTGTGTATGTTTTAGGCCTAAGGCCAGTTTCACGGATATCTAATCGACTAATCAAATACTTGACAGCTGTATTGTACATCTCTTATTAATAATAATGTTATAATAATAAAGCCTATTATTTCCATATCTCCTAAAATTAGGTTTTACAATTTTTTTGTTAGCAAAGTGTTAGTGCTTGTTTTAATGTTAGTTTTCTTATAATTTTATGAGATGTGGACCCTTTTTTAGTTAGGTATAGACCCTCTCTATCCAAATAAGTAAACTTAATTATCAAATATCGTATACTATGGCTTGGTGCAAACTTGCGCTATAGTTGCTTGAAAGTTGCCCGTTTGTCGCGTACCAACGACGATGTATTGTGGGTAATGGCTTGTTAGGCTTAACATACGGCTCTTGTGCTAATACTCCTTGTTTGTGTGTCTACAGCTGTTATAGACATAACCCGTTTAGTTAAAGAAAATTGGCGCCGCTAAATCGTTGCCCTTCACAAGTGCGTGGGAAAGGTAACTGAAATTAATAACAGTGTGCGCGTGAGCATTCAAAAAATAAATAACAAAAATATTTTTATTGTTCTTACAATTAACATAATAAATCAGGTTGGGATCTCTTCAGTTAAACAATAATATTGTCTTGGTACTTAAGTATGTTACAGTAAGTAAATAAAATGTAGATTAGCGTGAGAGTTAGTAGTAATTGACCTCATTTGAGATTGTTTTTAATTTAAATTCTTGAATCGTTAGCTGATAAGAACATTATTTTAATCTGAAGAAGGTTGAAATTGAAAACAAAGGTTCAAATAAATTGATTTAAAACATTATAGGCAATGAGAGTATAATTTTACACGGAAACTACTGTGGCTGGTTTTTATATTTATATAAATATTGGTATTTATTAACATTATTAAGCAAAACATTATTAAGTTGAAAAAAACCTCTGAATAATGCTGTACATTAACAGTAGTAATAATGAAAAACTAAAGAGTGCATTGAGCACTGTGATTGGCCTATTCGCAGTCCGCTCCTCTCCACTCCACGCGCCTCCACTTCAATGGAAACAAACCTTTAAACTCATCAGGAAAACTTAGGTATGATATTCATCACGCCACGATAGGTAGCTACATAGATACTAAATAGGTATAAGTATTTGTTCCGTAATAGTTAAGTTTAGGGAGTGTGCAGCGCAAGTTACTTATAGTCAAAGAAAAATGACGTTTACTACAAGGACATAAGAGTGAGCAGTGTATAGTCTGATGTGTATCCTTCTGTACGAGTTGAGACGTCGCACGTGAGGCGCAGCTCTAATAACTTAACCGGTAGCATTCTGTGTGCGGACGGGGGTTTAGACATTCTTATTTTTTTGGAAGATTGAAATAAAGCTTTGCATGTACCAAAAACGTAAAATGACTAATTATATCAACTGTCAAAATTAATGTAAGAAGCAACAAAGCAGCAGCTGTTGTGTGCAGAATTGCTGTAATTCGTTTGCCGTTGCTTATACATAACCAGAACGATAATTCTGTTTATCACGAGATGGAAATGAGCCACATCGCTCATTATAATTTTTGAAGAAAAATCATCCAGCTCTTCGTTGAGATTCAAGATAATGGCTTATGCATAGGTTAGAATAACAGATGCTGTTAGACGCGTTTGGCGCGACGCGTATTCTGCGTTTATTAAAGACCTGCGCACACCTAGGTCGCTGACGATAGCGATCAGTGAAACGCTGTCAAGTATCGCTGACAAATTTGACAGCGTTTCACTGATCGCCGACGCCAGCGACCTAGGTGTGCGTAAGCTTTTACTTCACAAATGTCAAAACCGAAAACCGAATTGACATTAATTTGGCACCATTCGCAAAAGTTATAGCGGTTTCAAATAGAGTGATTACTGATTACTTTTGACCCACCTGTTACAAAATGTAGGTACCTAGTTGATCATAATCAAGTAGATTTTATTTGCTCAAGCCTGTAGTCAATTTTGACATTTCATATACGATGCAAACTTTTCTATTTCTAACTTTTTGGTATTTTTTTCTTTATTTAAAAGATGACATCTAATCTCCCTTACTTAGCAGGAGTTCACCTCACCGGTAGAAGCGTGAAATGGGTTCACAAACTCACAAATACAATTTGTACCTAACTGAGATCCGGCAATTGACGAACGTCGCGATATCATACCAAACACGTTTTATCCTGTTTTATTCTGAAAGGAGGCTCCCTTGCTTAAAAAAAAATATAATAAAAACAACCGCTTATTATTAATTATATTATCTCTTCTACAAAAGTATTTTTCAAAGTATAGGGTACTTTGAAAAATATTTTTAATATAATTACCACTGTAATTTTAATTTAAAAAAAATCGGTTGTCTGTGAAGTCGGTTTACTGGCGATAGTTGAACGTGACAACGTCATACAGCTGTCCATGCGGACGCATCGCTCACTCAAGTAGGAGAGAGACAGATGTCGAACGCTGCCGAACGCGGTGGCCGATTGTGCCTCTTTGTCACTCGTTCCACGCTCTCGCTTGCACTTCAAGCCTTAAATGGAACGCCTCAGAGCGAGGTAACGCCGCATGATGTCATGTTTTTTCGTGCGTGCAGCCTGTTCCATCTAATTATAAGACGTTGTCTCATCAAAACTTAGGCCTGCACACATCTAGGCGATGGCGATGGTGATCAGTGAAACGCCGTCAAATATTTTTGTTATTTGACAGCGTCTCATCGATCGCCGTCGCAGATTGCTTAGTGCGTAAGACTTAAGTTTTAAGTACTAGTATAACATTGTGTTCTGCTCGAATTTAAACAAATAAATGAAACTTCAAATCAAGGCAAGCACTTTACTTTCAACTTATAATTCCAAGATTCAACCTTGATTTAACATTTAACAATTTAACATCTCTTCATATCAAATAATATGTCTAAGCGTACCACCGTGAGCCAGAAACCACCAAATATGCCTAAGTTTTCAAATTTATATAATTAGCAGCGCGAAATAGTAGGATTAAATTTCGTTTTAGTGATTCGGGTACAGTAGACCTAACACAAGCTCTGTCTGGCTCTGTCTCTGGTTCTGGTTTTGAATCTGTGTGAGTGTTGAATAAATAAATACTACGTCGAAACGTCACACACACAGTATTTATTATACACTGGTGAGCACTCACACACACAGACTCAAAACCAGAGCCAGAGACAGAGCCAGACAGAACTTGTGGTAGGCCTACTGCTCCCACCACTAAAACTTATTTGTCCCAGCAGAAGGCCCTATTAGTAGTGCTTGCAGGCTCGATCTGCGTCTCCTTCGGTTATTAAAAGCACATTAACTTGAATCTTTCTGTCGAGAACTCCTTCCATTAAAATAAACAAAATAAATGTAATTGAATTCTGCGTCGGCTCGGCTGTAATACATAGCTTGCATTAAACAACTGGGTCATTACTATTGGATTAGCAATACTAGATACTACTAGACTAAAATGATCACGCAAAAAAACGGAAGGAAGCAGCCGCATTTTTTTTGTCTCGTGCTTCTGTGTTTCAAATAAATACAAAATTGACTTTTCAATTTGCTTCTTTCTTGCCTCGTCTCGTCAGTTTAACTGGTTATTTTCAACTTACTTTTATTGGCTGTAATGTAAACGGCCACTTTTCTAATCTATGAATGAATGTCTAAAATAAAGATCATGGAAAAAAGAAGAAATACGACCGAGAAAAGTAACTTAAGTTAACCATTGGTTTTTTTACTAGTAAAATGTATCTGAAAATCTGGTCACGTTCAAAATGTATCACTGCTTAGCTGATGATAATCACTACACGCGCGGTAAAGTGATCCAGCTAATCAAGATTAACTGTGTTTTAATGGTTTTACAATTTGTAAGTGAGTTTAATGTAAAGCTCGCTAGCGGCTTGTTCCCAGATACGAGTTCTCATTTTCAATAATTAACAAGCTTTTACGATTATTGAAGTTTTACATGAAATCACAAACTTAGTTAAACTACCCGCTTGTTGCGAAGATAGTTAGGGACCTTTATAAGCTGGTTTTAATAGTTGAGTTCGCTTGAAAGTTTTGTTTGGTTACGATGAGGAGTCACAGCCTTGGAACCGATAACCACTGGGATGAGTGAGTTTTTGAGTAAAGACCGCGTATCGGTAAACGTAGTGTTGAACAATTTCCAGCCAGACCATTTAATTTGTAATCAAACTTTCATGGAAATCCGAACATCGCTCACTTAGTTCTGACAAAAAACATCAAAGTATTGACGTGACAACGTCTTATAATTCGATGGAACCGGCTGCACGCACGAAAAACATGGCTCATGAGGCGTTACCTCGCTCTGAGGTGTTCCATTTAAGGCTTGAAGTGCAAGCGAGAGAGCGCGGAACGAGCGACGAAGAGGCACGCACGGCCTCCGCGTTCGGCAGCGTTCGACATCTGTCTCTCTCCTACTTGAGTGAGCGATGCGTGCTCGTGGACATCTGTATGACGTTGTCACGTTCAACTATCGACAGTAAACTGACTTCACAAACAATCGATTTTTTATTCTTCTTCTTCTTATCGTGTCACTGATTCTTTCGAACCAAGTGTGGTGAAAGGATTATAAGTGCGCCTCAAAGAGGCTCAATTTTTATGAAACAATATTTTGAACAATAATTGAAGGGATATTTACCAGGATTAAATTTTGAGTTCTGACTTCCGATATTTCGGCACATTTGCATACACCATGGTCACGGTTGAACTGAAGTCCACAAGTAAAAGGAATGTTATTGGCAGACTAATTGATCTACCCTCTTTCGCACTCCTTTATTGGTTTTGATAGTAGTACCTATTGGTTCCATTCTCACTTTTTTCTCGATTTCGACAAACAACACTGACGGTATCAGGACGCGTAATAGATGCCACACTTTTTGGTTGTTTGCACATTTCGTTCCCGTTGTTTCATAAAAATAATGTTAAAAACCATGATAGTTTCAAAAGTTATAAGTATTTATAGCATAGGTACATTAGTAGGAAATAAGAAATAAATGTAGTATGACTGTCCACCATGGACCGACGAATTTTCTAGGATCGCGAGATTTCAGAGATGTATAGGGAGGGACTATGTCTTCTTCAGATTTAGGAGTGGACTTCTTCAGGTTATTGATGAGTTAAAAATAAGATACTGTCTGTAACTAAACAAATAATCATCATCGAACTAATAGAAGTTTACTACGTGAAACGTTACAAAATAGTAGCAAAGGCAATTTTAGTGTTTTGGCCTCAGCACAAGTAGATTAAAGGCACTCGTGCTAAGGGCACTACACTAAAGCATTGTATCGGGTGTAACGAGATTTAGGCGCACTCGCTTTAGTAGTAACTGATGGAATTATTCTTTGAAAGCTTTGTAATTGTATTTAGTTGGGCTATTCTCGGGCTACTGCAGTCTATGGGGATCTCATGGAAATGGTAGCACACGTTTTTGATGTTTAAAACAATATGATTCAATTTCATGTGTTTTTCATATCTCCCATGATTTTTTTACTTTGATTCCCTCCAAAATTTTGAAAATCGCTACACAGGTAGTTTCAAATAAAATAATGAACAAGTTTTCTAGCAATTTCGAAACATCAGAAACTTGTGCTGACTGCACCTACTGACCCCATTTCCTGAAATGATGCTGTATTACGTTTACCGCTGAGGTAAAGGTATATTTTTTTGAATAGGAAAATTCTAAACTGTATTATAGTACTCTATGAAATGACTACAGTAACCACAGTAACCGTTTCACATCATTTGTCTTAATTATTATATTTGCAATGAAACCTACTATTTTCGTATCTTATTTTTATATGCTGTGTAGATACTTTATTTTTACTTTGAAACGTAGCGTGTGCTGTCTTTGAAACTTTTGCTTTTGTATTATTGCATTGCTTACGTCTGACTAAGTGAAGTGGCACCACACTGGAACTTCACTACTATTATTTTTGATTTGTAAAAGGATCATAATTATAAAAAAAACGGTAGGAACCAAGCCGTAGTTTGTTGCCTGTTCTTCTAGGCTTGGTTGCGTGGAACTGGCACCTAGACTCACCTAGCTTTAAGACGTTTCAAAGTGATTCTTTTAATCGAAATGAATAGAGACGATTTTGATTTTGACTTTTAGTTTTTATCGTTGTTGTTGCTGTCTCACTTACTCATACTTGTTGATTATTTTCATGGTAAAACATCGACACTATCAATGCAGCAATGGTCTGTAAAAAGCTAGTCTGTTTATTGTGTATTATAAAATAATTAGTTAGTTTTATTATATTTTGTTTATAAAATGATAAATTTATTATTTTGTGGCAAAATTCCTCAAAGATATCTCTCCCGCTGAGTAGATGGTAGGATGTCGAGATGTCACTCGTTATAATGAATGCAAATCATCCATTAGTCTAACTCCGCTGGTTCACGAGAATAACTTCTACAGTGCCGTGAAACTTACAGGTTATTTTGCCTTATACTTCACCAAAATCAGGCTAAAGAAGTTCACTACTAGAAATACAAGAAGCCCTATTTTCATGATAAATCACTTGTATTACTCGCTTGTGAACACTGTTCAGTCCATCGATCAATTTCCCACGATCATAATTATTAGGTCCATGGGGCAAAATTCGGCAATTTTTTATCATCTTGCACTTGATGTGCGGGCTGGTTTTTCCGCTAGTAGGCTGCTGGCGGGTCCTATTTGCGTGACCCTTGACACACGTTGCTCAAACTTTATTAGGTTCTACAATACGCCAGTTATGAGAGTACTGGCATAGTGCACATAAATATTTCGACAGAAAAACTCATTGGTACACGACTGGATTTGAACCCATGACCTTCAGATTGGAAGGCGGGGCCGCTACAATTAGACCACCAGTGCTCCTCGATCCATGGGGTGTTTATACTTAATTTTCACAAAAAAAATCACTAGATTTATTTATCAGTTTTTACTTACTTACTTCTCTCTCTTGATCTTGGTCTCTGACGCCAGGCTTTTCGTTCTAGACAGGCTTCCGCGTAGTTTTTATTAAAAAGCATTGTACTATAAAATATAGCTTTGAGATGTGTTGTACTGTAAGTGCTTACCCCACACCAACAGAACCTCGTATCTCCGCTGTAGAGTTCTGCCTAAAATTCGTTAATTTTGCAGCAATAAGATGCGATTGATGGCACCTGCCGTCTCAGAAACCAAGTTATTTGCTCCAAAGCCTCCATTTGAGTGATTTGTATATATTACTTCTGTTTCTAAAGGGACAAAAGTGAACTTCCAAAGGGTACAATATTACAATGTGCTAAGCTACAAATTGATCAAGCGAAAAAGTGAGCAAACTATTATCAATAAAAAATTGACGCTTTTACCAAAATGAATATCTAATGGTATTATAGCTTTCTATTGGTGAAAAAATTTGCAAAATAGGTAAAATAGTTTACTTTTATTACAGTAGTAATTTTGAAAATTCAATTTTTTTTTCACAATAATAGTAATAATACGTTTAGTTAAAGCTATAGTAACTCCCCTAAAGTGTTATAAGAACGTATGGTGCCTTATTTCCAGCTGTTAACTTGTTAGGGCTATGATGATAGTAATGGTGAAAAGGTTCATCTCAACACTTAAGTCGACATTTCACTTAAGAAATTGCTTCAGAAGCGCTGTCGAGGCTATTTAGTTTAAAGAAATAACTTAGCTTTAGTTTCTCACTCGAAAGACTTTAAGTTATTTTTATTTTCTGTTTTAAACTAGCTGTTTTTATTTTAAAGAGTTATGCATCTTCACTTAAAACTAAAGGTCATAAGTTCAAATGAAAAATATGAGATGATTAGACTCAAGACTGTTATCCCTAGGCACGGTAGATACCCTCAGAGCTCTTGATACTGACCAAGGATTACCTTAAATGTCTTAGTAGGGTTAGAGGTACGTCCAGACGAAATTATTATCATGACGCCCAATTGGTGGTTTTGTTACAAAACCAGGTTATGTATTTTAACCTAAAGTGTAAATGGAACTCGCCCTTTTTGAAACAATGCTATTTTTGTGCGCATAAAAACTATTATCCTAACAAAACTAGTGCAATACAAGTACTCTTACCAATCTAGTTTCTAACCATGCTTTTTTACCAAAGTTTGATCAACAATTGACTTTACTGCACTGTATATAAAGTTCAATGTGATATGACCCTTGTATTTGGATAGACAAAAACTAAAACTTTGTGCTTTTAGTTCGAAAACGATGCAAGTGCTTGAATTGAGTGGGGTTTGAGTATTTTTAGACGGGTTTTGATAGACGTTTGTGAAAAAACTCAATAAAGATTGAAATATTGCATCGCAATGCGTGCCAAGTTTTTTAGAAAGTTTCATTTGAAAACGTTGTAAATATTCAGTGCACATAGCTTTAATAAAATACTTAACACGATGTGCATTTTATACATTTTAAACGTTTCAAAGCACTACATGTTTCAAAGTAAGAGCTATGCCGTAGCGGGTGCTATGAGCAACGCTGCTCGTAGCGGGCTCTACGTAATAACGTAGCAGCTACGAGTGAGAAATCTTGAATTTATTGTATAATTCCGACTACACGCTTTGAAAAATTCTGAAGAATTTTATTTATTAAAATTGTATCCCTGAACTAGGTAAAACATTTGTTTTGAAGCGCAAATTGAAATTACCTTAAAAATTTCAAGTTTCTTAATAATTTCAAAATATAACAACTCTTTATAGCATGACAGTGGCACAGGCAAAGTACTCCGTGCAAGCTTTTTAATTCTTGAAATCTTTAGATAATCAAGGGGTAGTTTGAGATAATAACTTGATTCTTACGAACAATTATCCAGCGAAAGTATTTCTAACAATCAAAACCACATCAGCAAAAAACATTTAAAATTTTTTTAAGTTTATTCGGGTACACAAAACTTCCATATTTCACCCTTTGAGTCGTAACACCGCCATCACAGCACATTGTGACTAGATAAACAATTAACTCAAAGTAAAGACACTGTAAGACGTCGCTTGTTTTACTTAATGAGTTGGAAACGTTTATAAAAATTGTTGGATGTGGTACTTAAGCACTTAATCATGTTTAACAAAGTTTGTTTTTTTTATGTAAAAGATACACAAACGAGCTTATGGCCCACCTGATGGTAAGCGGTCACCGTCGCCCATAGACACCAACAACACCAAGGGTGCTGTTGTTGCGTTGCCTTTCCTGAAAGCTTGTGTAGCTGTTTTTATGCTCTGTATATTAGAACAAAGCAAACCAAGCATTGCTGTTCACAGAAAGGGTGCGGTACTTACCTGAAAAAAAAAACACAGTGTCTACTAGTATTAATTAGTATAAGACTTTAAAACTATGACGGTGGCATTCAAGCGCCTTAAAAAATACATTTTAGAGTAGGTCAACAGCTCAAACGCATAGCTTTGAAGATTTGGCTCTCCGCAATGTATCTTTGGCCAAACCCGTAGGCGTGGAATGTTCTCATAATTCTTCCATAATGAGAATTTTCAAGCTCAAAATTTTTAATATTTTTGCCAATATTTTCACTCACAATGTACCTAACATCACTTTGTAATAAGGTTTTGTAGAACCTCCAAGTTTTCTGGTTTCATGCCAAATGTAACTGTCTTTATTAAGCATATTTTTAAAATGCTCCACTTCAGAATGTCGTTTCATTATAAATAATGTTCTCTTTCATTTGAAAAAGAACACTTAAGTCCCTCTTATTTTAGTGCAATTACTGCTGGTTTCCATTTAAGTGTACAGACATAACTGGCGTATACGAGCCGCTTAAAGCCGGAAGCTTGTTTGAGTTAATGCCCATGTTGCGAGCCCGTACAGCTAACTTAGATTCACCTAGTTATAATGATTGCTTAAAGTGATCGTTTGTATGTTTATAAGGAAGTTTTAGTTTTACGCTTGATTGCAATGTTCATTTTGTAGAAGTACTTAATTCTGGTCTTACGATTGTGGGTTTGAATCTTGTTTTGCAGTGATGATTTAAAAAACATGAAATACAGGTCGTGGTAGGTTTATATCATCTGAAATTATTTTAAGAGTGTCTGTGTGTATTTTCGCATCCGCTAAGTTTGTTAAACTTCTTATTTTCAAAATTATGTGATAACTATATCTGTGAGATCTCTAAAAATAAAAATACAAATTGCTTGACCTAGTTACCTAGTATTTTTTCAAAGATATACAGGTGTATATATAGATATACCTACACCTGTATATCTTTGAAAAAATACTACAAAATACTTATTTGCCTTCATATAAACTGTTGATCAACGGACGCCTGAGCTCATGTTCTTTTCATGATGACGCCCGTCGTATAAACTGCGAATAACTTCAAGAAGGCTCCAACGCGCTGAAGCCGTTAAGCCCACAGTAATAAATACCGACACAGTGCGTTGGCACTGCTACTCGCTCAAAGAGAAAAAGACACGTTGTTGGGCTATGGAACACAAGTTTTTATTGTTTGGTACAAGTAAGAAACGACCATATTATTATCATGTACCTATATTTTCTTCCAAACTAAAGATTTTTTAGATTTATACTCAAAACCCTTTCATGTGACACCATATTTACTTCATATTTATTGTATTGATGTATTATCTATCTTTGAAATTAATTAAGCTTTTTGTTAATTTCCCTCATACTCTTTTTAGCAAATACATTCTGTCTTTTAATTCTATGAAGATCGTATTGTCAGTTTGACTGGTTTATTAAATATAACGCCAATTTGTTAAGACAAGTGTCTAATGACCTCTACTTGCTCCAACTTCTCGATCAAACAAAGTATTTAAAATAAGTAAAGCAATAAAGGATTGCTTCAGCTTATAGCACGTTCACGAAGACCTCAATACCGTACCGTTAGTGCAACGGTTGGCTCGAAGACACAGTTGAATGCAAAATACAATTTATTTATTGGCACCATTGATGTTTATACCAGAGCCAACGTGCCAACTTATGGCGCGCGGATTAAGGACTGTGCCACACCGGATGCGGTCCGACTGCATTCTTTGACTTGCAGATACAAAATGAAATATTCAAGACTTGTTGTTTGACTTTTTTCGTGACTATATTTTTAAAACTATAAACAATATTTCTGCTGTTTTTTAAGACGATATTTAGTTGCTGGTGTCAGTTTAATAATGTTTCACGTGACCACCTTTTGAATGGATGACTAGTTCTTTTTTATCAAAGCGTAAGTTATTCGTTTCTCTAAAAATATTAAAGGTCTGGGTGGCCTAAATATCAACAGGATTTGTCACTAAAGGCGATCAATGCGATGGCAATCAGTGAAACGTTTGACAAATATCGCTGTCATATTTGACAGTAATTCACTGATTGTTATCGCAGATCGCTTAGATGTTCGCAAGGCTAAGTAGATATTGTGTCTTAGTACAAAGAAACGATATTCTTTCAGATAATTTTCATGGCATTTTAAGGACATACTCGTAGTAACGCCGCACCGCACTCACACCGCAATCCGTGTAACTGCGGCAGCAAGGCCATGGATTAAATGGGTCGAATCGTTATGCCATAGCTTTTTATGGGGCTGTTAAAAGTTTTGGGTTATGTGGAAACGTTCTTAGCTATATTTTATGGCGGAGTAATTTTTATTTGATGGTACTTTATGGGGTGTTGAATATGTGTCAGGATGGTAATCTTCAACCCCCTCTTGAGATGCGAGTCTTGCTCGCATAAAAGATATCTATATAAATCTTACATTATTTGTGATGCTGTTTAGAAAATTGCATAGAACCAATCTATAGAAAGGGAAAAGTTCAAGTATTTACATGGATCGCACATAATTAAATTTAACTACTAACTTGCATTTAAAATCAGATATTAAAAACAAAAATAGGTACGTATTTTGTCTTTTTGTTTTTGCTACATAATAATCATTCCCTGACAAGAGCTGAGCTCTTTAATAGTATAGGATCCCGCTATAGAAGGACCTTCACCGAGCTGGTTATTTAATGAAACGTATTTTATCTTATACCTTTAAACGAGAAAATCTTGTATATATATATATATATATATATTTAGGATCTCGGAAACTGAGCCAACGATTTTCATGAAATTAAGTATACATGGGTTTTCGGGGACGATAAATCGATCTAGCTAGGATTCATTTTCAGAAAATGAGTCTGTTCGTTAAAAAAAAAACTAAAAACATAAGCTGAATATGTGACTGCTCCTGCCATCTATTGACGATTGTGAGCAACTAACTTCAAGCGTGTCCAGCAGAAGGCGTAGTTCAATAAGAATAAACCAGTAAAAATAATAATATGACTCTTAAAATTTCTTAAAAATACAAATTAACGAAAAAAGTTCCGAGCGAAGCTCGGTTACCAACTAGTATTTATTTAAACATGCCAATAAATATATTCTATATGGGTTGCCTATCAAATTTCAGTCCAGGATATGATTAATTAATAATTAAAAAAATAATTGTTTTTTTAACTTTCCACCGGTTTGTTTATTAGACAAACTCTATACCAATCGAAAGTATAGACCCCATAGAATATGCAAACGTTAGGTTGCCTATTTTTTTCCGGTCACAACTCTCGGGTAGCCAGGTATAAACAGGTAAATCGATACTAGCATTTTGCACCGGTATGTTTATTGAATAAAAATACTGGGGTCTATACTTTCGATTGGTATAGAATTTGTTTAATAAACAAGCCAGTGGAAAGTTTTTTTTTTTTTTTTTTAATTATCAAATAATCATAATTATCCTGGACTGAAATTTGATAGGCAACCCATATAGAATATATTTATTGGCATGTTTAGTTAAATATAAAATACGTTTCATTAAATAACCAGCTCGGTGAAGGTCCTTCTATAGCGGGATTTTAGACTATATTTAAGAAGAAGTAATTTGTTTACACCCTTTATTGTAAATATTTCAAAACACCTTGAAGTGTAGTTGTTTCTTACCCAGCGAACCAACAAACACTACAAGTGTACGAAAAGTCGTACCATACGACGATACTTTAAAATAATGCACAGTTTTGTCACGTTTCAAAAATCGTGCTACTGTACAAAACTTCTACGTCCTCGTACAAACTCAGCTACCATTGCTCAACACACAAACTTTCTCTTGTCCAAACCAACCAACTCCTCGCACAAAACCTTCCTACCGTTTTGATATAATAATCTTCCTCTCTTATGGGATATTTATAGTATATTACTATGTAATATAATAATGTTATGTACCTACAAACCAGTCTGCCGTAGTTGGTTAGTATTTTTTTTTTACTGACAATCTCGTTGGTTTGTTTGTAGGTGCCATTTTAAATAAAAAGTAGTGAACACGCTTTTTTAGTGCCAGCTGGCACACTGGCGGCCACCTGATGGAGAGCAGTCACTGCCACCCATAAACACCCTGCTGCAGGTGGCTGAAAATGTATTATACATTATAAGTATGTATGCTTTTGTTGCGTATCTAGCTAACTTAGTATTTGCAAATTGGAATGCAGTATTAAGTTTTATTAAATCATTAGTGTATAGTAGTGTTGGTGTGTGTGTGTGTGTAATGTAGAACATGATAGTGTTAGTGATATTGTCATTTAAATGTTGAGTAGGTGTTGTAATCTGTAAGAGCACATAATCGTTTCATATCGTAGCTTCTCGACGATTGCGCCGCCAAATGAGCCGTGAGGAATGTATTGTGTGCGAAAGAGACAAAGGCAATGGAGAAGAACAGAATAAATTACCATCGCTCCTCTCCATTTGCTGGTTAAATACGTATTTTGTACGAGATCCGTTATCTTTCTCGGAATTTGCACTCTAAATTTGGTATTTGAGTAAAGTGAGGTGGATATTAACGTTCTTTGTAAAAAAAATATTTATTTTTCCTTTTAGGCATTTTAATAATTATATACATTTTTACTTCTTTTTTTATATTATATAGTAACACAGATAGATAGATAGATAACATTTTATTGTACATCACAAGAATAGGATATTACACATGTAACAAAAATACTTAAACTAAATGATTTGTAAAAGGATCTTATAAAAAAACGGTAGAAACCGAGCCGTCTTCTACGCTTGGTCGCGTGGAACTGGCACCTAGACTCACCTAGCTTTAAGACGTATCAAAGTGATTCTTGCAATTGTGTTGAATAACATTTTATTGGTGGTTTTTTTTTATAGTTTGAGTTCATATTTTTATCTCGTTTATACATATAGAAGTTACAGTTTCTATAAAAAACAAGCAATAAAGAAGCGAATTGGATGCGTCAAGTGAGTGCGATCCATCACCGGCGATGCGATTTGTTCCGAGATTGGACGCCGACAACAAATGCACCTTTAAAATTTAAAATGTTTTATTTGCTCTACAACAACGTTCTTTAAATTGTTTGGAAAATTGGCTTCTCTAATATATTTTTTATCCAGGGGTAGTTTTTGAGAGCACTGGTGGTCTTGTGGTAGCGGCCCCGCCTTCCGATCCATAGGTCGTGGGTTCAAATCCAGTCGTGTACCAATGAGTTTTACTATCGAAAATTTTATGTGCTAGGAAACCGGCGTGTTGTAGAACCTAAAAAAGTTCGAGCAACACGTTTCAAGGGTCACGCAAAAAGGGCCCGCCAGCGGCCTACTTGCGGAAAAACCTGCCCACACATCAAGTGCGGATGATAAAAACTTGCCGAACTTGCTAGGGGTAGTTCTTCCAAATTTGGAGATAACTAGCAACTACTTCGACTTCGTTCTTAGCTTAAGCCTTGCGGACATATCAGCGGTCTGCGGTGGCGATCTGTGAAACACTGTCAAATATCACTGTTATATTTGACAGCGTTTCACTCATCGCCATCGCAGAACGCTTTGATTTGCACAAGGTTTTAAGTATGAATGCTATATTTACGACATAAGCAGAAAGAAAATGCAATATGTTCTAGTCCTATTTCAAGCAAGAAAACACCGACAAGTTTTCTGCACTTTCGCAGAAAAGTTACTATTCTCATACTACGGTAACAATAGATACATAATATCATGTTTAATATTCTAGTGTAGACGCAAGTTAAAAGGCCACACAGCTTCTTCTTCTTATCGTGTCACTGATTCCTTCAAACCAAGTGTGGTGAAAGGATTTTAATTGCGCCTCAAAGAAGCTCCTTTCTTGCACTTGACACATATTTTCGAACTTTTTAGGGTTTTTAGATGTTTTCCTTCACCGTTTGAGAGCACTGGCATAGTGTATATAAATTTTTGGGCAGAATAACTCATTGGTACGCAACTGGATTTGAACCCACGACCTTAGGATCGGAAGGCCGCTACAACTAGGCCCCCAGCGCTTTAATAACGCAGCGATTTGCGATAACACCAGTGGTTAAATATCTTGACTACTGAAAAAACAGAAATCATTGTAAACAAAATTTCACAGGTAAATTTGACCTAAAATAACAATAACAAAGTCCCACAAACTCTACCATAATCACGCAAAGTTTGTTATTTAAAACTCGTTGCGAACAAACATGTTCACCAACACGCTAACCAACTGTTTTTGAGTCATTAAAATCAACAAGCAAGCATCGCACACATACTTATGTAACAGTTTAACCCTTTTAAGTGCGCTAGGAAAGTTCATTCGAACTTACTTTTTATATAATGTATATGGTTAACTTTTAATATTATTATATTAAAAGTTAACCATATACAGTACTTAAGTAGATAAAAAAAGCAACCAAGTGGTCCAGCTGGTTGCTTTACTGCACTGTACTGTTATGTACTGGGTCCCATTAAGACAATATTTCATCCGACCTACAAATTAGTGGTCTGCCTTACAGTTATCTTGAATCTCTTGACAACAGAATATTAAAAATGTGTTCTGTATGTTGTATCCAATGCTACCGTAGTAAAAGTTTTCTACAAAAGTGCAGAAAATTTGTACTTGTTTTCTGGCTTGAAATAGGATTAAAAACAACAGTAGGTATTACCTTTCTGCTTACCTATATCGTTACAATATCACTATTACTTAAAACCTAGCGCACATCTAAGCATACTGTGCCTTAAAAATCCACCAGCAGAGCCTTTAAACTCGTAAGAAATACTGTTGATTAAGGTAAACATTCGTTTGCGTGTTTGTGAACTGTGGTCAAAGCAACGTGTGAACAAGTTGCAAACGTAAAAACATTTAAATCTGGAAAGCTACCGACCGCTCCACCAGCAAGAAACAGAACTCTTCATACGCTCACAGTGTGCTCAATAAACCGTAAGGTGGGGGCATTGTGGAAAAGGAATAGCGATTACCCAGACTCTTTGCACCCACAAGAAAACGACATACTTTCACCAGTCTTTTTTATAGAATCTTCTTCCGTGCTTTTGTACTTTTGTGTGTGCTTGTGCAGAAGATGAATGCATTAATCTATTTGTATTTCTTATTAATATATTTCACATTAATATGTTGTTTTTAGTGGACACATTCTTAGTTGTAGATTACTGTAGAAAAGATCAATGACAAATTACTTATTCGCCGGAATTTTGGCAAGATTTTAATATTATTAGAGTAGGTTATGAAACATAGCGTACACTACTTCTAAAAAAAAAAAAACTATTACAAAATGCTGTATTTTTTGTGGCACTGCAGCAGATCATTCAGCTAAAAACTTGAGGTGTGGCTTTGATGATTTTAACATTGAATTCTGCTTTTTTGTCATAAACACCCCATTTAGTTTATATATTCTGACACGTTGACAGAGGCCCTCAATATTTTTTTAATGTTTTAAAAGAATTATTGTGATAAAAGTAGTACTAGTCTCTATACCCTGGCAATATGAGCACACCCTGCGCGCACTCATTATGAACCCGCGAGACAAAAGCTCTGAGCTCAAGTTCCATTAAAATATAAAAACCTCCGTACCTTCCCAGTGACTCTACATAATAATGCCGGTTCAGGCCTAAGGCTTTTTATAGGTAAAGCTAAATCTGGCCTTGCAGGTGAAGAGGTTTTCTAAATTATCATAAATCTTAATTAAACTTTCTTTAACACAACGGCTCAAAAGCCATTTCTAGTCAAAATATGTTGTCATTTTAACACAGGTATTACTTTAAAGTTTACATGTTTATGTCTACCTTACTTTGGGACAGTCGTGAGTTTGTTGGCCTACTACAAGCTCTATCTGGCTCTGTTTCTGGCTCTAGTTTTGAGTATGTGTGAGTGCTGACTAAATAAATCCTACGTCGAAACGTCACACACACACAATATAATACACTGGTGAGCACTCACACAAACTCAAAACGAACCAGACAGAGCTTGTAGGCTTACTTGTTCTACATTTATATCACACTAGCCGCCACCCGTGGCTTCGCTCGCCCCGTTACCGTTCCTGTTGAAAAAAAAAAACAAAAAAAATAACCTTTTAAACCTTCTCTGGACCTCCACAAATCATTCAAGACTAAAATCAGCCAAATCGGTCCAGCCGTTCTCGAGTTTTAGCGAGACTAACGAACAGCAATTCATTTTTATATAATTGATCGAGTGAGCGAAGCGAACGAAGATCTTGAAATGAAATGAAATGAAAATATTTTATTTGCAACACATACATAGACAGTGACAACAATATAAAACAAATACATTACCTACAAACTAGACATAAGACTAACAAAAAACCAACATCAAAAGGTAGTCGTATATAGATAAATATATTTTTTACAAAAGTGCTGCAAATAAGACCAAAGCTCAGCATGATGCAGGTTGAGAACAACCTATGCTGGTCTTCCGCTAGGCCCTATTTAAAAAACCTACCATGAGCGGACGTGAAAACTAATCTAAATACTATCTAACTATAAAAATAGACAATAGTAAAAAGGCAAATAGGTACGTACAATAAAAAAAAGAAAACAAAATGAAAAAGACATTCTAAACCAAAAATTAAAACGCAGCACATACTAACTCACATAAAATCATAAAAGTCAACATCAAAAACGAAAATAACAAAATATATTCATTTGTTAGAATAAAATGTAAATAAAAAATTACGTAATTCTTACAAACAACTTTGGCAATTTGGCATTTTATGTGCGTATGTATGTATATTTTATTTGTGTATGTTAGTCCGACGAAAACTTTCGAACCGTGGATCCGATCTGCATGAAATTTGATAAGTCGATAGCTTGTACTTGAGAAATTTACTGGTAAGTATATGAGTGAAATCGGATGAGGGGTTACAAAGATATGGGGTTCTTTGAGGGTGCAAAAATAAAAAAGTGACACAAAAAATCAAGTTACATGTCATATGAAAGAACTTTGTTTGGACATTCCAAAATAGTTTTTACTTTTTTATAATAGGACGCTCAGTTTTTGCTACACAAAAAAAAGGATAAATTACAATAACCAACGATCCGAGAGCTCCAATCTCTAAGAATTTTGTTGACACCAAGGTTTTTCTACTGGTCGCTCAATTCGTTGCTTTTTTTTATTTTCTTTTCTTGAAATAAATTACAGAGGTACTCAGTTGTCATAAAATGGTAAAAGCGACCTGGTCTGATGAGATGGAGCCAAGGTTTGTCCAACGGAACTCTTCAATCAATTGGCCAATTGAGTTAAAACTTGTTTATCATACAAAGTTAGTGAAAGATAGTCAGAGGCAAGGCCAAACAGTAAGTCTGGACAAAAACACTTTTTCAAAGTAGATAAAACACACAATGCGCTTTTTTCGGAACATTTGGATCGACTAATTATATGCATCATGAGATCTCAGTTCGGGGCGAACTACTAGTTAAGATTGTTTTACTTTGGTGTCAGTGTATGCTATAAGTAGTAATGGCCCACTCACACTCGTCCACAGATGAATCGGTATTTTTTCCGGGTCGTGATTGAGTGTGAATCGTTTTTATTTTTGTAATAGCGCATTAACTTCTATGACCGTATCCACTCCCATCGCCTTGTCGCCGTGTGGAAGGGAATTCATTTATACGGGAGTGTTTTTTGTGATTCAACTTTGACAATAACGATTTGTGAATAACAGATGAATAGAATCACGAATCGGTTTGTGAGAGATGCATGTGAATAAGCCTTTAAATGTTGCCTATGAAATTAAAAGAATGGTATCGACATTAATTTATAGTTTTTATTGATTTCACAGTGTTTACTACACTTAAGAAAGCGCAGCCCCGTACCAAGGGTAAGGTCGCGGGTTCAAATCCCGCTCGGCTCTTAACTTTTGGGACATTATAAAAATCTTTGGTACAAATATTTAATTTTATCATTCGCAAATTTATAAAGAGTAATATAAAAAAAAAAGATGATACCTCCACGTATCCTTGCATGCACGCAATACAAGAATTACAATCAATTCATACGGTTCAAATTCAAATATCTTCAAATGATTTATAGTTGAAATTTTTATCATTTCACTGCAAAGGTAGAAGTCATATTTCACCAGCAAACGGGAATGTCACGCGTTTGAATTGAATTCTCAAATGTAAGTTATCTTAGAGCGAGCAGGAAGGAGAAACGGAAAAATGCATCCATAATGAGAATAAGTGAAAATGAATTCAAAGTCAATTGTCTCATTAGCGGAGTGAATAGTGCTTTTTGCCAAGAAAAGGGTAACTAGCCTTTTCACCTGTTTTCTAAGGATTCTGAACTTAGAGCACTAGTTACTGGGAGTTTATAAGTTGCTAACGACTGTTGGTTAAAAGTTTGTGTTCGTTAAAATAATGGTTATTTAGAGTAGTGTACTTCCTGATATTATTATACACAGAAACTAGTATTTAACCTGTCTACACTAGGATAAAGTTAAATGGATGTTACTGTAAGTTTTTAGTAGGTATTTAAAAAAAAAAGAAAAAAGTATTTGTGATTGTTATACTCACAGATTTCTACCTTCTTCGATAACACGTTTGGGACTTGTGTCTGTGAATTCGCCACTAGTTTTCAGTTACTCCAAAGCCATAAAACCATGTCGACCAGCAATATCGCCGATGGGCCATTCGACTGCCCACAATCACTAAAACGGCCATCTAGCCTTGTTAGCGCATTCTTACCGAGAAAAAGAAGCGTAAAGACGTGATTAAGGGCACCAAACGCAATAAAGGGAACGAAATGTCCTCAAGACAGGCGGAAACATCCCCCTAAGTATAATTTGCAGCACTCCAAGGAGCTTTTAGACGACGCGCTATGTTAGATATCACCTTAACTCCCATGGCGCAGTGGTTGACTGGCTAGGGCGCAATAACTACAGGTTCGATTCTTGCAACATAATTAAGTTTTGAAGTGAAGAACTCTTTAGCGGAAACCAATTTACTCAATATAAATAAAAATATATACCATTACCATGTTAAAACGAGTTTGTATTTTTCATAAAAGCCTGAAAATGAAACGAAACAAGAATTTATGCTCGCCCGATAGATTAAAACCATTATTTTCCGGCCATTTTGTAGAGGTTATTGAATGTTATTTAGTGAAAATTGAGAGACTAATGGGGTAGATTGAAATTGTTGACTTTCGGGGTTGTTACTATGGATAAAAAGATTATTTATTTTAACCAGTGGTCTAGTAGTCTAGCCCACAGCTAAGCCCACTGTTATTATTGTAAACTTGTAATACAAAGAATAGGATATGTGTTTAGTTAACTATAGCTTAATCAATCAAATCAAATGTTTACTCGGTAACTTAATCTATTGTGACATAACATGCGTTTGAGATCTCCTTTTAAGTATACAGGGTTATTCATTATTAACTGCAAATACTCAGGAATTAGGTTCAACAAATAGGATAAAAAATATTTATGAATTTTTTTTTTTTAAATTTGATCAAAAAATTTTTCAAGTTTTTGTATCAAAATTTTATTTTTATTAATTTCTTTACGGCTATTGCATAATGATTGCCACGGAGAACAGGACGATGACCCACCCAGGCGGTGACTGAACGCAGAGTAGTACTTTTTAAATTAACACGATCGTTATGCATAATTATATGGAAACAAACGGGTTTTTGATCGCGATTACCTTTATTAATTCCCGACGTTTCGGCTGTGTTGAAACAACCGTGGTCACGGGTTGACTGGAGTTCATTGAACGCAGAGTGTCACTCAAGGCGCGCGGGCGCGGATCAAAGGTCAAAATAGGTCAGGCGCCAATGATTCCTTTATCGATTTTCTCGGGATTTTCATAACAAAACTTAAAAAAAATCATTTCATAAATATTTTTTATTTTATTTGTTGAACCTAATTCCTGAGTATTTGCAGCTAATAATGAATAACCCTGTATAAATACCTGTGCTAGGAGATCCCGCTCTTTCAAGACAAAAATTGTAGGTACAAAACAATTTTTAACAAAATTAACCTTAAGTTTAAAAGTGTGTTTAAGTGAGGCATGATAATGCTTGTGTCTGCAAGTTTTGAGTAGCTGTGTAGATGTATTATTTATGGGTTCTCCTTTTACGCCAGTCTCATAGGAGTCTGGTTATACAGAAAAGCCCTTAAAGTACATAAACAAGCGTGTATTGACTCAATCCTCCTCCTCCTCCTCGCGTCGTGCTCCTCACTGCTGAGGGTCGTGACCCCCTCCATGGATCAATTTGTCCCTGACAATTTTTCGCCACCTGGATCTGTCACCGGCAACCTGAATGGCTTTATGGACCTTCACGTCGAGAGTGGAGCGGATTTGGTCGGACCAACGTATCGGGCTTCGGCCTCGTGGTCTCTTGCCTTCGATTTTGCCAGTGATGACAAGTTTTTCCAGGTTGTCACCCTGTTTCCTGGCTATATGCCCGAAATACTCAAGGACTCGCTGGAGGCAGGTGGTTGATAGCCTAGTGGTCACTTTGAGTTCCTTGAGTATTGATACATTGGTCCTACGCGCTGTCCACGGGATACGGAGCATCCTCCTCCAACACCACATCTCAAACGCGTCCACGCGTAATTGACTCAATAAGACTAGATAAACATAAAACAATTCATTCTCACTGAGAATGTAACTGATTTATCAGAGCTCTAATATTATGTATCAAACTAGCGGAGTGCTTGCAATGTGTTTGTGACACTGCATAATTAACAAGGTGCTAAGAGGTATTATCTGAAGCGGGAAACCTTTGTTTCTCGATAAACGGAGGCCGTTATATGATTGCTTTGAATGATAAAATAAACACTACCAGGGCACTTGGTAAAGTAACGTCGGAAACTGGTTTCAAAAGTCATCTATGTAAAAAAATAAATTATAAACCGCACTTGATGTGCGGGCTGGTTTTTCCGCAAGTAGGCCGCTGGCGGGTTCTTTTTGCGTGACCCTTGACACATGCTACTCGAACTTTTTTAGGTTCTACGACACGCGCTGGTTTCCTCACGATGTTTTCCTTCACCGTTTTGAGAGTACTGGCATAGTGCACATACATTTTTCAAAAGAAAAACTCATTGGTACACGACTGGATTTGATCCCACGACCTTCTGATCGGAAGGCGCCATAGACCACCATCAGTGTTCTACAGTCATCTATGTAGTTCTAAAAGGACTAATCATTATAATCACTGTGATTTCATTAAATTTATTATCAATATTTTTTCATGTTTTTTGTATATTTTGGTGAATTTTTATTTTTTGTAAATGTACACTTTTGTAGGATTATACAACCAAAAATGGTATTTTCAGACATCAATAATTTGTATTATATAAGTGATTACCTCGTTATTATCAATCAAGTTATAGGCAAGGGGCTTGTTTATAGTTTGTGGATTATTCGGAAAGGACTGATAATCCTTAACTACCGAACGAAGGGTAGGCAGGAGTGGGGCGCAAGTTACAAGAGATATATTTCCTTACAACAAAAATAAAAAAATGTTTTCTACTTATTTTAGCGAAACTTTTCTTTTGGCAGGGTCGTAGGTTTGATCAAGTTACTTATGAATGAATTGATTATAAAAGTAGTAGATACTTAAGTTCCCCCAGGGTCTACTTTAGTATTTCGGCTTTAGTAAAACCTCGCAAAAATCCAGTTTTTTATAAGATTATCAGTTTTAGAGAAAACAATGTAATATAATTTTCTATTCACAGTGTAATAAAAACTAGGTTTCAATCAACTTACTTCGTACGTTCTACAAAGATTGTCAGAGTAAATCTAGACTTACACATTTTTGTAACATTTTTTTTTGATTGCCAAAACTCTCTTATAAATTGTAGCAAACTACGAAGGTATCCCTTAGGGCCCCTTCAATCCTATTGTGAAGGATTAGGTAGCGTTACCGCCGACTTTGGCAACTCACAAGGACCTGAAGTGAGGGAAAGAACGGTTTATATCCCGGATAAGGTAATGTGGGGCATTCAATTATGTGCCATCTATAATGGTGGGTGAACGGTTGGTAGTCTGCGCTATGAGCATAAAAAGTATGGCGAAAAGAAAATGATAAAAAGACCAAATATTTCCCTCTCTGCATAAATTGCTCAAGACGACAAGCACCGTAAACTTCACGCTCGCACATTTGAAAACAAAAAATCACTGAACCTAATGAAGAAACCACGAGCAACTAGGTATTTCATAATGCAGTTTTTTGTTTATGCTAAACTGTGTTTATTCGTATTGCACGCAACATAGTTGCTTGCGGTTTTTCATTCAAAAGTTCAGAGATTTTATATCTGTATAAAAATTCAAGGTGTGCCCCATAAGTGATTAGGTCATTGACACCGCTCAGTTTAAAACATAATAGATCCATACGGAATAAATTCTTAGTCTATAACCACGTTTTATAATCAAATAAAATGATGATAAAAATAAAAACTAAATAGGGTTCATTTTGCAATGTTTTCTAGTAACTAGTAAGTAGTTATAACTATTACTATGTCCTTAGATACGCAGGTACAAGTAAACATAAAACTAAATGACTCCACGCACGCTTAGAAACAGTAAAATCAAGTTTGTCTGCCTGTTAAATACCGTATCACATACAAAAGATTAAACCTAGTGGTAAATAACGAACTAACAAATCGACAATTTCCTTTTGAACTGGATTCGTAATTCAATAACAATAAGCTATCGTTCAATACTCGCTTCCGAGTCGAGGCTCACCTCAAAATCCAATCACATCGGGCCCAGCCAATAAAACCGTTATCTCGATAGGGCACGTAATCCTTTCCCAAATTACAGGGTAGTAGGTCACGCGATCCGAACCGTCGCCGACGGCTAATGTCACGGCCACTAAGCTGACAGCTAACGGTCGAATAAGGTTTCAAGACTCCTTCCAATATACTTATTTTTATGTTAATTTACTTTAAGGTTTTTTTGTCTTAGTCACGAGGAACTGGCACCTTTAGTGACTTGGACTTTATAAAAAAGCAAAGATATAATACCTAATATTGTCGTGACAACGTCTTATAACTCGATGGAGCCGGCTGCACGCACAAAAAAACATGACTCATGCGGCGTTACCTCGCTCTGAGGTAAGCGAGAGCGCGGAACGAGCGACCAAGAGGCACAATCGGCCTCCGCGTTCGGCAGCGTTCGACATCTGTCTCTCTCCTACTTGAGTAAGCGATGCGTCCGCGTGGACAGCTGTATGACGTTGTCACGTTCAACTATCGTCAGTAAACCGACTTTACAGACAACCGTTTTTATTATTAAATATATAAATTAATAATGCAGACAACCCACACAACACTATCTATTATTAATGGAAACAAAAAAATAGCCCACCTGAGGTTGAGTGGTTAATTCATAAGCTACCTTAACGAAGATGGGTAAAAATCGAACCTCCACCAACGAGCTGATTAACGTTAATAAATTAAGACTTCATAAATCCTACCCCTAAATGAATCACGACCGATGATCAACCCCAAGGATTACTTAATTACAGCCGTTAATACTAAGGGTTCCGAAGAAAGCGGTTTCAGCCAAAGCGGATGTAACAAAATTGTTGTAGGGGTTGAGGGTACCTGACTACCCCTAACTTATTAGTCGTCTAGCAGGGCGTGAAACAACACTCAATGTTTGCACCGAATAATTATTTATTCCATATCACATGTTAGCGCAGTGTGGATAGGGGTGACGCGACTGACAATGCGACACCTAAAAACTAAGCGTCAGCCCGATTTCTGTGGCTACGTACCTAGCCGCCACAGTGTTATGGATTTGCAGGAATTTTAATATGGATTTTTCAATTTTTCGGTAAAGTTTTGTAAAAAGTAAACACTTTAATACTGACTTACTTAAATAAGGTGAGAAATCTGATTGTTTTAATATCACTATCTAAAAAATAATAATATCTAACAACAGAAACAGTCCCATGATTTTGTTTCCCAGGCACGATAAACGGTATAGATACCCCCCCATAAATCTCTAAGCACCTCTCAAATAAATAACTTTATGCCTCAAGTTGATGGACGCAGGGCAGTGCATCGAAAGGCACGTTCTTGACGGGCGTGACCTACGAGGCAATGCTTTCTTATAGGCAATGGTTACGACTTAACATCTGGTAGGCCATATTCCTTTCCTAAAAATATGAGTCATTACAAATAACGATATTCTAGAGGGTTGAGCATTCTTAATTTATGTTTGAACAGAATCGTTTATAAATAGTATCGATTTAGTTTTCATCTTGATTTGTTTGTTTTGTGTTATGGAGCGCAGATGGAATGGATCGCTGAGATGTATTGAAGAATAAATTAAATGGATATTGTCTTTCGAATGAGATTGCTAGTAATTAACATTTCAAATCGGGTTTCAAGAAGATTGCAAAATACATTTTAGGTACAAAATCATGTCGAATTATTCAAACTCAATTGTGCTGTCTATCTGATGGCTTGATCTCCATAACTGAACAAATTGGGTTCCCTTGTATAAGTTTCAAATTGATCCTCATGATATAAGTGATAGTCTTTGATGATGATATCAAAGCTTTTTTCGCCTTTGACTTTGAAGATGACGATGTCTTGTTTATGCGTTTGACAAGACATCGTCTTTGTAAGTATTGAAAAGTATTGTCGAAAATAAACAAATATAATATTAGTCTTATACGGCAAAGTATTATTGCTAGAATTGGTCGCATTATGAGCTATACCTAAAACTACAATTATTTGAATGGAACGCTAATGCAAACATACATACGCTATCCAATCGAAAATAAAGCCCGTTGTACATTGTACACTCACTGGCATTCACAAACTCACATTCAAAAATGTATTTGACTGGCCTTTCAGCTCAGTTGGTAGTAGCTCTGCTTTCTGCGCCGTAGATCGTAGGTTCGATCCCCACTGAGAACTAATATTTTTGTGGTGAATGCAGATGTTTGTTGTCTGTCTGGGTGTTATATTGTATTCTAAGTATGTATTTACAAAAAAAAAGTATATGTGTGTATATGTGCTCCCGTAGCACAAGCTCTGCTTAATTTGGGGCTAGATAGTGTTGTGTGGGTTGTCTACAATATTTTTAATTTTTTTAATTTATTCAGTTGCATGATAAGGATTACTTCAAACGTTTAAGCTAGGTGAGTCTAGGTGCCAGTTTCCAACTAAAGTCACAGCTACGAGACCACCTAACCCGTACCTAGGCTTCTAATGAGTCTTGTTTAGTCTAGTTAAGATGTCGGTCAGTCCTCAGTCAATGACGGAGGTCTTAGTCTCTAGAGACCTACAAACTTCAACACCAGAGTTGGTAACTTACTGCTGTGAAATGGTAGACGTGCGTGACCTGCGAGACAACGCTTACACACATACACAATAGTTACCGCTTAACATCCGGTGCTTGATTCTTCAGCAAGTTCTTAAATAAAAATCGGTTGTCTGTAAAGTCGGTTTACTGACAATAGTTGAACGTGACAACGTTGAAATGGAACGCCTACGAGCGAGGTAACGCCGCATGACGTCATGTTTCTTCGTGCGTGCAGCCGGCTCCATTGAGTTATAAGACGTCATGTCAAAAAGAAATGGCTTTTTCTAGAGCAGAGAGCACTAGTAGCCTCAGGGCGCTTGTACACGCTAAGAAAATTTGCCGTTCCTGCGGCAGACAAGACAAATTCTTCGTGTAGACGACAAGAATTTTGTCTTTTCCACACACGAAAACGCAACAACGTTCGCCGCGTCGTGTCTTGCGCAGATAAGATTTTTTCGTGCACCGCTGCGAGCAGTGTACACAGTTATTTTCTAGTTACGACACGAATTCTTGGGTAGACCCGGCGTTTTTTCTTAGCGTGTACAAGCGCCCTTAGGGTAGCGGCCCCGCTTTCCAATCCTAAGGTCGTGGGTTCAAATCCAATCGTGTGTTTCTAATCAAAAATGTATGTGCACTATGCCAGTACTCTCAAACGGTGATGGAAATCATCGTGAGAAAACCGGCATGTCGTAAAACCTTAAAAGTTCAAAAAACATGGAGTCAAGTGCACGGAAGGAGCCTCTTTAAGGTGCACTTAAATATTTTCACCACACTTGGTACCAGTGACACGATAAGAAGAATTAAATATAAAATAATAGAATAGCGGATATTGGAGGCTTTGTTAATGCTACTGACTATAAATAATATGAATAATGGCTAATGACATCGAACAATGCTTTAACATAAATTATACAAAACGAATCACAGTATTTGTTGTGGTGATTGGACGGATTACTTGTTTAGATTGTTATTACTAATTGATTACGAACAAATTCATTGAATTCAGGTATTTGAATTCTATCATTATTTAGTGAATAATCAAATATATAGTCTCCCACAGATTTAACATTCGGAATTGTGTCATGTGCAGTAGAAACTATTAAGCTGCAGAGGTATGCAGAGTACGTATAGTTTATTTATTTATTCTTATTTATTGATTACTAGTGGCCGCCCGCGGCTTCACTCGCCCGTTCCTGTAACACCCCGTTCCCGTTGCTTTTTCGGGATAAAAAGTATCATATGTCCTTCTCCCGGTTGTAAGCTACCTTCCCACTTATTTTCTGCCAAATCGGTTTAGCCGTTCTTGAGTTATAAATAGTGTAACTAACACGACTTTCTTATAAAAATATAGATTTCTTCGTACACAGTCCCCTTGTAAATATCATGAGTCCATTCCATCCAAAGGTTGTTTGATAGAGATCGCTGTTTAGCGATAAGACCGCCCATTGTAGGAGTCAAATAATTTTAAGTGTTTTTATGGACCTGTACTTTTAGGGCCTTATTAATAATCCTGGCGTAGCGTTGGACTAGTTAATCCGTGTTTTGTCACATTTGTTCGAGTTGACAATTGCATGTCAATGCAAGAGACAAAACACGGATTAACTAGTCCAACGCTACGCCAGGATTATTAATAAGGCCCCTATAGTTTGCTGTGTGCAATAAAGCATTTTCTATCTATCTATCTATAGTTGGAATCACTAGAAAGTGTAAAAATTTAAATACATCGAAGCATTGTTTATGAAGAAAAATGTTTAAAATTACAGTGAACTTTTCAACAAATTTTTCTTCTCATTTGATTTATTATTACTACTGATCGAATGTCTGTTACAATACTTACTTCAAAAGAACGCTTACATCTACTTCACCCTTCAAAATATTGCAGCTCCAATTTGTTGAAAATTAATGAATGACTAGAATTAAAATCTACAGACTTAGAAAAAGACGGTGAAACGTGAAGGTGATCCAACTTCCAGTGTCTTAAATTTAACAAATACTTCCTAAAGTCACGTGGAATTCCAAACCTCCGACCGAGGTCTCTCCAATATTCCCTTATAATATCAGCGCTAAACGACAGGTCATACATCCAGGTCCCTAATATATTGCCCTCCATGCATCATGTTACCTACGTATGCTCAGTCTTCTCCACCTTAGGATTATTCAGAAGGTTTCGGTGCTTTAAATTGATTTATGGAGAGATTGGAATACGATGATACCTCCTCCTGCCTCGTGCCTCGTGCTGACTATGAAATTTTTCGTGAATAATAGGCGTGTAGATCATTTGATGCTTTTTTATCCCTAGAAAAAAGCATGGGTGGGTATTTGTATAGTACTGGTAAATGATATCGGAAGGGTACGGCAAAATCTTTTTAAAAAAGATGGAAATAACACTCAAAGAAAACTAGAAAATCTAGTTATTGCAACGGCTTTGCGACGTTGCGACTAAGAATTAGATTTACGTTATGCAAAAGCTCATGCAACAAAGAAGTTGTTTACGGCGTTCAACCTCATTTATGTCATTATTTTATTGATTGCTCACATGTACATAAAATAAATAGCGTTTGTTCTTATGGTAGCCTAAGTCAGTAGGTACATGTTGGGCACTGCAATGTCATAGCAGTTTTATAATATATAGCGGTTAACAAACTATAGATAGGGTAGGTCAATCATTATACATTAGTCAAAAAGAATGTCAAGACAGTTTGGAATTTTACCAAATTAATAACAAATACCGATCACATGTCAAAGTTAAATAAAAGAACCTCTCAATACATACCATTGGGATTTGAGTGCCAATAGATTAAAAAAGGTTTTTTTTGTGGTGTTATGATTTTATTTATTTATTTTATTTACTTATTTTAGATAAATGTTAACTTTTAAGGCACTTTTATTTATTCAAAACCCGAATGAAATATACAATAAAAATCACAAACACGTGTTATAGGTAACCCTTTAAATAAATAAAAAATATTTCCGCAAAAAATTCCCGCGTCGTCAAAGCCGCAAACTCAAATCTTAAGCTATGAAATATTGTCCCTCTCCTATGAAATATAGTCGCACAAAAACCGCTACGCGCCTCGCTACGGCGTAGCTACGGAGCTACGTCGTAGCCGAGATAAGATACCGCAAGGGCTTTAAAATTACATTTTATGGGCTATCAATTTCCATAAGAAGAGTATTTTATGGGAAACTCTTTTCTTCCGCAAGATTCTGTTATCGCGAATTTCTAAATCAGTCAAGGATATTATCACGGGAAGGATGTGTCGTGACGTCATGCGTGAGCTTTTTAACCGACTTCCGACAGCATGGTTTGTTGTAGACTATCCTTCCGGAAAGATAAACTCACGAAAAAGATGAAAAAAGTCGTCTTCATATTCTTCAGTTCATGAGGTAACCTCGCTTACCGAGGCCTTCGCCATAGCAGACAACTCGATATGGTACAAAAATAAATTGAATTTTTCTTGCAATCAACACCCTGAAAAGTCATTTTCTCAATGATTGTAAAGGAATTAAAAAATGTATAATTTGGAATTGGAAAAATTGGAAACTGGAATTTAAAGAGTGCATAATTGTGTCAGCATGCAAAAGTTTAGCATAATAATATCTAGCAATTGAGAATAAAATGACGTTATAAGACAAATGGCAGACAGACAGACAGAGCACAATAATAAGGGTTTCTCATTGAAAGTCAGTCCCCTAAAAACCGAAACACTAGTATTACGTAAGGCGTGCGTCCCCGGGGACAGAACAAAAGCTGGAACAAAGTTTCCATACATCGCCGTTACAATTATCTGTGTGTATGTGTGGGTGGCGTTTTTTGGATGTTATAATATTTTATGAGGTGCCCGTTTGTTGTGTCCCGCAGTCGAGGGACAAGCTTTTGCGGTGTTTATGGAAATAAAGTAAAATGTTTAAATGCCTTTTCAGTGCTGATGTCAGTGATGGGTAAGAAAACTATTTGCCGTATATAAAGTAGTCTATACAACATCAAACAATAAGGCACATAAATTGCTTTTTTTAAGTCCATAATGTAATGTATAATCATTGCATCCTTTGCAGGTAACACAAAAATGGCTGCAGAGATTCTTACCGAACGAAATAACGGAACAGCCAGAACGAAAGTTCCAAGCAAAATTGTATAACTGGCTAGCTAAAGGTTGTTATTATAACTTAAATGAGTTTTTCACACGCCATAACTGACAATAATAAATTTACTGTGTACTCTTAGGTTATGACATTTAATAATTTTAAGACAATCAATTTATGACTATTTGTAATTCTAAATACTTAACCTATACTTATAATTGCATGCTGAGTTCAAGCAAAATGTGCTGAATCAATAATTTAATTACTGACATCGAATCCCTTACCACATTTTAAGCAATAAATTTTCATTTCATTTCATTTCATTTTTTTTTATAAGAAAGACAGACATCAAATGTACTTATTTCTATAAAAAAAGAGTGTGACGTAGTTTAGAAGTATTTTCTCAAAGTCTTGTTTGTAAAACCTTGTTTTTAGAGTATTCAATAATCGCTCACGCTTATAACTTGAGCGCCGCTAGTGGCTTATTCGCTGCGCCTGCCAACTGCTCACAATATTATTATTATTATCTTTCCAAACGAGACTTCCATCCCCCACTTTATGCGGACAGCTTTGAAAAACGTGACACGACACTATAAGGCGGACTGCACACAATGACGACTGCTGCAAAGAGAATACTGCACGCTAGTGTTCTTGTCTTCGTGGAAGGTGGTAGATATATATCTACCACAAAATAATGGCGGCATAATTTAACAGAAATTTCATTAAATTACACAAATAAACTTACAATTCAACAAATATTTACAAAATGTACAAAATACACAAGAAACAGTTGGACTAGTTGACTGCCTCCACATTTCAGTTGGTAGTAGCTCTGCCTTCTGCGCTAGAGGGCGTGGGTTCGATCCCCATCGAGAATAAATATGTCGTACTCGGGCTGACAACACTGTCAGTCATCCACCATCAAACCTTCGTTCGGGACGCCAGTGCCATCAGTTGGCGCTTGACGGAGTCTACGAGGACAAGCGACCGTGGCGAGCACATTCACATTCTGGATTCTGGCTTCGGCGGTTGCACACCTAGTCTTGTAGAAACCGTCCGCGTTCCGTATACTTACCTACCTAGCTATACGTTTAATCGCTAAGCTATCCTGTTTGGTAAGATTTGTGATATAAAGCTGATTCGGTTTGGAACATTTTCTTCTCATTGTTTTGCAACCGACCCCTACCCTCAATACGCTCACTGAGTAGCTTCATAATGCCAGGCTACGGAAGGACGATGAAAATAAGATACCGACGACAAATATTTGTGTGGTGAACGTAGATGTTTGTTGTTTATAAGTATGCCCAAAAATAATAAGGATGCCTTATGATTTTTAATTTCAATTGATCACAACAAGACTTCACTTTGGCCTTGAATTTTTTTTTATAGAATAATCCTTGATCAACCGCATATCGCCGCGACAAACGGCACCGTGTGCACTGCGCTTAAGCGACAAAAAGTCTTGCGACCCGCACAGCGGTGTCAACGACACAATTGTTTCATGCAGAGGGTTAAATTGCATTCGTATTTTGTATATTGTTATGGTTATGTTTAGGGAAATGTCGTTTATGAATTTAAGTTAATTTTATCACAACGTTTTGGAAACCTTTCGGAGTGTTGATGTTAATTAAAAGCGTGGGTACCTTATTGTTTTTTTCACGAGTTTTATTATTTTACACAACATATTTTAAGGTTTTTAATTTATGTTATACGGTCTTCGTTTTTTTGCTTCATTACTACCACGGCATTGTTTTTGTTCATTTTGTGGAGATGAAAGACTAATTAGAACGTTTCATCCTTAAACCCAGTTGTGTACCAATGAGTTTTTCTATCGAAAAGATTACGTACACAATGCTAGTGTTCTTAAACAGTGAAGGAAAACATCGTGAGGAAACCCGCGGCTTAGTCAGCTCCGCACGTATTGACCATGTCTTTCCTGTGGATTAAACCGACTAAGCTGTCAGGATGGTATAGGTGCTGGGCAAGCCTATTCCATCAAAATCCTGTCCAGGCACTATAGCGTCCCGCAAGTATGGGCATGAGTAAACACTACTTGCCTCTGACGCTATATAAATCATCTACAATAGATGCAAAGGCCTATTTTTTTTTCGTCCTTCACAGCTGCTTGTATTAAAGTTGATTGTTTGAATGCAACTCATAACTAGGTAACAAGTACCCCGCTTATTACTTCCGTGGGATGCAAGCTCTCAGCTAACTCATATAGACTCTCCAGCCTCAAGCGCCGCTGCCTCAATCTCGCCGAGATGAATCTCTAACTTTCAGCGATCGAAGCAAGTACGAGGTGTCTAAACCGCTCTAAAACTATGGGTATAAAAAATAAATTGCTGCCATAATGACTTAAATTCCTAAAAGACCGGCAACGCATCAGCACCACCTTCTGGTGTTGGAGTTGTCTATGGGCGACGGTGACTACTTTCCATCAGGTAGCCCGTGTGCTCGTCTGCCTGCTATGGCATAAAAATAAAACAAAACAAATTCGATAATTTATTGAACTAGTTGTATCACAGTGATCACTTTCAAACGTCTTAAGGCTAGATACTCAAAACCCATTTTTCTTAAACAATGCATATCTTAAACTTGGGAACCAGTAACTGGTAAAACACCAGCGTTTCATAATAATTACCATCATCAGCATTAACAGTCCAACTTCACCCACTCCTGGGTTTAATCCTCCCAGTTTGATTTACTTCGATCATGTGCTAGTCTAACCCATTTCTGCCCCTCGACTTCAACTATGTCGTTCATCCATTTTACTGCAAACCATTCTTATTTTGTGCAGCCGGGTTTTGATCACCATTCAGTTTTTTTTCTACTCCCCACCGGGGTCATCACTACATCACACATTTTTTATATTTTTTCACTAACTCTTTTTTGGTCAAAAACAATATTTTGCGAATTATTTTCCCACCCTGTATAGTTCCAGTTCATTTGGCAAGTCGCTTTTCGAACTCTTTTTCGCGGAATCGCGAGGGGATAGGGCAGAGGCTTGCAAAAAATATCTGTTCTACAAGAGCACAAAAACCTTCCATATTTTATCGTTTTCTCCGAAAATGTATGGTCTCTAAATATTACAAAGAGAATAAACTTAGAATAGAATAGTATAAATTTAGTTTACTAGTTTTCTAGAGCTAGTACTAGTAGTAGTTCTAAAGCTCTATGAGAGTAAGATCTAATGAGCATGAGAGTAAGTTAAACTTACTGCTCATTAGACCTTTTGCTCGATAGGACATTTAGCTACTTAGACCTTCTGATGCTGAGACTTTTTGTTCACGTTGCGGTGTCTTCTTACAAAACTGTACCTCCCTTGCGCCACAAAAGGGTTTCTAAGTTTTTAGGGTAAGGCTGGAAGAAGATTATTATTAGTATAGCTCAAATGTAGTGACTTCATCAGATTCAACCTTTAGAGCCACACAAGATTGGATGACAAAACAACCACCTGAAAAAGTTACCCTCAAAATCAAATAGGTAGAATAGAATAGAATAGAAAATTCTTTATTGCACACATTAAAACTAACAATGGTAAAACAAGTAACAATAATTTAAAACATACTAATGTACAATGGGCGGTCTTATCGCTGAAGAGCGATCTCTTCCAGACAACCTTTGGATGGAGAGAATCGAATAATAAGATGGTTGGCTAGGGTATTTCATTAGGCGAGAAGAATTCAGTTCGGAAACGCATTGCGAAGCACAAATAGGGAGTGCGCTCGCCTCCGCCATTAATTCTGTTCAGATACAACGTTTGAGTTCAAAGTGCTAGGAATTTTGCTATATTTGATTTATTTGTTTCCCTTGAATGTATCGCTTGGATTAAATCCAATGTAAATCTTAAATCATTTTGGTCTGCATTCTTCTGTTTCTAACAAATTAAAGAGTATGGTAGCAATCACAGAAATTTAATACAGGTATTTTACTTCTGCAGCCTTTTTTTATAATAAAAATAATAATATTATAGGCTTGCGTTTGACCACAATCTCACCTGATGTTAAGTGATGATGCGGTTGTCAGTTTAGCACGTTTAACTAGAAGATAACTATTCTCTTAAACTTTTCTCTTAAAAACATCCAAGTTATAGGTGTTAGGAAAAACATCCACTGTATAACATTCTATGTATGTAGAATTCTACTTGGTGCGGACAGTTGGAACATCAACCAGGTATGGATGCCGCATTTCCGTGCGTCAAACTAAATCGTGAAGTTCCATCACTCACTCTCCGAAATGTATCCTGTAAAATACCAGTAGACTGGAAACTTGACGGCGATGTTCAAGACTTAGGAGCTTAGGCTCAACTGGCGTGACGCTACTTATAAGCTTTTTAGGTCGTCTCTCAATTGCCTCCCATCCATAGCATATTCCTACGATTGTAATTATTCACAGTAACCTTCCCTTAAGGGTGTTTTTCAGCTGAAAGACAACCATAACATAAAAGCATGCAACACCAATTTTTCCAAGTTCCTTGTTCGCTTCTACCACCACGCAGGTTTTTAAATGAAACTGTATAAAACCAAGTAACCAGAGTCAATTACTAAAGTCCGTATCAAAGGCTGACTACCGTTTCAAATGCATTTTTGCACTTTACAAGTTAGTTGAGAGCTGGAATTGAACGTGCTCAAAGAAGAGCATAGCCTTTGTTCAGCGATAGATAAAGCTGCACAATAAGGCATCACTAACAGAAGAATTACTTATTAAAACTGTTCTGTGACTTTGATCGCGTGGCATCCAACTTAATAGTATCTTAAATCTATATTTACGTATTTTATCTTTATTCTTTTTTTGTTATAAGCGATGGTTGCCACTCAACATAATTTATGCTTGTTCCATCAACAAGTCGTATGTGGCCACTATGGCGGCAAATATAATTATGTTTACAAATTGATCTTCTGATTCAAGAATCAAGAAGAAAAGATCTTTAAGAAGATGTCCATTCTCAAAGTAGTAGCTTGACACACTTCCAAACACATGCCGATTATTGCATTGTTAAACGCTCAGAGACGTGACACGGTGTGCTTGCAGTTCCACCAACACCCATACCTTTCAAGTTGTTGTATTACTGTATCCACTCTACTGTGGTAGTACGAGCCTGTAGTAGTAACCGCAACCAAATTGAATTATTTACGCGGTCCTTTGATAGCCTTTGTGAGTTCGATGTAAAAACAAGTGGCATAACACAGATATCTTTTTTGAACTAACTGTATAAACCTGAGCCTGTTGCCAAAGACATACTTTATATGCGATGTAATATTTTTATGTTTGTGCCGTTTATTTATCCTTTTATTTCTTCATCTTTAGCATTATTTAGACCCGTGGCTCTAAACTAACACAGGCTTACTTGGCTAGTACTCGCAGTTTCGAATAATATGCAGAAAAACAATGCTTTAAATTTTACGCGAGCGAGTTGATTCAAATCAATAGTGACTCCTTTTGAAAGCAATCAGTATGCTATCACAACGCGTCGCTATCGATTTTTATAACAAAAGTGATAGCAAAGCAAATTAATATGACATCACTAGTTGGCTAACTTATGCTGCCTTCCTACGGTGCGTGGTTCTGCAGATCATCACGCACCGCGCACTACGACGCACGGCAACGCACACAGAAAGGGCTCCTGTGCTACCGCGCACCTCGGCGCACGAGACCGTTCCCATGGTGTGTCGTGCGAGCTGGTGCGGGCTGGTGCGCGATATCACACACCGGTGGGAAGGGGCTATAAGCCGTGAGCGTATCGGTATATTGTAAAAGCAGCACGTACTGGTACTGGTGAAGTAAAATCGCAGGAAGTGAATAACATTGACCGTCGAGTCCACATTTTATTACAAGCTTTTAGTTTGAGCTGGATTTTTAGTTTACCAATTTTTAGAGCCACATTTTTATTTGTTGTTCCTACAAGTTGTATGGACTCGGTGCAATAAAAGTTTTCAAACCTTTAGCGAAATACTTTCGACTGTAAATTGAGTTAGGAGAGAGGGGCACATGTTTTACGACCCGATACTAAAATAAATAAAATTGCTTACGTTATAAAATAATAAAGCAGTTTTCAATAACTAATACATACTTCTTCCAATATCAGTATTGGAGTAAAGACAAAATTAGTTTGGTTTTGTGTTTAGATTTTTAAGGATTTGCCTTACGCACATCATTATTATAACTCAAACTCAAACTCAAACTCAATAATTTTTTATTCATTACGATGCAAGAATCACTTTGAAACGTCTTAAAGCTAGGTGAGTCTAGGTGCCAGTTCCACGCGACCAAGCGTAGAAGAACAGGCAACAAACTACGTCTCGGTTCCTACTGTTTTTTTATATGATCCTTTTACAAATCAAAAATAGTCTAAAATAATAGCAGTGAAGTTCCAGTGTGGTGCCACTTCACTTAGTCAGACGTATGCAATGCAATAATACAAAAGCAAAAGTTTCAAAGACAGCACACGCTACGCTTCAAAGTTATACTATAGTATCTACACAGCTTATATAAAAATAAGATACGAAATAGTAGGTACAGACATTGCAAATCGACATGTTAGCTTCCTATGGGTAGAGTGACCGGGACATTGGGCCACGCAGTTTTATCATTCATATTCTAGAGTATAGTACGCTTTCTTTATTAAATTATTCTTAACATAGGCTTTAAACTTCCGAATAGGAAGCTTAGTTGCATTTTCCGGAAGTTTATTATAAAAGCGTACAGTGTTCCCCATAAAAGACCCATTTACCTTCTGCAGGCGAAATTTGGGAATATAAAGTTTATTTTTATTTCTAGTGTTAATATTGTGTGAATCACAATTTTTCTGAAAGCTACAGATGTGTTTGTGAGTGTACAATAAGTTTTCATATATATATTGTGAAATTACTGTGAGGATATTAATTTCCTTAAATCGCTCTCTCAATGAGTCTCGAGATTTCATTTTATATATGGCACGTATGGCCCTTTTTTGTAAAACAAATATAGTTTGAATATCAGCTGCTTTCCCCCAGAGAAGGATACCGTAAGACATAACACTATGGAAGTAGCTGAAATAAACTAGCCTAGCTGTAGCTTCATCAGTAAGCCATCTTATAGTCCGAACTGCATATGCAGCCGAACTTAGTCTAGCTGCAAGTGCTTTGATTTGTGGCCCCCACTGCAATTTTTTGTCAATATTAAGTCCTAAGAAAATAGTAGAATCTACAAGGTTAAGTGACTCTCCATTAAGTATAATATTAGTTGGCCGGAGAGTCACATTTTGGTAAGATAAATTTAATACACTTGGTTTTCTTAGCATTCAGTAAAAGATTATTAACGTTAAACCAGTTAAGTATTTGCGACAGAGATGCGTTAACGTCATCGTAATTAGTCTTCAATCTATCGACTTTAAAAATTAATGAGGTATCGTCAGCAAATAGTACTATTTCACATAGTTTTTTAACCAAAAAAGGGAGGTCATTTACGTACACTAGAAACAAGAAAGGACCTAATATCGAACCTTGTGGCACCCCCATGTCAATAATAGACCCAGAAGATCTCTCACCGCCCACATCAACTTTAAGGACTCTATCAGTCAAGTATGATTGTATTAGGTCAATAGAGCGATTTAGAATGCCGTAATGTTTAAGTTTAGATATTAATGTAGCATGATTTACACAGTCAAAAGCTTTGGAAAGATCGCAGAATACCCCAATCGCGTCTTGCGAGTTTTCCCAGGCATCATATATGTGCTTTAAGAGTAGAATACCGGCATCAGTCGTTGATCGACCTTTCGTAAATCCAAACTGGTGGCTATGAAGTATCCCATTTAGGTTAAAATGTGATAACAACTGAGTAAGAATAACTTTCTCAAAGATTTTACTTAGCGTGGGCAATACTGAGATAGGTCTATAGTTAGCAGGGTCACTTGCATTTCCAGATTTGAACAGGGGAATGAGCTTACTAGGTTTCATTAAATCAGGAAAAACACCCTCATCAACACACCTATTAAAAATATACGCTAGGCATGGTGCAATATCAGTTATAATAGCGCTGAGTAATTTTGTAGACATTCCCCATAAATCTTCAGTATTTTTAATGTTTAATGATTTAAATGTCTTCACGATTTTGTCAGCATTAATGTATTTAAAACTAAAGATATTATTACATTTTTTAACACTAGACTCTAACAATGCCATCGCACCAGATGCCGAGGAATTTAAAGATGATGTCACTACTTTAGGGATACTGGAAAAGAAACTATCAAACGCGTTGGCTACTTTAAAATTATTTGTCAAAAGATTATTGTTTACTTTCAAATGAATTTTTTTATTACGGAGTTTTGATTTGCCAGTCTCATTATTGACTATTTTCCAGGTAGCTTTAATTTTATTTGTGGATTTTTCAATTTTTCTTTTGATATGCAATGATTTTGCTGCGTGACAAGCTCTTTTAAATGCTTTAGAGTAGTTTTTAATATGTAAAATAAATGCTGGGTCATTAAGCATTGATTCCCTAGCAGCATATAGCTCATATAATGTATTCCTACTTTTGTAAATACCTGGGGTGGCCCAGTCAGCGAACGCGACACTAATACTAGCTTTACATGTTTTAAGTTTAAAGGTATCCTTATGTTCTTCATTGATTAAATTTGACAAGTTGGTGAAAAGGTCATTCGGGTCAGTCAGACAAGGCATGAGGGACACTTTCAGTTCAATATTGGTTTGAAACTTTTTAATACGGCTTTTTTAAACTTTTTAATAACCATCTCAACAGTCAAATATACTAAGCGTTCTGCGGTGGCGATCAGTGAAACGCTGTCAAATATGTAAATATGTCACCGCAGAACGCTTAAATGCGCAAGTCCTTAGTAAACTTGAAATTCACTCTGTCTATTCGAGTAGCTGACGTTTCGGACAAATTTTGCTGGGACACATTGTCCCAAATGACACTTTTGATTTTAATATTACTTTTACTGACGTTTCGGACACCATTCAAAATAACTGCATTGTACAGTCAGGTAAAAAAACAGGTTTTTACCGAGACGCGGCGGTGCCGGTGGCGGCATAGCAAGGTGACGAAATAGATTTATTTATTTATCAACTTCCATTACAAATATAAATTTTTCATCAATCAAAAAAAAATACAAAATATAACAATGAACAATTCCAACTATGTGAAGACTATTGTAAAGCTCAACTGAACCAAACTACTACCAATCGGAAACACTCCCGAGACGCTGCGCTGGGTGTATTGCCACTGTGAAAAATACGACTTGAGATTAGTTGGCAAGACTCGATGAGATCGAAAAACTTACAACTTATAACTGACAGCTAATAAGTCGGTTGCTAGTAGCGTGGTAGCTACCTTCTGCGATGTAGGTTGCAGGTTCGATTTATTTCATACAGTACTTTTTTATTAAACTCGTAGTTACAAGTCTAAATTCTCAAAAGTATTATTAATTTCCTCACGCTGTTTTCCTGTTTTATTTTTAAATTATTTAACATCCATCTGGTTTTATCGTATAAGCTTTGCTTAGTTTTGGGGTGAATGACGTTGTTTGATGTTCTTCAAAGTATGACTGTATCTGATTAGACGCGTCGATTGGCATCTTTTTAGCTACTTTATAAGCCGTATCAAAGAGAGCCTTATTATTGATATGAAATGATAATGATAACAGGTTAATTGTATGTTGTTTATTATTGGATACGGCTCATTATCGGCTCTTATTAAGTCAGCAATCAATCGAGGCCAGCACTGGGTCAGCTAAAGCCATCAATTGACGCCGGTCGCTTTAAGGCAATTGCAGGCGACCAATTATTGCAACCGGGCTGGCCGGTCCCACGGGACAACTTATATTACAGGCAAACATAAACAGGCTGTTTCATTCACGGAAAGTAAATTTTGCAAAAGTGCTAGTAAATATTGTATAAAATTAAATGATATTCTGCTTGTTTTTTTTCTTTCATACAACTAGCTAATGGAATAAGCATATAGCCTACCTGAAGTAAATAGTAACAATTGATTAAAACAGTTATAACAAAGCGTTGCATTGTAGGTCACGCACGTCAGGAACGTGCCCTACGATGCACGTCCTTGCGTCCATCAAATTAAGGCATACAGATGTTCAGCCTCACGTGCCAGTAATGTCACCGGCATCTACATACTTCAAACCGAAACAAAGCAATGTTGCTTCACGGCACAAATAGGCATGGGGGTAGTACGCACCCGACGTGTAAGCACGAGCTATCGTAGTCGTATTAGGCGATGTAACTATGAAATCCATTTCTTTTGTTGTAGAAAGCAGTGCTCATTTCCATTTAAATAGCTAAATTTTTAGTAATCTTTACAAATACTAGCCAAAGTTTTTTGTTTATTTAGTATTCTGTTTGGAAGTAATACGCGAGCAAAGCTACGGGCTAGAAGCTAATTTTTGTAAAAACACATTTAAAATAGCTGCATGATTTATTATTTATTTAATCATAATTATGACAAGTACAATAAGCGCTACAAAATACAGGATTTTTATCTCTCTGGATACATCTTGTACACTCATTCACAATCGCAGAGACCTAACACATTCAAAGCATAGTACCTCAACTGACGATGGAATTGCAATGAAATGGGCAATCAGATGGGCCCCGTGCGATTGATAAAAATCAGAGGAGAGATGCAGCTTGGTTATTAATGCCAACGTGTAAGCTATTGGGTTAACTAACCTTTGGTACAGTAGGATACAGCTCAAGTTACCTAAAAACAAAGAAAAATGACGCTTACTGCAGAGACATAAGAGCTAGCAGTGTATAGTCTGATGCGTATCCTTGCGTACATAGCTGCGGTATAAAATTAAAATAAAAAACACTTTGAACTGCCCATAAACGATCAAATTTTATGTATCCCAGTTTGAACAACGACCCACGTCAATTTTCTTAGCGAATTGTTGACTATCATAAACCTATTAAGATGGAAATAGAAGCTAAGTTTAAACATTATAATATTAACAACAACAGCAAAAAAAAAGAATTTATTGTAAAATATTTGCTGCAGAACCTGATTCAGCACCCTTCATCTGGTGAACTACCCCTGGGCCAGCGCTACTTCTACCCGAACACCTAATTTTAGAATTTTAGAAACAAGTATTGTTACGCAAAGTTGCTTTTAGACCGCGTGCTCAATTTTGATGACCGAGCAAGCGAAGGACTCTAAAACTAAATCACGACCACAGTGAGTGCTTCAAATATGTAATAAAATCCTGAGTATCTGAGCATCCTGAGATTCGTGAAAAATCTTTGCACTCGAGTGCAACACGTAACTTTTCATCCCACATCAGCGAGAAAATGACTAAATGCAAAATAGAAAATGGCGTGCATCAAGCACAATAAAAAAGCAATACACCCAAAAAATATCGTGTAATCTTAATGAGAAACTAGAACCGAAAAATAAAACTAAACTATACACTTAACTTCAACTTGTATATAACTTTACAGAATCAATCCTGCTCTTACTTACGTAGGTAATGAACTAAACTGAAATCCTATAACAAACATGTTTGATGTTAATTAATCAACTAAATACAGCGACTCCGTCTTGGCAATGAATTTGTAATTGGCATCGACAGATTGTGTAACATTCATTACTATGAGCTACTTCGTTCACTGCTTCGTTTGCGTGGTAATTGAATTCTTATGAACTAAACATCCATATAGCCTTTCTCATGGCCAATTTGACAGATATATGCAAAAGACAGCTGAAAACTGTAGAATAAATGTTTATCTGATCTGTAGGTCTACCACAAGCTCTGTCTGGCTCTGTCTCTTGCTCTGGTTTTGAGTCTGTGTTAGTATTGACTAAATAAATCCTACGTCGAAACGTCAAAACACAGTATAATATACTAGTGAGCACTCATATAGACTCAAAACCAGAGCCAGTGACAGAGCCAGACAGAGCTTGTGGTAGGCCTAAATATCCCTTGTCATGACAAGGGATCTTACAATCAGTATACATCATCATCATCATTATCAGCCTGAAGAAGTCCACTGCTGGACATAGGCCTCCCCTCCACATTTCCAGGAAGAACGATTCTGAGCCCTTTCCATCCATCGACTTCCCGCGATCTTAACAAAGTCGTCAGTCCATCTGGTGGGTCGACGCCCTACGTTTCGATCTGTATACGATCATAAATAAATAATAATAAATATTGTAGGTAATCCACACCACACCAAGCCCCAAATTAAGCAGAACTAACCTCCAAGAGGTTAGCCGAGTGCGGCTGTAAAGTGCACCGCATGCCACTCTCGGTGGAAGAATGCGCTCCGGAGTTCAGTTCCAGCAATCTGCGAGACGAAACGTAATTACAGGGCTTTTCAGCACGTTGCGGCTTATGATAGGCGCCGGTGACAATATCCTATCCTCACAGATTGGTCTTCGTGATCGCAAAGGCTGTCAGGCTCAGGACTGTCAGGCTTTTTAAAAAAATATTAGATCAGGGTTGCATCACCTGAAAATATACTAAATCTAGAGTAGACTGAGTAAACTACGTTATCTCTAAAAATGATTTCCGATGCAATAGTTTTTGCTTGATTACTGATACACCTACTTAAAAACATTTTAAATTTCTAGGGCTAGCCAAGCTAAAATAAAAATGAGACTGTTTTTCTTTAAATATTGTATATCGTCTTAGCTTTTTGCACAGTAACTATTTACTACTAATCAAGGAGGTCCTGAAACGTAAGTCTTATATCTCGAGCATTAGGGTTGCACATTAGCTCATTCCATTTTTCCTAGTCTAGCAAGGTATTCAACAAAAGCGCTTGGTATAAAAATCATAGGAGCGTTTAAACCGGTACTATTGCGGTATTTTCCTCATACGACGGTAGAACAGTCACCGATAAAAGCAATAAGATGACAAAATTCTTTGGGAGTAATGACGTCATATCGCAGACAAAAACAAATCAATTCATACACCATCGTCAGAGACAATCTAATTTGATGCATGGCTATGTTGACGTCATATTCATCCATCCATCATCGTTTATAGTTTCAGTGCATGACTCTTAGTTTTTTAAATATTTTTTTCTAGATTTCCCAAAATCATCATGGTACGACTCTAGAAAATTCTTAAACTTCTCCTTCTTCTTCTTCTTCGTGGAAGAAGTCGTGACAGAGGGAAAAATATTTGTGTGATGAACACAGATGTTTGTTCTCTGTCTGGGTGTTAAATTGTATTATAAGTACCATACTTGTATTACAATTTAACACCCAGTAAAAAAAAGGAATATTATCAGCTATCTGGTTCCCATACAAGCTCTGCTTAATTTGGGACTAGAAAGTGTAGTGTTGATTGTTCACAATATTTATTATTTGTTTTGTTTAGTAGATAATGTTGCCAGTGAGTGTACCGCACACGAAGTATTCACACGCGGTAAGAAGGAATGGCGGCGTTAGTGTTTTGGAATAATGGCTTCTACGTCGAGCGGAGTTTTAGGAACTTATTGTTCGTGAAACTTCAAGTTTAATTCTTTGACGAGTTCCGTAATTCAGTACTTCAGGAGCGAACGAGATTTGAAGTGTGTTGAGCATGTTTGGGCATAATTTCCTTCCTTTTTAAAAGTTTTTAGCTCTTTGTGAAAGAGTTCATAGGAGAAGTTTTAATACCGAACCTATTCCTGTAGGTGAGCTATATGCTCGCTTGTGTTTCGTTTTGAAAGGTTTGGGTGCCGGTGCAATTAAAGGGACATGAAACTTTAAACGATAGCGTTAACAATCCTCTTGCATTACGTAAATATAGTTGAAAACTGTGTGCACGGAAGGAGACTTATTTTTTAATTTATTTTGTATATGAAAATATAATTTTATATTTTGTAAATTATTTCATTTGCTAATTTTCAGAGAGATTCAAAAATTACTATTATTATTTTTTCAAAAAGTCACACTTAGTTCGATACCGACATTTATGATCGGACCCTTCTAATAACGCCACAGAATGTAGTAGGTCGCTGGCCTGCGTGCTGAGCACACTACGCTATCAAACGTTCGGTATTGGATCAGTGTAAGTCAGCCTTTATGGCTAGTTGGAGGCAGTGCGGTTTCAATTCCGGATGCATGTTCGAATCCGGCTACACGGCGAGTTAATTAATATTGTTTCAGTTTCATTGAACCATTTCACACGTTTTACAGCTGCAATGCATTTTACTAAATGCGTAAAAGGATTAGTTTGTTTGTACGGATAACGATTTGTTTGGAAATTCAACAAAAATTTATGAACACGCTTCGTGTTTTTATTTAGTTTTACTTTGTGAATGATATTGACTGTGCCTCTCAGACATGTAAATATCAACTAACATTTGAAATTTACCTTGCAATCAAGGAGGGTAGTCAGAAAGACGTTCAGCAAACATTTAATTAAGACTTATACACATCATAGTATATGAATTACAAAAGAAAACAGAAAGCTTACCACAAGTTCTGACTGGCTCTGTCTCTGACTCTGGTTTTGAGTCTAAGTGAGTGTTGAATAAATAAATCTTACCTACGTCGAAACGTCACACACACAGTATAATAATTAAATTTGCCTAAGAGTACTTTTGAATGAAATCCACAAATCCTTGAATAGTCATTTATATAATTAAGCCGCATTAAGCTGAAAATCCCTAAATATCTGCGTACTAATCGCACTATCACCGCGGTTGCCAACTGAAGGGGGGTGCGGGAGGGGTGTGCGGGGAGGGTGAAGGGGGGGGGGGATATAATCACACCTGTGACTGCGATTTATGCTGATTTCCCTCTTAGCCTCATTGCTTGAATACTTGTATAATTTATTTTGTCTGATTGTAAAGCTGAAATTCAGGATAGCAAATAAGTGAAAAGTATTAAACAAACAAGATAGATAATAATAATATAGAAATAGACTCAAAATAAGGTGCGAGAAATACACTTGATTTTTAATTATTTTCATTGAAACATTTTTGTTTCTAAAGATTTTTATAGTGTCTCAAAAGTTTAGCGCCGAGCGGGATTGACCCCTTCTTCCCTTCTTCTTCCTTAACTTTTGAGACATTATAAAAATTTCTGTGTAGTAAACACTATAAAATAAATATTTCTACTTAAATGAATAATTTTACCCACAATCAGAATGATACGTGTCCAAAACCAAGAAATTTTTTGTCGGTTATGGTTAAAATGTGGAACACACAAAAGTCTCCATTTTCTAAGTCTTGTAGGACAAACTTGTTGTAGAGTATGTAATATTCAAAGGTAGGCAAGGATGCTCCTTTAATGTAGTTATTAGCAGATGTACCGCGCTCGCGGCGGGTAATGCCGCCCGTTTGTTGCATGTACATTGTAAATTAAGGGTCCGTGCCTCGTAATTTGAATTACAGAACCCGCCGTGGAAGAAAATGTGAAGATACTGAGATTCTCAGTTTTAATTATTAAAGTATGTTTAAATGAGGATGCAGGTTCTCTGTGTGAGATTTTTTAATGGAAATTTCTACACTGTTATTTAAGTACCTAGGTAACAAAGACGTCTACTTTGTGTTTCTTTACTCGATTGCTCGGAAGGGTAATGTTTTAGTAGGTATCTATGTGTATAAATAAAATAATCAGAAAGTATCCGTTTACACTCTTGTTAAATAAAAAAAATAAAAAAGACTCGCCCAAGAAGGGTTCCGTAGCAGTAAGTAATATAACACAGAGTTCTAAAAGTTCTAGTAGTTCGTCGAAAGGTAAATTTGCGGTTTACGATTTATGACGTATAAAAAAAAAACTACTGACTAGATCTCGTTCAAACCAAACATCGTTGGAAGTTTCCATAGTAATGTACAACATATATTTTTTTTAGCTTTATCAGACACTTATTTTAGAAGTTAGAGGGGGGGGACCAACTTTTTTCCACTTTGGAAGTGTCTCTCGCGCAAACTATTCAGTTTAGAAAAAAACAATATTAGAAACCTCAACATCATTTTTAAAGACCTATTCATAGATCCCCACACGTATGGGTATTAAGAAAATTTTTTTTTTGAGTTTCAGTTTCAAGTATGGGGACCCAACCAAAAATTTATAGTTTTTTTTCTATTTTTGTGTAAAAATCTTAATGCGGTTCACAGAATACATCTACTTGCCAAGTTTCATCAGTCTAGCTCTTACGGTTTCGGAGAAAAATGGCTGTGACATACGGACGGACAGACAGACAGACAGACAGACAGACAGACATGACGAATCTATAAGGGTTCCGTTTTTGCCATTTGGCTACGGAACCCTAAAAACCCTTTTATTTCTTGCATTATAACTTATTACTATTAAGTTCTATTTGGTTAGTATACACACTTAAAATTATTTATTAGTACTTATTAAGGTACTTAGTAGAGAACTGGTGGTCTAGTGGTAGCGGCCCCGCCTTCCGATTTTAAGGTCGTGGGTTCAAATCCAGTCGTCTACCAATGAGTTTTACTGACGAAAAAATTATGTACACAATGCTAGTGCTCTGAAACGGTGAAGGAAAACATCGTGAGGAAACCCGCGGCTTAGTCAACTCCGCACGTATTGACCATGTCTTTCCTGCGGACAAGGCCGACTAAGCTGCCAAGATGGTATAGGTGCTGGGCAAATCTATTCCATCTAAAATCCTGTCCCAGGTACTAAAGCATCCCGTAAATAGAGGTATAAGTAATCACCAGTTGCCCCTGATGCTATACATATAAATCATCTACAATAGATGCAAAGGCCTGTTTTTTACATGTATAAGTAATTCAAATTATATTTTTTCTGGTGCAAGAACCCCAGATTGGGTGAAGGCCTCCTCCGAAGATGACCTGTGCTACCTCTGTTCTGTGTTATTTGGCCTCAGATCGGACCGGATGCTTTAAAAATGTCGTCTTTCCATCGTGGCAGAGGAACTGTCCTCTGCCTCTTTTGCCGTGTGGGTCTCTCCACATGGTCACTTTTGCAGTCCATCTCTGTAAAGAAATACTGTGGATTAAATTGTATTTTAAATAATTACATTTGAGCCTTGTATCAATGAATTAACATTCAAATTTCCAATAAATTCTCGATTCCCAATCAAATGAACTCCTTCAAATTAATTCCCTGTAAAGTCAATACCAATAAGGATAACCGTTTATCATTGAAATGGGTGTCGTCGCTCGGCGCGGCGGAGGGTCAACCGGTAAAACATTGTCTTTTGATTGTTGAACCAGAGGTTAAATCTTGGTTTTATGTAATATATCTTATGATATTTAATATTTAAGTCATTGTTGCTAGTATATATTATAAAGTTCATCCTTGTGTCTGGTTTTGTTGTGTGGCAAAAACTAAATAACTTTTAATTTTATTTGATTTATCAACAACAAATTAAAACGATTAAACGACTTAATCTAAAAATAACCCTTTTCAATTTACTTCTCCCTGTATTTACGGGTACACCTTATGTTCATGGTTCCGCTTAGAATTACAATAAGTGCATTTATTAAAAGCACTCAAACAGTGAAATGATCTCAAAGAATTTAAATAGGTAAAAAAAGTCTAGGCATTTCTTAGCAACGACAATGAATTGTTTTTTTCTGTTTCAACATCACTGCGTAAACTGTCTTAACTCTGATAGAGTTTATATTAATTATTATCAGAGTTACAATAAGTGACGTCATGAACTATGCTATAGGTGCAGTTACCCCGTTCCGAAGCCTCCGAGCCACTTCAGCGTCTCCCGGTATGCGGTATCGGCGCGTCCACTCAGCATATTTAATTCTATCGTATTTGTCTTTCCTATTACCCGACAAAGGCCGCTTTGCCTTTGTCATGGCGACACAAAAGAGCCGCCAGAACTCGACAAAAGCCCAGCTCCAAATCAAATCTTTATTTTAGCTTGTTAAAAAAGGTTCTAAATTGAGTTGTCTTTGTGTTGAGAGTCAATTTAGAAGCTAGCTATCACCAATATCGCTTTAAAACTAGGTTTGATTGATTATTTGAATTACTGCTGCGTATTTTCTAAGCCTTAGGCAAATATTACTTGATAAATTAAATAACTAATTTTAACGGTATCATTCTCAAGTAATCGATTTTCATAAAAACCGTCAGAAGAAGAAATATATATTTCTGTGTTTCAGGTCAGGCATAGCTAAAAAAAACAACTTACAAAGTCAAATTAGGTTCAACGTTCCAGTTAATTTCAGAAGTGCTTACAAAAAACTGTAAGCACTTCAGCATAGAAACGACAATAGCAATGCGGCCATAAAGTTTAGCAATAATCGAAATCGTGATCTGATGGCAGTTCCATCAGATGGTGACCAGCGTGGCCATCCATCATGATAAAAGGGTCCGTATCGCGTCACCCGTCGCTACGAACGAACGTTTGTAACAATACGCCTGTTTGAGCAAGCATACCATTTGACTATTTGAAACTGTTGAATCTTCGATGTTGGCTACAATATTATCCATGTATTTCTTCAGTATTAATTAGTGAGGATGGTTCATTTTTGTAATTTAATTCAAAAGACTGAAAGCTTTAAAGAAAGCTAAAATCTGTGGCAAATAACGACGAAAATATTTAATCCGAAAAGAGATGTTTGACTGTTGCTTACGCCGTTGGTTGCAAATTTGACATTTCAATGAGAGGGAAAAATAGGGATGTAAAAGGAAAAAAACCTCCTACATAGCAGAGGATACAAACAAACACAAAATTGATGTGAAATAGACAAGGCTTGCCAAAAATAAAAAAAGCAACACCAAAAAAAACAAACTTATGGCTAAAACCACACTCAAAAGAATAGCTCAGAATAATATACTGCAGTTATTTTTAACTTCATTGTAGTTTCTTTAGACTTTGAAAGTTGACTGACCAGAGTTGTTGGTGTGGCTAGACGAAATGCAATTCTCTCATGTTTGCAGTCCATTGCGCGTTACTTGCGAGTCACAGCACAAATCTTATTGGTTTCGATGCAATAGAACTCGACGCAGCGCTTAGTGCCCTTTTGAATCAGCTCGAGCAAACTTGGAGATATCGAGCATCGATCGTACTTCGATAATCACTTTGTTGAGGTTAGCGTGGTTTGATTAAATTATTCGATACTATGAACAGATACAGCAGAAGACCAATTCAAGTAAATATACAGGTTGAATTTTGATCTCCTAATAAAAATACACTTTGTTGCTTTTTTATAATTATAATTATATTATTATATTACTAAATACGATCAAGGTTGAAATTAACATGGCAAATTTCAGCCAGGATTGAGTTTCATTGGTCGTTTAGTTATATAAGTATAAAGTATTTTTAGGTGTAAGTATTTTTTTGAAGTTCAACTGGTGGTATAAACCTAGGCCACCGCTTAGACTTCAAAGAAATACTTACTGAAACGTCAAAAAAAATCCAGTTTATATTAATGAAACACCAGCCATCAAAGATTTTTCAATTTTGATAAAATGTGTGACAAATAAAAACAAAGCGTTTTTATGTGCACTATAAATTTCAAATTTCATTGAAAAAGCTGAGTTGGTTAGGTAATTTGTTACCCCGGGTATGCGATTCATCTCAGTGGGACTGGGAATAGAACAGTCATTCGACCTAGTAATTAATTTATACCATCATTCTAAAGTGAGTAAGCAGGTGCTTACTCAACGATCATTAAAATGTTTACAATTTTTTTCCGCTTATTTTGCAAACTGTAATAAAGATAAGCTTCTATATTAATTTAGGAAAGCATACCTAAAGTTCAACATTAACTGCCAATCCTACATTCTCCAAATTGGAACTGCGAGCAAAATGCTCATTGCAAGTCCAGGAGGAAGTTTTTAATGGCGTTGTGTCACCGTGCTCCGGTTAATTACCGTGCGGAACTTTCGACCTTATTGACTTGGAAAAAGTTAGAAGTTAAGAACTATTGTTGCTTGAGATTAATCGAGAGTGATCGGTTGATTAGTAGTCTTTGTTGTTTCGTTGGCAGTTGAAATGGAACTGAGATTTTTACTTTAGAACGCTCAAGACTTGTTTTCTCATCTCCAAGTAATGCTACTCGTTAAATTAAATTATTGCCATCTCTACTTTTAACTTGTCAAAAACAAAGACGGAAGTATTTTTATCTAATGGATTTAACAGCTCTGAGACAGGTCTGGTCTGAGTATTTTTGTATGTTTTTTTTGTATCAGCAGAAGACAATTGCGGTTGGTCTTTGAAAGAATAAGGCTCACCATGAGTCATCCCTAAAAATAATACAGGATAATAACGTTTGTTGGCACATACCGTCGAAGCCTAACTTCCACTTTATACAGGGTGTGTCAACTTACAGCTGCTCCAAGATTATGTTAAATTATGTAAATAATTTGAACAGGGCGCCGCTGTTTTTGTTAAGGCTGTAACATTAATTGCATTATCTGGTTACAAGACGGATAGCAGTTCAATCAATCTTCTTAATGGCGGCGGAAACTGATGATTTGGTTATTTTATTTGAATAGAAACTCGTAGTACATAGTGTAAATCACCTTTTTTCAATTTTTTTTTTAAACCTTTAGTCATTTATTGAACTATAACTTAAACAACAAAATAAAAATTCATAATATTAATTATTAATTTCAATAAGTGTTTAAGTATTGTTTTCATCAAATTAAATAATTTAAAAACATATTGAGAGATTACTGGGGAAGCCTTGTCCTAAGGTTAAATTATACCAGTGATTTTGTCACAGGGATATTTAGGACAAATATCCCTGTGACAAAATCACTGGTAAATTTTTAAAAATATTTTCTTGTAGCAAAATATTGAAAGAAACCCATTGAGTGCTACTGAGCTAGAAACATACAGCAACCTTGTCCAAACGTCTGTATTGGCGCGTGAAGTGTCCTGAGCGCTGTTACGTCATGCCAAGGTTGGAGTGCTGCCAAGTTTTGAAGTTTGAAATAAGAATTGGAATATTTTTGAATGACCCTCCAATGTTATTAATAACTTTAAGTTGAAACAATTATAATAATTTAAGTTTAAATAAGAAGAAGATCTCTGTTACATTTTTGATCAATTTGTATACTTTTGATTCCGCAATTTTGTTCTCGCCTCATATGGCGCACAAAGTCCCGATATAATTCGTCGGCGCCTGTAATAACCCGATCTCGACTGACGACGATTCCGTTAAATGATTCAATTATCACAAAATTGAACCAATTTGAATCATTCACGATGTCATTTACGAGCCGATAATTAAGCTGTGCTGAAAACATTTTAATCTTTTATTTAATATTTCTGTATGCTGGTTTTTAATGAAAGAAGTTTTTTCACCGCATGTTCAATGAAATAAGGATTTATAATAAAAACCATAAATAACTCCAGTATTCCCAATCCAAATAATTAAGTTAATCTAACAAAAGTTGTTGACTTATCTTAAGATTTTTTATAATGTCTCAAAAAAAAGAAATGTTTAAGTGAAGTAAACACTAAAAAATCTATAAAAACATTTGTGTTAACTTAGTTTTGGTTACTTTTAAGATATACATTTTATTGATCAGTTTAATATCATTTTTTGGTGATAGCACTCTAATCGAAATGTGTACTTTTTATCACTCCATCTTTTTGCAAAATTCAAGACGCTTTCAGAAAAACCTTTCTTGTAACGACCACTCAAAGGCTGGAGCGCACCAAAAGCCAAATGGAATTCAGGCGATTTCTTCCTCGAATTATTTCCCTTTTGTGAAACAACTGAACAAAAAGCAGCTTGTGAACGAAGCAACAGTGATCAATAATTTTTAAAGACAGCCTTTGATGATGGTTTTTTTCTTCAACTTTTAATGCAGCGACGACGCCAGAATGGGTATTTTTGTTATCGTTCCATTATTATACACTCAAAGCATAAGGTTAATAACAGAGTTCCAATTTTAGAAGAAATAATTAGCAACTTCAATGGAAGCCCTCGGGGCAATCTATGCAAAATGTCAGCTTGGCTGGCTGTTTGCCCATTATGCCCCCGACCTCAACTCTCTATTATTAGAAGGCGCATCTTCAAGGCAGGAATAATGTAGTAGTCTACAGTTTTCACTTCAATAATGCTCAAATAAAGTCATGATGAAGTTTCAGCCTCGCAAGCAAGGTTGGTCTTGGGACTTTATGTCTAACGTGGACTAATACATACATGAAAGTACATCAATTATACAGGGTGTTTTTGAGAAAGGCGGTGATGGCCAAGTCCAAAACCACGAGAGCTAAAAGAGACGAGAGGAAAAATTTGTGAAAGGAGTCATGTCTTATAAGAAAACAATACGAGTAACTATACATTTATGATTTTTTTTCAAACCTCGTTTGACGGAACTGGACCAAAATAATAAATGTGAATTTGCAGAACACTGGTCTGGACCAAAATAACAAATACATAAAGTGTTGGAGTTAACTTAAAAAAAAACACTGTGGGTAATTTTATGAAAAAAAATACACCAACATGCAAAAAGAAATTAAAAGATCCAGGGTTTCACAATACCTGGATACCAAAAACAACAACATAAAAACGAAATTGCATCCCATCGAATACCGGCCCACCGTTATACCGCGTGTACACAAGACCCAAAGCGAAGCGAATATTCGTAAATAATGAAAATTGAATCCAGAGTCATTCAAATATCTCAATCTGAAAATTTCGCTGATAATAAGCTCATAACAACAACGACCAAAATTACCATGTTTAGGCATAATGCCTGCATTCTCAAACATCAGTGGCCACGCACGCTATACACACCCACCAATGGACAGCATTTATTAGCTATTATTAGCCACAAAATGGTTGTAACTAGGATGTAAACAAGCGGTTCCCACCAGCGCGGTCTATTGACGCCTTGGCATAATGCCCGATCTTTGCAAAAATATTTTCTATTCGAGGCGTTTGTTTTAACTCTACAGGCACCGCGTTAGAGCCGCGGTAGGCAGCACGTGTGGCTTTGCTCGTACACGTATGAGGCAAGATTTCTCGTGCATGTTACTCACGCAAGTTTGAGTTTTATGGTATTGAGTTAAGGTTGATGAAGAGAGTAAGATGCAGATAGATAATGCAGCAATGACTGGCAAGTACGGTTGATAGTGGAAGTAATGGCGTTGGGCTCAAGGGCCGTCCGGGGATATTCAACTGCTCGTTTTTTCAGCGGTAGCGAAACGAACATACCGGTTTATTTTGCAAACGAATATGAATTTGTAAAATATTTTTTACATCAAGTGATTATTTAACGGGTGAGTGAGCCTCGCTGGTAGCACTCCCATTTGGATCGTTAGTCTGGTTTTGCTGGAGATTAATTTTAAATGTGGTTTGTATAAAATGTAAAAGCTTGCTTTTTTTAAATTGTTTATTAGATTCTATTTGCTTTTCGGTGGCACTTAGTTAATAATTCAAACTGTTCAATTTAATTCTCACTCACTTAACCTTCAAGAATAAAGTGCAACAGACATGTTCATTGCTTATTAAGATTGTTTAATGGAAATAAAAAACCATGAGTACTGTTTTGTGACGTTAAATAAATATTCTGTATTCTTTCTATTCTATTCTATCATGACGCAACTCTCATTTATTTAAAGATCATGTAAATTATTGTCTCTGATGAGAATCAACCCTAACTTAATGAATCTCAATTAGTTATGCCTGGCGTAAATTTCAGTAGTTTGCGGAGACGATTAGTGAAATGCTGTCAAAATATGATAGGCAACATTTGATAACGTTTCACTGATTGCCACAGCAGAACGCTCTTTAGTAGAGTGCTGCCACCGTCATCTCCTAGTATTATTGAATTTAGTTTAAAATAAAGTTAAAAAGCAATAAAAAGCAAGGTTGCCACTTTGTCAGTTTAGAAATAGTAATCGCTCGGGGCTGAAGTAGAACCTAATCATGGCGCGTGGTAAGCTGATCCCAGGACTGAGTGAAAATGTTTGTTTTAAGTTATATTGATGTCGGGAATACCAAGTTTACTTTATTCACTACTAACACTTCGCCTTGAAGCAGCTAAAGAAGTACTTTTTTTAACTATACTTATAGAAATTAAAAAAAGGAAGTTATATAAGACTATAACTAGTCTTCTAGAATTTTCTTTTTTTAACTATATTTTTTTAGTTTAAGGAAGGAAATTTGGTTTGGTTAAAACAATCTTGAATTTACCTTGTGTATTTGATTTTGGTTTGTTGAATTTTGGTAGGATTTGATTTTGGTAAAATGCAAGACGTTTTTGTAGAATAATTTTGAACATAACGTTGAAGGAATTAATCTGGTTCATATTATTTTTGGAGTTTTTGCAGGAGAAGATAAAAATCCCAGCCGTTTTAACTCAAAACCAATGCATGCTCTAAAGTTACAGCTCCTAACTTCACGGTGCCTGTCACCTGGTCTGGTACTAAGTAAAGCGACCGCAGCTAACTTCACCTGAAGATTTGAAAGCCGATTAAAGTTATATAGCTTTCGTAAGTTAGCACCAGTAGAATAGTTTTTGATATCATTAACCCCTATTTGCATTCGACTTCAAAAGTAGGGTCTTAAAGGTCAACGACCAAGACTGACAGTGACTTGATGGCAACTTGTCTTCTTTTTGATGTACCTACATTATTAAGTGATCAAACTAACTTACCAAGTGACGTTCGATCATAATTGTCCAAACTTTGACGGAGAGATTTAATACATTCACTTGTAGTAGTCTCGCCTACGCTTCAACTCACTCGCACGTATTTCAGCTCCATAAGAAAGAAAGAGATAGCATACGCCATGCTACCCCGGCTCCAACCTTCATTTAGTTCAGAGAATAAGCACGTACAGGGTCTCCAACATTGCACATTGGGGTATCCTAAGGGATGGGAGGGACCTTAAATCTCTCCGTCAAAGTTTGGACAATTATGATCGAACGTCACTTGGTAAGTTAGTTTGATCACTTAATTGTCCAAACTTTGACTTCAAGATTTAATACATTCACTTGTAGGATGTTCAGAGAAAATGAAAAAATGTTGGAGAAAAATAAATCAAATAAAATGTAAAATGTTATGAAAAAATTGATATCTTTTAAATCTAGTGTTGATTAGAAAAAAACAAATAATTAAAATAGTTCTTTCAAAAACAAAACAATTGTTATTAAGACTTTTTTTTTTTTTTTGGCTTTTTTTTTTTTTAGTACTTAGATAGAAATAAAATTAATCAAAGTAAATTTAGTTTGTTAAGTTAGAATCAAATTCATAGTTAATGGTCTGCTAATGAAATGAGCGGTAGCAGTAGTTTAGTATTTTTATAATAACATCTACTCGGGCGCCTTCTGTTCGTTGTGCAGCAGAAGTATTTGTGTAACGAGTATTATGCGCACTAAACACACTGATAGCGTGATGAGGCATCGACTTGCTAGCATTTCTTTTATTCAACCGCCTAAAGTTTGTGATCAAGCAGGATGGTTGTATCTTGCTTGGAGGTTTTTTTTTTTTTTTTTTTAACCGCCAATGTGGCCTGCATTGTTACTTGATCTATCGAGATCATAGCTATGCATAAAGGATACTATGCATAGTGTACTTACAGGACGAATGCAAGGGCGCCATAGTTAAAGATCAGCTTCGGTTGAGCTTTCCTAAACACTACGCATATACATACATACATTACAATTATTCTTCCACTATCCTAATATGTTTCATTCTAGTCAATGATAATGGTTGGCATCTTTGACCAAACAAAACCACGGAACAGCCAACAAAACGACTAGGTTTTTCGTGAGTCAGGGAACTCAAGGAGTTACAACAACAAGTTTGAGTATAAGTTGGCCTGGTAATCAGCACATCACTTGTGTTACAGGTGGAGTCATTGTCATGAAAGCTGATGGGTTTAATTTTGAAGGAACTCATCCATAGGAAACATCCGCTATCTGGTTTCCATAATACTAGCTCTGCTTAATTTGGGGCAAGATAGTGTTGTGGGGCTATTCACAAAATGTATTATACCTATTGGGGTTTTTTTTTTTTTTTTAACTACTCGGTGTCTGAAAAATAAACAACGGTGTTAACTGAAGTACACAACACTAAGCTAAGTGCAACTCATGGAGGAGCTCAGCAGATTTCCTTTTTTTTTTTTTTGACAATTCTGTACGTATTAAAAATTGCCGCCTTTTGCCTAGTAGTAAGGCATATTTTTTATTTATGAGGTACATATTTTTTGGTAAATCTAAATGGGACAAGGATAGAAACAGCTGTTTTGGAATGACACTGACTGACGAAAGTACTATTGGAATTACTAAAACTTTTTGCAAGCGCCACAAACGTTTGAACTCGTTCATGTTGTACTACTTCATTTCAGTAAATAAGGGATAAAGTGGAAAAACTTTATTTATTGACCCATACGAAGATCCCTTCCGTAAAAACTGCTACGAAGTTAAGTAAGTCACAATACCCTGATATAGTACCCTGATATGGTATGAACCTATACCTACGCTAAGTTCCACAGTACCCCCCATGGTTTAAAGCTAGAATAGTATATTGAGACTTAGTATGTACTATTGAACAAAGATGCAAGAGTCGTAATAATTGCTGTATAAGGAATTGTTGTCTGGCCAAGGCTTGCTGGGTAACACCGTCGGCACCAGGGAAAGGTGTCGGTGAAGAGGGTAGAACATTAAAGACAATCGAAAAAATAAAACCATCAGGCGGAATGAGATCAGATAAGAAGCATGAAGGAACAAGACTATTTCAGTAACCTGATTAGATAAAACATAATTATGTAACACCCTTAATTTTGCGTATACATGGAAAATGCATATATATAAAAAACGAAAAAATACAGGTCCCTTGACTGTAAATGCATACACCTTGTACACAGTAGGATCTCTTTTTCAAAATATTACTATTACTACTGCCATAGTAATAAACGCAAATTTTTAAATACTTGTAAATTAGCTATGTCACTGTTTGTCATCATTCATTTGTAAGATGGCAATAGTTTAGGCATTGTTTATCCTTTGACAGATTTGAATATACATATTAAGGACTTTGTCGTTTACCCTCAAAGCGAATAGATCTATCTCTGATTTGTGTTTATTGTTATTAAAGCTTTTGATGCATTGCATTCAAAATCAAAATTTGTAGAAAAGTAACGAACAAATAAATGTTACGTAATCTTTCGAGTTATAATTTTATCACTGAGGCAAGGCAGTAGCTGCCGTATTGCTGATATATGTATGCGCCAGCAACTGCAGTTGTAGTGCTGTTACAGCTGCTAGAAGTTCCAAAAAGACGTGTTATAGATATTCGGAAAAAGATTTTTTCTCTTTTACAAGTTGCGCCTTGGGCAATAGAATAAAATCGGTATATTTCAAGATCAAAATCGATAGGAATAGCAAAATTAATTTAATTTCTGTAAGAATAATCTGTTGTCAGAATAATATTTACCGACGACAAAAATACCATCGTGTATATAAAATGGTAACGTTTATTTTTGAATCGTAATACTCAATACTCAATAATATTATATTTATTGCATACACATGGATTAGTTTAGTTTTGGTAATAAAGGTATGTAATAAACTAATAAAGCAAAGGGCTACACAAACGCACTCCATGGATGTTGTGTAAGTGTTCAGCCTTGACAACAGCAGAACAGTCTGCAGTTAAAATGCTCAAAATGGACAGTTTTTTTTTTTTTTTTTTTTTACTCAGGAAGCTTAAAAAATTTAATTTCTGCTTTAAACATGCTCTGAGCAATCTTAGTAAGTATTACATAAAAACAGCTTTCATCTTTAGGCATAAGATTTATAATAATACCTTATCGTAATACCATACACCGTAATAGTGTAGTGAAAACCATAAGGCGCAGTTTAGGCCACCACCGTTACTTTTGGCCCCTTTGGCTCCCCAACGGTTTTCATAGGGATAGCCTAAAGTAGGTATTTAATAGAGCTATTTCTTTTTAATTAAAATAATAAACATCATTTTTTGAAGACGAAGATCTCAGAATAAAATGTTGAGTCTTAAATAAGAAATTTTTTCATCAGATAATTATAGGTACTTCTAGAAAAAACTAGAAAATATTTCATGTGACTGCATGTACCTGCGAGGTTACTGCTTTTGCTTCGATATCCCCGACTGCTTGTACCAATGCGTCGTTGTTGGTGATGGCGCCGACGCTTGCTGCCCACGGGTGGATAAAGGCCGGTATGCAATCGGTCGGCGACAATACTGCACCAGCGGGGCGCACCGCCCTGCCGCCGGCCGCCGCCCGTCACCGCGTGGTTCCAGTGTCATGAACCACGGTTACTCAACAATTGGCCGACAGGCGCTTTTGGAGTTTGAATTACTTGCAGAAGAAACTCACGAAAGTATATAAGTTTTCAAATCTTCTGTTTACTACGCAGACTTAATGAGATAGCTCAGTTGGTCATCAATCAATGAAAACATGTTCTAACTTTTGTTGCATCGAAAAAGTATCAAAAGCATTTATCAAGCACAGCAAGCAGGCTTAATAGCCAATTTTGCTTTTTGATGATTTTTGAGGTTCATGGGATTTTTGAGCAGACTCTTTAACATCAATCGTTAACATTGAGTTTATTTCTCAAAAGGCAGTTTTCGTGAAATAGGTATTCCTTGAATAAATGTTCTTTTACCTCTTTTTGAGTCCATCCCGTAGGAGGTTCCCTCATAAGGTTCATCGTTTCTAGGTTATAGGTGTGAGGACCCCACTCGTTCGTCTAGACCTCAAAGGTCTTGAAGGCAAGCGAAAGCTCTGACAAAGCAAAAGGCAAAGCATTAGCCTCTTAAGCTACTACCGTCACTGTATTTGTCGCACTGGGCGCCGGGCATCTGGTTGAATTAGACTTGTCACCACATGTGGTGTTGTCGTGGCCAGACGGATTGTGTTTGGGCTTCCAAGGGAATGCACGTTGTTTTCATGACAGGTGCTAGCAATCGTGCCAGTGGTGACGGGAGCCAGGATAATAAAAAAAGAAGGGTTAATATCCCGTATTAACTCATTTCATAAATAGCTATTGGTCAATATCTCGTATTAACTCATTTCATAAATAGCTATTGGTCAATATCTCGTATTGACTCGAAGCATTCAAAATTCTACGGTCTAATATCACGTATTAGGTCTGAGAAAATACAATTCCGTTCAGGCGGGTACATCTTGAGAAAATCCGTTGAATTCACTTAACTTCACATGTCACATCTTTTTACGACACCTTTCTTCTTTATCACTAACTGTATTCCATCTAGACATGACGATGAAAATCATAAGTAGATACGGAGTATATATATTTTTAGTCAAGTACTACGTGCGGTAGCCGTGCGCGCACGAAAACGAAAATGAAGGTTGGAGCCGGGGTAGCATGGCGTATGCTATCTCTTTCTTTCTTATGGAGCTGAAATACGTGCGAGTGAGTTGAAGCGTAGGCGAGACTACTACAAGTGAATGTATTAAATCTTGAAGTCAAAGTTTGGACAATGATAATCCAAGTGTTGTTCGCTTGGTTGTAGTATCGATAGCGTAGGTAACTAATAAAAGTAACTTAATAAGTATTAACAGGTTGGTAGTGGTTTCGAATCCCACGTCAATATAGACATTCATCATCAGCCTAACGACGTCCACTGCTCTGGACATGGGCCTACCATATACATTTCCAGGACAAATGATTTCTTTTGACCTTCTTCTTCTTATCGTGTCACTAGTTCTTTCAAACTAAGTGTGGTGAAAGGATTTTGACCTTAAAATATACCAAAAGATGAACGGTAATGGCAAACAATGACAGGATAACTTTAAACAATTTGTTTTATTGTAGACAATCCTCACAACTCTATCTAGCCCCAAATTAAGCATAGCTTGTACTATGTTAACCAGATAGCTTATGTGCATTTGCATTTAGACTTATGTGCATTTTTTTTGTAAATACATACTTCTTCTTCTTATCGTGTCACTGATTCTTTCGAACCAAGTGTGGTGAAAGGATTTTAAGTGCGCCTCGAAGAGGCTCCTTTCGTTTTCGAAAACAAACATTTGCGTTCACCACACAAATATTTATTCTCAGTAGGGATCGAACCCACGACCTACGGCGCAAAAGGCAGAGCTACTACCAACTGAGCTGAGAGGCCAGTCCAGTCAGACAATGATGTAATTAATACTGTCTATTTTTTACAAGCTAAAAAACTTTATTTTATAGGAAAAAACAACAAAACTAATAAAAGCACCAAAGATATTTTAAGTTAGTCAATCGCCTAGCTAGTGCGTCAATAGTGCCGGCCCCAGGAATCGAGGTCACAATCGAATTACTAATTAACTCGAGCTGACTCGTCTGACATCGATGGCCTGCTGGAATTTGGGAGAAAACTCAGGTAAATATCTAGATAATAGTTCAGTTTACCATAGTTTCAAAATTATATCATTTTGTATTCTTCTTCTTCTACTTTCATTTTCTATTAATGATAATATAAGAATAATTAATATTATTTTCAACAAATATCCCATGTTTTTTTTATTCTCGTCTGTGACTTGAAAATCCTTGGGTATAAAGCTACTTATCAGTTGCTTATTCTCAAGACGGGATATCTAAATCTACATTAGTTCCAACTTTACCAAATATCTTATTTTCTCTGAGGAAGCCAACGTTGGTCAAACACCTAGTTTCCGAAGAGATGGCCTATTCCCGGTTAGTTCTTTAAAACTTGCTGCTCGAGAAACTCTATTTACACCCCTTTTTCTTTTCAACTTGAGATTTCATTCACGGAAACTGGGAAACTTTTTACCTCAGTTCAATGAGTTCTTCTTCGTCGATTTGATCTATTCCTTCCAAAAATGACGAATTTTTGAACAAGTCTAAAAGTTATGACCTCTCACCGATGACATTGTAAAGGTCGTGAGAGTAATTAGGTCTATTCTTCAAGCTGACTTTTTTCTGCTGGAGATCTGGAGGAATAATAAAATGGGTATTATGAAATACAGAGGCGTCTCTAGCCCATGTAGCGCCCGTGTGCAAACATTACCCAAGCGCCCCCTAGTAAGTGCGTTAGTGCGCGTTCAAAATGGAATGGATACAAAGTACAAGTAACAGCACATCAAGTTACAACAAACTGTCAAATTTCCCCAATGGGTAATTAACTCTATTGCTTGGAGATTTTTAAGAAGAAATGCAGTTTGGTTACCACAATGTCCTGTTGACTATATTTAGAATTATTATGCAAGGTGTTCTGGTGTAAACCCTAACAAGCCAAAACTTATCGAAAAAGAACTTAGAGAAAAAGGGGGAAAATGGTTTTAAAAAAATCAACGCACAGCCTAAACCGTAAGTTCTAGAAGCATGAAACTTGGAGGGTGTGTTTCTATTATAGCTTAGAAATGCATTTAGAAAGAAAATTTGAAAATTCTTTCTTTATGAGGAGAAAAAAGGGGGGGGGAGGGCGCCGAGTGCCAGCGGCGCTCGTCAGCCCCTATGATGTTATTCATCAAATATTAGAAGAGCTCAAGATGCTATACAAAATCTATGCAGAGCGGAGCTTTTTTTACGTTGGTCATTGAAAGTGCGGCGCCCGGCCAACGCGCCCGCCAAGTTGAGCTCCTTAGCGGTCCTAAGGGGCGCCGAACGCAGAGCGGAGCGGTTTTTACGTTGGTCATTGAAAGTGCGGCGCCTGGCCAACGCGCCCGCCAAGTTGAGCTCCGTAGCGGTCCTAGGGAGCGCCGAACGCAGAGCGGAGCGCTTTTTACGTTGGTAATTGAAAGTGCGGCACCCGTCCAACGCGCCCGCCAAGTTGAGCTCCGTAGCGGTCCTAGGGGGCGCCGAACGCAGAGCGGAGCGCTTTTTACGTTGATCATTGAAAGAGCGGCACCCGTCAAACGCGCCCGCCAAGTTGAGCTCCGTAGCGGTCCTAGGGGGCACCGAACGCAGAGCGGAACCCTTTTTACGTTGGTCTTTGAAAGTGCGGCGTCCGGCCAACGCGCCTGCTGATAGTGGCCGAGCGCCCCGCCGCGGCGCTCGGCGCCCCCTAGGAACGCTGCGCCCGTGTGCACCGCACACCCTGCACAATAGGTAAAGACGCCGCTGATGAAATAGGTACCGTATATAGAGTTGCTGCCCGCGATCGTTCAAAATGAAAATATAAAAGAAATGAAATAAATAGAAAATGCTAGGAGTATTCATAAAATTGAAGCTTTAAAATACTCTAAAAATAGCAAAGCGCCCAAACTCGAGTTGCAAAACGCTAGAACCATTCACTATTTATATTCAAATCCACTCTTGTATTAGTTCCAGCGAATAACCGATATAAAGATAGGTGGAAAGTTTCGTGCGACGATAAAATACAGCAGCGTTTGGAACGCGATTTAAAATTGAAGTTCCTATTGTCTCGAATTGGAGCTCCTCGATACTTGCACTGGAAGTCAATATTGCAGCGAATCGGCTATGCTAGAACACTTTCACGTTTTTGATACAATATTCATAAATATTTCCAAACTGGTGGCTATACTGACTGGCGATTTCATTGGTATGTATAAGGGTTCATGAGCATGAGTGGTATAGTGGTAACAACCTCGCCTTCCGATCCTAAGGTAAGGGCTTCAAGCCCGGTCGAAAAATTTATGTGCGCGTTACGCTCTCAAACGATGTAGGAAAACATCGTGAGGAAACCCGCAGCGTAGTCAGCTCCTACTAATGCCTTGTGTTGGAGCTAACTTTGCACAAGTAGATAACCTACTTGATGTTGAGTGGTTACCTTTCTGAGTAGCCATTGCATTACGACACACTAAACGCCTACCAAAAGCGTGTCCTATGAAACCGTCACTAATAAATATTTTATAATTCTATCTGTATTTCTTGCAGTAACAATTAGAAAGATCAATCCTCATCTAATCACAACGACCGGAATGATCCATACTAATCCCATAGCAGACACTATACCAACACACCAATCACAGTGACTAGGCACCACAACTCACCTGCAAGCAAAATGACCAGCGACGGTAATGAAACAGGGCGATGGAGCAATAACGAAGAAAGTTCGGTACGGCGGCCATTACTCACGGAGGGCGAGGCATACATCATAGAGGCTAGCGTGGGTGCTGAGGCAACGAATGAGGCGGGAAAGTAGGCACTAGAATACATAGTGCCACCAAGGTATGAGTCCCATTCTACATTCTATAGTAAGAGAAAATATGAAAATATACTCCACATTTCTCCAGTATCAATGTTCTTCTTGGTATCTTAGTTCTTTAGTGTGCATAAAATAAATAAATGTTTTTGTCCATGTCTAAAATGTATGCATTGATAAAGTAAATATCTTACAGGATGCATGAACTTATAAACATGTTTAAAAAAAGGCGATTACATACGGTGAGTATCATTAAGTGGTACTTGAATGTAAGATGATGTGTGCAACGAGATGTTAAGATGAGTGAGTGAGCGGTCTAAAAGGAATGAGTGAACAGATAGACTGACTGAATGGATGAACTGTATGGATGTCATTATGAAAGCGGTGAGCGTAAATTAAGACATAACGTGTGTCGTGGCAATCCAAGTTTCAATATCCTCCTCCCCCGTCCTACACTTACTTAAAAATTAATCTGTTTACCGTTGCAAGTATTTATGTTGAATCTACCCCGTAAATAAAAAGCTCGTCGCTTACACCAAACAATCCGTAGCACAGAAAAGAAGTAGACACTTCAACGAAAGCATTATCGTTTTGAGAAACCTCTCTTTTCATGCTTTCTTGCTCGCCATTAAACAGCTGATTCGAAAACTACTTTGAAAAGTTATTACCACGCAAAAGCTTTTAAAACATTTTTTGCTTTAAAATATTTTCTGAGTTGACGTAATCAAGATCAAACTTGAAACCGAAGCAGACTGATTTAGCATTTGTATATTTGGATTTTCAAATTCACAGAACCACTTTTAAATCTTATTAATGTTTTGTTTAGATTCACTCCATTTTTTTTTAGTTCCCTTTATTTATTATTTTGCTGGAGTTACCAGAGTTGGCTTTGAAGAGATTTTTGTCACTCTGGGAGAATGAAAATCATAGCTTATAATTATTCTCGTTACTAGAAAAAAAACCATTAGCGAGTATAGGAAATAAAAGTTACTTCAACGATTTTCGGTATTTATGCCTTTCCATAAAAATGTGGAAACGTGTGAGCTACAATTTAACTATTCTTGAAAACGAACGCCGCTATATCACAACCGTATATGGACTCCAAAATTACGCAATTAAAGCCTGTGATGTCTCACTTGAATGCAAAATACGAAAGAAGAAGATTACATTCTTTTCAATTGTCTGTTTTGGGCCACCCTGTAGGTAGACCTACCTGTAAGACAAACATCAATCACTAAAAAACAAGCTAACACCAGCGATTGTTAATGCAGCAGACATCTTCAGTCATTGCAATCATCACTGATCACATTGAGTAAAAATATAGCGGTTGTCACAAGCTGGCTAGCAACTTCCTCGAAGCCAGGCCTCAGTTCTGCTAATTCTTGTTCGTTGGCAGGAGTGCTGCTGCCAGTCACGGCAGCTTTCACCGCCTCGCGTGGTACATCGCTTTTATAAGTGCACGAATTGTACATTAGACGTGTTTACGAAGACACGCCATTAATTGCTGCCATGTTGCGTTAAAATAGGGAATAAAAAGTAAAGGAATGCTCTTTCATAGATTATGTATAAAATATAGTTTAGGTTATTTTTATGCAACTTCTTGAATAGTTGTAAAGTACATTATAGCATTAATCTAAGCTAAACTTAATAATTTAATGGTTTATTTGAAGTTTAGTTTATGAGACTATAACCACCTAAAGTTTTTATCATCATCCACCAAGGAATCCAATGAAAACCTTTATAAGAAGAACAAATTTAAATGCCTTGCCATCCCCTTTTTTTTTATGCCATAGCAGGCAGACGAGCAGATGGGCCACCTGATGGAGAGCAGTCACCGTCGCCTATAGACACCTGCAACACAAGAGATAGTGCTGATGCGGTGCGAGCTTTTTAAGAAGTGATAGACACGCCTTTTGAAGAGTATGTCGAAGCTCCGAAGGAAAACCACACTTCCCGCGATGTTTACCATTTTGTTAGTTCATTGACTGGGGAGGGCATTCTACGCTTTATCTTCAGCTTGATCATGGACAATTTAACTTATATTCAGTAACCTACCTCCCAAAATTAATGTAGTTCCCATTGACGCTTTTTGCATGTGGGATCAGTAATGTGGTTGAAAACCAAGCGTTTCCATCAATAATTTCAAAGCCCCAATATTGTAGCAAGTCGTAATAGGGCATCGCACAAAACGAACTATTCGTACGGCTTCCCGGCAATTTTCCCTTCCACTGCGTTAAATAGCAATCCCTTTTTGTACGTGCTCGAGTAATGTTTGTAAATAAGAACCGTAAAATCGCTCGGATTTCACGCTTTCAAGCCGCGTCGCTTTGTATCAAGTTTGGGTGTAAATAAGCTTTACTGTGCAGTGTGCTTTTTCATCATCCATCGTCATCGTGAAAATCAGAAGTCCAGTACCATTGACTTTCTTCATTCATTTCCAGGAAAAACAATTTAGAGTATTTTTTGGTACTTCCCCAGACGAGGCACACACAAAAAGCTCTACTAAGGTACTAAATACTGTAAGGATTCAGATGATCTTCACAATATCGTTTATTTATACTCGACACAAAGTATCCCTACTGGGATATTTTGCACATTCTGGTTCAAGAGAGAGCAATTGTCAGCAATAACATTGATAAGAGTTATACCTACAGCCTGTCTCCGATGGTATGATTCACTAACTATAATAATCAGAATCTGTTTCATCTGTCTGTATTATGATACGGCGCTCGACAGCTCAACAATTATAATTAATTTGTATTCGATTCCTACTCGTTGAGGGGTTCGACAGTTACACAATGGGAATTTGACAGTTGAAGCTAATTTCGATAACCAGTTCAATCTGATAATATTGATGGCAAAATAATATTTACATTGGTTTTGTATGTTTAAAATTCAAATATCCCATTCAGTATTTTATTGAAAACATTCTAAAATAATTAAGCTGTCTTTCAGGTTTAATTAAACTATCGAAAATGCTCTGATTTTATGTGTTTTAGTGTCGCCTGAACCTTTTTACTTTTTGCACGTGTTTATATTTTACTTTTTCTATACCTGCGCGAGTGTTTAAGCGGATTTGAACGAAATGAGCGCGGAAAAGCGCCGTTTCACTGAGATTTTTTGATGAAAAGAAACACAAATTTAGAAATACTAACATGAACACGTTTCCTTTTAAGGTTTTAAGACTATAAGACTAAGTGTGCCCACGAATTGTTTTTGTTCCTTTTTCCAAGATTAACTTCTTTTTATTTGATTCACATCTAATACTTCCTGATACTAACATCAAACATACCTCTTACACAATTAATCGTTAGACTGAATCAAAATTTTGAACTAAGTATAGCTCTCTGTGTAAGCTCTCTATTTTAAACAAGAAGTATAATAGTGCTAGTCTGGTTGACTTTCAAACATGAAGTAGTGTACATACTTCTTGCAAATAAATATATTTTATTTTTCAATGCAATGTCTAAAGCCGTAAAGGAAAATAAATCTGTATAATTTTGTACGAGTACCGCACCTGTCGGTTTTGTGGTGTGCACTTACAATAATTATGAGTTGGAAACACCATTGTTCAGGCTAAGCACCACACTCGTGCCCGCAGGTGCATTAAGCCGTCAGCTTTACTTGCATGTGGAATAATAGTCTTGTGGCACATTAGCATAGCTGAGGCGGATCGTATGTCATACCGTGCCGAACGTGCGACGCTCACCGCGAGGCAAGGTGTAGGATTGCGTTATGTTTTGCTAAAAATAACACACTTATTAATAAATTAACGAAGACATAGGTTTTGACGAGGTTTTGTTAGCCACTTAGTGATGGCACTCATGATCGAATAGAAATAAACATACGATCTTGAGATATAATCTTCAAAATGCTAATAAATTTGGGTCTTGAGACCTCAAGGGTTTTCTAAAATGAAACAAGTGACGCCTATGAAGGCGCTACTTCATTAACTAATCCTAACTTGAATTCGGATTTTTCTATTTGAGAAACGTGGTTCTTAAGCGGTGATGGAAAATCTTCTTAAAAACCAGTTTAGCTAACAGCAGCCTTGCCGAGCAAAATATATTAGAAAAATGTGAGTATGGGCTAAAAGTAATGGCGCAGACGTGTTTCTGACTACTCTTTAAACAAGTATTTAGAATTTACGATGATCCTGAAGATTTTCCACGTCTAAGGAGTATCGTTGTGTTCCTGTCATAATATAATAATAGCAGCTACATTCGGAGGTAACCACAATTTGTGCAGTTCCAGACAGCGCCGTGCTGCTGCAGACGCTACCTGCATTTTAACTCGCATTAGACGCTGGCACTATCACTATTTATTGCCACTGTTTAGATATCACGTTGCAACTATAATAAAACGAGTGAGACAACACTACAGTACGCATTTACCTGGCTGCGATTATTAAGTTTTATCATAGAATATTTACTTATGCGTGTAAGCCTATTGTTGTAGGAAGAACTTTTTGATACTAATTACCGAAACATAATTAGACAGAAACAAAACACATTAATATTTTTGTAATTTTCTGTTTTGTTTGATTTTGCAATATGTAATTTAAAAACGTAAAAACTTTTGAACATTACTCTTCACTAGCCTTATAGTCACCGTTCAAGTTAGGAGAAAGCCGTTTTCTTGAATGACGTGTTGCCCGCGACGTGATTTATAATGAAGGCGTTTTTTGCGCTTAATCCACATAATTCAGCGATGATCGCACACGGCTGCGGCGAACGAGCGCCACACCGCGCCACTCCGCGCCACTCCGCGCCACTCCGCGCGGAATGAAGCGTGCGCGCCACATACCAACGCGCCGCGGACAGAGAGGACACTGGTTTTCCACCTCGTAACTAAAAAGACGGATGTAATAAGTTTATGGCTTGCGAGTCTGTTTCTTAAGCCCGTATAATAAATGCTTGAGTCTGAGTCAAGCCTCAAGCATAGATTTCTGACACTTTTCAATGGAGAAGCTTCAAAAAATATGTGCTTGAGGCTCAACTCCGACGCAGCTTGTTTCTGCATACAGGCCTCAGTAACTTGGTAGAGTCTGTTCAGAAAGAGAACCGTCGTGGGATTGGAGGGCGCTGCTGTGCTTAATCACCTTTTTTGCTTAGTGGGCAATACAATAGCACGTCTGTTGCGTTTTGATTCTATCACAACTAGTGTACTATTCCTTTATTTAATTTTTATGATGCTAAATTCTGACAGAAACAAAGGGATGAGCTGCCATATAAAAATCGAAACGTTAGTTCTCAATTTGGCCACGACGGTTCTCTTTCTGAACAGACTCTACCACCAACGGATGATCCGATATAAATAAAGTTTTTTAGTGCTTGTGACCGGACTTCTAGAAATCAGGACTAACGCTAATATTTTAAATGATGTAGAGCTGGTATCAGTTCATTCTTGTAATAATTAAGACCGAGTTTTCGTTTCGAAAATACTCTAAGCAGGTACTTTTTTGGCCCTGAGCTATGAACTGCCCGAAGCCTCTTTGCACCAAAAGGCACAGTTTCACACAGCAGCCCTCGCCACAATTATGTAAATAAGCTATTATACATAGGTATATCTGCTTATATAGGCACCGACTTTTTCCGACTGCCTACTTTATGGGCGGAATATAAAATGGCATGAAATAAACTTGCAAACTCGATTGTGTCGCGGTATCAGCCTTGGTTTCTTAATAAAAGGCAGCCGTTATATCCTGGTACAAAATACCTGAAACTAATCAAACTGGCGTTCTCAAACTTGCCTACAAGTGGGTTATAAAGTGGCAAAAATGTATGATGATCTTGTAATCTTAGGAACATTAAACGTTACCAATAATTGAAACTGTATTTATGGATGAGCGTCTGAAGTTTCACTACAATGTCTATTAGAATTATTTTTGTTCTTTTTTAGGGTTCCGTAGCCAAATGGCAAAAACGGAACCCTTATAGATGTCTGTCTGTCTGTCCGTCCGTATGTCACAGCCATTTTTCTCTGAAACTGTAAGAGCTAGACTGATGAAACTTGGCGAGTAGATGTATTCTGTAAACCGCAATAAGATTTTAACACAAAAATAGAAAAAAACCTATAAATTTTGGGGGTCCCCATACTTGAAACTGAAACTCAAAAAATGTTTTTTCATCGAACCCATACGTGTGGGGTATCTATGAATAGGTCTTCAAAAATGATGTTGAGGTTTCTTATATGGTTTTTTTCTAAACTGAATAGTTTGCGCGAGAGACACTTCCAAAGTGGTAAAAAGTTGGTCCCCCCCCTCTAACTTCTAAAATAAGAGAATGATAAAACTAAAAAAAATATATGTTGTACATTACTATGTAAACTTTTAACGATATTTGGTTTGAACGAGATCTAGCCTGTAGTTTTTTTTTTATACGTCATAAATCGTAAACCGCATTTTACCTTTCGACGAACTACAGGAACCTTTAATTTAATATATGTTTTAATATTATTATTTTTGTGTACAATAAAGCAATATTATATTAATTATATCTAATAACAAATAAGAAATCAGTAAAAAACCTAGGTCATTGAAATAGCTTGACGAATTAACAAGGTGTTGGCAGTTCTATCCGCGTGTTGGTTGGTATATAGCGGTTGCATATTTGCCGGCACTTCCTCGCCAAAGCTCAAGTCGCTGCATGTTGTAAACAACAACAAAGTTCCTTATTCGATACACAATGTTAACAGTTTGCTTATACCGCCATCTGGCGGATGAATCTTTGAAAAGCTTTTATAAACCAATCTCTGTTACAAAGCTCGGTCGTGCCACTGGCTGGGAAACAAAGATGCAAGTTTTATAAAGTGCAGGCAAAAAAGTATTAAGTATTTTTTTATTTCTTCAGGTTTTCATGGTCAAAGATAAAACAGGGATAAAGTTGCCTGAAAAAACTATTAAACTCATAATCAGTAAAGCACCTCATAGCAGACACTAAACAAGTGAAGAACAAAGACTAATAAGCGCACCATTAAACTGAGACGAGGCACTAATCCTTCGGAACGCGAGCTGTTAAATCAGGCGGAGGTATTCCTTGGCTTGGAGTTGGCTCTTTCTGAAATAGTTCCCGTTTATACTGACATTGTAAAAATTGTGAGAAGTCATAAATATGTTATGCTCAAAATGTTGCATGACTACGAAAACGAGGGAAAAATCCAGGTGAGGGTCCTACAACCTAATAGGTTAGGCAGTTATATTATTGAATTTGCAATTTCTGTATGAGGAAGCTATCGCTTTATTACCTGTGAGCAAAAAAGCTCGTCAATTTCGCCATCATTGAGCGTTTTTTTTTAACGCGCTGTGCAATGGAGTACGACGTGCTCTGTGAGGAACCACTCAACATCAGTAGAGGCAACCATTGAAGTTAATATTTTTTTTTTATTAACTGATGAATCAGTGTTGAAATAATATTCAGCAAAGCATCTATTTATAAACTAAATTGTGTAGAATTACGACCAACAATAGTTAGTCCATGCTAGTGATTATAACCGCCGTCAGCCGTCAGCTGCAGTCAGCGGTTTGCTGACGGCGCGGCGCGGTCTCGATTATCTGCTACCAAATAATACGGTTTCACTTGGAGTGACAGTTGCATGAGCTTTGTGGTTTAATAGTATCGTGGTAACTACTATATAAAGGGAAGTAATAAACCATTTTTTATGTAACATCTAATGCTGCCTTCCTACGGTGCGTGGTTCTGCAGATCATCACGCACAGCCGACGACGACGCACGGCAACGCACACAGAATGGGCTTCTGTGCTACCGCGCACCTCGGCACACGAGACCGTTCCCATGGTGTGTCGTGCGAGCTGATCCGCCTCCGTGCGCGATATCACACACCGGTGGGAAGGGGCTATTAGACGTTATCGTGATCTTTAGCCTGAAGAAGTCCTAAAAAATATAGGTATAGAAGAGTGACTGCTGAAATGGATGCTAATAGAAGAAAGTGGAGAACGAAAACCTATTATACCGACCCCACATGAAGTGGGACTAGGAAAAAGATGATGATTAGCTTGAAGAAGTCCCCTGCTGGATATAGGCTTCCTCTACATTTTCGGGAAAAAATCTCGATTCTGAGCCACTGACTACTCATAGACTTTTTTCAAGTCAAAGTCGAAATCATTTATTCACTTTGAATATGAATTGCTGATTATTTCTTATACAAAAAACTTACTAAAAGTAAGTAAGTTAGTTTAAGTTTTTTTAAGGATATTTAGTTTTTAAAGTATATTCCTCATACCAAACCTGCAATATTCAGGGCAAATACGTTGCACGTACATACATCTATCTACTACATGACCGAAGCGAGTTTCTATTCTTTGGACAAGTAAAACCTCTTTATGTAACACTCCCCCCCCCTCCCCGCCCTGTCCCGCTGTGCCCAGCACTACACACAGAGTATTAGAAGTTCTTAGACTGTACTGATGCACTCAAGACCTACGTCACTTATTATTGTCCAAACCACATTATCAGTATTTATAATCAACGAAGAACGAATAATGCCATTTTAAAGTAATTTATATGCTACGAGTAGGCATATAAATAATATAATAAATAAATATTATAGACAATCCACGCAACACTATCTAGCCCCAAACGAAACAGAGCTTGTTCTGTGATGGGAACCATAATAGCTGATATAATACTTAAAAACAATCTTTGTTGTAAATACATACTAAGAATACTATATGACATTCAGACAGAGTACAAGCACCTGCGTTCACCACACAAATATTTGTTCTCGGTGTAAAATTTTTCGGTTAAAATTTCTCGACCTTTTTACTTCGCTGATAGTTTGCGAATTGTCTCTTCCACAATATTTTTGATAGTGGCACCCAAACATGAAATTCCAGGAAAATCTCTTCAAAGTGAAAATCTATGGAGTATATTTATTCAATAAAATCATAGCTTTGAAACCCGATGATGCAGCTTTTTTCGCAATAATTCCATACTAGCTCGCTCGCGTGCTGGCAGTCATTCATTAAAGTGTAGCCTATACCAAGTCACGAGCTCCATTTAATATAATGCTGTGTTTCATCCTTTGTTCAATCGGTACTGCATGATTGAACCACAAACGTCCAAAAATCTAAATTTTAACATATACCTACCGGTTTGAAGTACGTCATTATTTATAAATTATGGGTATTTATTTACAACAGAATATACATTATTTACAAAAACTATTATTATACAACATGAAATAATTAAAAAGAAAATATAAAAATTATTTATTAAATACCGACGCGATAAAACTCTATTTACATTGAAAAGCGATTGAGAGTGACGTAGACCTCCAATGTGCCCCACTAATGCACTTCTCCGACCTTAGAACATACATTTTCATTGATATCTTAGAAGGTTCCTTGGTTTATAGATGAGTCGTGAATTTTCGATTTCTGGATAAAGTATTTTGTGTTGGCAACTGAACGAATGCAGTGTAATTATGGTGTTTCAAACAGATTGAAAGAGAGGCTCTTTTTCATAAAAAATTTGAAACAAAGATTTAAAACGTATTCAATCTTAAAAAATATTCTAACTATCACCTAAGTATTCGATACCATTTTCAGAGGTAACTGTCCATTCATGTCGATTTTTACGAGTTAGGTACTTAACTGAATGACGATGTCAACTGAAACCTATTATAAGATGGACCTATTTCTACCTACTGCAAATTCATCTCATTTATTTGTAGTTTTTTTTTGGTTTATCAATATTGGCAAAGGAGTAAAGGAGGAGTAAGAGGAGAATATAATATGCCCCCCACAGAGCAGTAAGAAGAGGAAAAGCCGTTTTTAGAAACGAATAACCTAAAAAATTGTTTTATAGGTCCGATGAACCCAACTGTGTCCATTGTTTACAACGTCGTCCATTGTGTGATGTCCTCCTTTCTGCTGTACAAAATGTCGGTCGCTGCGTTTCTCAAGTTAGTAAGAATAGACGGAGTGATATTAGTAGAGTTTCCTCTCGAAGTCTTAGCTATCGCATCAACTAACTTTCATAAGGATATATTGCGGTGCGGGAATTAGCTTTTGATAAACTAAGTTTATGTTATGAAATTTATAAACTTAACTGTTCATAATTGTCTTCATTCAGACGGCAATGATGTCGTCAGCTGTTACTGAAGACTTCCAACGTGAAGTACTCCACTGCTGGCTTTTAGGACTTTAGGTTTTTCCGCAGTATTGTATTATTACTTATAAATCACTCCATCTCGGTCGGAAACTCGGCCTCTTCGCTATTGTAATATAATCTAACTAATAATACAACAATGACCAATCTTCCAGCAGCAGCATCATGCAACAGGGACTAAATTACATATTCATCAAAATTCCAGAAAGATGTCACCGGATTTAAGCTGAAAATGAACATTTCGAAGCATAAAGAAAAATGCAACATTTTCAGTGTCGCTGAAATTAAATCATCGTTGCAAAGTCGTTCAAAGCGACTACCAGCGCGCTGATAGCTAAAACTATCGGCCTCGGTAGGGTTCACCCTATTTCGTAAAACCTTGCAGATCTCAGGTTATGTTTTTATATTTCAAACGCAATCTAAAAAACGTATAAAAAATAATTAGCAAACCCTTGTATTAACTTCACTTATGTGTGTTTTATCCAAGTTTTCACGAAAGATTTAGAATTTTTAGCTTTTTTCAATGTCAAAGTTTTTTTCATACACCTGAAACAAAATAATCAACCAAACTAGCTTGTATTATGAAAACAAAAAAGTGCTCTTTGTTAATTTTTTTTTTGTAATTATTGGTTGAAAAAAAGCCAAAAAATGTAGGACAGCTGACAGGCGTGGCAACCCTAGACTAGGCCCGCAGAAGATTCTAAAGTAATCATATTTTACTTCAGCATAAAGTGCAGTTTCCACGCTATCGTCTGGCCGTCTTCCAGATATATTTATTCGGGACTTTTCGGTGGAATTTCAGGTTTTTAACATATTTTTCTGTTGTGTGCTCGCAGCAGGAATCACAATTGAATATGGGGTCAAAGTCGTATTGTCTTTTCCGGTTCTCTGGGGAAAAACTCTTTTATGTAAAACCTTTTATCGCAATTCAGTTGAAATATGCCTTAATACGATTAAGAATAAAAAATTTAGGGTGCTGGGACTTTCTTCCAATAAACCTTTATAAAAAAGAAAATCTTTTTTTAACCAAAACAATAAAACATGTCAAGTGATTTTTTTTACACAAAGAAACTTACCATATAGACAAGTACATATTATTTACAATAATGTACAAAGTACACAATAAATAGTTGAACTATATGCAGACGGTTAAAAAAGAGGTAGAACCAGACGGAAGCAATTATTTGGATATTTAGTTATTTCTCGCACAAAATAATTGCAAAAATTATCAAGCCGATAATATTGTCAGTAAATTTCCACATCTCAAGATGATTTCCATACCATCGAGCAATTAGAACGATGATCTGAATGTAATTGCTTCGTACACAAGGCGCCATATTTTAATTAAATCCAACTCCAATCAATTATCGACCTTGAATCTTGAGTTATTGGTTTCGTTTTAGATTTGTCAGTGATTGCTTTGGTTATTTGTGTTGGAGAGAGGCTGTTAGTGAAATTTCATTACGTTTCATTTATCAGAGCACGAGGCGATTGGATCACGGGCACAGTCGAGTTTATAAAAGGGCACAAAATCAAACGAGCATAACACGATTCTTTGTTATTTTGCTCGAATTGGATTTATAAAAATGTTGAACCAATCAATAAGCAAAAATCTATTTCTTTCACTGAGCATAATCATGAGATTCTGTAATTTCATGATTATGCTCACTTGTGATAATGTGGGTCTTTGTTTTGCAAAACTCAATCAAAATTAATTTGTTTTGGGAGTATTATTGAATATAATATTATGAATAAATTTATTTGATGATTAAATTACATTAATAAGTTAAGTTAACAGCTTTCATATTGTCTAATTATAATATTGCTTGTTACGCCGAAAGAGCTGCACTACAGCAACAATACAATTTCATACCAGAAACATGAAAATACAAATATAATTTGTAATCTTAATGCTGGAGCCATAAGATCGAAAGTGCCTCAACACAATTTTTACATGATTGTAAATTTTATTGTACCCTCAAATAATTTCGGTTTTACATCGATCATAAAACATATTTATTCATGGCGCAGCGAATAATAAAACTCACGTTTTTCGAATAAAAGCCGATGAAGAAATAAAAATCAACCTCGTGCTTACAATAACATAAAGTTCACGAATGTTAATGCAACCTTATAATTTGGGTTTATGTCCGTGAAAGTATTCATAACATTTTTCTGATAAAATAAAGTGCTGGAGTGATGAAAACCATATAAATATTTTATTGTAGATTTGTTTAAGAACATAGTTTGAGGCACTGTTACATGTAGTACAGGGATCTAATAGTTCTTAATATATAGATTTTCCTGTTTATTTGCAGTGCATCTAATATGGATTGGTTGGCACCAACGTCTCCCAGACAATACATGTATCGGTAGGCTTTACTTTGTGTGCTGGTGTGTTGTCTCCACTTGTCCTTTCAACCTCAAAAGCCACAAGTTCTCCAATCAAATCATGATGGCAATGCTTTGTTATCGGCGATGATTACCGCTTTACATCAGGTGGGCCATAATGCTTGTTCCATCAGCTAGTAGTATAAAAAAAGAAGTTTATAATGTCAAATTATTAATATCCCACAAGTTTTAAACCGAGTGACCGAGTGCTTTTAAACAAATTAATAATAACAAAAATCACAAGAATCACTTTAAAACGGTCTTAAAGCTATAAATAAATACTCCGTAATTGAAACAAATTGTTTCTTTATCTGACACTATCGCGAAACAATTTATCATTCAAATACAATTAAACACGAAGAACATTAGGAGTGAGTGAATAATCTTTATGGCGCGGAAGTGACGTAACTCATTTCCCCCTAAACAAGGGGAAATGTGGGAACACGCAATATTTCCCTAGCGTTTAGTTTCCAAGAAGCGGTTGCCGTATGTCATGATGACAATAACGGAAAGCGGTGGATGGAGCCTGTATGAAACACATTTCCTATTGAACACTCAAAAACAATTGCCTAAAGTAACACCACTAAATTCAAATTTGTATGTTGTTTTGGTTGGAATTTTGACAAAATTAAGACCAGTGTGTTTGGATTTTCAAGTATTTTGTCAAAATACTTGAAGATCCAAACACACTTCAGGGAAAAAAATCACAGTCTAGAAAATAGAAAAGCAAAAATTATATATTAGATAACAGTTGACAAATAATAAGTAGGCCTGGAGCTATTTCATAAATATTTTGCAATGAAAATACTTTATTTACAGCTTATTACACGTCTGTCTTAAACTAGGTACTTAAAAAATAATAAGACATTGTGTACTACAAACGTGCAATTGCTGGAGCTCTTATAATCTAAGGGTGTTATTAACAAATGCATTGATGCTCCGCTCAAGCACCGTCGTCGATGTCGGTGAGCAGTTCTCAAGAAGCACAACCACTTCTGGTCGGGAGACAGCTGCACACTTCATCAAAACTTATTTCTTTATTCGAGTTGGTAACTTAATCAGTGTTCGTAAGATTGATATAAGTTTACGGAAAATACAATAAGGGACGGTTTCCGTTTCTAACTTTGGAAATAGAGGTTTGTGTTTACCTCAACATCTCTGGTACTACAGCTGGTCTGGCTAACAAAAGATTGGCAGACTTCTTGTAACGGTTCTCACTCTAAAACCTATCTAACCAGTGATTAATTCCTACAAATTCTATCATTTATTTTAATCCTACTATAGTTTTTGTCAATAGTCTTTGGCGATATGAAATGAGTCCATAATAACTATACATTGACTACATTTTCTTCTTTAGTATTTCTAAGTAACACTGCAAGGTTACCCTTCTTCGAATTATATGTCCTCATGATTATTTATTATTAACGTAATGTATAAAACTAATTTATCAGTAACACAACCTCGTATGTTTAGTAGGGCACGCCCGCGCACGTGGCGCAGGTAAATGCTATGTAGCTAACTAGCTGTGAGAACTGGACCAAACCCACACACTGGAGAAAAGAGAGGCCACTCCATCATCATATCTATACACAATTTTGTCAAGCAAATATCTGAGAGAAATACCATGATGGCTCCTATTATAAGATGGATCTAAATTGTAAGCATGTTACTTGAGTGGCAGTAAACCACTTATTAATAATTGTTCGGGTTTGCTATCAAATTTTTATATTTACACAGAAATGTCAATGAGCCTTTAGTTTTTAGTTAAGGCCTGCGCAGTACGCACACCTAGGCCGCTGGCGACCGCGATCAATGAAACGCTGTCAAATATCACTGTCAAATATGACAGGGTTTCACTGATTGCGTTCGCCAGTGGCCTAGGTGTGCGCAGGCCCTATAGAAGACATAAATCTTGGGGATATCCTTCGTCCTTAATCCGTCTGCAACCATACCATTTTTAGGCCAATTGACATTTTTGTGAATACGTAACCATAAAGCAGACAGACCTATCTGTTGCATGATTTTTGCAGAGCCGTGCAGTGCGCTAGCTGTACCTAATGCCGAGTGACGGTCGCGAAAGACAAACATAGAAGTTAATTGCGCAGCAACGCGCACGTTTTTGCCGCTAATATCCGGCGGAAGCGCACGCTAAAGGCTGTGTTGGAGGCTTTGAAGTGTTGTTAATGCTTATTATTTTTGTTTGAAAGCTATCTACAACGTAGGGTTCACGTTATTGCGAATACTGGCAAAATTCAACATCCGCACTTGGTGTGCGGACTGGTTTCCGCAAGTAGGCCGATGGCGGGCCCTTCGGCAAGTTTATCATGCGCACTTGATGTGCGGGCAGGTTTTTCCGCAAGTAAGGCCGCTGGCGGGCCCTTTTTGCGTGCGTGACACGTCGTGTTGCTCGAAATTTTTTAGGTTTTACGATACGCAGGTTTCCTCACGATGCTTCCTTCACCGTTTTGAGAGTACTGGCATAGTGCACATTTTTGACAAAAAATCCTATTGGTACACGACTGGATTTGAACCCATGACGTTAGGATCGGAAGGTGGGGCCACTACCATTAGACCACCAGTGTTCTTGTTGTACTGTTAAAATTGCAAAACCTATTAATCATAATAATATAATGATTTTAAGCGTGTCGATGTTCATATCTATATCTTTACTCTGTCCGAGTTCTTGCATACTCAATGTACCGCGCCAAATAAGCTATTATGTTAAAATAGTCGATAGCCTATCAAAACCTAACATAAATGCTATCGCACCAAAACTCGATATGGAAATGGAATATGCATCGTTTGTTCTGTTTTTAGTTTAATATTCATCGCTCGCCGCGTACAGAGCTCAATAAAACGTGTTTACGATGCCGCGCCGATGTAAAGCGTACGAAGCCAGTGAATTACTAACGCTTGATCCGATCGCGTATTACGACAGTTTTATGCATTGCACTTTGCCTATTGCTGGCTTGGATCTAGTAAAATGTACAGTCGTTGTAATAAACTTACAGTTTGCATAAGTTAGTGATACCCCAGCCTAGTTTTAAAGCCAACCATTACCACGGAAACGAAATGAAAACGAAACAGCTTCACAACTTCAACCCCCAGTTACGATTAAAATATATCTATGGTTTCTAACTGTATCTGTTATTAAATATAAGTATATGGCAGTTAACGCTTATAAATATGGGGGAAACATCATAAGCAAAGAGTTCAGTGCAGATAAGCACTCTATACACATTGTCATGACGAAGACAAGAATGGAATCCATTTTCATGTTACGTATAATATTTCTAAAGCGTACATTTAAGCTGCATCTCGTGGCAGCGATCGCTCCATTACGCTGTAAAGCGCTCGCCACTCGCGGGAAATTGATGGAAGCGCTGCTTTGCGAGTGCACGGAAAGCAGGGAGTGCATCTTTACTTGAAAACTATTTAAAACTGCATGCATTATTTTTGTGAAGTAAGCAAATGGGTCTTAGAATCTTTTTCCGCGTCGGGGGTAGGTTGTCAGGTGTTTTCTGTTGCCCCAGTTTACAGGACGTTGTAGTGCCTTGGTCAGTATTATATGGAATACGTTTTCCCAGCACCTATATTGTGAAGTTATCCTCAAATTCCAAATGATTTTTCGGCGCTTTGGGCTGTGAATTAAATTGGTTTTTAATAGAAAGTCTGGTATAGAAGAAAAGAATAGATGGTCTGGAAGGTTTTGAATGAATTTTTTATCTGATATCTTTTTTTTTATTATTATCTATTAATTTGTAAACAAATAAATATTCATCACAATAATTCATCACACATCGCATGAATCGGCATTTTTGAAGAGCCCCGTCTTGTTTTGACCATGTTTTTGACGTGATAACGTCTTATAAATCGATGGAGCCGGCTGCACGCACGAAAAAACATGACTCATGCGTCGTTACGTCTTTTCGTCGTTCCATTTACCTGAGCCCGAGGCCGGGTCGGGTAATGGGTAAGGGTAAATGAGGGTAAGGGTAAATGAGGGTAACGGTAAATGAGGGTAAGGGTTCGGTCGGGTTCCGGGTCCGGGTCCGAGAGTTCGAGTCCGAGTCCGAGTCCGAGTCCGCGAGTCCGCGAGTATTTTCTTATGACGTTATCACGTTCAACTATCGTCAGTAAACCGACTTTACAGACAACCGATTTTTTTTATTGTGATGGGGAACTATTCAGTCTCCAACTGTGAATTAGTGCCTTAGTTTTCATTATTTAGCTTTTGATACGGTATGTGAGCTAAATTTATCACCGCATGTCTGTTCCCTCCTAACTCATAAGAGTTTACTGTTCACACACCGCAAGACATGGCGTGCTAAATGACTTAGCGTAGCCACATGCAACTACAACCCTTCACTCTTTATAGTAAAGTTCACTATTCCATGGCAAAGAATAAAGTTCATCCTTGCCAAAGCTTTATTTTGTGATCATTATTTCGTCAGGATAAGGTTCATATTCGTCTGCGTTTGATGTATTGTGTAGTGCGGAACAGCTTTTCATTATTTCGGGATGTGGTGAAATTTGGTGTGTATTAGTAATCCTTAACAAAAGACATGATAATGGGAGACCAGTGTAGAGGTATGTAGTGGTATCAAAAACTGTTTTTATACTTACGTGGGTTCAAAGACAGTCCTAGAACCTAAAATAAATTTTACAGCAAATAGTATTTTAATTATTATTAATGTTTTTAAAGAAAATGTGAGATGCGTGTTTCTCAGAATTGCTCAAAAACCACCACTGAGAATAATTATATGGCCTCACCATGGATAAAGTGATGCCTTTTGAAACTACATTCAAAAAGCATCACTATAACCTATACAATGTCTATCACTGTAGGTTTGTGTGATTTACAGTTCCTTGATCTTCGAAATTGATGGAAGCTGGGCAAAGCAACACAGGCAAAACATCAATGCTGTTTCAGGAAGCTTTTAAGAGGTATGGAAACTGTTCGAAACTCGAGCAAAACATTGTTTACTAATTACTCGTATTACTAGTAACAAACAAAAAGTTTTTTAATATTATTATTTTACTCCTAGTATTTAAAAAAAGAATTAGTAGTGTAATCTAAAAGAATTTCACTAAAAATATTGCGTTAGTTTAGGTAAAACGAAGGAAAAACCGCAGTCTATTACTTGATAGAAAGTTAATTAAAAAGCTTAATATTGAAAAAGCGTGAATTGGTTGCTGTTTCTTACAGATTTATAATTGCCTGCAGTCAGTGTCAGGCATGCTTTACTAAACAAACCGTAGTGCTGCTAACTTGACATCATTATCATCTGTATTATATTTTAAAAGGACATTTTATCCTAGTAGTAGTAGTAGAGCTAGTAGTAGTAGAGCTCTTTGTGCAGGGCTCGTCCGGGGAAGTACTACCACCATGCCTATTTCTGCCGTGAAGCAGCATTGCTGTGTTTCAGTTTGAAGGGTGTGGGTGCCGGTGAAATTACTGGCACGTGAGGCTGAATATCTGTATGCCTCCAGTTGATGGACGCAAGGCAGTGCATCGTAGGGCGCGTTCCTGACGTGCGTGACCTACGAGGCATTGCTTTGTTATAGGCGATGGTTACCGCTTAACATCAGGTGGGCCATATGCTTGTTCTATCAGCTAGTTACATAAAAAAAAAAAAAAAATCCTTGGGTAAGGCCGAGAATCCGTTTTACTAGTACTATTGTATGTTTTTCTGATTTTTAGGCCTACCACAAGTTAGGTCTAACTCTGTCTCTGGCTCTGGTTTTGAGTCTGTGTGATCGTTGACTAAATAAATCTTACGTCGAAACGTCACGAAAATAGTATATTACACTGGGTGAGCACTCACACAGACTCAAAACCATAGCCAGAGACAGGGCCAGGCAAAACTTGCCTACTGAACGAAAGTGATCAGTGGTAGCATTCCTCCCAGTCTTCCATAAATAAGTAAATTCAAAGTACCATCTATCATTCTGAAGTGGACTAAAACGTTCAACTTTATAATTTCTGTTACAAATCACTAGAACCAGTATACAATTTTTCAATTTTGTTGAAATGTTTGCATATTTGACAAACATTTTAAAAAACCAGCCGTGCAATTTAGTTGAAGTAATTTGAACTCTATTTAAACTGTATTTCAAATTAGCCTAGTAGCATTATACGGTCTTTCGTCAATTTTGAAGTGAACCGACATTATTTTCTAATTGAATTTAACCCAATAATCGTATATTATATTAGTTTCGACCTGCATCGTATTTATATAGCTCTCTAGCTTATTGCACACTTTTAAACTTAAAATTAAATTGTTTTTCCCTTAAACAGTAAGCCGTGTTCCGGTAGATTTTTTTACAAATAAATCCCTTAAGATTCTGTACAAAGAGTTTCATTTGCATCTGGACTGAGAAAGAGATCTCTCTGGGTAAGGCCATTACATTGGCGGTCTCCTGAAACCAATGAAGAAAAAAAAACAAACATATAATATTAATATTTTTTTTCACTCTTTGCTAGAAACACATTTCACATTCTAAACAGTAGGACTATTATTTTATTTAAAGGTCTAACGATCAAAACGATTGGTATTATAAAAAACTGTGCACTCTGCCTGAAACTAAGATTTTAAAGCCCTGGAACATTGAAACCCACATGAAATGAAAATATTAGCAACTCAAAATTATATACAGTTGGAAACGTTGGGTTTTCCTGGTATCACAAGCATAGATATATATTTTTTTACATTATATGGACCATCCTTTGGCTACAATCTCACCTGATGGTAAGCGGCTACATCTGCAGCGGCTAGAGCCATCGGGAGTGAGAGACACGGCCTTCAAATCGTTCGTGCTCCAGGTGCCTGCGAAGCATGGGGACATGCTTCTCACTTCGGATTTCTGGCCGCCAGGAATCGTCTTTCGTCGCTTTAGGGGTGCGCTAAAGAAAAAATCCCCTAGGATTTGAAGATTTTGATTAGTAATTTTATTTTATGTATGTTAGTCTCTAAGGTATTTATTACTATGGACCCAAAGTGTTTCATTTTTGTAATGTGTGCATTTGTTGGTCTGAAATAAACGATATTATTATTATTATTATTATTATAGCCGCCAATGAAGCAGAAGACACCTATTCAGTCTTGCCTTGAAAAGGCCCAGATTGTAGTTGTCAGGAAAAACTGCCGACGGCAATGAGTTCCATTCCCTAAAGGTTCGCATAATGAAGGTGGAGCCAAAAACACTTAGTAAAATACAATACCATATACCTTAGAGCACAACAATTCAATTGTTCTTCTTATTTTGTGTTACTGGATATTTTAAATCAGTATTCCAGTATTGGTTACCATTGATCACAACGTTGTCAAAGCACTATCAATACTGTGTGTGACGTTCCACACTGTAGGTTAGAGGACGTTGTTCTAGGAAACCCTTTGATTATCTTCGTTACATTGATTATGCTTCACTAACTTGGTTAGACACCAGTTGCTGGAATTCATTGATACTTGTTTATGGATTCCATACTAGTGCTGTAAACATTGATTACTGCATCGAGATACTGTATCATTCCTCTCAATTTCAATTGTAAAGAGACTAATGAATCACTATAGGGAGCAAGCTAGTATTTTTTGCGTTGATTTATGAACTACGGAATAACTCTATTCGTCGTATAATATATCAGTCCTTATTTTGACAAGCTAAAAAAAGAGATGGATACATTAATAACTTTTGGTGGTTAAATTTCTCTGTAGATGTAAAAATTAGTCGCATCGGGTGCAGTATTTTATTTTATTTGAAAGCACTGGCATAGTGTACCTACATACATTTTTGGGCAGAAAGCTCATTGGTACACGACTGGATTTAAACCCATGACCTTAGAATCGGAAAGCAGGGCCGCTACCACTAGGCCACCAGCGCTCTCAACAACATTGTAATATTTATTGTCTCTGGCTTTTTTTACATTTGTCGTGGCCTCCTCCCCCGCCCTCAGATTTATTAAGGCAATTAAACTCGGAGCAAGTTGACAGTTTTTTCCTTTGTTTCGGCTACTTTAATGAGTGCTGTGAGATGCCACCCCACTACTCTCTACTCCACCTTTTATACCGTACAATCGGGACGGGCAGTGTGTCAGATGGTATTCAGTTAGTGTTGAGTGAAGGTTGCTGTTTGTTGTTGTTACTTGCATTGTTGAAAAAACCAATAGAGTTGAGATAACAGTTTTAAAAACGTTCTACTTAATTTTAGCCTCTCAATTGTGTGTTTAATAAAGTGTAAATCTATCTATAGACACCTGTAGGCCTACCATAAACTCTGTCAAGTTCTGTCTCTGGCTCTGGTTTTGAGTCTGAGTGAGTCCTCACCAGTGCATTATACTGTGTGTGTGACGTTTTGACATCGGATTTATGTAGTGAACACTCACACAGATTCAAAACCATAACCAGAGACAGAGCCAGACAGAGCTCATTTACCTACTGAATTATAATTTTACGAAATACCCCATTTACGCATTTTTAGCTGTTTGTTTTCTAAGAGTAAAATAAATAAATAAAAATATATGCACCTCTGTGGCTGTGTTCCTTCCAAGAAAGTAATTTTAATATACGATAGGAAGAAAGGAAGTAAAAGGTTTCCGAGTTAAACGTATGGAAGTGTACTTAGCTACATTTCGTTCTGTACTTGTACATTCTCAAAAAGGCACAATACGCTGACAGTTCATAAATAATGTATTTGTAAGCACCCTCGTGGCGCGGAGTGTACCTAATACTTCCTCTTTCATTTTTGAAGCTGTCGTTTGCAGGCTTCTATAGGTAGGTATTTCCTATTTGAAGGCTTCTTCAGTTTCATTTGCATGAAGCTTACAAGGCAGAGAATAATAATAAACAATGGTGTCAATGAACAGACTGGACTAGACGATATTATAAAGACCAAGTGATGTACATCATAGAATTGTCGAAATATATACAAAATAATATCTTTATAGATAAATAGAGTCAACTAACAAAACCAATGTGATGATAAAATCAGGTTAATAACTTGATTAAATCTAACCAGGGTTAAACCCTGACACGTCATAAATATATGTAATAGCAAACATTTTGTTGACACTACAATGTGCCATGTGAACAGCCGAGGAATGTGATTGTATAGCTGTTGGCTCACTGCCTACGAAACGTTGTTAAATTCTTGACCTATCGTTTTGAGTTGAACAAGTTCGTGACTCTTGGCGAGTTGAGGAGCAAAATCATTATCTACTTGATTCCGTTCAAATATCTTTTTAAAATACCAAAGACTATAATTATCAGTCACAAAATATCAAGAATACAAAAACTTCAACTACTTATGTACATTGTTTTAAGATTTCCAGTAGTGATGCAAATTGCTGTGTTCTGACTTGTTGGGTGTGGACACACGATCACAGGCACATTTTGACGTGTTAATATTTTTGGATTCTCTTTTGACGTGATAACGTCTTATAAATCGATGGAGCCGGCTGCACGCACGAAAAAACATGACTCATGCGTCGTTACGTCGTTTCGTCGTTCCATTTACCTGAGCCCGAGCCCGGGTCGGGTAATGGGTAAGGGTAAATGAGGGTAAGGGTAAGGGTTCGGTCGGGTTCCGGGTCCGGGTCCGAGTCCGAGTCCGCGAGTCCACGAGTCCGCGAGTCCGAGTCGGGTAAAGATTCAATTGTGATTTCCATTTACCTCCTTATCTATATTATATCCATATAAAATATCTATCAAACTAATATTAATTAAAATTCTTTTGAAAAATGCAACCATTCCATCAGTATTTTCTTATGACGTTATCACGTTCAACTATCGACAGTAAACCGACTTTACAGACAACCGATTTTTTTTTTAACTAAATATACTCTCAATTATGGTTAGTGAATTAAATATGATTCTTAACTACTTCATCACCTTTATTTAATTTTATTTTTTTTATTAAGTTATATAAAATTCACGTCTTAATTATGATTTTTGTTTGTTCTGTATATTTGGGTGATAAAAAAGTAATATATAATATAAAAAGAGCATAATTAAGAGTACCTAGTATTAAGTATAACTAGCAGTTGGTGCCCGAGCTTCGCTCGGTATTATTTTTTTGTAAACTGTTGTGAATTATATTTAAATACGAATTACCTAAATACTGATTAAATATTAATATTTTTCGATCTTACCGACATAATAATAAACTCCGCTACTCGTCAATAGATGGCGTTCTCCGTCCCACTAACTTATGACTGAATCAACAGATGGCGCTAGGAGTTATGCTTTTATGATAAAGTTGATTATTTAATTTACGATTAAGGGGACATTTTCTAAAAATGAATCCTAGCTAGATCGTTTTATCGTCCCCGAAAACCCCTGTATACTTAATTTAATGAAAATTGTTGGCTCAGTTTCCGAGATCCTAAATATATATATATATATACATATATATATACAAGATTTTCTCGTTTAAAGGTATAAGATTATGTTGGTATAAGAAAATGGTCTGTCTTGTTCATTTCTTTTATACTTTTTTACTCTTGTAAAAAACCAAGCTACAAATATTATCTCCACAGGCTTTCAATTTCTAGAAATGTGATCCCGTTTTATAACAGCCGCATTAAAACAAAATAGCGGCGTCTGTCAGATTGAGACACGAGAGAGGCGTGTTCACTAATTAAGAAGGCGTGTTCACTAATTACAAAATCTTGGGTACAAAAAATAACAGCTCTGAATAGGTCCGAGACTAAATAAATATTTTTCTACGCAAAGCAAAAAAGACTCAACTTAACAACAGAGATCAAACTAGTGTTTTGTTTTGAAGCAAAAACTGAGCCGGCCATATTTTTAAAAACATGGCGACAATTTATCAAAAAACATCGTGTCCTTCGGGATTTGGACGTCACAAACGTCTCAGTTGAGAAGGGACTGGCTTGCTTTATCATCGGCCTAACTGGATACCTAGGGCTCGTCAGGCGTCACGACTATGTAGACTAGGACACCTAACATTAATCATAACTTGTCATGAAAATGTTGTACTGTTGTAGTTTTTGCATGTCGCAAATTTGGTAAGAATCGTGGTAGTCTATAAAATAATATCTATTTTGAAATAAAAAAACAATTATTGTGTCGGAATAAAGTGTTAATACCCTTCCACACAATATAAAGCTTTTGTTTCACCACAAGCTAAGCTACATTAAGCACGCACGATCCAGAGCCCCGTTACTACGAGTACTACAAAACTTTCCGAGCTCTTAAACAAATTACTGCAAAATACATTTGGCGAGATGTCAAAAGCCATAGACGAACTCAAAACCAGCAACCTTATAAAAGCAACTAGAAAGAAGTTAACAAAGGCCCGCGACCTCATTCGCGATCCCACATTTGGCAGCTACGGGAGGTTTGAAACAAAGAAAAAAACTGGGGCGCCTGCTTTACATATGATTCTTACTGAAATCAGGCTACAAGTGTTATTCAATTTTGTGCAGCTAAATTACTTACTGTAAAATTTTACTGTCACAGAACTGTCACAAAAAGCGAAAGAAAAAGAGTGTATTAGAAAAAAGTCTAAAAAACAATAAAAAGCTGCGACATTGAAATTGGGATTTCTGTCCCTCTCGCCTTCAGCAATAAAGATTTCCTCTCATTAAAAATGTAATGCCTCTACCGGTACAGTACACCACCACTCGTTTAGCACTTTTATAAGGTTTTCAACTCTAAGGGAAGTACGATGGTCTCGGAACTTGGACTCGGAAATTATTTTAACAAGCTTGATGAAAAAAAAAATCATTGGCTTTCTTATAATATCTTTGAAAATTGCAACAAAAATAAAATACAAAGAAACTATATATTATTTCAGTATACTGAAATTTGCCTGGTTCGAAATTCATCACAGTGATTCTATAGAAGTTTAGACTTCATAGAATTGGTCTAACTTTAAAGACTTCTCGTCTTAGTATAATCTTCTTGTACCTCAAAATAGACCACACTTTTTTCTACTACTTATTGGTTTTGTTTAAATATTTACTGGGTGTTATTGTTCATTATTTGGTCACGGTCCGTGCATTACAAAATAAATAAGATTAATTTACTCAGAGAACATGAAACATGAACCTTTTAATACCTGTCTTAACTGACAGTTGAAGCTCCCAGCACTGCGGCCTAAAGGCCTGCGCACACCTAGGTGGCGATCGCGATCAATAAAACGCTGTCAAATATCGCTGTCATATTTCAAGGCCTGCTCACATCTAGGTCGCTGGCGATGGCGATCAGTGAAACGCTGTCAAATTTGACAGCGATGTTTGACAGCGTTTCACTGATCGCTACCGCCAGCGAACTAGGTGTGCGCAGGCCTTAAGTAAAGGTGGTGCCACACAGTAGCGACATTAATTCTAATTACGCAGGCGGCGCGATCTAGTTCCAAACTCGAATAACTCGGGAAACTATATATTAATTAAAATCTATCGGCAAATCCCAGCGCGAGCCGAGCGCCACAGAGAGAACTCTTCAAGTACAACAACTACTGAAAAACTCTATTTAATCATAATTAATTTTCTAATACAATATTACAGAATAAAAGCAAAAATATTTACCACAGTGTCTTCTTTAACAGCGCAGTAAAGTTTTTTTACGTGCCAAATTGCAATAGCGCTTTTTTTTGACAATGTCTTTGTTTTTTTTTCGTACATACTTGTAAATATAAAATTAGAAAAATCTTTGGTGAAGACATGTTTATTTTTTCCCTTTTTTTATGGGCTTAGCTAGTTAGTGTAGCAGTAGAATGTGGTCGGGAACTCAAATTAAAAAGTTTCAAGAATGTTGCTTAGAAGTTTTCATTTATTTTGCGACTAACGAAAACACTGCAAGTCCCGGGACACTTGTTCTACAGTACGGACTCAGTGCTCATTCCTTATTCAAGCAGCTCTTGATGAACTTAACCTACTTGTGTTTGCATTCTGTGGTCCCAATAGAGGCAAGACGTCAGTTGGCCGCTAAGCCTCTCCAACTCGCCGCACGTGACGGATTAACCGGAACTTTTATTAATTTTTCGCAAAAGCATGCAGAAGGGTATGGCTTCGGACGGATGGAGTAAGACTGGAATAAGCTTATTTCAAACTTTCGTGATCAGAACTCCACGTAACTCATCATCAAGGTTTATCACATATTACTTCCTTTGAGGAAATAACAGATGAGTAAATATGACGAAAAAGTGATTTCTGTGGCGCAGCTGTCGACATACTTGACCCTCATATTAGGGAGCTCACGACATATCTACAAGTGTAAACAGGCAATCAATGCCATGGAAACTACCGTATACGAAATAAATAGTCAGCTGAGCCACAGCCACAACTACCGCAGTTGAACAAAATGTAAGCATGATCTGACAAACTTGGTTCCAAATGTGTTGTAATTATTTGTAGTCAACCACAAACAATGCCTACTTACTGTATTTAAGAAAACTGAAAAACAAAAAAATATGTTTCGCAAAAAACGAGCTGTGAACCTTTGAAGTAATTTAATAAAATAATCCTAGTTTATTGTGCCCGCTGAACCCGGAAAAGACGTTCGAAGCCTTTTCGTCCTTTCGTTTTCAATAAATCATGTATGGGCCAGTTTCCGGGTTGGGGAGCCGCTGGTACCGCACCACCATTATTAGTCGCGTCATATATACGCAAGGGAGCCATACATCAACGGCTTATTGCGGAGTCAGCGTGCCCTTCCACTATGACTCAAGGTGATTCAAGGTGCAACCAGCTGCAGAGAAAGAGCTCTTTGAGAAAAAGTTTGCAGTGCATTTCTAGCATAGCATTGCTAGTGTACTTATTTTAGCACTTTTTAAATTAACGCGATCGTGAAGCATAATGACCAAGACAATTAGACCAAGTGAGGTTAACTGCAACTGCCGCTTCTCTACAGTAACTCCAATGAACTCCAGTCTCCCCGCGACCACGGTTGTTGTAACACGGTTGAAACTTCGGGAAATAATAAAGGTAATCGCTTTAAACACCCGTTTTTTTCATATGTTTATACTTATTTTAGTCTACGAGCAGCGATACTCACATTTCTGCCTTTAAAACTAGAGACAAAAAGGGTTGCAGTAAAAATACCACAAAACTCCATAAAAACAGATTCAGAATCAGGCGACCTTTGTAACAAAGGTGTTGGTACTCTGTTGTTCAAAAACATGAGCCCTCATACTTTACTGGCGCTATTATCACCGCATTACCATCATAAACAGACAAAAGGCACCGTCTGGGCCAGAGCCCCGGAAGGAAGCGCCGAGCTCGAAACAAACACATTGCTCCCGACCGCACTGTACAAATAGCGACCCGGAAACTAGCGGGACACCCTAGCTCCAAGTCTCATAGCGGTATTCGAACATTCCCTTCTCGTGCTCACATGAATGCGGTACAAAAAAGAGGAAAAAATATGGTGATGTCAGAATTTGTTGGTTATCAAATAAAAGCTTGGAAGGGCTGCTGTAATACAGCAGCCCTTCCAAGCTTTTATTTGAAGTCGAAAATTTTCTAAAATTCGGAAAAAAAATCATAACTCGAAAACTATAAGAAATCGCGGAACATACATGGGTGGTGGATATTGTTTTCGTATTTTTGAACTTATTGGTACTTTATCTTGTAACGATCTGCTATCCTATTCCTCACTCCTTCCCGCATGCATGTGCCTACATAATGCCGTCTCGCTCTGACGGCCGAGCGCATACGCACCGTGCCGAACTAGCTTCGGCGTCAGTCTACGTGTGTCTTGCCAACGCATCTCATGTGCTCACCGCGTCGTCCGTAAAATATCTGCTGGACCAGGACTAAATTCCTTATATTCGGTGGTATTTTTGCCATTGAACTTCCGCTGTTATGTGTACCTAAACTATATAAATACGTGTGAAATAAGTAGACAGTGCCGTTCACGAACCTCTGTTCCGTTGCGTGGAGTCGCTGGGTCACCGCTTGATCTGGTGCGAAGCCTGAGGATCCGCTTTCCCGGGCTGGGAAATCTACAGGTACGTGCATGCTCCTTATCTCTATACGCTGCTGTATTCTATTCCTGTGTTTTATCCACCTACAGCAGTTGGTTCGTCCTATCATCATTAGAAGGTCGTTACAAGTGCTATTGGTTTCTTTGTATCTAGGCATAAGTATTTAACTTCTAATTCGCACCCATACAGTCCACTAGCTACCCCGAATAGATCAACCCTCCGTTGAGCTATCGTTGAAACCCCCGTGAACATCCGTTCATACCCCCTCTGTGGTGAGAAACATTGAACCAGCTAGTATTTTCCACCATAAGATTGGTCCTACGGCCCGGATTTTCTATTATTAAAATCATAAGATTGGTCTTACTGTCCTGATCTTCTATTAAAATATAGCATTTAGTCATAGAAATCCGTCTGTTTCAACGTTAAAGTTTTGTTAAACTACCGCACCCCTTCGGACGTTGAGCTTCATCTCAGTCCGTACAACGTCACTATAGGTGTTTACTACATCCACATATTTCCACGTCTATTTTATTTATTTCCCCGCACCCCGCACGAACAACTTATTCAATTACTTATTTTCCCCGCTAAAATCAATCAGTATAGGATCTTCGTACATCAACCGCTATTACACGTTTCTATTCGTACGCATATTCATATAACCGCACCGCTACTTTTAAAACTAATTACGAGTCAAATTATCGAAGTATTCGCCCGCCTTTATTTATTGCTACCCGCATTCTTCGTTATTTGCTCATTCTCCGCTCGCAAGCCCGCTGCCCGCTCACTGGATTCACTTTGGTCGAGTTTTTGTTGCTAACCGCTATCAAGAACGTGAACCCTACGCGTACTCTTCATTAGTCTGTGGCACAGTACATTGGTAGAAGGCGGTTTTGTATTGAACGCAAACCGCACGCGTACTATTAGCTATTCTGTGGGTTGTGCAGTTCTTATTGTCTCAGTAATCAATATTTGATTACTCCAGTACATAAGTTGTGTTTGTATTTAAAATTGTCTCGTTTCGCCTTTATAACGATTTATTGGAGTTTTTCTTTTTGTTTTCGCTTCTAGTTCCATCGCTGATTATCCACAATGACTAAGAAAAATAAAGATAAAGTTTCCAAAGATCTAGATGAGAGTATTGAGAGTTATAATGAGGATAGTGCCCAGCAAGCGATGTTCGAATCTAAGCGCGGACTTCTATTTGCCCGTATGCAAGGAATTTATGACTTAGCCAAAAAGGTGGAAGCCGATTCTTCCAAGCTTAAGTCCTTGCTAGACACCGCGTTTAATATCGATCAATTGCATAAGGATTTTGAAAGGGTATTAGACTCTTATAATGTTGCTTCGTTTAAAGTTAACCCTAAGCACGTAGTTAATTACCAAGTGTGGACAAACTTTGACGTTATGTATTGCCTTGTCAAGCAAGTTATTCAAACCCATTCGCAGTCTTTTAAAGATGAATCGCTCTCACAAATAGGGAAAGCTAAGCCTAGTCTTCCTAAGATCGAACTACTCAATACTCAATACATTTATTGCATAAACATGGTTTAGTTTAGGTACATACATAGTTCTTAGGTGTAAGTCAGTATCACATGGACCCTGTGAATAGGGTAAAGCAACATGGAGGTAGGCCGAGGTTTATACACAGTAGTTGGTACATATATATTATTAAGGATTGAGAATTTTCATGCATTATAATGTAGATAGTTTGTAACTTTATTTTAAATTAATAAGCTTGGTAAAACAGATTAAACGATAATGTCAAGGTCTTAAAAGTAGTCAAAGTTAGGTTTAGTGCGTAGTTATACATTTTTATTTTATTTATTTAGTCATAAGTTATTTTTATTTTATTTATTTAGTCATAGTAACTACGATCGTTTGATGGTGATGTCCGCTCATGGCCGCTATTTTACCAGCAATTCAAATGCACCGTTCACGAGAACAAATCATTGTCAAATAGTGATAAGGTATACTACTTGGTTGGTAAACTGTCTGGATCCGTTGCGTCCGTTTGCGCCCGCTTGTCTCCCACCGCTGAGAACTACCCTATTATTTGGGAGGCACTGGTGCAGAAATATGACGACCCCAGGCAGCTCGCTAGCTCATATTTAAATCAAATGTTGAATTTTAAACCGCTTAATGCTAATAGTGCTACTGGTCTTGAATCATTTTTAAACAACTTTGACACGTCTGTAGGAGCCTTTAGACAACTGAGTCTCGGCGACTTGACCGATTTCATGCTACTGCATCTCGCTCTGCAGCGGCTGGACTCTGAAACTGTCAAGTTGTTCGAAATAATGCACCGCAAAGATAAAATACCTACATATTCAGATCTAATTGAGTTTGTAAAGGAACAAAGTAAAGTGTTATCTCGATCAGCTGGCCCGAGTGTAAACCAAGCGCAGCAGAAAGCTCGCAACACTCACACGCCTAAGCCTAGTACGCTAGGTCAAACAAAGTCCTTTGTAAATACTGATCAGCTGTGTAGTGCAAGCGATAAGTGCGTTTTGTGTCAGCGTGAAAAACATGATAACTTGTACCGCTGTTCAACCTTTATGAAATTGACGCCTCCAGATAGGTATAGATTTATTAAAAATAACTCCTTCTGCAACAACTGCTTGAGCATAAAACACAAAACATTTGATTGTGCTTCCAAACACACCTGTACGCATTGCTCGGCCAAACATCATTCGCTACTGCATTTTAATCCACCTGCTAATAGAAGTGATACTGTTGAGACAAAACCCGCATATAAAAATCCACCCGCTAAATATACCGCTACCGCTCATGATTCAGGCGCCGCTGTGCCTGGACATGCTATTTCCGAGTATCATACTCGAAGTCCCGCTATAACCCTTGCGCCTTATGTGCCTGAGAGTGCCGCTTCATTACCCGCTCCCGCTCATGACCCAAGCACATCTGTATGCAATGTGTCCTATGATCATGATTCACACACAATAACCACTACGTTATTGGCTACCGCTAAAATAAAGGTTCTTGATGCCTTAAACCGCCCCCACTTTTTGAGATGCTTGGTCGATCCTGGGTCCCAAAGTGAGTATATTTCTGCTACATGTAGTAAGCGCTTATCGCTTCCTATATCAACGCAAAACCGCTTCTCTAAAGTCCAAGGTATAGGAGGCGTCTCTCAGAAGATTCTGGGAGTGACGTCGCTAAAATTTACTTCTCGTTTCGACGACGGGCATGAATATCATATCCAGCCCATGGTGGTGGATAGTATTACGTCACAACTACCTGACTCGCGCGTCGACGTCAGTGCTCTCAGTCACATACATAATCTGCCCATGGCGGATGATGATTTTTCCGAGCCCGGTCCTATTGACCTCCTATTGGGCGTAAATTTGTATTGTCAAATCCTCCTATTTAATAAAGTTACCGCTAATAATTTACCCGCTGCCTTGGAAACAACTTTGGGTTACATCGTCATGGGAAACGCTCCCGTTATATCTCCGCGCTCTTCTTCACATGCCTTTTGTGCGTTTACCACTGACCCGCTACATCAACTAGTGGAGAAGTTCTGGTCCACTGAGGAACCACCTTCCAAACAGTTTTTAAGTCCTGATGATCAACGCTGTGAAGATATTTATACTTCGACTACTACCCGAAATGAAGATGGCAGCTATGTAGTGCAGCTGCCGTTTAAAGATGATCCGAAAAAGCTTGGTAACTCTTACATATCCGCAAAAAAAAGGTTTGCATGTCTTGAGAGGAAGTTTTTAAGATCACCGGACTTACATAAAAAATATAATGAGATCATTTCTGATTATCTCGAAAAAGGTATTTTAACGCGCGTTTCTGTTGCCGATTGTGCTTCTCCAGGTTATTACCTGCCACATCATCCTGTAGTTCGAGACGACAAGTCTACAACTAAGGTTCGCATCGTTCTAGATGGCAGCGCCTCGACTGATTCAGGCTTGTCTCTAAACGACATTTTATATAAGGGCTGCAATTTGCAGGCCGATATATTTAATATTTTGTTAAATGTCCGCATGCATCGTATAGCCTTTTTTGCAGATGTCAGGCAAATGTATTTATGTATATATACGTATTCCGCACACCGCTGTTATCAACGCATCTTATACATATAGGTTCTCTCCAAAGGATTCGCTGGAAACCTATCAATTTGAGCGTGTCACCTTTGGCCTCCGGTCTTCTCCAATGTTGGCGCTGCGTACCCTTCGTCAACTGGCACAAGATGAGAGACAAAGGTGGCCCATTGCTGCTGGCATCATCGAAAGGGACGTCTATATGGATGATCTCGCTTCTTCTTCTTCTTCTTTAGATGAAGCAATCAAGACAGCGCAAGAATTGATTCAGATTTTTAAAGCCGGTGGGTTTGACTTAGTCAAATGGACTAGTAACTCTTCTGAATTGCTAAAACATATACCCGTATCACACAGGCAGTCTGAATCAATTTCATTCGATGATGACGACACATTCAAAATTTTGGGGCTACGCTGGCTCCCCGCGTCCGATAACTTCATCTTTTTAACTTCCGTTCCGCCATCCGCTTTAACAAAACGCGCAATTTTATCTATGACCGCACGTCTGTACGATGTCTTAGGACTCGTCGGACCTGTAATTCTATACGCTAAATTGATAATCAGGGAATTATGGCTTTTGCACATCAATTGGGATGACGAGCTACCCTGTGATATCACCGCAATATGGCAAAGATATTTATCTGAGCTACCGCTTATCTCGCAACTCAAGTTTCCTCGCCACGTAGGAATTGAGGAAACCGATTCTAAAATATCGCTAATCGCATTTTCGGACGCAAGTGAGAAAGCTTACGGGTGTGTTATATACCTCCATGTTTCTAATGGTAGCCAGCCACCTACAATTTCGCTTTTGTGCTCCAAGTCCCGCGTCGCATCCACCAAACCAACAATCACGCTGGTTTGGCTTGAGTTAAACGGCTTAGTGCTTCTTGCTAAGTTACTCCGCGCCGTTTATGATTCGCTATCCGCCCGTTGTCATATAGATAATGTTTTTATATTTTCTGATTCGACAGTTGCCTTGTGTTGGGTAACGTCCTCTCCGCATAAGTTTCATACTTATGTTGCAAACCGCATTTCAGACTTTCAGTCTACCTCGCCGTCGCAAACCGTACTCGTATATCACGTCGCAGGAGTAGAAAACCCCGCCGACTTGGTTTCTCGTGGCCTTTTGCCTTCGCAGATTTTAAATAATGAGCTGTGGTTCCATGGACCCCCATGGATGGCTTCGCCACTGGCAGATTGGCTAGTTGAGAGCTTTTCTTCGACTCACAACCAATTGCCCGAGGAAAAAACTTTGTCTCATATCACTGTGGCTAATGAAGACAATATTCTCATAACTTTAGGATCCAAGTTTTCTACTTGGCATAAGTTTCTTAGGTCCACAGTCATCGTTCTTCGCTTTTTGAAAATTCTACCTCGCAGTAAAATAATTTCTGCTGAAGATCTGGATACTGCCGAAATTAAAATTATTCAGGCTGTCCAGGAAGCCTGTTTCGCTAGTGATATACGAAATATTCAAAGGAACAAACCTTGTTCAACCGCTTTAAGGAAGTTATCTCCATTCATTTCTGATGACATCATACGAGTCGGAGGGCGACTTTCGTATTCGAGTCTGGATTTTAATCAGAAACACCCCGCTCTTATGCCTAAAAATGGGCACATCGCTGAACTCATAGTAGACTGGTACCACCGTGAAAATAGTCACGCTGGTCCACAGCTACTCATGTCAATATTGCGACAGAAATATTGGTTCTTATCCGCTAGGCGCCTAGTGCGCAACCGCATTCATCAATGCCTTCGTTGTTTTAGGTTGAACCCTAAACCTACTTTTCCCGCCATGTCAGATTTGCCTAGTTGTCGCGTTGAACCGTGTAAGGCATTTACGCACACAGGTGTCGATTACGCTGGCCCACTGTATATTACGACAACCAGAAAAAGAGGTGTGCGTAGCCAAAAGTCTTATCTGTGTGTTTTTGTGTGTCTAGTCACAAAAGCAGTACACATAGAACTGGCGTCGGATCTAAGCTCCGCTACGTTCTTAGACGCATTCAAATGATTCTTGTCAAGACGTGGCCCGTGCAGTTTTATTTACAGCGATAATGGCACCAACTTTATCGCTTCGCAATCCTACCTAAAGGAATTATTTGATTTTTTGAAATCTGACTCATACTATGAAACTTTTAATAACGAACTCGCTAAACACAAGATTACCTGGAAGAGGTCGCCTCCATTAGGGAGCCATTTTGGTGGAATTTGGGAGGCCAACATAAAAAGCATAAAATCGCTTCTTTTCCGCGTAATCGGAAAGCAAATCCTCACCTATGAGGAGATGCTAACGGTGCTTAATCAGGTCGAAGCTGTACTGAACAGCCGGCCTTTATACGTTCTAAGCTCCGACCCCTCGGAGCCAACTGCCTTAACACCGTCGCATTTTTTATCTACTAAACCGCTAGCCTTTTTACCCGCTGCTGATGTCAGTGGAGAACGAGCAAATCTTTTGTCTCGTCATTCTCTAATGGACTCTCTAGTCCAAACGTTCTGGAAGCGATTCAAGAATGAATACCTCCATAATTTGCAAATGCGCGAAAAATGGAATACCGCTAGTAATCCGCTCACTGTAGGCACGATAGTTCTCCTGAACAACGAAAACGCACCTCCGCTGTCCTGGAAATTAGGTAAAATTTCAGAGGTTTTTCCTGGGAAAGATGGTAGAATTCGTTGCGCACGAGTAGAAACTGGTGATAGCTCGTACGTCCGTCCGGCGACAAAGCTATCACCTCTGCCTATACAGTAGGGTGACCATATCGCCACATTTTCTTGGATATTCTTATCCAACCCATTTTTTTTTGTATTTAGTTTTATGATATTTTCCGCTAATTTTATATTATTTTCCCGCTATATTCCGCTATTACTTAGGATAGTTTAATTCCGAAACCGCTATTATTTTAATTTTTGCCCGCTACGCTGTTTTATATTCTTTTCGCTTTTGAAGGGATCCTTCAAGGAGGGGGAGATGGTGGATATTGTTTTCGTATTTTTGAACTTATTGGTACTTTATCTTGTAACGATCTGCTATCCTATTCCTCACTCCTTCCCGCATGCATGTGCCCACATAATGCCGTCTCGCTCTGACGGCCGAGCGCATACGCACCGTGCCGAACTAGCTTCGGCGTCAGTCTACGTGTGTCTTGCCAACGCATCTCATGTGCTCACCGCGTCGTCCGTAAAATATCTGCTGGACCAGGACTAAATTCCTTATATTCGGTGGTATTTTTGCCATTGAACTTCCGCTGTTATGTGTACCTAAACTATATAAATACGTGTGAAATAAGTAGACAGTGCCGTTCACGAACCTCTGTTCCGTTGCGTGGAGTCGCTGGGTCACCGCTTGATCTGGTGCGAAGCCTGAGGATCCGCTTTCCCGGGCTGGGAAATCTACAGGTACGTGCATGCTCCTTATCTCTATACGCTGCTGTATTCTATTCCTGTGTTTTATCCACCTACAGCAGTTGGTTCGTCCTATCATCATTAGAAGGTCGTTACAAGTGCTATTGGTTTCTTTGTATCTAGGCATAAGTATTTAACTTCTAATTCGCACCCATACAGTCCACTAGCTACCCCGAATAGATCAACCCTCCGTTGAGCTATCGTTGAAACCCCCGTGAACATCCGTTCATACCCCCTCTGTGGTGAGAAACATTGAACCAGCTAGTATTTTCCACCAATGGGGGTGATTCGGGTACCCCAAAGGGTGTTCTATCTCTGGAATTTCGCTTGACCATACTTTCTGGGACACCCTGTATATATATATATATATATATATACAAGATTTTCTCGTTTAAAGGTATAAGATTAAAAAAGTTGCGGTATAGCATATCGTAAAACATTGCCAAAGCTTTTCATAATCAAACTCAACATCGCCAACTACTCATGACCCTAAACAACTCCTGCACAAGGTTCACTTCAGTTTAATTAAAAAACTGAAGGAACTGTGTAACCGGCCAACTAATCTGAAAGTTTCGCCTCTCATAACGGGCGGCGCCGCGGCCGGTTCACCAGATGAAATTAAAAAGTTCCGCCAACCTGGATGGAAATTTGGACTATGACGCGGTCTATGGATAGACAGGTTTTGGAAAGTTTTAAATCCAGCTTTGGACCTCTGAGGCTTGTGGAAGCCAATTACCCTGTCAAACGACGCTTTCGACCAACGCCTGCGGTGGTTTTTGTTATTTGTTTCACTATCTAAAGGGTTTTGACTGGCCTCTGAGCTCAGTTGGCTCAGTAGCCCTGCCTTCTGCGCCGTAGGTCGTGGGTTTTATCTCCACCGAGAACAAATATTTGTGTGGTGAACACAGTTGTTTGTTCTCTGTCTGGGTGTTAAATTGTATTCTAAGTACGAATTTACAAAAAAAAACGTATTCAAGTATTATATCAGCTATCTGGTTCCCATAGTACAAGCTCTGCTTAGTTTGGGGCTTGATAGTGTTGTGTGAATTGTCCACATTATTAAAAAAAAAAAAATACGGGTTGCACTCCGGGAGTGCCGGCAGAAGTGAAAACTTGATTATTAACGTTGAGCATGTTTGATATTTTGGAATGGTTAGGGGGGGGCTTGTTTGTTATTTGGCACGCTGTAACATACACGAACATTCGCGCAAGCGCCCTGCGCTGCCTAAACGAAACAGTAGGCCCAGGCATACATTTTCGCCGCGCCGTAGAGAGGGGATAGCTGCCTACTCTCCATCCGTCTTACGCTTTTTCGATCAGGTCACGTGTCCTGACGCGCTGACGCGAGTTTAAGATTTTATACCCATTACAGAAAAAGTGCTCAACGCCGCTAAAGAAGTTTTCACTTCAAAAATTGCCAGCTGTACTTTTTAGAATCGATTATACAAAAACTCCTAGTACTTACACCACCTGTGTAATAGGTACACCACTTTTATAATTTTTAAGTATGATAATAACATCGAAATTGCTATGTATTTCTTTAAAACAATATCAAGTAAATAAAGTGCTCATAAATTGAGATTGAGACTACACTAATTAAAACGTGTTATAAATAAAAAAGCTAGTTTTGATAAATCGCGCGCCGCTTGGGAATGCTCGCTAGATATTCATTTACTGAACGATTTATTATACTCATACGGCCTAAGTAGATTTATTTTGAATTCAGTAATAAATGAACTAGACTACTCGTGGGTTATTAGCTTATACACATTATGCCCACGCTATTATGAAAAAAAATGAGAAATAGCCTCTTAACTGTAATGTAACGTGGAAGACATACCTACACGTTATTCCATATTTCGCAAAGTTCAGTTCAAAACGTGTACAAACTCTTTAATTTTAAGGTTTTAGTTCAACTTTATCGTTTGATTTTTTATCGTAAAATTATTTTCTCTTACACAAATATTGCCAAGAATTCGTCCAAATCTAGATAAGAAGCGAATGAATGACATTGTCTGTGCTAGTACGATGACGTCTCTTCACGGCGCGTCGCGTCGTCACGCGTGACCGTTTATCGACGATCGTGAGACGCATTCGAGCTCACTCAATGCCACAGTTCAGCCAACATAACAACAACCATTTTTCAAACTGAGTTCAGTAGCTTCCTTCAGTACTTGCAACATGTGAACGTAATTTAATGTCAGCCAATGAGATTGAGACTTTTAAGATCGTCTATTCTTCTTCATCTGAAATCCATAACAAGTAGCATAATGACATAATCAACTCTCATACATATAAATATAGCAAGAGATCGAATGTATATCTACTGTACATTCGACAAGCTTTTTTTCAATTTCCATAATAAATATCATGTGCCCTTTGATTAATCCTTGTTAATTCATATCACAAATACATAAAAATGGTGTAATATATTAAATGAAACATGACGGCTGCTCGTTAACGTGCAACAAGTAATTTCCCTCGAGCATTGCATTGTACTCACGTGAAATATTACAATGTACGAGACGCGACTCAAAGTCATATAGGTCCCGATTGGTTTGGAGTTTGGACTAGTTCTTCAAAGGCGCAAGTAATCTGGGACAATGTAGAACCCCTGTTTCAGGACTAAACCCTAGAGTATAACCCGTTGTTATTGTTTTACAAGTTGTAGGAAAAACTTTGAGCGCAATGTAAACTGCGCGTGATGCGGTTCAGATTGTATCAAGCTTCTTATTTAGAAAATATATCTACATTAACAATTGTTTCTACTGCGTTGACTACTCTGTGGCACACATCCATTGTTTGTCTATATCTCAATACTTATCAATTGGTTTCTAAGCAATTGGTTGCTCTACTGAATTGATATGGCAGTAATAAATACTCATTAGTACCAATAGACGGCAACAGTTTTATTATATGTTATTAAATAATAGTAATTGGAGCTGTGGCACTAATACAACATGAAGGTATTTTAGGCCATGAGTAGCTGAGTAAGTTGTATCTCTGTAATATCAACTCAGCGGATTTATTTTTAACTTGGAATAACATAAACTTTTGACTGGCCTCTCAGCTCAGTTGGCAGTAGCTCTGCCTTCTGCGCCGTCGGTGGTGAGTTTGATCCCCACCGAGACCAAATATTTGTGTGGTTAACACAGATGTTTGTTCTCTGTCTGATTTACAAAAAACGATCTGGTTCCCATAGTACAAGCTCTGCTTAGTTTGGAGATAGATAGTGTTGTGTGGATTGTCCGCATTATTTATTTATAATAAACTGCCTAGTACCTTATAAATATGTATTATGATAATAAAGTAACACATTTAACATGCCCATGCTTTATTTTGTAGTATTTAACTGCATAATAAAAAACTTAATATTTTAAAAACATCATCATCAAACCAATAAATTAATGTGAAAGAAGAAATTGTAAGTTGTACGTTCATTGACGCGGAGTGGACGGTTGCAGTTAAAGTGAGAGGTGTATACTTTGAATCTTAGTGTAAATAATCAAGCGGCATTAGGTCATGCACGCTAGGGCACAGTTTACAGAATCATATAATACTAAAATCCAATTACCTTGTGAAGTGCGATGATAAATAAAGGTAGCATCACAGTGGGAGCGTAATTGCGCGGCACGTGATCGCATATCGTGCGATCGTGACCGGCCTGCGATCCGATCGACTAACTCATTCTAACAAACATTACTTGAATTTTAGCACAGTAGTAGAACATTTAGTTTATGTAGTCTAGAAAAGAAAAGACGATATAATATTACAGTACGACGACATCTTATGTAAAATCCAATATTACATAAGGTTAAAAACACTGGTGTCGTGGGTTCAATTCCAGTCATGTGCCAATGAGTTAACTGTCTAAAAATGTATGTACAAAATCTAACCAGTACTCTCAAACGGTAAAGAAAAACATCGTGAGGAAACAGGCATGTCGTGAAATTTAAGAAGATCTAAAACATGTATGTGTCAAGTGCACGAAAGGTGCCAGTTTGAGGCGCACTTTTAAAGCATTTCACCACACTCAGTGCACCCTGGTTCAAAATAACTAGTAACACGAGAAGATAAAGAAAGTTTAGACATATTTATGTGGACAATAAAGTACTGTAACTGTTTCAGGCTTTTGAGTGAGTTGGTATAACGCTTTTCAATTTTTCTATTCTATATTTTTCTATATTAAGTTTATGATTTAATTACAATCAAAAGGGTATAGTTCAAGCTACTTTTTAGGTTGAGTATAATTTCTAAGTAGTTACCAAAATACCTAGACTTATAATTTTATTGATTAACTAAATAAAGAAATGCATCTGTAAATTATTGACTGTTGTAATACAGCTCAAACTGATTCTTGAAATTTTATTGAATTCGGCAATTCTTTCTAATATTGAAATCGGATTTAGAGCCATGCTAACTCTAACTGAGATCATAGAAGTTTCTTCCTGAGAATTTCCATAATAAATAGGAATCATTTGAACTCGTAGCGGCTCCGTAGAGCGAGCTACGGCGCTACGTGCCAGCGTAGCACCGTAGCACTTTTGATATTGGAACGTATACAATACAATACAATACAAATAATTTATTTCAGTAAACTTAATCTATGGTACATTTCATGGGTTTGAGACTCTCTTTTAAGTATGGAAATACCTGTGTTAGAGAGTCTCGCTCTTCCGTAGTACATTCTATTATGACTAAGTAGGTATACTAAGCTTGAACTGATCTTAAAAAATAAAGGTATATAAAAGTTCGGTTAGACAAAAAGTACAATTAAATTATGTTAAGTGTGAGTTAAAAAGCAGACGTGGGTGTGTGTGTGTGTGGAGTGTTTTGGGTGTGTAAGGGTGTATGTGTAAGGAAGGCCCTGATGCACCAGACTCATAAGAGTCTGGGTAACAGGGCAATCCAGCGTGTGTAAGTGTGTGTGTGAGCGTGTCGTGGGTAGGCCTCCATGATTCCCCCCGTCTCTTGAGAGTCAGGTTAGCACAGAGGGAAGCCTATAATAGTATAAGTATATAAGTATAATCTTTTATTACTTTGTTTTTTGTGTTTATTCAATAAAAATTTCATTTCATTTCATTTATTTCTTAATAAAAACTGTTTTTTTGCAGATAAACAGTTTGAGCCTGTCATTCCGATCGTAAGGTCGTGGGTTCAAATACGGTTTTGTAAAAATGATTGTCCTGTCCAAATATTTTGTTACACTAGGTCAATGTGAAAAACTATTTTCAGATAATATAAAAATAAGAAAAACACACACTTGTTTATAATTATAAAATTCGTGCCTTTGAACTTTATCTCGATTTTTTTCGATAGATTTATTTCAATTTGTTTTATGGCTTAGTTTTCCTCAAATTTGATACACAAGATTTAAAATAATGATAGGTTTTGAGTCATTCAATGTTGTCATGAAACAAAATTACTCCAAAATACTTTCGTACACGAGTTATTATCGTACACGTTTATACATACAGGGTAATTCATAATTAGCTGCAAATACTCAGGAATTAGGTTCAACAAATAAAATAAAAAATATTTATGAAATGATTTTTTTATGAAAATCCCGAGAAAATCGACAAAGAATATCCTTTGGAATCATTGGCGCCTGACCTATTTTGACCTTTGATCCGCGCCCGCGCGCCGTGAGCGACACTCTGCGTTCAGTCACCGCCTGGGTGGGTCATCGTCCTGTTCTCCATGGCAATCATTATGCAATAGCCGTAAAAAAATTAATAAAAATAAAAATTTGATACAAAATCTTAAATCAAAATTAAAAAATAATAATTACATATATATTTTTTATTTTATTTGTTGAACCTAATTACTGAGTATTTGCAGCTAATTATGAATAACCCTGTATATACTCGTCAATGCTCGTGCAAGTTGTGCGTGTTACGAAACTCTGACACGTGCGTACAGAAACGTAGCTAAGCGGACCGATAAACTGCTAGTCTGAAGCCGCCCAAAGCAAGCCGGATTGGTTGGCTCGACAGTAGGTACTCCAAGTTTTCAAGTTACAATCGAGAACAGTAATAAGCCGTCTCGATTCTCAGAACGGAGTTTGTACAAACTTTGCAGATGCACTTCCAGTGTAATGAAGTTGGCTTATCTGCGCCAAAACTGGGAGATTTACTAGTACTTGTTATAAGATTAGAATACTACTGAAGGTTACTCGTGAGTTTGTCCACATGAGACCTTCCTGTCACTTAGTAGTTACGAGTATAAGAGAAAAGCACTCATTATAAACAAAACTTTTAGTAACCTCAAAGAAGGAATAACACAAAATTTACTTTCTTAGGATGCGTTCACACCAAATGTCAGCAACCAACTGTAGATAGAGTCACTGAGAGCCCCAGTGTGATCTGCAAACCAAGTTCAAGTTGTTGTTTTATTTTTTATTGCGAGCCTGGTTTTTGTATGAAGATACGATGCGCTCTAGGACGTTTAGGATCTAGGATTAGTTTGGATTCAATCAATTCCTTTAAAGTGTTGGAAAAGATTTATTATTCCAAGCCGTATCATTCACCAGTGTGCACTGGCCTTTAACTCTTGCTTACTCAGACGCAGCAGTTACGTTAATTTATATATAATAGACATGCATGTAGATATAATATCTAGTTTCGAGTATTCCATCTCAGTGGATGGCGCCAATCACTGGTTTATGCATGAGCAAACCGGTTTCCATTCCAACTAGCTAGCTATCCATACCGTCCTGTGAATTGGTCAGCTCCATCTCAATTTCAGCGATCCTGCTACAACTATTTTGGATTATTAATCTGCTAGCGATAAATAAATAATAAATAAATATTGTGGATAAATCACACAACACTATCAAGCCCCAAACTAAGCAGAGCTTGTAAGATGGGAACCAGATAGCTGATAATTATAATATTATTTATTTACACAAAGAAACTTACAATTAAACAAAATATTTACAAAATGTACAAAATACACAAGAAACAGTTGAGCTATCTGCAGATCGTTACAGTCGATCTAGAGATAGCTCAATTGATCCAAATCAGTGCCAGACGGAAGCGTCCCAAAGACGCTGGCGGCATTGCCACGCTGAATAGCAATGTTTATACGCTGCGCCAGATACCCACCAGCTCTTGGGTCACGCATATTTTTTTTGGATTTATCATTCTCTTATTTTAGAAGTTAGAGGGGGGGGGACCAACTTTTTTCCACTTTGGAAGTGTCTCTCGCGCAAACTATTCAGTTTAGAAAAAAACGATATAAGAAACCTCAACATCATTTTTAAAGACCTATCCATAGATACCCCACACGTATGGGTTCGATGAAAAAAAAAATTTTGAGTTTCAGTTTCAAGTACCCCCAAAATTTATAGTTTTTTTCTATTTTTATGTAAAAACCTTAATGCGGTTCACAGAATACATCTACTCACCAAGTTTCATCAGTCTAGCTTTTATGGTTTCGGAGAAAAATGGCTGTGACACGGTCGGACAGACAGACAGACAGACAGACATGACGAATCTATAAGGGTTCCGTTTTTGCCATTTGGCTACGGAACCCTAAAAAGAGATCAACTATGACCAATGGTAAAATTCGTCATGTATCAAGGTTCATGACCTCTATGACAGCGCACAATATAATATAAGTAGAAGTTACACCCAAGCTATAAACTAATAGCTAACTAAGCCAATCTGTATAATGAGATTCAGTATTGGCCGTTAGCGTCAGCGCGAGATTAAATTACAAGTGCATCGGAACCTTTCATTAAGTCTAGAACCTTCCACATGGTTCATTCTAGAGTCTGTTAGTTTATTTTCACCTTTACACCAATTTTTTATTAGTGTTTTGATATTACGTACGAGTATATAAAATCTCGCTTGACTTGACAATTTTTTATTAACTACGATTATGACATAATTTTCTTTAAATAATAAATGGAGGAATAATGTAGTATAAGGGAAGAACTTCTCAATATTCTGCATACCTATTGACACCTGCTTATAACACCTGTAGGCCTACCACAAGTTCTGTCTGGTTCTGTCTCTGGCTCTGGTTTTAAGTCTGTGTGAGTGCTCACCATGAGTATTATACTGTGTGTGTGACGTTTCGCTGTAGAATTTATTTAGTCAACATTCACACAGACTCATAACCAGAGCCAGAGACAGAACTAAACAGAGCTTGTGGTAGGGGCATCCTGACTTCTATTCAAATAGGTATCTCAAAACTTCAAAGCAAAGGAGGTCATAAGCCACATTGAAATGTAGGTATCATAATTATTATCATGAACCAACATCCTACCGAATTGCAATTCAATAAGTGTGAATTTTGAATGGCAAGAAATGCAATCTATATATATATAACTCAAAGGTGACTGACTGACTGACTGACTGACATAGTGATCTATCAACGCACAGCCCAAACCACTGGACGGATCGGGCTAAAATTTGGCATGCAGGTAGATGTTTTGACGTAGGCATCCGCTAAGAAAGGAAAATGGAAAATTATTTTCCAAAGAGGAGAAAAAGGGGAAAAATGGTTTAAAGAAAAATCAACGCACAGCCTAAACCGTTAGCCCCAGAAGCATGAAACTTAGAAGGTGTGTTCCTCTAATAGAACAGAGGTGCACTAAGAAAGAAAATAGGAAAATTCTTTCCCTAAAAGAAGAAAAAACGGAAAATGATTTTAAGAAAAATCACAAAATATAACTTTACAAAATACGCAAAAAAAACATTAAAAATTTTCAGCTACCGCAGCATCTGGCACCAGGTTCGATTACACACAAAGGTTCAAAAACAAACAGATGATAACCACTACGACAAAATCACGGGAAACATCTATCATACTTAAACTAAACACTGTTGAAAAAAATCGGCTCCAACAAAACTCACCTTAAAATTCAAATACACTCTAAAGCACAAGCTCAAATCTATGGTAACTAGCAGTTGTTCATGTCAAATTAAAAAAAATCTGATACGATTATACACCAACACGCATACGAAACCCCAAATTAGCCACTAATATAACATAAATCACAAAAAATAGCTTTACAAAAATCGGAAAAAAAAAACATTTAAAAAATTTTCAGCTACCGCAGCATTTGTCACCAGGTTGTAAAACACACAAATGTTTACAAAAAAACCAATGATAACCACTAAGACAAAATCGCGGGAAACATCTATCATACTTAAACTAAACACTGCTGAAAAAAATCGGCTCCAACAGCACTCGCCTTCAAATTCAAATACACTCTAAAGTACAAGCTCAAAACTATAGTAAACAGCAGTTGGTCATGTCAAATTAAAAATCTGATTCGATTATACACCAACACCCATACGAAACCCCAAATTAGCCACTAATATAACATAAAATCACAAAAAATTGCTTTACAAAATACGAAAAAAAAAACATCAAAAAATTTTCAGCTACCGCAGCATTTGTCACCAGGTTTTATTACACACAAATGTTTACAAAAAAACCGATGATAACCACTAAGACTAAATCACGGAAAACATCTATCATACTAAAACTAAACACTGCTGAAAAAAATCGGCTCCAACAGCACTCGCCTTCAAATTCAAATACACTCTAAAGTACAAGCTCAAAACTATAGTAACCAGCAATTGGTCATGTCAAATAAAAAAAATCTGATTCGATTATACACCAACACGCATACGAAACCCCAAATTAGCCACTAATATAACATAAAATCACAAAAAGTAGCTTTACAAAATACGAAAAAAAAAACATTAAAAAATTTTCAGCTACCGCAGCATTTGTTACCAGGTTTTAATACACACAAATGTTTACAAAAAAACAGATGATAACCACTAAGACAAAATCGCGGGAAACATCTATCATACTTAAACTAAACACTGCTGAAAAAAATCGGCTCCAACAGCACTCGCCTTCAAATTCAAATACACTCTAAAGTACAAGCTCAAAACTATAGTAACCAGCAATTGGTCATGTCAAATAAAAAAAATTCTAATTCGATTATACACCAACACGCATACGAAACCCCAAATTAGCCACTAATATAACATAAAATCACAAAAAATAGCTTTACAAAATACGCAAAATAAAACATTAAAAAAAATTCAGCTACCGCAGCATTTGTCACCAGGTTTTAATACACACAAATGTTTACAAAAAACCGATGAACACCTCAAAGACAAAATCGCGGGAAACATCTATCATATTTAAACTTAACACTCCTGAAAAAAATCGGCTCCAACAGCACTCGCTTTCAAATTCAAATACATTCTAAAGTACAAGCTCAAACTATAGTAACCAGCAATTTGTCATGTCAAATTAAAAAAATCTGATACGATTATACACCAACACGCATACGAAACCCCAAATTAGCCACTAATATAACATAAAATCACAAAAAATAGCTTTACAAAATACGCAAAATAAAACATTAAAAAAATTTCAGCTACCGCAGCATCTGGAACCAGGTTCGATTACACACAAAGGTTCACAAACATACCGATGATTACCACTACGACAAAATTGCGGGAAACATCTATCATACTTAAACTAAACACTGCTAAAGTCATGTCAAATAAAAAAAACAGATTCGATTATACACCAACGACGAATACGATTGCCCAAATTAGCCACTTCAACAAAATCACGAAAAAGAGCTTTACAAAATACGCAAAAAAAATATTAAAAAAAATTCAACTACCGCAGCATCTGGCACCAGATTCGACTAAACACAGAGGTTCACGAAAAAACTGATGATAACAACTAAGACAAAATCGCGGGAAACATCTATAATACTTAAACTAAACACTGCTCAAAAAAATCGGCTACAACAGCACTCACCTTCAAATTCAAATACACTCTAAATTACAAGCTCAAAACAATGGTAACTAGCAGTTGGTCATATCAAACTAAAAAAAACGAACTCAAATATCCACGCGGACGAAGTCGCGGGTATCAGCTAGTTGCTTGTATAAATTCCTTGCAAATTTCCCCGATAGTTCCATCCATTGCCATTCAAATCCCGCACTAACTGCATTACTTCTTATATCGAAGGAAATGAAGCTCGTTCTACAATCTGCATATCTGATTGGTGAGGTGGGAATTTAATAAGGTTATATTGAATATCGGAACTGGCAAATTCGCTCCGTTCCTTGGATATCTAACTCAATTTAATATGGTTCTCTCACTAAACTAGAGAAAACAGCAGTTCAGCAAGTTCTCACTTCGTTAATTCAGAGTTTAAAACCGCTACCTTTGAAACTTTACACATTTAGAGGAAAATGTGTAAAATTTAATTTAGATTTTATATTTGTCGATGTTGTGTTTTATCAACTTATATCAATGAATAATTGGTATTGGTATGTACTCATAAATACGTGTATTAAATAATAGCAGAATGTTATTTGAACATGTCACCGTATTTCTTACATACCCTTACCTTTTTGCCTTACGCGCATGTGAGCGATCTGTGGTGGTGATCAATGAAACGCTGTCAAATATGACACCAATATTTTTTCAGCGTTTCACTAATCGCCATCACCATCGCCTAGATGAACAAAGCCTTAAGCGATAGCAGACAGCGATATTTGATAGCGTTTCACTAATAACCAACACGAGATGTTAGACGTCACAAGGCTTAACAGAAAACAATGATGAAAATAACATTTCGAGAAAATTTTCCCCGCTTAATTGAAAAATTCGACTTGCTTAACAAAACCGTGCACATAATGCACACTATTTTGCACAAACATACTCACAAAGGCATATTGTAGTAAGTATGCAAAATGTCACAATACCCTTTATCCCGCGCCGCGACGAAAATTTGAACAAATTTTATATTCCGCTGAAAACTTGTAAAGAAGCGGTCCGCGCGACCCCACTGCACCCGACTATGAAAACCCTCGACTTTTCTATTCCCGTGGAAAAGTTCACAACAAAACACGGATTTGTGACAATGAAACGGGTCTAGGTAAACTGGTTACTTTGCCATTATTTCAATGGCAAAATATAAACATTTTGATATTTGTACATTGTTGAATTTCTTTTAATATTTTAACAGATGATGCAAGTAGTTAGAGTATGAGGGCTTTGTGTAATAAGTTTTGAAAAGAGTTGGCTCGGAGAAAACTAATAGCCGCCTAATTCATATTTTTTTGCTCATTGTTCCATTTTTATAGGATTTTCCGAGCAGAGTTTGTATTTTTAATCAGATCGATTCATGCGGCCAAAACTAAAAACTGATATACACGTGTGCTTAGTAGATAGTATTGCCATAGTATTCGGTTCAATAACCGCGCGCACAGAGAAAGGGACTCAGATTCATATTATTTCCAAAGTTTTATCTATTTTGTTGGGAATTCGTAAATAAGGCACATGTGGCCCGCCCCTACATTTCCGCTAAAGATTCCCAGTCCTTTGGAACTGAAGCTGTAATAAATGTATGTTACATTATTTATTTGCCTTGCCATATCACTGGTTTTTTTCTTTGTAGTGCTTTAAGGTTATCGCTCTTTTGTAGAAATTGTTTCTATCTTATTTTTATTATTAGTTATGCCTATTTTTTATTAGAAAACCAGATGCGAAATAGTAGACTTAATTCGTCGCGGTCACTTCTTGATTTACTACTTGACAGAGCGAACCACCTCTGCTCCAACAACTGGCAACATTGCTATTTGTATAATATTTAATAATATTTGGCAGCTACATTAGTATTCAACTCTAAACAAGGTTTTTTTAGTACTTGTGTTAAACAAGTTAATCCTCTGTGAAAAGATTCTACAGATTTCTAATAAAATAAGTAGTTTTTCGACGTTTTCTGATTACTTTTTATCATGTTAAAATCTAGCGAAGAATGTATTTACAGATGGGTTCATTTAGTCGGACGGAATAAGCACACATTTTGATTCAACATTAAAATCAGTTAGTAAATCATCAATAAGCTGCTCGTAAACTGTTCATAGTAAAGTTATTTTGCATCAGCAGCTTGCCGCGTCATTGAATTTAATATTACTATTAAAATTTTAAGGGTTGTTTATCGAATCATGAAATTATTGGATTTGGTATTAAATTATCGATGTTACTTTTACATAAAATGCGTCTGGTTTTAATATGAAATTAAATTGAGATATGATTTCACTAAAACTAGTGAATTAAATGTCAGTTTCGGTACCATTTCGTTTTTCATAACTAGCGGCCGCCCGCGGCATCGCTCGCACCGTTCCCGTTACGCCCCGTTCCTGTTACTTTTTCGGGATAAAAAGTATCTTATGTCTTACATCTTCTGGTTTAGAACCAGGAAACATAGGAGATAGGAATACCCCCCCACCAATTTTCAACCAAATTGGTCCAACTATTCATTTGCTCATATAGATAATGTTGCGAGACTTGAGTATTGAGTATGGAGAACGATCAAAATCGTAATTCTTGCAAATTCATGAAGTAAGTCTAGGCCTAACAGAGGACTTTATCATGCTGATGATAATGAAACATCTAGGTTTAACTTTGTTACGAGTTAGGTACTCAATATTCTAGTTCGTACTTAGTGCTCATACATTAATAATTAATGAAAGAACATCGCTCCAAAGTTTCGCGTTAGATCTCCTTAGCCTCTCATTTTACACTTTATAAACGCGTGTAGTTTCCCTTCACTGATTACAAACAGAGTTGCCAGCGCCGACTCATAATAATAGACTGCGCCTTTGCACAAACATTGTTCATACACTTATGCTTACATGTTGGGTATGATCAATGTTTTGAACTATTAAGAGCTAAGTACGTGCTCTGGAAATAATACAAACTTTGAAGATATTATACCTACAATGAATAATATAAAGCTGACGCTGTCTTTATTTGAATTGTAGGTACGGTAGCTTTACGAGTCTTCCGAATCACGAACCCGCTAAGATGTAAAAATGTAACAACCATTAGTGGTCACTCATCCAAATAATGAACGTCGCCTAACTCTCTGATACCATAAAACACTGAACTGTAAAATTAAATAAAAATAAATAGCTCGTATTATTTTATAAAAATAAAGTTTGTAGATTACCTTGTAAATAACACCTCTAAGGTTGTCAAGTTTCATGTAAGATACCCGTGACGTCACGGAAACTTGCCAACAAGTTGAAATTTTCAATTTAACTTGAAGTTGGCTGCGATCGGCGGGATCGCGCGCTTTCCACCGAAAACAATTACTACACAAGTTGAATCACTTGTCGTAGTCGCTACAACTTGTGTATTATCTTTCCAGCTAACTTGATAATCCGGAATAACTTTTATGGAGCTACTCATCGTAATGTTCCAAGCAACGATTCAGAAGGGCTACCACAAGTTCTATCTGTCTCTGGTTTTGAGTCTGTGTGAGTGCTCACCAGTGCATTATACTCTGTGGGTGTTATTAATAATCCTGGCGTAGCGTTGGACTAGTTAATCCGTTTTTTGTCTCTTGCATTGACATGCAATTGTCAACTCGAGCAAATGTGACAAAACACGATTTAACTACTCCAGCGTTGCGCCAGGATTATTATAACACCCTCAGTGTGACGTTTCGACGTAGGATTTATTTAGTCAGCACTTACACAGACTCAAAACCAGAGCTAGAGACAGAGTCAGACGGACCTTGTAGTAGACCTGCAGTTGCTTCGAAGATTATAATAAATACGTTTACAAAATGTAAGAAATAGCTAAAACGGCTGCCGTTTAAAATTGAAATTCAAGATGTTTACTGCTGGGTGGTGTCCACCTGCTGATGTTATTCACAAAACTCGCTCTCTACAAACCATTTTCAAATGCTATCCTAGAATTCAGGTTTGAATTTAGTATCCGAAGTACTTGGTCAAACCCCATCTCCTGTAAGTGAGTTTATTACCGCTAAGCACATCACGTAGGTACATCGAGGAAAATACGCCAGTTGAAGCTTATACAATCTCCTTCTACATGTTGGATGTAAGGAGACTGAAACTGGATCTTCAGAACCAGTTTCTTAATCGATTGTATACATAAAAAAACCATTCATTGTATACTTTTGTCATTTTTTCAATCTATGAGAATAAAAATTATTTTTACTCAAAAACTCGTCAAATAATTAATTAATATTTGATCATCGAAAGGCTACAAGACATTATCAAGGAACTAAAAAGTTAAAGCATATTTATAACAACCTCTCGGCAGCCTCAACTCCTTTACTTTTCAGAACCAAACGATACTTAGGACAGAAGAACCTTTCTTGAGTTTTGAAGGTTTATTCTGGTAAAAAAATATTGTTCAAAATGACAGAAGGCTTTGGGCCACTGCTGTTATATTTAGTCGTCAAAGAAACCATCTGCAAAGTGCATAATCCAATCCCGTAGGTCACGTCCGTGCACTTTATCAATTAATCAGGTCCTTGGGCGGGTCTGGAAGCCGATGGAATTACGAAAGTGTCAAGTTAGATTGTGTCCGACTAACTTAGATGACGTGGAGCTCGCGAGATATGAAGAACATTGTATGGGCGAGGGCGCGGTAGAGTCGACCCAACATTTCGTATGCTTTTATTGCTTATACTTATTTTCCGTGGGTGTGATAATATACCAATGATACCTCCTCCCCTCCCCCCCTCCCCCCTTTCATCTTTTCCCCACCCCTTCCACCTTTCATCTTTCATCCCTTTCACCTCGGACATGAAACAAAATTTAAAACTTCTCAAGAGAAGCCAAAAAACTGGATTACTTAAGAAAACTGACTGATACCACTAGACCACCTCTTTATTTATTTTTCAATTGCGGTGGCGTCAGTGAAACCCTGGAATAAATAATATAGTGAACATATTAGCGCTTACATGGTGTACAAGGCTTTATATAAACGCTATCCTTACCACCATACACACGGCCTTCATCATAGAAGTGTGCTAGAATTAAAGTTAGTAACCGCAGGATTGTAGCCACGTCTGGCCTGACCCATGACCCACCCCTTCGTAGGTACTATGGACTGACCTCTCTGATATTCTCAAGAAAATAATATAGAAGTTATAATAAAATTGAAGACCCTAATCGTAACCAATTTATGTTTTAAGTTTTTTATGTATCTATAAGTTGTGTGCAATAAAGAATTAAAATCCTTTCACCGCACTTGGTTCGAAAAAATCAGTGACACGATAAGAAGAAGAAGAAGAATAGAGAATTTTCTATCTATCCATGTATTTATTGTAGAACCTAGCCTGCAATCGGTGATCTTAACTTCCAAAGATGTAAAAATATGAAGTGTCATTATATCATCGAGTTTTTTTTCGGTAATGTAATGTCGTGTGCGAGTCTCACCATGTGGGCATATGCAATGATGTCGACAAACTTTCTCAATAGTTTTATCATATATCGAAAAGAGTTAAATGTTGGAGCTAACGAATATGAGCTCCAACACGTCCATAGTACATGTCATACATCGCCATAACACACCTGTCATAAACCTAACCCAAGCACATCTACTTTGTAATACCGTACGACTCCAGTTTATCGTATTTTGACTGCTCTCATACCTCAGTTGGTAGTGGCTCTGCCTACTGCACTAGAGAGCGTGGGTTCTATCCTCACTGAACTGAATATATTATTTGTGTGTTGAACATAGATATTTGTTTTCTGTATTGTCTAAGTTTACATTTAAAACAATATATGTATTTATGTATTATAATCAGCTATCTGGTTCCCATAGATGTTATAAACAGCTTTGCTTAGTTTGGGGCTGAGTAGTGCTGTGTAGGTTGCCCACCATATCTTTATCTATATTTTGCATCAATATTTGACGAGCTTCGAACCGTCTTGTATTGAAATTTTATGCCAACAACCTTGTAGCGAGGTGTACTTTGCAGCTTTCAAACGTTTGTACAATGTTGCAGCAATAAACGCGGAATCATTTTCCTTTGTTCGAGTTCTTCTATTATTTAAGTATTACCTTTATGCAGATCCAGTAGAAATAACGTAATTTTCTGTTGAAAACAGATATTCACGCGGTTGTAACTATTTGGGTTCTAGTCGTTTATGACGTCATTTTGAACTTAATTGGGCTTCTGCTCTACGTAGTATAAAAGAGAGAGTTTCAAACTAAACAAAGTTTCGTAGTAGTGCAAAGTTGGAAGTTTTAATTAGACGTTGCAAGTTCATAACCAGTTGAAGCCTCAGTTGATCTGAAAGTTACCCGTCTTAAGTACTGAATAAGCAGAGTGCCTAAAGCAAGTAAAGCTCAACTTATGATGCACCTTCCGATTCCGCTGATACAGCATCAACCACCACTTCAAACCAGTACATCAACATCCACTGTAAACCAGTAACAGCAACCGCCTAAAACAAAAGCCTAGTAGATAGTAGGTATACCTACTAGAAAATTAAATTTCATTTTCTTTACTCAAGAACCACTTTGAAACTTAACTTAAACTTAAAATATTTAATCTAATAACTAGTTATGTACTAACTATAGCTTTCTTGCCGATATTTGACAGCGTTTTACTGATGGCCACCGCAGAACGCTTAGATGAGCGCAAGGCTTAACTCGGCTTATAAAAAACAGTTGCATTACCATACAAAAGTATCTATCGTCTACCGAAAACATGCACGTCTTCTAAGGTATTTGATTGCTCGTTTATCACACGGACACGTAAATGTGCTAAGTCCCATGTGCTTGTAATTGTACCAGCACTCTGCTTCAAATCAGAACACAAAGCATCTGGGAGCAAAGATATAGGTGCACTAGTAGAAATTTCTAGTCGAAAAAATTCACAAAGAGCTCTTAACTATCAATCGGATAAATTTCGAGTGTTACTATATCGAAATTCAGTGAAACTAGGCCGATAGTTTTGAGCTACAGAAGCAAAAACATAAACAAAAACATAGTGCAGTGTATATGATAAATAAATCGCTGTAAGTACACAGCTACATAAACATTCGTAGGTTGGCTTGCGGCCAGACATCCGCGCATACAGCCTTGTCAACGTATTGTAGTTTGATATAGGGAGAGTGGCCCACTTCTTACTACTGGATGACGAATAGCCTCGGCCAGTCGTTCTAGAGGCGCATACCGTCGGCGGACGCGTCACTACTAGAGCCCGATTCTAGACCAGTGACTTTTTTGTCACAGTAGATATATATCACAAGAACTGTCAAATTCACTAAAGAAACTGACATATTATGTCTACCGTGACAAAAAAGTCACTGGTCTAGAATTGAGCCCCAGGTCTGTCACGGCGTCAGAGTGATACTGCTGCCGCAACACTGCAGCCGAGCTTGAAATATGTCGTATAAACCTATAGAAAATGTATTGGGAACAAGTACTGACCAATGGTGTTGCGGCAGCAGTGTTGCGTGCTGCTGAGATTGGCATACAATTACTTAATACTTTCTTGATACCACGATACTGGTCAGCATTCAAATTTTCCTTATTGCATTGCCACTTTAAGATACAAGCAATATCGATAGTAAGCGTGTGGAAGATTTAAAGACTGTCAACTTCTGTGGTTTAAAGTAAAAATGTTATGCATGTAGTATGTCATGATAGCAATGCAGCCGTTTGTAAGAACAAGCAGTTGTCCCTCAAAATAAAACTGACATAATGTACATACTTTACACAGTTTATTTGCGTAGAGTTTAGTAGAGCGACCAAAGTTGTTTCTGTCATTAAATTCCTCATTTTATATCTCTCGCTGTATTTTCTACAAAATGCCACGATAAAATTCCATTGCAGCGAAGACAAAAGGTATTTAAGGTGAACAATATCGGTGACCGTCCGCCGTCGTCGCTGACAAAAAGACGAGTTGCTTCCGCCGCGGGAATGCGCCGTCATTTCATTTGAAACTTTTTGTTTTATACTCCTACGAGTAGCTTCAGAAAATAACTGTAGCTGCTTCATTTTAGACCATCTTGAAATGTAATCAAATAAAACGGACAAGAACGAGCCAAGCTCGTGTTCCCAGAGTTCTGAATATGAATTTCAGCCCCGCGACACCTGAAACGATAATAAATATTTAAAGGCTATTTTCGACTTTCGTTCGCTTCTTCTTTTACCAATAAACAGGTATCCCATACAGTAGATAGATAAACAGACTTTTGAGTAACTGAACCCTAAAAACTAAAGCACTCAACTGTGTCTTGCTAGAGCCAGCAACATTAGGAAAGAATTATAATATTAAAACCTATCATCAAATATTGCGACACTTCTAAAAAATTATACAAATCTTAAGCCAAATTGAATCAAACCAAATTCTCATTAGGAGTATTCAGATGCCAAATGCCGCAATACCGTCCTTTGTTCACAAGCAAATGATTCGGAAAGCCATTATGGCTGAGCACCTTCGAGTGAGTCTCGAGAATAACGACAGCTCAATTAATCAGTGAAGAGTGGCAAGAACCCGTCTCGCCGCGCCCACTGGATTGATGGACTTGAGGACAGAAACTTACAAGATTTACTCCACAAAAAGTTAACACCGTATTTTTACGTTTCTTTCACGTTGCAATGCAGTAAAAATAGTGAGGCACAGATTGCTCTCAAACATCACGTGCTGCGATCAAGTTGACGTACATCAAAGATAATCTTACGTATGAAAAGACCTCACCATCGGTAATCATAAATTTACCAGTCAGTTCTATATACGTAGCTTTGCCCTACACAACGTGTATCAAAATATGTGTACTATCCTGAAGGGGAGTGAATTTCCACCCCCCGGGGAACAGCTTTTGTTCAACGACTTTTCGAACTTCGATTGGTATCTCTGAAAAAAACTGCAACGAAGTTTCAACATGAACAGCTGACTTTATACAAAGTGACAACCCTAAACTCAGCTACAGAGGTAGTAGGTAGTAGTAGTAGTAGTAGACCTACAGAGGTAGTAGGTCAAGGGGTCAAGGGGTTACAAGGATAGGGTTGTCAATTTATTTAGGCATTATGAAATTAAATATTTTTGTATGGGAAACTGAAAATAGGAATTTTTAATTATCTCCCCCCCACAAATGATCACCATTGTGGTCTGAAACCCCCCACCTTCGCATAGTATACATATTTAGATACACCTTGTATAATATAAATGTACGACGCAGCTTGTTTGAGGCCGCAAAAGTTAAAGTGTCGTCGTTACTGTGTCGGTTGCTGATTCTATGAAAACCAAAACTGATACAGGTTCAATTATACCATCTTTACTGCGAGAACTATGAACTTTTTTTTTTACTTCGTTCAAAGGCAAATTTTCTTTGTGAACTATGTTCTGATTATTCTTTGAAACCACAAATATTTTTGTTCTTATTAGTTTTTTGTATCAAAAACTATTATCTTCTACATCCAGCATATTTTAGAGTTATAGATTTTTCCTTTATAGTATATGCACCTTTGCACCAAGCAATCAAGCAAAAATCATCATCATGAACAACCTATATCAGTCCACTGCTTGACGTCGAAAATAATATCAATGAAATACATCTTAATATATTCAGTTTTATCTCCGGTGCTTAAAACAGCTCGTATGAATTACAAAAACTCTAGTTATGAATAATTCTGAAACTCGTGATAAAATTAGCATGGATTTGGTATCCAGGCGCTTCAGCGAGTCGAGTCGCGGCAGCTCCCGTCATACTCCAGCTTTAGTTTCGGCTTAGAGTATTAGAGCATTAGAACAGTTTGTATTTGACTGTCACCTACGAGAATTGGGAACTAGGTCGAGTTCTAAAACAATGACTGCTGGGTTTGTGCAACGCTGTTTGCCTTGGAGATTACAAGGTTCTGTAAAATGTATTTTAAAACAGTTTTAGATAGAGTGCAACAACACGCTTTCTACGTTATTATAATATATTATATTTAAACGGTTTCGCTCTACTAACGTTAGAAAATACAATCGTTGTTTTATATAAAAGAACAAGTTGGTTTTACAGTGGCCATTCCTACAAAAAGTGTGCAAACGGCCAAAACTAAAAGCAAGGCTCCTGAATGTTTAGCTCATGACTATTGTCATTAGTGGATTCTGGTTAGAACAGACCCATCCTGAGTAGGAAAGTTTGGTCATATAAGCTACAATGTACCTACCTTAGCTAAAACGTATCGTTAAAATGCCCACAAAGCCTGATACTTTAAAGTAGCTCGCTAAAAGTTTCCTGTCTCTGTCACTTTTATGACAACAAATTGAGATGGCAACAGAGTTATCGGTCAGCCAAGCTAAATTCTGTTATAAGTCTATTAAGAATGAAGGTGAGTGTTTTACACAGTCATAAAGTGCGTTTTTATTTAATACAAACACCGGAAAATCATTATTTTATTTTAGAATCTATCGTTTAGATTTACCAAAAAAAAACTTTAGTATATCACAAGATGCTGGTTTAAAGTAATCCCAGCAGTGGTTGACTGGGTGAACAGCGCTAAGATAGAAGCAATAAAAGACGTTACAATCTCAGCTTTAAATACTTATAGCAGCTCGCAGATATCATCTAATTTTCAGTTCATTATCATAAATTAGGCATCAAATTGTGAAACGTGTCTTATTACGTGGTTTATTGCGAAAACTCGCGGCAGTAAAGGAGAAATTACCTTGAGAAGAAAATTAAAATCTTCCGCTGAAGTTACGACCTGAGGAAATTTGATAAGTGCGGCATTCTTCATAGAGCAGTGACTGGAGGGTCGTTTACTGTGATTATTATACAAGCGATTATTATAAAACTTTGATAACTGAGCACGTGACGTACCAAAAGAACAAAATCTTAGGTATTTGTAAGTACGCGACAGAAGTAGTGGGCAAGGACATAATACTAATAAAATAGGTGTATCGTCTATTTATTCCGTCTCTTTTGGTCTTAAAAGCATAAACTAAAATTCCGAGAAGTATTAATTGGATGGTAGCTTTCTGGGCTTTTACTAAGGCTGCGTTTATTTAGACGTTCTTGAAATTCAACCTCTGATGGGATCAAGAATTAATGTTTGCATGTTGACACTAGCGAAGGCGTGCGAGATTAATAAATAAATATTGGCAGATATTATATTCCTCTAGTCTGTTACACATACATTGTAAGGTGCATGTGCATTTCTGTTGGTTATACAAGCAGCAGCGGCCGCGTCCCGGCGGGATCTGCCGGATGGATTATGCATTGAACGCTCGCTTCTAGACTGCAGCTCAGTGTAAGCTCGTGGATGAATTATTAGCTCGGATACGAAACTATCCGTGTTATAAGTTACATGGGTGAAATACCTATCTACTTTTATGGCATCGGCATGAAAATAATGGTACTTCTAATTTTTTTGTTAGGGGAATAAAAACTACTGGACGCAAATTTAAAACTACCAAACACACATGAATCAATTCAAATCTTTTCCACCGCGCAAACGCACACTACTACCTGCAATTACGTCTCGTGATTGGTGTATTATGCATTGAACATAGTTCTTTGCATAAAGTAGACATAGGTTCTTTTATATGGCATATACAACTGATTGAAATGATTCCGGCAGAAGGTAAAATCACCACGTGATCTGCAACTAATTTGGTAATTTGTTCCAGGTTTCGATATTGTGGCACTCCTAGTTATTGGTACCCGCAATATCGGAAAACCTAGTGTGGATGTCAGGATGAGGCATGTTACCGTTTTGGGTGAAAGAGGAGTTTTAATTTAATTTGATTTGATGACACTTAATATAACCATTTTATTTTATAGTACTCAATGCCCAATACTTGATGTCGTTATTATGGTGGCATATTAATTTTTGATTGCCTATTTTCTCTAACAATCACGTTAAATTGTGCTTCTTATTTTTATTATTTAGTGAGCAGTCTGCCAAATCTTAAGAGTTCTAGTACTGGGGTAGCATGCACTATGCCGGTAATTTATCATTATAGCACATGCCACGGAGGCACGGCATGCTTGAGTTTCAATCTCCGAGTTCCACGGTTAGATGTACTTATTGCAGTACAACTTGGAAATGGTTCTTTCGCTAAAAGTGAGCATCGCTATATTATTGATAAGAGAACTGGCCTGCAATTAAATTGTGGTCCACCGATTATTATAGCCATATTATAGATTTTCTTATCGAATTGGAAAATATTATGTACAAAAATTACTTTCATGCTAATCACTCACCTATTAGATGATAATATTATGAGTAGTTTCAAGGTTTTACAATTTTGTCCAACTGCAAACAAATCTTATAAATAGTGATTTAATAAGTAGCATTGTCCTTATTTATTTTTATTGTTTGTACATCTTCGACTGCACGGAAGTTATTCAAATAAACTGCACAAGCCGTGTCCCTCTTCAGAGTCAAAAGGAAGACAAAGAAAGGCAAAAAGATATAATTTGAAGAGTTACTCTCTGAAGAATAAAAAAAGCAGTAAAGCATCTCCGTCAAACGAGCACAAGCCTTCCCCCGACTGCAGAGGCATAAAGTAATATAGAGCACTTAAAACTAAGCTTAGTAAGCAGATTTTAATAAGAAATTTTTGAGCTGCTTTCTCTGAGTTGGGTAATAAGCCCTTGCCAGTCATGACAATAAGCAACTAGACACTTAAAAAATCTGGCAATTTCTAGACTACTAAGCAGTGTTTTTTTTTTAATTCTTGAAAGAAAAGAAAAGAAAATCTGTTTATTGACCATAAAAAAAACACAAATAGGCATGGTAAGTCCTTAGACAAAGTTTCACATGGTCAATTAGGTCCCTGGCTCAGTATTTGTTGCACCGTGTATGTCAAAAATGGCGTGACACTATACAGTTTGGAAAAAGTTTGCAGGTATACTGTTTGTTATTTTCGATGGTTACCACTTTTGTTCTTCCATGTTAAATTGGCTAGTTAAAAAAAAAGAAGCTGTCAGCTTCTTGTAGTTTTTACTTGAGGCGTTCATACCTGCTTTTCTACCGCATGTTCTACAGTATCCACGAGTGGTCCATTCACTTTACATTTTAAAACGCGCCCAGCAGAGGCGGGAGCTGGCTTAGTGCGGCCTGGTGGAGCGATTCCCCTGGATTTCCTTCTCTGGCTTTTATTTCAGCTTCAGCCAGCGCTGGCTCACTTTTGTTGCTAGTTATTGGAGTTCGTTAAAAATCTTTGCTTCTCAGAACTTTGAATGTCAACTCATGTACGACATAATTATTATGCGCACCTAGGCCAGCTAGTAGTAGTTCAACTAAATATTATAGACACAATTCTAGACATCATAGTTTGAAATTATTATGTTGGCTACCGAACTTCTTGTTCATTCTGCTCCCCTGGTACTTTACTTTTGGCTGGTTACTTAGGACTTACTTTTCAGCAAGGAATACGTTTAGTTTTAATGTGATAATTTCAACTTTGAGAAAGAGAAATTCGCGCACTTTTACAAGCCATTTCATTAATTATGTAAGTTACTGTTGGTATAGTAGGTTTCGTTTTTTTTCATTCATTACATGATATGACTTAGTAATTACTTGGACTTATTTTTTTTTATTTCCTTTTGATTCTTCTATTTTTCTTGTTTTAACTTTCCCCCATAGTTATGCCCTCATTGTTTCAGAGTCTGTTAACTTTGTGACTGTTAAGATTTATGTCCATCTAGTGGAATTCTTCAAGCAGATGATGATGATTAAATTTTCTCGTCCAGCAAACTGTTTGAGGTTCTCAAATAGAATTTATTAACTAGAATTCTAGTGCCAGCTTCGCAAAGCGCAGCTCTACTCCCACTTCTTGTAATAGTACTTTAAGAGCCGAGAGGGATAGCTAAGTGAGCAAAACGTTTCTTCAAACATTATAAATTAAAATCATAGACTTCCGTCTGTTTGTGGCTGACTGGGAAGTTATGAAATAGAAATAAATCTGAGAGATCTCAGCACCTAACACCTAATAATTCACTTAGAAATGTAATACCTAGGTGTATTACCGATCAAACCAGAGACTAGAGATCAAACCTTAGGCTAAAGATCATGAAGAAGCTTGAAGAAGTCCACAGCTGGACATAAGGCTCTCTGATACGTTTCCAGGAAGAACAATTTTGAGCCCTTTCCATCCACCGACTTCCCGCGTTCTTAACAATGTCGTCGGTCCATCGAGTGAGTGGGCGTTCTACGTTTTGTTTTCTGGTTTGCGGTCACCATTCGAGAACTTCTCGAATGGATGTGAATCCAAAACGGATGTGCAGCGTTACGACGACGTCGACTTACGTCGACTTGATGATGACTTACGTCTTGAACGTAAGTCATCAGTGCGTCCAATAAAGTTTAGCAATTACGCACATTTTCTAAGTTGTTTATTTTTAAATTTAAAGCTGTAAGGCCCATACTGTTATTATGTGGCCCATACTGTGTTTGCATAGTAATATTTTGTTATGTACGGTTACTGGAAAAAAATGTAAACAAGTATTATAATCAGCTATCTGGTTCCCATCGTACAAGCTCTGTTTAGTTTGGGGCTAGTGTGGTTTGAGTTATCCACAATATGTATTTATTTATAATTTATACCCAATTTATAGCTGGTAGCGCCATCTATCAAGTGGAAGCTATAATAAGTTGTGGGCTACTAGACAAAATTCAGGGTGAACTCCATTACGAGACCGAGAACCACTCGGTAGCTCAAGGATACTAATAAAATTCGGTCTGTTTACAACAGATGGCGTTGCATGACCTATATTACAGTCCAAACCTAAATGCAATTGTGTTTAATATAGTTTAATTGAAATATATTATGCCCTAAATATATTATGATTTTATGTCTAAAGTCCACTTGTAATGATATATGGAGCTGGGACGTCACCAGTAAATATATAATGTTCGGGAGACCACGCAAACGTCTTTCTATTTAATATTTTTTTCTTTCTAAATAAATCAATTTTCTTTTTTTCTTTCTAGTGGAATAAGAAGCTTAGGATAGTGAAATGAAGTCGAGATAATGTAGCCAGGTACACAAATGAAAAGCATGGTAAGTAAACGTAACCAGGTTCTGATAAGTAGGAGGTCAAATTACCGTAAACATGGTTGAAAAACTTCAGTCCAACAGTGAAGTTATGGTCGGTAAACCCAAAATTGAAGAAAAGACATTAACTTTTTAGTAATAAGTTTAATTTTCTTCATAAATAAATAAGTTTGATTGTTGTGTTTCAACAAGATTTATTAAAGGTGGTATACAACTTGAAATGCTTATTAATAAAGGTACAAAAATGATAATAACTATTAGGTAATACTTTAATTTGATTTTGAGATTGTTATTTCATGTAGGTACAGTCAGCATCAGAAGTAGATTGGCAATTCTAGTTATGAAATTATCTTTTTCTCTGGATGTGTCAAAAGTATGGCAACTTCAGCTTGCAAGAAGTGTTGGCTCAAAAGTTCAAAATCTAAAGTGAGCTGATTTAAGAATTATTATAATCATATCTTTATAAACCAGAAATGCCTCTCACTTTTGGTGTTGATTGTACTGCAGCTTGTATTATATACTTGATAAGATACTTTGCATAAAACACATACCTACATTGAACATTAAATGGCGCCCTAGGGTATGATTAGGGTTTGGATAGATAAGTATAGAAATAATTTGGTTTTTCTAATCGATGCAGGTATCAGTAGGACTACCACAAGCTCTGTCTGGCTCTGGTTTTGAGTCTGTATGAGTGTTGACTTACTAAATCCTACGTTGAAACGTCATACACGCAGTATACTTAATATAGTACACTGGTGAGCACTCACACAGACTCAAAACCAGAGCTAGAGCCAGGCAGAGATTGTGGTAGGGCTACAGATTTATTAGTTACTGTATACCAGCTATGTAATTGTATATACTTTTATTGAAGCGTTCACTAAACCAAATGGTTCCTAATAACCGAAGCTCATAAATTGATACATTTTTTTAAATATAAAATATTTTACATGACAAGTAAATATTGTTTAACATCAACAGTCTAATAATTCTACCGATACTTTAACGTTTCATACAAACATGGTTCTAAGGCAGTGTCCATAAAGGTGTATTATATAAAGTAGGAAACAGATTCACAATAGCATTATTTGAATTAAAACCTATATTTTTCCCTTAGAGGTCACGCTGAGCTAAACACATTAGATAAAAGAATCGAGCTAGTTCTTTTTCCATATAGTTTTTGTTTATAATAAATAACACCTGAACTCATGAATTTGTTTTTGTATTAAAAAGTTAAACTTTATGTTGAACACATAATTATGTTTTACTCATTAAAATTTTGCAAAGCCAATAATGTATAGTATCGCTAAAAGGCAACATGTGTACAAACCATTTTGCACAAAATATCCACTTTCTTTTCATAATAATTTTATTGATTATAATATAATAATTATCACGTGTAATTTATTTTATTACTCGTATTAATTAAAACAAAAGTTGAATGTTTTTTTAACAAAGCGAATTGAAAACAAACACAATTAAAATAAGACATGTTATTATACGACAAAAAGAGCTAATATTTGACTTTAAAATGACGTAGACTAGAAACAATCTACACAGGAATAGAAAATAAAAAAGCAATTCTATTATTATTATCATTGACACTATCATTCAAATATTATACCTGATTATTATACAATTTTATATTTGATTTCTATATTATCTCCCTAAATTTTGATATTGTATCACATTATTATAATATTTACTAATAATAATCATTATATTTAGTAACAAAATAAACACAAATAATTTAATGACTTATTATTGACTATAATTTTGATATCATTTAATCTTCAATAATGTTTTTGTTAGAGCACAAACATGAAAGTTTTTAGCTTTGTAACTGAGTCAGTTACATAACTATCTACATATTTATAAAATCAATTGAATGCCATCAATTCTATATTATAGGGATGAATTGTTCGAACTAAATAAGAGCTTAATACAATATTCTCATAAAGCTTATTTACATCGTACTTTGTGATTTTAACTAAAGTCATAGTGTAGCCACTTGACTTTAGTTATACAAACTAGGCTGGTGGGTTGCTATTTATATACAATCCACTTTCATTTAAAAGTTTTAAACTTTTTCGTTTTCAAGTCAAAAGTTCATTAAAAATACACACAGTTCCAAAGAGATCAATCTCAGATACAACTCTCTCAAACCATCCTGCAACCTGCATAAGCTGGTGCTGGATTTGCAGATGGGCTAAGTGAGTATTGAGATTTGTCACTGCTACTAATAGTACTACTAATAGTAGTCCATCACGTAATCGATATTGTCGCACTGCTGGCTTCACGCTAGAACGTGGATCCACGGAACACACAGAACACTGTTCGTCTCGAATCCCAAGATACTGGAAGTCAATCCTGTCCCATAGTTCAAGTCCAAAGTTCACGGTGGGTTCTATAGATTTTACAAGGCGATATCTACTACGCGCTAGGTTTCTCACTGTTGCCACTTGAACTGTTGATACGTTCCACACTCACATAAGTGTGACTTCGGCATTCATAGTTTAGAGCAGCGCTAATACATGAACGAAGCGCCACGAATACACAGGCTCGCAAGCGGGACGGAGCTGGCCCCGCTGTTTTAAAGTGCTTCTCTATTAACTCGATGATACAAGTCCGAAGGTCACAGTGGGTTTACTAGACATCGAGTTGCGCGAGGAAGTTGGCGACGTGGTGATGCGGCGTGTGGCGGTGTGCGTGCGGCGCCACGGCGTCAATGTCGGCGTGCTCCCTGCGCGCGCCCCCCCCGCCCCCGCCTCCCCGCGCGCCCCCTCCCCCCGCGCCCCCCGCGCCCCCGCGCGCCAGCAGCAGCGGCACGGGCAGCAGCTCCGGCATCACGCTGTGGTGCGTCACCAGCGCTGACAGCGAGGTGAACTCTTTCGTGAAACCCTGGAAACAGGAAGGGTGAAAGTTTAAATTCAATATTTCTTTCAGTCAGCAGATATTTAAATGTTGTTGCAAGCGAAAAACTGTTGCGTTTTACGTACGGCTTCTTTAATGTTCAAAAAAAAGCTAAAGTGTTTAATAGAAGAAGAAAAATGATGAACGAGCTTGATTGTAGAAAAGTTTAGTTTTGGAAAAATAATGGATAGTTATCTCAGCTCGTAAAAGTTCTTCTACACATTTCCAGGTAGAACAATAATGAGCTTTCTCCATCTACAAACTTCCCGCAATCTACGTCGACCGTCCATCCGGTAAGAAGATAGTTTCTTTGTAGCCACTCTTCAGAAGAATCTTTATTCTTCAATATTTTGGTTCAGTATTAGTCAGTATTGTGATCCAGTTCTGATTGCGGTGTCATACCTTGATTTTATATCCCTTGGGCGTCCTGAGGATGAGATAGTGCGCGATGCCGCTGGGCTGGAAGTCCCTCGGCACGCGCACGGACAGCGCGTAGCACCCGGCCTGCGTGGTGCTGCCGCGCACCAGGAACGCGCCCACCTGCTGGCTGCTCAGCACCTCCAGCGCTATCTGCAATCAGAACACAAACACAACACTTTTACCAACGAAATAAGTAAGAAAAGTGGCTGTATATCTAAATCCATCCACATTTTAACCGACGTAACTGGCGCAGGCGGTCGGATTGTTTTAATCAAAGTATCAAAATTTTAATTCTCTAAAACCACAATTCATGTGACCAAATCAAGAGCCTTGCGTACATCTAGGCGATCTGCAATAGCGATTAGTTTCAGCATAAGGTTCTGCATACATCCGCACATACTACTGTGAATTTTAACAGTGCAGTATTTGACAGCGATACACTGATCGGCTTCTTATGTGATCTAAATGTGGCAGCGTTTAGCACTAAACGTTTCAGATAAAACAAATTCTCTCAGCCCACCTCATAAAACGCATCGCCAACAACAGCAATAAGCCTATAAATATTCACCTTGTCTAAGTACCTATCATCAACATTATTACTTGCCTGAAAATTGCCAGTGCTGGACACATAAGCCTCTACATTTCCTGGAAGAAAGATTTAAGTCCTCTCCATCCACCGACCTCCTATTCAATGTCGTCAGTTCATCACAGATGTGCGGCGTCCGTTTCAGGCATCTTACCTCCCGAGGTATTCCATGTTGGAACCAGGGCGCCTGCCTGAGCTCGGGCTCCGTCCGCGGCACGTTGTTGTTCCCGGAGGCGTGCGAGCCGGGCGCGCCGCATGAAGACGCACCTGATGAGGAGGAGGTCGTCCGGCTGCAGTTGGCGGATGGACTACTGGAATGGATTTACAAATCATATGTTAATCTAAATTACTAACTGCTAGCCTATAAAAGACATAATGATAATCCTCATAGATTCCTAGGTTAGACTTCTTCTAACGCGCAAATTTGTCATTTAGAGCTGCCAATATTTTATTTGATTTGAGCCCTTTACATCCAGGTTTTTCTCAGTACTAACAGATATAATTTCATTTGACATAGGCCAAGGTCTCTTTTCTAGTAATGGCTGTACCAACAATTAAATTTAGACGGAGTTCAGAACTACGCTCATATTTTCGAGACCATGACCAACAAATTGTGATCTTTGCCAACTGTCTAATACTGATAACAAAGACTGCTTACTTATTTTTGCCATTGTTGATCCCACATTTCCTGAAGTCCACTTCATGGTCGGCATGGTGCAGGGTCTCATGCCTGCGCGGGGTGTGAGGAGCTGACTCCCGGTTGGACTCTCGCGTCCGAGACTCTGCTTCCGAAGCCTCGTTGATGTAGCCACCGTTCATGCAGAGAGGAAGGTTGGTGGGCCTGAAACGATAGTATGGTGTGGAATGTCCACTGTTATTAAGTTATTTATTTGGAATGGAATTCATTGGGGAATTTATTTTTAAAATGAATGTGCACTGAAATAAAATAACGTAAGTAAACTGATGGTCCAGTATTCCAGCAGCAGCAATAGTATTTCAGGGCTTGCAATTAAGGTTAGGTTTGAACATTACAACATTTGGGACATGCCAAACGTAAAAGCTAGACTTGCCTCTAAATACCTGTTTTGGGCATTCTCAATTATTCTGATGCTTAATTTTATTTGAAAGTGATTTTCGTAATTTATACTAACGTGGTTGGAGTGTCAGTGACGAGAGGCGTCGAGTCATCATCAGATGGTTGCAGCAGCGCGCCGCTCAGGCCCATCGCGAGCCGCTTCATGAGCGGCTGCCGGTCGCCGAGGCGGCGGTAGCAGTTCAGCTCCGTGGGGGAGTTGGACTCCTCGGAGCTGCTCGGACTGGGCTCGTTCACCAGTCTCGATATACCCATGTTGCATTTTGCTGGAGACCTGTCATTTATTTTAGTCATGAAAATGGATTGATCTCTAGTCCAGTCTGTATGTCAACTCAAAAAGATAGATTTCTTCGGCCAACCTCGGGAGCAAGTTTAGATTAGACTTTAAAATAAATAAAGATGCACTGATGTGGGTTTACCTGTCTCCACAGTGCGGGTAGTGGTGCGTGAGGCCGGGCAGAGAGTCAGGCGCACGCACGCCCATGCTGCACTCGCTCCCGCTCAGCTCCTTGCACTGGAACCAACCACTCAGCTCTAACTAACGAGGCGATGCATTGAGCTTCTTGTACATCCTGTTTATTAACAGTTGGCTTAAGCATGCTCCATCTAAGGCCTACAGCGTTCTTGCAGCTGGCGAAGAAACCGTGTGCCGTTGCGGCTCAAGTTTTGATTGGAACTGGACGCAAGTCAGTTTGTTCATGATAAAATCAAAGTGCGACAATCCACAACGACACACCGCATTGCCTAGTGCCTTGTAGAACATAGGCTGCATCCACATTTTAGATTGATGCTTTGCAGACTATTGAGCATCACTATTGAGTAAATAAAAAAAAGCTGCTCATGAAGACACGTCAGCTAAGAACTATGCCCGATGCTTCAAACAAACTAAATGTAAGTATTTCATAATTCAATCCACATTCCATAGTCCGGAATGCGGCTCCGGTATTATCTTAAGGGCCTACATGAGGTGAAACCGAAAATGTAAAGTAGCATTTTTTTTCGTTGTATGGACGAATCCATTTATTTTTTTTGTAAAATATTACAATTAAATGGTGTAAAAAAATTATGATTAGGCTAGAAATTCTCCTCAACTCACAGGGTTCGATAAAATTGAACGCAAAGTTTGCCAAAAACTCTCAATTTTTTTTGGATTTGAAATGGTTTTTTTCCGTTGCTGTTAGAGCCATTGCAATGAAAGTTTTGTTCCCGTTTACCTTAATAAATACGTAAAAACCTGATGTTATTGCATTTTTCTTAGTTGCCGTAGTTTTTATAAAAAAATAAAATTTTCAAAAATATAAATAGATAGGTTTCTGTACTTACTTCTCAGTACAGCCCGAGCGGCCAAGAAGGTTGGACCTATGTCAAATTTCGTGACATGACATTTCATCTCTGACTACGTAAAATATACCCTAGATTAAATCATAGCTACTACTGGTACTATAAATTTGCCACAGTGTAACATAAAACAAACTGTCACAGTATAACGAAATGACATAAAACCATCTTCATCGTACATTATGATCGATAACCTGTATTCACATCATCATCAGCCTGTAGAAGTATATATTTTATGTAGCATATAACTTATCAAGTACATTCTAGGGCACGTTCCTATCGTGCGTGACCAGCGAAGCGCAATGCTTTTGTTAAATACCTCCATTTTTGTAGTTGCATAAGTAGCTATCTTCCTATCTACCCAGTGCTTTCCGTCATCATCATCAGTAAGTAGAAGTCCACTGCTAGATATAAACCTCCTTTATACATTTCTATGAAAAAACAATTTGCCGATTTCCCACGATCTTTAGAATGTCATCGGTCCATTAGGTGGAGGGGCGCTCTGGTTGCTTAGCACCGGTTATATTGTCGTAGCGACCCGCTTTTTGATTCTAAAGGCGTGTGTTCAAACCCCGTCATGCACAAATTAGTTTATCTGCCAAAAAACCTAAGTGCACTATGTCAGTACACTCTAACGGTGAAGGAAAACAATAAATGAAACCAACGTGAAGTAGCAAAACTTTTGAGGCACATTCATAATCCACCACACCAGCTTTAATTTTCTATTGACATGACAAGAAGAAGACTCAAAAACTAGTAGCCGATTTTAGGCCTTTATAAAAATAGTGTCGATTTTGCAAAGAGTTTGGGAGCCCATTACAATGAAAAGGAAGTATATACCTATATATATATATATATATTATGGACAATCTACACTACACTATCTAGCCCTAAACTAAGCAGAGTTAGTATTATGGGAACCAGATAGCTGATGTAATACTTAAATACATTTTGTTTGTAAATACATAGGTACTTGGAAAACAATATAACATCCAGATGGAGAACAAATATCTATGATCACCACACAAATATTTGTTCTCGGTGGGGATCGAACCCACGACCTATGGCGCAGAAGGCAGAGCTACTAATAAATGAGCTGAGAGCCCAGTCATAACAATAATATCATGGGTTTTGAGTATTTTTGATTGCCGTCTTTTAAATCTGGAGGTGCCTGTAATGTCCCGAATTCTGGAACTTTCTGTCAAAGGCTTCATGCACGGTGCGCTCAAATACCCAAATACCAAAATACATGTGCCTATTTCTATACACGCAGCAAGGAGTTTCCCAAGATTTTGCGTTTGACAGAACTTTGAAGAGTCAGTTGGGGTTGTCGAAACTCTTTGGTATACCTAATATTTTTAAATGCCGATAAAATACAATAATATAAGTCGAATAGACAGTGTTATTTCACAATGCTTCACTGATCTCCACCGCAATGAGCACCGAAGGCCTAAATGAGTGCAAAGCTTAAAGCCACCCATAAATAATTTCCATTTCAATTCATTTATGAATTGAAATGAAAATTATCTATGCATGTAATGTATTGTATTACGAGTATGTATATCAGTTATCTAGCACCCATAACACAAGCTTTGCTTAGCTTGGGGCTAGATAATGTTGTGTGAATTGTCCAGCATTATTATTATTATTCAGATATTTAATTTATTTTCTTAATTTTTAAGTTTTTTACAATATAGGTATAATTATTAAAATAAAAAACATAATTATAAAAAACTTAAAAACTAGTGCGCCACCAACAACGGGGCTAGGCCCAAGCTACCGGTGGTCAAGGCTGCAGAGAGAGGAACCTCCGGACAATGCGTGCTGTGTCCAGGATCACCGCCTTCTGCATCTGACCCTTGAGCCAACCATCCAGCGAGAGCCTCTTGAGATGTTGGTCGAGGCTCTTCGCTATTAGGCCGTTCGCCGAAACGACTATCGGGACAATGATCGTGGAATCAACATTCCACATGGTAGTTACCTCGTGGGCTAAGTCTAGGTACTTGCTGAGCTTTTCCTTCTCGGCCTTCACGAGGTTTTCGTCATGCGGAATGGTGATGTCCACGAGCATTGCCCGCCGCTGAGATCGGTCGACCAACACGATATCAGGCTTATTGCAAACAATAGTCCTATCCGTGATGATAGAGCGATCCCAGTAGAGCAATGCACGACCATTTTCAAGAACTGGCACCGGGGCGTACTGATAGTACGGCACCTCAGACTCCACAAGATCGTACCGAAGAGCAAGTTGTTGATGGATGATTCTGGCCACTAGATTGTGCCTGTGCAAATACTCGCCGTTAGCAAGATGCGAACAACCCGAAATTATATGCCTGAGCGACTCTCCAGGACGGCGGCATGCCCGACAAATGTCGACCGTACCGTCCTTCAGGATATACTTTCGATAGTTGTTCGTCATCATTACTTCGTCTGCAATTGCACAGGCAAAACCTTCGGTTTCCCCAAAGAGGTCCCCAAAACGTAGCCAGTTTACAGAAGCTAGGAGGTTCACATCAGGCCCTGTTAAGGCGCGATAGAACCTCCCATGTAGCTCCTTGCTCTTCCATACGTCCTTACGGTTTTCAGCGCTCAGTACTACGGGTTTACGCCAGTTCTCGTTCGCCAAGGAGAGCGGTGTGAGGCCTTTGTCAACTGCCACCACATCGCGATGCATCCCACTCCCATTGTTGAGGAAATAATCCCTAAGACTGCACATTTCACGGTTGTGGAGGTTCTTGGCATTTAAAAAGCCACGACCCCCCTCTTTCCGTGGAATGTACAGTCTCATAACAGATGAGCGTGGGTGCAACATGCGATTCAACGTGAGCTGTTGACGCACCCTCCTATCCAGGGCGTCTAGCTCTGTCTGACTCCATCTTAGTATGCCAAAGGAGTATATCAATAGAGGCATCACCCAACCGTTGAAAGCGCGCGCCTTATTGCCGCCAGACAAAAGACTGTTAAGTACTTTTGTCAGCCGACCAAAGAAACGCTCTTTCACCGATTTCTTGATGTCATCTACTGAAACACCCAACGACTCTGACATACCAAGGTACTTATAGGTTTCGGTCTCGGAAAGAGATTTGAGCATTACTGTTTCAGAGAGCTGCAAATTCGGAGAATTTACAACTCTCCCCCGCTCTACATGTAAGACCGCACACTTATACAAACTCCATCCTGATGGCACTACTAAACATCTGAGTGGTTTTTAGTAGCTCCATCAAGTCTTGGCGCTTCGGTGCAAATAACTTGAGATCATCCATGTACAACAGATGACTTATAAGCTCACCTCCCCTCCGAAGCCTGTAGCCTAACCCTGAATCCTTCAGCAATGTGCTGAGAGGATTCAGTGCTAGGCAGAACCACAGTGGACTCAGACTGTCACCCTGGAAAATGCCTCGCTCAATCCTTATAAAGTTCATCGGATCAGGAGAGCTGTTGCCATCACCTGGTTGACGAAGAACTGTGGTCCACTGTCTCATGCATGAGCTTAAAAATGATTTCAGAGCTGCATCAATTTTATACAGCTCTAAGATCCTCTCCAGCCATGAATGAGGCACCGAATCATAGGCCTTCTTATAGTCAATCCAGGCAACAGAAAGAGCCCTCCTACTCCGTCGAACTTGTTGGCTAATGGTCATGTCTATGAGGAGGAGCTCCTTAGTGCCACGGGACCCAACCCTACATCCATTTTGAGTAGGGGCTAAAATATTGTTCAAAACAATGTGCGTATTAATTTTTGTAGTTAGAATGGATGTAAGGAGCTTGTAGATGGTAGGCAAGCACGTAATAGGTCTGTAATTCTTTGGGTCCGTGGCACTACCGGACTTGTGGAGCAGAAAGGTGACACCTGTGGTCATAAAAGAAGGAAGGGATCCAAGCTCGAGAGCTTCTTGGAATTGTGTCGCCAAGCGGTAATGTGAACACCGAATCCATTTTATCCAGAAGTTATGCAATCCGTCTGGCCCAGGACTTTTCCAGTTTTGAGCCTTACGGATTGCACAACTAACGTCTTCGGGTTCTATGCTAATAGACTCCATGCATTCGATGTTCTCGCATTCCCGCTCGACAACATTCATCCAGTCACCCTCGGTGTGTTCGACAGGTACCGACCAGATACGCCGCCAAAAATCAGTCATCACATTGGCATCTGGTGCCTGCCCGTCACTAACACGTTGGTCAGAGCCCTCCCATCTCCGGTACACCTTCCTTTGATCACTCTGGAAAACGCGGTTTTGCCAATATCGATCTACACGTTTCCTATAGCGACGAATACGGCTTGCCCAAGCACAGACTTTCTGCTTCAGATAGTCAATGCGATCTGTGACACAAGCCATATAATCCTGGGGCCGGATATCGGTCCCGGCAAAAGCTTGTGTCACAAAACGCATGACTCGGGGGCGACTATTGCCCCGGCTAAAGCAGATAAGCTTAGCAATGAGAGTCCTGAATGAGTTGATACGCCGCTCAATCCGTATTATTATTATTATTATTATTATTTATTTCCATAGGCATGAATTCTATGCACTAAGTTATACTTACTAGATTTACATACAGATCTGGAAGTATAACCTTTTAGATAAAAGAAAAACTTACTAAATTGGATCATAAAATTAAATGACGAAGGTATGCAGTAACAAACAATAAAACAAAACGGCTTAGCCGATTTTGAATTATTACTTTTCAGAAAAAAAAAGATTAAAAGGGAGAAGACGAATGAGAAGAAAAAAGATAAGAATATTATTGTACAAAAAAAATTGCCCCCCTTGCCCCCCAGGACCCCCCCTTTTGTGAGTGCTACCGGATGCCGTCGAGATAGGGGGTTTTCGATTAGGGTTTCGTATAGAGGGTTTCTTCCTGAATTGAAAAAACAAAAAAAACACCCCCCTCTTGCCCCTTTTTTCACCCCCCCCTTTCGTATCTTCCAAGCGGAGTGACTTGCAAGACTTTTTTTTTGGGTCATGTAGGGAAGGTGAGATTATTTTGAAAGCAAAATAAATTTTGCCCCCCTCCCCCCTCTAGACTCCTTTATTATTTTTGACCCTTTTTTCCGAGTGGAGCATTGCGGCGAGCGAATGGGGAACAGTGCGGCGAGCAAAGCGAGCCGTGCTGTGACCCCCCCCTCCCCCCCCCTAAGCCCCCCAGAACCCCCTCCTCCTGAACCCGGGGGGAGCGTCGCGGCGAGCGAAGCGAGCCGTGCTGTGACCCCCCCCTCAAGCCCCCAGAACCCCCTCCTCCTGAACCCGGGGGGAACGTTGCGGCGAGCGAAGCGAGCCGCCACGCGACCACGCCCACCCTACTGAAATTTAGAACCCCCTCCTACTGAAATTTAGGGTGTCTTAGGGGTGTGAAAAAATGTTCACTAGACTGAGTTCAAAATTCAAAATGGCGGCTGTGCCACTTCCGGTTTTGCAAAAATCGTCCGATTAAGGTCGTTCAAACGGTTCATTCGACTGAGGACTATGATTGGAGATTGAATTTTAGGTTTTTTAAGGTGTTTGATTGGATCTTCACTTGGTTTAGGGTTCCGCCCCTGTGGGAACGCATTGAGGACGCGAGCTGCTTGCAGCTCGCGATGCACGCGACCCGGTAGTCAACGTTTGGGTTCCTTCCAGCGGTTTCGACCCGTTAAGGGTTTTGGCTTGACGTACAATTTAGGGTTCCGTATAAGGTTTTGATTGGGGTTTTACTACATTGAGCAATTTGATTAAGTGTTCGACTTTTAGGGTTCCTTAGGACTTTGATTGGAGTTTCAACTACACTTAGGAGCTTGATAATGTTAACATTTTTAGGGTTCCTTAGGACTTTGATTGGGGTTTTACTACATTGAGGAACTTGATAAAATAAACAACTTTTAGGGTTCCTTAGGCCTTTAATTGGAATTTTACTTCACTTAGGACCTTGATTATGTAAACAATTTTAGGGTTCTTTAGGACTTTGATTGGGGTTTTACTACACTGAGGAACTTGATTCACTGATCGACTTTTAGGGTTACTTAGGACTTTCTTTACTACTTTTTGGGGTTTTACAAGTGCAAGTGTAATGTAAAACTGGGAGTAGCACACCGACACGCGAGCTGCTTGCAGCTCGCCCACACGAAAAAACTAGTTAAGGGGCTGACGTATGGAAAATTTTCATACAAACGGAATACCAAAATGATTTCTAATTTAGACAGATTTACACTATATTATTGTAATAATTGTATTTGCATAGTATTTATCTAGGTTCCTCAACAGTTTTTATTTCAAATTACTTACCTAAAATGAAATAAACACCAATCGCATTTTGCACATTTTTATGCTAAACTTATCAAGTTTTCTACCTATTGGTTTCGTACTAAAAACAACAATATCTTACGTGTTTTTTGTTAAGGAACCTAGTTTATATTGTCTAGTTACAGAATAACAATACTATGTAAAGAATACAAAAAGTTTTCAGTCATCATTTTTGGTATTACGGAACACGATCAAATTCATGGCATTTTCGAACGGCTACTATTGCTATCGCGCACGCACGGTGCGGGTGGCGGGGTGCAGGGGGAGGAAACGCTTGAAGCACACGGGACACTTCGGTTGTGTGTGTGAATCGCTCGGACTTCGGACTAGTTAAATACCTACACTGGCATAAAACATAATGCTTAGATATTTGATAATTGTTAGTTTAGGAAGGGTACTAAGTGAAGATGGGAAATACTAAGTACCTAGGTAGGTTGTAGGTTGGGTAAACGAAATTAAGGTGCAGCACTAGGTCAAAAAGTCTGCCGAAATTTCGAAAAAAGCCAACATTTCGACTAAAACAAATTATGAACCATTAATTTCTATACAGGGTGGAATTTTGTAATGCCACCTGGAGGGAAAGTACTCTTAATACTGCAGATAGAAAATTTTACTCAAAGGAAACATTCCTTTATTTTTGGATAGAAAGCAATTTCTAAAATTAAAAATAAAATAATTTTTAAATTAATTTTTTTTTTTGAAAGGAATAAATTTATTCTTTTAAAGAAATGAATTCGTTAAAAGAATAAATTTGTGTATCCAAGAGAATGGAGCCCATTTCAAGCAACTAATTTCAAGTAACTAGTTAGTTATCCATTTTTTGTAAATAATTAAATTAATTTAAGATTTCCTGGTTTTTCTTTCATTTAATTTATCATGTTTGTTAGAGAGATTTCATCCTTATAATTGACTAACGATCGATGCAATAAAAGTACAAGGTATAATTTTTCTGATTTTAGCCGGTTCAATTCCCGGGTGTGAGAGAATTTTCGAAAAACTTTGAATGCAGTTTGCTTTCTATTCAAAAATAAAGGAATGTTTCCTGTGAGTAAAATTTTCTATCTGGAGTATTAAGAGTACTTTCCCTCCAGGTGGCATTACAAAATTCCACCCTGTATATGAAGTATTGATAAAAGGTCTAAGAAAAATTACAACAAATTATTTTTTTTCTTTATTTATTTGTAGTTCAAACAAAGCAGCCAAGTGCGAGTCGGACTCGCCCATGAAGGGTTCCGTAGCATCAATTAACATAATATAAAGGTTTTTGTAGTTCGTCGAAAGGTAAATTGCGGTTTACGATTTATGACGTATAAAAAAAAACTACTGACTTGATCTCGTTCAAACTAAATATCGTTGGAAGTTTACATAGTAATGTACAACATATATTTTTTTTGGATTTATCATTCTCTTATTTTAGAAGTTAGAGGGGGGGGGACCAACTTTTTTCTACTTTGGAAGTGTCTCTCGCGCAAACTATTCAGTTTAGAAAAAAACCATATTAGAAACCTCAACATCATTTTTGAAGACCTATCCATAGATACCCCACACGTATGGGTTTGATGAAAAAAAAAATTTTGAGTTTCAGTTTCAAGTATGGGGACCCCCAAATTTATAGTTTTAGAAAAAAACGATATTAGAAACCTCAACATAATTTTTAAAGACCTATCCATAGATACCCCACACATATGGGTTTGATGAAAAAAAATTTTTTGAGTTTCAGTTTCAAGTATGGGGACCCCCAAAATTTATAGATTTTTTTCTATTTTTGTGTAAAAACCTTAATGCGGTTCACAGAATACATCTACTCACCAAGTTTCATCAGTCTAGCTTTTATGGTTTCGAAGAAAAATGGCTGTGACACGGCCGGACAGACAGACAGACAGACAGACAGACAGACAGACAGACAGACATGACGAATCTATAAGGGTTCCGTTTTTGCCATTTGGCTACGGAACCCTAAAAACTGCTACCACTCAACGTCCGGTGGAAATATTGATAAAAGGACTGAGAAATACTTGAACAAAATAGTTTTTTTTTTATATAACTGGAGCTCAATAAACAGAGTACCGCTCAACGTCTGGTGGAAATATTGATAAAAAGACTTGGAAAAATTTCAGCAAAATATTTTTTTTCTTTATTTATCTGGATCTCAAAAAACCGACTACCGCTCAACGTCAGGTGGAAAGATTGATGAAAGGACTAAGAAAAATTGGCACAAAATATTTTTAGTTTTTATTTATCTGGGGCTTAAAAAAACTGCTACCACTCAACGTCAGGTGGAAATATTGATAAAAAGACTTGGAAAAATTTCAGCAAAATATTTTTTTTCTTTATTTATCTGAATCTCAAACAACCGACTACCGCTCAACGTCAGGTTATAATATTGAAAAAAGGACTAAGAAAAATGGCTACAAAATATTTTTATTCATTATTTATCTGGGGCTTAAAAAAACTGATACCACTCAACGTCAGGTAGAAATATTGATAAAAAGACTTGTAAAAATTTGAACAACATATTTCTGTTTTATTTTTCTGGAGCTCAAGAAATAAACTACAGCTCAACGTCAGGTGGAAATATTGATAAAACGACTAAGAAATTAAAAAAAAAACTTTATTTATTTTGAGCTCAAAAAACTGCTACCACTCAACGTCCGGTGGAAATATTGATAAAAAGACTGAGAAATACTTTAACAAAATAGTTTTTCTTTATATAACTGGAGCTCAATAAACAGAGTACTGCTCAACGTCTGGTGGAAATATTGATAAAAAGACTTGGAAAAATTTCTGTAACGTTCACTAGAAGTTGCTTCATGCAATCAAAATTGAGTTCTATATAGTAATTGTGATAAGACATAAATATTTTTTTTTTCAGTTTGTTTATAATCATTATACAGGGTGTCCCATAAGTCAACGTCCAGCCGAAAACGGATGATGCGCCAAGTCATGACAGTTATCAGAAAAATATAAAAAAAAATATTTGCCAGGTAACTTTCGAGTTATGAGTATTTTAAAAAAACAGGAAAAACTGACACCCTGTGATGATCTTTTAAGTCCTGTGACTACAAATATTAATTTTTCATGAAACTTTTTTCTGCAACGTAAGCATGAATAACCCTTCTGTAAATTACAATTCAAAATTAAGCCATAACTGCCTCAATTTTTAATGAAATCGTGGAGTTTTGGCCAACGTTTCATTTCAGATAATTACATTACCCAACTTTAACCGTCTGTACCGCAAAAAAAATGTACTACACTATCATGGCATGTAACTTTAAAAATTGGCGCATTTATCCAGGATTCCAAAATGGTATAATACTTGCTAGAGTACTCTTTAGTTTTGGAAATAAAAAATGTTTTTTCAACTAAACCGGATTTCCAATCAATTTTATTTCATGAGATAAAATGTTTGTACCCTTTAAATTATGGACTTAAAATGCCTACGCTGTGTTTTTAAGTGACTCACAATTCACAGGTACAAGTAAATACCATTTCGACAATGCAAGTAAACAGATAGATCCACCATCTTGTCGAAAGAGTAATAACCATGGGTTTTCAAGTAATTTGTTAGTTTTAGGTAAAAGTTTGAAATAAAATTCAATCATAGGATAACTTCAATCATGATTTTAATCTAAAGTTTGCCTTTGCCCGTCGCCGGTCTTATTACATGGTTTTTGACGTGACAACGTCTTTATAATTCAATGGAGCCGGCTGCTCGTACGAAAAAACATGACTCATGCGGCGTTACCTCGCTCTGAGGCGTTCCATTTAATACTTGAAGTGCAAGTGAGAGCGCGGAACGAGCGACAAAGAGGCACAATCGGCCTCCGCATTCGGCAGCGTTCGACATCTGTCTCTCTCCCACTTGAGTGAGCGATGCGTCCGCGTGGACAGCTGTATGACGTTGACGTTGTCACGTTCAACTGTCGTCAGTTAACTGACTTTACAGACAGCTGATTTTTTTAAGAAAATGTAGAGCTTGCATTACTGCTGAAGGCTAACAGTTTGAACATTTGCTGTAAATCCTTGATGTAGTTCAATTAAAATCACGATTGAAGAAATCCTATGATTGACTTTTATTTCAAACTTTCACCTAAAACTAACAAATTACTTAAACACCCATGGTTATTACTCTTTCGACAAGATGGTGGCTCTATCTGTTTACTTGCGTTGTCGAAATGGTATTTACTTGTATCAGTAAATTGTGAGCGATTTAAAAACGCAGCGTAGGCATTTCAAGTCCATAATTTAAAGGGTACAAACATTTTATCTCATGAAATAAAGTTGAATGGAAATCCGGTTTAGTTGAAAAAACATTTTTTATTTCCAAAACTAAAGAGTACTCTAGCAAGTATTATACCATTTTGGAATCCTGGATAAATGCGCCAATTTTTAAAGTTACATGCCATGATAGTGTAGTACATTATTTTTGCGGTACAGACGGTTAAAGTTGGGTAATGTAATTATCTGAAATGAAACGTTGGCCAAAACTCCACGATTTCATTAAAAATTGAGGCAGTTATGGCTTCATTTTGAATTGTAATTTACAGAAGGGTTATTCATGCTTACGTTGCAGAAAAAAGTTTCATGAAAAGTTAATATTTGTAGTCACAGGACTTAAAAGATCATCACAGGGTGTCAGTTTTTCCTGTTTTTTTAAAATACTCAAAACTCGAAAGTTACCTGGCAAATATTTTTTTTATATTTTTCTGATAACTGTCATGACTTGGCGCATCATCCGTTTTCGGCTGGACGTTGACTTATGGGACACCCTGTATAAGTATCCACCTATAGTAGGTTAGCTTGGTACACTTTTTTCGCGAGTTTTGTGCGAAAGCCGAGGTCCATGTAATTGTAGGTCGATGTTCGCAATCGTTGGTTTTGCGAATGTAAATAAGCAGAATAAAAGCAACCTAATTGCTCAACGAATAAAGTATATTTTTAAATGCAGTCACATTATTAGACTTTCTGTACTTTGGTAAGTGAGCCGCTTTGCGTGTTTTTTATTGCTGTGTGTGTGTGATCGATGAGGTCTGGCGAACCACACCCCACCTGATGTTGAGCGGACCTCCACCCATGATCTTCAACTGTAACGTCATGACTGGTTTTGAACCCACGCCCCCCAACCGCTAGGCCGATGAGGTCTGGCGAACCACACCCCACCTGACGTAGAGCGGATACCCACCCATCATCTATTACTGTATCGTTATCACTGATTTTGAACCCGCACCCTCCAACCACTAGGCCAATGAGGTCAAGCAAACCACACCACACCTGATGTTGAGCGGACTCCCACCCATCATCCTCTACTGGAACGTCATCAACCACAACTCCATCGCTCCGCGCCGGGGTCAATGGCTCTCTCAACTCAACTCGGAGTCAATGGTTCTCTTTACTCTTCTTCAATTTGGTCCAGAACCCGCACAAACCCTACCTGATGAATAAACTCACTCGTATCATGTTAGAGAATTTCCTGGTGTCTTTTCTAAGTGCGTAAATAGCTACTCTGAAGGTTCTTTATCGGTTCAGGAATGTTGTTTTTTTTTTCACTTTATTCTTGCATTCAGAGCATGACCAATCCTTGCTTATTGAATACTAGAAAAGCGAAACAAGCAAGCAATAAGCTTAGAGGGTTAGTCAGGTAATGCAGCCACAAAAAATAAAAACATAAAATTGTAGGGTGCAAAAAGTCAACTCTCTTTGACCAGATTTGAACTCCCGCCCACCTCGTCCTCTCAGTGTGAATCCGCACGCCCTAGCCACTAGCCTATCTGACGCTTAGTAACGTTGACGAAATTAGGCAATGCATAAAAATCGTTAGCAGTGGCTGACGCACACGCACAAGCGCGGCACTATGGTTGGATTCACGTATAGAAGTAGCGCGTCACACGAGCGCCTGTGTGTGTATACTACTATTATATATTCCGTGGCGCCCGCATCAAATGAATAGAGATAGCTATATTCGGAGCAGTTTTTGCTCACGCCTCGAATTGAAGTTGCGAGCTGTGTACGTCGGCCCGTTAATATTTAGGCATCCGATTTAGGCGTCGCCTAGGTTTAGTGAAAACGGGTGTTAGTAACGTTGACGAAATTAGGCAATGCATAAAAATCGTTATCAGTGGCTGACGCACACGCACAAGCGCGGCACTATGGTTGGATTCACGTATAGAAGTAGCGCGTCACACGAGCGCCTGTGTGTGTATACTACTATTATATATTCCGTGGCGCCCGCATCAAATGAATAGAGATAGCTATATTCGGAGCAATTTTTGCCCGCGCCTCGAATTGAAGTTGCGAGCTGCGTCCGTCACCCTCTTAATATCTAAACTTAAACATTACGGTATTCTAAATCGCTCCATTGACTTATTACAATCGTACTTGACTGATAGAATCCTTAAAGTTGATGTGGGCGGTGAGAGATCTTTTGGGTCAGTTATTGACATAGGGGTGCCACAAGGTTCGATATTAGGTCCTTTCTTGTTTCTAGTGTACGTAAATGACCTTCCTTTTTTGGTTAAAAAACTATGTGAAACAGTACTATTTGCTGACGATACCTCATTAATTTTTAAAGTCGATAGATAGAAGGCTAATTACGATGACGTTAACGCATCTCTGTCGTAAATACTTAACTGGTTTAATAATCTTTTACTTAATGTTAAGAAAACTCATAAGTTTTATGAAAAAATATTTTTTGAGTGTCAGTTCTAAGTATAAAAATCATAATGCGGTTTACAGAATACATCTATTTACCAAGTTTCATCAGTACATATAGCTTTTACAGTTTTGTAAGTACCATACTTCAAGCAAATAAATTATTTCTTTTCATTTCATTTCATTTTTTTGAAAAAAAGTGACTGTGACATACGGATGGACAGACAGACAGACATGACGAATTTATAAGGGTTCCGTTTTTTACCTTTAATAAATACAAGTGTTCATTCACCGACTACCGACATTTATGAACTTGCAACTCACTCTGGTTTTGCATAATATGAGGAAAATCTCTCTTGGTGGAAGGTTTCTTTTATTAAATCTGGGGCTATTTGCTTGTTATACTATATAAATTAGACTACTACTACTACACTACTATATAAGTTAGATTTAAAATGTAGCGTTCGTGGTAGTTTAAAAAATACCGCACAGCTTGCCATTGTTATCACCAATCCTGGATGAAAAATATGCAATGGAAACTCTGCGACGGGAATCAGCTAACATAACAATTGGGTTATATTTATTTACTGAATATCTGTCTGTGTTTTTGTCTAACGAAGCGTATTCTAGTCAACACATTGTAATGTCGTGACAAATGTCAGACCCAAGCACAGAATAAGTAATAGTTGGTATCAAATACATGAATTCACAGCTCAGGTCAGGCAACGCCATCTTTATTTTAAATTTTTCCAACTTTCCGGTCGTGTTTTGTTTTTAGACCAGCGTATAGCGGAGGCTTAACAATAATAGGAAATCAATGCCCTGTGACAATGCCACATTTATATCAAGTCATCACAAGTTTAATAATGAACTTTATGCTCATGGGAAGAAGAGAAAAAATTGTTTGGAGAAGAAAGTTTGGAAAAACATCGCGTGTCAACGAACACTGAAAGTGGCGGAACTGATCTTGTTTCGGTTTTGTTTTGGTTACTTATTAGTTGCTGCCGAAATCCATATTCAGAATTAGTCGGATAAGCTTTCAATAGGACGATTTATTTGAAGTTATTTTAGCTATTGGATAACAAGGGTTTAACAGAAGATTAATAATGGGGTGGTTGAGTTAGATAATTGTTGCATAATTCTACTAATATTATAAACGCGAAAGTTTGTAAGTATGGATGGATGGGTGGATGGATGTTTGTTACTCTTTCACGTAAAAACTACTGCATAAAGTTTACGCTATATTATTGTAAAGTTAACTTAACAATAATATAGCTTATACATCAGAATAACACGTAGGCTACAATTTCAAAAACATTGTAACGGAGAACGGATGTAAGTAACGGGAACGGGGTGAGCGAAGCCGCGGGAGGCCGCTAGTATAGTAGAACGATGCTGTGTTTTTTTTTAATTCCATAATGCTTTTCTTATTCAGTTACATTTTTACGGCAGAACACTCTCACAAAATTGATATTTTATGTAAACGTAGCAGGTTCTTACAATCGCCTGAAGATCTATATTTCCCGAACACTCCGAGCCAAAAGTGGTTTTATCGCGAAAGTTCACACACACGAGCTGTTTTACATCCCGCTCGTGAGGGGATTGCGGACCCTCGCCGCAGATCCCGGCGCAATCCGCCATCTAGTGCGGGGCAGAGCATAGCTTATCGTTACAAGATTTCAATGGTTTTAGGACAAGCAGAGTTCATCATCAGATCAGCATTTGTCGTTACTGCTTGACAGTTGATTTTATAGGCTCCTGCTTTGTTGGAGTCGGCATGGCTATGTAGAGATGACAAGGATTTGTTCGAACATATTGGCCAAAAAAAACTTTGTTATAGGGACATTTTCGTGGTCTTTATTACAAAGACCTCGCAGAAGAACTGTTGGGCTACCATGAGCTTTGTCTGGCTCTGTCTCTGGATCTTATTTTGAGTCTGTGTGACTGCTCACCAGTGCATTATACTGTGTGTGTGACGTTTTGACGTAGGATTTATTTAGTCAATACTCACACAGACTCAAAACCAGAGCCAGAAACAGAGCCAGACAGAGCTCATGGTAGGCCTACTGATAGATAAGAGTTTTCTTTAACTGTGCAGAAACTGGCTGTTCTTATGCCAAGTCATACAACTTTGACACATTTTAATTAAACAATAAATAATCTTTCTTGTATGTATGAGAAAGTCAGGTACCCTACTAACATAATGGTAAAGCATCAGTTGAAGTATCCAGCACTGCACTGGTTCCCAGTGTCACGTGCCAAAGCGTCCCCGCTGAGCTCTCCATGCACGGAACACGGAATATGAAATATTCAGCGGCACAGCTTCCGAAGGTTTTACGACGTTTTCAGGTCAACGGGTGAAAGTGCCACTTGGGAGCGCGGCCTTATGGATGCAAACAAAGGTAATGCCAACTTTGGACTTTAAACAGTGAGCACTCATCTTAGACCTCGGGCTTTAGTGCCAAAGTTTTAGTAAGTTAGGTTTAGGTGGTATAAAGAGGTCTTGCTTTTTGTTGAAACCAAGGCTACATTACCCAGAATAATGTTTTCAGTGTGCTATTGTGCTAATTGTACCTATCTTATGCTTTGCGCACATATAAGCGTTCTACGGTGGCGATCATTGAACGAACTGCTGTCAAATTATATGACAGGTGACAGGTGTTTCCAAATAATCTGGCTTGTATCATTCTGTACCAAATTTTAAGAACATCAACCGGGACGAAAGATAAGTTTCACAGATAAATTACGAAGTAGAGTCAGCTGCATTGGAATGTATACAATTCTAACTATCTGGGTAGTGCCACAGCATTGCAATGGATATTTACAGGACAAATTGAAAAAATGAGTGAGATGGCCGACTGATTTCATGATTTTCTAGTTTTTGCCCTGTAAAATGTCCTGAAAGCTAGAAATTGTAAACATTCTAGTGCAACTGACTGTACCTACTTATTTAAATTCTGTGGCAGTAGGTAGGTAAGGTATCCAAGTACAATTCAAAACCAATAAATTGTATAAATAGACAGTAGAGACATTAACAATTCAAGTCGCTTCCGATGCCCGCTCCCGCTCCCTGCTACCCGGCAGGTAATCGACGTTAGATTGTAGCTGTGAGCCGCTTCAATTATTTACCCTAAGATTTACATATTAAATTGGTCTTGTCTTCGATTGCTGGGAATGGACAAGAGATTATTGCTTTTACAAACTACAGATCTACCTAGAGATAATGAGTTAAGAAATACAATACTGATATTACAATAATAATACTAAAGGCTTGCGCACACCTAAGTCGCTGGCGATCAGTGAAACGCTGTCGAATATTGCTGTCAAATTTGACAGCGTTTTACTGATCGCCGACGCCAGTGACCTAGGTGTGCGCAGGCCTTATGAGGGCGTGCAGTTTTGGGCGCCAATGTTTTTAAAAAAAATTACAAGTTCTAACAGAAATCTAGATATATATCTTGTTCTTTATGTAAATCAAGCCACTAACTAAGCATATTATTGTATATCTGACTCCTTGCTAAAGTTTTTTGGTGGGTACATCCCCCACTTCAGTGCACTAAGCTTTTCTAATAACTCTAATACCAATTCAAAAGTTGAAAAAATTGTTTGAGCATTGCCTTGAAGAGCGAGCTCAGACACATAAACATAGATCTCCTGACCGATATTATTCAATTTATGTTCGCGTGCTACCAACCAATAACAGATCGAGACGCACTACGCTTTCGTGGCCTGGCTGACTTCACGGAGAAAGCAGGCCCAGCACCAAGAGACCTGCGCCTTTTAGCTGCTACTGTTTTGACTATAGTAACCAGGGATGAGCTGTGTGAAACGTATCCTGCCTTTAGGAAATCTTTCATCTTTCTTTTTCATCTAGATAAATACTTTTTTCCTCGTTTTTAACAATTTTAAAGAAGAAAAGAAAATTTTGATTTGACTTGCGTGGCACCGTACCGGTAGAATATAAAACCAGCGCCGGCAACCTGTTTCCTGTAATCAGAGCCACGAATGGCCCAACGGCCCGACTTATTGCACAGAGGAAACGTTTTTTTGTAAAATAATTAGCGCAACTCACGCACCGCCGGCTTCTGCGTACCTAATTGAAATTATAATGGAATCTACACGACGATTAATGGGCATTTTTGGTCGTAATAGATTTTAATGGTGAAACTGTTAGCCGGCTACAAATTGTTTAGTAACTAAATAAAAAAAGTCCGTTTTGGGTTTATAAATTTACAACACGCACCAATAATAACCGTAGAGTCCATAACTGTTTTCTGAATGAGTTGTTAATTTTGTGAATGAATTAACATGCTTATCCAGAAAGCGATGGATGATGGATGCCAGAACTATTATGCATAATGCGTAATGGTTTGCCTTTAGGCATCCACCGAGTTTCCAATAAACAAAACATATTAAATAATCAGTGATACAAACAAACAAACTATGTATTTTTCCATCTGGCCAGACTCGAGCGACGCGATAACCCCGCGGCAAGGGGACCTTTCCACCACATTACACTCCCCTAGGGGCGATAAAACGAGTTCAATCAATTGGATTCAATCAGAACCAGACGGGATGAAGTTGCAGAAGAGAAACATTACATTTCTTTCAAAGAAACAGATACCTTTTATAAAACTACTGACTCAAGGTTTCATTTACCTACATGGCCATTTACAACTGTATTGCTCACAAAACTATGACAAAAAGACATCACGATGAAGTAGCTTCAAATTTAGAAACTGTAAAATTTCTAAAATTCATAAATTCAGCTCTTCAGAATTTTCACTTGCCAAACAACCAAACAGATTTTCACATCTGTGTTCAGTTTGTATCATTCCAAATCTGAACTCCAAATGCGAACATTGGTATTGTGAGTCTCATTTGCGGATATAGGAAGCGTGCCCGCGGCTGATTGCCAGCCTGGCGGCGACCTGGCGGTGGCCTGCCGGCTGGACAATGCTGTAATCTGCAGCCCGCGGCCCAATGGCCCATTGCAACGATAAGGGAAAATTCGATTCGCTATATTGGGTGCTACTGTTCTCAATGTGCTAATATGCAACATATGAGTTGTCCCTATCTGTAGGTATATTAAGTCAAACAAAACATTGGTTCAACAACATTTTTGTTCATTGAGATTAACTACTCTAAACAAATTAGTTATAGCAAAGCAAAGGAATACACCCTGTTATCAGATACACGTCCATGTGCTGGCCCAGGACATGTGGAAAGAGGGTGGTGAAAGGCTAACGTACATGCTCCTGACATAGGCTTATTTTTTGGTTGATAAGGCTCCCAGACAATAAGGTCATCAACTCCTTATCTTAAATATCAATAAGGTCGATTATTGTGTTGTCTCGATAATTTCATAATTCAGTGTGATCGTCAAAAGCCTCCATAAACTGACACAATGATCGTTAGCCTCAAGTCATGAGCCTCACTTTGCCGAGAGCAGGTGTTATTCATTCCATTGGTATCTACTTTACATCTTGATTATTCTATCAGCAGCGTTTAACTTAGAACCTTTCGGTGTAAAAAAAGGAACTTAAACTTTAATGTTCTTACAACAGTGTTGCAATGTGAAATGAATCCTGTTGAAAAACAATAAACGGTTTTTTATTTCTAATAAACAGTGTGTGTTTTGTTTTATTTCATTAGTTTGACATCCAAATAAAAAACTATTGCAAGAATAAAACACCGAAACCTTTTCTTTCAGATGGGTTTCAGGCTTTTGTCAGTGGCAGCACTTTAGTACCACTCTCCCGAAGGTACGGAATAAAGCTCATTGGCACGGCTGTTTCATTTGTGGCAATGTTCGCACAGCCTGACCTCGGGTGGAGTGTGACCTTGCCTTTAGAAGGTCACTTTATGTCATCTATTTTTGGTGCAAGCACGCTACAGCCGATACAGTTTATGACTATGTCATATTTGAAATACAGTTCGATAAACCTATTAAAACTTATTCATCCACGTACTTTTATCAACCGCCACCTAATTACTTTTGTTGGATAAATATTATTAAATTTCTTCCTTTATTTTGTAATCATCTTTGCAAACCCATTTGTTAAAAATGCCGCAAACAAAAAGAGAACCTACTATGCTATTTTTAGATAAGAAAGTGAAAACGCAATTTTAATTAAAATGCCAACATTTCCAGACTTAGGTATTCACCCTTTTCAGTTAATTTAAGTCTAAAAGCTCGAATCACAAAACAAGCGTGTCCATTTCCATTTCAACGGTAATAATGGGCATACCATCCGAAAGTGACTTTCATTTAGACAAGGATAGCGAATTAACTTAAGGAGTGAGAGAGACAGAGATAGAAGATCAAGTCAGAAGGATTAGCGTGCAAGAAGGCAGTAAGGCATAGCATTGGGCGGGATTTATAAGAACTGATTACGAGACAGGGTACATAGAAGTGACACTCCGCTAAGATATTATCTAACCATGGTTTACTGACACACTGGAGGCCTCACAGCGCAGCTGACTTGGCTCCGCCGCTACAGTGGCGTTAAGTACAAGCTTTGCTTAGTTTAGTGCTACGTGGCACTGTGTGAAATCCTCCAATATTTACCGGCCTTTTTAACCGACTTCAAATAAAAAACAAGGAGGTTCTCAATTCAGTTGAATTTTTGTTTATGTTTGTTAAGGCATAATTATATTCGTCATTCCAATTCGAAAAATATTTTTTATCTGGAAGGTTAAATTATTTTAATAGATTGGTTCCGTAGAAATTTTAACAAAATTGGTTCAGCTCTTTGGCCATGATGTCGGTTTCTCAAGTTTTTTAAACTTCTCTTGCGCTTTGTTAGTTTCTTTTCTATGCGTGGTCTTTAAGTTACTTATTTACAGGAAAAAAGTTTAATTTAGAAAGTGTTTCGTGAAACATAAATAAAGAATGTAGACGGGTTAATAGATAGCGTGCTTTTCAAATGAACGCGAAATATCCTTTAATATTTATTTAGCTCCCTAATTAGCATGACATTACAAGTTTTTGTTTCTTCGTGCTTTTGAACCGACTTCAAATAAAAAAGAGTTTATGCAACTTATATAACTTCTTTCGGCTTCTTTCCAAATTCTAAATTCAAAAGTGATTCCACAAATAACCACCGCGATACAGTGGGTGTATCAACAACACATTAATCAACGAGCGAGCTAAGTGGTTCATATTACACACCGCACCGGCGCGGCGGGCACCGGCGCCGGCGTGGTGGACGTACGCCTTTAGCTAAGGAGTTTACGACTGTCTTGATTGGGAAGTATTTGATATAGTAATCAGTGACTGTTTATGTTATTTCTCAAAAGTACTGTTTTTACTATCTTCAAGCAATGCAGTTAAACATTTTACAATTTCTTTTGTAACACTATGGATATGTAAACAGTTAATTTGTAGCTTATTCTATGACTGAAATCAAAGTCAAAGTTACTAGAACCTATCTATACGCCTCGAAGTTAGGTGAATTTATACACAGAAAACCTACTTAGTACCTACCTATTGTTTTAACGTATAAAAATATAATGAATATGATGCATTTTGTAGCCTAAAGGTAAAATAAATAAAACAGTCCATCATACTCAATCACCACATTATTGAGGGGCGAGCCCACTATTCATCTCATTTCATAACGCCTTCACAAAAAATCTGAGAAGTGACCACATCCATCTCCCAAACGGCAGTTCTCATGGCCCATGAAACACCTCTTAAATACAGCCTTCCTAAACGGCGTTCATTGTAATAAGGCCGTTCGCCTTTATTGAATTAGGGGACCCGATAATAATAGTTATTTGTAACTATAACGGTCTGAAATTATTTTGGTAGAGATATTGAGAATTAATCACAGGGTTTATTATAAATGAATCATTTCCGAGTTAGTTATTCGAATTAGTATAACTAGGCTGAGAGGATTGAAGAGATGCTGGAATAAAACGCGTTTGGTGATAATATCTATTATAAGAGAGCGCTGGTGGCCTAGTGGTAGCGGCCCCGCCTTTCAATCCTCAGGTCGTGGGTTCAAATCCAGTCGTGTACCAGTCAGTTTTTCTGCCGAGCAATTTAAGTACACTATGCCAGTGCTCTCAAACGGGGAAGAAAAACATCGTGAGGAAACCGGCATATCGTAGAACCTAAAAAGTTCGAAAATATGTGTCAAGTGCACGAAAGGAGCTTCTTTTAGGTGCACTTAAAATCCTTACACCACACTTGGTCCGAAAGAATTAGTGACACGATAAGAAGTAGAATTAAAGATATTTGCTACAAAGTTTTAAAAAAGCATGTTGAAAAACTAACTCTGTATCCTTCTATTTTAGAGACCCAAAAAAAATTACAAGACCAAACCTGCATTGTGTATGTGTATGTTATAGTTGCCTAAATAAAATGCATTACTTTGCAGAGCATTTTTGTAATGGACTTGAACTCACGACCTAAACAGAATTGAGTTCACAGTTTTAATGTATGTTTTAGATTACAAATTATAATGATATACCATTAAGAAAATAACTGGTAGCCGCTTTATTGGTGTATTCAATAAACTGTAGCTTAAAAGCTCTTCGTAATGCGTCTAATTATAGCACAAGAACCTCTTGTCTACTAATAATCTATTAAGGGGCGTTTTACTGCGCACAAACATGTAATTGGACTGGCCTCTCAGCTCGGTTGGTAGTAGCTCTGCCTTTTGCGCCGCAGGTCGTGGGTTCGATCCCCACCGAAAACAAATATTTATATATATTATATTGTATTCTAAGTATGTATTTACAAAGAAAATGTATTCAAGTATTATATCAGCTATTTGGTTCCCATAGTACAAGCTCTGATTAGTTTGGGGCTGTAGTGTTGTGTGAATTGTTCACAATATTTATTATTGTTATTTATTGTTATTATTAATTGCTGGACACTTTAGCCTCAACCAACTCGTTATGAGATAGACCCCCGAATACTGAAACGCAACTCAGATTTAAGCACGTCTCAAGCGACGAATATTTGACAGATTTTCATTGAAAACTGTCAAATATTCGTCGCTTGATGGCCCGAACACACCTAGTTCGCTGGCGGTAGCGATCAGTGAAACGCTGTCAAATATCGCTGTCAGATTTGAGATTTGACAGCGAATATTTGACAGCGTTTCACTGATCGCTACCGCCAGCGAACTAGGTGTGTTCGGGCCATGAGACGTGCTTAAATCTGAGTTGCGTTTCAGTATTCGGGGGAGAACCTCACAAATGGAAAGATTTCAATAAAGTCTGAACTCAATATTACAATCTAGTAACAAAAGTGGTAACGATGACGTCACACTTTTAGTAAAAATAAATACATTTAGATCTTATCGTCACAAATAGTGGGTGTAGTGGGTTAGTCTCTGAGTAGGTAATGTAAGTGTGAATGTAGTAAGTGGCGATTGATCGCTGACTTCCGTTGGGAAGTGAACCATCAATCTGTTTTTAACCCTCAACGCAAAAACGACGGGTATTATAAGTTTGACGTATCTATGTGGGTGTGTTTGTATGTGTGAGGCTCGTCTGGTGTCGTAGCTCCCAAACGGATGAACAAATTTTGATTTGGTTTTTTTTAAAGGTTTTAAATTGGTCCAAAATGTTCATGTTATGTAATTACATTTTTTTCACAACTCCCTTTTATTTTATTTTATGAACAAAATGTAAACTAATAACTTGAATCTTCTTTGCCTGGTTATGATATAATAAATTAAGTATGGGCAGTGTGTGCTCGGTCGGAGGGAGATATAATTTTTTTTGTAAAATTAACGTTTTTATTTTCAAGAAATGTATTTTTTTGGTTGAGTCATTTAAAACAAAGTCATAATTTTCATCAAGACTATGCCTTAACATACGGTATTACCTTTAACTTCCGTCAGTAGTGTAAGAGGCGCCACCACGCGGCGGCCCCGCGCACTCAGTCACGTGTGTGTGTATGTATATGTGGGCATGTGTGCATGTGGGCGCACTCCACAAACAGCCGGAGGAATGCAGCTATTACTATAAAAGCTGCTCGCTTACTACCTAATGATGACGTGTACCTTTACCTTATCATATAAGTATCTGATTAAATGATCTACATTTACTAGCCACGTTTTACTTGGAGGAGGTAAACGGGGGCAAGCAGGGTACAGGAGGTAGCCCGCATTTAGTTACAAACAACAGGTCTTCGAGAAACGTTTATACGCAACCATTTCAAGCATTTGACATCAAACACTTATTTACGTTGGTTTAAGGCCTGCGCACATCTAAGGCGATGGCGTTCAGTTGCAAAGTTGTCAAATATGACTGCGATATTTGACAGGGTTTCAGCTGATTGCGATGGCGCTATCGCATTATGAGTGCCTTAAGTCCTACTAATGTCGCGATCACGTCTTAAGGCAGAGTATCACCTCCCTACTCTTACAGTATCTCTGTAAGAGTGGTAGATGGTGGCTGGTGGGTGGTAGCTTACCCAGATAGGCGCGGAGGGTTGCAGTTGCGACGCGAACGCCATCCGGAAAGCATCTCCCACGAGCGTGTTCAGTTCCTCCGCCTGCAAACAAATTATAGCATTGAATAATAGAGAGAGAGACAGAGATAAGAGACCTGCCACGTCTATAATTTGACATGTAAAGATCAGTGATGATGATGAATAGCAATAAGGCACTTCATGAGAGGATTTCGTAAGATGGTGTAGATAGATGCTGGTCAAGGAAGTTGACTGCAAAAAGTGTATACGCATAAATCTCTGACTACCTCTTTTAGACAAATTCACTTTTAGACGAAAATCTAGAACTTTTACTGGAAAATAATAATCTACCACATTTGCCGATGACACCTTTAGTGCCGATCCACTTCAAGTGGGTTAAGGCCAAGAAAGTGATGATGGCTCATGATAATCTAAGGATAACACTATTGACCATCTATTTGTATATATCTAATAATAATAAGTTATCGTGTCTAGGTGATCTTCCGTCTTTACAAATAACTTGTGGTATGGTTATTTTAGATAAATTCATCGTAAACCAATCGGGGTAGACGGAAATGATAAGCACACCATGCCTACCTACACGTAGCACGTATTACCATAAACGCTATGAATAACAATGATCCCGCGTCAATACGACATCAAAACAAACAGACGCAAACACACCAAGAATGTGTTCAATCTATTCATACCACATCAAACATTATTACCTATCATTTTAACCATAACTCCCTTCGTTCTTCCCATCGATAGCCAAGCCAAAGTGAACTTTAACGCGATATATTCAGGGAAAGGTATTAGTGTTGGAGAAAGGTAAAGTGTTGCGGTGGGTGTGTTGTGAGTGATATGCGTGTAAGACAGGCGTCAGTCGCCCACGACAGGGAATGGGGGAGGCATTGGGCATAAGACGAGCGATTAGTAATCTGATACATAGCAAATATATTTCTAAACTGAAATCTAACGTTAGATAAGTATGTTAATTTTTTTTCCATAAAACAGCATTAGGTATAGCATAATAAAAAAACAATATTTTGTATGTTAGTATCCATTCGTTTTCTTTTTACTCTTCTTGGTATTAAACTCATAACTATGCTTACTTTGCTAACTGGTACTAAGGTAGTTGTAAAAAGAAACTATGGAACAATCTTTCGACCTATCTATTTCCATACAGATTGAAGTATCGCTTCAACAATCTTGATAAAGGGAATGTGGGTGGTATATGAGAGACGCTGATTCGTTCAATTTGTAAGATCTACTATGGTTATAAATGTATTTGATAATCGCTTCTCTCGTGAGCACAAGCACTACCTGAGAGCCAGGGTCGCCGCGACAGAAATATAAGAACGTTCAGCTATTATTGTTATGGCTTTCTAACGGGACTTGCCTGCACGCAAATTCCAACACAACAATGTACAACAATGCAAACATGAAATTTGAAACACAAAACATTGTCTGAAACATTGTGTGAGCAAAAATAAGTTATAGATTTTAGCAGTAGTAAAGCTAATTATAAAAGTGTTCGTCTAAGAAAAAAATCTACAAGCAGTACTTCAAGCAGTGATGTTCGTGGTTTAATTGGCACAGGTACAGAAAACTTAACACCTTTACGTGTTCAAGTGAGAGAGTGCAAAGCCACAAAGGGGATTTCTTCAAAAGACTATTGAGGCAAGCCACCTGTAATCCAATTCAATTAAAACTCCGAAAAAACTTGGAAAGTTGACACAAATAACTGCAAGTTGAACGCCGTTCCCTCCAAGCAATAACTTCCCAGAGTAAACATAATCCTAATCTAAATAAATATTTATTTCCGGAAGTTTGGTCTCCGATACCAAGATATCGAAAAACCAGGCATCGAGAATAATTGTATTTATACAACATTTAGAACGTTAAAACTTGATATTATTAACTTTCAATAAACATTTCAGTCTTGACAATTTTTGATCAAAATAATTTTATGGAAAACTACAAACAGAGTAAATGAGAGTTGCTGTTCGTTTGTCCGCAAGTTGCTCTCTCTGCATGCTAATATACCTATGCCTGAGGTTACCTTCAGATACAAAGCTCTTTTAATATCCCAAAGCCAATCATCATTAGCGCCCACAATCGGGCGGCGAATCGACTCCCAATTACAGTTTCCTGAGCTCATTACGGGTCTTGGATCCAATGGAACGTGCCGCTAATTCCACAAAAACATAAAATCCGGACGTGATCCATTCCGGCCAGAGACCCACCATGTTCCTATTCTATCTTAGTAAACCATTTAGCATTCTAGCAGCGGCAATAGACTAATATTCCACATTCATATTTTTAGGCATACTTACAACAGTATCTCAACTCTCAAGAGTTTGAGCGTTAGGGCTCACTTTGAGAAATGCCTCACAGAACGCTTGTAAGTATGATGGTAAGAGGATGTTTGTTGATAAGTGCTATGCAATACAGCTTCTCACTGTTTCAATAAATTTATGAATATGACATTGTTGGAAACCTCTTTGGACACGGACTGCTCCTGAGTTCTTATTTAAGGACGCTATTACATTTTTCATTGTCTCGAATTCGGCTTTCTGCGCCAGCACACAACAGTAAAGTGACCACGAACACATTCAAGCCCATTTACGCTCCATTTTCTGCATTATTCAAATAATCAATATGGTATAAAATTTGAGTTTTAGACAAAATTTTTGTCTTCATTTTTGGTCTTTTATACAGGAATACCAATTTGTCTCATGCGTTCGCATAAAAATTTAACTTAATTATTCTTAGAAGTGTGTAGGTATAGTGATTAAGTTCCAAGCTTAAAATAGATAATGTTTGTGTGAGGGTTTGAACTTGTGTGGGAGGAGGATGTACGGCCGAAATTTCATATTGGGCCAATGATCTTTAGTAATAGATCCATCTTCTTTACTTTCAAATTAAACGGGCTTCATTCAGCCCAGAAATAGATCTAATGAAAATATCAGGGACACAGAAAAAGACAGTAAAGGAATTTTATCCTAGCGGTAAACAGTAAATCAATCGACAAAATTAAAACATCTCCATTTTTCATAATTCTATCAATTGCAATATAAATATTAGTTTAGAGATTCTTATGTGTTTCATTTGATAGAAACCAGCATTTGAACCCTAAAAACTGATAGAAATCTATCAAGCCACCTTGCTGGGAGTTCTCATCAATCAATTAGTCTCAGAATCGTCAAGCACATACTCGTAGCTGTAACAGTTTGTTCCTCAAAGAGTCAAAAGTAACAATCGAAGGACAGACAAGCAGGTACTATAGTAAGATCTTTAGCCTTCCGTTTTTTTACAAAACTGAACCGGCACACCAAAAATTACATTAAATTTTGTGAAGTTCGCTTTAGTGAAAGTATTAGTCAGCGAAACAGTATTCTGTACACGATGCTCTACAAAACAGCTTTTACTGTGTATCCGAAGCAAACCCCCTAACAATATTTCAGGGCGATATTAACCAGCCGTGTGGCGCGGGCCGCCTTATCCTCACCTCATCTTAATTACTTAATTACATATTCCCCTCGCATGGATACCATCCACTATGGCACACACGACCTTCCGCCAGATTTGTAGGCCATGACGCTTCTACTACGGAAATTAGGCAAAGTAGATAATCTGCTAAAATTAGGGCAAAGTTACGCTAATAACTGAGCACTGTATAAAGAACCCAACAAAATTAGACGGATATACTCGAGAGCAATAAATATGGAGACATGAATTCTCAGGCCTCAAATGTCGTCATTGTAATAAAAAGTGCTCCATAACCAGTAGGACCTATCAAACTTGAATATATTATACAGAACGCTGAACTTAAATTCAATAAACCAGAGAACCTAACATCCGCAATATCGAGATGCCAATGACCTGGATTCATTGATATTGAGTATATTAATCAGGACTGAAGGTTTTACAAACTAACGGCGAATTGATAATGATTATATTGATATTATTAAAAAGAAAGACTGACCGCTACACTTTCGAAGTTTTTATAATGCTGGATTACTTCAATTACAAACGCAAAGGTATTTTTAACCTTTGAAAAGAAATTAATTTACCAATGAGCTCACTTCCCTCCCACGCTTGAATTCAAAGACTTGAAAGTGTCTCACCGACTGAAGACGGGCTCACGCTGTTTTAGTTGTATTCCAACCACAATTTCCACCGGCAAGATCATTGAACCCTCAAAATATGGATATTCATTGCTTCTAACAGCCATTTCGAATAAATAAACTGTTATTGGTCTCAAATGGCAATGAAAGAAAACATCTTATAACCTATTGCTAACTTAGTTCTAGACGTATTGGCTATAGCGTATTGACCCTGATGCTTCAAAAATCATCTACTATCCCTTTGTGAGGAACACTGTGTAAAACCTCCGCTGAAGTAAGCGAAGCCTTCTCTTTGTCTACTTGTTTTTTCAAACAAGTGTGCTGAAAGGATTGTAAGTGCCATTGTAGGGGTGCCGTGTGTCAAATATACTCGTGTAGGTTTATAAAGTGTTCCAATCATAATAAACGCAAATGTATTCGATCGTCGCTTTGTCAAAACCAGTTTTGCTGTTGCTAATGGAATTCATCATTCATCCCACGTGGCGCTCTCATCGCTTTCATCATTTACAATGCTGAGATTATCGCAAAAATATAACAGCATCATCCATAGTCACTTCGAGAACATTGTTAAAGTTATTCAAAGTTATTAGTGTTATACCAATACACGCATTAAGTGTACCAAATAAACTAGGTCTAGGCTGTTTGATGGCTAATGCAGAAGGATAGGAGTGACAGTTCCATTATTAGCATGGCATTCGACTTGGGTGGTTCTTCTGGTAACCACTTTCTTTCTAAATATGATGGTTCCCTTGATGGCTTAATAAAAAACTGATAAATTTAATATAACGGCTAGCTACAATTAATTTAAAACTTTATTCATTTCAACACTAGGAAACTTTTTTTGTTTACAAAAATAATAAACAACATCGATGGACCTAAAAATAATTCGTGTGTTGTTTAAAACAACTTGTAAGTTTCACAAGCGAAACAGCTGGGAATTTATATAGCAGTTTCATAAATTGGTTCAGAAGTGTTGTTTACGTAGCGCGGGATGAGTTCGATCTCTCTAAACGGCAGCTTTATTTATATTGATAACAAAATCATCGAAAAATAATTATTTTGGTTCTATTGAAAATAACTTTCCTACTTTAGCAGTCGTTAACTTTGTTAATTCGCTCATAAATTATCTTTATCATCTTTAGTCCATTTAGATGGGTAACCATTAGCAGTATTTCATCTACACCACAGAGCCTTTAATTGCTTTCAATAATTGCAAAAACATAAATAATGTTAAATAATGTATTATAAGAGTCCAGTATTACTGCAAGGCATGGAGCCCCGTGCCCGTACCGCTAGCCAGCGCTGTGCCGTGTAGGAAGCTGCTGGTTCCCTATATTCCTAGAGCGACAAGCTCCTCCAGGAATGCGCTTGTTGACCGCGCGTTGGTTTATTTGTGTTGTGTCTGGTCAGAGGCATGCTGCTCGAACGCCCTTTGTCCGCTCCTTACTTGATTTTTAGTCTCACTGTGCTATCATATGGGACGAGCAAATTGTTTGTAAAAGGAAACATATTAGTAAATAAATCGTAAGTATGAGATGATAATAGTGGAGAAAACGATGAAAAATTATGATACTGAATTAAAATTACTTGCAATTTATTAGCGCAAAGAAAGCACTTTTGCAGTGTCAACCTCCATGACCAGTGTAGTTTCCCCTTTATTATGAGTCCGTCTGTTTCCTGTCTTCACACAGTTCACTTAAGCCACAATCTCTCGACATCCACTCAATATTCAACTTAAGCCATACGAGATAAAGCTTGATTTACGATAGAGAGCTGACCGTAGAGTCTGTGTAAGTTGGTTTAGGTGATAGTTCAAACGCTGCATTGGATCTTGCATGAGAAATGGATTGTATGTGGATATTGGATAGGTGCTTCTGGTTTCAAACGTTGCTGATACATATATTATGGCTATTAATCAGGCAAACTGAAACTAGACATCTATTGCACAAAATATTAGGCATAGTATAGTTAGGCATGCGTAGAAATTCATTATAATAATGGCCATTAGATTAAAATTAGATTATATTTCTTAGGTTATTTAATTATACCATTCGATTTTATAAAGGCTTAACTTTAACACCCTTGTTTGGTTTCTCTTCTATTTCATGTATCTACTTGATAGCTTTGTAAACAAGTACACGAGTATGGCAAAGTTCAAGTTTGCGACAAGGGTTTTCCTATGGGACTTTATTTACTTGTTTCAGGGGGGGTTAAAACCCGGCACGTAGAAAATTGTTTTCCGAAAACAATTACTGACGTACAGCTGAAACTAAATTTAGGAGCAAGCACGTCAAGCTGTATATTTCAGAGTGCATTGTGCTACAAGGGGGGATCTTCAATCAAATTTCACTGGAAATTCAATTAGAAGCAGGCGCGCCCTAAGCCTGCACATACAGAGAGCAGCTTTGAGGGATTTGGGGAAGATCGACGGAGCGGCACGAAGCCTATGGAGAGACGTGATGCACTGAGGGGATTCATTTAAGCCTCATGCACATCTAGGTGATCTGCAATAGCGATAGCGATGGCAATCAGTTTCAGCATAAGGTTTTGCATAGACTACTGCGAACTTTGACAATGTAGTATTTGACACTGATCGTCATCGCAGGTGATCTAGATGTGTGCAAGGTTTTACTGTTAGATCAAAGATTGTATTTTGCAACTTTTATTTTCAGTCCCGTTTCGTTTAAATCCTATAAAACTAAAGTAGATAAATATTTAAATGTTGTAGCTTAATTATGCCGTAATTTAGACCGCCTTAAATCACACTTGAATAAGACTTTCATTAATTATCTCATTATTATAGTCTCTGATAGTCTCTATTTATATCCTCCAAACATCATTAGGCATCCAAGGGTTAGTATGTATTATCCCGAGCATGCAAGCCATGGCCTTGTCTGACGTATTGTTTTACAACTTATTGAACGAGCACAAGCGTATCCATGCCCCGTCCAGCTCGCTCTGAGTACAGTCTGCGCACAGCCCACGTTGTAACGGTACAAGATCAACATTTAAATCGGCGCGTTCCGAGAAGAGCTGGCTCACACGTGACTGAGCCGATGTCATCTATTATGTAGTTTGGGGGAGATATCAAATTCTACTGGATCACTTTGGTAATGGAATATTTTAATAGGGTACTCGCATTATTATTCTTGCAATGACACCTGACCTGTTATGTTAGTGCCATGAGATTTTAAAGGATGTCTATTGGCCTTGTTGAGTAGTGACCTTCATTTAGTTATCATTTAAAATTATATGTTTAGAGTAAAGCGATGTTTCTAGTTAACGTTCATGAATTATTTGATTTTTTATTTACAACTTTGATATTTGATTGATAAAGTCTATATTTTCCTTCATCCAAGCATGTTTTACTGAACCAGATGCAACATTAACCCAGCGTCCAACTCCTACAGCGGATATTTACAAGGCAATAACTTTATTTTTACCACTCGTGGTAATTCTTTGATCCGTCTCTTTATTGATTACTTCCCCCTCGTAAACCGCACTTTGAATATCCCTTTATTATTTTAAGAAAGATTCAGATCTTTATTTTGGTCTCAGTTCCAACTTTGATGTGTTTTTGGTATAATCTTGTGTTGCTGACGTTTATTATGTTGTTTCATCTGTTTACAGCTTTTACGTTTCTAATGACATCATTTGGAAATGTATGGTATCCGTTACTTTCTGTTTCATAAATAATTTTAAACTTCGAAAGTTGTTCTTCATTGTGTTATAGAAAATATCTGTCTTTATTAAATGAACTTAATCGTCCAAGAAAGAGACGAATCTTTGGATTAAGCTAATACTCTTGAACCTTTATAATATTACAACAGAATTCCAGTTCTGAGAAATCAGACACAGCATTTAATAAGCATTTCTATAGAATATCTCAAATGATGCCGCAGCGAATACTTCGAGGAATAAAATAAGTCCGCAAAATGGTTGCGTCTCGGCACGCCTCACTACACAGCCGCCGCCGCCGCGCCGGCAGACGGCTCAGCTAGGCTCGGCTAGTGTTACATGCTATCTACTTCGCCACACATTATGTACTATGCACTTTCGACTCAGTGAATTCTCTACCCAACCACTGATATTCTGCAGGATAAACTTTTGCTATGATTTACTTAAAGATCATAACGTGCCTGAGCTCTGTACATATCATTTAGATCAAAGGAAAGAGGAGGTTTCCTTTTGTGTTCATGCTCCTAGTAATAACAGAACCATGTTAATGTTAGACGTGGTGGGTTATACAGAGTAATCTGCGTGCTAATTTGGGACATTTGGCAACAATGCCTAGCAATTCCAAATCTGGCAATGAGATGCTTAGTCGTGAACAGACAGGTTTACAACTCTCATTGCGAGATCAAGGGAAAAGCATGCGCCAGGAGTAAGTGTCACCATCTCATTACTGCCAACTCTAGGTCGACAAACCTGAACTGCATCGTCATTGAAAGTACCACAAATTTCTTCTTCTTAAAATTAAGAGCTTGGCTCTGGTCGGGGTTTTGAAGCAGTTTTCGCCAATTAAGTCTTTCGAATGCGGCCTCCTTGTCTTCTATAAAAGACAAATAAGAGATCAAAATTATTTATAATATCATAATTATTGGTTCGGAATGAAAAAACACTAAGTCTGAACGTCATCGTCTGATGTGTGAGCCTACGTAAGCAAGTTCAAATGAAATGAAATGAAAAAAAATAAAAATACGTTGTATTCGATTATTAAATTCATTTAAATATCAAATAAAACATACAACTCCTATAGTTTATACTCTTTTCACTTAGTTTAATCGATTGCTTTAAAGCCTTGCACACATTTAAACGGTCTGCGGTAGTGATCAGTGAAACGCTGTCAAAAATAATGACAGTGATATTCGACGGCGTTTCACTGATCACCACCGCAGAACGCTTATATTATGTGGCTTATTTTTTATTCAAAGAATACTTCCTACATTAGTTTAAAAATTTTGAAAACCTTTCATGTACCTACGTGATTTATCGCATATTTCATCGTTTTCAATATACCAATAATTCGTATTGATAAATTGTTTCAGAAATCGTTACTTTTGCACAAAATGATTTGAATATCCTTGTCCAAATAAAATAATGTTTACATGCTTTTTCTCGTTGAAAGTACAAGATGTAGGCACTGCAGGAACACTGCCATTTATCTTAATTACATAGCAGCAGCCTGCGGGATATTAATAGCGGCTAAACTTGGCGGATTTGTCTTCACTACGACGGGATCTTGGCAGCTTTTTACAAAATGTCAGGGATTGTTGTTCACCTAGCGATTAGGTTTAGTACAACCCGGCCTCAGTGTAGTTCAAAAGTTTTATAATATCTTTTATGTGTCGTATTTTTTGTACAACTAGTTGCTGGAACAAGCATAATTTGCCAGACACAAAATATTCCGTTTTACTCTGCTCTAGAGTGTATTTTACTTCTAATGTTCAGAATCGGATGCAATGCATCAACAGGTTAGTAATTAGTGGGTGCCGGTTCGAGTCCCGATGGAGTCATTACTCAATTTGCAGCATCCTGCGAGCACTTGTGTGAGTTGAAGGAAAACATTCACTTGTTTGTATAATAATCAAGACTTGCGTCGTTTATCAATTATTCAAAGTTAATCTCATGATTTCATTGAGTAATAATAATAATAAATAAGTTTATTTCAGAAATAGAATATACAGAATAACAGAAGTAATAGAATGTATATATAATAGTAAAATTGGAATTATACTTTAAGTAGCTCCTAATTATTTCACCATAGTCATGATAATTGATGATAATGCAGCAACAATGCTTCATTTACATTTGATTTTTAAATGTGATATGTTCATAAGAAATTGCTTAATCCTACACCTCCTTCTCTCCTCCCTTCTGTATCTCCTGCGTTAAACAGACTATACACGTTCACTGAAAAGAGGCAAATAATAATGCAAATTAATAAAAAGTCCGCCTTCTTATCTCTGGTAATCATAATAACTTGCAGTATTTAGGGTCTGAGGACTAAGAGGCCGATGTCAGTTTATGTGAATAGGCGTTGGGACGTTATCTTACGGACTTAATAATCCGGCGAGTGTGCACAATGTGATAGCGGACGACGCGATGATGGAAAATAACCAAATCATTTGGGATGCTCTCATAAAGCCGAGTTTATGGACCGTGACTCATTATGATTTTGGCATTAAACGATTCTAAATCTACATCGTTTAGCCAAATTCAAGATATTCAGCACTTTTTATATATTATTTTAAAAATTGTTCTTTAGAACAGTTGGACTGTAGCAATTTGTGTGGTTGTTTAACCAACAAACATATTAGATGTCTAACACGTAACACAATGTTATGATGATTATTATGATGAAAAAATAGAAATTAACTTCATGCCCAAGTTGCTGAACCGATTTTGACCAGACTCATCTCAAGAAAAAAGAAGAAACCGAGATAGATACCATTTTGAAGGACCAATTCTACGAGACCTTTCAGATAAAAATATGTTTTCAAATAAGGTCACATAACTAACAATTAAATCTGATCTGACTGAAAAAATATGGATTGAAAAAATAAGAATTGAAAACATCTCCAAAACATATTTTTTAACCGACTTCAAATAAAATATTAGTCGGTTAAAAAAAGTCTTAAATGCATTTTACATAGCGTACAAAACGTATGTTAGCAAAATAAAGATTCCGGGCCGGAAGAGAGAAAGTTAAAGTTTGTCTTTCTGCATACAAAAAAGGAAATCATAATAACCGTTCCGTTTTTACATCGATGATTATCGATGATATCAAAAATTAATAAATTTCTGTACAGTTATTTTTTTTGCATAACTTTTACTTAGTAGTGTGTTTTATAATAATTATACGCTTCAAGTTTCCCAATGTTCCAACCCGAATTGGTTCAACCAACAATTCAATTGATCAGTGCTTTAGAAGCGTGCTGTCTCTGCTGCACAAACAATAGATTTTTTATTTCTGTTGAAAGCATGGATTAAAAAAGTTTTCATTACGAGTCTGTGTCTGCAATATGGATTTGTCGGTTGGTCTCTCAAACAATGGAGCTCCGAACAAAAGCTGTTAAACAAAACGATGGCGGAAAAAAACAAAGCTAGAGTAATTAAAAGATCAGGTAGTCAGTGTTTTGTCGGACGGGACGGGAGACCACCCTCTCTCACAAACGGGACAGAATAGAAACACAGGAAGCAGCTACAGCTATCTACAGTAACTACTAATCACAAAGGAAGCAACGATGTTTCAAATTGTTAAGATTCAATTGGATTTGAGTAATTCCTTTGATGCCTAATCGAGTAAATAATTGATGCCAATTCAATTATATAAAACGAAATCTTATTTGTTTTGTAGCTTGGATTGGTCTAGTTTAGTGGTGATCTAGTTGTAAACCGAGAGTCTTGGGTTTGATTCTGTTTGAGGGTTAAAGTATTGTTTGCCAGGCAAGGGAAGATCATATTATTTGACAGTGTTATGAAACCATCTCATTGGAATTCCTGAAGTAGGTATACCAGTACCTACGTCCAGCAGTGACCATACAAATCTGTAAGTTTTTTGCCCGTGCTTTTAGATTTGGTAGCGTTGAAGCAATATTTGCCACTTAGATTTTAGTTTTATAAGATGTTTGAATGTCTTTGTTGGTTGTTTAATTCTATAACTTATGCACTTGCTTATTTACTTAGCCAGCATATGGCTTAACCCTTCATATTATTATCTCTTTATTCAATACATAAGTTATACCAGCGATGCATTGGTGTTCGCACAAGTAAAATGCATCGAGTTGCAAAGTGAAATCAACACAAACAAGTAACGTTTGGCTTTGAAGAGCTAGCAGCCTCGTCTACATACCAGAGTAAAGCTCCCACGGAGACCACACAATCCAAGTATCAGTCACACGTCACTGCACACAACACCTCCCTAATCAAACACTCAATCACACACCGTCACTTAACTATTGAGAACACAACCGCACGCACGTCCGTCCACCTCGAAAGCTCTGTCGCAACTGAATAAAACTTTATAAAACTCGTTTGTGGAACTTGGAAGCTTGGCACTCGAGCCTTGTTGCGGCAGAGATTACCATACCAGTTAGTATGGTGCCGACGCAGAATTCGCTATAGTTAGTACGGTAGAAGTGGTGCGTACAATGGAAAAGGCGATCGCTTGCGCACCTGTGCTGCGTGGTTTCTTTTTAATATAAAAAGGCGACGAACTTTTGCATACGACCGGTTGACGACCCTGGCGAAACAGTATTTGATGAGCTTGTGAAAAATTAAATCTATTTGGTGAATTCACTGCATACTGATCTATTTATGTAATAGTACTGAGTAGTTATTTTGTCTTAGTTAAGTAGCTGGTGTTTTGATGAATGAAGTCTCGTCAGTAGGTGAGTGAGATGTGACGTGCAGAGATAGGTAGTATTAGTAAGTGAGCTAGGACGGGCGTGGAATGTGGTCGCGGTCGCGGTTGGCAAGGTCGCGTGCACAGGCATGCACGCGCAGACTTACTACACCAACTTGGAACTTGATGTATCACTATGACGGGGCACTATGATGTATACTACGATTAAGCGCTATAACTTGAAGATTATGTAGCTTCCAAAGAGACAAATAAGAATGTTTTTTTTATTTTTTAATAATATCACTTGATTATAAATGACGAAGAACCGAAGTCCGATGGAACAAAATGAAACTGAACTTACCAACCACGCGTTGTAAGTCATTTTTAGAATAATTAACCAATATCTTTCAGTTCAAGTTTTTTTTAACTTCTTGTTGATGGAACAAGCATAAATTCGACCTTTTAAATGTTCACCATCGCTTATGATAAAACATTGTCTGAATCTCACTTAAAACACTTTCACCACACCACTGTCTGGTTCAAAAGAGCTAGTGACATAAGAAGGAAAAAAGCGAGCTTGTGTGTGCAGTGAGATGGTAATTGCTTTTTAATTCGGTCTCCAAATACAATCGGGGGCCATGAAGGCTTTATATTGTCTAAAGTACGCCACTACACGCCGCCCGGGACGTACAGAACGCGACTACGAATGACAATCTTTATGATCGCTCACATTATTTATGATTATAGTCACGACTTGACAGTTGTAACTATTCAATGCATTTGAATAACCTTTCTCATGTAACTATTCGGTAAACATGGTCTACTATACAATGAATACAAATTACAATCACACCGCAAAGCAATCTAGAGAAACTTACTCTTACTGAACTTAAAATAGATACCTCCGTAAGTTTATTGGTACTACCTTTGAAAAGTAAAGTAAAGTAAAGTCAGACGCATATCTAACCGTTATTAGACAGTGATAAGATTTAATAGAGATATAACCAGTGATTAAAACAAAACATTGTTGCTTAGTGTTTTTTGTCCAATGACATAGTTTCCACAGAGCCAGCCTATTTCATCATTATTAATACAAATTATGTCTATGCTGAAGTCTTATTCTACTGATTGTACATAATTGATTCAACAGGAAGCTTTTAATATCCTAGTGCAAAGGTGATGGGCGGCGGACACAACTAACTCTGTAAGCGCGCGAAACCAACGGATAATTGAATTTTGGTGCTGTTTTTAAATACACAACACATACAAGCTAAGATTTTTATAATGTCCCAAAAGTTAAGAGCCGAGCGGGATTTTTTTGATTATAAAAATCTTTGTGATTTCCTTAAGTGTAGTAAACACTATAATATCAATAAACATACAAGCTAGTTTGTAAGTTTGCGCCATTATGTGAACGAGACACAATATAATTAATATATATTCGAACGTGAATAAGTAACGATAGAGTAGACAGTCACAACAACAGACGATTGGTGTCTGCTATAAGATTAGTGACTGAGCCTAGTAGAAGTAAAATTGACAAGTTAGTGAAAGAATATCTTTTGCAATTATGGCGGTCACTTTATCTCCTAGTAAATGTTATTCAGTGTGTGATAGGCTTTACCTGTTACAACTTTATGTTCTCCCGGCACACTATCTCTGGAAGCTGTTTATTCCCTCTAAGTCAATAAGCTATGGCGATGTACACAACTAATTCTATTAGCACTCCTGTACTATTGGCTGCGTGCTTGTGTGTCGTGGAAACTAATCTAACTTGGATGTAGTGCAGTTCCAGTTCCCGGGTACGTTTATTTAGAAAGTAGGTTGTACAGCATTTGAGTGACTTCAGTAGAAACGTACGCAATAATAAGACATAGGTTTTGGTTCGAGCTTCATAAATTCAATTGATATTTTTTTATAATATTACTTTTTTCAGGGCTCGAAATAAATCATAATGATACGATGTGCAGACTGTTTTGAGAAGAAGAAGAAATTGCATTATAACTGTGTACCTTTCATTAAATAACTATTCGAAACTTCGTCTTTTTTACATCCGTATCTACAATCATTAAGTCGTCACCGCTCGTCATTCGCAAACAAACAGCTCAAATAAACAGTAATCCATTGACGAGCGTGTAATTGGGAGATGAGCCGTGTAATCAAGTCGTCCACTACTATAGATGACTCCAATCACTGTGACCACTCGATGCTGGGAAGAATTCATCTGCGATCGAGTACTCACGACTTGTGTAGAAAGTATTCATTTACCTTGGCTGATGGAACCTTAGGTCATGGGTTTGAGTTCTGGTCTCACGCTAATGCTACCAAAACGAGAAATCTTTAAAAAAGCGGCCAAGTAAGAGAAGACCTATTCATAGATATCCCACACGTATGGGTTTGATGAAAAAAAAAATTGAGTTTCAGTTTCAAGTATGGGGACCCCCAAAATTTTTGTTTTTTTTTTCAATTTTTGTGTAAAAACCTTAATGAGTAGATGGTTCACAGAATACATCTACTCGCCAAGTTTCATCAGTCTAGCTCTTATAGTTTCGGAGAAAAATGGCTGTGACATACGGACAGACAGACATGACGAATCTATAAGGGTTCCGATTTTGCCATTTGGCTACGGAACCCTAAAAATGGAGGGTGCATGACTGCAGCAACTATAAACCATCCAGTGCACTAGATAACAAAGACTAACATTTCATTAAATCCTAATCCTCAAAAGATATAAGCCACAACTAGATTTCCAGCGTACGAACACAACTGACGGAGATGACGAAGTTTACAAACTTCGTACAATCGCTCCTTCATCGAGTTCCGACCGTCTGCGTGGAGTGCGCTGTAGCACTGTAGCACTGTAAGCCTATCAACTGTTGAAGCCAGACGACAAAGCTCTTCCGATTTGTGAGAGTTTAAAAGTTCCATAAAATCTAGGTCAATCGCTTGAGACCGTAGAGTCGGATGAAAACTTGAGGGACTGAAATAAAATACTGAAAATTCTCTTTGCGGGATCTTTCATCGTCAAACTTGACAGCAACGCTAGGCTACTTTGGTATGAAATGAACATGAATCGATTGAACAAAATATTCATATTTTGTTATATAGAATTTATCGGGTTGCTCGATACGGAAACCACTCAGACATAAGGTAATCCAAAATCGATGATAATGTGTCTCAGGAAGGTATCGATAGCAGAGTCGGTACGACGGAGCCAATAACGGCACTCGTAGTCGTATATATTGCTCAGTGAAATGCGGAGATTAAAATCCACAAGGAACTGCATTAAGCACTAGCGTTCTAAAAATAAAAGTTTTATTAAAAACAATTAATCTAACAGCAGCTAGTTGATAAAGATTGTTTAATTAAAGTTATCTTTTTTCTGACCTAGCCATGAATATATTAGGATAAAGGTCACACCACACAGCACACGAGTCCTCTTCAGAAGCTCTCTCATCAACGTAATGCTGATTATGATTTCCAGCAAGATAAGAGACTATATTATTCCACCCCTGACTTGAATTCAACCAAAGTTGCTTTTTTCAGGCCCAAAAGTTTACGGCAAAAACTCATGAATTATTTTTATCATTATTTGTTGTCCTGTATTATATAACAACGTGTATCAAAATATGTGTACTATCCTGAAGGGGGGTGAATTTCCACCCCCCGGGGAACAACTTTTGTTCAACGACTTTTCGAACTTCGATTGGTATCTCTGAAAAAAACTGCAACGAAGTTTCAACATGAACAGCTGACTTTATACAAAGTGACAACCCTAAACTCAGCTACAGAGGTAGTAGGTAGTAGTAGTAGACCTACAGAGGTAGTAGGTCAAGGGGTTACAAGGATAGGGTTGTCAATTTATTTAGGCATTATGAAATTAAATATTTTTGTATGGGAAACTGAAAATAGGAATTTTTAATTATCTCCCCCCCACAACTGATCACCATTGTGGTCTGAAACCCCCCACCTTCGCATAGTACACATATTTAGATACACGTATATTTATAGTAGTCTTATTCTATATAGAGGTACTCGTGGAGTGGAGTGGTATGTAGCTCTAATAAAACAGCTCCACATTACAAAATGCAATGAAACTCTTTATAGCTGCAGTTCATGACAATAGAGTTATCTTCTCAGGATCGTAACCGGCACTACAGCTGCAAATGGACTTAGCTGGCTCACTGTTAAAACCTTTTTTAGGGTTCCGTAGCCAAATGGCAAAAACGGAACCCTTATAGATTCGTCACGTCTGTCTGTCTGTCTGTCTGTCCGTCCGTATGTCACAGCCATTTTTCTCCGAAACCGTAAAAGCTAGACTGATGAAACCAGGTGAGTAGATGTATTCTGTGAACCGCATTAAGATTTTTACATAAAAAAAAAAAAAAAAACTGTAAATTACTTGAAACTGAAACTCAAAAATTGTTTTTTCATCGAACCCATACGTGTGGGGTATCTATAAATAGGTCTTCAAAAATGATGTTGAGGTTTCTAATATCGTTTTTTTTAAACTGAATAGTTTGCGCGAGAAACACTTCCAAAGTGGAAAAAAGTTGGTCCCCCCCCTCTAACTTCTTAAGTAAGAGAATGATAATACAAAAAAAAATATAATATGTTGTACATTACTATGTAAACTTTCAACGATATTTGGTTTGAACGAGATCTAGTCAGTAGTTTTTTTTTATACGTCATAAACCGTAAACCGCAATTTACCTTTCGACGAACTACAAGAACCTTATTATGTTACATCAAGTAACATATATAAAGGTTCTTGCAGTTCGTCGTGCTACGGAACCCTTCATGGGCGAGTCCGACTTGCACTTGGCTGCTTTTTATTGAATTTGTATTTTGTAAATAATATCGCGTGAATTTATTTTAACTTTGAACATCATTATTTGAAAATAAAGTTTGATGTTTTTTATTAGTGTCAGAACATGCATTTGGGCAAGTTGAGATGAACCAAAAAACGTTTATTAAAACTTTCGAACTATGACCGCAACACGTGGACTGCGGCATGGAGCCTTAATAAAATTGTTCCTGACGTGCGTGACCTACGAGGTCATGCTTTGCTACAGGCGATGGTTACCACTTAACATCAGGTGGGTCATATGCTTGTTTTATCAGCTATTGAAATTAAAAAAATATCAAACGATTTAAATATAAAGTACCCACTATATTTAACGTATACGCTAATTTTTAGGCATATCTAGTACATTTTTTTTGTAGGTTTTTTAAGTTCGTATGCAAATGCTTATGAAGTCCACCCAGCACTTCGATACGAATAAACCAGCTGCTTCATTCTCGGCATCGTCATGCATTGCTGAGTTTAACAGAAGCAGTCATTTATATAGACCGAGCTTAGGCCTATTTTATGCCTATTAAATCTTAAAATTACGTTTTATCGGTACTTGCTGAGAAAATAATAGAGTACCATGGAAATTTATAATTAAGAAAATACGGTCTTTTCATTTTATGTGCCTGTGACGATTTAACTTAGAGGTTTGTAGCAAAATCTTGATGACATGTGTTTTATAGCTAGGTGTATGTGTGGGTGGGTGGTGGTATGTGTGCATTATGGCAAATCCATTTCAAATGTGGGGTAGGCAGGCATATCCAACAGTGGACTGACTCAGGTGATAAAGAATACTCTTCCTGCTGAGTGTTTGCCTAGTGAATACAGTATGGGGTTCTTCGAAAAGGGCATTTTAAAATATTTAAAAGGTCAGCAACGCGCGAGTGATGCCTCTAGTGTTGCAAGCGTCCCTAGGCTACGGTAACCGCTTTCCATCAGGTGGGCCGTAGGCTTGTTAGCGAACTTAGTTGTAATAAAAAAAATAAAAAAATTGAGATAAAAAGATGAAGTATTCATTTCTGTTAGTTTTGTTAGAAATAATGATTGCGCGTATTCAAGTGCTATCAAAGGGTTCTTCTTGTTATCTGAAAGCTTTAATAATAGAGGGTCAGAGCTACAAGGCGAGGGGACGTTTAGGTAGGTAGGTACCTACTAGCACAACGAGCGGCTTCAACATTCAAATACATGTTAATGAGACCATTCAGACTTGAGAAAGGGACTATAAAATCATGACTTTTATGGAAATTCCCAACTTTCCTTGTAATTAATACGTAAAGATATTTAAAACGGATATTGGCGAGGCTTTTCTGCCAATTATTTGACTGCGTGCTCGTTGGGATATTTTGCCTTAGAGGAGTGATTATTATAGAAAATACTATTGGTACATACTGTTGGTACAAATATAATGAGTACCCAGCAGCGTTTATAACAAAACATAGATTTGCAGTTTTCCTACAATGCACTGCTCGGTCCATTAACGTGAAGTAAAGACATATTAAAATTCATATAATATAGCCTTAACATTTTACCTACACCTACAACTTACACCTCTACTTGTAGTCCAGTACAAATATCGCTCTTCCTGAAACCTAGGTGTATTTAGACTTTTGTGTCATTCATCCTACAAAAGACAATGGAGGCAGATGAGGAGGGCGGGAGGCAGGTAGCGTACCTGTTCGGGCGAGTCGGTCTCGAAGGCGTGGCAGTACTGTCTTGGCGGGTGAGCGCGCGGCTCGCGAGCCACCAGCGCGAACAGCGCGCGCGCCGCCTCACACGTCGCGAACAGGATGCGCCGCGTCGCGTGGCGCATGCGCACACTCTAAACAATACAACACAACACTACGCATCAGCTAACATCTGGAGGCTATTGATAGTGACAGCTAGGCCGCCTCAAAGCGTCCGTCAAGCCACACCACGACGAACAGCTGTGACTGGATCGTACCATGTGAAAACATTACCCGCAAGCACTGCCACAAATAGTTTTGCTCGCGATAAAGCCTTACGCACAGGCGATCTGCAGTGGCAATGGCGATCAGTTTCAGCATAGGGTTTCGTATACATCCGCACACAATGCCGCAAGCTTTGACAACGATCATTGCAGTTGATCGAGAACTGCGCAAGGCTTTATTCGTTATTTGTTGACTGGCCTCTAGCTCAGTAGGTAGTAGCTCTGCCTTCTGCGCCGTAGGTCGTGGGTTCGATCCCCACCGAGAACAAATATTTGTGTGGTGAACACAAATGTTTGTTCTCTGTCTGGGTGTTATATTGTATTCTAAGTATGTATTTACAAAAAAAATGTATTAAGTATTATATCAGCTATCTGGTTCCCATATTATAAGCTCTGCTAAGATTGGGGCTGGGTAGTGTTGTGTGAATTGTCCACAATATTTTTTTTTTTTATTGCCACTGTTGTGACACGGCATGGTTCGCCATCGCAGTTGGAATCTGTTCATCGCGGTGTGGCTGATCCTTAAAGCCTCCGACTCTCTAACGTCTTTTGAAGCACAAAAATGGTCAGATGTATTTACTACACATAAATCTGCCACCATTTAGATCGAGGCAGTCAATGGTTGGCGCGCAGAAGGTTGATTGGATGAGAATGCCTAAGCAACCTCTGCCTTGAAAATCGTTATCAAAAAGCTATTAAGTTTATCTTTAGCAACAGACCTAGAGGTATTGTATACAGTGCGGCTGTGAAATGGGTACATAAAGAGGTACTGACCTGGTCGTCGGGGTCGCATACCTGGACCCCCGAGAGGGCAACCACCACCAGCACGGGCACCGCACGCCCGCTCTCCTGCGACAATACATAACGTGTTGGCAATAACTATGCACGGCGGTACACTACTTCGACTAAAAAGTATGTATGTAGAGCGTCAATACGAGCACACACTAAACAATAAACGATGGCTTGGGTTCACTCAATAGCCCAGTAGTACGTCACTGCGCCTTCACCACAATAAAAACTAAATGAGCGAGGGTGGCAGAGGGTAGCATTCATTTGGCATTTTAATTAAACAGGGCTCCACAACCCTCACCCTTGCTCACCTGCCTGGAGTAGGTTTGTGATCTTTCAAAACATTTTTAAAAAAGATAACATACTTATTTAGTCATTTCGAGAGGGGCAAAGAATTATAAAAACTGTCCCAAAAACTAAACATCTTTGTGAAAGTATAGTTAGTTACACTATAGCCTGAAATGTAATTTCTTCTCAGCCCAGTAACCGACTTAAAACGGCCGCTCTGGGAGCCACTACAACTGAAACACTAAACCGCAGATTAAAATAATGACTTCAACCTCACAATTCGCTAATAACTAAAACAGCAGAAACCACTACCAAACTTTCCCGAGCACAGTTGCTTAAAATTATTAAATCATAGCAGCTTAGCGCAACTACGAGCGGAACGTGAATTAACATGACACTCAGTAGTTAATACACTGCTGTTTTGGGAACGCGACATGGTAAATGGTTCCTTCGGGGCAGGCAATGGTTGCTGTTTCAAGAAAAAGCTTACATAATAGTGAAGGCTGTTTACATGCAAATGTATTGGGCGAGCATCGATACTGCGACCTTGGTGGGGGACACAACTCCGCTTTCCTAAGCTTCTGAAGAACTATGTGACTGTTTCTCGTAATGCGTGAGGTTTTTGCAATCTGAATAATAATGATAAGCACATTATGTACGAGTCAAACAAAAACAAAGTAATAGCAGCATACACACATTAGGATGATTTACAATTTGGTATTTTTTTTAATTTAGTTTTTGTTTTATAATTTCAGTTAAAAGGTATACTTTTGAATGGACAGTGTTCAAAACCCTACATGAACAGGTAACAAAATGCGCAAGCACTAGGAATCAGGGCAGAGCTTCTTTTGATAACCATTTCTCTTTGCGAACGTCACACTTCCTAGAGTCCGCTTCTTCTTTTGTAGTCAAAGCACAGCTTTTAGAGAGAATAATTATTGCTTCCCGCTTTAGTTGTTTCAGTTGCAAATTTCAAACAGATTCAGGCTTTTAGTGCTAGTAGGCTCTTTAATTGATAGTTTTGTGCCTCAAATATTTTATTTAAATCGTTGATTGGACATAATTTACTACATTTCTTGAGTAAACTGTTTGCCAGTATATAATATGTTTGATTATTAAAGTTGCCGAGGATTATGAAGTTTATGAAGACGGAGCCGCGGCACGAAGGGAGCTACTCCTCATCCGAAGTTGGTGGCCATGTTCCGCGTGATGTAGCACTCCACTCGCTGAGTTATTGTGTGGGGACGAGGCTTTAGCGGGGAATCAAACGACTCAAAGTTTGAAACTTGGAAACAAAAAGATTACCTCGGTACTTACTGACCTCATTTTTCTTCTTTTAGAATAAACACTTTGCAACCTGCTACTCTACACAAAAATATTGCCCGTTTTAACTTATTTCTATGACAATACAACTCTCCACTATGTTTTGGTTTGAAAGCCTTCAGTTAATTCTTAGTGAGCGTTCTAAATTAAATAAACAATAAATCGTCTACAATAATGACACATGAACGACACTCCCCGGCCAGGACTCTCAAGCCCTGCGCACACCTAGGTCGCTGGCGATGGCAATCAGTGAAACGCTGTCAAATTTGACAGCGATATTTGACAGCGTTTCATTGATCGCCATCGCCAGTGACCTAGGTGTGCGCAGGCCTTCAACCGTTCAGCACAAACTCCAGTTAAGTGGGAAGCAGTGCGCGGTGCAAGTTACAAGCAGCACTTACTGATTGAGCTCGGTAACTCACATTTTATTCTTTAATACTTTGACGTCATAGAACTCTTTGAACTTTTTATCCTTTTAGTTCATAAGTAGACTTTCTGAAACGCGCTTGGATTGCGTAACTTGATAGTTCCTTTTTCTGCTAACAGAGCCCAACTGAGTCTGTTTGCTAAGCGGTTTTGATGTTCGCATGGATCGATTATGTTTTGGTTGTTACACTTTCAGGGAAACTGAGGAGGAGTAGTATTTGTAACTTATAAGAACATCATTTTGATAAGTTTTAATTCAATTTAGCGACTATTAAAGTTTATGAGGTTAATTTGACGAGTTTTTGAACGAAACTATGTTTTTTTTTACTGCAGGATGGTGAACCCTCGTGAGCTCCGATCTATGGCTGACGAGCGCCCGCGACGCCTCCTCTGCTCTGCCATTATATACTCTCATAGACATCATCACCAATAAACATAGTTAAATGAACACATTTTGACTCATAGCTCATTCTCGTACAAAGCACTTTGACTCCACTTTTATAGTACGAACTGCTAAGGAGTGGAACCAAAGTAGATCTCATTATAAAAATACATTGATTAGAGACTGTTTTTTAGATTTAAGTTCCTTCGCCCCGCGAGAACCCCCTTAGTTTCATGTTGTGTTTGTGTACAAAATAAAATGGACATTGACGGCCGATGCACAGGACGCGAACAAACTGAAATCGGAAAGACTTGGGCAAACGAACAGACTGCATTCAATTAATACTCAAGTATTTACAACAAGGTTCTTATAAAATGGTGGCCGTAAAACAGCGGTAGAAGTTGAAATCGTTTGGAAATACTACCTGCCTCATTCAAAATGCCGGATAATTTTTAACGGCGCGCTAAAAGTCTCTTGTCACTGTCACTTTCATGTCAACAAATAGAGATGGCAACACAATTATCAGTGTGCTAAATAATATATATTATTTAGCACACTATTTATTCTCTTTACTACTGATATGTAGTATATTTATAATTTATTTGAATATTATTTTGAATTTGAATATAAAACTCTTTGTATAATATCGTATTACTACTTTTTTACTTCACAGAGCACGTTCATTGAGGACGTGTCCTTGTGTCATTGTTTATTATTAAATGGCAGGGATAATTTAGCAGTATATTCAGTTCAGCTGCTGATCATGATGATAAGCTACTCGTTCATTTTTAGAGGCTCTATCTCTGCCACTATGACGGCACCGTTTTTTACCAAACTCAGCTTTTGTTATTCAACTGTAAATATAGTAAATATTTGTGCTATCGAGTGTAATTGAATACGCTTTATTTGATGCGCTAACGCAAACACACGCCACTTGTCATTACCTGAGTGTGTGTATGCAGGAGCTGTTTACTTTCATATTGAAGAGTTCCATTGTATTTTTAATTTTAACTTGAAACAGTATTTATACCAATGAAATTTTTGTGAACATATATTGCATAATTGTCGCTCCCTTGAAAACATTGCTTGCATACGATCAAAATGCACACGCACGAGGTTATATAAAATTCTCTCAAACTGAACTCAGTACGTTTTCAGGGAATACAAAAAATATACCGCTAAAGTATTATTTAAACCGTAGAAGCATCCATTTACAGCCTCCCGGTAAGTATTTTAGTAATAGCACAATATACAGGGTGTACCTACAAAAAAGCTCATGGTAAAAAATATACTTACCCCATAAATAATAAGCTATAATATAATGTTTTGTTTAGTAGGTGAAAACTCTTGATTTGCCTTAAAAGTCACAATCTAACACCAGGCTGTATCCCATGAACCAAGATCGTTAGACCGCTGGAATTTTCACAGATGATATTTCTGTCATCGTTATATGAGCCGATAGCATCCCTAACCACAAACTTGATTATTTTGCCATTTTTATAGATAATGGTACAGAACCCTCGTGTGCAAGTCGGACTCGCAATTGGCCGGCATTCAGAATGTATTTGTTCGTACTGTTGCTTTAGTTCACCCTGTATAACAGTCGCGGCATTGAATGCTCGATACTCCGCAGCCGTCGGCAGATTGCATGCAGCCGCAACCACCACTACTTTTAAGAAGCTCTGTGAGGCTAGCTATACATTATATCATGCTTCAGCTGCTTCAGTAGCCAAGTTCCCCCCAGGCGCCAGGCGCGGCGTCCACAGTGCCAGTCCTAGGTTCTACAAGCTAGTGCTGAAAAATGCGATGAGGTGTAGCATAACCATAAAAGTATCGTTCCTGAAAGCAGCTTTTATGAAACAATTTTCGACGAGGATGAAAAACATTCAGAAAAGTGGCGATCAAAGAGTATAAGATAAGGGAGACAGTTGTTTCCATAATATCAAAGTAGAAAGAATGACTTTACCCTTCAGGGCCTAATTACACCTCACGTAAGGGGGGACAAAGGAGGGGGGTGGGGGGGTGACACGTTACAATGAGAAAAGTTACAAAATAACTGACTAAGTTTGACTACACCTTCCATACCTCCACTAAAACGTTCAAATCTCGCCCTTGAGACAAAGTAATAGAGTTGACAGCGGTTGATGATCCAAGTTTGTTAAAACGTCTTTTTGTGCCGTCAGTGCGGCGAGATTTATGCGCGTGGAAACACGAATTTGGTTATGTTTTTATGCGGTTTATGTTAGTGGTAGAACCGTTGTTAATCCGGGAAATCGTAAAATGGAAAATTTGGTTAAATATGGGTTTATTTGGGTCGTGGGGTGCCTTGCTTCCGGGAATAATAACGTTATTTAAGTTCGTTTGTTTTGTACATCATAAAAAAAAATTAAATGAATACCGATTTTTTTCCTCATATATACACACACAAAGAAACTTATAATTAAACAAACACCTATGTCCAAAATGTACAAAATACATGAGGAACATTCGAGCGGTCGACACACAAACGATCTAGAGATAGCTTACCAAATTATATTTTTGAATACTAAAGATTATAGTTATCGGAACGCATTAAGGGGCAGCTTGCATTATGCTGCTTTCCAATTCGAAGGTTGAGGGTACCGCAAGGCCAGTTTTTTTTAATACAAACTTAGAATACAATATAACACCCAGACAGACAACAAACATCTGCGTTCACCACACAAATATTTTTTCTCGGTGGGGATCGAACCCGAGCCTTCCAGCCACAACAGCTTAGCCAGTTGGTTTTTATCGGCACTTTCTGAAATATTATCAGTGAATAGTTACTTTATATAAAGTGTTTTCCCAAGCGTAGATATAAGCGCGGCACGTGACGTCATCTTCGATATTGTGTCGCCAAATGGCCATCCCGCACATCTGACGACAAGCTTCTAAGATGCGTCTCAGTAATTGATAAAAGTGTAACCTTACGTAATTCTTTTTTTGAAATTTTGCTCATATGGATGAGAAAAAATAAAAAAGGTATGTAATTGTAGATGCACAGTTATTTTTTGTAAAGGGAATGTGAAAGTAATAAATATATTGACCAAAGAAGCAAACAAATAGCCCACTTGATGTTGAGTGGTACAGAAATAAAAACGAATATCGAATACAGATATCATAGACCTCGGTCGAGGTCGGTAAATGGTGAAGGCTGTGAGTGCGGTACGTCAACACCCAGGATTCGAACCCGCACATTCAAATGCCTCTCAAACAAGCACCCCACGCCACAGTCGTCAGTTTAATGTAAGCATACTCAATATTCTAATAGATTATTAAATTCACAAGATTATTTTAGTAAGCCACCTATTTTTATTAACATAATTTAGTTGTCCCAAACCTATACTAACAAAACTACTAGGGTGTACGCTACGCCAGGATTATTAATAACACCCTAGGGGTGTTATTAATAAGGCGTAGCGTTGGACTAGTTAATCCGTGTTTTGTCACATTTGCTCGAGTTGACAATTGCATGTCAATGCAAGAGACAAAACACGGATTAACTAGTCCAACGCTACGCCAGGATTATTAATAAGACCCCTAAAGTTTACCAACGTAATGTAATACATGCTACTGTTTGGTCTTGTTTCTGACTACCCTTATATTCACTTCTCTGTCGTTTTGGGTATATCCTAAAAAATTTCAAACGTGGTACTTTTTATAAAACTATGAATAAACTTACCACTAAAAGTAGTTAAACTTGAACTTCTAAAATGGCGAGTATAACTTGAGATGATTCGTAACAGTTGTACGAAGTTACCCGAGCGGTCCCGACGCAAGCCGAGCGTGCGTCTCTACGGAGCAGCGAGCGCTGACTGCCAGGCCGCCCTACGCCGCCCTACGCCGCCGTCACTTAGGGCGGATGTTTCAGCTTGTACCCTGGTATTCTAAGACACAAGGCAAGAAACAACATAAATGCTGTTGTTGAGTAAGCCTGCTGCATTTCCACAGCATCCGTCATTCAAGATTCGTCAGGGACGACATAATAATATGTGTGTATATTATATTGTATCCTATGTATATATATATAAAAAACTACATAAGTATTATATCAGCTGTCTGGTTCCTATAGTACAAGCTCTGCTTAGTTTGTGGCTAGATAATGTGGTGTGGATTGTATATAATATTTATTTATTTATTAAGTATGATTGTGTTGTCGTACACCATTTTTCACTGAAAAATCTTAGAAAATCGTCAATGACGAATGCCGTGAGACTCATGACTTTCCTCTCACGAAGAACTTTATTTTTTGAACAGAATAGAAGTTCCTATCACTTTTCCAACGTATGTTTGTAAAGCTACGCTGTATAGTATATACGCTGAGTATAAGACGGCTCATAACTTAGAATACGAGAACTAGGGCGGTTATAGGTTTAAGTGGCGGTGGTTGTGATGTCAAAATATAAAATGTTGTTAGGGAGGATAAACACAAGACAAATTGAGTAGGTCTATACCATGGCGCATAGATTATCTTTCTTCTGTGCCTATAAAATCTCTCTATCTATTTTTAACTCTAATCTCTATACTCTATACTCTAATCTTAAATCTAATTTTGTAGTTTAGCGCTAAGAAGCTTATTCATTGATACTGACGTTTTTATTGCGGTTGTAATATTTTTTTTTTTTCTTAAGTCTTGCGTCTATCTAAGCGATCTGCGATAGCGATCAGTTAAACGCTGTCACAGTGGACAGACAGACAGCGGTATTTGACAGCCTTTCACTGATCACCCTCGCCTACGCCTCGATGATCGCAGGCTTTTAAAAATCGAAAATTAATGTACAGGGAAAACTAAGTTAAATTAGTTATAGTTGTGTGCCTTTCAGCGTATAGAGAAGTCTTAAATATACCAGTAAAAAATAATCTAGTAAAATCAGTAGTAAGATCATAGTGGTTAGTAAAGGCTGTGTGTGTTGCGAAAGTAAGATAAGTGTTAATTGTACAACTAAATATAATATATAAAATATTCTTAATTCTTAATTCTTTATTGCACACAATATAAAACACAGGAAAAAAACAGCAATAGAGGACATGTACAAAGGCGAGCTTAACCCTGAATAGAGTTTTCTTACAGCAAACCTTTGAGGCTAGAGAGAGGTGACTATAAAATAAAATATAAAATATGTACATTATCATTAGTCTTGAGCCGCGATCCATGATAAAGCTTTATTTTGGCATAGAATATGGGCGCCAGTAAGTAGAATTCTACTATGTGACATTTTATTTCACAACATCAATTGAATCCGTATAAAACAGCAGCGCTTGGCAGTACCCACGTGCTGCCGCCGTGCCATTAGTCAGCCGCAGAAAAACTGCCAGTAAATGGGCCATTCCATATGTTGCGATTTATTACGAATCAGCCGCGATAGCCCATCAATAAGGACAGTACACGGCCATAACTGTGAACTATGTCCCAAGTAGCATTTATCATCGTTCCCTTAATGTCGGGGGTGCGGGACTTTTGTGTCTTTGAAATGTGCAAGTTTTTCAAACTTACTTTAGAGGTATTTCAAACTTATTTTAGGTTTAGCTTTTGCTATTTGAAGGATAGCTTCCAGTCAACATAGTTCTTAATTTATTTTTTTATTCAAGTGGTTGCTATAAATTTGTGTAAATTTTAAAAGCGATATCTATTTTCTCGACACACTGACAAAAAATGGCATCGTATTTTTATATTAAACATGCTTGGAATGGAAGTGTTATCTCAATCTAATCTAAAATAGATGCTAAGGTCTATTTACTTAGTTTATCTTTATAAGGTTGTACGATATTAAAAATCCTTAGACAGCTTGATAAACCTTGAGTCAAACCAATTGTAATAAAACGGTCCATTGAAACAATTCCAACCGCTTAATTAAAATAGCAAATCATACTAGTCACCCTAAGCGGGTCGGGGATGTAGTCCACAAAGCGATAAATGAATGATCTTATTTAAATTTTGAGTTACACTGCGTGGTATGCATGTCAACGATAATTTGAATGCTGAGCGGTGTAGTCGAAATGTCGCGCAGTGAAACTCAAATTGTCAATTCGGACCTTCGTTTGTCGTTATGCAGAGTAGAGGCAGCTTGCTTGTCTCCGCCTCGTTTACATATAAATAACATTAGAAGCTGATACTGTTTGACGGCTCATGCATTATGCAAGCTCCGGGCAATGGCGGTCTCATTAAACTGTGCCAAAACACGAATAAAATACTCCAGTGACGTTTTTATTGTGTAAAAAGCTAGGGGTCACCGGTTTATTTTGTTTTGGTTTCTAATTAAAAAGCCCTGTAACTTAAGTTAAATGCAAGTAGGTTTTGATGTTCAATGTAGACAGGATGAAAGAAATTACTTATAGATGAAAGTAGGACACGCTTTGGTCTAATCTAAATGATATGACATTGGTCTCAGCCTTTGAAAACCCAACGGTTCTTTGAGGAGTGAGAAACAATAGAAACAGAGAATCTATTTGGTTGCTTTGAAATACCAGTGATTCAAATTTCAAGTCCCCAGAGCCAGGTCTGTCTTGAATCTTTTGCTTTTTTATTGCCGACGTCTCACTAAGTTGGAGTGGCACCACACTGGAACTTCACTGCTATTATTTTGGTTTTATAAAAAAAATCTTGCAAAATACCAGAGGAGTCAAGCCGTAGTTTTTTGGGCTTGGTCGCGTGGAACTGGCACCTAGACTCATTTAGCTTTAAGACGTTTCAATGTGATGCCGGGATACAACTGGATAAACATGATTTGGAGCTCGACTTCCTATTTTAACTCTAATTATGTGTAACTCATTTGAGCAATTATAATCACAGATTCAGGCTAATCATCATTCATTAGCTTAGCGTACAAATAACTCGCTATGTACACAACGTGTTATCCTCCTCGCTTGAGCAAGCACACGAGGGGTATAATTACTATAACAGAGTTTTATTAGATGCATTAACACATGCAGTGCTGGGTGATAGCAGTTGCAGGTTATCATTCAACTAGTCACCATCGTCATGCCTTATTAGCTGCTGAATCTTTGTCCAGCTACTTCATGCAGCTGTAATATTATTGTTCTTCTTTCATCATTAGTATGACTTTCATTTTCCGTGGGCACCATTGAATTTTCTTGTTATTATTGAAGGTCAAATGTATGTAAAATCACTGATTGCTAAAATCGTTGGTACACTTTTATATCCTTAGGGTATGACCACATCTAGGCGATCTACGATGGCGATCAGTGAAACGTTGTCAAATACGAAAGTGATGTTCGATAGCGTTTCACTGATCGCCATCGCCATCGCTTAAATGCGTGCAGGCTTTTAAACTGATGATTTTTATTTCAAACGATGGTTTAATTGCTCAGCTCCCTTTAGTCAATATTGACTATACATTGAATTCAACAAATGAACGAACGAGTTAATTACAATATTCCACCTATAAATCAGCATCTACTCCTTTCTCTACTTTCCCTGAGAATAATTAAGGGACATAAATTTCAAGGTCCATAAAGTACTTAAATTTATTTGAAGTTTCTCAAAGCTCCTCCACGTTTCCGTCGAGTTCTGCTGAGAGGAGCACTCCAGTAGAAACTGTGCGCGGTGCAGCGACGTCTTCACTTCAAGTTTTGAAAAGTCTATACAACTCATAGTAAGTTGTCGCTTAGCAAAAGAAGATCAAACGGATGACGAAATGATTAGTGTTTTTTTTTATTCTAGAGGGCTAAAAATTAGAATATCCCAAAGAACACTTTAAAAAGTTTTATAAGTTCGGGCACAATGAGATATGTAATACTATTCTAGTGTCTAGGGGAACCTAAGCACAAGTTCTTTGTGACTAGACTAATCAATCTGGGCATTTTTTTTTATGACCATTTGTTGATGACAAAAAAATAAATTTGGGCACAGAAAATTAATAACTGCGGTCTGCGTACCAGACCTGCGTATCAAAGTTCTTACTTTTCACAATTTATAATACCATGGGGTGATTTTTTTCTAGGCCATTTATAAAAATGTTGAATAACTTTTAAAAGGTTGCCAGCCAATACGTAGACAAATGTAAAGTGAGCAAGCCTGCGCCTCTGCAGCTGAATGCCGCTCGGCTCACTGGCTCAGCGGACGCAAACATCATTCGGGATTGCGACGGCACAGGCACAGGCACAGGCACAGGCACAGGCACAGGCATGGATACACACGGTATACTTACTGTTCTGATTTTTATATGAAAAATGTTATGGGCGCCGCCATCAACGTATACGACGAACGCTTTATAAGGAATAACAGGCGGTAATCTACTACCGTGCAAGGTGTGATCGTTCGTTCGTCACTAGAACTGCTCTGAACAACGGCTTGTATTGATATCGGTGCATAATTGAAATTAAATCGATATTGACCGGGACAAGAATACAGTTACATTCGAAAGAACGGTGAAGAAGAAAGGTGAACGAAAAGACGATATCAAATATTGAGATACTAGCAAAGTAAAAGCTTTACTTCTCATCCTCCTATAACCTCAGAAGGAAGGTAATATTATAAAGGCCGATCCGAAAATGTTCATTAGCAGTTTCTTGCCTTACAAAGGCATTTTCTATCAATACCGTCCTGCCTCCGATAGATAAAGGGAGGCTTGGGGCGGAGGGGCGGAGGGGTGGAGGGGCGGAGGACATGGCTCCAATGACCGAAAGGGCTGATAGCAAACCCGACTGAGATCTGATATCAGACAGTTTTTGTATAACATGACTCTTTTCAATCTTCTGGGCAGGCATTTTCCAAAAAAATCTATTTACTGTATGAAATTAAGACGGGTATTTTAGTGAAAAATGTTTATTTCTAAGATTCTTTAACGTTTTCCGATTTTTTTATACAGGCTCTTATAACTGTGTATACGGTTTACACAACGGTGTAAGTATTTCAAGAGTTATTTGAGTCCCTAAGTTTTTAAGTAAAATATTGTGTTTCGTAATAAAAGCCCCAGAATATTATTTTATCAATTTCAATAAATAATTAGGTATAGAAACTTTGAAACATCAAAAAGTTACATTGTTCCTACGTACACAACTCATAAAATAAATGAACCAACTACACAAGATCTCCGTCTTGCAGTAAATCACAGTCTCTGAAGGAGAAGTGAAGAGTCTCTAACGCGAGTCGAGGGTCTACGGTAAGTGGTGGCAAGTTTGAGCGGAACATTTTCGACAAGTTTACTGATTCTTGTGAAACTTCTAAAGAAAACTTTTGTTAAAAAGGTTTTAAATTATGCTCGTTGAGCAGGATTCAAATGGTTGAAGTGTTTCTGAAACAGTTGTAAGTAAATGTATAGAGATTACCTACCATCGAGAAAAGCTCGTATGTAGAGTCAGAATGAATATCATTATACTGGTACACGCCTTACATTTTCTTCACCTCACGCAGCAAATTCACATCGGGTTTTACATAATTTTCAATTTTGTAAGCCAGAAAAAGTTCACTCATAAAAAAATGTGTGAGAAAGTCTTTATTAAAAACCGTTTTTTGTCTCAGCAAGTTTTGTCTGCTTGTGTTGAAATATTTTTATTTTGTTGCCGCTTTGAGAACGCCATTTTCATGTAGTAACATTCTAGATTCAATAAGAACCCGTGTACCATAGCCGCCCTCGGTAGCCTTCGGAGTCTGAAACTTTCAACTTGCGTCGTGAAATGAACTTCCTTGAATATAACGTGCTGGGCTATGAGACGGTGGAACTTTTACAAGGTAATTTGAACTTTATTAAAAAGTACTACGGTTGGTATTCTGACGGTATGTGAATCTCATATAGCAGAAGAGTAAGTTATTTAATTTAGCATGAAATTGTCCGTGAGATACGTTCTTATCGTAACTTTTCGGAATGTTATACAGGCGTTACTACTGGTACTACCAGCTGCCTACGTTTTGGTCGAGATTATACTGTCATGAAACTAATGAAGAGTATTTTACTCACTTTTGTATTCATATTACTTTAATTCGATGGGATTAATTAGCGAAGTTTATTTATAAAAATGTTAATTTATAAAATCCTCTTCTTGTAAAATTATCTTACAAGTCCCCACAAAACAAGCACAAATATTGTCATGCTAAAAATTCTTGTTTGTTCTCGTAGTCTTAGTCGCATATACCGACCTAGTACCTAGACTCACTTCTAGCTTCAAATGCAGTAAAGTGATCTTGACTTTGTAACAGATACCATAGAGCTGGTGGTCCAGGTGAAGTAGCATACAGCAGCTAGTAGCAGCACGTCCTTGCTGCCGCCTCATTGTGTGGCGGGTCGTCTGTCACGGGCGACGGCTGCCTCATTTCGTTAATTGTATTTTGTTAATTGTTCTCATTATGCCCAGATTGCAAGCAATTTATCGCTTTGGATAATGAAGTGGAGTTTCGAATGAAGTCAAAAGTTAAATTGATGCACATTCGTGGAATTGTTTGTTCTTGAAATAAAAATATTACTTCGTGACTAAATAGGTGCGGTAGACTTCTCTTATGGCGCAAGACCCTTTTCATCATCATCATCAGCTTGAAGAAGTCCACAGTTTTTTTGTCCAATGGACTAAATGCTGGTATCGTCTGACGATTCTTACAGCGCTACCGGACAAGGAAGCTGGACATTATGCTTGCCTTATATTTCTAAGAACATCATAATTATGAAGACGCAAGTATAAATAATATAATGTACTTATAAACCTTTATGAAGTGCCCAGGCTTGCAGTAAATAAACTGTTCAGTAACATTAGTAAAGCTCTGAGCAGCACTGTCAATATGAGTGAAACAATGGGCCCCACTAGAGCAGACAGCTGAGTGCAGGCCATTGAAAGGGGCCCGCCTTGCTGCGCCAATCTGTCTGAAAGGAACCAATATCGTAGGCTTTCATTATCGACCGCGGTGAATGGACACGCGAGGAACTTACTATCTAACTCGAAAACGTACGGCTGCTCACAATCCGGTTTGAAATAGGGGGCTAAACAAATTCAAAATTAGATGCTTGCTACTTATCCTACTTGGTTTTAGGGGCACTTATTCTTATGTTTTGTGTATACAATCAGTCTTATTAGGCCAGTAACAAGTGTATATTCGTGCTGTACACAATAATTTCTGAATCAAACACATAATTTTTAATGATTTGCGTTCCGCATACAATCTATTAGCTGTTGTATTGCATGTTCTCTCTATAATCGAATGCTAGATAATGCTGTTCAACAAAAATATGAGGCACGTGACTCATGAAAACTTGATTAGGTTTTTACGAGGCCCTTACTCCGAGCTCAGCGCCACAGCTTACTTAACAGTTGCTATTGTATTAGTCACAGATTCGTAACAGTTAGTATGGACAATCAACCCTCTTGAAACTTAGGCAGGTAATTAATGTTTGATGTAATCTAATTTACTATGTTTCATAGTTTGTTTTTATAGTTCTCATGGGAGAATATAATATTTTAAAATCTAAGTGCCTACGTGATTTTGATTTGGACTTGATTTTGTATTAAATAACTCAGGCAACTAAGGCAGGTAACTTTCAGGTAGGCTTCGTCAAATCACAGAAAAGCAAAGTTAAAAGACAGACGTGTAGAACTGTTATCATTACTAATCGAATATCATGATCACTCCTACCATCCCTTCGGCTATAAGCCGAGTACACACATCATTAAATCAAACAAATGACGACATTAATATCCTGTGAGTAATCGCCTATAAGTCCCTCATTTCATATTTTATATGCCAAAATACACTTTATTACAACGGATAAAGGTCTATGAAATTACATCGTTTTATGTATCCCACACTTCAAACACTTGCCGTGCTAACATCAACTTTATCACTTCGTATGAAGGGCTATTAAAAAGTGTGGGGGTGAAACTTCGCTAAATACACTGAGTTCGGCATCGGTGGTGTGAACTTTATTAGATGGACCAACATCAACGTGCCCTCGAGTGTGATGATGATGATTATGCAACATGTTTAATTATTAGTAGTAATTGTAGACCGTTCTAATGAATTAAATTAATAAATTAATGTTTGGACATAGGACGTGCATGATTTAGTTTTTTTGTGACTGTAGCTGAAGACTAAACATTTTTTAAAATTCATAATGAACACGTATTTAATATTATGTAAATATTGGATTTTATCCTAGTGGGTACCTTTTCAAAATGTGAAGAGCAGTATAGAGTTCCGTATTGCAATGGTATCAGTTTCCCAATATCTCCGATAGGCTCCGCACCAATTCAATCTTGGGAACTAACCTCGGAATCGACGACGATTCCAAACAGAAATAGCTCGGTCTAGAATTTGAGTTTTCTGATAGCGATGGTAAGATTAAGCTTTGGATCACAAGCAGCCGGTTTTTAGAGAGTTATTTTTCGTAAAAAAAAAAATATTTTTATTGGTATCCAATTTTAACCGCACATCTAGGCGATGGTGATATAGATTAGCTGGAATGGAAATAAAAACAAAAACACGTAAATAAAAATTTAAAACTTCAAAAAAATATTATTGCTGTGGGCAGTGTCAAGCTAGTTTTCTCTTGCCTCTGTATGTCCATGCCCGTCAGGAGAATAATGTTCCATTCCGTATTTGTCACACTCAAAAATCAAAAGGCATAGGTACGTATTCTCGCCAAATCCTCTATGAGACACCTAAATATCTAAGCATTCTGCGGTGGCGATCAGTTAAATGCTGGCAAATATGACAGCGATATTTGTCTTCATAAATTTAATAAGATTTTCTACAACAGAATTTTTTTTCTACCACAGATAAATGGTATTCGAAGACGGTGCCTTGAAGTCTCCGAGTAAGGAGAGTATCCAATCTGCGGAATGTGCCCCCGCGGCCTCCACGCGGCCTCCACGCGGCCTCCACGCGGCCTCCGTGCGGTCGGCGTGCGGTCGGCGTGCGGTCGGCGTGCGGTCGGCGCGCGGGTGCTCTGCGTTACTACCACACACTGATTGGAACCCATTGCTTTAATTCAGACAAGTTTGCATAATTCTAGACGGCGCAAGCTGATTGGACTGAAGTTTCAGAAGAAATTAAGGGCTCAACCTTACCCAAAGATATTTTCAGGATGAGCATCATCACCAGCCTGAAGAAGTCCAACTGCTGGATACCTATAATATATCCAGGGAGAATTATTTTGAGCTTCTTTCATCAACCGACACCCCGTGATCTTAAAAATGATCTTTTAGGATCAATATAAAAAGAAAAGGATGGAAAACTTTTTTATTATGTTGTTATCAAAAGGAAAATATATTTGACTAAAAGAACTGTATGCTTGTTTTGAATAATTTAGTTTAATTTTTTATGTAGGTACTTTTTTATGTTTGCATGCTGGGTTTTTCTGGCGAAGTGTGTGATTCTATATTTGCCTATTAGGTATAAGATCTAAAATGTACTTACCATACTTCAAGCAAATAAATTATTTTATATATATTTCATAAAACGCATGTGGATAATGAATGTATAAGATTCTTGGGTGTTTTACTTGAATGGAGGATAAAATATCGGTTATTTTTTCAGACATTTTTGTGAACGTTGAACGAAGTTATTAAAAAGTTCAGTTTTACTATGTACCTACAAAGTACAAAAAATCAGATTAAGTACAGTGTACAAAAAATCTAGAGTTAATAAACTAAACCTGTGTGTGAATGTTCGCCCTCCAACATAAAGCTAAGCGCACACCGGCGCGGCAACAGAGCGCCCCCAAGGGACTACACGCCTACTTGCCGATACGTCGATAATTTTATTTCTGTTCTTTACGACGCGTAAAAGGCAAGTGTTGTGTCGTGCCAAGGTGATAGAAATATAGACGACGACGAAATAACAATTTTACAGCCTTTGAACCTAGAATTTTCACTTTGCAAGAATCTTATAACTCGACAGATTACAGTCGGTAAGTGCCTGTTTGCATGTAAATAATCTTGCTTGGCTTAAATAAGACTCTTTACTGAATCTTTTGTTACTCATATCTTTATGCTCTAAGAAATTACCATCTTCTCCGATATTTTTTGTATTAAGCACTAACTACTAATATAAAATGAGTAGTTGATTGTAACTCTCAGTGTCGGTCAGTGCCCTCTCAGTCTTGCATCCATTCAAAAACTCATAATAGTGTACAGTTTTGTAGAAATGTTAGTCGTCGTGAACGCATTCTGAAGCCGCATTGTTCGGCAAGGAGCGCAAGGTCCCGTCAGTAATATTACTTATATTCCGTCTGCGTGTTTGTCTGGCGGATTAATCTCAGCTAGCCTTGCTGCTTCATTGTGCAGCCACTCAGATGCCGACTTCCAGTTAAAGACCGAATATAATATTATTTTACAATATTATTTGTACAATTTTAAAATGATCTGTTTGCTAATTTATATAAACTTACTCGTATGATTTACTATTAACTAAAAACCAATCAAACAGTTGACATTATACATGCACAAAATGAATGCTTAAAATATGAAGCACCAATTAAAACTTCACCCTTAATATCCCCACCACTGTATATTTAAAAGTGCAAGGTGCCTGTAGTAACAGAAACCTAGGGGACTTTCTGTGGTAACGTTTAATTGTTCAGTTTTATAATGCAAAGGTACTTACTTAGTTTAATTAATAAAATATCGCTAAGGGTTGAAAGCAGCGTCGTTAACGGAAGGGGTGAGTCTAGCTCAAATACAAATACTGTGCTTTCATAGAGGGGTAGCGAAGACTTCTCAGGGGTACGCAGCACTAGTTTAATACGCCGTCGTTTTATAGAGGCCGTTGTAAACATCTACAGATTTTTTACTTATAAAAACCTCTCCATCGTTATAATAGCTAAAACACTTATGTTTTTATTCAAACGATCATTTTAAAGTCAGTAAGTAGATCCTTAGTAGATCAGATACATTTTGAGAAATATCGAAACTTTTGCATTATTCGGTTCATACAAAGAACAACATTAGTGCTTTCAGTTCATGGCGGCAAGCTAGGTCATCAAACGGTAAGTCTATCAAAGCGTTCAATTGCATCATTAGTCCTAACCTTCCATCGCAAACTAAAACTAACCAATGAATTCAGTTCGAGTGCGCTTATCTTCCGCCGTCGCCGACTGTCTGCGGTTTTGGGCTTCAACTACTTAGACAGGCATGGGGCCACACTTTTTGGTCGTCATTAAAAGGTTCTTTAGTACGAAATGAGTTTGTAATGCGAATGTGTAGGGGTGTGTGCGGGCCCGAGGGGGTGCGGCTTTGTGCGCGCGTCATTTCACGCGCTTTCGAACAACAAGTGCGCTTATAACTTTTATGTCAACTCTACGTCAAAGAACGGTCCCTTTTAGGGGCGAAGAAGTTTTTCAAATGTGTATTTTTGAGTCTCTCTCCCCTCTCATGCGTCAAGGGGTTGAAAAGTATAATATTTTAGCCGGAATTGTACATCCTGCGAATGATTAATTAATGTTGCTAAAAAATCCCATGACTATAGAATGTGAGAACCTTTTTACGGATCAAAAAGTTTTCCCATTAACTTTTAATGAGTAAATAATTCTACAACAAGAGTGGAAAATGAAGCTGAAATATATTATCCACACGGCACATCATTCAGTATTATGAAAGTTTGAAGGTCAACGTAACAAACGTGGCGCGTTGTACCCGCGCGCCATAATGCCGTAGCTACGGCGTAGCACTGTGCTACGACCAAACAACTTGAATGAATATGAACTGTTCAGTATAATAATTTATAATGGACACTGTAAGGTGAAACACTAGTAAAACATTTAGTTTCATTGTATTTTAAAGTCTTACAATAAGTAAACTATTTTAAGTAAGGTCAACATAACTCCACGTTACACACATCCATCCAAACAACTGAACTTTCATGTCATTTGAGGTTTGACTCCTCTAAATGTTTCAATGGGACCCCAAGGTTCAACTGGTTTCCTAAAAAGGCGGTGACAGACAATAACGGCTGTAATAGTGTGGCGGTGAAACCTGTGACTAGCAGTACACGTCTAAATTATGATGAAAACGGCGGTCCCTTGCTTATTCTAATTTTATTAGTACTTTTTTTGATCTCATGGTTTATGCATGATTATGCATGGTAGGGTCTCTTTCAAATCTCAGAGTGCACCTTTAGCTTATTTCAGAGCCAAGGCTTAAAAATTACATTCAGCGTAAATAAGTATAAACTAACGTTTGCTGACAATTAATTACTCATCACCGTTTTACATCAAATAAATTAATGTCGTCTTAGTTCGGCCTCAGATTTTATAAAAATCTTTTAGGGCAATGTTCAAGGCCACACAAAAAATAGGGAATGCTTGTGAATGTGATGAGTTTGTGAGAACGAGCTGTGTGCGTGACGATAAACAAATGAACGTCGGTCCATTTGTTTCACGCCTCGTATTTTGTCTCTGTTCATATTGTAGGGGTTAGCTGTAATGTTGTGTCTGACCAGAAATACTTAGTTCAAGTATAGTAGACGTTGGCCAAAGGGGTAGGGTGGGTTTGAATCTCATCGTGGACTGGATTGGCAAAATTTCTAATTTAGTGTCTTTGTAATGTAATTTACCAAAAATCAATTAGTCTTACTTAGGTTCAAGCATTGCATAGGTTGCTCGTTGCTCAGGCTCTGCTTAAAATAATCAGCCCTGTCACTGTACATACATACATACTTTACATAGTGGTAAAAGATGGCAGCTGTTTATACACTGATTATCTTTTAAGAAACCCTTGTAAGAGAGATTGGACTTGTACTTTTATAATACAATCTAGTCATAATGACAGCTTTTAGAACAATGTTGTGCCTAAAATGAAATTTATAAACATGATAGGGCTGTTAGTTATGTGAGTTGGACACTACATTAGCAATGGTTTTATTCTTCCATAGCTAGGAGTTAAACCCTGACGTGCAAGTGCTCATGAGATACCATACTGATAGCGGCCACCTATTCAAATGCAAGTGACTTAATTCAAGGTTCAGGTGCCTAATTCTCGGCTCATCTCGAAACATTTTGCAATTTTATTTTATTGCTTATTTTCGATGATTTCCTTGAGTAATTCATCGACGACCTCATCCTAGAAGCCTCGACAGCTACGATATACGGAAAACGTAGAAAAAGTGCGGGGTTGTGCAATGCCAATGTTTATTTAAGGGACATTGAAAATCTCGGTCGGTCCGAGAATTAGGCTCCAGAAACAAAATAATGTCAAGATCTCGTATTGTGTGTGATGTTGTGACGTCATCATGTGCACCGCCATCTTTGAGCTCGTTGTCACAATAGCAGCATTCGTTAGCCGGCGAGTGCCCCGCGCTTTGTGCGCGACCTAGTTAGCGCAGGCGATGAGCTAGGTGCTAGCACAGGACATAGAGGAGAGGATACATGTTTTTTAAACTTTAGTCCGCTTCCACTTCAAATATTGCTATGCCCTAAACAGGCCTAATAAGTATGTAGAATACTAAATCTTTATTCCTAACAATATTACATGACACTCACCTAGTGTACCACTATATGACTGTATAATGCCACCATGTAACAAAATAATTGCAAATAATTAAAAAAAAACGGGTTATTATTTCTGTTCTCATCAAATAATAATAAAAAATGTTACTGATGCCTTTCACTAGGTAAAACGTAATTATGAGCCTTGAGAACTTAGTCTTAAGCTAAGTTCTAAGTTACGCTTCTGAAAATTCCCTCTTCTGTTGCACATTCCAGAGTCACAAGGCAGAGGGCAGAGGCTAAGCATCGAGGTCACCCCGTTTTTGTCACTATGTCAACCCACTCTCACCACCTACTCCCATAATGCCTACTAGTAAATAAATACTTATAAAAGAAGCACAAGTACTTGACCTTGAATGATGCGGTATGAAAACATTTAATCATAATTTTTTCCCTGTCTGTCTCACTGCAGGGGAAATGAAAATGAAATTAGGTATCTGTACAACTAAGTACGATAGGTCTCAAGAATGAGATGTCAAAAAAGGAGGTCAATCAAACACCGGAGTTGATACTTGAGTTCAAGGTTTATTCACTCATTAGGCTGATATCATTCCTGGTACAAAGCACACTTTCTTAAAAAATAAACTTACAATTTATAGAAACGCCGTGAGTTTTCGTCACCGCGATGCAGGATTGGTACATTTTTACTAGCGCCCTCTAGTTCTGACTCTAGTAAGTTTAACATTCCGCCCACCAAGGACAAATTGACACATTTTGTCCGTTAATATTGAACCGCCCACCAAGAGCGTTATGATAGGATAATAACTAACAAGTGTTCTGCTACAAACTATGATAAAAAAAAACAAAACTTTGCTTATCAAAGAAAACTTAACCTATATTGTTCTAAATGTTCATTGTCTCTAATCACTACTATGTTTAAAACACTACTTTAAACTAACACTTCACTTAAATTTTCACTTTTACGGTATACATCAGGCCTTTAGTTTACTGGCAATACACATAGTTTCGAGGTGGGACGTTTGAATACATTGTTATTTTTAGTGCGCAGAGATACAACCCTCGTAAGATTGTCAGCCCCAGGATGTTTGATCACGACACGACCTAGCAGCCATCGAGCTGGTGGTAGATCTGCCTCTTTAATAAGAACTAAATCCCCAATGTTAGGTTCTGGAGCCTGAGTTGACCGTTTATAACGGTGCACCAAAGTCGATAAGTATTCCTGCGACCACCGCCGCCAAAACGTTTGCATCATACGTTGCGTTAACTGCCACCTGCGTAAACTACCAATGTTTGATGATTCGAAGTTATAATCCGGGACAGTTAGCAAAGATTCCCCTACGAGGAAATGTCCAGGAGTTAACGCATCGAAGCCCTCTGATTCGGTATCCACCCGTGATAATGGCCGTGAGTTTAAACAAGCCTCGATTTGCCCCAGAACAGTTGATAACTCTTCGTATGTTAATGTAGTATCGCCGATTACCCGTTTCAAGTGAAATTTCACCGCTTTCACCCCTGCTTCCCACAACCCTCCAAAATTTGGTGAAAGCGGAGGTATAAAATGCCAAGTTGTTCCCATATTAGCTAAGCTTTGAGCTAGCTCTTTCGCCATCGCAGATTGTTCTGCAGAGAACAGACAAGCTAACTCCCTGGACACGCCCACAAAGTTAGTTCCGTTATCGCTCCAGATGTCCGTGCAAGGTCCTCTGCGAGAAACGAATCTCTTATATGCTGCTAAGAACCCTTGAGTGGTTAGGTCGCTAACCACTTCGATATGTACAGCCTTTGTTGCCATACAGACAAACAGACAAATGTACCCTTTATAGGCATGGTGTCCACGAGCTTTCGATGTTCTGAATCCCCCTTTGCTTAATAATTCATTCATCATTTCATTATAAATTTGCATTGCTGATTTAACACCTTCGCAGCCTGTTAGCAGATCGTCCATGTAAAAAATCACATTTTACTTTTGCAGCTGCTGCTGGATAATTTTCCCCTTCATCGATTGCGACCTGCTGGAGTGCCTTTACTGCTAAATATGGAGCTGATGCAGTACCGAACGTGACTCGGAGTAAACGAAACTCTTCTAGTTTGGATGCCGATCGGTTGTTGGTTGTTTCCACGCGTGCCGATGAAGACGTTGATTGTTCTTTTCTCCACAGAATTCGCTGATAGTCTACGTTTTCAGCTGCAACTTTCACTTGGCGATACATTTTGACTATGTCCGATGACAGGCAAATGCGATCCAACCTCCACCTCATCAGTAAGTTTCTCAGCTCTGGCTGCAAGGTAGGTCCTATCATCATCGTATCGTTTAGTGAAACACCATTATCTCCTTTACAGGACGCGTCAAAAACAATTCGGACCTTCGTTGTGTCTTTATCCTCTCTGACTACAGCGAAATGAGGTAAGTATGTTCTTTTGTTACTGTTTATTTCCTCCGCAGGTACCTTCTCCATATGATCAAGTTGTAAGTATTCATCCAGAACTTGTACATATCTAGCTTTCAACTCTGTTGCTTTATTCAGCTTTGCTTCTAGGTATGTTAATCGCTTTTCTGCTATTTTCTTCGAATTAATTATTTTCTCATTTTCAGGTTTGAAAGGTAGCTTTACGATATACTGTCCCTCTTCATCTCTCATAGTTGTTGCTGCGAAGAACTCTTCACAGTGGTTTTCTTCTTCGGTAAGTATTATCTTATTAACTTTAGGATCAGCTTCTAAATCCCAAGATCGCTCAAGTTGCATATCTTCTATGCAAGTATGCATCGCTACTAAGTTCCCATCTTGATTGTTTTGATTTGACACTACCCCTGATAAAATCCACCCAAGTGTCGTATTCTGTGCTAAAAGTGTCCCCTGTTTATTCTTTTTCATTCCTTCTTGCACCACCTGCCCGTATACTGCGGCACCAAGTAGTATATCTATTTTGTTTGGTAATTCATATTTCGGGTCAGCCAGTGGAATGTTGTCTATAACCCAGTCCGCTACAACTAACTTCTTGTTCGGAAGGAGTGTTGTTATAGATTTCAGGACATATACGTTAAGATTAAGACTGATATTATGATCATAGATAGATTTGATTGTAATGTTTACCATTGAATTAGATAAAGCATTCGTATCTCCTCCTACCCCAGAAATCACTCCCCGTACCGGGATCCTTTTCAGGCCCAAATACTGAGCGGTTGCCTCAGTGACAAAGGATGCCTGTGATCCTTGGTCTAACAACGCTCTGATGATCCGAGTGTCTCCACTGTTAGCTTCTGCTCTAACAAGTGCCGTTGATAATAGGACCTGGCTGCTAGGTGCCATTCCTCCCGATGCGAAACAGACTACTGGAGCAGCTGTTTCCCCTGATAAATCTTCCGTGTTTGAACCTTCACTTTCTGTCGGGTGAGCTACGGTTCCCGCGTTATTGAAATGCAGATACGTATGATGCCTACGACGGCAATGGCGGCAGGTCATTGAACTACGGCATTGACTGGCCCGATGGTTGTCTCCTAAGCAGTTGAAACAACAGATCCTGTTTTTCTCGACAAAATCCCGTCGAGTCTACGCTTACAAAATTTTGACAATGAGCCAGTTTGTGTGGCTCCTTACAAAACTTACATGACACATTGTCGTTTTGATCTTCTGCTACATGGAATGATCTTGGTGGATAAAGCGGCTTTGGTTTGTTGCGGTTCGACCCTGAGTCCACGAACTCCAAAGCGCGGAATCGATTTACTAGGAACTCTTCAAATGCTTTCCATGTTGGAAGTTCGTTTGAACTTGCGCTTTGCAGCTCCCACTGCTTTCTAGACTCATGGTCCAACCTCAACGCTGTTGTGTACACAATGATCGTGTCCCATCCAGAGATGTCCACCCCTATGCTAGACAATGCACCTAAACACTCTGAGGTCGTATCGAGCAGTTCTCTAATCAATTTTGCAGACTCGATGTTTGCAGTTGGTTGGGAGAGCAATCGCCTTAAAACTGTGTTACATAAGTAGCGTTTATTATTGTACCTTGCTTCCAACATGTCCCAACAACGTGCATAGTTTTCTGCAGTTAAAGTGATATGCCTAACTAGTTGCTCTGCCTCTCCACTTAGTAAGCCCTTAAGATATTGCATCTTTTCTATAAGTTCCATATCTGCGTTATGGACGAGAGATACGAACAGACCTCGAAATGCACTCCACTCACTATAAGTTCCCGAAAATTTGGGAATAATGATTTTCGGAAGCTTCGCGCTACAGCCCTGGGTCTTAGTAACTGTTGAGTTGCATTCCGATTTCCGTTCTCTTGCCTTACTAAACGATAATGCTAATTCTTTCAAAACACATTTATATTCAAGATATGCCTCATGCGTCTCACTGTAAACATCTTTTACTATATAAGAAGAAGCTTTTATTTCTGTTGGCTTATTCGATTTTAGAAGGCTGGCATGGTTATCAAAAAATTGAGTCCACGACTCTTCCAATGCTTCTAACCTTGACTCAACATAAGCTTTAGTTATGCGCTCCTTGGGAGACTTTTTGAAATTTGCTATTGCCTTTGTTATGCGTGAGCTAAGGTCTTCCTGAAGATAAATTAAAGATTCCATTTCAAAGTTGCAACAAAGTTATCCGAATACACAAAACTCAAAACAAAATCCCAATTTTTCCAAGTCTTTTTTTCTTAAAATTTTTCTAAGTGTTTGAAAGTTCAATACAAAATTCAAAATTTGGGCATAGGCTCCCCGTCGGACTACTTTTCTTAAAACTATTCTAAGTCTAAGGTTACCTACAATTTTACTACACAAATTTTTAGAGTTATTTTAGCTAAGCAAATAGAGTTCAAATTTCACTACTTCAAAATTATAGTCCAAGTTGTATATCACCCAATTTGCTGCGATGCTTGCTCCTTCCTGCTGCTGCTTGCTTGTTGTGGCCCCTCCTGGCCAACCAACCACTGCTGATGATGATGATGCTGCGTACTCGGTCTGGCTCGTCCTGGCCAGCCACTGCTGCTGATGATGATGCTTTGCTTGGTCTGGCCCCTCTTGGCCAACCACTGCTGTTGATGATGATGATATGCTCCGGTCGTCTGGTAACCAAGCTACTTCCAGAGCTGGTTTGATCCCCTTCTAGTTTTCGGTTGCTGCACGTCCGCTGACCCTCTCTTGGGTTGACTGGATGATGCTTGATCGTGAACACACTCACTCTTGAGTAGTTCTCCCTGCCGCCGCTCCCAATCTCAAACTTGAGACTCCCAAAAAAAGATACACTCGCCGATTCACTCGCACGAATCCGGCTCGAAGGACCAAAATGTACAACTAAGTACGATAGGTCTCAAGAATGAGATGTCAAAAAAGGAGGTCAATCAAACACCGGAGTTGATACTTGAGTTCAAGGTTTATTCACTCATTAGGCTGATATCATTCCTGGTACAAAGCACACTTTCTTAAAAAATAAACTTACAATTTATAGAAACGCCGTGAGTTTTCGTCACCGCGATGCAGGATTGGTACATTTTTACTAGCGCCCTCTAGTTCTGACTCTAGTAAGTTTAACAGTATCTTATACCTTTAAACGAGAAAATCTTGTATATATATATATATATATACATATTTAGGATCGATAGGAACGATTTTCATGAAATTAAGAGCGGGTCGTGCGAAAATGTGAGATTTGTTGTTAAAAAATTAATAACTAAATACCTAACTGACATTTTAAAAATCGCAAAAGGACTAATTGTAGACTATACATTTGAGATTAATTCGAATTTAAGTGTGTTAAAAAAATATACTATTTAACATGACATTCCATTTAACGCTGACATACGATTTTCATTAGCGTTAAATAGAATGTCATGTTAAATAGTATATTTTTTTAACACACTTAAATTCGAATTAATCTCAAATGTATAGTCTACAATTAGTCCTTTTGCGATTTTTAAAATGTCACTTAGTTATTTAGTTATGAATTTTTTAAGAACAAATCTCAAATTTTCGCACGACCCCCTCTTAAGTATACAGGGGTTTTCGGGGACGATAAATCGATCTAGCTAGGTTTCATTTTCAGAAAAGACTAGGGTTAAAAGTAATATTAATAATAAAAAAATTAGCGCCATCTCTTGCCGAGTAGTCGAAATCACGAATTAGTGTCACGGAGAACGCCATCTATTGAACTTCTACGTAAACACTCGACACAAAAGTTCCGGAGATTTTCATGAAAATTCGTATACAAAAGGTTTTGGGGGCGATTAATCGATTAATATAGCTGGGATAATTTTTTAGAAAATCTTTTTTTATTGTTTTTAATAATCAACTTTATCTATTAATCAACTTATACATAAGCTTATTTTAGCTATTCCAGCAGGTGGCGCTGTTAGTAAGATCAAAAAATATTATTAAAAAACCGAGCAAAGCTCGGGCATACCAGCTCGTATTCATTAATAACTAAAGCAAATACATAAGCATACAAAAACAAACAAAAGTCCTGCAGTGAGGCAAGAGCGGACTTAAATGTTCCTTTAGAAGGGAATTCCTTGTGTATTTTGTGTGGAGTACCTCTCTGGTACTAATGAGCACAGTATAAGGGGATAAGTCAAGTGTCACTATACCAAAATGTATGAAAATTACCGATAAATGTCTGCTTGTTTGTGTATGCCGGGGGGTGAAAGGATTGTAGCTTGTGCCCCTGTTAGAAGGCTCTTTTGCGTGCAAGGTGATTTAGAACAGCTCACCCTTCACAGCTGCTTTAATGTGTAGAAACAGACTTCAGCGCACGAAAGAAGCCTCTTTGGGTGCTCGAAAGAAGCCTCTTTGAAGTGCCCTTAAAATCCTTTCTCCACACTTGGTTCGAAAGAACAATTCGTTCTCAACAGCCCCACTGGCCCACCCCCACCAGTGGGGTCGTCGGGACTCTTTTGTGCCAACGATCCCACTGAATTAAGTGGTGTGATTGTTGGGACAAATAATTCTCAACGACCCTGCTGACTTTTTAATTATTAATCTTAATTCTCCAGTGACACGATAAGAAAAATGCCGTTGAAATTCATATTTTGTATGAGGTAGGTTTAGTAGTAGTAGAGCTCTTTGTGTGTGGCTCGTTCGGGTGCGTACTACCACCATGCCAATTTCTGCCGTGAAGCAGCATTGCTGTGTTTCAGTTTGAAGGTTGTGGGTGCCGGTGAAATTACTGGCACGTGAGGCTGAACATCTGTATGCCTCAAGTTAATAGACGTAGGGCGGTGCATCGTAGGGCACGTTCCTGACGTGCGTGACCTACGAGGCAATGCTTTGTTAGGCGGTAATTACCACTTAACATCAGGTGGGCCATATGCATAAGCTAGATGTATAAAAAAAAGGTGGTTGTAGTGACTTACTTTCATGAGCTGCAGTTGCGAGGAGACGTCGGCTCGCGAGGGAGCCTCGCCCTCGCCGCCGCCCACCGGGAACGAGCCCAGGTACTGCAACATGAATATTGCCTATTATTATAAACATTTTCATTGCTCATACTCTGAAAGTAGGTCTGAAGTTGCCTGAGGGGCCTAATTGAAAGTAATACTTTCAGCCCTAGGGAGAATCGCTTTCTACTGACAGCTGTCAAATTATAAAAAAAAACAAGTTCTATTTTATTCAACCATGTTCCAACTTTCTAAAGTCTTTCTAACTGCAAGGAGGTTGTTGAACCAAATTCCAACTTTTTATTCAGCAAGTAGGTTGGAAACCCATTACAACGGTAAGAAGTTTAAAAAGTCTAATTAGAGCGCAATGTAAAATTTAAATTTAAATAACAACGTAGATTTGAGCAAACAATTAACCATTTTTTAAATTATGAAAATGAAAATAATGGCCGAATAATGCTGGCGAGCCGAAGCCGAAGGCCCGCCAGCGAAAAAGAAAAAAAAACCGGGAAGGCGGCAATTCAATCTTCATTTTCACTAATTTTTCTTTCATGTTTTTATTTTTACTTTCCTTGTATTCGTAATGAAAAGCACAGTGTTTACCTCGGGTGAAAGTCTTTTAAGTCCTTCAAGCTCCATTGGCGACCTCGATACGCTCTGGCGCCAAACCCGTTTCGGGACTCAAAAAACGTGACTTTCAACACTCAGGTAACAATGTACTATTACACACTCTCTGGCCATAAGAAATGTCAAAGGAAAGATGGTCATCATCATCATCAGCCTGAAGAAGTCCATTGCTGGACATAAGGCCTCCCCTACACATTTAAAAGAAGAACGATTCTGCTCTCTACATAGCTCGTTGCACGACTTTGAGCTTGTGCATGAGGCCAATAGTTAGCGACCACATCTCAGTTCCATAAGACATCAAAGGAAAGATGGTACAGGTCCCTAATTAAAATAACACTGAGTTCGCATACGTGTCCCAAATGTGTTTTTCATTGAGAATGAATTGTAAAAAAAATATATCGTCCAATTTACGTTCCCCCATTTTTTGTGATTCCACCACATACCAAACAAAATATCGTCAAAATGTCCCCTTGTGCGTGAGTACCTACTTAACCGCTACCGACGGTGCACTCTCACAGTGCACTTTCCTCGAAGGTACACAATGTACATTATTGTACATTGTACATTGTACACTCGATACCGATAACAATTACCGCGGTGAGTGCGCTCCTCTGACGGTCTATTGTGCATTTATTGTACACTAAGGAGGCGAATGGATTCATAGTGTAGCTATAGCTATATTTAGTTTACTAGTAAACTGCAGCAGGTGAGATTGCAATAGACCACAATCATATAATTTGTAGTAAAATTCCTTTACCAAGATAGACATTATCATGCCTCTATTGTGATCCAATGAAAGACTGCGCTTTTATTTTCTCCATTATTTTACGAAAACTAAGTTTTTAAATATATTGTGGACAATCCTCACTACTCTATCTAGCCCCTAATTAAGCCGAGCTTGTGCTATGGGAACCAGATGCCTGAATATAACACATGCATACATTTTTTGTAAATAGATACTTAGAATACAATACAACACCCAGACAGAAAACAAACATCTAGGTTCACCACACAAATATTTGTTCTCGGTGGGGATCGAAGCCACAGCCTAAGGCAGACCTACTACCAATTGAGCTGGGAGTCAAGTCAATATCATTATTATCGGAAATTTACTAATTTCCATCTCTTCTGTAAAATACTGAACCGTTACTGGTTTACATTATAGCAAAACGATACGAGGAACAATATAGCATATATAAATTATACTGAAAATAAATAAAAACAAACTTCATTGTTAGATAATCGAACCTAATAGAATTTCAATCTTAAATTTTAGTAGCACGACCCCATCTCTATCCACCGGTGAATGGACAGCTAATGACGTGGGGCTCTGATTAATACCGATGTCATTCATTAATGTCGCCGACTGTACCTCGTGTGGAGGAAACGACAGATGGCAGCCCCCCACGACACTTTGTAACGTACAATTACCAAAATATACAACTAATAATCAATCAATTTATTACAGTACATAAAATGGTGTTTATAATTGTGTATTGCTCTTAATTTGTGATACACCTCAAAAAAAGCAAACCAGTGAAATTATTTTTATAACAGATCCAACCATTATTATTAGTAGTACATTCAACTAAATATTATTTATACCACCAGTAGTAATATTTGTTTGTTAGTATTGTTTATAGCAATGCTCCATGAAATATTTAGATTATGTTTCTAACTCCCGCCCCAGTTATCTTCAAAGGATCTTGAGTAGATCCGTACCAAATGATCTGAAGGGATGTCTATCATACCCGCTGATTACAGCTGTGAGCAAAATGCTATTAATTTATAATTGAAATCCCTTTACTTCTTTGTGATTCAATATTTAATTGAAAACTATCTTTGTTGTATCTAATACCATCTCAATTAGTTCAATGTTCAGGAGAATGTGTACTATTGTATAGTGGTTGTTGCAGCTGCACGGAATGTTTAATTAACTTGTCGGAGCGGAGTCGCGCGACACGACGGCACGACCGCGACAGCGACAGCGACAGCGACAGCGACAGCGACAGCGACAGCGACACGGGCGGCGCGTGTCGCGCGCACTCCTGTCACAGGCACAATGCGGCCGGCTCGCGCTAATGAGATTTTGTGGGATGTTTTGCAAAATATATAATACGAGTTGTTTGTTTGATTTTGTAGGTTTACCAGATGATCTGCTTTTCTTTTTCAGTATAAAGCGTAAGTAGCCATTCTTATCCTTAAAATCGGAATCAAACTCATACCACCACTTTTGCATCTATCAATTCATATTTAGATTGCTACTATACCTACCTACTATCATATAATATTAAACATTCACTTATAAAATCTAAAATGTTAGCAATTAGTAAATAACTAGTTATTAGATTAATTATTTTAAGTTTTAGTTAAGTTTCAAAGTGGTTCTGGAATTAATGCATACCTACACTAGATTTAAGACTACTCAAATTCGGTTCAATATTTGGTATTATTGTTTGTTTGTACTTGTATACTGAAGACCTAGGAAATGCCGACCGCAGGCGTCGCGTCGGTTACCCATGCACCCTGCTCCTATCACATTACCACGTGTGCTCTACATTACATTTTACTTTCGATTTCAAAAAAATATAACATATAATTATTTTTCTTTATTATATTTATAACGCATTCATAAAATAGCCACCTATTATGAATCAAGTTGTACAAAGTTATACTCCTGTTTGAAAAGACGAGTAGCGCCATCTATCGGGTGGCGGAGGTACTAAAACAAGCTCGCGCGTACAAAGTATCGTCTCCGTGGGATCACATGTTTTGCTTCACCCCTCCTGCTGCTTTGGCGCAGTACGAACAGATGTCGCTAGTAACATATTCTCAAAATAAAAAAGTAAAAATAAAAAGATGTTTGGCTAAAGTAATCCATTAAACAATAATTAACAATGAAATATTTTTTTTAAATTATAATTTACAATGAAGATTTAATTATTATAAAATAAAATAAAAAAATTAAAATCATTTGCGGCTTGCTCAGGTAGTAACATTTTTCGACAGAAGCTTTTTTATGAGTGGCACATAAAAAGACCACGGACCCAATAACTCCAGCTCATCTCCAAAATAAATAGATGATCATAAATCATCCTCTCTTGCAGAAGACAATTGCCTCTCATAAACAAGTCAAAACACCAAGAACTCCGAATCCTACCAGATTTCGAAATGACACGTTCATTTGTGAGTCTGGCAGCTGTATGTCCAAAGTTGGCCGTCGCCGTCGACTCGACCGACTGTTCAACTATTGTAACTCGGAGTAATGCAACATGTTACCACCGCACTACTACGTCCACCGCCACGCTGCTGGCTGCATACACATGACTAAGCCTAAAAACAGGTAACAAACTACGGTTTGATTCCTACCGTATTTGTTTAATCGATCCTTTTACAAAAAAAGCAGCCAAGTGCGAGTCGGACTCGCCCATGAAGGGTTCCGTAGCATCAAGTAACATAATTCTTGTATAGTTCGTCAAAAGGTAAATTGCGGTTTACGATTTATGACGTATAAAAAAAAACTACTTGCTAGATCTCGTTCAAACTAAATATCGTTGAAAGTTTGCATAGTAATGTACAACATATATTTTTTTTAGTTTTATCTTTCTCTTATTTTAGAAGTTAGAGCGGACCAACTTTTTTCCACTTTGGAAGTGTCTCTCGCACAAACCATTAAGTTTAGAAAAAAACGATATTAGAAACATCAACATCATTTTTGAAGACCTATTCATAAATATCCCACACATATGGGTTCGATGAAAAAAAAATTTTTGATTTTCAGTTTCAAAAGTATGGGGACCCCCAAAAATTATAGTTTTTTTTTTTTTTGTGTAAAAATCTTAATGCGGTTCACAGAATACATCTACTCGCCAAGTTTCATTAATCTAGCTATTACGGTTTCGGAGAAAAATGGCTGACATACGTACGGACAGACAGACATGACGAATCTATAAGGGTTCCGTTTTTGCCATTTGGCTACGGAACCCTAAAAAATGATTTGAAGTTTCAGTGTGATGCCACTCCAACTTAGTTGAGACGTAGGCAAGCTACGCTGTTTCGCAACAGCCGTCTTTAATCAAACGCCTCACTTCTATCATTCAGAAACTACGTCGTTTGAATTCTAATGTGAAAAAGTATTTCAAAAGGTAATAAAAATAAAAGCTCACGACTATAATCCCGGCACAGCAAAGCACGGTAGGCCACGTGGGTGGGTCGTTTGTAACTTGCCATCGGTTCAGTTACTAAAGCTCCATTCGAGAAGCGTTTCCTAATTGGTGTTCCTATTGAATTGCCATCGCACTGCTGCAAATGATAAGTTAAAGTTATAAAATGCATGCAATTTGTTGGAAACCTGCGATATTCAGAACGTGGATATGCGCTAGATAACTGACAAAACAATAACTCAAGATATGAATCAAAGCATTCACGGTGGCGGCAACAAATGGCCTGCAACTTGGAGCAAACAGAACCCACGCAATTTATCACCTTCAGCCGCGACGATAATATTCAATATGGCTTGGCACTTATTTTGAAGTTCAGAAGTTTGCATAGCCAGAGCTTACTTTAATAATTTGGGCCCAAAGGCGTCGTGATAAGGTCAAAATAGGTTTGGTAAATATTAGGCAAGCCCCAGAAGCGGCAGCGGCATCTGGCGCGGAAGTATTGACAGCGGAATGATAACAGGCCTGAGCCTGAGCGCGTCCTAAGCTAACATCGTCAATATCTCCCCTGACGTCATACTAATACCTACATTCATCATCTACTTCAAATTCAAAATTTAAGGCTAGCCGGTCAAACCTAACGCTCATTATGGGGTTTATATTAAAATTTTATAACTTTGTAAGGAGAGATGTCACAAGAAAAGCTTTAGTTTTGAGCTACCTTATGACATTTCTTCTTTTAAACTACGTTTAAAACTTGTGGGATAATTATAACGAGGATCACTCAATTCAATTGAACCTGGAATTTCCTAACCAATATTATAAGTTGAAGCAATTAAATTTGTTCATAATTAGAAACAGTAGATTCAGTGAGCGACATGAACAAATTAAGCTGAAGTATTCAATAGTTCCTCAATCAGGTCAAGCTATTTGACCCGAGCTCTGGCTAACTTAACTGACCTCACTCGTGTAAGTATTCTGTTCTAACTGATTAACGAGTTCCGCTTTATATTTCTCCCGCCTGTTGCTGGAATAACCTTTCAGTTTGTTTATGGTATTTGTTTGTGTGTCACTCAATTACACTTGGTCTTCTTTGCGTTAAGTCAACTTATCATGTTAAGTAGGTATTTGAATGTCACAAGTGAAGTTTAACAAACTTGAGAAACCGGTTTCATGGCCAAAGTGCTGGACCAATTTTTATGAAATTTCTATGGGACTTATCAGATTAGTCACATAAGAAATTCATAGCTGGATACAAGCTTTTTCAGTATGGGAGGAATCATTGGAGCCCTATTTTTTCACATAACTTCGGCATTAGCACAGATAAGATAATACTATACTAGTCATTAGTGAACCCATTTGGAAAAAAATGTTTTTTTTTTTAATTTTTAGGCTTGCGCTTGACCGCAATCTAATCTGTTGTTAAGTGATGATGCGGTCGACGGTGTAGCACGATTACCTAGAAGAAACCTCTTCACTCTTGTCATGAAAACAAGTTGTAGTTATATCTGAAAATTACTTCCACATTCTGCAAGTAACTTTTTCTAAGCTTGTATCTAACTATGAACTTCTTCATGTTGATGATTATGTTCAGTCATAATGAGCCTAGTAAAATATTAAAACTGTTTACTGAAGAATCTTTGAGCAAACATTTTCCCGGAAAGCGGAATTGTTAGTGTTTAAAGTACTCGAACAAATCTTACAATTCATATCAAGAGCAAGCAAACTCGAGTAAACGCGGCGTCGCAAGTGGGGCGTGGTGCTACTGCGAGCGAGTAGGCTGAAGCTGCCACGCAATGAGGAAAGCAACTATTTCATGGTGTTTAAAAGTCTTTGCGAACACGTCACTCAGTCAAAGAAATAATAATGAATAGGAATAAAGAATGTTTTAAATATTAAACTATGATTATTAATTACTAGTGGCCTGTCTCGGCTTCGCACGGGTGGATATTATTTTGTTAAGCACATAAATATAACCTATGTAACTCAGGGTGAATGTAGCTTTTTAATGGTAAAAGAATTTCGAAATCGGCGTAGTAGATTTGGGTTTTCATTACAAAAACACAACAATACAAACTTTTCCTGTTTCTAATCTAAGTGTAGATTAGTATTAGTCTAGAAAAGTACTCTCATTAGTAAATATGTTAATAGTTTGTTTGGTATCGAGTATTTTGGTTCCCGCTAGTCGCTCCCACTGGCGCTGCGCTTCCAATCTGTTCGTTTGGTAAGTTGCCGACGCCACTTGACTCGTCTTCCGATTTGCATAAGTTTTAATCAAAGAAGTTCAGCGGAGGCTCTCGACATGTCGCATTTTTACATGCTGCCAACATCTCCACTGCCAACGGCCAGGCTAAACCCGACTGTCGAAGCCTGAACCTTAATTACGAGTATTTTTAGAATTGTGGCAAAAATGAACTGCTGAAAAGATTTTTGAATCTAGGCAGCGAGGTTGTATTTGGTAGAGTTTTATAAGGTAAAACTTTTAGTTTAATAAAAATATTAGCGTTGCTGTGTTGAAGCTCTGAGAGTATTTATTTATTTCAATTTGTTCAAATACACAGTTTAACTTAGTTTAAGCAACACAATTATTGATACCTAGCATTCGTTGACATTATACTTACTTTTTTCTTGCAGCTAAAGAATCGCTTACAACAAATTTTAATGGCTATAAATTGTTTTTTTTTTATGTAACTAGCTGATGGAACAAGCATATGGCTCACCTGATGTTAAGCGGTAACCATCGCCTATAACAAAGCAATGCCTCGCAGGTCACGCACTTCAGGAACGCGCCCTACGATGCACTGCCCTGCGTCCATCAACTGGAGGCATACAGATATTCAGCCTCACGTGCCAGTAATTTCACCGGCACCCACACCCTTCAAACCGAAACACAGCAATGCTGCTTCGCGGCAGAAATAGGCATGGTGGTAGTACTTCCCCGGACGAGCCCATCACAAAGAGCTCTACTACTACTAAAAAACCAATAAATAAATTGTTTTACCAATTCGGTAAAATTTCGGTTAAAACTTCATCAAAATACAAAGCTACAATGTACCGAGGTCGGATGGTGATCTGCTGATGAATGAACATCATTATAAAGGCAATGATCATTTATGGCGGCGTTATTTAATACACGGCCAGATATTTCTTGCAAGTAATTGTTTAATTGTGGCATTCATTTAATTAATTATAATCATTATTATTATCATGTATCTCGATCAGATAGCAGATGTTTTGGAGAGAGGCGAAGTCAGGAGTACCCACCCCAAGCCAACGTTCATGTATAAAGATGGTTATGAGAGTGAGAGAAGCGAAAGAGGAAATCCGTGATCTCTGCCTACCCCCATGGGAATGAGCCGTGATTTTATATGTATAACGGAATCCACTATTAAACATTGACCTCTGTCATAAATTTCTTGGAATAAATTTAATGTCCACATCCTCCATCCACCGACTCTCCGCGACCCTCACAGTGCACTGTGAGGTAGCACTGCAGTGTTACCAGTTGAGGTGTATTCAAGGTCGCCATTATACAAATACAAACATTATTATTTAGCAAGAATAAAAAGCTTACTTGGTTTACAATATTTATTATACAGCGACCGATACGATCACGTCCACCGACTTCAGCTTTCAACATTTTACTCGAAATTAACCTCAATTTGAGAATTCATCATCATAACTTATCATTAATTTTATTTCGCATTTCTCTCAGAGTTTGTAGATAACCCGCAACCCTTCTTCGTACATAATTTAACATCGGGACATAAATGGAACATTTCGAGGGAGACCTTTGTCCAGCAGTGGGCCATTGTCATGATAGCTTCGGTTGGTACGAGTATATACTTGTTGTTGTATTTTCAATGTAATTCGAATCGCAACAATAACAATGTTTGAAAACTTGATGAACAAACAGCATAACCAAACTGCTATAGCGATTTTGACTTAAATTTATTAACTTTTCCGGTCAAAAAAAATCGAATCGGTTTATATAGTATGACGGAGTTGTGCTTTATCAAACATGTATAAAATACAGCCAAATTGTGAACCTTTTTACTTTTTGTTATTTGAATAAGTGACTTTGGTCTAAATCTGTGTAAAACAAAGAGTAGGTACTGAGGAAGGTTTTATCCCAAAAGTATTCATAAGGCGTAACGGTTTACAAGGTAAGTGGCACGATGTGTGCCAAATTCTTTGATAAAAAAGTATTATGTTTCCCCGAACGATCGCTGTACTGTACTCACGTATCTAAACATCGTGGTGCCTTGTTTTATTTTTTTCTTCTCTTTATTTGGTGCGAAGAAGTCTCTTGGAGTCAGAAGAGTATTATGAAGTTCAGGAAAGTAAAATGATTGACTGTGCTTCTACTTTTGGTTGTGAGGAAATTGCACTTCAGTTAAAATAAAATATTTCAAAATAAAAAACTTTGAAAGGTTGCCGAGCTCACGACTCAGAACGTTTATTTATGTGGCAGTGTTTTAATAACAGTAAACATTTTTTAAATACCAGCAGTGGGTTCCGTGATGAGCATCAGGGCTCCGCAGTGAAATATTGTGAAACAAATAGAAACGACAGTGTTCTGATTGCACCAGCAAATTGCGAGAGGCGTACTGACTCCTAGCTAATCTGTGTCGGGGCAGCGCCACACTGCAAGCGGAACTATCAAAGAAGCGCGTATCAACACGGCCACATTGCAAGCGATTTAACCCGACACGGCCAATATAGAGCTACATTGACCGCTGTCAAACTCAAAGCACATCGACCGGGGCGGCCCGCGATACAGATCACAATGGAAACGATTCGATATCGTGATCGCTTTAATTTTCTTTTATTTTCGTTTCGGCCAAATCCTTATCTCGTATTGGTAAAAATCCCGAGAGTGTACCGAATAATTTAGTTAAATGAGAAAAGTGTATATTTTGCGTATACCTATAGGTACAACGAGCTGCAAGTAAGCTGATCCAATAGATTATACAAAACAGAACGAGAATTTGTTATTGTTGCAGCCGCGCGCGCTCTGACGTCACAGAGAGTACTCCCTTACAAACTCATCTACGAGCGGTACGGGCGCCGGCGGAGCTGTGCGCTGTTAATGCTACACTTTGCCCTCTTATTACTCTAGCTTTGCATATTATAAAAGCGGGTTGATCTACAGCCAGTAACAGAACCAGATGAAAAAACAAAAGCAAATGAACAGGCAACTTACAAGGTTTACGATACAATGCGCGCCGAGGTCGGTCCCGCTAGCGCGCTAAGCATCCATTTCACGCCGCAGTGTATGTGCTACATGGTGTTTTTGCATGAACGTAAAATGTTGATTGCGTGGAATAGCATTATCACACGGAAGGGCTGTAAAGTTGCGCCATAAACTGGATTATAGACGCAGCGAGGAGGATGCCGCCGCCGCGCCGCCGCCATCGGTTATCGTGCTGCGAGCCGTTCGGAGCGGTACGATTGACATGCGGCGCACTCCGGCCCAGGTGCGTGCGATGGATGCGTCAAATCGTAAAATAGATACGTTCTCTTGTTCGATAACTTTTATTCTGCTCCTCTTGATGTCAAATAAATATCTAATTTCATTTTATGTTTTGTGCATCAATTTTCATATAAATTTACGAGATCACATTTAACAGTTAACGTTTTACCGGTTTGTTTATGGTTACTGCCGTTCAATAGGTTAAATGTTATGCAGGACGATATAATCAAAATTGTTCATCAAAACTACACCAGCCAGAGTATGCTTTTCTGATATCTATTTGTATCTCTGTATTTGCTTATAATAAAAGTAATAACGATCAATTACCTAGTACCTGAACAACATGTGAACTGTAGTGAAGTGAAGGCGGCGGCTGCGGTACAGTTGATGCAATGTATCTTCATTAAAATGAGACCGCGAATCAACATTTTATAATTACTTTTGAAAATGATAATGCAAAATTAATTTCTCCATTCCACATTTTAATTGTTGCTGCTTCACTGGTGTATTTTTTATGTTTTTAAAATAAGGTAGGTGTATGTTTATTGCTTTTACATCATACATGCTCAGTAAATAGGATTTTCTTTAGCGCAAAGAGGCTGTGTAAGTAGGCGTGTGCAGCCCAGTGCATTGTAAATGCGTTCCATTTTCAAATCACTTTTACCGTCACACTATGCTTGATACGTAATGGTTCATTAAAGTTCAAGAGCTATGCAAACCTCCTTGGTGATGGTTCATTACAGTTCAAGAGCTATGCAAACCTCCTTGGTGAAACAATCTCTTTTCTTAGGAAATGATATGAAAACTTTTTACTGAAAAGATATAGTAGCTCACAGATGTGTGCATAAGTGTGCGTCTACGACTGTTTTAGCAGATACCTACCGGTACAAATATTTAAAATTAATAGTATAATTATAATAATACTTGTATTATTATTGTAATTTTATTTTTCTCAAATTAAAATTACATTTTGTCATACCCGTATAAATGTTGTGTTATTGTTGTACTGTTAGCCTATTTCTGCCGAAAAGCAGCATTGCTGTGTTTCGGTTTCGAGTTGAAGGGTATGGGTGCCGGTGAAATCACTGACACGTGAGGCTGAACATCCGTATGCCTCAAGATGATGGTCGTAGGGCAGTGCATTGTAGGGCACGTTCCTGACGTGCTTGACCTACGAGGCAATGCTTTGCTATAGGCAATGGTTACCACTTAACATCAGGTGGGCCATATGTTTGTTCCATCAGCTAGTTAAAAATTTACCTCGCATGAATGATGTAAAGTAGAATGCTTACCTCGGTCATAAGTAGCTATTGCACCCTCGAACTATATTTGCCCTCGCTCGCTTTGCTCGCTCGGGCATCTAAATATCTCGGGTACACTCGATCCATTAGCGCCCTTTGCGAGCTGCGCTCGCACGGGCGCCAAAAAGGATCTTGTTCTGCAAAAGCTCACTTACTGCCCTTGTATAACAATCTACTATTAAAACACCATTATTAAAAAAAAATATTTAAATGGGTGTGTGAGTTGACCTCATTACGAATAGAGTATAATCAAAAGGTGCCCAAAACCTTTTACAATCCTGTTGAAACATTTTGTAAAAGCTTTCGAAATATTAATGAAAGTTCTCTTTCAAAGAACTTCGCGATGAACAGACAAAAGGAAAGAACATCAGATTGCGTCAAAGCAACTGCTGTAAGTAGGCATACTGACTGTCCGGACTATGAATCAACCCAGCTCATAAATAAGTGTGGATGCATAATACCTTGTCGACATCCAAAGGCATTTATTCAATAAAATAATCTAGGAGCCAATTTCACGCAACCAGTCTCGAGTACAGCCTAGCCTGGTGATCTGGTGGATATTATTTAATTTAAATATATTTATCACGTAAATTAAACCAACACTCACAAGGAATGTCAGTAGCATTCCTAAAGTGGCTCTATATTCATAAAACTTCGTGAACTCTAGACTTGAAGTATGAAATTAACCGGTTATTTTGTAACTAAATTAATTTGGCGTGAGCACCGCACAGTTCGTACAAGTTGTTGTCCTGAGCTCTTAGCACTAGTTTTTACAGTAAAATATCAAATTAATTAGGAAAGGTGGCTCGCCTCCTACTACTATTACTATTACTGCTACTGATTGTACTGATTGGCTTGATCGGTACTGACAGTGTGAATTTCGTAAATACTTAAATAAATTGCCATTTTCCCTGTAAATTAAAATTTATAAAAGGCAGGGACTTCGGCACTTCAGGACTTCGCTTCGACATCGGACGAGCTTTTTAAAAGTTAATGGTGTTTTGAAACAAATTCTTTTCTATTTTCTATAACTAACAAACTTCTACCACTACTGCTATGGTGGCGATGGTAATATAAAAAAATCCAGTTGAATTAAACTTTACGCATCAGTGCTTTCTGTAACATGAACCGGCTCGCTATAGACTTGTTAGCGGCACAGACCGGTGCTAGCCCCCCGGTAAGGAAGATGCAGAGGAGACAGCTCGGTTGATATACTTGCTCGTGTTAGTTTGCCTACTGTAGCGAAGTTGTGGTAGTGAGGGATACCGCGCACTGACGGACAACTATGTTAGGCATATTAGTGTGGGACAGGAGACGACTACAACTCGCTGTCTACCAAAGTTTTCATACGTGAAAACTAGTAATAATAATAATATGGTCATTTATATACCAAGGCGTTGTTAGTTAATACCCTACCTTTATTAATTAGAGACAGTAAGAAAAGTGCCAATGGACACACATTCTTAGTACCTAATACTTATTTTATAAAACTAAGCTAAAGCAAAATTACTCATTAGCCTGCTAGGCTAGATTGTAATATTAATTAGGGTACCGCATAGATGTAGTACACTAATTAAGTATTAAATAAAAAATTAAAAAAATTATATACCAAGGCGTTGTTACTTCATACAATGTTGCTCTCGTAGTATTCAAAACTCGATTTGTCCTTTCATTTATGACTCGCATCTCGCCTTCAGAGAATCAACTTGAATCACGTCTTATTCTTATCATCTCACTGGTTTTTTTGCATAAAGTGTGGTTGAAACATTTTAAGTGCGCCACAAAGGCTACTTTCGTGCATGTGACACATGTTTTTGAACTATTCTTGTTTCTACGACGTGCCGGTTCAATCACGATGTTTTCACGATGTGTTGATGAGAGGACTGGCATAGTGCATACACATTCTAGTAGGCCTAAGATAACCGCCACGAGAGTCGATTTATCTCGTCAAAAGTAGAGATATGTCTATATCTCTACACGAGCTAAGATGACTGCCTAAATATGTCGTCATCATCTGTCAAATGAAGACTTACTCGGAATTCGAATTTTGATTTTTGAATTTTGTCGTCAAATGGTAAGATGACCGCCATATTTTCTCGTCTTTTGACGTTTCTGCGCGGGAAATTTTCTCGTCGACAGTTTTTGAAAACGAGATAAGTCTTCCGCTTGTCTTTTAGATTTTGTTTTGCTAACTTTTCAAAGGATGGCTATAACTTACTATAATCATCTTATTGCGATGTACGCCGAGATGTTTCAGTGCCTCTGGAGATTATCAAAACCCTGGGAATTCTACCTCATCAAACGTCTAAAGCCCGATTTAGAGCCTAAAACTAGTACGGGCCTATCTTGCTGCGGGCGGTGCATTCGAAGGTGAGTACCTAGTTCATTTGAGGTTAACTACCCATAGATTTCTATGCGTTATCCTGCTTAAAATGTTATTGTAAAGGTCTAAAATTAATAATAACAAATTAGGTTAGTGTGAGTCAACACCTCTCATACGATCCCGATTCACTCAATGTTTCAATAGTGAAGACGTGTCATTGGATCTCAGTTTACCAACTACAAACTACTACACTACGAATTTATGCAAAGTAAAAACTGAGTATAGTTACCTACCTATCTAATACTTTAGTAAAAATATTTTAATAACAGGGTGACATTGGACGAAGATGCACGAGTCGAAAACGAAGAAGTTATCAACGGAGATTTGGCTGCAGAGGACCCATCACCTGCGGGTCTGCTTCGGCAAGGCCAAAGACGCGCAGAACTTCTACGTTACGTTAATGAATAGAATATTACAAAAGCCTTAAAAATATTTATACCTTATCAACCATAAGCACCTACAAAAAAAGCCCTCTTCATTAGTTCAACATTATTTAGGTAAAAAGACAGTTTTCTGTGTGTAAATAAATTTATTTGTCATAAATTAAAATAGGTATATTATTTACAAGTTATGCAAATACCTATGTAAGGTGGAATGTTTGGTTTGTGGATGGCCCGTGGAATCTGAAAAGAAACAAATACATTAATATACGGACATGCTCATAAAGGTATTTCTGTATTCTCTATCTCTATCCTGCATCCTGAAATCATTCCTTTAGTGCAAACTGCTTAGTCTACGCACATAAATACATTATGTAGTTCTATAAGTTAGTTTAGTTAGATACGGCTCAATGGACACTGAAAACAAAACTTGGTAGTTATGTACTACGGAGTATATTAAAGTAACTAATACTTACATATCGAGGGTTTTAACACTGTACCCTCGATAAATATATTTTTTTACCTATTTTAAAAATCCTCATTGATAAATAGCAACAGGTCAAAACAGGTATGGTTGCTATCAAAACGTACAATTTTCCACTGTCCACCGTCCTACCTAGGCTCAACTCGTCGGTCTTGAGGCGGTTCCACCCCGCTGTTATTTGTTGGACACTTTGCAGTGAGCTTTAATAACCTGCCGCAAATTCATAGTGCTCGGACATATTATACCGGCAAAGAAACTCTATTTGGATTCTGTTACTTCTAACCCTGAAATATTAATACAAACAAGTTTAGCTAGCAGCATAGGTATGTACCGATTTTGAGAATACAATGAATCTATTTTGCTAGTGCTATCGGTTTTTAACAATAAATAGGGGTACCATAGGTATTTACTTACATTTTCATTCCGTTTGCTTCCCTATTATTTTATTTTAGTTGTGGCGGGATTTTTTTTCAGTCACAGGTATCAAATTGAATGAACGAAACCATTAAAAAATAAAAATACAATGGTAGATTATGGTAGAATATGGAAGAAATGATCACTGGTTTGTCTTCACGACATAGGCGAGTCGTCGACGACAGCTGTCTCTCTCGTGATGCTCATCTTACCGTAATCGACAAACGAATCGATGTCGACAAAATTTTGTCTTCTCGCGAAGACATATGTCACGTCGGTCATCTTAGGCCTATAGGACAGAAAAGCTCTTGGCATACGATTGGATTGAAGCCCACGCCCATGGGATCGGAAGGCGGGACTCAACCTTGAAGCTTTCAGACCGATAGCGATAGTTCCTTATGGTGATATGTACTTACTATGCATGGCATACATTGTGAGTGCGATAACAAAACTCGCGCAGAGTATAATAATATACTCTGCCTTATTTCCTACAGTAAATATTGAATTTCAGAGTACCAATCGCGCAACTCAGTGGAACATTGAAATGCAATAAACAAATTCTTTAATTGCATCTTGCTGTCAACTTTCCCCGCGCCGCGTCGCAAATCACTTGGTTCGTTCACCCGCCGCGCATCGCCCGCCACAGGTGAATGTCGACCAGTAGGAACACTACTTACACTTAGTCTTATTCTAACCTTTCGCAACAAATTAGAGTTGATTATAAGCGTGTAGGGTAATAACATGCCTGTTACACCAAGTACCGATTTTTTAATTATTAATAAATCATAATTATCCTGGACTGAAATTTGATAGGCAACCCATATAGAATATATTTATTGGCATGTTTAATTAAATATAAAATACGTTTCATTAAATAACCAGTTCGGTGAAGGTCCTTCTATAGCGGGATCTTAGACTAATTGGTAAGTAAGTGGAGATCATCAATATTATAATACAATGGACGGTTGGTGGTACATAACCAACAATAGCGTTCCTCAATACATTACCTCAGAGTAATTATTTTTCAATTTTTTGAAGTGAAAACTTCTTTAGCGGCGTTGAGCACTTTTTCTGTAATGGGTATAAAATCTTAAACTCGCGTCAGCGCGTCAGGACACGTGACCTGATCGAAAAAGCGTAAGACGGATGGAGAGTAGACAGCTATCCCCTCTCTACGGCGCGGCGAAAATGTATGCCTGGGCCTACTGTTTCGTTTAGGCAGCGCAGGGCGCTTGCGCGAATGTTCGTGTATGTTACAGCGTGCCAAATAACAAACAAGCCCCCCCTAACCATTCCAAAATATCAAACATGCTCAACGTTAATAATCAAGTTTTCACTTCTGCCGGCACTCCCGGAGTGCAACCCGTATTTTTTTTTTTAATACTCTTACTGCCAAACCAACATGCAAATAAGATTCAAAACTTTTACATTTGTTTTTGCAATATTTATAATACTTTAAACGTTGTATACAATAAAATTAGTTTTATTTAGACGGATATCTACTTTATTACTAACTGCTAATACCTACTTTAAAAGTTATGACAAAGTTTTATTTTGCAGTGGCATTTCAGTTTGTATGACGGCTGTTTGCCGGTTCGACGGCCGAGTGACGTCCGCAGTGCACAGGTGCGGAGTTCCCTTGCAATGGGAAGCGTGTCTACTGCGTGTGGCGTGCACTGTGGCGGTGTGTGTGCGCTTTGTCCTGTCGTCAGCGCGTGCTTAACGACGGTACATTCGAATCGCGGTCGATCGTGTAACGGTATTGGCCAATTTCAATTTTTAGCACGAGAGCCTTAAATAAAATTGTGGGATGCATTCGGCAATTTATGTAGTAGTCGATAATAAATGCATTTTAGTTACCTACGGGTTAAAATAACTTGCACACTATGCCAGAAACGTTTCTTTGTGGCTCAAGATTTTGCTCTAAGTACAGTTTTCTTGATAATTGCATTTAACTATTTTTGTTTAAAACTATTTTATTTCATTAATCAATACTAAAACACTTTACAATAATTATATTTTTACATATTTATTTACGTTTAAAATACAATATAAGTACGAAATAATATAGGAAAGTATCTGTAGATATTTTCCTGTCACTTCTCTTCTGTCCTTATCTCATTCACTTCTTTCCTATCCTACCACCACACTGGTTCTTTTCATCACATAACTTTTTAGGGCAATCTCTATGCTATCAAACGTCACTTTTAGTACAAGACTTGAGAGGCTACTCTACTCTCAAACGTTGAAGGGAAATCGTGAGGAAACCGGCATGTCGTAGAACATAAACAAATCAAACCATGTATTATGTCAAGTACACTAAGAGCATTGATGGCCTAGTGGTAGCAATCCCTATCTTTCGATTCTAAGGTCGTGGGTCAAATCCAGTGACGCACCAATGAGTTTTTCTGCAAAAGTGTATGTATACTATGCCAGTGCTCTCAAACGAGCTATTAAGCCACACGCACTCAAATTAGCCATTAAGGGCTAATTAACACGATCGTAAAGAAAAAAATAACGTATAATTTATCTCTAGACGTATTTTGAGCTCAAGATAAGTATTATTGCGTTTACTTGCCTAAAAATGAGGAAACCCAAAAAATACAGCTGAATTCCCATGGAATATCAGACATATTGTTTTAAATTTGGAGCGCACTAATTAGGACCGCGTAGCTTATTTTTATAATAATTTTGGTACATTTTGAATGAACGTTGCAACCCTAAATATAGTACGTTCCGACTTTACAAGTAGGTAGGTAACGTAACGGGTAATTTGCGTGGCCTCAATCTCTTTTCTCGAACTACATAAACATAATGTAGCGGAGTTCAAATTGTTCGGAAAATGTATGCAAGTTTGTCCCACGAGGGGGCGCTAGGGGGTGCTAGGGGGGGCGAGCGGACTTTGCAAAAGATTCTGTTGATAGCTTTTGAGGCTCTTCCAGAATATTTGACTCAATATTTGATGCTCTTTTACATAAACAATGGAAATTTGAATGGTACGCAAAATAAATTCAATATTATTTCATCGATAACAATGTTCCGGTAGTTTCGAATAAATCGCTACCGAATCTCTTTCTTTTTGTAACTGAATTTATCAATAGCAAGTAAAGGAATGCGCCGGTGCGGGCTCGGCTTTCAGTAGCACAGGCCTGATAATGGAATTCCCGACGCTTTAGACTTCGGTCAGCTTGCCTACCCGGAGCTCCGTCAAACAGGCTTTTGCATATAATGTAGATAATTTGTACAGCGTCAGGGGCAACTGGGGTTTACTCATATGACCCTACTTACGGGACGCTAAAGTGCCTAGATGGAATAGTCTTGCGCTTGTAGCTCCGTATTTATGACTATGGTTATATCTGTCAAAACTGATTTTGCTTATTGAATGTGTATTCAAACATAGGGAGAAATTAGTCAGCCAATTTGTACACAATGCAACTTTCGGCATAATTAGTAGTATTTTGATGTGTGAAACAATAAGATATCAAAAACCCTTGTAACAACTCAGATACTCGTCTTTTGAATGTCCACTATGCCTCCCAAGCAAGTGCCCGTGAGAAGCATGCCGTGCGTGCTAAGAGAGAGGCGACTCGAACAAGTCTCTTGGGACAGCTACTCTACAGACGGATGAAAGCTGCGCCGGGAAACATCCCGCCAGCGTCACCCCGGGGGGAAACCGCGCTGTTTTCAAACTATTGTTGGTTGCTCTAGTTCAATAGATTAGTGACAAGTAGTCAATGCAGTAACTTAACTATTGCGGCTTCGTTTTGACAAAATCGATTAACCCCTTTTCTATATTCGATAAACAGGTGATGACTTGTGCTCGTGCTTCAATGAAGAATTAGACATGTTCGTCAATTGGCAATAATCTTAGTTTTGGTTATCATTTGTTAGTTAGGGTTTAAACAGGCATGTATTAGTCGTTCGCGTCGCCTTGTGACGTTAGAGTTCTTTATTGGCACACCACTTCCGATGCACATTACTACAGAGCAAGTTGAAGTGGCTTCATGCAGGTGACATTGTCAAAGCAGCAGGTGGTCACATCATAAAGGGTACTTGCGACCCACAACTACAGCATAAGAACCTATACTCAGTACTTTTAGATAGTTAACGACCGCCTCTGTGTGCAGGCTATGGTGATTAGCCCGCGGCTTTGTTTGGTGGTAGTGGTGATTGCTAAATGAATAATTGCATTTTCCTAAATTCTCAAATTAACGAACACAAAAAGTTTGTTGTCATTTTTTCATCTGTCTATCCATCTCAATTTAAGCCATCGTTAGACAGTTTATAATCAAGGACCATTATTATTTAACAACAAGACTATTGCGCACTTAGGTGTTTATGTACCTAAAAAGTACACAAACACCTAAGAAAAGCAAGTAGAACTGCTCAAAATAAGGGAAACTAGGGAGCTAGTGAGAGGCATGCCTGCGCAAAAATTACAAAAATACACACACTATACACTTGTATTATTTTATAATGTTTTTTTATTTTGTTTTATCTCTATTATTTGTGTCATATTGCAAACCTCGGCAATTTATCAAGAAGTTCATATAAGTATGAATGAACAGGTTTGGGGCTTCTCAATTTACAATGATAGATTTGCAGATGTATGAACCTCTGGCTCGTCAGTACCTTAGCGTGGCGGACGGCGAGCATATCCGAAGCGGCATCTCCCGACACTAGCCCTACACTACACTACACTACACTATATACACTACACTACACACTGCACTTCACTCACATCGGTGTCGTACACAACATGTACACGAGCACTCCAGCTGACAGGCCGGTGTCACGCGCGGGCGCCGCTTCGACTATAGCGTACCCACACGCGGCGCGGGCGACTCACGGTGCGCGAGCGCATCGCTAATGACGGTCCACCGGCCAGGCAGGCTGCACGCGGGGATGCCAACTGACTGATACTACTTTAGCGTTCTCGATAAGGTAATAAATACGTAGTTTAATCCCAATAAGCCAGATTCGCCCCAGCCGCAGTGATATTTGTAAAGATCAAATAAAAAATGGTAGAAACCAAGGTGTTAGTTCCTAGCTTGTGATTCTAAGCAAGTGCCCGAATATTCACTTAAGTTTTCGTTGCAATTTCGTTTATGATTAAAGTTGCGTAAAAATGTCAAAAAGTGAAATGTTACGTTTCAAAAGCACTTGTCTTGTTTATGTGGTATTGTGTTTCAAGGAACATAACAAACATGATACCTACCTGACAATAACTTTGGGCATTGGATACACTGATTGCACGGAATCGTGTTAATGTTGGCAACCCCGGCGGCGGGTCGGGACGGGCAAGTCACCGGACCGGTCCGACCGGCGCGCACTCCGCACTCCGCACTCCGCGCCGGGTGCTCGCCACCACTACACGTCTCGTGCTATACATCCGCACCGCAAGCACCACCAGCTATGTATTTAATCAAAGGTATCACGATGATCACTTAGAATTGTCTTAAAGCTAGGCGAGTGCCAGTTCCACGCGGCCAAGCCGACGCAAGAACATGCAACAAACTTATGGCTTGATAATCAAGAGTTGTTGGGAAACTTCACTAAACTTGACGGTAAGTAATCTATATGTGATGCCTTTTAATAATTTTTAATAATAATAATAATAAAAGCATTTATTTTTCTTTTACAGAGTAGGTAGTGATACAATATATAATGAAGATTTATTAGGAAAGTAATTAGTTGGGATGTGTCTACCCACTTTGCAAGAGACTGGAGCTTGAGATAGGCTTAGATAGCCTGTAATACAAGTCTCCAGGGCCCTCCGCCAGGGATATAGACACCCATTTCCTCGACAGTACACAGCCATTCAAGTACTTATGCATCGTTACTAAATGATAGAAGAAAACTAAATATCTAAACTAACTAGGTACTAAAAACACGGTTAAGGAGACCTTACTTTTGAGTGTGTGTGTATGAGTATGTGTGTATATGTGATGGTGTTATGAAAGTAAGGGTGAGTTCTGGGAGTTCTCCTGTTACACAAGACTCATGAGGACCCAGAGAACAGGAGAACTCTCTTGTGTGTGAGTACTTTGGGTGTGTTAGTGAGTATGAATGTGCTTGAGAATGAGGAGATCCAACGGAGAGAGGTAAGTGTGCAGTTGTGCACACACTAAGCATGTATTATGTTGAGTATAACTAGTTTTTTTTATACATATAGTTATTATTTTATTTATTAAGTATTAGTTTATTGTTTTTATTAATTTTTCCGTGTCTTCATAATTAAAGGTTTTAAGGTAGGTGGAGACAGATTGTTTGCAGCGAAATTTAGTCAATGGATATATATTTAATGCTTTATTAATTTTATTATACAGTGTGTTAGGTTAAACGAGGGACTTATTGAGGGAGGGTATTCAGTATTCGATTCTCGTCCCAAATATGTAAAAAACCTATAACCTTAATTTGTGACGTAATTGTCCACTAAAATACATTATTCATGAACACTGAGCGCGCAAGAAGTGAACTTGTAAACAGTAAAATAATCACGCGGCAAAACACGTGCCGATCCTGCCGAAAAGGAAGCTTGTGCGAAACCCCGCCCCTTCCCTTTGTGTTGCACCGACAGGAGGACACACTCCCGCGCTGACCGCAGTCAGTCTATGCGAGTGCGCTGCTATTTCCGCATGTCTAATATTGCGCTTCCGCGTATCGCAAAAACAACCCCTCTTACTTCGGGATAAGTGTGTCCTGTAAACGTGTTCTTTTAATAACCAAAAATGACGTCTTATCGATATTCTAATGAAGAATATTGGGATATGGTTCGTGCCTACGTGTTATCTAATGATAGTGTGCGAGGAGCCATTATTTTGTACCGAGAGATGTTTCCCAACCACCAGATTCCGTCGTACAATCTTATGCTAGGTGTTAACCAACGATTGCGAACATTCGGTCAGTTCACCGTACCGACGCATGCCCAAGGACGAGGAAGGGAGCCATACCCAGGTAAGCCAGGTTTAAAGTACGAAGGGAAAATGGATTATACCTAAAGGTCATTGACCCGCGCACATGTTCTGCGATAATATTAAATCGCTAGCGCAAGGGTGTACACACGTTGCGAGACTTTAGCGAAATTTTTGGTATGGTTCTGTCTGTTATTTATCAGTGTTTTTTTTTTGTTCATATTTTTATTAGTATCATATAATCATGCACTATTGTGGGTTTCAATATGTCCCTCGTTTAAACTAACATACTGTATAGAAGAGATCCTAGGAAACAGAAGAAGTTTCGCGACCGGCTTGTGCGAAAAGCCACCAAGGGACACACAGTGTGCGTCCTACGCTTATTTGCTTATCGCTCAGTTATCCAACTTTACAAAAACGAATGAATTAATCGCAGAAATAGTTATTGACAAATTTAAAAAAGTTGTAGGTATGATAAAAATTTGTCCGAGTCGCCAGCAAATCATAAATTTTGCACCATGGGAAAAAGGTTTAATGATGTTTTGAATTCACAAACTTAGTGCACACGATGTTTTAAATTCAATTAACTTTATTATCTTGCGGAATAAAACGGTTTTTGCACTCAGATATCGAAGAGCAATGAAAATGAGGATGAAAAAAAATATGTTACTAACAGATTCATATTTCTATGAAATGAATAAACGGACTGAGAGCTGCCAACCAGAATAATAAGGTACGTGATACTCCAACACACGGCTGCTCTCAGATCTTGACCGGAGAATCGATGCGACGAGAGAAACTCCATATCAGTTACAGGGTTACTTGCTACAGTTGCGTGTTGAACAGGCTGTAGATCATCATCTTCGTAAAGCATATTTTCCTCTTTCAACTTTCTTATTTCGCCTCTCCTATAAACGCAAAAGTCTATTTATATAAGAGGTAGCCCATCATACTGGGTCTGCGTTATGTAACTTATGAAGGTAAACTTAAACCAGCAAAGCAGTTTAACCTACTCCTTGCGTTTAAATCAAAAAAGAATCAAAAGAGCATTATCGTTCAGCACGTTATAAATGGCAGCGTGATTTCGCACGGCCGGCGAATAAATCAGTACTTTGCAAGTAATGGAACAAAAACAATTCCCTCGCGCTCGTAAGTGTTCGTAATTCAAGGAAGCGAATATCGGAAATAATGCAATAATCGAGAGATCGATTTGATATAAGTTTATGGGCGTTTAGAGTGAAGATTCGATCGTAAAATGGGATGCGTGTGTAGCGGCCTTTATAGGGGTAGCCGTAAACATTCGGCATAAAGATTGAGTTCGGTCCGCGGCGGCGCGCGGCCCTCGCTCGCGGCCCGCGGCGGGCATCGCCACAGGGAAACACTTCGATAGTGGAGGGAAACGCCGCGCCCGCTATTTGTTATGCTCCATAATAAAAAAGTTGAATGAAATTGATGTTTTATCTGTGTTTACCACAATGGCCGCCACTCGAGTTAGCAGAATGGAGGGTATATTTTTAGCGCTAAGCGTTAGTTGCTCTATTTTTCTGAAATCTTCGAGTAGACTCAAGAGCAGATGAGGCGCCCTACTTAGCGGTATCTTTGCTTAGCGGTCGGGGAAACATCATTACAGCCACGGTTGAGAAACACACACAATCGTAGGTTTTAAACGTTGTATATACCATCCACACGAAGTATCTCTTTTGATTCTGAATCATGAATTATAACCGCTGAAATAATTATTTTCGATTTTGAAATCTTTTATTATGTAGATCAAAAGCAGGTACCTCCTCTTTGTTCAACTTTTGGCAGTAACGAAGGGATAACACATAATTCGGCTGCAATAAAACCCGCGCGAGTAGAATCTCTGAGCAAATTAAAGGGCTCTGATAGACATTACAAACTTCATTTACGATATTAGTTGGACAAGTCGCCGGCCGCGCCTTCAGGACAGCTGGTCCTCTCATGATGCTGTTGCAACTCATTGCAAAAGGGTCTTGACCACGTGTTTCTATGAATTAGAGAATAATAGTCGAGAAAATCCGGAAACAACGATTTAATTTAATTCAGGTCGGTAGAAGAAGCCGATAAATAATACTAAATCGGTTTCACCTGAATTTCGGAGATTTTCTAATAAATGGGTCCATTTTATCTGAAATCCGGTTCCTTTAAAAGGTGTGAGCTTCGCGGGCGTCTATTTAAATATCCCACATTCCACCTGTACGCGGCGGAATGAAGCGCCTCCATACATCACCGCCACCGTACCGCACCGAGCCTCCTTTATAATGGGATAGGCTCACCTCTATTATCATAATATCACCGAGTATGGACATCATTATTTCATTTAAATCTGTATTACCTATCTACCACAAGATATTATAGTCCCATCTTCTTATGTAAGGCATACTCCTGAAATAGGTCTGACTGTGCGGTGGCAATTTGTAAATTTTTATTAACCGCACCTGATGTGCGGGCTGGTTTTTCCACAAGTAGGCCGCTGGCGGGCCCTTTTTGCGTGACCCTTGACACGTGTTGCTCGAACTTTTTTAGGTTCTACGACACGCCGGTTTCCTCGCAATGTTTTCCTTCACCGTTTTGTGAGTACTGGCATAGTGCACATAAATTTTTCAACAGAAAAACTCATTGGTATACGACTGGATTTGAACCCATGACCTTCGGATCGGAAGGCGGGGCCGCTACCACTAGACCACCAGTGCTCTGTGCGGTAGCCAATAGAAGCCACAACATTAAGACCTAGATAGAATCAACCCTTCTATCCTACTGCGTAGAAGGCCAAGCTACCACCAATTGAGCTGAAGAGTGAGGCCACCGAGCTATGCGTGGTGGATGCCTCCAGCAGGTGGAACTGGTCGCAGTTTATTATCATCTCAAAGTTATATCAATTAATAAGTTATAGCTCAACTTGTCTAATAAGATGGTGTTTTATGGAGTTAGTTTCGAATTCCAGGTGAATATAACGGGGGAGGGGGGTGTGATCGTTAAAGTTAAGGGTTGCGAAGTTTGCAAAGAATTATTTTAATAAGATATCGTAAACAAAAGCTAATGTTTAATGGAGTTGAAGGGCGAGCATCTTTTCTTTATGGCCGGCCCCTTATCCTTCATCTACGAATACCAAAAGCTATGAAATGTGATGTTGCAAATATAAATTAGGTTCATGTGAGAAGTTGAGAAAGCCTTCGCTAAGAGGCTTAGCTCCCGCGCGGAGGCTTTGAGGCACGACGAGGGGATTGTCAGCCTTACAGCCGGTGTTATAAAAAAATGTTTACAACTGTTAACGGTCTTTTTTTGGCCTTAAAAAAGGAAGTTAAAATTAATAGTCTCTATTTTTTACGCTGTAAGTATTACAGGCACCAATTACTGTCTTAATAAACCGGTGACCGTTCTCCGAAAACGATTATTTGCGGTAAGGTTTCGAGTTCCCGAAACTCAGCTCACGCGAACTCGTGAGCTGAGTAATAGTCTGGGAATAAGTAGGTATAGTATTTTTTACTTAATAAGAGTTTTAGGATAAATAAGCAATAAAGATATTAACCAGGAGTCTGTTCTAATAACAGTGCATTGAGTTGTCTGTGTGCAGATTTCCTTCGAGCAAAAAAAAAAAAAAATTTACTAAGAGTCCTATGGCGGAGGAGGGCAAAGTTCAAAATTAACTTATTCACTAAAATCTGAAACGTCCTCTCAACTAGATGAACTAGGCAATAGTTCCGACCTATCAAGCCGAGAAGTAGTAGTAATAAACGAGCGAGCTTTGCGTTTAAGGCCCGCGCACGATAATTTGTAGCCTAATAAGTGTGTGACGACCCCTTACCGTACCCTTGTCGTGTTCTGAGTGCGGCATTGTGCACTATAGTACACTACATCTGGACGGAGGAGATGGAGGAGACGCAACAGTCTCGAGCATGAACAACGGTCTGGTGCCATCCTACAAAATAATTACGGCCAACGACAATTGATATGCAATCTGAAGTGAATTCTCACCATCAAAAGTGGACATCAAAATAATGGCACATCGGGTATCGCTATCGAGAGGCACAGTGCGACGCGGCGCGGGTTCGATTCCCGTCCCCGGGGAAATTAAACCAACGCCGATTGCGGAGCCATCCCACCTACTTATCGACGAACGTTTTTCATTGAGTACCCACGATTAAGGACATCTGATAACTCGTTTGCATTTGAATCTCAACCCTATATCGATGCCTTGGAGCTGGTTTCGGTCTGACATGTTCAACCATTGCGGGCTTAGCATCGGTTTTGTCTAGGTCCAATCAGTAAGAGGCTTAAATGGGGCTTTTCCTTATTGAAAATTATAAATCATTCCTTCCATATTCAGTTCCGTTTTCCTTTTGTTTCATTTAATAAAAAGGGTTTCTTTCAGTTAGTCAGCTGGATGGCACGGCATAACATACAAAAGCGATGCGTGGGACGAGCTGACTTCAGATTTTGCTCTTCCTATTATAATAATTGTACTACATAAAACGTAAAACGTTAAAAAACTCCTCTAGGGTAGGTAGCGCCACAACCTTGGTGTTGTTGGTGACTATGAGCGACGGTGACCGCTTACCATCAGGTGGTCCGTAAGCTTGTTTGTCTATATTTTACATTAAAAAAAAACATTATGTCCGTTGGTAGTTGCCACTCGACAGCCTCGCCAGTCTCGCTCGACAGTCCACGCCTAGCTACCAGTTTGGCGTGATACGATGTGACTTAGTATCAGTGTGTTAGCCGTCTTACATTCACAAGATCAAAATTCAAGTAGGTAATATTGATGATTTAGCGCCGCCCACATGACGCGTAACTTACATGCAGATAACAAGCTTGTTGTGTCGTCTTTACAAAACGTACAGTACGTGGGGAGGACTAATAAAATTGTAACAAGATATTGGTACCTGAAGTTCTGTGAAGAATGTTGAACAAAGAACACAAGCACAATAGATTATATTGTGGTACGATGTAAGAGGATAATAAGGAGCACTGAGGATGTGAGTACTCCTTACTATGTATAGCTTCGCTATTATCAACCTTAGATCATTTTCTAAAAGAGAAACGTGGTGCTCGTACAGAGCTCGCTGTAGGATAATGCCCATGAGTTACTCCTTTGTGTATACACTACATAATGTGTTTATATTTATGTCATTAAAGTGACGAATTTAGAATCTGTTAACGAATAAAACAATAGCACACTAATGGCCCGAACACACCTAGTTCGCTGGCGGTAGCGATCAGTGAAACGGTGTCAAATATCGCTGTCAGATTTGAGATTTGACAGCGAATATTTGACAGCGTTTCACTGTTCGCTACCGCCAGCGAACTAGGTGTGTTCGAGCCTTAAATAAAGTAATAAGACTGGCAAAATGTTTTCTGTGACTTTGATAAGTACAGTTTTTTTATTTATTTATTTGGAATTAAGCGAGATTTTTATCAATAATAGACATTGAAAAATTGTGGGCAGCAACAATAATATATATTGTTATTGAATTTTCACCTGCGGGTATCTAATCCCTCCCATTAAAATGTCTGAGTAGTCAAAAGGTTCAAATGTGTCTAGTTAGCTGGAGAAACAGAATTAACGCTTGTAATTCTGGCTCAGCCCCTTGTTCATCTTTATTAAAACTATCCAAATGAAGGTCACAGTTAAAGACAAAGCCCCTGCTAGTTTGAGGTCCAGACGGCGGTGCGGGGGTGCGGGGGTGAGCAGAGAAGGGAAATTAAAATAGTTCTAGAACTACTGACCTCCGCACTCGGACGGAACTAAGACCAGATGGTTCACTGGAAACAGTTCAAACAGAACACGAGTCAAATGAGAAGTCATCTTTAAAGAAAATCCAATTTCATTTTCTTCTCGAATATCATGTATTTTACATCGTATAATACTTTGTCAATCTCAACGCCATAAAATTCGACTTTTGGTGACCTTAGTAAGTAAATATTAGGATAATAAATATAACACAAGCATATTAATTATAATAGTCGTTACGCAATGTTGACGAAGGCTTCTGGACAACCAAAGAATCTATAAGCAATTAATGTAAGGCAAAATCATGCATGAAATAAATAGTATAAACACAAAAACCTTAGCCAAATGAAGGCTTTTTTTCAAAAGGGGTGTAGTTCATCCGACGTTTATCACGTTATACAAGTGGTTGATCTGTCCTCGGCTCGCTGTATGTAGCTCACGATGTAATTTGTCGGGGACGAGCAGGTTTGAGTGGAACGGAATGATGTACTCGCTTTGTTTGATGGAGATGGAGCGGGTAATAGCACCGCCGGCCTCCTCCGGCTTCGTGGGGGGATGCCGGTCGTGGCGCGCTCAGCCGCCGCGAGCCCGACCGATGTGACTGCTCCGACATTGAAGCAGCTAATTTCACAACTTCACCTGCTTTAGAACTGTTGTGTAATATCTAAAAGACTTTTAACACCTATTGTCATGTTCAGACGTGCCTCTGCCTGCCCCCTCCACACAACCGCATGGATCTTGGTAGATATCATAAACTGAGGGAACATCTACCATGCCAGTGGATTACATCCATGTGCCTATGTAGGTACTTAAAGAAAGAACGCACATTGCTTTTGCGAAATTTACTGAACTTGTCCACCACTTAGTTAAAGGTGACTTAGATCGGTACTTGGCTTAGCAAGTATCTTCTAGAAAAAATCTAATAAAGAAAAACATAACCATAACCTTCCTGTGTTCAAGGGCTGAGAAAGCAGAAGCATAAAAGTCAGTGAAACAGATGGGCAGAATCACCCAATAAAATCATGTCAAAATACTATCACGTATTTTACGCGCAGTTTTATGAGTTTCACAGATAAAGGTACCTATGGCGTGTAGTGCCTTAGCATTGAGAGAGCTCTCCGACGTGAAGAGGAATAGCGCCAGGAAACTAACAACTTAGTCCGCCGCGCACGTAGCTCTCTCGCCTGCGGATAGAGCTAACTAGCCGGAAAAGAGTTGATTCAAAGTGATCCTAACAAGTGAATAAATTATTTTTTACTTTGACTTTTAGGTGCTGGAAACGCTAGAAACAAATCAAGAATTACTACAACAAGCTACGTTCTGCCGCTGATCTACTTGGAGTCCACCTGCAGCTTATTATCCGCTTTTAGCAAACTTGATCCTAATTCAAAAGTTTTGCAAATTAAAATACTTTGTCTTCAAATCTCAAAACGGTACCTATTTTCAAGCGATTTCGGCCATACAGCGAACTCTTACATGAAAAGTTCTCAAGACGGCGCCCCTTGCGCTAATTGATATTCCTTGTACGTACCGGGGCAAGGGGGAGGGGAGCGGGGGGGAGGTATGATAATACTTTGATCTACTCCAATCCAATCGAAGACACCACTTAAGATCAGTTTATAGTATCATCATCCGACTGAAGAAGTCCATTGCCTTCCTCACATATTTCCAGGAAAACGATTCTGGATCTTTTCATCCATCGACTTCCCGTGATCTTAACAATGTTGTCGGTCCATCGGGTAGGTGGACGTCCAATGGTTTGTCTTCCAGTCCGTGGTCGCCATTATAGAACCTTTATTCCCCAGCGGTTATCGGTTCTACAAGCTACTAACCTGCCCATTGCCACTTCAACACGAAACATAGTTGAAAGCATAGTTTAAAAAAAAGGCTTTTTCGTTTCCTTCTTCTATTTCTAAAAAAAGTGAATTCCTTTAAATATTTTGTAATATTTAAACTAAATATTAGCACATCAAATATCTTAGCAGAAACATGTTGGTCGTACCTTACTAATCAAGCCCAAGCAGTTTATATGTAGTATGTATAATCTACTAACGAACTATATGAGTTGAATTACTTTAGATGCAGCTTCATAACACCAAAATTAATAAAATATGAACTTTCTGGATGATCTCAAAGTTCCATGTTTTATTAATTCACCTTGACTAAAAAAAACTCCGAATAATCAATACTTTTACGTATTTCTGGGTTTTACTGTATTCTGAGCATGAAATGAAATGAAATGAAATGAAATGAAAATTTATTGCTTAAAATGTGGTAAGGGATTAGATGTCAGTAATTAAATAATTGATTCAGCACATTTTACTTGAACTCAGCATGCAATTATAAGTATAGGTTAAGTATTTAGAATTACAAATAGTCATTAATTGATTGTCTTAAAATTATTAAATGTCATAACCTAAGAGTACACAGTCAATTTATTATCGTCAGTTATGGCGTGTGAAAAACTCATTTAAGTTATAATAACAACCTTTAGCTAGCCAGTTGTACAAGTTTGCTTGGAACTTTCGTTCTGGCTGTTCCGTTATTTCGTTCGGTAAGTGATTGTATATTTTGATTGCCATATGATAGCTGTTTCGCGCCCTAAGAGCAGTTTTTGCTGCTGGTTGTATTAGGCGATTTGGATAGCGTGATTCGAACCTGCGCTCCAGATCTCCTTTTTTTGTAAAAAGATTTGCCTGATGTTTCACAAATTTACACATTTCAAATATATATAAACTAGTCAGCGTCAATAAGTTCAGTTTTTTAAAAAGAGGCCTACATGAGTCCAGAGGGCTAGCACCACATATAGCTCTTATACATTTTTTCTGTATCATAAATAAGTTTGTAATATCGACTGAGTTACCCCATAACACAATACCATAACGCATCGCAGAGACAACATACCCATGGTAGGCACACAGAGCCGTTTTATGGTCAACTATACGTCTCAATTCACGAAGAGCGTAGATGAATCTGTTTGTTTTTTTTTCAATTTTAGTTATTTGAGGCTTCCATGACAGCTGTTGATCGAGTGTTATCCCTAAAAAATTAAGAGTGCTAGACTCTTTAATGTTATGTCCATTAATTGATATGTTCAGATTGGCTTTGGCCGATACTTTGTTTCTGTTGAATTGCATGCGAGCATGTATTTACATTCAAAAAAGAGTTGTCGTATTTAATCAGTTGTTTAAATTAATGTCTACTCATATTTTACAAAATGTTATTTATTTCGTTGTATTATAACGAAATAAATAACAAACAGAAACACAACAAAACGTTCATTTCGAGATCTTGCGCCGTACGACGCGCCTTTCTGAATATCCGTCGATGTGCTCTGCTTTCCTGAAGCGGAAAATCTCGCAATGAATTCCTTTGCTTGAGTTATTTCTACAAGGTAACTGATAATGATACTGATGGACGAACCGGAAGACGAAACGAAGGGCACCCACCCACTTGATGAACCGACGACATTGTTAAGATCGCAGGAAGTCGGTGGATGGAAAGGGCTCAGAATCGTTCTTCCTGGAAATGTGTGGGGGAGGCCTTAAGTCCAGCAGTGGACTTCTTCAGGCTGATGATGATGATGAACAGATAATGAGGATGCTCGTTCCAAGAAATGTTATTGCTTTAATAATTCGTGTACTCTATAAGATATAATCAAAGCCAGATTAATTTTATGATAATTATTTCGAAGTATTGAATCGTTCTAAATAAACAGGGCAATTCTTTAGAAGTGAGGGCTTCTACCGCTTCTCTGTGAGAGGTCGGTGACCTCGACCTCGTGCTCCTGATATCGCTACTTGTGGTGACCTCGCATCACAACATTAATAAAGCCTATTAACATTTACCGCGTAATGGCCCGAACACACCTAGTTCGCTGGCGGTAGCGATCAGTGAAACGGTGTCAAATATCGCTGTCAGATTTGAGATTTGACAGCGAATATTTGACAGCGTTTCACTGTTCGCTACCGCCAGCGAACTAGGTGTGTTCGAGCCTTAAATATTGTGGCTCTTCTGTCGGACGTTTTCCTCAAAATTATTTATGCATCAATATTTTATAAAAAGTGATTTTTTTACTTGGTTTTTTTACCTGGTTTTTGTTTAATTGGGGAACAAATTACCCCCCTTTCCTTATTCATTAGGCTAAGTATAAACAAAGGATGGCGATATCTTGCAATAGCAGAAGGAACACCGCGGCAAGTGTAGTTCATACCGAGTCAGTAAGTACCCGCGTACCGCGCATGTGTGCGTGGCGTGCGGGTGTGCGTGTGTGTGTGTGTGGTGTTTACACTCATGTTGTGTAATGTACACGACATTTAATTGTGTTTCTGTCCGCACTGTTATAACTTTAGAGAAGCGGCCTTTGTAATCAGGAAACTTGCTAGAATAAAGATGAAATAAAATGATAACGTTGTCAATTATTTTTTAGGTGTATATTAATATATGTAAGTTTTTTTTTTATTTAAATATCAGGATCGTTTTCCTTTGTATAATTATTAGGTACAATCCTGTAGTTTTAAATTATGTTTTACCACGCATCGTGCATCCGTTTCTGCTTTTTTACTACTTTCCATCCTAAAGTTGTCTGGAAGAAATAAATTTCAGTGATAAGCCTGCCCTTATTAAGTTACGCTTAGTGACTGTGATGTATCCTCGTGTACAATAAAGTGTTATCTATCTAAAAACTAAAATACCTCAAAGTAAGAGTAGGTACCTATTGAACATAAAGCGCCGCCGCCTAGGACGCTCTCAGGTGACATGATACAAGACACAAGTATCTACTCGTATAACACAAGACTTTATTTTTTACAAATTATATTTAGACAAGACTTCATCTACTGTTTAGCATACCATTCGGTCTAAGAATAAGTCCCACAGATCTATTGGTTTTCAGCTCTACGAGTTCTATATTAAACTCTAACAGGCAGTTTAAAATACATTGTATAATAATATAGCGAATGTCCACCGCTGTAGTAGGCGTTTGACGCCTATTACGGCGAGTTTGTTCGGGTCGCGCTCTGCGTCGCCAAGGGACGCGCCTCGTACTGTATGCATGTATCTGCGTAACACTCTACTGAATAATAAACAATGATTTTATTAGCTTTCTGGCTAACTCGATTTGTTTCAAGCCAGGAATGTCCCTTTCGCGGTCACCCATCCAAATTGTCTCTTCTTTTGATTTTATTCAAAACGACTAGATTCAATTAAAGCGTTTGATAAATGTGTTAATATTGGCTTAATCCGTTTAAGTTGGAAAGGTTTAACAGCTGCGAAGTTCAATAAAACAAAATGATACTCATTTATTAAACCAACATCATCATCGATACACCAACGAAGAGCAAAGTATACATAACTAGAACTGTTTCAGAATAAATATCGTGCATCCAGATTAAAACTTCATATTTATCTACCTACCACCATCGTGTTAAGAATTCAAAAGCAGCATCTTTTATGGAAATTTGATACAATACGTACTTGGTCAATATTGTTTCATATAAGCAAATGTTAATTTTTTTTCGGGAAAATATCTTCGAGCTTTGAACATCTTTCAAGAGGGTTATATCTTTTGAGAGAACGTTTCTTTCGAGAGGATATTGCGAAATCCCAACTATCCTCGCGTTGTTCCGAGGAAATGCTCAAAAGCGTCTTTGTTCTAGATCTATTACAGTTGTCGTCCTCTCGAGCACCCTCCGAGCCACTACACCACTCACTGCAGGATGGCTCACTTAGGAACTGTTCGCAGGACGATCTGTGTGAACTTTGCACGGTAAATGATTCGTGAAACTTTGCACAGTAAATGTCACGTAATTTCGTTCCATTGTCCGATCCGTTCGGACAAAACGCATGCAAATGATAATAGATTACCAGCGGACCGCGGACGGACACATATTAGTGCCATCCAGTGTACGTATTAGTATAGGCACGTATTTAGTGAGTCGCAGTGTACGAGGCATTAGATAGCTGGCCTGCAACCCTCTTTGCAATGCTAAACACCAACAGAAACTTGTTTAATTAAAACTTCAGAGCTTTATTTTATGTTTATACTTCGCTAAGCTCATGGCTATGGAATCATAAATTATAATAAATGCATTTACATACTTTCATTAAAATTTAAAGTTTACGAATTAATTTAACCTGCGTGAAATATTAGTGAAAACATACTCTCGAGAAAATCTGAAACATCGTACAAAAGGTTTATTAGGTAAATAATATAATAAACATAAACTCCTTACAATGTACTGTAAGTGGAGCACACGGCTCGAAGCACACATTACGCGCTCCGCCAGCGGCGTAGCGGCCTCTACGCCTCGTAGCACCTCGTAGCGGGCCGTAGCGCCTAGCGGCTAGACAAGCTGCAGATACGCTAACACGTCGTCCCATATTGTACAGGTTTATGTTCAGCTGCAGGTTTCACAAAGGCAGGAGCGGGCGGTCGCGAGCTCACTGTAATGGCTCACTTTCACTCTAAGAAGGGAATAAATGTCGCGTACACTCACCGACAAAAGGTGCCCTGGACGATTTACGAGCTGTATTATTCTTACACGTTTTGTTAAGATTGTCATAGTTTTCAAACTTAATTCAGCGAAATCATTTCTAAAATATTCGTCGGGCAATTTATTCCGGAGAAGGAAACGGAGATGACGGGCAATTTTTAAATTTGAATTATGTCGTAAGGGGAGGGTTTTGTAATATTTATGAAAATGAGGCGTCTCGTAGCAAGGAAAGCTTGTTTCCTTGACATCGCAGGTAATGAGCGGTTCGAGGTGACGTCACCGCGGGATTACTGAACGTAATTTGACATCTTGAAGCTCAAGCTCAGCGACCGACATTAGTTGTGATGGCTGTGTGCTTTCATAATTATTGACCCTCATATTATTATGACTTTCTGATTATTATGATTTTATACACCATTTTAATTGTTTACTTACGTACCACTCAAACCCGAGAAAAAATATTTTCCATAGACGCAACGCAAGCAAGTTTTCTTTATTTTATTTATTTATTTATGTGTTCAGCTTTAAAGTAAACAATGTGCCTACTTGCCTGTTTTCTTTATCATGTTTGCATGCTGGGGTTTCTGGCGAAGTGTGTGAATCTGTATTTGCCTATATTTAAAATCTAAAATGTACTATGCTTAAAGCAAATAAAATTATTTCATTTCCGTCGCGGAAAGGAACCCGCACCTCTTTAACCTCAGGTGTATGTTTCATCGTGCCGCAAGGTTTGTCAAAAGTGATGCATTGTGTTTCCACTTCACTTTATGGACTAGGCTGGGACTGACCCAATATTGTAAAACCATTTAGTTCGGTTACCGACAGATTGAATTGCATAGAATGCTGCATAGCGAACTGCGTTACTTTCTCATTCAGTTTTAGCGTCGAACAATGAAGTTAAAAAGCAAATAACTATAACATGCTTACTCCACTCCAAATATTGCTATGCCCTAAACTTAAGGGCCTATTATGTATTTATTTATTTATTTAATTTGTGTGTATTTACAATTTTTAACTTTAAGACCATATAACATAACAATTGCAACAAATAATATGAGTATGAGTACTCCAATAAATAGCGGAGTGAAACAATCCTCGGTGTAGCGGCGGCGCGCGCTAGTGTGAGTGCGGTCACTCTGCAAGGCTGCAAGGCAAATACTCCATTCCCATTTCATCCCAAATCCTCGAAAACAATAGATACAACTCAATTATTTTATTGCGATTCGAGAATGTGGTTTTCTGTACATTTTCCCCGTAGAGAGGGCTCGAGTGTAAGCTCCGCGCTCGCTGTCGACATTACCGGAACTTCTACAATACATTCCGAATGGAGTAAATCGGCTTACGCCTAAAAATACATTATTCAGCTTTACTGAACTAATCTAATCGACGATAAATTATTTGAAAAGGCTTTGCATAATTTTGTCTGAATAAATAGTTCAGCGCATAGATCAAGGCTCGTAGTTATAATAGATAGGTACAACAGGTAGGTACTGAGGCGGATGAGGTGGGCGGGTGTGACGTCACTGACGGATGGCGCTTCCGGTCGGGACTCGACACTGACGTAGCCGGTTAATTACTCTCTAGTACCTAGTTTATGAGTAGTGTGCGTCTAGCAGACATTATTGAGTCATGTTTGGGAATGTAGCTTTTCATTTTAGGAAACGTCCATTCGATTCCATCATTTAAAACCTGCATGTGTATCTCATTTTTTAAAGCTTTACTTACTCTCGGGAAAGTACATCGCAGATAAAACCCTAATTGTTTTGCACATATTATTATAATCTAAGTTTTATATCAGCTATCTGGTTCCCATAGTACAAGTTCTGCTTAGATTTGGGCTAGATAGTAGGGTGTGGATTGCGCTCATTAAAAAAAAAAGTACAAAACAGGAGCCTGACTGAGAGGCACTTAAAGTCCTTCCACCAAACTGGTTTGAAAGAACCAGTGACACGATACAAAGAAGAAGCGCGCGCGTGATAAGATAACTGCTGGTCTCCGTACACCTACTCCATTTCCCGCTTCCCGCCGCGGCACACACTATAAAAAGCTAGTTATCTACTAGACACGAGCGCTATACTATCATTATTCATTGTATATTGGCTTTTCTTTAACTGGGTTACTGCACAATATAAGCTAGTAATAGCTAAACAGCTACAGCGTTAAAATGTCCACAAATCCACGTCCATATAAAAGCATCATGCATTTAAAAATCAGCTACTTGTCTCTTGTAGGCTTGGCAGCAGTGGCTCAATGTCAGTCTTCCAACCAGAAAATGATATCCTCTAGGGTTAGATTATCATATACCGACCAGCACAGTGTTTTTCTTTTTGAGAAATGTTTTAGAAGTAGTGAGACAAAAAGCTAATTTCAAAACTTCAGAATGTACAACATATTTATTTTCTACCTGGTGTTCTTATAATGTGTTTTTCAATTTCATTAATTTTAAAGTAAACAGACTGAAAGTGTCTATATCCACGGCACTATTCGATTAAAGGTCCATGCTAGTGTCCTGTCCTCAGCGCTACGTCCGCTCTGCTTAGTGTCCGTTGAACCTGCACGATATCGGAAACAATAAAAGAACGTATTATGTGAAAGAGCCGCCTTTATTGTAGGCTATTTCTATAGTTTAATTTGATTGTGTTTCGGATGACGCAGGTGGCTGAGGTGGGCACATTCATTACGATCATAAGGGAGGTGATACAGGCAACAAGTGAACAGAGCGGCACGTGCTGAGAATGGCTCACGGCGGCGGTGTGGCGTGCCGTGGCGTGGCGTGGCGTGGCGTGGCGTGGCGTGGCGTGCCGTGGCGTGGCATGGCGCGGGCGTGGCATGGCGTGGCGTGCCGTGGCGTGGCATGGCGCGGGCGTGGCGTGGCGTGGCGTGGCATGGCGCGGGCGTGGCGTGGCGTGGCGTGCCGTGGCGTGGCATGGCGCGGGCGTGGCGTGGCGTGGCGTGCCGTGGCGTGGCATGCCGTGCCGTGGCGTGGCGTGGCGTGCCGTGGCGTGGCATGGCGCGGGCGTGGCGTGGCGTGGCGTGGCGTATGGTAGCGCACTCACCCAAACCCGTGAGCGCTTGTCCCATGATAAGTCGAGTATACAACGATAACTTCTATGCTAAAACCATAATATCATAATTTTTCCTTGAAACAATGAAAACTGAATCCTTTCACGACACTATTATGGCATGCAAACTCTACCTAAGTTTGTGTGTCATGGCTGGATTGGCCCACTATCATAAAATGACACAGAAAGCACTTACAAAGTTGCCAGTACTCCGCAGTTACTCATTAGCGATAAGTATCTTATTGAAAACTGGTCGCAAACTCCACCAGAGTCCGGAAAGTTGTCACAGCTCGAATAATATTAAACTTAGCTCTTTATCGTCATTTTAAGTTCCGGTAAACAAAACACAAAGCGCGCCCTCTCCGCCAACATCTAATGAAATTGCTCCCGCCGGCGCCGCGTCGCTTGTCCCCAGTTGACGAACTTGCCACTCCGGGCTCGTCCCCGAACCCGTCCCGATACCGACCTCGCAGCGAATACGCTCTTATAGTAGACCACAGTTTTACATAGAACGGTGCCGTTAAATACTGGCTGGTACGTTATGATGAACTAAAAGATCCAAATCACTAGCTGGGAAAGTATTTGGGATTCTACAATCAAATCAGAATGAATCGGAATGAAATGAGTGAATCCGTAAACAAATTATGAAAGTCGTGAAAATAAATTCATAATTCATCAAATTAGACATCTAACCACTAAAATGATGATGAATTTACCTAGCATAGCTGATGTGAAATATCTCGGGAATGATTAAAACCCTCTCACTGTTATATTACGCTGCCATCGACATGGAGTCAGCTAGTTAGGAGCAGTGCTACCAAGTACCGATATTGATAGATCTCGCCTTAACGGCTCGTCTTATTGAAGTTGTTTCAAAAAGTAACTTGTTATACTTTGGCCATGACGCAACTGTTATATTTATTTGTGGATCACTGAACTGTTTGGTTACTTATAACTTTCAGGAAATTGTCAATCTCAAAAACTAGTACGGTTAACAAATGTTAAGTGTTTTTCCTTGTTCTAAGTTCAACGTCGATAGATGGTCATCCTTCAACCGTGCTCCTCATAACCTCAGGCGCGTGACCGCCTTCCTTCATTATTGACTTGTTGCCGATCATGCGACATCTTTTTATATTATTGGCTACATGTGAGACATCTGCACGTGTTCGGTGTAGATTAGATCGGACATAATCACGCATCTGCTTGTTAGATTTTTTTATTATTCGTTCTAATAAGATAAAGATTTTGATTGCGTTGCGATAAAAACAATATGCAGTTTGGTACCATCTAGCTTATTTTAAGTAACAATAACAAAGAATAGTTAATGTAGAGGATATTTTGCACTTTTACAAAGAATCCAGGCAACTTTTAATTTCCACAAGAATATTGCAATGAGGCTCTCGCGGAGTGTGGAGCCAGTGTAGCAGGTTATATCTACCCGGAGCGGCGGCGGCGGGACCCAAGGGTTTAGTACAAGGAATGTGCCAATTGATCTTCATTGGCCTCTCAGCTCAGTCGGTAATAGCTCTGCCTTCTGAGCCGTAGGTCGTGGTTTTGATCCCCACCGAGAACAAATATTTGTGTGGTGAACACAGATGTTTGTTCTCTGTCTGGGTGTTATATTGTATTCTAAGTATGTATTTACAAAATAAAATAAAATAGGTATATAAGTATTATATCGGCTACCTGGTTCCCATAGAACAAACTCAGCTTAGTTTGGGGCTAGATAGTGTTGTGTGGATTGTTAATAATAATTATTTATTTATTGGTGACGATTCTGTTGTCGCATTATTCTAGCGCAGTATGTAGGGAAGGTAATGCATGTCCCGTCTTTAATATTAACTAATGAAAACATTCAGTGATTTGATGTCCAAAGTTGGTCTAATAGTAAAGCAACTAAGCACGAGGGCGCGCGGCCCAGCAGCGCGTCAACTCGCTAACTCAATCAAGTCGAGTTCACACTTCCACGAGTACAGGACAGATAGCAGCGAGATTGCATTCACTGCTCGCCAAACAAGGCTGTTACATTAGACACACAGTCATCATCGAAAAATTGGCCAAGTGCAAAAACAACTCCCCCATTAAGGGTTCCTAACTACACTAAAGTACCGATGTACCTACTACACCATGCTCTCAATAAATAAAAAAAATCAAAATGAAAATTGAAACCCCATCCGATGGGAGATGGGTGTGAAGTTTGTGCGCAAATAGATTTACTCGAGCGGATTCATGAGGGATCCATATTTTGCAAAAGTTAGTACCAGACAGATTACAAGTGTAAGAAAGATGCATTACTGACTGTCCGTTATGTGTTGGGTAGGCTCGATCCCCTCACTGTAAGAGTGTTTACCTCCACTCTGCTGGTCTTCAGTGTGCACATCTGATAACTAGATATTCACGCTCGAGGTTGCTCTCAAACTATTCACTAATTTTGAGCTCGTTTTCGCAACTTTCCCACAGTAGTTTATAGGTGCTTTGTTGAGTTTTTACACAGTTCGCTAAGTAGAAAACCGTACTTCTAACTAATTGTTGGTGCAACGTAATAAAATGTCAGGATTATTGTACCGCATCGTAGCGTAGGGCAGTTTTGTGGTACGTATTTCACCTCTCAAAACATTGGAACATTCAAAAAATAAAGGGGAAGGTAACGTAGCACTTTCAGATTTGTTATTCAATAGCACAAAAAAAGGCCTAAAAGGAAAATGGTGACCGAAATAAAAGTGACAATCAAAAATCCGCAAAAAAAGAAAATATTTTATTGCGAGTCAAAAAACGTCCGAGCCGCGAGCTCGTCAAACGAGAGGTACATGCGACAACAACCCCGGCGGCGGCGGCATGTTGGAAACAAATCACTCGCCGAGCCCCCAATACATACATACACGTCGTGGGCGGTTGACTGTCTGTTCGTGTCGACGCTGTGACGTCACCCAACCTAGCACACCTACGATTGCCTATGGATGTATATGTATGTATGTATGTGATGCACCTGTGCACGTGAATGTTGGTGCGATAAATCTTCTGTGTCATTGTTTGCTAAATGCACGTAAACTGAAATTAGACATTGTAATTTGGTTATTCTATTTCGATATTATTTTCAGTGCCTGGCTGAATGTTGTGGGAGGTTGTAGCTTATACCTGAACTCGTGTATTTTTTGTAGTTTTTCTCTGAGAACTAGTGGTTGTCCGCGGCTTCGCTCGCCCCATTTCCGTAACGCCCCATTCCTGTTATTTTTTCGGGATAAAAGTATCCTGTCCGTTTCTTGGTTTCAAGCTACCTCCCCACCAATTTTTAGCCAAATCGATTCAGCCGGATCGGTTCTTGAGTTATAAATAGTGCAACTAACACTTTTTTAATCTATTTATTTTTATATGTATAGATATAGCCAGACCTCCTCTTATTTCAGAAATCGGTTAATAAGTTGTGTTAATATTTAGGTTGCGGTGGGCGCACTAAGCTCGGCTTGCGGGCCGTCAGCTGGTTACGCTAATTAGACACATATAGTCGACCACACACGGCTGGTGTGTGCTCTTAATCTTGCTTTTGATTGTGTGTTTTTAAAAGTCCAGTTTCTGGTGAGTGGAACTTGCTGAAATACCACAACGATCTACAAATAAATGACCGTGCGCTAGAGGCTAGGTACCATACGTGGCATAAAGCGTTACACATCGTCCGCCGCGCGCCGCGGTGAAAGAGCGGCCCAGTTCGGCCGACTGACTATCCTGAATGCAGGAACGAGCACTGGCGGGAAAGCAGCTGCATCGATACTATTTTTTAAGCTTTATCTCCCCTTTTTGCAGTTTTTTGGTTCTCTAGCCAAACTCGACGCTTAGTGTGTCAATATAAAAAATGACAAAGGAACCAATCAAATTTAAAAACCTACGGGTGCTCGTGGCTGATTTCAATTTCATTGCACCACACGCCGCAGAACCTGACCACCTGGATGGCTGGTTTTCCACAACTGCTCGTTTTAATAAATTGTGGAATGAACTGGTTTTCGCAGAGCTTCGACATGGGCTCCTTCAAACGGCCGGTTTATGTCTTTAAAAGGCCGGCAGCACATCAACATCACCTCTGGTTTTGCGTTAATGGGCGGCGGTAACTGCCTTCCATCGGGTGGTTTACTCATCTGCCAGCAACGGCATAAAAAAGATTTCTCAACAATTGAATTCTGGGCTCATATTCGTTTCTTCTGTGTAATTTTACTTGTGCTCAGTGTGCGCAGATGTATATAAGGAATACGTATTTTAGGCTGCGATGTGTTGTGTTGTGTTGTGGTACAATTAGTTAGGTAAGTGTTCGGTCAAGCGTTGAGCCGTTACTTGAAGGCGTCTCGGGGCTGACTCGACATTATAGCGGCGCTACCTACCACCACCTCCACGTGATGGATGTGCTCACAACACGTCCTACTTACCCCGACCCTTGTTTATGGCTAACAAGCAGACGTACCTATGAGCTGAGCCAATAACAACATGGCAAACGAGGAAGGTAGCTCATTCAATATAACGACTGTAAGACGCACTCAATTACGAGTAATGTCGACGATTCCTTCGAGTCGGGCCCTCCGATGCTGACGCGAAAATAACACTATGTCATAACTTTGTCTAACTATTGTGAATGTGCTATGATTTGAATGTTATCGAAGCGTTAGTAATGAGAACAAAAGTGAAGCGTCTGGCAATAATTAAATTAATTATTACAACAAGTCGTGGCAGAAGTTTCTTGAGGGGAAAATTGTTCGCATTAATTTGCGGCCCTTTTCAATTAAAATATTTGTACAATCTTTGTTAGAACCTGCGCTATTTGGATGCATAATCAACTAACAATAAAAAGTAATTCAATGTATTTTGATACGATTCCAGAAGATTTGTTACAACTTTCACTCCTGTAGAATTGTTAGTGAGTGTTTAGTGAAGTCAGTGATACAAAGTGGTCTCGTCTCTCGGGAGGCGCGGGACGTTCCTTCTCATTTCCTCATTCGGATGGACTTCCTCCGGCGGAGGATGTTCGGCGTGACGGGACATTAGCGCCGGGTGCCGCGAGGCCGGCCCTTTTCTAAATAAGGGACTGCGATTAACGACCACACGCCGTTATTGCGATTATAAAATTGTAGCTGATCGTGCTTAGCTTACTTGGATGTAAAGTAATATCTAAATTTTTTTTGGAATGTGTTCATATTTTGAAGAATGGGTAAAAATACGTTTCGAAGCCATTCGAGGGTTATTTTAAGTTAAATATAAAATCAACGCAAAGCTTTTCAACCATTATAAATAAGAAAATAGTTGAATGCTACAGCAAATTGCCCAGTAAATAACATTAATTTACGACGTGTCACCTCTCGACACTAAAGCCGGCATTCGGAGCTTAACTCCCAAAGTCGGCATTACAAACACACGCCACGTACTTTGATAGAATTTTATGAAGCTGTTAGCGGCGCGCGGCGCGAGGGATCACTCCGATGAAATGCTTACATAGCTGTCGCCGAGACAAGGCCGCCTTCACACGCCGACACAGTCGAGTGCTACTCACTGGACTAGTCTAGTAGAGTAGCTGTAGTGAATGTAGTGTACATTCACTCTGAAATCACACATTCTGAAAGCTCATTGGTATTCGTTCCGACATAGTATTACATTGCTTAGTAAAGTAGAACGTAGAGGAAAGTCGCTGTCATGCCCTGTAATGTAAGAAAGTAAAGTAGAAAGAAATAAGTTCATACACTAACAAGACCAAGGCTTCATAAGTATAAGATAGACGAATGGCTTAGTTACTGTGCTCGTGTAGAGTGCGCTTGGAGACGCCTCGCGACCTGATAGCCTTTGTAAATAGCTCCGGCGAGGAGATAGCACAACCCGCCCCGTCACTTCACGTTGCGTCACGTCACACCACGTCACGCCGCGCTTTTAGATAGGACTAACATAAACTAGTCTGCACTATGTGGGTAGCTATTCAAACCAAACACTTTGCTCTTGGGTCCTGAGAAAACAATATTAATAGAAAAAACCTTATTACAGCTTTCTTGCTAATGAACTAGCTAAGTTATGGAACGTTCTGTGGGTTCGCTATGGATAGGTGACCGCTTGCGGTATCCTTATTTGGACGTTTTGGAGTTCAGAAATGGCTGCGGCCCAGATTTAACCTTCGTCGCCAAAGTTGGTCTTTCGAAGTTGCTATTACTCGTATTGAAATTGTTACCAATAGAAAGTTTTTGTATTAGTTTGTTATCCCACTTCCTTGTCTTGTAATATAACAAATACGAAAGTTGAAATGTTTCAACGAACAAAACAATGATACCGGAGCCTCTTAAGCTTGATATACTGTAGAGAGACACGACGTCGATCTGTTCACGCTCGTTATGCAAATTGCCTTCGCAAATACGGAATACCTACATTGCCTTTATAATGCCAATTTATAATTAAATGCAATTTATAATAACTCCTTATAATCGCTAGATTCAATTACTTACGTATTTTGCAACGTGCGGGTTATTAACTTCGGTGAGCACGTGCGCAGTCAACTTGGAGCAGCCGCATCACTTTGTACATTATAAAATGAAATTTATATAAATTTAACTAATAATAAACTTTGTATTATATAAATACCATGCTTACGATTTCCATCATTCGAATAGAAACAACATGTTCTTTTTCCATTCGTAGCTACGACGCTTTAGATAGTGCTACGGCGTAGCACATTCTACATTATTGTAATCAGTTACTATTTGAGTATGTGCCTCTGATTATGGTAACAAAAAATACAGATGATAACCTTGCGAGTGGCTAGATGACATCAAAATAACGGCAATGACTGCAAATATATTTATACATAATTATGTATTTTTTGTTTATTAGGAATTTTGTTTTAAAATCCGCACTTGCTACGTCGTAAAATGACACTGGTCGCTTTGTGCGCTTACAAAAAAGCTCTTTAGATTTCATGAATGAAGGTATTTATATAAGGTGTTTCATTATTGTAATGTGCATTTTATTGTTGTCAGAATTTAATTATTAATATTATCACTGGTATTTGAAAGAACCAGTGACACCCTATGAAAAATAACCTAATCAGTCGAATGGAGACTTATCATAACCACACCACGTCAATAAAAAATCTGCAGAGTATTATGTATGTATGTGCTGTCGAGGTGATACATACACTCTCAGTGAACTAGCTGAGTGGAGCGCGCTGTGGCATAAGCTGCATAAAGTATAAATAATTACGGAAGCTCGGTTTTAGTCAGCTGTAAGCTCATTACGGTGACGGAAGCTGATGAAGCGCGGCTCATGTGCCGAGCCATGGGGGTGCTAGCACGCGCCCGCGGGTTCACGCGCGCCGCACATACTGAGGAATCAAACTTTTCTTCAACATTACGTCTATCTATCGCATAGACTAGGGAACTTAAAGGATAGTGTTTATTTTCTCATTCGTCTTTTGTAGGAAGAAAAATCATTTTTTAACGTTATTTATCTCTCAAAAAGCAAAGACTGAAGTCCCGCGCAGGTTTTAGAGATAAGTATTAAAATGGCTTGTCGTGTTGTGGTGTTAGTGAGCGCTGGCGGGTAATAATAATTAATATTAATTATTAATTTAATTATTAATTTAATTATTAATAATTTTAATAATTAAATATTTAATTATTATTATTAAATAATTATTAATAATTATTAAAATATAATTAATATAAAAGGCAATATTAATAATTATTTAATAATAATTATAATTGTAAATAAAAATAAAATAATTAATATACTTTTAAATATTATTATTTTTTATTATTTATTTATTATTATTATTATTGTGGTTCTAGTTTTAAACTACTCGGCTTCAGAAAAAAGCCGGGGTTAACTAAGGTACACGGGCCTAAGCCAAGTGCACCTCAGTGGAAGGTTGAGCTTCATGGGGGAGCTCAGTTTGCAGAAACTTTCTGACGATTCTGCATGTATTTAAAATTGCATATAAACTATATAAACTGAATATATGTATGTTTTGGTAGATCTAAATGGGACAAAGATAGAGAGAGCTGCTTTGGAATGACACCGGTTGACGAAAGGACTATTGGAACTACTGAGACTTTTTGCAGGCGCCACATGCGAGTGATTTCGTTCTTCAAATCAATATATTTTGAAAGTTTTTCTGCTATGGTGTTTTGTAGATTGTGAGTGTTTGGTATAGCAATGTCGATCAATAGTGCAGTTTTGTTAATTTTATCTAAGAGAGTTAAATCAGGTCTATTGTAATGTACTGTCTTGTCTGTGAGGATGGCTCTATCAAAGTAGAGTTTAAAAGACGCATTCTCCAGGACAGCTTCCGGGATGTACTTGTAGTAAGGTATTGGTTTTCCAGTGGTGTCAATAAGTTTATATTTACCTGCAAGCTTTTGGTGAATGATGTTAGCCACCTGATCGTGTCTGTACTTGTAGTCAGTCTGAGCGATTGCTTTACAAGCCCCCGTTATGTGCTGAATTGTTTCGGAAGAGCTGTTACATCGTCGGCATAAATCGGTTGGTAGATTACGTTGTTTTATGATGTATTTTTGATAGTTACGCGTCTCTATAACTTGGTCTTGGATTGCGATCATGAATCCCTCGGTCTCAGGAAAGAGTTCACCTCGATTGAGCCACTCGTTCGACGCCTGTATGTCGACGGTAGGTTGGCTCAAATCGTGGTGGTGCCTTCCATGAAGAGACTTGCGGGCCCATTCGTTAATCATTGTTTGCTTGTCTACCAGCTGTTCATTGTTTTGCTTATTACAGTCATTCAAATTAAGTGGTGTAAGTTTTCAATCTAATTGGACCGCTGCCTGGTGCAGAACTGATGTTTCAGCTTTCGTGTGGAAATATGATCTTAGTGTTGATATTTGTTTATTGTGTAGATTTTTGATGTCAATGATTCCTCTACCACCCTCGGCTCGTGGCAAGACTTGTCTTTGTATGCAGGCACGCGGATGATGTTTCCTTTGTTTTGTCATACTGACATTTATTAGACGCTGTAGGTTTTTTAATTCAGTTTTTGTTATTATTATTATTTTATTATAATAATTAATTATTTTATTTTTATTATTAATTTGGTGCCTTGTACTCGGCGGAATACACTCGACATGTGTCGACAAGTTCATTACACAGCTTTGTGTTTTGATTCGAGCATGAAATGAACAATGTCTTCATTGTTCTTCTTATCCACGAAATTCTACAAACGTTCTTAAGACATTTTTTTTCTTATAAAAGACATTTTCATAATTTTTTAAGGGTTTGTTTTACTTGGTTTTTATATGTATAATCAAGATTATGAATAACAAGTTCAAAAATAAATATTTAAAAATAATAAAAAGTAACCTATTTCAAATAACTAAAGTAATCAGCGAACAGTCAATATTAGCAAACGGATATCAATTAAAAGTCTCGGCAGAGAATATTAAAAGTTTGTAAAGTATCCTGCCGAGTGTTTGATTGTCGGAGGTTTTATTATTGGAGTTCAATCCGGGAATTTCACTTTAAAGCTGTTTGTAAGAGTCCCCGTCCGCCGGCGAATAGAACCTCCTCTCGTGCTGATATTATATTATATTTAAGTACCTAATATATTCTTCTTCTAGAAGAATTATTCATAATATATTCATAAGAATATATTATGAGATCATGCAGCAATATTGTAGTCGTTACATAAATGCGCTGCTCGTACGTACGAGTCATACTGCATAGAGACGATAACAATGATATTATACAGGGTTATTCATAATTAGCTGCAAATACTCAGGAATTAGGTTCAACAAATAAAATAAAGAATATTTATGTAATTATTTTATTATTTAAGTTTTTGTATCAAAATTTTATTTTTATTATTTTTTTACGGCTATTGCATAATGATTGCCATGGAGAACAGGACGATGACCCACCCAGGCGGTGACTGAACGCAGAGTGTCGATCACGGCGCGCGGGCGCGGATCAAAGGTCAAAATAGGTCAGGCGCCAATGATTCCAAAGAATATTCTTTGTCGATTTTCTCGGGATTTTCATAACAAAAAACTTAAAAAAAATCATTTCATAAATATTTTTTATTTTATTTGTTGAACCTAATTCCTGAGTATTTGCAGCTAATTATGAATAACCCTGTATACAAAGCGATTGAATTATGTTTTGACCAGAACTGGATTCAATTCACCTAGAAATAAAGTTAGTTTTTAGAAGTTGGGTTTAAAGTGGAGAATGAATATAATACGATGATTCACTCTGTGAGTACCTGTTAAGATCCTTGTATTTTACTTGTGGCATAATTTTTAATTTTTTTATTTTTTTTAAATGAGCTATTATTTATCAAACCACTCTACGAGAGTCGTATAAGGTCCCCGCACCCCCCACTCCCCCCTACTCACCCCCCCCCCCCCATCAGCCCCCCCTCGCGCCGCGGAGACAAACGACGTGCTAACTGCACGCTGAATATCATATACACTATGTTAGTGTAATATTATGACTGTAACCAGAATGAAGTGTTATATGAACTAGAGCTCAGACATTCAACACATCATGATTGTTATGAAATGGATGAGTTTCTAACCAAAGAAAGACGTATGTAAAGATTTTTGACTGGGTTGCTTTCATACTTTTATATTAACTAGCAGTTAGTGACCGAGCTTCGATCGGTATTTTTTTTTTGGTAAACTGTTGTTGTGAGTTATATTTAAATATGAATTACTTGCATACTGATGAAATATTCATAATATTTTTCGATCTTACCGACATAATAATAAACTCCACTACTCGTCAATAGATGGCGTTCTCTGTCCCACTTACTCATGACTTAAGTAACAGATGGCGCTAAGAGTTATGATTTTATGATAAAGTTGATTATTTACCACACCAATAACGCGACATTTTCTTAGAATGAATCCTAGCTAGATCGTTTTATCGTCCCCGAAAACCCTTGTATACAACATTTCATGAAAATCGTTGGCTCAGTTTCCGAGATCCTAAATAATATATATATATATACATATATATATGCAAGATTTTCTCGTTTAAAGGTATAAGATAAGCCGTGTTTTATCTATTGGTCTTTGATATTTTTCTTATTTCAAAATTAATATTGTGAAACACTGGAATGTTCCTGCAGGTCGCAACTCCAAACTACGATTAGGGAATAGAATGATCAAATGAACAAATAAAGTGAGTGACGAATTGATGCCAACATACAGATGCGTACAGATCTGACCCCGAATTCTCGGAGCAACTTTGAAAGAAATTAGATCATTTACAAAAGTGCCAAAACCAAATAAACTGTTCATTCATTCATGTCTTGCAAAAGAACAAAGTTCCGATATGGCGAGGGTGGTCCTCACCGGGGCTCAATTATTATGTCAAAAGAAAATGAGGATTGATGTTCGTGATAAATTAATTAGAGAGGATACCCCCCCCCCCCCCCCCTTATCCCTCGCCGACAAAACGTATGAGGGATGCGTGCTTATCACTTGTAGCTGATATCTCATTTATTATTGATATTCGCGTCGTTGCCCTCTTGATACCAATTATCATTTATCTGTGACGCGATTATGATATTCTTCGAAGTATCCTGTAGTTCCAGAGACATTTACATAAACAGACATTTATTTGCTATACATTACAGAAACTTGTTTATTTTTTTTTCTTAAATGGCTAGTTTGTTGCCTCTTTGTTACTGCATTCTTTTTTGTCAACAGTGTCAACGGGGATCCAGTCGAGCGTTTTATTATTAAAATTATTAACCGAGTAAATGCGCAGATCTCAATATTCTCATGTTTAATTTCCCATAGGCTTCTCTCACATAATTGTTTTATTTCAATCAAGTGTTGCTCGTTTTACAAAAGCATTATGATCAAGGTGCGGTAGCTAGTGAGGTGGGTACGAGTAACACCCTCAAGGAATAGCAGAATACCTTTAGCGCTCTGAACAGCCTCGAACAAACTCACAAAGAAACAGTCGCCTGTTTGTCATACTTTAGAGGCTATAAATCGTTACTTTGTGTGATTAATATCGTTTTACTGCTTCTTCTGTTTTCAGTTTCGGAGCACTGCAATCAATTGTAGGCTTAATTACAGGAACGTAAAGTGCAAGTTAGCACGACGTAATGAATGGAATAATTTTAGTTCACAAACATCTGTGGCAATTTGCGTTTTTGTAAAGTTGACCACTTGTGCTTCGCCAGAATTAATTGTTTTACTCCTCTTAATTTGAATGTTTTACAAACTGAATAAAAGTATGATTATCTTTAGATAATGAGTAAACTGTGTGTAACAGAACGTGAAAAGTTGAACCAAAGCATTATTTTCCTAACGCACGACTAAAAATAATATTTTGACGTATCGTATAAAATGCGCGTCGTTCTAAGTGCACCAACCTATTTGAGTTTAGGAATAGATGCGGTGTCATACAATCAGCGTGGACGTCTCATCAGAGTGCCGCTATCATTATTATTGACAGACTCCAGCTTTCTTACGAATGGGCACACGCGAGTGGGACTCGTGCACCAGTGGGGCGATCATGTAACTTTTGTTGCAATGGTTTCAATGGATATCCTATTGAAACTGTCACATTTGCGATCACGTAAAAGCTTCGATTGCAATCGAAAGCGCATTGCAATTGAAACCATCTTTGACAATGAACGATTGCAACATGAGCGTAATCTTTCTCTAGATATCATGAAACAGCGATCACGTAAGGCTGTTTCAATGGAACTGACAGCTTACGATTACTATCATATCAATCGCGAATAGAAACAAGTAAGGTGTTGTTGCGATGGATAGAAATTGAATAAAGTAAGTTATTTACAGTAAGTTTTCAGTGTTTTGACAATGATAAACAAAGTTATTATTGCATTCCTAATCAAATAAAATCTAGTGCGTACTTACTACAATTCCGTTTCAACTAAGTATTTAAATTCATTTCAGTTTATCATGTCAAGAGGATTCCTACTTGGGCTAGAGGAGAAACAGTGCCAAAAAAAAACGTATTCTTGATAGAAGATTGATGCAGGATGCCAGCAATCCGTTCTAAATCCCTCAGAGAGAGTTTATTTCGAACCTTTGCCTGACGAAGGAAGCGTTTGATATCCTGTGCTGGGATATCATCCTCATTCTACCATAGCCATGTGTAGAATCAGTCAAAACCTCCACGTGCAGGGGAAAATAGCTGGCTCCTGCCTATATTACATTACATACTTCTAATATTTCATTATCAATTATGTACTAATGACTAGAATAGGATAGAAGCTGTTTCAAATTAAAATACTTACAAAATGCTATAATAAGTCTGATTTATAAGCAGTAAGTGTCCTATCTATTATTGTGGTAAAGAAATAAGGCGAGTTATTAACAGAAATAATGTATTTTATTTAACTGTTTTATTTAATGGTGGTGGATGCTGTTGAACTTAAAGCAGCAGCAAGTCCACACATGGCTCTTGTGTCGCCATTTCATTAAACGATCTGCCTATAGCAGCGACAGCATCCACCATTCCCTCTCTTCACATTCCCTCTTCCACCACAAGGTGCCTTTTTTCTAGACTGTACACCCAGCGGAGCACATTGTCATCGTGATCTAAAAACAAAAAACATTAACATCTACAAAAGTAAGCTAAATAAAACCTGTGAGTGTGAGCGCTTGCAGCGTATAGGGTCCACCCCCAGTGCACCCAGCGTTTCGCCGGTTGTCCAACACCTTGGACTTTATGCGGCACTTGTATCTACATATTACCAGTAATTAATCAAAAAAACATAGAACTATGTTGTTTTACCATATAGAGCACAAAAAAATGATGAATATTAGCTGCACAAAACTAGGGTTATTGAAAACTATTTACCTACTACATACTCCCTTCCACTTATAACCAGTTTTTATGTAGCCACCACCCACGGCATTTAACATCCTTGCAAGATTTTCCCAGGCTTTCAAATATTGTTGGTGCCCTTATTTTTACTAAGGGCTATGGTTGATTGCTTCGACAAACACTGGTGGATTGGGATCATAACTTTATAACAAATAGAAACAACATTAATCACTTGAGAAAGCTAGGAATAAAGAATTAAGAATGTTGGACTTTACTTACTTCAAATCAGATTAAATAACTTGAAAAAGTAAATTTTATTCGATATTTACGAAACCTTTGTTTATTTTTTCTGGATGACTGACAGAACTGACTGATTTAGATCTGACTTAGACTGATCTGATTTAGACTGACAGAAACACAACACAAAATGAGTGAACGAGGTCTATTAGAAAGTCAAATAAAGTGGGCCAATCGTTTTCACACGGCTTCTTACTAAGATTATGATTTTTAAATTGGTCGGGTTAAATTGATTTGCAGGAACTTCACGCTGCAAAACTATCATTGCAACTGATAGATAGCGGTCAAAAAGGTATTGCAACAAGTTACATGATCGCTATTCCTTGATAGTATCGTTTAGCTGTTAGTATCAAACTAATGATTGCAACTGAATTAGACAATCGCCCTACAGGAGTTCACACACACAAGGATGGAAACATGAGAGGCACAAGCGACGCGAGCACCAGCCGCCAGCCCCAACACCGCCGCCGCCGCTCAGAGCCACTTTACAAACTAAACACGAGCCAGAACACCAAAGTATTCATGTAAAGCAGATCATTTGTTTCCGCTTTTCCTTTAATTAAATTGGAAGCGGAGTAATCAATTCGCGTGAATAGTATTGTGATGCGAGTAGTAGGCGTCGATTGCTCTCTACAATAACTGCCGCACAATGGAACTGGGTTAAGATGGCTTTGTCCGAATAAGATTCGATCGAATATTCCACGGTATTAATACCGAGGACGATGGCAGTAACTTCATCACTTGAACGTGTTAGCGATTATGATGTCAACGATGCAATTAAGTGTATTTTTCATTCGGTGTCCACTCAGACCTTACTTGATTTTGCCACGGAAGCGCACATCGATAGCATGGGTATCTATAGCTATACATGTTGGTCGAGCAAACGTATGCCATAGGGCACGTCCGTGCGTGGTACCCGATGCACGGCGCCTCAGCCCGCGCCGCGTGACACGTGACGTGCAGTGCCGTGATGGATACCAATTACTAACTGCGGCGATTGAGGCACATCGGACGTGCAGGACAATGCACAATGTTACGGTTAATTTTGCAACGCACAGTCGTATTAGGATATTTATTTCACTGTACACTTTGAAACAAAAGAACAGCTTCAGAATAAAATTTATTGGTCCTTCTTTTTTCAATTCAACACAATGTTAAAATTAAACGCAGCAATCCGACAACGAACCTTCTGATCGCAACGATTCACCATTCTTCCTATAAAGCTCGAAATTTGTGTGTTGTGTTATCCGTATATTAATCCCGATAACGAGATAAATACACGGTTCAAAAAGAGCGGAATCCAATCAGCGGACGCGTGGCCGGCCCCGCCGCCAATGCCAGTGCCAGTGCCAGTGCCAGTGCTAGGGCCGCCACCGGCCGCAGCAAGCACGTGCCTATTATACGAATTCATTTGGCTGATCGTTTGTGACGTCACCGACTGCCAAATGAAAATCCCTTCGCATTCCGAAAGCACTCTGCATTTGCCAAGGACTCTGAAAACGGCAGCGCGTTTATGTTAAAACTTTGCGTGTTGAAATTGCTGTATTGTGTGTAGAGTGAGATGAGATGTAATTGTCTGTCTGCCAGCATTGATTAGACGAATTCATGATTTTAAACAACATTCGTTTACTTTGTGCTCGAAATAGTTTGACTAACGACACAGTTTAGGTGTGACAAGTAAAATAGCGTTGAAAGAATGCGGCTACTCGAGCAGCCACCAACTACGAGCGGAGAAGAGCTATGCCCCACCCGCCGGCTCGCTCCTACCGGCATGGACTGACAGCGATACAAGTAGCTACATGAACTGTATCAGCTATTTGCTCTGTTACCATTTGTTGTTACCAAAGATTATTAACGACGTTTCTATACCCATGAGAACTGGGTGTAGAAACGTCGGTCGTCTTGTGGCAAGATGGGCAAACGATATGGCGAACATCGCGAGCAAGACCTGGATGAGATTATTACAAGACCGGCAACAGGGGCACATACAGAGAGAGGCCTATACCCAGCAGTGGGTGAAGTCAGGCTGTGGATGATGATGAATACCCATCATTGGAAAGAAAAGGTTGCAAACATTGCTCATCTTTTGACCAGATTTGCATCCTTACTAAGGTCCTAAGACCATAAAAAGATGAAATTAAGTGTGGAGATAACCTTATGCTTTGTTCGTTCCTTATTTGGCTTAGTTGTGCGATATCAAAACTGTAATATTTTCATAAAGTATTGAGTTGTAGAGATGAGTGTACAGCAGCTTGTAGCTATGTGCTTGTACTGCACATTACACTTCGAATGAAATCGCGACGAAGACAGATGAAGCCTCAAGTGCAGGCTCGCTACCACTACGTTATAACCATAGAAAAGTGATTGCGAACTATGAAAATTGGTCCACTTTATGATCACAGACGCAGATGACAAAGAACATAGTCCTACAGTTGTAACCTCTGTGTAGGGACAGAGTTACCTGTGTCGTAAGTAATATCAGAAGCTACAGTACAAACATCCAGACCCAGAATCTGCAGACCTCAGCGTTCATTTCGCCTTCGAAGAGTCAGCGCGAATGTCGCCGGCGCCGGCGTCCGGGACGGTGCCGGTGCCGGTGCCGGACCGACCTCGTCATCATCCACATTTTACGTTCATTTACGACGGATGGAAACAACTACAGACTATTTTAGACTATTTTTGATTTGTAAAAGGATCATATAAAAAAACGGTAGGAACCGAGCCGTAGTTTGTTGCCTGTTCTTCTACGCTTGGTCGCGTGGAACTGGCACCTAGACTCACCTAGTTTAAAGATGTTTCAAAGTGATTCTTGTATCGTATTGAATAAACGTTTACTGAATTGAATTGAATTGACATCCTTCGAAAAAAGATAACTCAACGAACTCTAAGCTGTCATATGGATCTATGTTGTCTTTCCTCTGTGCGGCACATTATGTAGGGAATAGTTTTAAAATTGCAAAGTAGGTCGAAGTGATTTATGGGCGTGTCGCGAGAGATGATTAATGTGAGATGGAGCAGGTGAGGCGACGAACCAGGAGAGGAGCGGAGAGGAGCGGACACCAGTCAGGATATGTCAACAGCGCAACGCTGCGCCGGTGTGGCAAACGCAAGCAATATTAGCTATTCTGTGTTTTAATCAGGATTGACATCTCATTCTTATTTCTTGGAATAGTAGATAACTTAAAACAAGTAAAATAGTTCAAAATTATTTCGTTTTAATGAATTGAAGCTATCCAATCTCCAAGACTGCTGATACTCGCAGCAGTTCGCAACATTCGACTTGAAATCAAAAAGTTTTAAAGTAGAACATTGCCCAGTCAAAAGTTATAGTTAGTGGCCATCGAAGCAAGCAGTCCGCTGCGCTGGCCGCCGGTTGTATGGCCGTGCGAGTGCCGCGTGCCGGCCCTCATATCGGAGGCGCGGCGCGATCACGGAGAGCGGCCCTCCTCCTCACAAGCCGCGCCGCTACATTACGGACGCCGTCAGCGGTGACAACTTCCGCCATCAATCCAAAACACCATCAAATAAATCTCAGCAAGGCGACAACTACTCGAAATAAACTTCGGATTTGCTGTTAATTCCTAACAACCTCCTAAGGAGACGCTACCAATGTCCTTACCTGGAACTAGGACAAAGCCGCGTTTGCATTACAGTTACGACATTATAAAAGTGTGGTAAAATACCATAAACATATCATTCGGACAGCAATTAATGCAACAAGGTTTTTACTACTCAAGGATCCCTTTGTAACGTCCTATCATAAGCACACTAAGTATTTATTATTTTCATTTATTAAGCCTCCTCGACAATCATAATACTGCGGTTATGAATCGGCGACTCTATATATTCACACGAGAAGGAGCTTGTAAGAACATCAGGTAATACTCAGATAGACTCCGCACCGTTTACATTCAGTTATTGCTCAAACAAGGGGAATCTCAATACGAGTGTACAGTGCGCGCGCCGGGTCTCTGTTCATTTGAAATCATGCACTAGAAACGATTGGGCATGTTGCTGTTCTGCGAATTTATCAAAAAACGGTGGTCCGAACCAACAATAAGAACTAAGCAGCTAACTTCAAAGATACAGATCTGATGCGCGTACTGTAGCCCCTAAGTATGCCCCGCACGGGCCCCGCACTGGCCCCGCACAGGTCCCGCGCTGGCCCGCTCTCACGCGCGCTACTTTAATCGCCGAGATTCCCACAGTTTAACAAACGAGCTTTTGCGATCAAAAGCGTTCCGCAGCCCCCTGATCCCGGACCGTTCGCTCTACGTACGGCTTTACTGAACACAATAATTAAACAATTTACTGATGATAGTAAACTGATAATATTTGTTTCGGGTTTTTGGTGCGAGATTTACATTTCATTTGTTTTGACCCCCTTGAAGTAGCGCAACGACATCCGAAAGTTCAATCAATAAACACAAGAAAATGTTCAATATTCTAAATAACTGGAAAAAATATTTGTAGTACTTTTTTTGTGTTTAACATTAAAAACTAACCAAATAGCTTTGCATAAATGGTTAGAGCCTTGCCAGTTAGATAATCGACTTTCCCACCCATCGCTTTTTCCGGCCAAAAATATATGGTAGGACTAATGTGTAGGCAAAGCTGTGGGCACATTGAAGATTCTTTTGGACGCTTTGACGCTGGATTGGCACTTTGGAAAGGTCTTTCATTTTCCGGAAGCGACGGCACTAACGAACTGTTACATAAATACAAATGCGGCTTCAAACTGAGAGCGTGTCGCCGGCACCACGTCATAACTCTGTGTGTCCTTACGCGGAAAGCTCACTCTCAACTATATTCTATTCTATCACCTAATTATTATTATAGTACCACTACCGAAAACCATATTATTTGCATGATTATTACGAATTGATTTTGTCTTCTTTAATTTTCTGTTTTATTTCAATCGTATTTCGTAAATGGCCGCTAAATGCAAGAAAAAGGCTCGACAGTCGTTACCCAGCACTCGCAAGTACGCTCCTTAAACAAAGCAATGATCTGATAAAGGAGTCGATCGGGATCGCGGCGCGCGCGGAGACCACTACCAACAAATACTATTTCTAAAAGACGACATTATCTTGAACGGTCAGCGCTTCCGTCACTTTGAAAACAATTACGTTTCATCTAAACTTATTACAATCTTTAATGGTAACGTTCGTTGGTGCGAAGCAAAGGCTTGTCGTTAAATATTAACAAGAAGTGTCCAAAGTAGCGACCCGGCCCTTTCCTCTCCCTTCAGGCTACAACTGTCTTCAGTAATTGAGTTTAACAAAACCGCAATCACCAAAAAATCTGACTCCATTTGATGACAGTCAAAAATGCGCTATTCTAAGATTATGTGCGGGTATATATATTCAAGTTTTACTTCTGGCTATATTCCCGAAGTGCCACGATTTTTTATTAGTAATAAATCGATTCGATTGGATCTCGTTAAGTACGTTTTCATGTGAACTGATAAGAAAGATCCTTCGCAAGACTAGATTTTCTGTTAGTGTACGTGTAAAAGTTCGCAAAGCCGTAGGTAACGCTACGCCGTAGTACTCGCTACGCCGTAGTACTCGCTACGCCGTAGCGCGCTCCTAGCCGAAGCAACTCTGCGTTAATAAGGCAAGCATGAGGAAAGTAAAAGCCAAAGAAACACACTCATAAGTACGTTACTTATGGCAACTTCGTAAGCTAACATCATTCGACTTGCAAATCTGACTTCAGCAGGCTGGAACTCATATTCGTTAGCTTTACTTATACAACGTACACTTTTACATGCCGATTATGGTTATTTAAAATTTGGAGAAGATGGTTTATAAAAACTTTTATAAAATAGAGCAAATAAAACGCTCTTAACAGATTGGCCTGTTTACTTTGTTTATCTTATGAAAGCTATGCTAATAATATCATCATCATCATCAGCCTGAAGAAGTCCACTGCTGGACATAGGCCTCCCGTACACATTTCCAGGAAGAACGATTCTGAGCTCTTTCCATCCACCGGCTTCCCAACGAATAATAGTTCTTTCAACGAACCGGAAGACGAAAAGTAGATCGCTAATAATATAGGCATTAAATAATATCAATAGAAGCCTCAAAAGATTCAACAGTATCATGACTGTGCATGAAGAAGTGGAGTACAGTGGAGCGCGCAGGGCTACAGATGCTACATCAGTGTGTAATAGAGCTCAACAATTTCTTGGAGACGATAATGTCGTGTCGTGCAACACACTCTGTGCGAATGTTTGAAGCCTCATTTAGTCGTAGCGTGGGCACCTCACAGCGCTGTCGTGGGCCGCCATAGAGTATGTGAGTAGGCAGAAGGTGAGGCACTAACTGGCGATTTCCCGCCACCGCTGGTTACGTTTCATTTCACTCGGTGTTCAATGAGTGGCGGCGCGGAAATGCGGGGAGCGGGGTAGCGGGGGAGCGGGAAGAAGCCCCTTGAGTCGTGGCTATTGCGACGTGATTGAGTACCGGCTTAAGCACGGGTAATTGTTATTTCATTTAAAGTGTTATTAAATTTGATCAAATTTTTGTTTTCATAAGAAATATTAAAGCCCTCAATTACAAATTAATTATATAAATAAATGGAAACCGTCCTGAATAAAACATAAATTTAATCATTTGCCCATAGATATAGAAGAGTCGTGCTCGCTTTCCGGCGAGTGTCAGCCGGAGGAGTGCGCTTGCTTCCCGCCTGAGCAGCCGAGCGGCCGAGCGGCCGAGTGGCTTATTGTCTCATTTTACAGATGATTAATTGAAAAAGCCTTCATATTTCCTGAAGTGTATCGTAGTGTAGACCATTGTAGAGCGCACGGGAACCTCGCGGGAGAAGGCTATTGGACTCGTCCTCTGATTGAAGAGGATCCGCCGCCGCCGCCTCGCGCTCGCACCTAATTAAAAACCTATCTCAGACTACAGCGAGCCCCGTCTTCATATTGTAGTTCAAGTACCTACTACTTCTGATATGTTCTAGTGGAATTCCCGAACAGCATTTTGCAGAGCGTTACATTTCGATCCCAAATTAAACCGAAATAGAAACAAGCTTCGGCCATTTGGTTCTGTTTAATATGTATGTATGTGCTGGTACCTTCGCCTGGTGGTCGAGTGCGCTTCAATAAACATGCGCACGCGCGCACACTGTGACGTCACGGAGGTCCCGCTACTAACGTCCTCTGGAATTGATCTTCAGGAACTAGTTTTTGTGATGGGACACAAGAGATATATTGTTTCATGTTTTTGGCAAAATTGCCTTTTCGTATTTCTGTCTCGCCGTTGCCGAACTAAAAATGACACCACACTCTTATTAATATTTTTTACGAGATATTGCACCTACAAAAATAGAAGGAACTAAGTGCGACATATTATTTCTTGTTGTTTTTTTGTCTAGCTCATAAAATTAATTGTGATTGTATTGAATAAAAACATTATCTATTTTAACGATGACTTTATGGACTTGGTCAAAAATTATTGTATTCAATGAAAATCAAAGGCCGACTTAATGTTTTCTACTAGTTACTCCTACACTATAGAAGCAAAATGAGTTTAGCCAGATGATTACTGCAAGTAAAATTCCAGCTTAAATTCATGCCATGCATCTATTATAGATGCTTTATATAGCGTCTGGGAAAACTGTTTTTTTTTTATCTTTAAGTAAAAGTACAATACAAATAAGATCTCGTGTGTGAAATTGAACGCATCCGGGTGAAACCTGCTTGCTTGGAATCCGGAATCCGGTGTCCGAGAGACGTTTCAGTCGGTTCTATTACGTCCTATAGACACAATCTCAAGCCCGTTCGGCTCGCCTGCCAGTTGAATGCATACAGCTGGTGCGTTTGATGAGTGAAGACGTGCTTGTTTGATAATAGGTCCTATGTAAGTTTTGTAGTGGGAGATTATATAACTAGCAAAACTCTAAATTCTTATAAAGTTTATTCGAAAGTCATGTTTTGTCATTCAGTCATTTGGAATTACATAGTTTTTGTGAATTTTTGTTTGTTTTTGGGGCGCCATGGATAAACTAAACATTCGTACAATTTTGGAATATGAGTTTCTACGTGGAAATATTGCTGCGCAAATAACACGAAACATTAACGGCTTGTTGCATAAACACGGACATCGGTTTAAGCATTTTAAATCTGGAAATTTTGCGTGTAGGCTACTATTCGTGTTTGCATGCTGGGTTTTTCTGGCGAAGTGTGTGAATCTATATTTGTCTATTATACGATCTAAAATGTACCATAGCAATACTTCCGTCTCATTGCGTTGGGCTCCACCGGCATCCAACTTACGGGACCGTGTTCCCATCTCAAGTAAGGCCTATTTTTGTAAAATAAAGTGGTTTTGTTTAATTTCAGTTCAATTAAACCAGTTGCAACAGTTTTACGACGCATGACACGATGACATTGTAAACTCATATAACCTGTCGTGTATATTTAAAATGGAACAATCTTTTTCTCCAAAACCCAGTATCTTATGTATATATTAGTCCCAGTGTCTTATGTTAGTATGTCATGTAATATTCTATGGATAATATAAGTATTTTCAGACTCTTTATGTATTAACTTTCTTTTGTGTGTATGTAGCTAGCTACACATCAAAATTTTAAGGCACTTTTTTATTTATTCTTTCTTTGCACATAGTCCCCTTGTAAATATCTTCAGTCCATTCCATCCAAAGGTTGTCTGGTAGAGATCGCTCGTTTAGCGATAAGACCGCCCATTGTATGAGGCAAATAGTTTTAAGTATTTTTATGTACCTGTACTTCTATAATTTGTTGTGTGCAATAAAGCATTTTCTATCTATCTATCTATCTATCTTATCGATACTGATGTGGAGTAAATATATCATACATTTCCTATTCAGAGTTCGAAAGGCACACTGAATTACCGGCATGCACTATGAGGTACTTTATGTATCCTGAAAGTGCATTTTGGTGTCCGATACAAGTCCCAACTTGTGCGTAACTCAATAGACAGTTCTAGAGAGAAGAGCTCTCAATCAATAGTGCGTTTCCACTTGTCATACAACTCAATAAACATATACTCACTCTGGCCTCTAGCTCAGTTGGTAGTAGCTCTGCCTTCTGCGCCGTAGGTCGTGGGTTTGATCCCCACCGAGAACAAATATTTGTGTGGTGAACATAAATGTTTGTTCTCTGTCTGGGTGTTATATTGTATTCTAAGTATGTATTTACAAAAAAAAAAAAAAAAACAAGTATTATATCAGCTATCTGGTTCCCATATTACAAGCTCTGCTTAGTTTGGGGCTGGGTTGTGTTGTGTGAATTGTTCAGAATATTTATTTTATTTATTATATTTTATATTTTAATTTTGAATTTCACTAAACTTAAAACACGAAAAAAGAAACCAAACTGATACGTTTTTGGGAATGCAAGTATACAAACAGTTTTTCAAAAAATCTATGAAACTATAACAAACTTATTATTTTCAAAACTAAAAGTGCTACGGTGTTAAGTTCATAGGTGAGCTTTCCAAGTTAAATATGAAGAAAGCAAAACTAAAGTTAGTGCGAGCCGGTCGACGGACTCAGATAACCGGGCGAGTTACTCGCAGGTGCAGCTTGACAGTTCCACAGCGAGCAACTTGCCGACTCGACCTAATTCACTTAGGGCTCCACTTCATCGCTCCACCAAAAATGAGCTCTATTACAATGTACTAAGATCGAAACATACAGCTGAGTCGGCGGCCTGCGAGTCACGAACCCGACCCTAAAGTTCCGCGCATCTGTTACTTTACAATTACTTTGTTTACGAAGAAACTTATCGCGACCACGTGATAAGGTGACACTTACCGAGCTGTCCACACTCTAGGTGTACTACCCGAGTTCTTTGGGACTAGACTCTTATAAAAACGACAAGAACCATATATTTTGTTAGGCGCAAATATTATGAAACCAATCTCGTGTTCTTATCACAGAATGGCCACATCTCCAAGCTGCTTCTAATTAAAAGCCCTCGATATCAGCGCAAGATCCGATCGGAGGGTTTATTTAAAAATAATTGAAAGTCATCCCGGAGGTCCCGCAGGGCGCGCCTAATTAGGTTTCATTAGTGAGGGAGCCGACAAGCCTCCGCCGGCCGGCACGGTAGGCACGCCCTCCGAGCCTCCGCGAGCCCCCGAGCCTCCGCGAGCCCCCGAGCCTCCACGAGCCCCCGAGCCTCCGCGCACGGAGCGACAAACTACACGACAATGTGCACACACTTCAAAATCTTTGAATATTTTTGAGCAATCACATACTAAAACTCTCAACACAATACAAACACACTTATTAACCGACTTCCAATCAAAAAGGAGGAGGTTCTCAATTTAGTTGTATTTTTTTTTTTATGTTTGTAACTGCATGCGTCCGTCATTTATGAACCGATTTAGAAAGTTATTTTTTTATTTGGAGCCGTTTGGCAATGAAGTCGGTTTCTCTAGTTTTTTAAACTTATAATTATTTTACTCGAACTATTCACATTTTCATAACAAATAACAATTGAAGACCATTATTGTACCTACTAGTGTGAGTGGATAATTCAAAGTTTCAATAAAACTTTTCCACCTGTTTTGAACTCATGAATAATAATATGAATAATAATAATATAGGTAGCCTTTTAATTCCAAATCTCTTAAAGTAAGGTCTTACAGTTTGTGTGTTAGTAAAGAAGAGTGTTAGTGTTTACGTTTAGCCTAGCGTTGGACCAAGCGTGTCACTCGGTGGAAAGAGCCACCAGGCAAAAGAAAACTTGGTAGACCGTATAGCCGGTGGGCTGATGATATTATAATCCAATTTGCTGGGAAAGACTGGATGTCCACAGGAATGGACAGAGAACAGTGGAAGAAGATGGAGGAGGCCCTAAAAGAACTCATGAATAACCATATTTTATTACTTAACCTGTTTAACATCAGTAGCTAATTATTTTATTAAAAAAAAAGTTAAAGCCCCGATCTGAGCCGAAACAAAAATATCTTATGAGAGGCGCGCCGCCGCCCGCGTGGCTGCGCTAATATTTAAAGGTCCGCCTATAAATCATACTTAGCTAAAGTATTCCAAGTTTCAGATTATTGAGACACCCGCGATAATAAAATACAAAAAAACTAATTCACATAGTGACTACACCGCTCACACATGCCCGGGGTAAATATCTTATGCAAGTTTGACAACAACATACATACCTATAGAAGAGATATACATACAATGTTATAAAGTTATCGGTTCGAGAGACTGAGCTGTAGCCGCTTATTGGTCCGTCATTGAACTTGTATTGGTATTAGGTTAGGATAGGATAGGTATCCTGCGCCGGGGGTGCGAGGTCGGGTAACCTCCACGTGGTGCACCCTGGTAACACCATGAAGCACTGCCGCAGAGTACTGGGGTAGTGTTTCATGGTGGCTAATAACCCGACACGGGGCGGCTTCCCCGCGCGTCCCTTTGATTAGCAAAGGGCGCAGTGGGGGGCGAGTGGTTTGATGGAGAGCGAAGGGTTGGTTCGTCCCACTCCCGAAACTCTCCATCCATCCATCAAGGGCTGGGTGGCCGGGTTGGCCAATCATAGTAACTCCCCGTACATGATTGACAAGCTCGGCCACTTACGTGTTTGGAGGCCACTGAGCGAGACCAGTGGGACTGGTCGCTCGGGAAGGAGGTGGTAAAAGGTTGCGGGTTTACCTGTAATCTGGAGCCACCGGCCCCAGATGGGGGCGAGTGGTCTGATGGAGAGCATCCAACTCTCCATCCATCCATCAAGGGCTGGGTGGCTTGGTTAGCCAATCATCGTAGCAACCGACGTGATTGACTAGCTTTGCCACTTAGGTGTTTGGAGGCCACTGAGCGATACCAGTGGGACTGGTCGCTAGGGATGGGGGCGGCAAGAGGTTTCGGGATTTCCTGTAGCTTTGCGCCGCCTGCCCCAAGAGGGGGCGAGTGGTAGCCCCTGCCAAACAGGGGCCTTTTTGGGATCAGCAGCTGGTCGGGGCGAGGGCTCTGGCTGGCGGTCATGCGGTCCTGGGAAGGCGGCGACACTCTTGGCAAGTGTCACCGTGAGCTTCGGGGGTGGCTGTGGTTGTCATTCCCGGGATGTGCTCAAGGCAAAATGCGAGAGGGGTACCGGTGCGTTCCGTTGGAGATCCCGGAACCCCTTGATATGCATCGAGGCCGGCCACGGGGTGGTTTTAGTGAGTCGACGAAGCGAGGTCGTCATCCTCACACTACCTTAGCGCATCCCTCGGTGCGTTAAGGTGTCTGTGTGCAGATTTCCCCCCGATACCAAAAAAAAAAAAAAAAAAAAAAGGTATCCTGCGCCGAGCCTGAGCTCCCATGGAGTGCCTGGAGAGAGGCAATCCACTCGCCCTCACTCAACCATAATCATATCATAACAATAGACTGGCATGCGGAGTACTTTAACTGCATACACAAACTTATCTTTGGACATTCTATGCATGGCATCACTAAAACCATTTAAATAGGAATGAAAATTAACTGTTGAAACCCCCAACCCTGTTCTTGAAAACACAATGTCTCTCCTCAGAATGAAGGTGGGTCGCGGCGCGGTGTGAAAGCGTGACTTTATACGCTAAAAGCAACACCTTGCGACACGGAGCACCGGTGTTTGCCGACCCGACACAACACAACACAGCGTGCAACACCACCACGCGACATCAAACTGTCGCTTGTCTCCGCACTCCGCACTCCGCACTCCGCACTCCGCACTCTGCGCGCCGTTCAAAGGCAAGCGAACGAAGCAATCACGTTAGCAAACTTTCCTAGAAATTCATTTAAATTTTGGGGCTCGGAATAAGGAAGTGAAAATTAGTTTTTAAACGAATGAAAGTTGAACCACAACGATGGAGTAGGGAGGAAGGGGGTAGGGGGCTGATTATTACATTTAATGTATCACTACCAATGGTTTACCAAAGGAAATTATTAAAAAACGTTGGGTACAATTAAAAAAAAAAAAAAAAATCCAGCATGAAATGAGCCAAAGAAATCTTTGATAACTACCTAGTAGTTAAAAGTGGGTTAATACCAATTTGAACTACTAGTTATCAAAGATCATCAAAACGGTAATTTCCACTGTTATTTGTACCCATTATCATAAAGAAATAAGTCTCTACTTTCATAAAATATTAACTAAATTTTCCAAATCATGAACTATGAGTTATACTACACATGTACATGAGTGTGTATCTCCACGCCACGTCACGCCACGCCACGCCACGCCACGTCACGTGGCGTGGCGTCTGTCAGGTTGTATGGCTACTGGTAGGTACTCGCGTTCCCAATTTGTCCAGCTTGTTTGTTTCCGATCGAGGACACATTGGGCACCGCTCGCGTCACAGTGCACTCAAAAGAACTAGTAGTATCCCTAGCATCATCTTAAAGCGGCAATCCAATTTATACCTATAACTAAAAAAAGCAGAGCATCGAAGATTTTAAAAGAGTTCAATGCCAAAATAATCTGTAGAAAATTGCTGCTAATTATGCTTGCATTTATAGTCGGTAAGTAGATGATTGATCTGACTTCAAAGATATCGTGTAAGTAAAAAACCGAAAATTGCACCATAGTTTAAAGTGTAGTTGCTGTAGAGAGGCTATTCCCGCTCGTTCCGTTATTAGTGTAAGCGAGTGGTTCTACTGCAGACATTGTACACTGTGCGGTTGAGCGGCGCGGGGGCGCGGGGGCGTGGGGGGAGACTTGTCGCGTTACAAAGTAAACAATCTGCTATTTGCGCACAATATTTGCTAATCCGAATAAAACCCGCAAAACATGTACAGAACATGTACGTCTACCGACAAACATCCAGACATACCGACTACAATAAGCACGCTGCGTAATTAAACACTAATGTTTACTTATTTAGGTGTTATCTTTTTGAATAAGGCTATTAATAAAACAACGTTCATAACTTTTCATAAAGTCCAATAAAATAAATCACTTGAATGAAATGCATTGTGTTCGGTAAATAATTATGTGGTTTACGCGTACACATTAGTTAGATGAAATACCGCCGGTATGTAGTGATCGCATACATTCATAATGTATTGTTGTGTAGTTACAACAAAGGCCTGAGCTAGCACATTGACAAACATACCCTTTGTGTGATGCCCACCGACATTACACTAAATAATACTTTACCGGTGCTTCATTAACCAAAATGTTATTAATTTGAATAATAAGTAATGAGTGGGATGCAATGGACATTATATCATCAACACACACACAACAACCGCACCACTCATCACGACAACCTCTATCGAAGTGCACTATCTAACAATTAATCTCCGATTTGTACTTTTGTGATGAAAATATCAAGATCATGTTAACATTATGCTGTGTGCTGCAATATAAATAAGTATGTGTATGTGTGATCTAATCAAAATCAAAAGTGTATTTATTCAGTAGGATCACAAGGATCACTTTGAATCGTCTTAAAGCTAGGTGAGTCTAGGTGCCAGTTCCACTTCATTCAACACAAGGGTCCTGACAAGATAGACCGCCGAAAGCGTTAACGTCAGTATCAATAAAATCTAGATTGTTCAGCGTACCGTACATAATGTTGTCAATTCGTGTAAATCATGGAAGTGTTATCGAAGGGGCGACAATGTAGTGGGTAGCACGTCTCCTCCTCAAGCGTACTGCTGCCTGTCAGTGGAGCGACGGCGACGGCGGCGCGGCGGACGGCGGATGGCGTAATGCGAAGAGACAGCCCACTCACTCTCGTCGGTGCTGACTAGAACTTATTGAAACTATCCTTCATATTCAATTTGGTTGGATCATACCAATATTGACAAAAAACTGTTTTTTTATTATCAGTTGATTTTGCCCTCAATGAGCAGTTATGTACGCAGGTACTTACACGTACCCTTGTGTAAGGCAAGGCCTGTAACTTTGTACGTTCGTGCATAAGACAAGAGCTGAGGTTGAAAGTTTACAAACTACGGACCGACCTGACCGTAATCAATAATTTGATAACCGCATGCTACTATGAACATCTCATCGAATTTAATTCGTCTCATTTGCCACGATGCAGATCATCGAACGAAAACTCAAATCATGTATCCTTACCTGATGAACTTTCATTAACGATCCAGAGCTGCAGCTTTAAATCAATCAAGAATAAAATGAGGAAATATGGAAGACTTCCGGCCAAATGTAGGCTATATTTTGGATAAAGCGTTTTAGTGCAGCAGTGGCGGCGGTAGAGTGGGGTAGTGGGGGGGGAGGGGCGATAAATAACGCGATCAGACGACGCGGCGATATAACTACGTCACGGTCACGCTCCTTTCACAATAACAACAGCAATCAACTTTAAAATCATTTTAAACACTGAAATCTCGATACTTACATCGGAAATCGTAACACAGACTCAAAACCAGAACCAGTAACAGAGCCAGACAGAGTTCATAGTAGGCCTACTGGTACCGCCCGGTGGAAGCCAAACTGTCTCCACAAGCTTTATGGTAATTTAGAAAACGTACAATTTCATAAATCTTTAAAATACACGTTTTAATAGGACGTATCGGAAATGAGCTTTCACTGGGGATCCTAAATCATTCCCTTTTATGGTAATAGCGTTCTGATGTGGCGATCCGATGCCGATCGCGAGGCGAGGCTCTTCTTGTACTCGTGGCGCCACCAATATGGAAGTGGCACGTGGGACGTGGCACGTGGCACGGGTATACTGTACCCACTGTGTGTAGCCGCAAGTGCATAAACTAGCCGTCAGTGTGTAGCGGGGCCAAGTCGTTCCTTTTTCTGAGATACAAATTTCTAAGATGTACTTCAAAATGATGCCAAAATAAATAAAAAGTATAATTATTGTTAGTAAGTATGTGAATGAAAGCTGAAATTAATTTGGTTCACTCCGTGTAGGTAATTAAGTAGCATAGATTTAAAAATGTATAACTCTCTGTAACATAGTATTTTTACCTGAATTTGCCAAAGCAACAGGCAGGTAATGATATTTGGTTCTAGGCCCATAGTTGAATGCACCCAAAAACATATTTTGGCAAGTAAGTTACATTCTGGGCTAATAATTGAGAGCGATGTAACAACATGCAATGGTAAAATATGTAAAGTGGCCACTTACGGATCTAATGAAATTATAATGATGGCGAGAGATGAATTAGGCGGGAGCACGTGTCCTCCCCTCCCCTCCCCGCCCCACCGTCCCCCCCCGTGAGGACTACTCGCGTGCTGACTCACAGGTCTAATATGCGAGGTATTCTTAGATCTCACATTCTACGCCATAAGCCTAATGTTTAAGAAAACACTAAAGCATACACTAAAGCAAATACTTAGCCTAATTAATTTGAGGTAGCTTCGAGCTTCTCTTTCAGTGATTACTTAACTGTTTGAGGTCGGAGGGCTATTAGTAAAGCTAATAAAGCAACTGATCCCCGATGTAGCGCCGACGTGGATGCTGACTTATTCCATAAAACCCACGCAGTTACATATACCCTATACACTACAGTACAGCACACTATGAGTATGAGCCTAGGCGCCGGCTTCGGTCGTAAACGAGTAATTCTGTAGCAGCATCGTGCCCATCAACCCTCCGCTCCAACTCGAACAAATCCCAGCTCAATGTCCTCGCTCGAGCGGCTATCGACACCTCTCGAGCAAGCTGGTACACTCATCGATGCCAGTTCATCAACATTCGAGGGTTTAAAATTTGTAACAACTCCGGAACAATGCCGAAGACACACCTATTGTCAACATTTAATCAACTTCCGTTGCTAATTGCACTGAATGTCCTGTAAAATATATGTGTGTAGAGTACCTATATGCCTGTGCCAAAGTCGATACCATGTGTGTATTAAATCAAGGGCCCAGGGCCAGTGTCCAGAACGAGAGGAAACAGCTGACTGGCGGGGGACACTCGGCACTCGGCACTCAACACTCGGGTCGCAGGGTGAAGTCACTACATTCACGGATCACATGCTTTTTTGCCCATCTTTTCGTCAATTAGTCTGAGTATCATGGAGTTGGATAAGACTGGCTTAGCTGGATAAAGGTGCTGTAATTTTATGGTTGAACTATTTCTGCAAGGGTGGAAATGCGGAAATGCTATAAACGCAATGAGGGCAAGCTTTATTAAAAAAAACTACGGCCTTGATAAATTCACTCTACCGCAGCTATCTGATTCTCATGTTATTATTGAATTTTATGTTTTTTTTATCAGAATCGTTTTTATCAATTTCTATTAAGAATTTGTGTATGTATTAATATTGTAATAGAATAAAGGCTATTTTTATTTATTTATTTTATTTTACTTATATGGTGCTAGTGTAGAAATGTCCACTATTTTTCTAAATGTTTAAACAAAACTCGTTCGATAGGAATGCTAAAAGATAAGGTGATCATTGCGATGCATCTGACAAAGAAGATATTAAAATTAAAATTCAGGTGTCTCTATATCTTCTTTTCACAGGACTCGCCCTATTCGCCCTCCCCACCAACACACTCGCCCTCGTAGCGACGTGCTGGTGTATTATGCATGCCATCATATAAATGAAACGTAGCTATTAACCGGTGAATAATGGACGCACATGCCTAATGCTAATGTGATGTGGATTGAATAACGTTGTGAATACAATACACGTGAGTGGCACTGCCTTGTACGTCATTAGTTGGATTGTCTGCTGCAGAGTATAAGTATACTATATAAGTAGTAACAGTAAAGCCTTGCACACACTTAGATCGTCTGCGGTGGCGATCAGCGTATCGTTATCAAATACCTCACTGTCAATGTTCGTGGCAGCGTGTGCGGATGTATGCATAACCCTATGAAACTGATAAATACAAATAGGTAAGTATAATAATAATATAGTAATATTTTGTAAGTTTCTTAATGTAAATAAATGTATTTAACATTGACAAAAAAAAAATTATAAGAACACATTACAATTGATTATTAAAATAAGTACAGTCTAACTTTTGAAACTATCATGGTTTTTAACACTATTTTTAAGAAACAACGGGATATTTACCATGATTAAATTTTTTGATGAGTTGATCCGATATTTCGGCACAGTTGCATGCACCATGATCACGGTTGAACTGAAGTCCACGAGTAAAAGAAATGTTATTGGCAGACAAATCGATCTACCCTCTTTCGCACTCTTTTATTGGTTTCGAGACTACTATTGATTCCATTCTCACTATTTTGTCGATTTCGACACACAACACTGACGGTATCAGCTACACAGCCCGCAGGTGATTTCAACCGAGCGCCACTACATACCGAGATTGGTTCAAGAGGCAATTGAAATCACCAAACACAAGAACTTCAACCGTGAAGATGGTTTCCAGTTATCTGGAGTCTGGAACCCGGTGGTACGAATGTGCAAACCACCAAAAAGTGTGTCATCCACTACGCGCCCTGATACCGTCAGTGTTGTGTGTCGAAATCGACAAAAAAGTGAGAATGGAATCAATAGCAGTCTCGAAACCAATAAAAGAGTGCGAAAGAGGGTAGATCGATTTGTCTGCCAATAACATTTCTTTTACTCGTGGACTTCAGTTCAACCGTGATCATGGTGCATGCAACTGTGCCGAAATATCGGATCAACTCATCAAAAAATTTAATCATGGTAAATATCCCGTTGTTTCATAAGTACAGTCTGTTGACGGACGACGATAAAAAGCTTAGCACAGAGGCTATCAGAAAACTCTCAGTGAGCGAAATAATTTCGTTTTCATTTGGTTAGTGCATTTTTCAGTTTGCATTAGATTATTGCAGAATGCGCTCTGAAACAACACAGTAAGTAAGTAGTGTTTGCAGCCATTGCTTTCCCATCAGCACTCCCCCCGCGCACCCCGCACCATCTCCCCCCCCTAGCCCCCCGGCCGGCGCTACGTGCCGCTGCAACAAAGCAAACAAGTGGAACGAACAAAAACTTAGACGACGACCGACGGAACAACACCCAAATGAGCACTGATGTGAGAATACTTACTCAAAAATACAGAAACATTATCTGAAGAAGACTGTGCGAATAACCAAAACAACTTCTTCTGGGAAACAGCGTTGATTCAACAATAAAGAGGTGAGGTATGTATACTTATGTACCTCGTAAGTAACTGATTCGTTCCGAGTCCGGAATCCTACCGTCGCGCCACTTCAACTCCAATTTGACTTTTTCTCTCGATATGCGACAGCTCTAATATAATATAGACCATCTAATAGTTTTATGGGTCCCAAGAAAAGGCTTATCGACAAAAACTACGTGCCATTATGCGAATATTGGCGATCTATCATGACCCCCGCACCCCGCGTCCCGCGTCCCGTATCCCGCGTCCCGTGTCCCGTGTCACGATGAGAAAAACTACCCTCGACAATGTCAGGCTGACCCCTTCCTTCCCCCTCGTGCGGGATGTTCGAGACATTGGAATGCCTATCTCGACAAAGGAAATACTAAATTGAATGGAAATAAGATGAAGCACCAACTTCTAGTTTCGACCTAATGGTTCGAGCCGTGACTGTCTTTTGAAAAGGGAAGGAAAATATCGTGAGGAAACTCATAATTGTAACCGTGATAGAGTTGCACCCTTCATGTTGTGTCATTCACGAAAGAAGCCTCTTTTAGGGGGAATTAAAAGCCTTTCACCACTCCGGGGTGCTAAAAGCAATGACTCTCTAAACGAATAAGAAGACTTATTCAAAGGCAAAAACTGTTTATTCATTTTGATGACAAGGATCTTTGAAACGTCTTATTTATAGCTAGGTGGCCGCTCCACGTGGACTTGTTTTTAATTTTTCATAGAGCAAAGGATCGACATGATTACCGGTACCTATGGGGTCAAAGTTGGCCTTGGTGCCAGGGTTTAATACCACTTATTCAAAACAGTTCTTGAGAACTTTATAATAAATCGAGTTCAAAAATGGTCCTGAACTAATAACATACCCTACTGAGTTAATAAACATTTAGAACAGTGTTAGAGTATCCCGCGGGTAGTAAGGGAGGAGGGAAGCGCCGCCGGCGGGCTAGTGCGGCGCGCCCGCCGGCTGCACCACACGAGTAGTTGGTTCTCGGTTCTGGCAGCACATGACTGGAATAACTTCATTGTATGCGGAAAGAAGGTACAAAAGAGTTCGCATTTAACTGGTTCTCTGAACCGCGCGAACTTTCTCCCTGATTAAAATAGTTAAAGAAACTGCTCTTTCTAAGTTTTATGAGCGTCGTTAACACAAGTATTTAATTAAAGTACCTACTTTTTCTGTTATAATACAAGGGTCATTTACGTGGATCGACGATCCTATGATACAAGTATTTTACAACTTTGAAACATCTCTGAATGCCGTTATATTTTTTTCTTTAATTGGGACCATTATTGAATGTAGGAAAGTTATAAGCTAAGGCTGAACTCAGTTTTTATAAAGTTTAACAAAATATAAGTCTGTAAACAGGGAAATTTCATTTGTAGAGCCTCGAATGCAATCGTATACCGGAAATGCACATCCTGATTCTATTTCCGTTGCAGAGTGTATGAAGCGCGCGACGCGAGCGATGCTACTCGTACCCGCCTCACACACACACATACACTACACGTAAGTAGTTTACTTGTTGAGTCAACACGTACGTTACGACGTCGTCATAAAGAGACTTCGCCGTAGCCACTACGCCGTAGCAACGTAGCACTGCGTAGTGCGTAAGCTGGCAGGGCTAACGCGATCTAAAAATGATAATTATCTGTATTGTCTGGTTAGCTCTGCGACTCCTATTACTAGAGGACATGTGATTGAAGTAGCACCACTACATGGTTACGACGATAGTATCGGGTACGCATCTCAGTCTCTGAACAACTACTTATTCGTCGAAGACTAGGTGCTAGCTAAAAAAGTGCTCGAGTGTTAATTTAAATAAAACCATATTTATTTAACCATATTATATTATGTCATATTTAAAAAAATATTTTTTTTTATTTAAACATGCGCCGTTTCAGAAGAACATTGAAACTGTTTGTTGTGTGGAACTTGTTTATCTTCTTTTGATTTTTAAGCACAGAAGGGGCAAGCAGTGACCGCTAGTTGTGCCTACGTATAGTAGTGAACGAACACACGAGTCGAGTTACAACACCTTCAGCCCTGACTATTACAAAGAGCACCTCCGCTTCAGTGAGTGCAGGTACGGACCTCATTTAAAAGCTTTACTTTCAAACAATGGGAACAAGGAGAGGCTATTTTATTATTTATTTATATTATAACTGTGTTTAGTTCTGCACTCGTTTCGTTGAAATATTAATTTAATTTAATTCAAAGAATTTGATGTAGATAAGTAGGTAGTTATGTACATAATGGAGAAAGTCTCATAGGCAGTTTGTGAGATATGAACCTAAACACTCGCACTGATCGGTCAGTATAATATTAGGTAAACTAATAACTAGTGTATGCTATAGATACGCGGAGGTATATAGGCTGTCCAACCAGCCGGCCAGAGGGCTTGACCAAAATAAACATTTCGGAATGCAATATGCAATCAGTGAATGCACGTGCACTTTGTTCTTGTGGAACATCAATTTCGAGTGTCGCCTGAAGTAACGATATCGAAGAACGGTATTGATAGCAATAACGGGCTCGCATGCCGCGCGGACCACCACGCGGATAGCGCCGGCCAGCGCGGATACCGTCCGGCTCCATCCGGCTCCGAGGCGGCTCCGAGGCGGCTCCGAGGCGGCTCCGAGGCGGCCGGGACGGAACCGGCGCCATACAATTACGACAGTTTACGAGGCCGATGCGGTGCCGTTATACTTTTATTGCTCGTTTGTGTATCTTTAAACAGCCATTGCGTTCATTCGATTTTGATATCCGATAAATGTTGTGAGGTCATTAAATTCGAGAGCTTTTAGTGTTATTGTTTCTGTGTGGTAATTTGAGTCAAGCTCGCTACGAGAATGCTCATAAAAATAACGTTATTTGATTTTTAAGTCAAATTCAGTAAGTATTATGGAAAAGCGTTGATTGCCTAATAAAATGCAATAGGGGTTTCATCTAAGTCTGATTTAGGTGTAAATGTCAGCGGGACAAATATCTATAACTCATAGGTATATGTACCTGTACTTCTATTTGCAAGCTTGCCAGCGTCACGCGTTTATCAGGCTTACGCCGCGCGACGGGACGGGACGGGACGAGACGGGATGGGACGGGACGGCACGGGACGCTCGAAAACAACAAATCCGACTCCCCTGCGCGTGTGTTTCCTGATTAATGTCGTTACCGAATGGGTTGGACATTCATAATTAAAATGCATAATTTATAGCAAATGAACGATATATCTAGTGCATGTTTCCACTCCATGGTGTATTGTATAGGCCAGCAGTGCGCGATGCTGCCCGGCTTGCACGGCCAGCGTGCTGCCTACTGCTCGATGTTTGCTTTACTATTGAATTGATTTCAGATAGGCAATACATGGGCATGAGCTAAACCTATTGACATGTTATCCTCAATTACTGCTGCTGCGGCCGGAAGTACCGGATCATCGGCACTCCTATTCATTCTACGAGATTAAGTACCTTTAGCAATCGGCTCAAAATGGCGACGCTACTTAACTTCGGGTGTTGACTATATAGTTTTAATTATTAATATTGTTGTAACTGAATATGTACGTAAATATACTAATTTTGTAAGTTCAAGACGACTGGTACCTCAGTTTTGCTAAAAATCCATTTGATTTCGCAGGGTTCAGTAGAACAATAACCCTTACCGATCTACGTGTACCTTTACTAAAATGCATAGAATACATGAAACTATAGTTTATGTACAATGCCTTACAAAGGTCGTGGGCGCGTAATGCGGCGCCTACGTACTGTCGCAATAAATATAACACTACCGTACGTACAGCAACAACACAGTAACATTGCAGCCGGCAGCCGGCGGCACACTCGGAGGCGATATTAGCCTCGTACGTTAGTTTCCGAGCCGGAGGAGGCGCGTCCGGCTCGTAACGAGCTAATTGTTAGGCCGGTGCCGCCACCCGGTGCCCGATGCCCGATGCCCGATGCCCGATGCCCAGTGCCCGGTGCCCAGTGCCCAGTGCCCGGCCGCGCTGGTCCCGCGCCACGGTGGACGGTGGAGCGTCGTCTGGCACACGCGGCCACTTGCCCGCACCGGGCACTCGGCACGCTGCCCATAATGCTCGGGTCAGGTGATAGAAAGCCTTTCCTGAGGCTTGTCGTTAACAATATATTGTGCGCCAAACGAAATAAGAAAACAAATTGTTTGCCCAAAATTCCTAAAACAGCAATGTATTTGTTTTAACAATAACTGTGCATGTGTGCGAAAATTCATAACTCTTTACCTCGCACGAGTCATTCAGAAGCTCCAGCACGGTATGAGTCAAAGCAAATAAGGAATAGAGCAAATAAGGTAGCTTAGTAGGTGGTGGTATGCGTATGCGTAGGTACCGATAGGAACACGTAGCGGGCGCTGACACGCATCAAACCTTCGTTATTGGCTCGAGAAGTCGAGACAAAGCAAGGACACACACAGTGCACGCCCTGCTAGCTCGTTCAATCTACTTGAAGGCGGTCATTCTAATGAAATGAAATATTTATTTGCAAGAAGTATGGTACAATTAGATCATAGGGTATGTAAAAAAGTGGCTCACATACTTCGTCGGAAAATAAAATGGTAGTAGCATGAGATATTGAAAGCTCAGCTCCATAAGTTCATACTGCACGCAGCTAGATTAGGAACTAGCAACGCGGGATTGGAATATGCATGCTGTCTCACGCTGTGTGTGTCTGTGCCACGAGTGATGTAGCGGCCACTGTGGCGGGCTGGGGGTGTGGCGGTGGCGGTGGCGGTGGCGGTGGCGGTGGCGGTGGCGGTGGCACGCTGATCCCGGGCTCGGCGGGGGCCTACCAATGATATTGGCGAAGTTTGCTGCGGCGATCTCATCTCCGGATGAGAGAATCACTTTTATTCCGCATAACTTTTGTTTAGCTTTTGTACCGCCTACCAAACTAAAGCTATTATGTGATGTGTTGATACGTTCGTACTTATCATAGATTCTGTAGTCAAGCGAGATAATGTATTTATATTTCCAGAGATAATATTGCCTACATTCTCTAAAACATTATTGTAAGTAATTACTTACCTCATTTTAATTAGCTTAAGGGCATAACCATTGAAATTCTCCAGCGAAGCATATGTTCTAGATATAACATCCGCCTACCTTTTAAAACCTGTTTAACTAACATCAAACAATAAATAAATTACCAAGATATCATAATAATGTCGAAAAAAAGGTATCAAAATTGAATAATAATTGAAAATAATAATAATAATTATTATTATTATTATGTGCCCTCCGGGTCCCACTGCTGGGCAAAGGCCTCCCCCATTCCTTCCAGACATCGCGATCCTGGGCTACGCCTACCCAATCCGTCAGGAACCCATCGAGCTCGTCGCCATCTCCGTTTTGGTCTGCCGCGTCGCCTTCTCGCTGGGTCAGGATGCCAATCGGTGGCTATCTTTGCCCACAGCTCATCTGGCATACGGCAAATTGAAACTAATAATTGATAATAATTGAAATTGAAATATACCTTAGTATTTACAAATGAAAATACGTCATCAATCAAATATACAAAATGTGATAAAATGTATCTCGCATGCCGGACTTACGGAGCGTAGTTATACTAGAGCTCCTAATCATACCGACCAGCCGCAGAGAGAGAGAGAGAGAGAGTGTCAGGACGTACACTCATGTATGGATATTATATCGAATAACTGTTGAAAGCGCCCGCAGCTTCAATGATGTACTTTGCCGAAAGCAACGAGTTTTATCATAACAATCTGAGGTCTGATACGGATAACGTTTTCACTTACAATAAAGATCTTCTCGAATGTTGGCCGAGCTAGTTTTGCGAGGCTAAACAAAAGGAAGGTCACTTTTATCGCGGAAAGAAGGTGGCTGACTACCGACCGCGGGAGGAAATAAAAGACCCATGCGAACGAAGTCGCGGGCGACAACTGGTGTCATCGTAATTTAATTAGACGCCTCAGCCTAACAGGTTATTCAAAATGAAGTAATTAGGGAGATTACTACCAAAGACTTTGAATTAAATCCTTTGATGTTCGTTCCACTGAGAATCAAGATATTTCGTTTGTAAGGTCGAGTCGAGTGACGGGAGGAGCATCTGTTCGGTACCTGTGCTGATGTTCGTGTGATGCTGTACAGGAACACAATCCAATATCATTCGACAGTCTGCCACCTAGACAGAGCTACCTCACCTATGCTTAGCAGTAGTTAATCGTAATAAGGAATTTCTAAGCATTGTCTAATTTCAATAACCGTAGGTTGTTTATTAAACCTTAGATTAGGTAGATATGCTTTAAAATATAAAATATGTAATCGATAGCTAGAATCGTAGTTGATTTGAGAATCTCCGTAATTCTCTGTAATAAGATTCTCAAACTCTCTTCACTGACACGTGGGCACGTGGGTAGGGGTCACGTGGGTAGGGGTCACGTGGGTAGGGGTCACGTAGGCACGGCGTCGCTCTGCACTCAATCACACTCAGATATTCAAGTATTCAGCTCGAGGGTATTTAGGTATTCCAATAAAGCGGTGCGCGGCGAGGGCACATGGCGACACCTGGCTCACTGCGGCATGCAGCCAGCCCATGAGGCATGCAGCCAGCCCATGAGGCATGCAGCCAGCCCATGAGGCATGCAGCCAGCCCAAGAGGCCATGAGGCAAGCACACCCGGCGGCCTCAAGAAGCCAAGTACTGGACGTAGGCTTCCCCATACTTTTTCCCCTTCCAGGAAGAACGATTTGAACTCTTTTTATGGGCCCATAATTTTACAACGTCGTTGTTCCGGAGTCCGAAAACCAGTCCGTCCTAAAAATGCAATCAAAACTGCCGATTGTAAGTAAACGTACACATAATTATAGAGACTTGCGAAGAGTTTAACCAACATTGGTGCGTTGCGACCCTGCGAGGAATCACATCTCATTGTACCATATCATATAATTTATACAGTACGGAGCATACAATCATGTCTGAAATAAGTATGTAAGTACATACATGTATACTGGTAGCTAGCGGATCCTACCGGCCCACTATCAATACTGTTAATGTTTGTTTGTTCGTATTAATGTGTGTGCTGGATCCGGCACGAGTCTGTCCATCATACCTGTGCGTAGGAATGTCCTCCGTCATGGAATTAGCATTTCCCTCGAGCAGCTTGTCGTCGAGTGAGCGCCGCGCTGAATAACATCGGCTTATGCATTGGTTTAAATTAATTGAGGTTTGCCATGGTTTTGGGTGATTTAACCTATTATTGCCAAACAAAACTCTGCAGGTAGGGTCTACGGCGTAGAGTGTGCTACGGCGTAGCTGGCCGTATGCAGAAACAATGCTTGGGTCTGAGTCAAGCCTCAATCATAGATTTTTGACTCTTATCCATTAGAACTGTCAGAAAATCAATGCTTGAGACTGACTCATACTCAAGCATCTGTTCTACATGCGGGCTTTAGTGTTAGTTTTATAACCCTGCAATTGTGTTTAACGCGTTATGCAGTCGGTAGCAGCTAGCTTCCAAATTATAAAAACTCGCTCTTACATTCGTAATCACTCAAATATCTATCAAATGCAATAAAATTTAGGTAAAACACTGTAATTTTAAACTTTTTACTAAGAATATTTATACATTTATCTAGTGAGAGAGAGAGAGAGAGATTAATGTTGATAGCTCAAACGATTGTTTAAATGATTAAGAAAATAGCTCAATTAAGAGTAACACTCGAATAAAATCCCAAACAATGAACTTCTGCAACAGAACGAACGGTTGGGAACAGTTTGAATAGACGGAGCGCGGAGTGATAACTTCCATGCTGAGATTAGATCACTCTTCCTTCAGATAGATCGACCTGATGAAACTAAATTATTACCTAATGTTTATTTTGCTAGCTTTTTAATTTTATTTAAGTAATAAGTACTGAAAGTAAATATTATTCCGCGGTAGACGCGAGGCTGGAATGTGCGGCGGAGATCCTCCTTCTCTATTGGAAAAACAATTTCGCTGAAGAATGAACACAATAGCTACAACAATGTGGAGCATCGTTTGTTTCCCCTCGCTTATTGGAGTTAACATCACGCGAGAGGTCACGTGACTCCACGTGCACTGCACACGATACAACACAAGCATCGTGCCTTATTCTAAAGCCTAGTCCGTCACCATCACATCAATCATTTGTAAATTGTAAATGATACGTAGTAATAGGATGACAGGTACTATCAGGGCGAGCGCGCGCGAGAGTGCCACACACCATGCCACCTGCCTCCCTCGAATGCAGGTAAGCTAGCGTTACTCCGAATGGTACATACAGCTGGAGTCCGCCTCACCGTCTGTGAGCGACGCCACCCGCGGATAGCGCGCGGTGGAGCCGGCGCTCAGTGAGAGAGATGGCTTGTGCTAATGATGCATATGGGGCATGCTTGCGGATCTGCCAGTACTAGCTGGTTGTGTCTGTCCCTCTCTGTCCTCACATAAAAACATAGTTTTTATTTTCCATCCTTCTAAAATATTTTATCAGCTAAATACATTGACATTTTATTGACCCAAATATCGCAAAAAATCAGGTTCGCTCCACATGTTCGTCGTCTATTTCCATGGACATCATTATTCCGAGCTTATAAGCGTATTACATTAATGAGTGAAGATCAAAAGTAGCGTGAAGACAGCTAGGATGTGATTATCTGGAGAGGCGTTGGCTACCACGGAACACAGAGGTACCTGCCGAGGACGCGACTTCTGTTACAAACGAACCGGAAATGATGCATCGACCAGCCTCCGCCTCCGTGTCCGTGTCCGCGTCCGCGTCCGTATCCGCGCGACGCGTCCGTTATACGGACGCGGACATATCGCGGACGCGTTTGGTCGCTGCTCACAATATTACTTAAATAATAGATGCAAAAATATGAATACTTTTTCAGCAAAAAGTTCATTTCGTACTTCGACACCAACCTAATAAACATATTATTTTGTTTTAATAATAAATATTCAGTATGTAGATAAAACAATCGACTTTAAAGGACCATTTCAATAGCAAGATAAGCCAGGTTCAGCACCGCACGGCACGGCACGGCGCGACGCGGTGCGGTGCGGTGCGTTGGGAGCCACCGGCGGCGCGACCGTTCTGCTAATCTCATCATTTCACTCTTATTTATTTCGCTTGAAGCTCGTATTTAATCGGATTAGAGAAGTTCTCAGTTTGGTTTCCGCAAGTTGCAGCGCTTCAAATACACTTTGTACGTGCTTCTCACTCGTATTACATTACTCGGTGAAGGGTTCCGAACCGATAGGAAGACTTCTGTTCTGAGATCGCATGCATAAGAAGCGCCGGAAATATTTTGCTAATAATAATATGTCAAGCAAAGGCTCTTTGTCTCGTGGATGAGGGTAGTTTACATAAAGTACCTCCGCGTGTAGCGGGGCAGGGGGAGGGGGTAGAGGGGAGGGGGTGTAGGTAACATTCCGCGTGCGCGAGTGTTCCTCAGGTTATGTCGAGCTAAGGGCCGGTACACACGACACGACACGACACGACACGCATACATCTCATCAACACCATGTACGTGTAAGGTTGGGGACCCGTGCGGGGCTGAAGAGTGGCGGCAACAGTTGGAATGTAGAGCACGCGTTTCGTCGGGGCACTTGGTTGCTTTACTAATTTGTCGATAATCAGTGGTTCGATGACTTGGTAGGGTATCATCCGTATGGTCGCGCGGGATGAGGTTACCGCTATCCGTCTGCGTCGCGGCGCTTCCGCCCTTTCCATCGAGCAGTAACCATTGTTTTCCTGACCCTCCCCCCCTCCCCCCTCCGCTCCCCTCCCCTCCTTGCTGCCACGGTTTCCTTCCTGCTTCCTACCTGCACCTTCGCCTATATTTATCACCGAAAGCTGGGTCACTGTGCTAACGTATTCACCATGTTTATTTTTGTTTCAGTCCATTACCCGCTCTCGTATTCATAAGGCAATTATATTACCTACATACTTAATGATTTAACTTTCAGACTAAAAGTAGAGCAGTTGCATTCAATTTGTTATTATTTCAATAAATTCGCTACCTTTTATTCTGCCTCAAAATATGCCGGTACATGTTTACTGTTATCATAAGCTTATTAACTTACTAGGTAGGTAGATAGATAGATAAAAACTTTATTTGTCTAAGACACGCACAAAATAAAAAGAAAAAATTACAGAGATTAATACACAGCAAAAACTTAATAAACAAAATAAAAACTAGCAACGAAAATTAAGGTGGCGTGTGTGTTGCATCCCAGACAAAGAGGTAAGTTGGCAAGTTTTATCATGCGTACATGATGTGCGGGCAGGTTTTTTCCGCAAGTAGGCCGCTGGTGGGCCCTTTATGCGTGACCCTTGACACGTGTTGCTCGAACTTAGGTCCTACAACACGCCGGTTTCCTCACGATGTTTTCCTTCACCGTTTTGAGAGTACTGGCATAGTGCACGTACATTTTTCGACAGAAAAACTCATTGGTACACGAGTGGATTTGAACCTACGACCTTCGGATCGGAAGGCGGGGCCACTACAACTAGACCACCAGTGCTCACCAGACAAAGAGGTAATAGCTCAGCGCATAATATGTACTGCACAAGTGCAAACACTGATTTTCAGCTATTACCTTTTTTGGCGACAAGTTGGTACTTATATTCAGGAATCATATCCAGGTACTTATATCCAGGCCCGTAGTAATGGAGAAATTACCAAGTATGTAATAGAAAGTCTATACAGCAACAAATGTTCTCTTTTTAACCGACTTCAAATAAAACGAGAAGAGGTTCTCAATTCGGTTGTATTTTTATTTGATTTATGTTTGTTATGTCACGCACGTCCTCGTCATATTTAAAAAAATATATGAATATGAAGGTAATACTTCAAGATTGGTCCCATTGAAATTTAGTGTTATATTGTATTTATATCAGCTACTTGGTTACCATAGTACAAGCTCTGCTTAGCTTGGGGCTCGATAGTGTTGTGTAGATTGTCCACAATATTTATTTATTTATTATCTATTGAAGCACTAATAAAGTGTGTAATCCTTCCAGTAGACGGTATCTCTGTGAGCGCGATAGATGTGTCGGCGGCTGAAGGGCCCATGCTTGGCCCCATGGCGTTCATCTACAAGAAGTGGATGACGCGCCGAGCACCGCTGTGTGCTGCGAGCGAGGCGCCCGCCTTCAACACACCGAATGGATATTATCTTACATCTTCGCTTTGGACACTCATTCATGACCCTTAAGAATAATATATATAAGTAATGTGTATGAGTTGATTAATCATTCAAAAATTTAACGGCGATTGTGCTCCGTTTACACACTAATCCGCTAGGAAGCCTTCGCTTCCATTTTGGTTCATGAAAAGTAACACAAATAGTAGATATTCAGCGCTTCAATAGTAAAACAGTGTCCGCGTGCCTCTCTGGAGCCTCGCGAGGCGTTGACGAAGGTCGCGCCAAAGCCACGCGCTCGGCGATACATTACTATACGAGCACCGCAGGTCACAACCTTTTATAGAGCACACGAGTCGCGCTTCATAATGACACGCCACGAGCCACGCGCGACTATCCCCAGCCTACCCCCTGTGTCCTGTGTAGGTGTGAGGGAATCCTAAGACTGGGCTACGAGTTGCGTAATCACGTGTCGTGTCAGTTTTAATGTTGTTCAAATAGTTTATTGTCAGTATCGGTGCCAAACCTTTGGCATCATAATAATAGCATCAATTTGATTTGTTCCGCTATTCGTCACATTAGAGACAAGCCTCATCAGTGCGGTGTGTTGGACGCGTGTTTTAATATGGAATTATTATAATAGAGGCGGTAATACGCGCGGCCGAGCGCCATGTGTGAGCCAAATCCACGCCCTGCCGACCCCCACTACTACTCATTATACCTTATCTTCACATGCATGGGCTCGCATGCATCCAAAGGGAAATCAACTCAATTCTATGAATACATTTACGAAAAATGCGATAGTGAGACGACCAAGCCAACATTCCGATAGCAGATTCAATGTATAGCCGAAGTATTTTAGTTTGGCATCATTCGACTATTTGGTTTGCCGACAAGCAGAAGCTTTATTTCCCGCGCGTCCAACAAAGGAATGCAATATACGTGAACAATATCCCGAGAGCGACCGCGCGCCTCATGACGCCTCACGACGACGCCTTATGACGACTTCTCAAGGCTAGCACAGTACTTAGACTATTGAGTGCATATAGCGAGCTATAATATATCATCTGAAAATGGTGAAAGCACCAGACACACCATAATAACATAATGTCTAATGTCTAAGAATAGCGAAAGGAAAACAAAATTATATAATCGTGAACATTTCAGTTTTGCATGATCTGATTAAACTGAGCACATACTATTGTATATACCTACTATTGTATATTCCGGAAGCATTATTCTAGTTCACACTCAGTAATGTGGGGCCGGTCCGTTCCGGACTCATTGAAAATAGATCAATCGCTAGGTGCCGTATTCGACTCAGTCAGTACATTACTGCAGCGGCCAGCAAAAAAGGCATCGATGGACGGACGTGTAAACGCCTAGTTGTGTCCAAGGCTTGTATGGTACTTTTCACAAATAATGCGCGGAAATTAAAACTAAGTAGTACCGAGGGAGATTTTTCAGAGACGGAATCAATAACAAACACATTACATTTTTATTTGTTCAAGTTTCACCACGCTACGCTACGTGCTACGCGGTGTAGCGGCCGTGCTACGCGGTGTAGCTGCCATGCTACGCGGTGTAGCGGCCGTGTTACGTGGTGTAGCGGCCATACTACGGTGCTACGGGCCTGCAGTGCTGCGGTGTAAGCTGATACTCGTTTCAACTATAACGTAGCGCTACGGCGGCCGGGGCGGCGCGCTGCACTACTTACAAACTATACATTTATTTTAAGACAGTTTTAGGAGACTTGGCTGGGGATGTTATTAGCCCTGTTAGAAGCAAGTATGTTTACCCTGTAATTACTATCGGTGAAGGCGAAAGGGGCTGTGAGACATAATTGGAGCTTTGCGGCGCCTCAGGCTCCTCTGGATCGTCACCGGAGTGGTCGCATCGGAGCGATAGCTATTCTCTTCTCCTCTTTTCTGAACTCGTCCGACCTAATCAAACGAATGTCCATCCGGGTCGAAGCGAACAATAATGTAGGACTCACCCGAGCGGTCCTCGCGGCCGGCGGCGGAGGCACGGGGGCGGCGGGGGTGGCGGGGGCGCGGGGGGAGGGGGGCCCCGGCGTGCGACTCCGGCGCGGCCGCTCCTCTGCGCACACACACGCAACTTTACATTATAATACACACACACACACGCACGCACAGGCAATGACAGCTCTACGCTTAGCACGGGGGGGGGGGGACAGCTCAGGGGGATACGTACCGATGCAGCGGCGCGCGGACGGCGGCGGGGGCGTGGCGGCACGGCGCGGGGGGGGCGGCGCCGCGCGGGGGGGCGGCGGGGACAGCGCCAGCAGCTGGTGGTACAGCTCGAGCTCGTGGTAGAACTCGCGGCCGCCGCGCTCGCCGGGGGGCGCGAGGGGGGCGGGGGTCGAACCCACCTCCGCCGTCAGCCCGTTCAGCACGAGGCGCCGCGCCAACATCGCGCCGGCTTCGCCCGTGCGGCGGCCCGGGCCCGCGCCGTCGCGGCTCCGTCGCGATTCCGTCGCGCTCACATCCCGCGCTGATTCGCCGTTCACTTCGAATCACTTAAATTTTATATCCGATTTTTTTTACTCATATCATTTTTAAATTTTGTAGTTATATAACATTGTATTTTAGAAATCTATTGTTTTGATTTTGTTTGCTACTTACTTCCTATACCTTTGCACACTTTTGTGTAAAAAGTTCTAGTGAATTAGACTTACATTTTGCATGCTGCGTTCTCATCTACATAGAAAGTCGTCCACTCGCCTATTCAAATATTTAATTAATTATAATTATTATTGTACCCATTTAAAACTTTTAAGAAACTCCGAGTGACCCTTCGAAGTCACCGGTCGTGAGGGTTCATCTTCTCCCGGGAAGCTTCGACGCGAGAACCGCGATTCGCGGCGGGCGAAAGTTCGCGGTCCGGAGCGCGTGACTTGCCAAACTCTCAATAGACTGAAGTCCGGCCGGACATCACCGGAGGAGAGGGCGCGCGGTCAGGAGTTGGGTGTTGTTGTGTCGGCGCGCGGCAAGTTGTGCGTCGCGGGGCGGGCGCGGACGCGGCGGACGCGTGCTCTCGCGGCGGCGGCGCCGGCACTACTGACGACGAGGACGCCGCCACGCCGCCAACCCGCCGCGCCGCGACAACACTAATTACTCCTTCCTACACACACGCAGGTAGTTACTACTACCATTACTATGCAGCACTAGTAGAGCTCTTTGTGAAGGTCTCGTCCAAGAAGTGCCGAGTATCTCTTCCCCTTTTTTTGGTGTTGTAAAAGAATCTTACAAAAAAACGGTGGGAACCAGGCCGTAGCTTGTTGCCTGTTCTAGGTTTGAAACCAGGGGGCTAATTCTCGGGCCGATCTCGATCATTTTCAATTTTATTTTATTGCTTCTTTTCGAAGAGAGAATGGATGATTTCCTTTAGCAATTCATCATCGACCTCATCGTAAAAGCCTCGACAGCTATGATATACGGAAAACGTAGAAAAAGTGCAGTATTGTGAAAAGAAGCAATAAAATAAAATTGCTAAATGATCGAGATCGGCCCGAGAATTAGCCCCCTGCCTCTAGACTTACCCAACTTTAAGAAGTTTCAAAGTGATCCTTGTGATACAAATTAATAAACAGTTAGATAATCAAATTAGGGGTAGGACTGGATGGAATAAATAAACGCTTTCTATCCCTTTGTCTATTTCTCTGCCGTCAAGTAGCCTCGCTGTATTTCAGTTTAAAAGATGTAAGTACTTACTTAGCTAGTTGCCGGTGAATTTGCGCAATCGGCACTTGCGGTTTAGTTTCCAGTCGCGCGTGTCAATGGTAGGTACTTTCAGAACATCGCGTCTCCAGCAGCAGATGAGAGAAGAAATCTTGTGCGCGAGGCCTACTCAACTAGTGATGCAACGGGAGAGTAGGGTGTTAAATTATTGAATTGAAATTGAAAACGACGAGACGAAAAAAATCAACATCTCTCACTAAATAAAATAAAATGGACCTTGCTAACTATTATAATAATTAATTGCACAATAATTGAGTACCTAATTATAATTCCACAACTATAGATGGCGCGACTAAAAGTGTACGGTTTCTAGAACGCGCAATCGTTGTGTTTTAGGGTTTTTTTAAACTTTATTTTTGAATAAAAAAAAAAAAAAATTGATGGCCAAGTATTGTGCAAACGGCGTTTTCGTACGATCATGTACTATCCATACCCCTTTCGTCAGTAAGTAAGGAGTCCAGATTTATACCTACTTATTAGGTATTTAATATCAGGACTTTTTACTTCTTAGGCTGAGATTCATAGACCGCACTTTGCTTTACAGCAAAGCAGTCTTCGCAAAGTAAGCTTTGTTAATCGAAGTTTCCTATCAATATTTTGAATAAAGAAGAGCTTGACAGAACTATGAAATATAATTTTGGTTGAAAGTTGGAACTTTCCATCAAAGTAAAGTCAAAGTTCGGTCTATGAATCTCGGCCACACCACATCTAGCGTGATGGCTTGATGTGCCTGAGGTGTGTGTGAGGCCTTTAGATAACTTATAGAGGAATACTACATAATTAATAATTAATTTCTAATTTAAGTAATTTAAAGTACATGTGGTAGTCGCCTCCTTGGTTCTAGTTATGTTTCCTGCGTTTTGGACACCCAGTTTGATCTCGCTTGGTCGGTCGATCTCCTCTTGTTTCAAAAACAAGAAACAAACACGACGATATGAGTATAGTCACCTTGCAACATCAAGCTCTTCGCTCAAAAGCGCGGATACAGGGCAACAGGGCAAGCTTAACTGGTGATTCAGTCAAAGAATAGGCCTTTTATCTAAACTGCTCACACTTTGAGTGACCAATGAGGTATCAATACTGTTATGTTGTTTTCTAATAATCTATGGTTATGCAAATGTAGCCTAATTTAACTCCGATCTGCAAGTGTAACTGCCTTCATGTCTGTCGCAAATAAACCATTCATACGCACGGTCGCTTTTGTTTTCACTCAGATAGGAACAAAATCATAATAGACCTTATAGACCTTAACATAGTGGTCATATCGAACCGGATTCTGCTCTAATCATCGAAGGAAAAATACATTTTTGCATCGAAGTTTATCTTGGACATCTTACGTGTTTTGTGATTTAGTTGATTGCAAATCAATCCTATCGTAGAACTTTTACAAAGTGAAAAACAACCGGCGTAATTACTCACGAACTTGCAGTGATATTTCAACTTATTGTGAACTGATATTGTGTTGTGTGGTTATGAACAATGGCGGAAATGCAAAAGTTAGTTGATCAGTTAGAAGACTTGGCCGAATTAATGAATAAGGCAAACATTAACTTTAAAAAGTGCCCTAAAGTGCGTAAAACAAAAGGTTATTTACAAGCGCGAGTGCAATGTATGGACGAATACTGGACTTTGTTTCGACAAACACATATCGAGTTATTGAAACTTACTTCTAAGGACGAGAGAAGTACTTTGTCGTATTTTACTATTGATGTACACAGTGCATGCGAGGAATTGTACATGAGTTTGAAGGCGGACATGATGGATTGTTTACAACAAACTGAACCTTTTTTTTTGACGCTGGGAAAATGCATTACGCATACCAATCGCACCATCGGGGAATGGGCGGGTGATGTGGGACTCACCGGCTGCGACAAAACCGGCATACCCACTAAAAACCCAGCGGCGATCCGGCGTCGTCATAATGGAGGGGAACTGGGAAACCGGCAGAGCCATAACAACCAGTTCCCCGCCGACGAATGCCCCGAAGGGCCTCGCTCGCCCCCCCAACCTGCAGATGAGGGGGCCCAGGAACGATTACGCACATCGTTCCTGCCCGGCGGAGGTGGCAAATGAGAGATCGCAGAAGAGGTGCCCCATGTCCCTTCTGCCATTCGCCACCCTTGCAGAGGGCGCAGGAGAGTTCCGCGTCCTCCCACGCTCGCTCTACCACCTCGTCTCGTCCGGGCAGTAAACCACCCAGACCCACCAAGGCAGACCGAAGTCTCATATTTAGGCAATTAAATAAATAAATATTATATAATAAATAGATTAAATAAAATTATATTATTTACAAGAGAGACCATAGACAGTCTCTCATTCCGCTGAATATGTACATAAATAAATAAACATATAAAAATATTATTTATTTACAATATGTACAAGAGAGACCGTTGGCTGTCTCTCACACCGCTAATTGCCCAGGCAACAAAATGCCCAGACCCGCCTGGGTAGACCGAAGTCCGCCCTGCGGTGTAGAGGGCTTGGGACAAAGGTAGGCATCCCGTGCTCACTCTACGACCGCCTCGTCCTCGTCCGGGCAGCAAACCGCCCAGACCCACCTGGGTAGACCGAAGTCTCATAAATAGGCAAATAAATATTATATAATAAATTGATCAAATAAAATTATATTATTTACAAGAGAGACCATAGATAGTCTCTCACTCCGCTGAATATGTACATAAATAAATAAACATATAAAAATATTATTTAATTACAATATTATGTACAAGAGAGACCGATGGCTGTCTCTCACACCGCTGATTGCCCGGGCAACAAAATGCCCAGACCCGCCTGGGTAGACCGAAGTCCGCCCTGCGGTGTAGAGGGCTTGGGACAAAGGTAGGCATCCCGTGCTCACTCTACGACCGCCTCGTCCTCGTCCGGGCAGCAAACCGCCCAGACCCACCTGGGTAGACCGAAGTCTACCCTGCCTCATCACGCTGTGCCCTAAGCTGAACATAGGGACACGCGGAGAGGCCGCCGTGTCGGGTTATTGGCCACCATGAAACACTACCCCAGTACTCTGCGGCAGTGTTTCATGGTGCTAACAGGGTGCACCACGTGGAGGTTACCCGACCTCGCACCCCACAACAAACTGAACCTACTCAACCTAGTCCATCTTACATTCCGAGCACTAAAACGAGTTCACCAAGCAATCCAGAAGTAAAATTACCACGAATCAATTTACCATCTTTTGGTGGAGCTTACGAAGAGTGGCAGTCATTCGAAGATACATTTACATCGCTAATTCATAACAACAACGCGCTCAACGACGTGCAAAAACTCCATTATTTAAAGTCATGCGTTATCGGTGAGGCAAAGAACACAATCAAACATTTTCAAATCACAGAGAAGAATTATTTGCCCGCATGGAATAACTTGAAGAACCGGTACAGTCAACGACGGCTTATTGTTAATGCAATTTTAAAGAAGTTATTTATGTTGAAAAAACTCACATCCCCATCACCTGTTTATTTAAAATCACTGATCGATAACACTAAAGAATGTTTGAATAGCCTACAAAGTTTAGACATTTCTACTAGCAGCTGGGATCCGATCATCATATTTTTGTTGATACAAAAATTGGACAGTGAGTCACACAGAGCTTGGGAGACCCATGTTAGTGAAGAGTACTGTGACGGGATGCCTACCTTCGACAACCTTACAACATTTTTGGATAGCCGCATCTGTACACTGGAGTTGACAACATCATCATCATCAGCACGCGATAAAGTGAAGACGTTTCACGCCACTACCCCTACACAACAACACACCTGTACATTATGCAACGAGAATCACCTGCTTTGTCACTGCAAGCAGTTTGGAAAGCTGGACTCGGACAAGAGAAGTGAATATGTTAGAGAGAACAGATTATGCTATAATTGCTTAGCTCCTGGTCATTCTATGATGTACTGTAGACAGAAAACTTCATGCAGAGTATGTGGAAAGCGTCACCACTCTCTTCTTCATTCATTCACGAAGAGGGACACGGAGGAGAAGAATCAAGAGCCCAACATGTCATCACTGCATGCTAAAGTGGAAGAAATCCAAGAAGAAGAGGATCAGGATATCACGGATATAGCAACATACTTCGCATCACACTTCACCAGCAATCGTAAGAGTTCGCTGCTGGCTACTGCTGTAGTTCCTGTCAGAAGTAGTTCAGGGCACACGACTTTACTCAGGGCTCTTATCGACTTAGGTTCAGAGGCATCATTCGTGAGTGAGAGGGCGGCTCAAAGATTAGAAGTTATGAAAACTCCAACCCACGCTAGGATAACCGGAATAGGTTCCACGGAGACACAGGTCAGTCATTCAACTCAACTTGAGGTTCTATCTAGATATGAGGACACTTTCAGCCTCAATGTTGATGTTTTTATATTTTCAACACAGCTGACTAAACAGTTACCTAGTAAGACAATCGCGCCTACTAAATGGTCACACTTAGACGGTCTTGTACTGGCCGATCCTAAATATAATGTTCAAGGCAAAATAGATTTACTACTCGGAGTTCAAGTTTACGCTGACATCGTGAAAGGAAAGGTCATCAAAGGTCCCTCAGGTTCCCCATGTGCACAAGAGACAAGCCTGGGTTGGATTCTTTTTGGCGAAGTAAGTGACAAATCACACGATGACAGAATTATTGTTCACCATCACCTGGAAAACTTAGACGTACACAACATGTTGAAGAACATGTGGCACATAGAAGAAACATGTACGAGAAGTATGACAGCTGAAGAAAGGTTATGTGAAGAGATATACACAGCAACTCATTCCAGGACACCAGATGGACGTTATGTAGTCACACTACCAATCAAAAGTGCACAGCCAATAGAAGAAATTGGTCAAAAAAGAGATATAGCACTGAAGAGATTTTATCAACTAGAGAGAAGGTTAGAAAGTAAGCCGAAGCTGAAGGAAGAATATACGAAAGTAATAAACGAATATATACAGCTCAATCACATGGAAGAAGTACCTAAAGAAGAAATATCAAAACCAGCAGTATATCTTCCACACCACGCAGTTGTTCGAGAAGATAAAGAAACGACGAAGGTAAGAGTTGTGTTCGATGGATCATGTAAAGGATTAAACGGCAAATCATTGAACGATGAACTTCTAGTCGGACAACAACTGCAGAGTGATTTACGAGATCTGATAATGAGATGGCGGATGAAGCCTGTATGCTTCACATCAGATATAAAAATGATGTATCGCCAAGTGTTGGTAAAGAAGAATTGCACAGACTTACAAAGAATATTGTGGAGACCAAATTCTAATGAAGAAATTAAAGAATATCGAATCCTAAGAGTAACGTTTGGCACCGCAGCAGCACCACACCTTTCGGTAAGGACATTAATGCAACTAGCCGACGATGAAGAGAAAGACTATCCAGAAGCAGCAAGAGTAATCAAAGAAGATTTCTTCGTCGACGATTGTATGAGTGGACATTCAACCGCAAGAGAAGCGATACAGCTGAGTAAGGAAATATCGACTGTCCTAGAAAGAGGAGGGTTTGTTCTCCAGAAATGGGCCTCGAATAGTCCTGAATTTATCGCTGAAATTGAACCAACACTAAGAAGCATTCATGCAACACAAGACATAAAGAACGAAGGTATGATCAAAACTCTTGGCTTGGCATGGAATATGAAGACTGACACACTGCATTATAGATTTGATGTACCACCTCAACCAAAACGAATCACCAAACGAAACATATTGGCCGACATGCAACGTTTCTTTGATCCGCTTGGATGGATCAGTCCTGCTATTGTTTTAGCGAAGATACTAATTCAAAAACTATGGCTGGAAAAACTAGAATGGGACGATAAAGTAAATGAAACTATTGCAAATGAATGGATAAAGCTAAGAATTGGATTTGAGAAACTGAAAGAGATTGATATTGACAGATGGGTAAAGACGACCAATGAAGACCTAAACAAAACTACTCTGCATGGATTCAGCGATGCATCAGAGAAAGCGTACTGTGCTGTGGTGTATGCCAGAGTAGAAACCAAGAACGGTGATATAAAAACCACAATCATTGCTTCAAAGACAAGAGTTGCACCTGTCAAATCAATAACACTGCCCAGACTAGAGCTCTGCGGAGCACTTCTTTTGTCAAAACTCCTGACACAAGTTTGTGAAGCTATGAGAATTCCCAAAGACAAGGTGTACGCATGGACAGACTCATCGGTAGTCTTATCATGGCTATTTGGTGATCCTCATCGATGGAAACTTTTTGTGAGCAACCGAGTGATTGAGATACTGGACAACGTAGCAAATACACAATGGTTCCATGTTGCTTCAAAAGATAACCCAGCAGATATTGGGTCAAGAGGAAAAGAACTACCCCAACTGATAGAGAGTAACCTATGGTGGGAAGGGCCAGAATGGCTGAAGACAAAAGAAATGAAACTAACAAGACCAAATACGACAACTACAGATATGGAAAGGAAGAAGACAATACTAGTAAACGTGAACATTGAACCTGAAAAAGAAACATTAAATTTCGAAAACTTTGAAACACTACAAGAACTACAAAAGGTGATAACATACAGTATTAGATTCATCAATAGCAAAAAATATCCAGAAAAAATAGAAGAAAAGTTTTCGACAGAAGACTACGAAGAAGCTTTAATCAGATGTATAAAAATTGCACAATTTCGAGAATTCGGACAGGAAATAGAAAGGCTACTACAGAAAAAGAATTTAAGGAAGAACAGCAAAGTATTGAACCTAAATCCATACCTGGATGATAACAACATTCTCAGGGTGGGCGGCAGACTAAGAAACTCAGATTTACAGACTGAACAGAAACACCCGATCATACTCGGCACACATACCCATCTTACGAATCTGATCATAGCAGACGCTCACAAGAAAACCTTACATGGTGGAATACAGCTCATGCTTTGTTACCTTAGATCTAAATATTGGATCATCCACGCCAAGAATGCAGTGAAGGCATATATTCACAAATGCTTAATCTGTGCTCGTCAACGAGCCGTTACGCGAACACAGATAATGGGTGACCTACCGAAGGTCCGTGTTACTCAAGCACGACCTTTCCTCCACAGCGGAGTCGATTTTGCTGGTCCTTTGCAAGTTTTAATGTCAAAGGGCAGAGGTGCAAAGTCAAACAAAGCCTACATCGCCGTCTTTATTTGCATGGCTACAAAAGCCATACACTTAGAGCTGGTAGGAGATCTCACGTCCGAATCTTTTATCGGCGCATTTCATCGATTTGTCGCCAGAAGAGGAAAATGCACACATATATGGAGCGACCAAGGCCGAAACTTCATCGGTGCTAATAAAGAACTAGCGGAAGCATTCAAAAAAGCCTGTTTAGCTGGAGACATGGCTGATATCTTATCAAAAGACGGAACCCAGTGGCACAACATTCCTGCCTATAGCCCAAATTTTGGAGTACTATGGGAATCCGGAGTCAAATCCACGAAATACCACCTGAAAAGAATCCTGACCAAAAACCTGACCTTTGAAGAGATGACAACAACCTTATGTTAGTGAAACATACTTTATTAAACAATAATCATATTTATTAACCATTAATAAGCACTGATACAACTGAATACTTAATTTAATCACAATTGGTGGGTACTTAGTTTTTATATGCAGGTTTTGCATAACAGGGTAACATCATGGATCCATAACTAGAACTTGTCAGGACGACGGGTAGACCAAGACTGTCGCTGGGACAGCCGCCATCTACCTTTATACCAACGAACATTCGTAAACAACAAGATGGCGGCTGCCAGCCAAAAGCAACTGTTTTCATATTTTGCAAATTAAAGTGTTCACTTAAAATTAATGATAACATTCTTGTAATTATAATATTAATTTATAAAAGTTATTACAAGTACCTGCATCAAACCATTTCCATAAATCACGTGTTTACAAAGTAAAGTCCACGTGGTTTATGGATAATCATAATAGCACTTCATAACGCGTAAGCGTTGATTAATCGTATTTCAATAAATAATCGCTAACAGTTCGGCCATCCGTTATGCAATGTGTCCTCACAGATTTTATAATAAGAGTAAATTATGTAATTATATCTACCATCACAGTTATGAAGCATATAGACTTTCTTCTAGTTATGATTATGTGTGATTATATTATGTCTACAATGGTAATGGTGCGTATAGAGCATTTTCGCTTTTCACCATTATTACTTCATTAATTTTTCCTTAGCAAAAATCAACGCCTACAGAACACGTTTGTTCCGCAAGCCATGCAAGCTTACGCTAATGATAGCAACAGGACATGTTTATTCTACAAGTTATTCAGTCTTACATTAGTGATACCTACAGATCACATTTGCTCTGCAAGTTACCATATACCTACAGAACACGTTTGCTCTGCAAGCTATTACCATATATCTATAGAACACGTTTGATCTGCAAGTAATTCAATCTTACACTAATTATACCTACAGAGCACGTTTGCTCTGCAAGTTACCATATATCTATAGAACACGTTTGTTCTGCAAGTTATTTAATCTTAGCTAATTATACCTACAGAGCACGTTTGCTCTGCAAGTTAGCATATATCTATAGAACACGTTTGTTCTGCAAGTTATTTAATCTTAGCTAATTATACCTACAGAGCACGTTTGCTCTGCAAGTTAGCATATATCTATAGAACACGTTTGTTCTGCAAGTTATTTAATCTTAGCTAATTATACCTACAGAACACGTTTGATCTGCAAGTAATTCAATCTTACACTAATTATACCTACAGAGCACGTTTGTTCTGTAAGCTACCACTACAGAACACGTTTGTTCTGCATGTTATTCAATCTTATGCTAATAATTAAGAGCACGTTTGCTCATACAGAACACGTTTGTTCTGCAAGTTATTCTATCTTACGCTGATGATAACTACAGAGCACGTTTGCTCATACAGAACACGTTTGTTCTACAAGTTATTCTATATTACGCTGATGATAACTACAGAGCACGTTTGCTCATACAGAACACGTTTGTTCTGCAAGTTATTCTATATTACGCTGATGATAACTACAGAGCACGTTTGCTCATACAGAACACGTTTGTTCTGCAAGTTATTCGTAGTAGCACATTTGCTATGTTATTCTAATTTATCTTCAGTCAGTATCGGTATCGACAAAGTTTTATACTTTGGCAGTCAGTATCGTTTACACTTGTTTTGTATAACTTTTTACCTTGTTTCCAAATAAATATATTTGATTTGATATAAAAGTATGTTTTCATGGGTCAAATTCAAGCATGGTTTTATTTTATCGACTTCAACGACAGCATTATTTTGGTAAGATCGCTTCAGACTCACCTAGAAATACGCTTTTGTTCAATAAAGTATAGGCAAAAGACTTTTTTTTTAGTCGAGCAGTAATTGCGTTCAACGGCTTGGTTGACGACGCCGAACTATATCTTTTTACTTTAAAACTACCAAGAATCAAAAACATTTTGTTCAACTACGGTTCTGGGAAACCTCCCAATACTTCTTGTTTTTCTGTTTCAACATTCTATATTTCATTTTATAGTTTGTCTACCTTAATCTCTCGTTACATAAAATCTCATTGTTTCATTTTTTTTTTCATGTAAATTATTAAGTCTCACTATGTTGAAAACGGTTTAATTAATAGTTGTTTTATTAGAATATAAGTACTGTTTGTTTTCCTAAAAAATAAAAACAGGATGAATATATTATTTAACCAAAAGAAGCTGACTCCCAGTCAGCTGCTCAGTTGAAGGTACACCCAGAAAACAACTTTTGTCAAAATTTAGAGATAACAACAGATTCTTAGGATCTCATCATTAAACATATTTTAGCGCAGAAGATGGACCCAGAGATTCAGAAGGACTGGAAAGACCAATCATAAAATGATAAAATCGAAGCTCCTACATGGTTTGAATTCAAGACATTTCTAAAATCAAGTTTCCGTACATTAGAGTTAATTACAACCAGCATTGCCAAACAGGTTAAGTCTGTGAATCAAAGATTTTATTGCCTCACACTTACAACAAGAAAGTTCATTAAGTGCAATGATAACCATACACTAGGCCACTGCCATGAATTCACCAAGATGGAGAGAGTACGTAACAATATAACAACTATGTTTCAACTGTCTAGTATCAGGGCACCCAGCACACTAATGTAGATTGCCTGTGTTTTGTAGAATACGCCGACTATACCATAATTCAATACCACATGGGTTCAATACAACAAGTACTTTCATAATCACTACCGATAGATGTAGTAAAATGAAGAAAAACTAGTAAACACATACCAACGTATACGAATCATAAATAAAGTCACAGTGAACCACTACTGGACAAAGAAAAGTGCTATCAGCAACAGCGATTTCTGAAGCATCGAGCAAACAAGGACACAACTTTCGACCGGGCAAATAAATAGATCAATATTCTCAAGCAACATTCATCAGTGAAAAACAACACAATTACTGAAGCTCTAGAAACAACTCGTGAAGGAAAGTGTAAAATCACGCTTGTGGTACAGCTACAAATCAGATCACAATGGGACTCAAAACTATAACAACACACAACAACTAACCATAAAATTGTATTGTGTGTGCATGTAATAAGGTTCCAAATGTTTCGAAATAAGTGAATAGAATTGAGAAAAGATATCTACCAAAACAGTCAATCTGGCGGACAACATATTTCACACCAGGGTCAGTTCATCTGCTCCTCGGGAGAATTAGCTCAAATCCTACAGAAGAACTCTTTTTAGGGTTAAGCTCACCTTTGTACATGTCTTTACTTTAAGTTTTCTAAATGTTGTCTATGTGTGTGCAATAAAGAATAAAGAATAAAGAAGAACCAAGTCATAAAGTTCACCAGGCTCACCCTATGCTTAGAAATCTAGCCTCGGTTGGAAACTGTTTGGGGTGATCCATTCATACCACAAGTAAAGTATTTAGGCATCATCAAGTTGTAGGAAACATGTTAAAAACAAGATCATAAAAGCCAAGTAACAATTAGAGAAAAATATTGTCATAATAATTATATGACCACATGACGAATCAAAGATGGAAGATAAATGTGGTAAAATTACCATAGAAACTTCAAAATCTCCCGTCATAAAAGATATAAAAGATATTGCAACCAAGATTTTATTTAAATAAGGAAGAAAATTCAAGAAATAATATAAAGACTCTTTCTTTACACAAAGGTATTCTTCCTATTTGGAAGTTTAAAACCTATATCAGTTAACAGTATAAAACAAAGTTATTTACTGTCTGTCTGTTTCTATGTACGCTTAGATCTTTTAAACTTCGCAACAGATTTTGCTGTTGTTTTAAATATAATATAGTGATGCAAGAGGAAGGTTTATTTGTATAATACATGCATATGTACAGTAGAGATAAAACACCCTTTTTTTTTTCTCGCTTACATTGCAAACACTAGCTAAACCTTACGCAATAGATCAGTACTCAGACTACTAGTAACTCTGATTTGCAAACGTAACGTAATTTATTAATTATGTAAGTGTGCATTGAAATGTATAATATTCATTCAAATTAAAACGTTGTTCATTTAATATAGATCAATAGCCCGCAATTAAATGAATATTTTCGAAGACATCACCGAATGAAAATGCAGTAAAGTAGTGGTTGTGGCGGTATTATGTCGCTCTTTCAAGAGTTACCGAAAATAACATATTTGTATTATCTGATAACAAAAAAACTGTGAACGTTGTATACATATACAGACATTCTGTAGTATATTTAGTATCAGCATTGCACTCGTGCAAAGCCGGGGCGGGTCGCTAGTTAAAAATATTCCAACAAAGAAACATGACAAAACGTCGATGACTCCCCCAAAGAAACTTCGATGACATAATACAAGAATATGCAACTCAAACTACAAACATCAAAAGCGGCGGGAAAAAAAACACCAGGCTCTGGTTGCACAAACAATGATAGAATATTTTTATATGGGCGATCTGTTATCTGGAGTAGTTCCCACAGAAGACACCATGGCAACAGCTAGAGGAACTTCAGCTATTCTACATAATCAGGCTTGGAGCTTACAAAATAGTCTTGAAACAACATTCCATTCCTAAAGTCCAGAAGAACACAAAAGATATATCTACAAATAGAGATGAACCCTGATGGAACGAGATTAAAGCACAAGCAATCGATTAGAATCCAAACAAAGACAACTTCCGATCCAAACTGAAGTTAGAACAAGTTGCCAGTAATCTGGTCATTAATTGTTATGTAGGTATATTATGTAATGTAGTATGTAGGTATAGTAGTATCTTATAATAAATAGCCTTTGAATAATGGAGGTATTTTGAAATTATATTCCTTTGTTTTTTTTTTTCTTTTGAATTGTGTAGGTACCTATGTAGTATAAGCTACGCATCAATATTTTGTGATTTTCTTTTATTTTTCCAATCACCCCTCGTAAGTAACATCAGTCCTATCCATCCAACGGTTGTCTGGTAGAGACCGCTGCTCAGCGATAAGACCGCCCATTGATCTTACAAATAGATTTTAAGTTTAAGGAGGTATTATTGTTTATTTATAAGTTTTGGTGATCAATAAAGTATTTTTCTACCTATCTATTTTCTTTGGTTTTTTTTTTTTTTTTGCAATAAAGAGTTAACTAAATTAAGATGGTTGAAATGTCAAAGTTGGTTATCTGACTGCCATCGAATAAAAACCTGTGATGGGTATGTTGTCGTAGTGCTCGCTGCGTGTAGAGCTGTAGACTGTGTGACCGATGTTCACGATGCCGGCGTTGCAGGCTGAGATGATGATGCTGGTCGTCTCGGGGCTGGCCACCAGGTGAACGTGGCAGGATGCGGAGACTTCGCGCTGTTGTAGGCTGAACATCCCAGGAACGCCGGTGTTGCAGGCTGAGATGATGATGCTGGTCGTCGCGGGGCTGGCCACCAGGCGAACGTAGCAGGCTGCGGAGACTTCGCACTGTTGTAGGCTGAACATCCCAGGAACGCCGGTGTTGCAGGCTGAGATGATGATGCTGGTCGTCGCGGGGCTGGCCACCAGGCGAACGTAGCAGGCTGCGGAGACTGCGTGATGCACACCACGGGGTCGACTGTTGAGCCGCTGTGACGCCGTGAAGTGAAGGTTGCTCGCTCGATGATCCATCCCGGAGTTCCGCACACGATGCAGGAGTGACACATTCTCGTGTGAACCATGTCGCGACAGACTGCATGGCTGGTGACTGCAGCGCCGACGTTCCAGCCAGCTCAGCTGCGGGAGCGCCGTCGCTCGGGAGAGGCGATCACACGGTGAGACTCGCGGGTGACTGCAAAGCCGCTCTGGCTGCCTGACTGGCGATCCTCTTGTTGCCGCAACGCGATGGCAGCACAGGTGAGCTCTGGTTTCTGGCCATGGATGTCCTGTAAATGAAAAGGGAAAAGCACAAGATACTGTTGCAACGTAGAAAAAAAATACATGGCCAAAAGTCAAATAACAAAAGAAACTAAATAGTGGGCATGTTTTTCTTTATCCCATTTTCTGATATGTTAGTGAAACATACTTTATTAAACAATAATCATATTTATTAACCATTAATAAGCACTGATACAACTGAATACTTAATTTAATCACAATTGGTGGGTACTTAGCTTTTATATGCAGGTTTTGCATAACAGGGTAACATCATGGATCCATAACTAGAACTTGTCAGGACGACGGGTAGACCAAGACTGTCGCTGGGACAGCCGCCATCTACCTTTATACCAACGAACATTCGTAAACAACAAGATGGCGGCTGCCAGCCAAAAGCAACTGTTTTCATATTTTGCAAATTAAAGTGTTCACTTAAAATTAATGATAACATTCTTGTAATTATAATATTAATTTATAAAAGTTATTACAAGTACCTGCATCAAACCATTTCCATAAATCACGTGTTTACAAAGTAAAGTCCACGTGGTTTATGGATAATCATAATAGCACTTCATAACGCGTAAGCGTTGATTAATCGTATTTCAATAAATAATCGCTAACACTTATGTCAAATTGAATCATGTTTGAATTCGCGTCCTCTCGTTCCCATTGATGCTTCTGACCCCGACGTTATTGACCCCCTCACTCCCGGTCATTTTTTGATAGGCGAAGCCCCTGTTATAATCCCTAGCCCTGATCTACGCAATGTTAACGTCAACACACTCTCACGTTGGCAATACACCCAGAAGTTGGTAAGAGATTTCTGGCATCGTTGGCAGTCAGAATTCATAACGAGACTCCAAGAACGACCCAAATGGATGAAACGTGAGAAGGAACTAGAACCTGGTGACATTGTTATAGTTAAAGAAGATGGTTTACCCCCCCGGTAAATGGTCCCTCGGTCGTATAACTCACAAACATGTCGGTCCAGACGGTAACACGCGAGTCTATAGTTTGAAGTGTCGTGGTGAGATTATGAAACGCACAAATGCACGGTTATGCGAACTACCTATAGATAGGAGTAATTAGTTTTAGTATAACTGCATGTTATTCTTTAACGGTTACCTAACCTTTTTTTTGTATCGTTTCAAGTCTCATGAATAGATATATTTTTTGTTCAATTTTATAGCTTGCTACTCATGTTATTTTACGGTAAGATACCTACTAAATTGTTACCTATTTTTATTTCATTCGATTCTCTTAGAACAAAGTACCTAGTTTGTGAACTTATCATTGGTATGTGAAAGTAGGTAGGTGTGTAATCAAAACATTGTTATTCGAGTAAAATCATTTATTTTCAAATATGTACAAATAAAGCTAATGTTAGTATGTAGGTAGTTACTTCTCAATACGTAAAGTATAATTTTGTTGATTATCTTAAGTTTAGAAAAGACTATTGTCTTTGGTGGGCGGCATGTTATGTTGTTTTCTAATAATCTATGGTTATGCAAATGTAGCCTAATTTAACTCCGATCTGCAAGTGTAACTGCCTTCATGTCTGTCGCAAATAAACCATTAATTTGACTTGACCTTATTCGAAGATTAATTTATTTATTTGAGATAGACACTACGTTTTCCGCTTTATATCTTTGACTTTTGACGGTTCTAATGACAGCCTGTCATGTTACCCTTCCGTCATTTCCCCTACCACCACGGCAGAGTGGCGCGTTTGAGGCAGCCATCTTCATTCTTCATTGGCGTTTTGTTTTCCGTCGGAGCAACATGTGTTCAGCAGATATCTCTGCGACTACAGTTGCTTAAAATATTTTAATCCTTGTTCATACTAAAGTAAAGAAATAATTCTTTTACCTAATGAATAAGTGTGTTATACTGTGCAAAGAGGGAAAACCGTGAGTACCCTCTTTATATGAAACGTGTTCAATTTTAACGAAAAGTTCGTTTGGATCACGTTATTACAGTTATGTAAATAACCAGTTATCCTGTATGTTTGTTGTATAAAGTTTTAATGTGCATATTTAATGTTCAAGTAATTTACATAAGCGGTAGCCCCACATGCAGTAGCATAAGATGGCTATCGGTGATATTGAAATCTTAGTTTTGAGGTAAGTGATAATATGATAATGACGTCATAAACAACAATGACCTTGCAATGAGGGAATGAATCAAAATCAAATCCTTTAACATCGAGAGGAAGCTAAAATGGGTAGTTGGAGATGTTGAAAACTGGTGCTTAGGTTAGACGTCTTATGAGACTACGGTCTTACCCTTTTAAACTCGTAAATCGTATCATACTCCAAGCTTCATAGACTTGGGATCAAACAAAGTGGGGAGAAATGTATGATACGATAAATCAATTGATATAATGCTTATATTACTAAATGTGCCTACTGCCTACTGCATTGTGACAAATAAATATTAATTTTATTCCTATTGCACGAAGTATTTGTAATCTTCTCTCTTTTTCAAATTATACGAGTGCTGAAGTTAATTTTTGAGAATCTGAGTGGCAAAGCAGAAGAAACTCGGCTTTTCATTTTTGCTATCCTCTTTTTTATTTCACTTTACAAGTCGTATTATTACATGCGGAGATTTGTATGTTTTATTTAAGTATTTTTGGCGGCTAAGGTTTTCTGTTCCCCAGAATCTATCAGCTGCACAAAGATGATGCTAAGAATTTGGAAACGCTGTGTTCCAGCTGGGGGAACTCGTCAACCATAAGAAGAGGAATCGCTATCCAATCAAAGTAACAGCAGCCCCTCGCAGGGGTAGGCCGTTAATAAAACTGTTCCATCGCATGGAACTGCATAAACTTTTGATGGACCTGAGTTCCTGATGTTCTTGAAAAAGAAATCCAATTAAGCCGACAACCACCCCTCGCAGGGGTCTGGTGTAAGGCTAACTTACTTTCATCGCATGGAACTGTATACACTTCAGTGGACCAGGGCTCCTGAATCGGATGGGTTCTCGCAAAGAAATCCAATCAAGCTAACAACCACCCCTCGCAGGGGTCTGGTGTAAGGCTAACTTTATTCCATCGCATGGAACTGTATACACTTCAGTGGACCAGGGCTCCTGAATCGGATGGGTTCTCGCAAAGAAATCCAATCAAGCTAACAACCACCCCTCGCAGGGGTTAGGTGTTTGGCTAACGGTACTCCATCGCATGGAGCTATATAAACGGTGGCTGGACCACGGCTCCTGAATCGGATGGGTTCTCGCAAAGAAATCCAATCAAGCTAACAACCACCCCTCGCAAGGGTTAGGTGTTTAGCTAACGGTACTCCATCGCATGGAGCTATATAAACGGTGTGTAGACCATGGCTCCTGAATCTGATGCCTTCTCGCAAGGGAAATCCAATCAAGCTGACAACCACCCCTCGCAGGAGTTAGGTGTTTTGCTGACGGTACTCCATCGCATGGAGCTATATAAACGGTAAGTGGACCATGGCTCCTGAATCTGATGGGTTCTCGCAAGAGAAATCCACTCAAGCTAACAGACACCCCTCTCAGAGGTTAGGTGTTTGGCTAACGGTTTTCCATCGCATGGAGCTGTATAGATGATGATGAGTGGATCATGACTTTTGAACCCTCGCAGGGGTGTTTGGTAACTGTATCCCATCGCATGTGTCTGTATAAAGTTTTAGGGGACCTTGGGTCCTGAAAATGATGTTTTTTTTCGAAAAAAAAAAAAAAAAAAAAAAAAAAAGGCGGCCCCTCGCAGGGGTTTTGGGTTTTTGTGTGGTTGTTGTGTTCCATCACGTGGAACTTGTGAATTTTGGCCTGGCCTGGCCTGGCCCCAGAAAGTGATGTTTCCTTGCAAGAGCAATCCGATCATTAAAATATACACCCTTCGCGAATAGATGTTTGTGAAACAAAAACATGCCTGTATCAGGCACAACCTCACTGGGTGGTGGAAAATGTTTTTTGTAAAGTTATAATGTCCTGAGAATAATAATAGAATAATTAGATACCAAAAAATGGTTATTAACAATAATGATTTGTAATGTAACAACGGGACAGAACATCTGCTGCTCTTGCGTACTCTAATGTACCTACAAGCTTGTACTGATGAACAACTTGCACAGTTGTGTGTTGGCCCTAGTACTTACAGTCTACTGTATGTAGTAAGCTATGCGTTTTATGTAGTGAAACAAAGTGCAGTAAATGAGTACCCCCATCTGTTTGTAAGCCCATCCTTGACGACGATGATGTGCTATAAAATTTATTGAAAGTAACCTAATTTTTGGGTTCTACCACTGATCTCATTTCAGAGTGCTTTTTCACTTTAAAGTAGTTAGTACTACTACAAATACTTTTAGATGATTACGCAAAATAACAATAGTTGAGTCAGAAATGTCGTGCATCTCTACGATCACAAACATTTATTTTCTCCTAAGTATTAAAGTCACTTATGCAGGGAAAACTTTAGCTGAGTTAGTGTGGGTTCAGTGTATAGTACAGGTATCTACCTATATCGTAGAGTGGTATATATATGGTGTGGCTTAAAGAGCTACGCTTTGTGGATCGACCCTTTTAAAATAAAGTACCATGGAAGACCAGCCTCTTTGAATATCGAAAATAAAGAATCTTAGTTGCCTCTGAAATGCAGCCTACCCACATTTATATACATATTTGAATTTGATTTTGTTTTTGAAAACTGTGAACGTGTAACTACCATTATACTAAAAACTGAAATCTCGTCAAGCTGTTTCTTAACGTTCTGCATGGAACTGCCTACACACATGGATGTGCTGCACTGTGTTTTAGTTCTTAAGTGTAATTTTGTCGTAGAATCTAAAAGATTCGAAAATATGTGTCAAGTGCACAAAAGGAGCCTTCGTGAGGCGCACTTAAAATCCTTTCACCACACTTCTTTTCGAAAGATCCAGTGACACTATATGAAGAAGACTAGGTTCATGAGATATATTTCTGATAAAAGTAAATCATCTCGTCCACGGAGCGTCAAAGTATGTAATGGCATATAGTTCTAACCAATATTGTTACTATTCATCATCATCATCAGCCCGAAGAAGTCCACTGCTATTGTTATGCTGTTTTTAAAAAAATAGTGGTTGTAGTACCACTGATAAACATAATGGTTTCCAATTAATTAATTCCTTGATACATCAGTAAACTAAAACATCCTAGTACCTTTAGCACAATTCTTGCTGAAAGCAAAAACCGTAAAACCGTAGTTCCTACGTTCTGAAACAGGCATGTTCTTCCAGATGTTGTTACTCCATGTCAATCAAACTATCTGGTTTGCGACGTTCGTTGGCAAAAATATTTTTTATAAATACTATGTAAGTATAAATAATGTTTATGTTTTTACATACTAATAGTATAACTACCCCGCAGTAATACTATGCTCTTGGCTCAAGAGGACTCACATTATGGTTACACATTATATCGCATAGGTACTGTAACGGTGGAAAACTGGATGCAGACAGGCAGACCGACTATTTCGGCTGCGTTGGCCCTGACTAGCTCAGTTGGGGTTCGATGTTCCTACCGCACAAAAATTTTTATACTAAAATAAAATAAATGTTAGAAATCAGTTACACAGAGTTTTATTTAAACAACACATTCCTCTTACATGACATGTTCATTAGCTTAGGAGTGAAAAATTGAAACTGCACAGCTATGCTATCTTATATACTATATAATCCTAAAGTGATCCTTCATTTACATAACCTCAATGTGAGCTCAAATAGCTACTTAACTACAAATTTATATGCTCAGCTATTAACCAGAATAGAGGTTATCCACATGCCAGACTATCTTTCTTACAAATGAACCTACTACTAATCAACAAGTTACAAATACATTGAACGCTACGTTCTCTGACATGGGATTGAACAAAGAAATTTAAAGGGACATCTTTATATAGATGAGAGGTTTAATGACCTCAGGGAATAACAATATATTCCCTTACATAAAATGTAAGCAATGGCTATCATAAATACCTGAGAGGTTCAATGACCTTGTGGAAACGTTCCTATTCTTACATAAAATTTAATAATGCTTATATTATTTACACGGGATGTTTAGTGACCATATGTTCAAACTTTATCCAAACCATCGCTCTCAAGCGAGCACAAATTTATTCAGGGAGAGGTTACTGCTTAGTGTGTCGGAGGTGTGAATATTTGAATTTACCAATCACTAGTCCCCGGATGACCCAATTAAATAAAACCCACAGAAAACTACCTTGTGAGTCACCCCGGAGCGTAACCCTAGCAACAGTACACTGACAGACAGGGTGGTAAGATAGAAAAACGCACGACAAAGACAATGGCAATGACCACGTCAACGAAACCCTACCTATTGACAACAAAAATAGCACTCTCTACGGCAACAAACAATTACTGACAACAAACAATTATTGACAACAAACATCCGTGTCTACGGCAACAAACAATTACTGACAACAAACAATTATTGACAACAAACATCCGTGTCTACGGCAACAAACAATTACTGACAACAAACAACAGACCAGGACTCCACGGAGAACCGTCCCGATGCGCCTACTCCTTCTGCATTAAAATAAATTGGCACTGGCCCACCTCAGAATCGCCGACGGGCGCTTATCGTCCACGTGCGATGTCACCCACGTGCCCTGCCGCCACGTGCCCTGCCGTGCAGTCACCGACTGCCTCCGCCGCGTGTCTCGCGCCCCCGCACAGGCGAAACAAAAGGGAGGCGCCACGCAGACGGTGTCAGCAAACTGGAAAATACAAGACCACGGGTTATTCTCGGCAACGTGTCGACACGGCTCTTCATGGAGCTGCGTCCATAAAAATACAACTGATCCTCCCCTGTATGCCCCATGCTGTGTGATGCTCCTCAAAACCCCTACGTACCAGAAATGGGCGCTCGCCCAGCTTGCAGTCGGCTCGTATCGGCAGCGAGAATGCTGGCTTCGTGTGCTGGGGCTCGTCTCTGGGCACGCGGTGATGGTATTGGCTGGCGCCGCTTCGTCTGTAATACCCAAATCTGGTTAGCGAGGACTCCTCCACAAACCCAACGGTGCCACGGTGCAGCTTTCGTACGTACCGGCGATTCTGCTAGGCTCGGCGTCTTTTCCGTGGAATGCCCCCGGCGGCTCCGCTCGCGCCTTTTATCACCTTTGCTACCACATACCCCGCACCTCGAGCCACAAACTTCCGCCCAGAATATTCCAGAACACTTGCTACAATAATCCACGGCATTTACGTCTCTCCGGCCAGCATTTTTAATGTCTGTAATTGCGAGCTCGCTTCACACATCGACCCAACCACATTATTTCTATTCACCCGCAAATATCGTTTATTTCTTAGTTAGTTACACTACTCGCCAATGGAGGCACTCGCGTCTTGCTGATGGTGAAAACGTTGTCCTTATCCAACACAAGCTAAACCCTATTTCTCTCCTTCTCCGACCCTATCGACATGCGACTACTTCGTAACAGATGTCACTAGTAGACACCGTTCGATACGAACATCGCTACCCACAAAAGTGTTGACATCTGTCAAATCCTGCATTTTGCGGCTACTACTTAACAGATGGCGCTCTTCGCCAGCCATCTGCCTAGCCATTTTTAGTGTTTCTATTCGTTGCCAGAGGTCGCCCTTACAACGTTTCAACAAATCACTAATCAACTTTCGTCTTGGCGCGTGAATTTAAATAGCTCTCCATTTGCTTTCGACTGATACGAAAAAACTATTCTCCCAAAATAAATGAAATGCTACAATACCCCCCCGGCCGTTAAAAGTTTCACTACACTTAGTGAAACTGCGCTGCCCTCAGCGCTGGTACTGAAATGAAAAGCCTTATCTAACTATAACCATATACACATATTCCAACTCAAAATAAACTTGACGAACAAAAAAAAAATAAGAACAAACCAAACTCCTTATCACTGTAAAAAAAAATCGTACAATTCCTTATCTACTAAACTAGCCTAAAACAAATTCTCCTGTAAAAAAAACTTTATACAATCCTTGTACATTCCCTCCACGCCCGGAGATACCTTCTACCACGGCGTTGCCTCATAAAATTAGCGGTCTTCTCAAGTCGTCACTTGTACAGCTGAAACAATCGGTTCGTCCTTGAACCGAAAAATACAAACAAAACTGGCACGTCTTGTCGCGGGAGACCGGCTATCGGAGTGGACCCATCTGCGGCGACGTCGATACCTGTTCTTCTTGCCTCCCCTTTCTTATCGCCATACATCCATCATTCTTGCATGCTTCATCTCTCATTTCGCGCATCTCGACTTTACATACCCCTCGTCGCAAACATCCACACCATTCACCATTTATGCCTAGCGATACCCTACGTGGAACCGTGGGTACGCGTCCTCTCGCCCGTACGTACCCTACCCCTCGTGGTGGGTACGCTCTGCTCATCCATTCTGCTCCTCCCTGCAAGAAACCTAACTCATTCTCACGCCTGGTCCTATGTAGTCCTTTCACCCGTCTGCCCTTTAGACATACAACGAAACATTGTCCAAAAAAAACAAACCAAAATCTACAAGAAAAATGAGTTATCATATTTCCTACTGCCTTACAAACCAAAACCAAACCAAATATTTACCTACAGTTCACAACACCTACTGTGGTGTTGTGAAACCCTAAACCTTTAGGTCTTTCATGTGCCAAGACCCTAAAATCTTCCCGTCCATGTCCTCTAACTCGAAGACCAGTGGTGACAGTACCACTTTCACCCTGCATTTCTCGTACTTAGGACATAACTTCGCCATCTTGAACTTTGCCGCGTCGCTGAGCGGATGGGTTCTTTTCCAGACGATGTCCCCTACTTTCACTGTCGCTTCTCTTCTCCTGAGATTGTACGTTTTCGTGTTCGCCTGGGGTGCCTTGAGTATTATCTGCCAGGAGACCTAATTCTCCTGCAAACTTTTCCCTTGGTATTCCAGGCTGACATTTTGCGAAACAACAGGTGACTTCCAAAATATCTACAAAATATCTACAAAATCTATACAAAAAAAAAATATACCGAATCTACCGACAACACCGAGAACGGACTGTTCTACCTACTTAATTGTTAGAATCTTCCAGTTGTTGCCGAGGCCTGGTCTCCGTCCTTCCCCTACACTTAGGGCAACTCCTGGCTGTGTAGCCTAATTCACCACAGTTATAGCACTTGACCTGCTGATTAAATCTTCCCTTCCTGCAATCCTTAGACCAATGTCCCCTGCCGCCACACCTAAAACAACCAGATTGTGGTGTTCTATCTGAATCCTGCTGAGTGGACACCGCCGCCAGCTGTGATCGCGGCTTGGAGCCCTTGTACGCCAGTGTTGGGTTCAACGTCCTACTCGACATTCTAGATGGTTCTATGAAAAAATCTGATCGCTGCTTTGCTGCCTCTAGCCTCCTACACTTATCCTTTAGCGACTCAATTGATGTGATGTCTACTAAAGCTAGTTGTTCTGTAAAAAATGGCCTAATATTGTGGAGCAGAATCTCCAATAACTCCTGTTCTGGCAGTGGATTCTTCAGCCGAGCGACCAAACAGTTCATAATCGAGAAGTAAATATGAATGGGCTCCTCCACCCCTTGTGTCCTCGCCCTTATTTCTCCTAATAACCTGTAATCGTAGTCTATCGGGCTAAACTCCTCTATCAACAATGACGACAGCTCGCTCCACGAAGAAACTTGGTCTTTGATGCCTCTGAACCAAAGCAAACCCTGTTCAGTAAAAAGCTCAGAAGCTGACTCAAATAGTTTTCCCTCTCTGGTACCGTTCGCTGCACTAAGTTCCTGCAACCTCTCCAAAAACGACCTGACATCTCCTACTCCATCAAACTTGACACCCCACTTCGCAATCGGAACCTTAGGACCCGCGCATTCTACGACAACTCGTTGATGGGTGCTATCCTTCACTGCTGGCAACACCTCGTTGGGCCCTTCCGCTTGTACTGGGTCTTGAACTGGGTCCTTCGACAAACTGTGCACGTGGATCGCCGGATCTGTCATCTTGTCTACCTATAATCAAACTACGGTACCCAAAGACAAATGGGAAAACTACCAGAAGCAAACGATGTAAAAAAAACTTTTGAAACGAGCCTCCTTAAATAAAAAATGTGCTATAACCATCAAACGTGAAAGCAATTCTTCCGAAAAAAAAAACTCACCATAACGCTAACAAAAAAATTAACTCTATACCCAAGGTAAATAGTAGAATGTAGGTCAAGGCAAAAAAATTTAAAGTTCCAAACGCCTAACCCTACCTCCCCAAAAAATAATCTAATGTTTACCCCTCAAAAGTTTCGAAAATCCCAGGTTTGTGTGTGTGTGTGTGTGTGTGTGTGTGTGTGTGTGTGTGTGTGTGTGTGTGCGTGTACGAGAGGACTCGTAAATAAAATTAAACTGTTATAAGTTTCAACAGCTGGTCGCTAACCACAGAAGTGTATTATGGTTCCTAATCCGTTGCAAAACTTTAACAAAATATTAGTCTTGCAATATACTTTCAAAATAAACTCTATGCTGATCGCAGCATACAAAAAAAACATAACCACAGTAGCACTTTGCAAGACTATCTCCCTAACATGAAAGGAAGTGCCCAAAAAAAAAAATTTTTACATCAGGACAGGAATACACTCCTATCAAAATATACACCAGCAGAAAAATACACAGGTGAAAGCATACATCGGTAGAAAAGCACATACAATAAAACTATACACCCTAAGAAAATACACACATGATACACAAAGAACCTAAAAATAACTTAAAATTAGCTGGACTGTTGTCTGTTGCCTTGTCAGTTGCTCTAAAATGTTACAATAACGCCTACCTACAGTGGTCACTAAACGCAAAAAAAAAATTCTAAAAAAAAAATTCAAAAAAATTTTCAAAAAAAAAAAAAAAATTTTTTCAAAAAAAATATTTCAAAAAATTTTCAAAAAAAAAACAAAATTAGAAGTTGGGCGCCATTTTGTAACGGTGGAAAACTGGATGCAGACAGGCAGACCGACTATTTCGGCTGCGTTGGCCCTGACTAGCTCAGTTGGGGTTCGATGTTCCTACCGCACAAAAATTTTTATACTAAAATAAAATAAATGTTAGAAATCAGTTACACAGAGTTTTATTTAAACAACACATTCCTCTTACATGACATGTTCATTAGCTTAGGAGTGAAAAATTGAAACTGCACAGCTATGCTATCTTATATACTATATAATCCTAAAGTGATCCTTCATTTACATAACCTCAATGTGAGCTCAAATAGCTACTTAACTACAAATTTATATGCTCAGCTATTAACCAGAATAGAGGTTATCCACATGCCAGACTATCTTTCTTACAAATGAACCTACTACTAATCAACAAGTTACAAATACATTGAACGCTACGTTCTCTGACATGGGATTGAACAAAGAAATTTAAAGGGACATCTTTATATAGATGAGAGGTTTAATGACCTCAGGGAATAACAATATATTCCCTTACATAAAATGTAAGCAATGGCTATCATAAATACCTGAGAGGTTCAATGACCTTGTGGAAACGTTCCTATTCTTACATAAAATTTAATAATGCTTATATTATTTACACGGGATGTTTAGTGACCATATGTTCAAACTTTATCCAAACCATCGCTCTCAAGCGAGCACAAATTTATTCAGGGAGAGGTTACTGCTTAGTGTGTCGGAGGTGTGAATATTTGAATTTACCAATCACTAGTCCCCGGATGACCCAATTAAATAAAACCCACAGAAAACTACCTTGTGAGTCACCCCGGAGCGTAACCCTAGCAACAGTACACTGACAGACAGGGTGGTAAGATAGAAAAACGCACGACAAAGACAATGGCAATGACCACGTCAACGAAACCCTACCTATTGACAACAAAAATAGCACTCTCTACGGCAACAAACAATTACTGACAACAAACAATTATTGACAACAAACATCCGTGTCTACGGCAACAAACAATTACTGACAACAAACAATTATTGACAACAAACATCCGTGTCTACGGCAACAAACAATTACTGACAACAAACAACAGACCAGGACTCCACGGAGAACCGTCCTGATGCGCCTACTCCTTCTGCATTAAAATAAATTGGCACTGGCCCACCTCAGAATCGCCGACGGGCGCTTATCGTCCACGTGCGATGTCACCCACGTGCCCTGCCGCCACGTGCCCTGCCGTGCAGTCACCGACTGCCTCCGCCGCGTGTCTCGCGCCCCCGCACAGGCGAAACAAAAGGGAGGCGCCACGCAGACGGTGTCAGCAAACTGGAAAATACAAGACCACGGGTTATTCTCGGCAACGTGTCGACACGGCTCTTCATGGAGCTGCGTCCATAAAAATACAACTGATCCTCCCCTGTATGCCCCATGCTGTGTGATGCTCCTCAAAACCCCTACGTACCAGAAATGGGCGCTCGCCCAGCTTGCAGTCGGCTCGTATCGGCAGCGAGAATGCTGGCTTCGTGTGCTGGGGCTCGTCTCTGGGCACGCGGTGATGGTATTGGCTGGCGCCGCTTCGTCTGTAATACCCAAATCTGGTTAGCGAGGACTCCTCCACAAACCCAACGGTGCCACGGTGCAGCTTTCGTACGTACCGGCGATTCTGCTAGGCTCGGCGTCTTTTCCGTGGAATGCCCCCGGCGGCTCCGCTCGCGCCTTTTATCACCTTTGCTACCACATACCCCGCACCTCGAGCCACAAACTTCCGCCCAGAATATTCCAGAACACTTGCTACAATAATCCACGGCATTTACGTCTCTCCGGCCAGCATTTTTAATGTCTGTAATTGCGAGCTCGCTTCACACATCGACCCAACCACATTATTTCTATTCACCCGCAAATATCGTTTATTTCTTAGTTAGTTACACTACTCGCCAATGGAGGCACTCGCGTCTTGCTGATGGTGAAAACGTTGTCCTTATCCAACACAAGCTAAACCCTATTTCTCTCCTTCTCCGACCCTATCGACATGCGACTACTTCGTAACAGATGTCACTAGTAGACACCGTTCGATACGAACATCGCTACCCACAAAAGTGTTGACATCTGTCAAATCCTGCATTTTGCGGCTACTACTTAACAGATGGCGCTCTTCGCCAGCCATCTGCCTAGCCATTTTTAGTGTTTCTATTCGTTGCCAGAGGTCGCCCTTACAACGTTTCAACAAATCACTAATCAACTTTCGTCTTGGCGCGTGAATTTAAATAGCTCTCCATTTGCTTTCGACTGATACGAAAAAACTATTCTCCCAAAATAAATGAAATGCTACAGTACCTTATCATCATCATCAGATGTTTACATATTTGATCGTATTCCTACTAGTATGGTGTTTATCCTGTATTTTACAATTGATTGCAGTGATAATTGATGGTTGAAAACTATCATCAGTATTTTACTGATCATTCATCATCATCATGAACTGAAAAGAAACTATGATAAAATGGAATATTTTATTTATCACCAGTCAAATCGTTTAATATGTTTTTATTACAATAACAGTATTAATTTAGCAAGTCCGCATCACCCGCATAAGTCCACTTAGGTCAGGAGGTAGGATTGGCAGGCTGCTATTACAGCACCTTCAGAAGTTCCTCCAAGCTGGATAGAAAAGGTTATTCTGGAAAATTATTTTGGACTGAACGAGAGGGTAGTGAGTTATAAAGTGACATTTTTAGTTAACGCAAAATCTTGCTTAGCTATGTTTCAAATGATAAGCAAGTATATTGATGTTTCCAATGCCATTGCATTATGGAACGGGTCGTCATCATAACCAACCCAAAGAAATTCATAACTATACTTAGGCCTTCTTCATAAGTTGGTTAGTCATGAGGTGATTTGTCTATTAACCCTATATATGTCAGACTTTCTTAATTATTATGACCACGATCACTTTTGATGCAAAACCTGACAGGTTTCTCATAGTACTATAACTATGTTAAAGTTAGCCACACTCTATAGTGTTTGCTATAAGTATAATTCCTTAGGTCGTTTGGTAGATAATAACGTTTTACTGTTGTAGGTATACTTACCTACTTGAGGTTGTAAAATATTTTGATGTCACATGTTCACATTGGCGTCAGAGTTGCTACCACCACCAGGCGATAACAAACAGGTCTCAAATAAATAAATTAATCTTCGAATAAGGTCAAGTCAAATTAATAGCAGCGTTTTACCTACCAATAAAACGCATATTAATTTACTTACCTTATTCGAAGATTATACTTTCAATTCTGCCTGGTGATTTTCGACGCAATGAAGAATGAAGATGGCTGCCTCAAACGCGCCACTCTGCCGTGGTGGTAGGGGAAATGACGGAAGGGTAACATGACAGGCTGTCATTAGAACCGTCAAAAGTCAAAGATATAAGGCGGAAAACGTAGGCCCGTATTCCGAAACAGCGCTTGAGTCTGAGTCGAGCCTCAAGCATAGATTTTATGACAGTTCTCCATTGAAAAGTGTCAAAAATCTGTGCTTGAGGCTCGACTCAGACCTAAGCACCGTTTCAGAATACGGGCCGTAGTGTCTATCTCAAATAAATAAATTAATCTTCGAATAGGGTAAGTAAATTAATATGCGTTTTATTGGTAGGTAAAACGCTGCTATTCATACGCACGGTCGCTTTTGTTTTCACTCAGATAGGAACAAAATCATAATAGACCTTATAGACCTTAACAAATACGTACATTCATTTATTATGTTACGAAAGTCGGTAACTCTCATACACAGTGAAGGCTTATGAGGAAAACCGGCACGACGTAGAACCTAGAAGCACATTAGCTTTATCTTACTTGACTCAGTACACGAAGTTTTCTAGTGTTATTTTGAGTACTGTACCCGAAGTCGGAGTTTTGCTACCACATTTCGTTACCATATGTTGTTTTCGTTTCGCCTTTTTGTCTCTCTCTATTGCACGGAGAAAATATGAGACGGCAAAAATACGTTACGTAGTTAGAGTTGTTGTCTCATCTTTTCTCCATACAATAGACGGAGACTAATAGGCGAAACGAAAACAACATTTGGTAACGAAATGTTGTAAATGCACTGGGACTTCGGGTACTGTTGTGTAATTTCGGCGGTATTTTAACCAACATTACTTGAGGTTTTAGCTAATTTGGGCCGTCTTGTCTATTGAGTAAAATCTATCTTATTTATGTACCTAATTCATCCTCACTCACTCGACACAGGCAAAATTGATCCAAAATGGACAGATGACATTAATTAAGAAGATATTTAATTGATGATGGCTAACGCTGGCATGTCTATTGTGTGTGCGTAGTATATTGATTTGCTCTGTCTCGGCTTGTCTCAGCCTCGTACTAAGGGTCGGCGTCCGGCGAGCTAAATCGAATAACTTTAGCTAAGTCACCTATTTCGAAATTGGTTGTAGATACGCATCGGCTATTATACTTAGACCTCACAGCTGGAACCGGTGCACACGCAACTATGATCACGTCCGTCGCACCAGGTTTTCGGGATCGAACATAAAGCTTCCTGGATATGAGGCGAAAAAGCGAAATAAAACATCCCAAGGCGCGATTAAAATGGAATTATTTATTTCAGTTTATCGTCAATCTACAAATATCATCGAGGCGTCAGCTTCGATCGAATGCTAACTCCCCCACGCCGGCGCCGTGCCACAGCCACCACGCGAGCGCACCCACGCGCCCCCACGCGCCCCCACGCGCCTCCCGCGCGGGGCGTGCCTCCAGCAGGTACTCGCGCACCGCCCCCAGCGGCGTCACGCCCAGCAGCGGCCCCGGCGCCGGCGGCGAGGCGTGGCGTCCGAAAAAAGTGACTGGGAACGCCGTAATCGACAAAATATTTGAGAAGGTGATCAATGATGCATGCATATTATGTGCATTTTACTAGTCATTGAAGAATTTCCTGTTCAGCTGATGCCCTACTGAACCAACACTTGTGCAAAATAAGTCAAAATCATAATGCTAAGCTTATTGAAGTTTGCACTTGTTCACCATATAAATGAATTATGCAATTATTTATCAATAGGTAACTCTGTATAAAATAAGCATTAATTATAATGTAGTGGCAGAATGTGTGAGTGTGTACCTCGTGTATATGGTGTGTGTGTACCTCGTGTATATGGTGTGTGTGTACCTCGTGTATATGGTGTGTGTGTACCTCGTGTATATGGTGTGTGTGTACCTCGTGTATATGGTGTGTGTGTACCTCGTGTATATGGTGTGTGTGTACCTCGTGTATATGGTGTGTGTGTACCTCGTGTATATGGTGTGTGTGTACCTCGTGTATATGGTGTGTGTGTACCTCGTGTATATGGTGTGTGTGTACCTCGTGTATATGGTGTGTGTGTACCTCGTGTATATGGTGTGTGTGTACCTCGTGTATATGGTGTGTGTGTACCTCGTGTATATGGTGTGTGTGTACCTCGTGTATATGGTGTGTGTGTACCTCGTGTATATGGTGTGTGTGTACCTCGTGTATATGGTGGGTGCGTCCTCGTGGAGTCGCGGCGCAGGTGGCGCCCCCCCCCCTCCCCACCGCCACGCCTGCTGCTCCTGCGCCGGGGGATCATGTCGTAGCGGGGGCGCAAGTACTCGGCGCCCGCGCCCGCGGAGGGGAGGGGAGGGACCGTTGCACCACGATCCCAGCTGTGTCAGCGACACCTGCAAAGCCAAAAATCTCATGGCACCATTCATCAGCCTTAACCTGAGCTACAATAACATTACATTTGCAGCGACGTGGTGGAGAAGGATTGCCTCTCCCAAACCTACATTTTTATCATTACTTCACAGATGCGCTATCAACCTAAATGAGACCCTAATTTATTCATCAAGGCAGATAAATTATGTTTTTTGTAAATTAGCATATTTTTTGGCTTCTTGATTCAGTGGCTGGGATCTACAAGCTGCTCGCATTGTCCTGGGCAAGCTGCGATTATTATTAAGTAGTTGATACTAAACAACAAAAAAATCAGTGGCATGAGGAACACATAGGTACCTGTTCAATAAATGAGATGCAGAAGTATCACCACTCGAGTATGAGAATCAGTCCAAAGCCGAGGGAGCATGTGCGGGTGAGCGCCACATAGAGCCGTCAGCCCCTCAGCCCGCCAGCCCACCAGCCCGCCAGCCCGCCAGCCCGCCAGCCCGCCAGCCCGCCAGCCCGCCAGCCCGCCAGCCCGCTCTCCCACATGCCGTCTGCCGTCTGCCCTCTGCCACTACAATACACGAGATTACAATCAGGTAATGTGTTAACAGAAACTATTTTGCTGCTACATTAGATAGATAGATAGATTAACACTTTATTGTACACAAAGAAATACATATAGAAACTATTACAAAAATATTCAGTACAATGGGCGGCCTTATCGCTAAGAGCGATCTCTTCCAGACAACCTTTGGATGGAAAGGATAAAAATCGGATAGACGGCGGTGCACAAAAAGTTTTTAAATACTATATTCAAAAGAGAAATACAATAATAGTAATAACCAATTAATTCCTAAAATCAACTTGTTAAAATAATAATAATAATAGGTACTGTGAATACATATAAATACATGCTACTTAAATAAATATACAACACATACAATAAGATAGATACCTAAATATTAGCAGACAAGGATAGGTAATGATCATTAACCTTTGTTTTAAAAATGTTGAGCGATTTGGATAAGCGAACAGACACAGGCAAGGAGTTCCACAATTTCACAGCTTTTACCGTAAAAGATTTACCATACATAACAGAGCTATGGACTGGAGTTGCGAGCACATTAATGAACCAACAAAATGTACACACAATAAATTCAAACCATTCTATTGATCGCACTTGTAAAAACAATTGCAATAGTGATTGCATATTGTTTGATTACCTAATATTCGCTTGTGTCGTATTGCATTTTGTAATGACTAGGTTTTATCATTCTCATTTTCATTCTCAAATTTACATCACGAAGGGTGGTTTATCAGCGACTCACTGACTACATTGTTTTATTTTATCTATTCGTAGTCATCTTCACTCATATTTGTTTATTTTTACTTCTCTCGGAACTAGGAGTGAGGCATATATATCGGAACAGGTAAAAATAACAGGTATTTTAAAATAACAGCTTGGAACTGTTGTCTAAACCAATGAGAACCTGTTCCGCCTGTTCCATTCCACAACAGCCCGAATCTGCCGAAACATGCGTCTCTTTATTCTAGCTTATGGAGATTACTTTTGTTAGACGGAGACGCCACGCACGGAACATGCTCTTCTCTATTCTAGCTTACGCATGTTAGAACGAGATAGCCTGTTACAAGCAGAGAACAGGTGTTGCGTTCGGAAATGTCAGTCTCATTTCTTACAGAAAAAAAAATTGTTGTAGGCATTTCATTCTTGGGAATGTAAATTATTGTTGCATTGTAAAACATACACATGAATAAAATTAAGCTTATTACATTCAGCGGCGTCTTTACCTATTGTGCAGGGTGTGCGGTGCACACGGGCGCAGCGCCCTAGGGGGCGCCGAGCGCTGTGCTCGGCGCCCCCTAGGACGCTGCGACCACCGTATGACCACCACGGGGCCCCACCGCCGCGGCACTCGGCGCTCCCTAGCCCCACTCGGCCATTCGGTGGGTGCGTTGGCCGGGCGCCGCACTTTCAATGACCGTCGTAAAAAGCGCTCCGCTCTGCATAGATTTTGAATTGCATCTTGAGCTCTTCTAATATTTGATAAATTACAGCATAGCGAGCGCCGAGCGCCACCGCGGCACTCGGCACTCCCTAGCCCCACTCGGCCATTCGGCGGGTGCGTTGGCCGGGCGCCGCACTTTCAATGACCATCGTAAAAAGCGCTCCGCTCTGCATAGATTTTGAGTAGCATCATGAGCTCTACAAATATTTGATGAATAACATCAAAGCGGGCGAGCACCGTGGCGCTCAAAAGGGGGGCGCCGAGCACCCCTTCTTCTTAGGGAAATAATTTTCGAATCTTCTTTCTAAATGCATTTCTAAGCTATAAAATAATCACACCCTTCAAGTTTCATGCTTCTAGAACTAACGGCTTAGGCTGTGCGTTGATTTTTCTTAAAACCATTTTCCCCCTTTTTCTCCTCTTAAGGAAAGAATTTTCCGATTTCCTTTTTTAATGCACATCTACGCTATAAAAGGAACACACCCTTCAAGTTTCATGCTTCTAGGACTAACTTAGGCTGTGCGTTGATTGTCAGTCAGTCAGTCAGTAACGTAAGAGTTTTTTTTATTTAGAAGAAAGAAGAAGATAGTCATGTCAACATCATAATCATGGATACGTTTTGGGTTGTTATAGAAAACACCAGAACACCTTGTATAATTCTAAATACATTCAACAGCACATCGTGGTAACCAAACTGAAAAATTTGTTTTTAAAAATCTCAAAACAAGTTTATTACCCATTGGGGAAATTTGTCAGTTTGTGGTAACTTGATGTGCTGTTACTTGTACTTTGTATCTATTCCATTTTGAACGCGTGCTTACTAGGGGGCGCCTGGGTAATGTTTGCACTCGGGCGCTACATGGGCTAGAGACGCCTCTGATTACATTACAGTACAAATATGTATTTTTAAATCGTCTTGTCATATTTTAATGTTGTTGTGAAGAAAAATAACTTGTCATGTATTTTGTCAAAATTTAAATCTCAAGCTGTCAGTCCTAAGCCTGTTAAGCATGAAGGATGGTTTTCATTTCAGGAACATACACTGAAACTGTTCTTCTCCTCAGCACCTGTTACCTATATTTCTACTCATACTATGTTGCATGTTACCAGCTGTCATTTTGGAACAGGTTTTTGGAACTGTTATTTTACTGAAACTGGAACAGGCGGAACCGGTTTTACTCATACTATGTTGCATGCAACACAACCAGCTGTTATTTTGGAACAGGTTTTTGGAACTGTTATTTTACTGGAACTCCAGTTCCAGTAAAATACCAGGCGGATAACAGGCGGAACAGGTTTCTTAATTTACCTGTTCCAACCTTGGAGGAATTAGAAACCTTGGAGGAATTAGATTTCTAATTCCTCCAAGGTTCCAACCCACTCCTACTCGGAACAATAAACATTAGGTACCATTTTGGAATTATTTTGGAGCAATAGAGCCACACAGACTGGTATAACAGAGCACCACAGACTAATAGGAGATACTCACTAACACAACACTACAGAGCACACTAGACTAGAGCCACAGACTAACGTCTAAAGAACAGCAGCAAGCAGAAGCAAACATGACTTTGACCTCTTGACATTTGACAGTTTATGATGTCAGTTTTGACAGTTGAAATAGAAGATATAAGGCCTGCGCACACCTAGGCCGCTGGCGTCAGCGATCAGTGAAACGCTGTCAAATTTGACAGCGATATTTGACAGCGTTGCACTGATCGCTACCGCCAGCGAACTAAATGTGCGCAGGCCTTTAGGCACACAACGCACACAATCGTAGACCATAGAAATCTGCTTCGATTAGTTTTTTGTCATTTTGGGAAGTCACATAGAATTTTTATTTTAATTGTTTTACTGGTGTTATTCTGAGTTTTGTTGTGTAATTTCGGTGGTATTTTAACCAACATTACTAGAGGTCTTAGCTCAAAGTGTTAGTCATCATCATCATCATCATCAACCTATATTAGTCCACTGCTGGACGTAGGTCTCTCCCAAGACGCGCCACTGAGCCCGGTCTTCGGCTCTTCTCCTCCAGTGCTTGCCAGCTACATTTCGCAGATCGTCGCCCCACCTTGCCGGAGGGCGTCCTACACTACGCTTACCTAAACGCGGTCTCCACTCTAGTATTCGTTTGCTCCAACGATTGTCTGTTCTACGGCAAACATGACCGGCCCACTGCCACTTCAGCTTACTAATCCTTTGAGCTATGTCGACCACCTTGGTTCTCTGTCGGATAACCTCGTTCCGGATTTTATCCTTCAGAGAGACTCCGAGCATAGCCCTTTCCATAGCTCGCTGAGTGACTTTCAGTTTGTGGACCGACCCTACTGTTAGTGTCCACGTTTCGGCAGCATAGGTCATTACAGGTAGGACGCACTGGTTGAAGACTTTTGTCTTCAGACATTGTGGGATCGGCGACGAGAAAACCTGACGGAGTTTCCCAAACGCAGCCCAGCCCAGCTGTATTCTCCGGTTTAGCTCTCTCTTAAAGTTGTGTCTACCTAACCGCAAGGTTTGCCCGAGGTAGACATACTCCTGCACAACTTCGAGAGGCATTCCGGCGACGGTGATTGGCTCTGGGGTGATACGATCATTGAACATGATCTTAGTTTTATCCAAGTTCATGCCCAGGCCGACCCGTCGTGAGGAAACAGCTAGGCTGTTCAGCATCTGTTGTAGGTCCTGCAACGATTCTGCCAATATGACGATGTCATCAGCAAATCGTAAGTGTGAGATGTATTCGCCATTGATATTGATGCCCATTCCAGTCCAACTCAGCGTCTTAAACAAATCTTCCAGCGCGTTTGTGAACAATTTGGGGGATATAAAGTCCCCTTGCCTCACTCCGCGGCGCAACTGGATAGGTTTTGACTGCTGGTTCTGGACCTGAACAGACATGGTGGCGTCATTGTAAAGACATCTCAACACTTCGATATATCGCCAGTCAACCTGACATCGCTGCAGGGACTGTAGAACAGCCCAGGTCTCAACAGAGTCAAAGGCCTTCTCATAGTCCACAAACGCTAAGCACAAGGGCTGATTATACTCTTCAGATTTTTGTATAATCTGCCGCACTGTGTGAATGTAGTCTATGGTGCCATATCCTCCTCGAAACCCAGCCTGCTCCGGTGTTTGAAACTCGTCAAGTCTTCGCGCAAGACGGTTCGGTCTATAGTTCTTCAATAAAGCTTTATTGCCTTTCTTGAAGAACAATACCACGACACTCCTGCTCCATGCCCATGCAAAGTGTTAGTAGTTAGAATAAAAGTGTATTAAATGATATTCTGATTTGATCGAAAAGGTTTCTGTTGGGTTTGAAAACAAAAGACCATAATTTTGATTTCACTTCACTTCTTCTTTTTTGGCTACTGCGACTAATATGCCACAATTCTGCCAGTGTCCGTTTCATGCTAGTGTCATAAACTTAAGATGGAGTAGAGTAATAAGAACATGGCCGGTATAAGCCAAGTAGGGCCGACTCGACTTGACGGAATAATACTTTTTTTCAGAAATTTTCTTTGCGAGTTTATTTGTTTGTTGCCCAAAATGAGTAATTTCGACCCTAGTTTTTTTGAATTAACACCACCGGAACTCAGTATAATTGCACAAAATGCTTCGGAGAACATTTTAACGGAAAAGTCAAAAAGTCGCTACATGCATACATACGACGAACATAATTGCGTGGAGAGAAGAGAAAAAAGCAAATGGTATTTTTATTATTTTATTAAATTGCTTAATTTTTTCGCTACTGTATTAAAAATAGTCGTTCAGTACACGTGCGGAACCGTCATTGCAACTTGTTCCGACTGTCAACCCTCGCCTTCGGCTCGGGTAGACATTTGTCGGAACTCTTTGCAATGACAGCCTTCCCGCACTTTTAATGAAAAATACTATTATCTTTGTAATATCTCATTCTCAATAAACTGCTCGACACTGGCAAAATTGATCCGAAAAGGACAGACGTCATTCACTAAGAAGAAGAAAAAAAAATCTGCTTCTACTTTTTTCGTGAAAATAAGATCAGCCACAGCAGTGTCGCCAACTCTACGTCTTTTTACGTAGATCTACGTACTTTAGGCCTTTCCTGCAAACCTACGAACTTCAGTCCCAGAATCTACGTATTTTCTATAAAATTGTACAATTTTGTAAAATAACATTCATTGCATTATGCTGAATGGGCGTAATTTCCCTTTCATTCGCAAAAAAAAAGTTAGTGGACGTTCCGTTTTAAACTAGCGCAAACTCGCTTCGCCAACACTTACTTGCGTAGCGTCATTCGTCATTCTAAAAACAAAGTTCTCATTCCATTCCCTAGAGCTGTGACTGTGTAAAACGAAACGTCTCGTATCGCCAGCCAGCTCGTAAAATCTCGTAAGATAAATTTAATTTGCCTGAAAATGAATAAACTGTACAAAACACTCATTTTGTTCAGTTTTACCTACCCTACCCTCTTCATTTCACTCTGAAAAAAAGTTCATGGATCTACGAACTTTACATACGCAAATTTTACTAATTCTACGTAAATTTCTAATGTGGTCTACGCCTTTTTCAAAATCCGAGTTGGCAACACTGAGCCTCAGCTAGAAAAAACGAAACGAACGTCTGGTCGGTCTGTCTGTCTACCTTACCTTACGTAACAAGGGGTAAAAGCTGGTAAAAAGTTCGATTAATAATTCTAATAACATCATTATGCTGGGACGCATCGGTAAAAAGCAAATCGACATCGCGACGTCGTTCGCGACCTCGGGCGTTGGATTCGGAGGCGCCGCTTTCCTCACGATGCTGTACTTCACGGACTGGAAGGTGTTCGTGGCTAACATCCCTTTCTACGGCGGCAAGTTCCCCAAGGAGGAGGAACCCAGCGCCTCCCCTTGACTCGCTCCACCTAGCCTATTCGAGTAGTTCATAACGTTCACTAGTGATTGATGTGTGATTAAAAGTTATTCAATTAAAGATTGTGTTTTGTGCGTTAGCTTTTCTTTCGATTATTAGAATGCTGTTTGCTTTCGTAACCAGCATTATTAGTCACGTCATGTGGTTTATAAAACAAGGGTTTCTAAAGGCCAGGGTGTATGTACCTGGAACTTGCGGCGGCGATAGGTACCATAATCTGATTGAAGGCTGCCCAATATATTTCTCAAGTGGGCTGTACCTAGTTAACGCTTCCTGTATGAACATTACAAACTAAATAAGCAGTGAGTTTAACCTGCCAGGTAAGGTATTGCATCTCCGAGTTTTACTTTCTTTGTCTCTAATTCTAAAACCCCGAAACGTTATATGTAGGTTAATTACCCACTAATTTATTGTTTGGTGAATGTAGATGTTAGTTCTCTGTATGGGTGTAATAGTGTGGGAAGGAAGACCATCTTTGGCTTATGGGAATTATCTATCAACATTCCCGGGGTCATATCTAGGTATGATAATGGGCTCTGTATTTATAAGATCTTTAGACTATGTTGACTATGATGCCAAATATATGAAATAATAACAATGTATGGTGACAAAAGAACTATAATTTATTTATTTTATTAATAAATAACCATTGTCTTTAACAAAAATAGGAAAGGAATGTGCCCTATGATGCATCCATCATGCAGGTGCACCATGCTACTTCCCCTACATGCGTAATAACTACCTAAACATTACGTAAAGTTCAAATTAAAATAGTCTTCATAAATACTGACAGTCTTGTTACAAAATTCCCACCAACATTTTACAATAGGTATTTACTATCTCTCAAACTTGCTCGGTTGTTTGTGGGGAGTTTTGGGGTTTGTGGCTACACAAAAAAAACAAGGTATTACATACACACTTTATTACCAGAGCTCATCCATTCATTGAATTCATTGGTTAGAATAAAAAAGTGCAAATTATGTAGGTAGGTACTTAGTGTATACCTACATACCTTTTGCTAAATAACATTCATTCCTTCCCTAACACAATCAATAGGTAGGTACTCGGGCACCTATCCTGCTCTATTTAGGCATCTTATGAGCTCTATTATTAATCTAGGGAAATCCATGCTTTTTAATACTTACATGGCTCACTGCATACTTCAACATTTTTTAGATAAATTAATCACAACAGAGGCATAGCTAGGCAGAGGTACACAAGGATACGCATCAGACTACACACTGTTAGCTCTTATGTCCTTGCAGTAAGCGTAATTTTTCTTTGTTTTTAGGTAACTTGAGCTGTATCCCACTGTACCTAGACAAAATGTGATTGACAATGGATAATCTATGTTCTGTTAAGCTAAAAATTGAGAAAATGCAGATAAAGAAGGGTGCTCCCTTCGTTTCACGTTATAAGTACTACACTAAAGGTTAACAAACCAACTAGGTGACAGTTGGGAATGATACGTAGGGCGCTCATCTACCCGATGGACCGAGGACATTGTTGAGATCACGGGCAGTCGGTGGATAAGAGGGCTCTAAATCGTTCGTCCTGGAAATGTTAGCACTGAACTTCCTCAGGCTGACGAGGTGACAGGTGGGGACCTCATTATTCCTAGGTAGGTACCGAAACGATCGCATATCGACATCTGGGGAAACTTTTAAAGCTGAGTTTATAATCCCCTGCTAGTCCCATAGATAACTGATAGTCCTAGTCTGGAATGAAACGGAACCAAGCGGGGGCGCGCTAGTAGACGGGCTCGGCGTCTCCGCTGCCCCCCGCGTCCTCGTCGTCGGTGGGGGCGCCCCCCGCGGCGGGGGCGGGGGGGGTGCAGTCGGGGTGGCCGCGCGTGCGCGAGCCGGGGCGCTCGGCGCCGTGCTTGTCGACGCACCAGCAGACGGCGAGCGCGGCGTGGCACTGGCGCGGCGCGTAGTACCCGCGCGCGTCGCAGGCGGGCGCGTACCCGCCGCGCGCCGCGTCCGCCGCGTGCGCGCGCGCCAGGGCGGCGCAGGGGCGGGCGGCGCGCGCCAGGCAGGCGCACCAGGCGGCGCGCGTGCCCCCGCAGCGCGCCAGGAAGGGGCGCAGGCAGCGCTCGCGCTCCGCGTGCCGCAGCGCGTACAGCTCGCGCGCCGACACCAGCCCGTCCCCGTCGCCGTCCAGGTGCCGGAACATCCAGCGCACCTCGGCCTTGCACTCCGCGGGGAAGGGGGCGCCGCGCGGGGGCGGACGGCCCCCCGCCCCCTCCATCAGCACGGAGAACCAGTCCAGCAGGCGGTTGGCCATCTTGTCGAGCGCGCACCCCGACCCACCTGCCATTGTTTACATCTACTTATTACAGAACTATCATTGACTCGAAGCGTCCCTGCATCGACAGACAGAGTTCAGTTTTTTATTATAAGAATGACCTTGTTCTTAAATGTTTTGGTCGGGACGAAAGCGTTAAATAGTTATGGGTGGCATTTTTTAGCGTTTCAATTATCATTTTCGAACCCTTCCTTCTAAACTAAACTCCTTTAGACATTTAGGAATGGATGCTGAGGATGAATGGCATAGGTAGGTACCTTCTTAGGTACAATACGGAAGGCCGATTACATGAATGTCTGACTGTTGAGATAGGTACCCTATAAGCAGAAGGTTCGTGTTTAGTCTGAACGGTATTTGATGAGTAAAATTATAGATGAAATAACTAGTGGGTAGTAGTGTAGTGTAGCGCACCAGTGAGCCGGCGGCGCGCGGGGCGGCTCGCCCCCACCCCCGCCCCCGCGTCCGCGTCCGCCCCCGCCTCCGGCTCTGCCTTGCGGCGGCGCCACTCCTGGAATAAATAACAAACATTATGACAAAAACTTCCAACAGATCAGCTTCAAATATTTACGGCAAGTCATGCAGCCGATCACTTCATGTAAGTTGGCGGTAGGGCACCTGGCAAGTAGTCCATCGACAGTAGTTCACTGTCGATGGACTACTTGCCTTGGATGGAGTCGGTACTCACTATCCTGTTGGTGTGTGGGCGGCGGCGGCGAGGGGGGGGCGCGCGGCAGGGGCAGTACCCGCGGCAGGCGAGGCGCACGGGGGCGGGGGCGCGCGCGGGGGGCGGGGGGCGCGCCGCGCGACGCACGCAGTTGTGCAGGTCCAGGCGGCACAGCGACGAGTACGTGCGGTTATCCGACCCGCACAGGAACCCCACCTCGCCCGCACTCCCCGCACCCGCACCCCCCGCGCCCGCACTCGGCCCGCAGCCCACGCATCTGCAACACAAGCGCACCGGTACTCATCTCGTGCAGGGACCGTCCCCCCGCAACCAGACTGTCGGACCTACCGTGGCGCTAGGTGGGAGAGAGGGTAGCTTCATTTGTTCCTATGTGCGAGTGATTTGTGGTAGCATGTTGGTGGGTGGGAATCTGAGAGGTGATGGAGGATATCGAACCATGGTGATGGCGGTAGGAACACATGCTCAACAAACAATGCCGCCGACAGTACTGGGGAAATATTTTACCCGAGTCGTCCTACGAGTAGCATCCCTCGTCCTATGGTGGAAGAAAGCTAACGGCAACTTGTGATTGGTTGGTTTACAAGGTGAACTTTAATTTAGCTTTGCCCAATTATTAGGCAGGCTCAAGTTATCAAGAAGGAATGTTGCCAACCTTCTTCAGAACCTATGAATGCAATAGGTACCATGGATTATAGCTGGGTATACATGTAGTGCAAGCTCACTGACCGGTCGGCTGCGTCCGCATCGCCGCCCCCTCCCGCTCCCCCGCCCCCTCCTGCACCCCCTCCCGCGCCCCCTCCCCCGCCCGTCTCGTAGAAGACGTCGTCCAGGTCGTCCTCCGCGGCGCCGGCCGACACTATCACGTCACTGGAACACCATCCGAACATCTCAACACAATACTCGGTAGCTAAGTATACAGAGGATTAGCACTTTCCACGAATAACAAGAGTTCGCAGTTCAGTCCTGTAGGTTTGCGCAAGAAGCACTCGGTCGGAATCTTCCAGCGATCATGATATATTTCATAGAGAGGCAATGTATTCCTGATATTGTACAGAGTGAAGTAGGGACATGTATTGTGTTGTGTGTGTGTGTGTAGTGAACTGACCCTTGCCGCAGGATGTCGTTCCTGTACGCGCAGAGCGCGGTGTAGGCGTCGCGCAGCAAGCACAGCTCCCGCGCCGCGCACACCAGCGCGCCGCACAACGCGTCTGCAACACAACATCACATGACACACGGCACGCCCCCCCCCCCCCCCCCCCCCAGCGCCCCCGCCCCCCCCCCGTGCGTGTATACTCACTGTGCGGGTCGTGCACGTACCGGCGCGGCCGCCGCTCGCTCACGGAGTTGTCCGACACCTCCTGCTCCTGCCGACAGATAGCGTACCGTAAGCACTCCTGCCTGCTCCACACCACACGCTAGCTGGAGGGGCCGCATCGGTGCCGGTTACTACCAACGTACTCTCATCATCCCCGAACACAGCTAGCCCAGATACCTACCTACATCGACCTAGTTGTCTTCTCGTTCTTTTTAGTCACCATAATCTAGACATACCTACCATCTTATCCTGATATCCGAAAGTTACGACTCAATCACACCAAATCTACTAGAATGGTTGGGATGAAATTATAAAAAAAGCGGCCAAGTGCGAGTCGGACTCGCCCATGAAGGGTTCCGTAGCAACATAATATAAAAGTTCTTGTAGTTTGTCCAAATGTAAATTGCGGTTAACGATTTTTGACGTAGTAAAAAATCTACACAATAAAATAAAATATAATAAAATATTTTAGAAGTATGGGGACCTTATGGGGTATGGGCACGTAAAAAGACGTACTGAAGACCATGTAGTGCAAATTGCACTGAGCCTACCGGAAGGAAAGAGAGGAAGAGGCCGCCCGCCAGCCACCTGGTGGACCAATATGAAGAGAGGCCTCATGAAAGCTCAATTGCCCGAACCGACCACCCAAGACCGTCTGTCTAGGCGGAAAAAAGTGAGGAGACCCGACCCCAAATAATGGGAACCGGGATGGACAAAGAAGAAAGAGAAGTATGGGGACCTTTGACAATTTAGGGGACCCCAAAAATGTATTGTTTTTTTTTCTATTTTTGTGAGAAAATCTTAATGCGGTTCACACACAACTTACACAGTTTCATCAGTATCGCTTTAGCAATTTCGGAGAAAAGTGGCTGTGACATACGGACGGATGGACAGACAGCCAGACATGACGAATCTATAAGGGTTCCGTTTTTGCCATTGGCTACGGATCCCTAAAAATTGATAGTTAGTAGGGTAGCTGGGTATGGCTGCTAGTTATATCTATGCTTAGGTAGGTAGGTACCATTTAGGTAAGACATCTCATCTTGTATTACGTAAAAAAGGCAGGGCTGGTTAGGAAGACATCCGCCTCGAATATGTCTAGGTACTTATGTGAACAGGTAGGTAGTACTCTGGCACCTAGGACATTCAATCTACCGACTGGGCTAAGAAACTGAATGCTGGTTAAAGCAAGAACGCTCATCTCTCGAGATGAGCCGCCGCGCCGCCGCCGCCGTCGTATCGACCGTCGCGCGGCGGCGGCGGCGGCGGCGGCGGCGGCGGGTGTGATGGCGGCGCACTCACCGCGGCGGCGTCGTCGAACTCGAAGTCCTGGTCGGAGCGTCTGGCGGCCGCCGCGCACAGCAGCGCCGCCGCGCACAGCGCGCTGAGGAGCCGCATGCTGCTCGGGGCGGGGAGAGACACTCGCGCGCGACCTGCTAGCGGGACAGCCCGCCGCACACTGCCTGCCGTGCGGCCTGCAGGCGCCGCGCATGCGCCATCACCGCCACTCCACCAGCGCCCCAGCGGCCCTACACTACACCCCTCTACAGTAGTCGAGCCGGAGCACAGCCCGGCACACGGCACACACGCCATGCGCCATGCTCCAGAGATCCCGACCGACGGCGACGCGTCGTTAGCCTACTCTCTCATTATGTATTGTGCTACGTAGACTTAATCCTAAATTGTAAATCTAAGTATTACTTTGTTAGTGTTACTCGCTGTTATTACAACTTTCTGGAAGCAGTTCAGAAAAATGTATAAGTAGTTTTTTAGCCCAGGTAGTGCCAAAGTGCATTACAAACATCGCGTAACCGTTAGTTTGTCAGTCTTCGAGCAAGTGGACGCGAGAGCGTTTCACTCGTTAGAATATAATGCATACCTAGTGCAGAAATGCTTCCGACGCGCGAATGCTCAGAAAGATTACAAATACTGGATCGTCAACTGGGTTCAAATTCAATAGGCGGCATGGGCACCGCCAGATGGCGTCCACGTAGCCATCTCCATAGCCAGACATTATACAATCGGCCTGCGGGACAACAATGAAACAATCATATTTATAAAACGAAAACTTTTAATCACATAAATTATTTACTTATCTATCACTTATCGAAGGAATCGTAAATCCTCGCTTCACTTAAAAGTTCTAGTAATGGTTGATCAGGCATCAACAGCCGCGAGTAGATGTCTCTGGAGTCGGCTCGAGCTGCATGCGCCATGCATGAGGCGCGCCGGGAGCCTTGCTGCAGGTTGCTGCAGGTTGCTGCAGGTTGCTGCAGGTTGCTACAGGTTGGCGAGGAAGTGGCACTGGTCCACTGCAACAAGAGAACGGCGTCAGCGTCCGTGGGGCGCGGTGACGTCACCTTGCACGGGCTAGTGCCTAGTGCCAAGTGGCTACTCACCGGCGGCGGGGATGGGCAGCGGCGCGGCGCGCGGCGGCGCCCCCGCGAGCACGGCGCTGGCCTGCGCGCGCTCCGTGTGTCCCGGGCTGTCCGCCACCGACACGTTCATCCTGCGGACACAGACACACGCATCACGTCACGGCACAGGGCCCGCGGCACAGGGCACGCGGCACGGGTGTATACTCACAGGTTGATGTCGGTGGCGTCGCGCGCCTCGCCCGCCACCAGGCCGCGCCAGAACTCGTGCACCTGCACATACCAAACGACACACCATGCATTATCTACTATCTTCAATTGTTGGTATACTATGAGGGAATATTGAAGAATGAAATAACGTTAACTTTTACAGAGTTTAGTATACAAATCACGGGCCACGATGACCGGTGCAGATCTCTGCATGTTCAGGAGGCAAGCCCGGCGAGCACTCCGCCGTCGGACGCGGGGGCATGTCTCGACCGCAACTCAAACATTTTGGAATATGGAGTTTTGTAAACAATTAAGTCGATTTCTACTTTAACTGAGATTTGGATCCTGAAGAAGTAGGTATTTGATTCATCTTTTCAAACATAGATTCAGTCTTTTAGGTCGGGGATCAAATATAGGGCAGGCTCAGGATGGGTTGGGATCGGATGCTGATGGGGCTAGAAGTTGGTCGGTAGGTGGGGCACCTCACCTCATCGATGACTCGGTATGCGAAGTCGGCGTCCTTGGGCTTCGCGTCGAAGGCGAACTGGTTGACGGGCTTGCCGTCGGGCACCTTGTAGAGGCGGAACCACTCGACGGTGGCGGCCAGCAGGCCGGGGCAGTGGCGCTCCACGTCGGCCACGTCGTGCAGGCGCGCCGCCAGCGGGTCGCGCGCGTCCACGGCCAGCAGCTTCCAGTCCGTCTCGCCCTCGTCCACCAGCGCCAGCGCGCCCAGCACGCGCACGGCCAGCACGTCCCCGCGCGCCGCCACGCGCGACCCGATCTCCAGCACGTCCACGGGGTCGTTGTCCCCGCGCGCCCGCGTGCCCGGGTCCACGTGCTGCGGGTTCTCCCACGTCTGCGGCAGCGCGCCGTAGTTCCAGATGTAGCCGCGGTGCGGGAACACGTTGGCCACGAAGCGCATGGCGCCGCGCTTCACGTCCTGCTTGATGGGGTTGAGCGGCTCGCCGAGGCAGATCTCCATCTTGGCGTTGCTCCAGCGCGGCACCTCCACCACCATGTTGACGAGGCGCGCGCCGCGGTCCGCCCACAGCGGGATGTCGTGCAGCGCAGAGATGGGCCCGTGAGCGTCCTCTACACACACACACACACAACACACAACACACATCAGACAACAGTGTCCCTGCTTCTTCCCGCCCACTCCTTTCTATCCATAATGAAACATTACATGTGTGTGTTGAATAGTCCCTTGCATTTGAGATTAATTAACTAATGTAAGTATAGGTTTCATAAAAGAAAATGAATCTTACTGACAAAAGAATTGTTTGAGCAAGGTGAAACAAGAAACCCAATTATCAAATTCAGTAGATTTCCACTAGGTATATTATAAAGTGCATTGCATAAGAAATAATATGTAGTTAAGCTAGCTCCAAGTAGGCAGATATTATGCGGGTAATGTAAGTACTGTGAGCAATGCATGTAGGTATATTACCCACAGTATACTTATGTACGGAAATAATAAAATAAATTGATTGTATGTAGTTTGATAACCCTTAGATAGGAAGGAGTATGTATAGGATAGGTGGTACTTAGCCTGCTATTATCTATTATCAAGCATCTTATCAAAGTAGATAGGTAATTGTAACAGTCAAGGTCATGAATATTACTTTAGATAATCCAAGTGTTGCGTGTCCTAATACATAAAATATATGAACTCATGCTCCTTTCTCCATACAAATCCTGTAGTTTTTTTGTAATCATGCAATGAAAAACTTCTCACTGAAAAAAACTGGCAACAGCAGTTCCCATACAATAGCACATGAACACCTTTCTAATATTTTCTGTATTCTGTGGTTTTACTCGTTACCAAAGAATTCCCTGTTTAGCCGCTGCCTGGCTGAACTAACACTCATGCAAAATAGATCAAACCATTATATTTATGCAGCTTATTACACAGTAAGTGCTTGTATGCCATATGGCAGCAAAATTATGATAAAGTTGCTGAATAGCAGTTATAACAAACAGAATTAGTACATGTAGTTCTATGGTAAAACATAGCGCACCCTTAACTACCTTTAAAGGTTCATGTTGAACCTCAACAACTCTCCTAGTATTCAACCATAATAATGAAAATAAGGTTCCTCATGTATAGACGACCCTGGTTGGTGATTGTGTGAGTGTTGTCGCGTCGCAAAGGTCAAGGCCAGGCGCGGCGCAACCCGGAACTGGCGCTGGCGCCTGGCTTGCCGAACTATCGTGCCGTCCCGTGCCCTAGGTTACACCTACTGTGCACAATACTACAAATGGCCATCGATCAGGAGCTGCATGAATAAACTCACTGAGATAGAGCCGGTAGTCGGGCGAGTGGAGCGCGCCGCGTTCCTCCGCGACGTACATGTTGGGATCGGGTGCGGGGAGAGCGCGGTCACAGGTCGCGGCGGGTGACGTGGACGTGGTGGCACGCGTGCTACTACAGCTGCTGGCGAGGGATCGCGCGCACACACACACACACACACGCGCGGCTCGCGGACTCGACTGCCGCGGACGCGCGCCGCTGTTGCTACCGATTACGAAAGCTCGCAAGGAACCCGCTACACCACTCAAACGACGTGCTAATGACATTTTAGTCAAAAATAAGTGTGACCAGATTAAATTTTACGAAAATACCGAGTTAATTGGTTAACATTACATTTAAAACACAGGATATGGGGATAGGGTGTGCGGGCCACACACGGCTATTTTCATTTTTTCATCTCGGAGAGAGTATTTTTGCTTACAGATAGAAATCTCGTACTTCGACCTCTATGCTGAGCGAGAACAGCGTTGCCAGAATGTTACTTTTGTAACATTTTACATTACTTTTGACCCTTTTGACCCTCTCATGTTACCTCCATGTTACACGCCTCTATAAAAATCCCTTAAAAAAATCCAGCAAACAACAAAAACAAATCGTGAAACTGAAGGCATTTAAGAATGTTTTTATTTTTAAGCAATAATATAGGAGTCCATAATAAAGGAGTGTATCGTTTACCACATCATAATGTTAGATACTTTTCTCGTGTAAATGTAACTTTTTGTGAAAATGTTATATCCTTTGGTCTGTCAAGAAGACCCAAGGGTTGTCGAGCGACATCTGTCAAAAAGACCCAGGGGTCTTTTTTTGTTCACCCGAGTTTTCGTCTGATTTTAAGCATGTGGTTGAAGTGTTGGGTGAGATGGATAATAACAAAACGCAGATGACAAACAGAGACAGATATATTGTTTTAGGTTCAAATTAAAAGGTTATCGGAATTTTGATGAAATTCGCTTGTCATACGGCGCGTCATCGAACTGACTTCTTTCATTGCGGAGCGAGTTTGTGTGTGGTTTGATAATTGCTAAAAATAGGAAATAAATAGGAAAAGAGTCGGATTTTTGCTAAAATGTAAGTACAATTTATCTATCTATGAGTGATTACATTATTTACGTCGTATTGACCAAGTTTTAGGCTGTTTTTAGTTGTTTTTATGAAATGACGCTACTATGCCGGCCTTGACCGTTAGAATCTAGTCAAATCTCGACGTTTTTTTGGCTAAATACGTATTTATTTCTCTGTTCATTAGTCCAGAACATCGATTTACTTCAATATTTCGTTTATACGTATATGTTTTCTCTGTTCTTGAGCTCAGAACAGAGAAAAATACGTAAAAGACCCATGGGTTTTTTTGACAGACCGGCGACGTAAGCCGAAAGTGGATAAGACAATCATCTGCCTGAGGACGATCATTTTTATTGTTTTTCAAAACATTATTTTTATGCATTGGAATAACGTTTTGAATAATTGGAATAATTAGATGACCCACCTGATGGTGTTGTAAATCACCACCATCATCATCATCACATTTTTTATAGGGACTATTGTGGCTCTGGTTTCTTTTAAAAACCCCGTATTCGGGGAGGGATGCTGGGGAGAGGGGGAGGGAGAGGGGGGCTTTATTTATTTAGCAACTTTTTGTAGCATCTTTTTTTTATGATGAAATAAGATTAAGCTGATGGCCCAAATGGTGTTGTAAATCAACATCATCATCACTGGTTTTTGAGGGGGGGGTTTTTATTTATTCCTTTTGTATTTTTTCTGGCTGCATGGTTTAAAGAGAAAGCATGTCGCATGTTTGCTGTAGGACTGGACGTGGTAATTTAACATCTGCTCGTGGGCGAGGCGGACGTGGGCGCGGCGGACGAGGACGAGGCGGACGAGGCCGAGGACAGGCGGGAGTGGAGGGCGATGCTGGAGCCTCGACCTCCTCTGGAGGGCGAGGGCGAGGGCAGGTGGAGGTGGAGGTGGAGGTGGAGGTGGTGGAGGTGGAGGTGGAGGGCGACGCTGGAGCCTCGACCTCTGGGGGGCGAGGAGGGCGAGGGCGAGGGCGAGGGCGAGGGCGAGGGCGAGGGCGGGTGGGGGCGGAGGGCGACGCTGAAACCTCGACCTCCACTGTGGGGCGAGGGCGAGGGCAGGCTCGCCCGAGCGTTGGCGCCAGGTATTGCTTGGGCTGTTTGTTGTTCTCATATACAATTTCTTTTTTTATCCTTATTTTTCTTAATCTTTGACCATTTTTTTTTAGCATCGACTTGGGCAATGTTGCTGGACTAGCACCAGGCGTGCCCCTGGAGACGCGCAAGCGCACGTGGCAGGGGACAAGCGCGTAAGTAAAGATTACAATCTTGAATTTGCAATTTTTTACTTCGTATTTTAATCAAAATCATAATTTCTTAGGCGCATGTTGGTGATCCAAGGGCGGATGGAAGACCAGAGGCTGAGGCGTGAGGCCTACCAGGCTCCGCCACCAGAGCCACCCACCATCCAGGGCCCAATACACAGCCCAGAGCCACCCACATTGCAGATAGTGGACCCACCATCTCCGAGTTTGTATGTATTATTTTTATATCTACTCCACGACGTGAAGGTCAATCCTGTAACAATCAATTAAAAAGAAATGTTTTTCTCAGATACGTGGAGTGTGGAGGGAGCAGCCCTGTGCCGTTGCCGCCCCCGCCCTCGGTTGTAGAACGGCGGAGCTACATGATGACAGAAGATGAAATTGAGGATTTCCTCAACAAGGGTATGTGTGCTTTTTAACAGAATATCACCGTAAACGACTTCAGTTAGATGGTACAGGTACTGATTATCTTTAGACGGATATTTATAGCAGACCATTTGTTTTTGTAGGAAGTAGTGACGACGACTCCGAAGAAGAGACCGTGCCGATGTATATACCGCGCGTGTCCCGCGTCGGGCTAGAGCCTGAAGAGGACCAGGTGACCAACGCGGTGGCAAATGTGGTGCTGCAGTGGCCTCCCCAGCCAGCGCCAACACCTGCACCAGCACCCGTCCTCCAGCCTCCTCCCGCTGCTGTTGAAGTTGTCGCTGCTGTTGACGCTGCCGCTGCCGCCACTGAATTTCCTCACGATTTGTTCCACTTTGACTGGCGAAGATTTTCCGACTCTCCGATACCACCTGCGGAGAGAAGGGAAATCTTCTCAATTCAAAGTGGGCCGACCACTACATACAGCGACCCATATGATGCGTTTTGCGCCATATGGGATCGCCGTATAATGGAACAAATCGCTGAGGAAACGAATAGGTACGCCCAGCAGTACAAGGATGCGCTTAGGGCAGCAGACAGGCTAGGCCAGAACAGCCGAATGAACCGGTGGGAAAATACTAATGCGGACGAATTAAACAGGTATTTTGCGATAATACTGGCAACCGGTATCGTAGTTAGGAGTAGGTTTGACGAGTACTGGAATAGTACTCGTGACATTTTTTCGACGCCTGGGTTTGCCGTGGAGATGCCCATCAACACCTTTTTGAGGCTTAGCCGATGCCTGCATTTCAACGACAACCTCGCATTGGCACCCACGGCCTCTTATGCAGAAGTCAAGCTGCATAAGATAAAACCAATTATTGACCACCTCAACGCCAAATTTTCAAGTCTTTACGTCATGAACCAGAACGTGGCGTTAGACGAGTCACTGACGCAGTGGAAGGGCTGGTTGGAAATCAACCAGTTCATTAGAAATAAGGCAGCTTCAATAGGTATAAAAACCTACGAGGTCTGCGAGTCCCAATCGGGGTATTTGTGGAGGTTCAAGGTCCACGCGGGCCGCGAACCCGAAGCCGACGGTGACGCAAGTCCCGTTGGTGGGATAATTCCACGCCTCGTGTTGGGGCTCGTGGAAGACCTTAAATTTTCTGGGAGAACACTGTGGATGGACAATTTCTACAACTCTCCAGCTCTCGCGCGGACTCTCAAATCATTTGGTCTTGACTGTGTGGGAACCCTGCGAACGAACCGTCAGTTCGTTCCAGACGAGATGACGCGATTGTCCAAGCGAGATATGACCGTAGGCCAGGTGTCAGGTTGCACCTCTGGAGATGTGGATCTGATGGTATGGCGAGATAATAACCGTGTGGCTCTTATCTCGACATACCATGGAGTCACCGTCACCACACAACCGTCGGCCACACAACAACAGTGGGTCAGCAAGCCTACGGTCATACACGACTACAATGTGTGCATGGGGGGGGTAGACAAAAAGGACCAAATGCTCGCAATGTATCCAATTGAAAGAAAGAGGACAAAGGTTTGGTATAAGAAATTTTTTAGGCGCCTCTTAAATGTGAGCGTGTTAAACGCGATGATTATGTATAATCATACCACCACACCAGAGGCACCACATCTGAGCCATCGAATGTTTAGGATGAATCTGACCCGCAAGCTCCTGCAGATTCATCAGAAGAGTACAATACAATCTCATTGTCGTATACATGTTGTTCCGGAGCGAGTTTTTGATACAGGTGCCCGCCATGTTTATCAAGTGCTGCCCGAGATTAACCGGCCTGGTCCACACAAGCGGCACTTGAGGAGAAAATGTGGAAGGTGCAGAAAACTGACAACATTCCAATGTGCTACCTGTGAGAAAGCCCTGTGCGGGCCTTGCTTCGCACTGGTGCACAATTATGCCCCTCAGGTTTAGGACATGCACTTTGTGTGTCACCATCCTTTCCTCACGGTGTTTTTCCTTACCCGTTTAGTTTTAGTTGTTTTTACGTGCGTCAATAATCTTACCTATGTATTTCCTTACCCGTTTAGTTCTAGTTGTTCTTCGTTTAGTTCTAGTTGTTCTTCCGTCATGCCAGTTTATCGCGTAATCTTTTCCTTTACCGTTTTAGTCCAGTGATATTTTATCAAATCGGCTCACAATGTTATCTTTCACCGTTTTAAACTAGTTTTATTCCATTTATTTATTTATTTATATATTTATTTATATATTTATATATTTATTTATATATTTATTTATTCCATTCGTCCGACATCAGTTTTTCACACCGTTTCACCGTTTGAGAGTGTCCTATCCTTACGTGACAGTGGCACGTCTTGGGAAAGACCTACGTCCATCAGTGGACTAACATAGGTTAATGATGATGATGCATCATCAAATTTATCTTGTTTTCATCAAAATTTGTTTTTGTCTGTTATTAGCAGATATTTTTGTACTTGTAAAATGATGATGATTACTTACGTACAAAATGCATTTACTCAGATTAACGTATCTATATTTTTGTACTTGTAAAATGATGATGATTACTTACGTACGAAATGCATTTACTCAGATTAACGTAATTTTATTTTTGTACTTGTAAAATGATGATGATTACTTACGTACGAAATGCATTTACTCAGATTAACATAATTTTATTTTTGAACTTGTAAAATGATGATGATTACTTACGTACGAAATGCATTTACTCAGATTAACGTAATTTTATTTTTGTCCTTGTTACGCTAGGCGCCTCTGAATAAACCGATGACAAGACAATACCTACTTACCGCGCACCTTGAACTGCAGCTTGCGTCAGCGCAATCAACGCGACGCACGACACAGTTACAGAATCACCTAGTTTTAAGATTTTGGAAATGTACTCATTCTGTTCTCACACTTAGAGACTCAATCATTGACAAAATTAATTATAGATTTAAATTAAAAATCTTCTTTCCTTTAAACCCGGTCGGCAGCCTACGTATTTGGCGCAGGCACGGATATTTTAATTTACTAAAATTAAGAAAAAGAACCTACTAGTGCTGTTGTTCCGGGTGGTGATAGTGGAATCAAGAAATCGATTCTGCTGAGCAGCTGACGACGACGACAAGAAAAATGCAGTAAGTCCTTGAATCTTTCAAGTCCTTGCTTAATCCTACCTAAACTATAGTCCTTCCTTTAGTGTATCCCATATTTTTTTATAACGTTAGTAATTAACTTCCAAGATTTTTCATCCAAGAGAGTCGAGGAATATTAGGTTAGGTAGTAGGTTAAATAGTAGGCTCAGTGTAATAGACGAGCATAGAGATATAGAAGAAAGCATGGCTCAGCCTCCAGCTTCCGCCGGCAGTAACCCGATTGATATAATTTTTAAGTCCTTAAGACTTGTGCCAGATTTCGATGGAAATCCGCACGTATTAACGAGATTTATAAATCTCTGCGACCAGTTGGTCCTGGCTCACTTTAAACCAGAACCAGGCAACGATTTGACCAATCTAGCGCTTGTAAACGGAATTTTAAATAAAGTCTCCGGTTCCGCCGCTAGATTAATAAATTCGAACGGGATACCAGATAACTGGTTAGGTATAAGGAACGCTTTAGTGAACAATTTTGCGGATCACCGTGACGAGACCGCTCTTTACAGTGATTTATCCTTAGAGACCCAAGGTTCGAGTACCCCGCAAGAATTTTATGAACGATGCCAAAACTTATTCAGTACCATAATGACGTATGTTTCACTTCACGAGAACTTGAAAAGCACCATCGACGCAAAACGCGATTTATACCAAAAACTAACTCTTCAGGCCTATTTAAGAGGACTCAAGGACCCACTTGGATCCAGGGTACGTTGCATGCGACCCGCTTCGATGGAAAAAGCTTTAGAGTTTGTTCAGGAGGAGCTCAATACTCTCTACATGCAAGAGCGCAGTAGTGGTTCAGCTAGTAAGAAAGACTGGCGGCAGCCAAACTTAAATGCAGCCAAGTTCAATCTCCCTATTCCCAACTATGTCCCCAGACTGACTGACGGATTCGGACCAATGAAACAACCCATTTTTACCATGTCTGGTCCATCTAGGCCCAACCCCATTCAAGCTTCACCTAGTCAGGGTTGGAGGCCTACATTTCAACCGCAACCACTACGTGGTCTTACTCACACGCAACAAATGTTCCGCGCCCCTCCACAAAATTACAACCCGCAAAATAACGCTTTTAGGATGCCTTATAGACCCCCACAGCAACCAAATAATTTTGGTAATACTTCGCGTCCTACTCCAATGAGTGGTGTTAGTAGCTATGTAGAAAGACGTCCACCAATGACGGGAATGACAGGACATGACTGGAGAAAACACGGGAATCCACCCCCGACTAACTACTTCAAAACTCGCGAAATTAACTTCAATGAGTTTGACGAAAATGACTATTACCCCGAGTATCAAGACTATTATTCGGGGGAGCAATGCCCCGATTATTACTACTATGACCAAGACCAGTATTATAACTCCGAGACCCCAGTAGTAGAGGAAGTTGTAGATCAGGCCTCTAATGAAAATTTTCAGAAGGAGTCGAAATCCGAAAAACCAAGATAGAAGTCAATTTCCACATTCAAAGGCAACTAGGTTACATCCAGATAGCAAATCCACCTTTAAAGTTCCTAATCGACACAGGTGCTAACCAATCGTTTATAAGCCCTGATGCCGTCGAGAAATACTTTCGTCACGTTCCTTTGAAATATGATCCATTTGAAGTGACAAACGTGCACGCGACTAGTATAAACAATTATTCTGTAACAATGCCTTGCTTCGAGGAATTTAATGACTCGAATGATATAACTTTGTACGTCTACAAGTTTCATAATTACTTTGACGGACTTTTAGGCTTTGATTTACTTGACGTATGGGACTCTAACATTGATTTAAAAAATAGGTTACTGAAAACTCGCTATACACAGATACCTATTCAGATGTATGATTCTAGAAACGCTAACTTGTACGAGGAAATTATTCCAGCTAATTCGACTAAAGTAGTTAGATTACCAGTTAATACACATGACGGAGAAGTATTAGTAGGCAACCAAACGATTTGTAATTGCCTTATTTCAGACTGTTTAACGACGGTTCAGAATAATAGGGGCTGGGTAGAAATAACTAACCCTACGTCTAACGATGTAATATTTTCTATGGATCGTCCTATTGAAGCTGAAATATTTAATATTGAATGTGACAGTACTGAAACTTTATCAGACCGCGCTAAAGATGTTTTATCTCGTCTACGAACCGATCATCTTAATTCGGAAGAACTCGCCAATTTACAGCGTTTGTGTTCTAACTACGCGGATGTGTTTTATCTTGAGGGCGAATCACTTTCGTTCACCAACAAGATCAAACATAAGATTAGGACTTATGACGAAATTCCAGTACATACCAAGAGCTATCGCTATCCTTACGTTCACAGGCAGGAGGTCAGAGATCAAATAAATAAGATGCTTGATCAAAATATTATAAGGCCATCAGAATCTGCTTGGAGCTCTCCCATCTGGATTGTACCAAAAAAAGCAGATGCCTCCGGTAAAGTTAAATGGCGTCTTGTCGTGGATTTCAGGAAAGTTAACGAGAAAACGATTGATGACAAATACCCTATACCTAATATAACAGATGTATTGGACAAATTAGGTAAATGCCAGTACTTTACGACCCTTGATTTGGCCAGTGGATTTTATCAGGTTGAGATGGACCCCTCCGATGTTCATAAGACAGGGTTCAATGTAGAAAACGGGCATTACGAGTTTTTAAGAATGCCCATGGGGTTGAAAAACTCACCCTCTACCTTCCAACGGGTTATGGACAATGTCCTCAGGGGCTTACAAAATGAAATTTGTCTAGTATACCTTGATGACATCATCATTTTCAGTACTTCGCTTCAGGAGCACATAGTTAACCTCGACAAGGTATTTAAACGATTGAGAGAATCCAACTTCAAAATTCAAATGGATAAATCCGAATTCTTGAAGCTGGAAACTGAGTTTTTAGGTCATGTTATCTGTAAAGAAGGCGTTAAACCAAACCCGAATAAAATTAAAGCTATTGAAAATTACCCCATTCCTAAGACTACCACTGAAATCAAACGTTTTCTCGGCTTGCTCGGATATTATAGGAAATTTATTCCAGACTTCGCTCGTATCACTAAACCACTAACCCAATGTTTAAAAAAAGGTTCAAAAATCACGTTGGACAACAAGTACACCAGCTGTTTTGAGCATTGCAAGACACTCTTAACTAATGATCCAATCTTACAGTACCCGGATTTTACACGTGATTTTATATTAACGACTGATGCATCCAACGTAGCTATAGGTGCTATCTTATCACAAGGCACTAAGGCCTCCAATAAACCGATTGCATATGCATCGCGGACTCTTAACAGCAGCGAGTTGAATTACAGCACCATCGAAAAAGAACTTCTAGCTATCGTTTGGGCAACTAAGTACTTTAGACCGTATCTCTATGGCCGTAAATTTCTAATTCTCACGGATCATAGGCCTTTACAATGGGTAGTGAATTTAAAAGATCCTAGTTCAAGGCTTACAAGATGGCGCTTGAAGCTAAGTGAGTATGACTATAAGGTCGACTACCTACAGGGAAAGTGCAATACTAACGCCGACGCGCTATCGCGAATAGAAATTAATAATGAGGAGCTCATGTCGATAGCAGTTAATCCATCGGAAACTGACCCTGAGTTAGATGAATCTCGAACTTTAACTGCTACAGAAACTGAAGCTGGTTCGAGATCTGCCACTGTTCATACAAATAGCGAAAGCCCCATTTTAGAGGTCCCAATTTCAGATGACCCCCTAAATAGATTCACGAAGCAACTAATTTTCAACGTTGTAGGTGACATTAAGAGTAGACCAGTAGTCACTAAGCCGTTTGACACGCACACACGAACATCTGTTCAAATATCTGCATCTAATATAGAGGAAGATATCATAAATGCGATCAAGGAGTACGTCCACCCTAAGATAAAAACCGGACTTTTAATAAATCCTTATTCGGCTATGTACACTATCGTACCTACTATACAAAAAACGTTCAAAAATTCGGCAATGAATCTGACACTAACTAAAACGGAATTAGAGAACGTTAGGGAATATTTAAAGCAGCAGGAAATAATTAATAAATATCATGAGGGGAAGACCAATCATCGCGGCATCAATGAATGTTACTTAGCGTTATCTAATAAATATTACTGGCCTAAAATGCGAGAACACATTACTAAATTAATAAACCAATGCACTATCTGCGGCCAAGCGAAATATGATCGCAGTCCGATAAAGCAACAGTTTAAGGTGGTACCACCCGCTAGCCGGCCCTTTGAATTAGTTCATCTAGATCTTTTGACTATTCAAAGCGAAAAATTCTTAACCATTGTAGATGCATTCTCTAAATATGCACAAGCCTATCATATAAGAGACGGCACGGCTGTTAGTGTGGTTCAAGCCCTATTGAATTACTGTACTCATCATGGTATACCTATCACTATAGTAACTGATAACGGAACCGAGTTCACAAATCAGCTGGTTGCGGAATTTGTGAAGATGCATAAAATTCAGCATCATAGAGTGGCTCCTCATTCCCCGAATGAGAATGGTATTGTTGAAAGGTTCCACTCCACGGTACTTGAACATCTCCGTATTCTAAAATTAGGACAGAAATCTGAATCAGTAATTAATCTTATGCCATATGCCCTTCTGGCTTACAACAGTAGCATCCATAGTTTCACAAAATGTAAACCATTAGAGGTAGTAACGGGACACTATGACCCTCGCGATCCCTTTGACGTAGACCTGTCCGCCCATTTAATCCAACAGTACATGACTAATCATAAGAATAAGATGACTAAAGCCTATAACACGATTCACGACATGTGTAGTACGACTCGTAAAGACCTGACAGACCACCGAAATAGAGAACGGGAACCAGAGGTTGAGTACTCTCCTGAACAACAGGTTTTCGTGAAAAATCCGTTTGCTTCCCGACAGAAGTTAGCTCCCCGTTATACACATGACGTCGTAATGGCAGACCTCCCTATTCATATTTATACTAAGAAAAAACGAGGTCTTATTGCCAAATCTAGGCTAAAGCGTCTCCCTAAAAATGCCCAATTGTTACAAGACCCTCGTGATAATTCACTTGCTCCTGGTACCAGCTTTGATATTTAACAGAGAAAAAGTGTTCAATTTAGACATTGGAGAATATTTTGATATAATTAAGTTAGGTTCATATTATGTAGAAAATAATATAGTTATAGTTTTAAATTCCCAATAGTGCTTTCATCGTTGTATGTTATGTATAAATTATCAATTATACCTAACAAACACCATGAGATCCTTACTCCTCCTTTCCCATACCTAGCTATCCATGAGAAAGATTTCAAGCACATTGAGGCTGAATGCCCGAAGACCAGTAAATGGTACCTCTGCGAGGAGAAGAAAAACCAGCAGAATCGATCACCAGACGACTGCATCCAGCATCTCATCTCAACGCAGCAGCGAAACGACGCATGCAGCCCTACCACTATCACCCAGTCCAAGCCAGCATACGAAGAACTCGATGAGAAACACTACACCATCAGTTTCCCTATCTTAACAAAAGTACACCTATCCTGTGGACAAAATCTCTACCAAACCCTACAAGGCAGTTTCCTCGCTATAATTCCCAAGCAGTGCTACTTAGAAACACCAGAATTTACGATATCCAACACCAATGATCGGTTGAAGGGTCAGGTATTGAAGATAATGGACTTGCCCAAGAACAATGTCGTAACCCCATCTGCAACTCCTTCATTCAAACTAAACTCTATCAACCTGGACCAGCTTCACGCCACTAATAGGAAAATAGCGCTACAGTCCCCACTTCACCTGCAGAAAGACACCGAATATACCCTATACCCCACAACGATCCCTATGTATGTGGTTCTATCCAGTGCATGTGCACTTGCTAGCGTCCTTTTATACAGAAAGTATAAACTTAAAAATAATTCACATAAAGAACAGAAAGCAAGTGAAAGCCAAGCTGAACCTGATCACCAAGCAATCTATTCCCTACCATCTACAGGAAGGGTTGACCGCACTCCAACCCCAATCCCAGCTCAATTTACAGCAAGCTTCAATACTCGCTGTTCTTCGGGGAGAGGTGTTACGCTAGGCGCCTCTGAATAAACCGATGACAAGACAATACCTACTTACCGCGCACCTTGAACTGCAGCTTGCGTCAGCGCAATCAACGCGACGCACGACACAGTTACAGAATCACCTAGTTTTAAGATTTTGGAAATGTACTCATTCTGTTCTCACACTTAGAGACTCAATCATTGACAAAATTAATTATAGATTTAAATTAAAAATCTTCTTTCCTTTAAACCCGGTCGGCAGCCTACGTATTTTCCTTGTAAAATGATGATGATTACTTACGTACGAAATGCATTTACTCAGATTAACGTAATTTTATTTTTGTACTTGTAAAATGATGATGATTACTTACGTACGAAATGCATTTACTCAGATTAACGTAATTTTATTTTTGTACTTGTAAAATGATGATGATTACTTACGTACGAAATGCATTTACTCAGATTAACGTAATTTTATTTTTGTACTTGTAAAATGATGATGATTACTTACGTACGAAATCGATTTACTCAGATTAACGTATCTATATTTTTGTACTTGTAAAATGATGATGATTACTTACATACGAAATGCATTTACTTAGACCTTTATTCCTTGTACCTGCCTGCTGTAAATTTTTCCAACACCGCTGTCGCCATGTCGTATCCATACTTTTGCCGTCTGCACACAGCGGCTGACCCCATTTTTTGTAGGTTGTTTTTGAGTGCCTCATGTTTCGTAAAATTTCTACGAAATACTAGTAGGTAGTAAGTATTGTGATGCCCATTTGTGTAAATATGTCTATGGGATGTGTAAATATGAAATAAAAAATACAAGTACCCTTTAAAAATGGTTTTATTTCACAAACTAGTAAAAATGTACAGTTTTTTGAACTACAACGACCATAGGATAATATTTAGACACTAGATTTAACTTTTAAATACTATACTACATAGTAAAGTTCAACTGCAATCGAAATACACGATTAGTCCAGGGTAGTTTCATAGAAAAAACATGAGAAATTTATGTTTTGCTACCCGCTCGTAAAATGCCGCCGCGCGCGCTAAACACGTGACAGAGCCGGCGTTGAAAAAACGCGCGCGCTTGACAGAGCAGGGGATATTTGACTATCTTGGAACTCCTCCAAGTTGACTATATGCCACTGGCAATACTGGGAAAGAAGGTGAAGAGAAAAGTAAGTTTCAGAAGTTTGTTAGGAGACATTTATTACACTATAACTTTATCTCGGATCATAGATCTAAGAGTCAATGATATTGGATAAATAATACAGGACTAAGATTCATTTTCTCCTTGATCATAGATTTTTGACATTTGCTGAGAGATTGGATCCAATACGGTCATAGAATTTTTTTTTTTTTTTTTTAATTTTGTGCTGGCTTGGATTCAAAGTCCTTCCGCCAAGTCCTATAAGTTTTTCAGATTTTGTTTTGACACTATTCACTTTCACTCATGTTTGTTTTTGATTGACACGCACTTAAAATTTTCATATGTCAGCAATGTCAGTTTTTGCATGATTTTTGTAATTACAAATTGTTTTCACAGAGTTTCCACAGTGTTGACCACATATTTATATAGAGATCCAAACAGATCTGCATTAGATAAAAGTTCTTGGAGACGGCGGGGAACGTCAGGGTTTATTTCCAGTAACTCTGCTATCATCAGGAGTCTTTGCAGTGAAAAACATTGGCAATTCAGAATTATATGTTGAAGGTCTGCATTTTCATAACCACAATGCTCACATTCTTTGGAGTTTATTATATTCATTCTTTGTAAATGTGCAGGAGTTAGGCAATGACCAAATCTCATTCTATTGATTATTGTGACAAATTTCCTTTCATCAATGTCTCTATGTCTATTGTACCAAGGCTTTACTGGCAATTCTTTTTGAATATTATAATACCACTGTCCTTTGACCTTGCTAGTTTCTGTCCAGTACTCTTTCCACAGCTCTCTCTTTTTCTCTTTGTATAAGACATGATAGTCCGTAAATGGAACTTCTAGCTCCTCTGAGTGATCCTCATCTGCCTCTGAGTTTGCTGCTCTGTCCACTATTTCATTTCCCTTAATATCGCTATGAGATGGAACCCATTTAAATTCTACATTTTTACAAGAGTTATATAATACAAGAAGCATGGATCTTATAGCAAACAATATATGATTTTGTTTATAAGAAAAATTGGGCCTTTGTAAACTTAATAATACACTTAAGCTATCTGTTATGATCATGAATGTTTCGTCTGCTATGATGTTATTGATATGTACTAATGCTCTATACACCGCATAAGCTTCTGCTGAAAATATACTACAAAACGAGTCAATTTTAAATGTTTTTGTTATACCTACTTGTGGGTCATAATAGGCACTTTTGACTTCAGTTTGTGACTTGGAGCCATCAGTGTATATTATATATTTGTTCTGATTTTCCTGCATTTGTTCCATAAACATAAACTTGTCCTCTATTTTACGCATATCCATTTTGACATTGTTAAATATAAGAGCATCATAAGCACACCTATACACAGGCCATAAATCACATTTATACATATTTACAGATATTTCCTTAACTTTGCTCATTATTGAATTTATTGCAGGAAGTCTATTTGACACAATATCAGAAGGCTTCACATACAGATCCTGTATTGTACTGCACAAGGTTTCAGGTAAATACAAACTATTCAAAAGTGAATTACTCTGTGAGAGAGTCTTTAAAGAAAATCTCTGAGCCGTAGTAAGCCTACGAATTGCCAGAGGCTCAATACAAGTCTCTGCCTCCATTGCATTTATGGGAGTTGTTCTCATAGCCCCACTTATCAATCTAAGAGCAATATTTTGTAGTACATCAAGTTTTTTCAAAAAGGTAGGACTGGCATTAAGGTATGCCAAGGAGCTGTATTCAAAATGACTCCTTACTATACTCTTATATAACATGCTCAATATCTTTGGGTCAGAACCCCAAAAAACACCTGTAATACATCTCATTATATTAATTCCTTTCATTGCATTTTGACAAATATAATTTACATGTTTATCAAATTTTAACTTATCATCTATTATTACGCCTAAGAATTTTTGATTCCTTACTTGAGGAATAGTGGTATTATTGTACAAAATATTTACAGGCTCATCACTACCGAAAGCTAACACTGAGCTTTTATGGCAATTAATATTTAGTTTTAAGTTTGAATAATATGTATTTAACTGTTGGAGAGCTTGATTAACTGAGCGTTGAGCAGACGTTATTTCCTTATGAATTTTGTATATAACAATATCATCTGCAAATTGAAGTATTTTTACATCGGTATTCACATATTTACAAATTTGAGATGTATACAGGTTATAGAGCAATGGGGACAAAGATGAACCTTGCATCAAACCTCTTCCAACAGTGCATGGCCCGTGTAGAATATTATTAAACTTAACAAACATAGTTCTATCAAAACAAAATTTATAAATCCAGTTTAACAATTTTCCAGGAATGCCGATGTCATGCAATACCTGGATTAGTCGGCACAAGTCAACATTGTCATATGCTCCCTGGACATCAAGGAATGCACATACAGCCGATGAATGAGAGAGAAGACTCTTTTTAATGTCAGCAATAAAGAGGACAAAGCTATCGGTGGAGCTCTTTCCTTTGCGGAATCCAAATTGAAAATCAGGTAATAAGTGGTTTTTTTCCACAATATAATCTAGTCTTAATTTAATCATTTGTTCAAATACTTTACCTATGCAGGAAGCCAAAGAAATAGGACGATAGGAATTATGATCATTAGGTTCTTTGTTAGGTTTCAGTATGGGAATAACACATTGTGTTTTCCAAGACTTAGGGACTATGTTTTTCTGCCAAAGACTGTTAAAAATATTTAGTAGATGTAATCTACTTGAAGCATGTAATTTTTTAATCATCAGGTAAGGAATATCATCTAGACCTGGAGTAGTGTTCTTTCTAGAATCCAAAGCTATACATAGTTCGTCATAAATAAATGGTTTTGTGAGTAATTCTGCTTCATGCATTCCGCTTTCAGTATTAAATATATTTACAAAACTATCCCTATCAATATTACTGTCTGAGGCCTGACTCAACTTGGATATGAAATCTGGTATCCAATCATCATTTTTATATTTATTTTTACTGACATTAATGCGTTTGAACCTACGTACATAATTCCATATCTTTGAGATAGGTGTGTATCTATTTAGAGAGCTACAAAGAACATGCCAACTATTTTTTCTGGTCTCCTTCAAAACAAGTTTTTTAAATGCATTAACTCTCTTATACTCTATATAAGACTCTATTGTATATTCCAATCTGTACTTTAACAAAGCCTCCTTTGCATTTTTTACAGCTTCATCACAGTCATCATTCCACCAAGGAGCAGGTGCCCTCATCATATGAACACTGTTATCACCTTTGTAAATCGGAATACATTCATTTTTTAAGGTATTTAAAATTTCACAAAAGTTATTGTAGGACTCTATAGGATTTTCAATATTCACTTGGAAGCCATTACATAATTCCTCAGAAAGTAAAAAATATTTGGACCAATCTGCTTTATGAAATAAAAACTTTTCTATGTTATTATTCACTTTATACATCTGTGGTGATAAGTTTACATTTATAAAAGTAGGATAATGATCACTACCTAAAGAATCTACACCTACATGCCATTCACAAAGAGGAGCAATAATTGGACTTGCACAAGAAACATCTATAGCTGAGGCAGCTCTAGTAGGCCCCTGGACTGTAGTGATACTACCGGTGTTTAAAATGCAAAGGTCTTGCTCATCAAAGACCCCATAGAGTGCATTACCTCTTGCATTTGATGAGGCACATCCAAACGCTAAGTGATGAGCATTAAAATCTCCAGATATAAAACATGGCTTAGGTAAACTATTTATAATTGAGCTTAATTTATTTACACGAAATCTGTTTGTTCTAGGTGGACAATAAAAGCAAGCAATCGATATAGGACCAGCCTTTGTGTCAAGAGAAATGGCTAATGATTGAATATCTTCATAAAATGGAATACTAATAATTTTATACTTAAGGCAATTTTTGATTATTATGGCAACGCCACCGTGTTCATTTTTGGCATTTTTGTTAATACAGTTGTAACCTGTAAATTTAAGGGGAGGGCTGGTGTTTTTTAAAAATGTTTCATTTAATAAGCAAATATCTATATTATTTTCTGATAAAAGTGTTTTCAAAAGTGGTTTTTTATTATTTATGCTTTGAATGTTGTGTTGAACAATCGTTAAATTGTCCTTTATCGTGGGGATGACAAGTTTTTTAGGAGGATCTCTCTTATTTTTGAGGAGGTCAACGGAGTATTCTCCGTAGAATTCCCCAGGAAGACGAGTGTCTTGACCATTGCGTTGAGGATATTTTCATCAATTTGTGTGGATGAAGCTATATTTTTATTAGTTTCAGAGCAACTCTCTGGGGCCTTTGTTCGATGTATCTTATTGACTGGGGTTGTTGGCTTTTGTGGCTGCTGATATGCCTGCTGAGGCTGTTGGGTAACAGGAAGAGCTGGGAAACTCTTGCTGTAATCTCTGATTACACTTGCATATGATTGTATGTTAAGCTTCTGTTTTGCAATGCGCTGCATTTTTACCGGACACATTTTTGATATTGCTAGGTGAGCACCTCCACAATTACTGCATTTAATATTGTCTTCGTTAGTACAGTCCTTGTATTGGTGTTCGCCTGAACATACAGAGCAAACTTGCTGATTTTTACAAACCTTCGCAGTGTGGTTAAATTTCATACATCGATAACATTGCATAACAGGGGGCACATAGGTGTTGACTGGCATTCTCCAATGGTCCAGGTAGACACATTGGGGAAGAATCCCAGTTACAAATGTTACAGTTACCGTTTTTAAGGGTTCCATCTCACCTTCTACCTTCTTCATAAAACGGCGCACCGCCACTATTTCATTTTCTCCCGAAAGTTTTCGAAAAAGCTCTTCATTAGACAGCTCCGTAGAGACATGTTGAATTACTCCTACCTTTTCAACAAATGCTGATGGGATAAAAGCTTTAATTCCAATTTTTTCCAATGCATGTTCGTTGGACAGCAGGTCATTAGCGTCAGTAGCCTGTTTAAATACAATTTTTAATTTTTGAGCACTAGCTCTGCTCATTACATAATGGCCTTTGATATTTTTTGCTATAAGTTTTTGTATAGAGATCGGGTCTTTATTTCCCAGTTGCTCTTGTTGAGCAGTGCTCTCTAGGAACACTGCAAACTCGGTTTGTTCAGATTTGTCTGGATATAGCCTTTTATAATTTGGCTTTATGAAGGGTTTATACTTATCATCCATTATAGGTACATCACGCATTATAGCAGGCCTTGCTGCAGCCGCAGGTGCCTCAACAGGGACTGGAAACTTTCGCTTCTTCCGCTCTCGCGATACCTCCTTGAACTCAACATCATTTCCGTCACTTTCTGACTCCATCCTCACTCCGAAGCCACTTATTTCTGTTTTATTTGAATTATATGAAATTTTATTTTAAAAATCCGCGCTCTTCCAATTCCCGCCAAATTGAAAGTCGTCTTTGTATAATCACGGTCATAGAAACAGGTGCTGTGCTGCCAGTTATTTACATATTTTTCTACTAGGTATTTAAAAGCAAATATAAAAAAAGAGTTTTCAATTTCTTATCCGTTTATATGTTTCAAATAATGTAATGTAGTTCTTTATCTAATTATATAATTGCATTATCTTGCTTGGAATGTAAAGAGACAGGAAGGAAATACCTGGGGTTTCGTAGCGGCCGCAAGTGGTGTTCTCGACTGCCTTTTCTCTACACTCCGTTGATTTGCTGATGTTGGCGGAGGGCGCTGAATTTCCGTTGATTTGATGATGATTTGATGATGAAGGACGCGCGGCCGTATATCGCGTTGGAAAATATGATTTTTCCTGAAATTCTATGGAGGAGCTATGGGCGCTCGACTCACTCGGATCGCGGCTCGGTGTCAATGGCCGTAGTGGCCGGTTTTCTCCTTCTACCCACAGGTACGGGGGAGAAGGATTGGGGTAGGTGGTTGAGGGTAGTGAATAATAAAATACGTATATATGTGACAGATAAGATTTCGTTCCGAAATTGCCATCTTTACAGAACATACTGGCCCCGAAAGAGCTGCTAAGCTCTTTAGAAGCGCTAAAAATAATAATAAAGTTAAAAAAGCTGAATATAAGATGATTAAAAAGACGGTAGATTTAAAAGATGATGAGCCATGAGATGAAGTTAAGTTGATGAAAAGAATAAATAATAGAGATGAAGCTAAGTTAGAAAGAATGAATTTAGTTATCGGGGAGGCTTGGCAGTACAGGACAGATGTTTACTACCTTGGTCTGGACTGGTCTTCCTAGGAGGTTCTTCTACCTCTGAGAGCTGAGTGGAAGCATGGTTTAAACCAATGGTACAAGTCATGGAATTGACGCTGGCTAAACCTTGAGATGATGCTGGTGCTTTTCCCATGATGATCCAACCAAAGACGGAGGAGTAGGCAGTAGGCATGTTATCACCTAGACTGAACTTCCTGCCATCCAAGATCTGGTCATAAAGGTCAACACCTAAAAGCATGTCGATTTGGCCTGGAGCGGTAAAGTGTTTATCAGCCAGGACTAAATTGTGACAGAGTTGAAGAACTGAGTGGTTTACTGGCACCGATGGGAGCTGACCAGTTATCTGCGGCATGATAAGAAAGTCAGTAGACATGCTGACAGTTGAATCTCGCATCGGTGAGATATTACAAGTTGAAAGGCCACGGGTTGGCTGGGCAGCTGAACCACCGATACCTATAATTGACCCAGACATGGTCCGTGGGAGCTTAAGTTTTTGAGCTAGATTTTCAGTGATGATTGAAACTTGGGAACCACTATCAACCAGTGCTCGGGCTACTTGATAGTGTCCGCTGATATCCTGAACTCGAACATAAGCTGTCCCTAAAACCATGGTTGACGCATTGTCGACACCATGCATAGACTGCGGTTGGGCTGTGGAACTTAAGTTCGCCACAGCAACTTCGTCTGGCTTATGTTCAGTTGCTGAATTGCTTGAGGTGCGGGGTAGGTGCAGCTTTGTATGATGCCGCCCGCGGCACACTTGGCACACACTTTGAGAAGCACACTTGGATACATGATGAGTGCGCAAACAATTAAAGCACAATTTATGTTGAATTACAAAAAGTTTTCTTTGTTCTGGAGTCATCGCTTCAAATTTGGAACAATAATAGATAGCATGATTTTCACCGCAGCATGTGCAAGAGTAGGCATTCACTTTAGGGTCCGCGTTGACCACATTCACTACTTTAGGAGCAGATGGCAATGTGGAACCGGCCACATTCTCAAGAATACGCAGGTGGTTTTCTAAAAACATTGTTAACTGTCTACATGATGGAATACAATGTGGATCTATGGTTGTTTCAAATTTAGTGCGAAGGTCACTGTTTAGTTTGTTAATGATAATGTGAAGCAACAAGAAACTCCAAGAGGTGACATCAAAACCTAATACCATTAATGCCTGTAAATTTTCCTTTATCGTGCCAGTAAATTTATTTAATGTTTTGAGGTTGACCTGAGTAAGATTAGGAAGGTTAAGAATAGCCCCCACATAATTATCAGCTATTAACCTTTTGTTCTCATAGCGCTGAGTCAGAATATCATAGGCCACACCGTAGTTGGCTTCAGAAATGATGAGATGCTTTACCATAGAAAGGGGCTCTTTGTCTAGGATGCTCAACAAGTAATGCATTTTTTGGACGGGTGTAAGCCGTACATTTTCATGGATTACACTGTTGAAAATTGCTATAAAGCTTGGCCATTCAATGTGTGTACCTGAGAATCGTGCTAACTGTATTTTAGGTAAGTGAAACTCAACGTCGCTAGCTTTAGGAGCGGTCGAAGTGGACGGAAGATTCGGTGATGGCTTGGCAGGTGACAAGAGTTCGTACGCAACCTGAATGCTATAAAACATATTCATACTCTCGTTATACAAATCTTCTATTTGAACCTGTTTTTCTAGCGCTGGCTGGCCAGCAAGAATACCGGTGTAAACATCGTCCATCAATGCCCTATGACGCTCCAAATCCCGATAACGCACTAGGAATTTCGTCTTATCATTGGCGCTTACCTCTTTCATATGGCTCAGCTCTTGAGATAAATCATACGTTTGTTTAATGTGTTTAGTACACAGACCATACTTGAGTAATAATATCCTATCATCAGCCATGTTTAGAGTTTATTTTGCAAGAATTAGACCTCGAATAATTGCAAATTGCAAAGTAAATAAAGCTTTTCCAACAAGCAAGAAAGCTGAGATGACTGACAGACTGACAGTTATGTTGACTGACAGAATGAAACTGATAAAAATTGAATGAATGAAATGAATGGAAACAACTGCTGCTTGCTTACTTGCCTGTTGACTTACCGGTAAAGTGTAACTAGCCTTTACGGTTGACACAGACAACAAATTAGTTACAACCAAAGACAAGATAAAAGTATGATTACGTGTGTAATAAAACTCCCACTGTTGTCCAATCAAACTATATTGTTCACTTCCTTCTACGTTACAATCTCTCTAGTACTTCACAAATTACCAACTCTAAGCCACGTGGTTTTACAAAGTAGCTTGCATTGCATGCGACCAACTCTTCCGAGCGCTCGTTCCAGAATGGCGATCGAGCAGTCGAGCCCGACCGCCATCTTTATCGCCGGAAGCGTTGCCAGTATGCAGTGCAGACATTTTGAATCAATCACCATTAATAATACTTTTACATAAACTAAACAAACAAACTAGTTCTTAAAACAGTAATCATGATTAATGACAATTAAAATCATTATTTATTTACAAACAAATTATTCAGATCCACAGACATATTTTAAATCAATCGATTCAACTGACTAACCATACATAATTGCAAACGGCATTTTCCATGAAGTTGACAGACTATTTTACAAACAAATATGACAAGTGTCATCAAATATCATAATAGTAATTTCTATTAAACCATTAAAATTAGAACCATTATTGAAATTCATCACATTCGGCCATCCGATATTGTGCTTACTCTGGAAGCACATGCTAAGTGCACAATATAATATGATAACTTAATAAACAAAGCTTGAATTTAAAACAAATAATGAGAAAAGATGACCATTCAAATACAATCTAAAAAAAATCTAATGTCTATCAAATTCGGCCATCCGACAGTGTGCTTACTCTGGAAGCACATGCTGAGAGCATAATGATAACATGATAACTATGTATATGTATGAATAAACAAAACTTGAAACTTGAATGACTACCAAAATTCAAACAACTAATAAGAACAAATTAAGACAAATCCAAAATTACAATATTAAACTCGTAAACAAAATGAAATTATTAAGTAGAAGATACGAAGACACCCAAATAAATCTTAGTCATTTCTTAGAATAAACAGATATTAAAAATATAATTCTATCTAAAAATAACTAAAGTTAAATATCCCGTTTACCATATTCAAAGCCTGTATGCAAAAAAAATTAACTAAATGAAATTTCTCGTAAGATAATAATAACAGTTTTGTATGAGAAAAGTCTTCGCATCCCAGCCATAAACAATCCATTCGGGTAAAATATTATTTAAATTAAATATTCCAATAACATAAATTATACTCAGATTGTGATAGGAAAACATGTACATGGTTAAAAATACAGTCAAACAGTTAATTGTTTTAAAAGTCAAATAGTAATTTGGTCTCCCTACTACAATATTCACGTTGACCGGATTGAGAGGGTCCAGAAAAAGTTTCTGAATATAACTATACTGCAAAGCTCCATCATTTTCATTTAATGTTATTAGAAAATCATCGCAAATATCATGATCTACTGTATCTTTTCAAAATTATCCACTCGCATATCGACTCTCCTTGCTTACTTTATCTTATTAATCTAAATATAAAGCCTAGACCTCGGCAACCCTTTCAGAACACTTTCGCCCTACAAGTCCATTCAAACAACACTTCTTATTATAACCCCGTTGTCAGAATGTGTCGCCTATTTAACGATTTATTGATTAAATACAGTGATAAAATTGATATCTTTAACAATAATCAAAATAAATTCAAGAATGCAGCTTTGGCCACTCTTTCATTAGAGTGTGCCGAAAACTCTTATTGGTTAGTTCATTAATTCTGCACTCTCTTCGAGTCTTAACTCGAAGTGACTTACTGTAATAAAATAATTGTATGAGTACACCTAAGTTCCAAGTAAATGTTAACTTTAATCACCTACTACTAGTTAAGCCTGGTTACACGCTATCTACATAACTTTCCTGTTCAATGCATTCTGTGTACGCATGTTTTGGGGTACTGTCTAGCTCATAATTTAATAGTATTTATGCCTGTAAATTATCGATTGTACTCTGTTTTGTGTACCTAATAAACAAATAAAATAAAATATAAAACAAAATGAAATTGTGGTAATAAACTACATAATTCTTCTCCTTAATACGGAACTCAGCCTGTTACTGCGGCACCTTCAGAGGCGCGTCATAGCTCAAGCTGCTGATGTGGTGCCTTCCATGGCGCATCACGGCTCAGACCACTGATGCGGCGCCTTCCGTGGCGCATCACGACTCAGGCCGCTGGTGCGGCGCCTTCTATGGCGCATCCCGACTCAGGCCGCTGCGCTGGTGCGGCGCCTCCCGTGACGCATCACTGCTCATGCTGCTGATGCGGTGCGTCACGGCTGTGTCCTGTGGCACCTTCTGCGGTGCATCGCTACTAACTTTGCCTGGAGTTTTAAGGATCTGAAACTCGTCATAAAATTTACAGATCTGCAAGCACACTGTGAATAAATCTATTATCATTCATCTGCTTTATATCTAGTTGAAATGAATAGGTTTTCCAATTGTGAAATAATTAAAAAGTAACAATGTATTCCAAAAATATAAAACACTAAATGTACACTATCCACGGCATTTGGACGAGTTCTCTGTACTTAGTCTTGCGCTTTAAATACTACAAAAGATACGTTTAACTTAGCTCAGTAAATGCATGAAAACGCCATCATAAATCCTGACAGCGAAGAACTTATTTACTTGAATTCCTCCATGCCATGCCCTGCCATGGTACTGCAGGCACGAACATGATTGTACTGTCATATTCTCATTGTTTTTGCTGAAATGTAAACATCTTATCGACAGAGACTGTTTCGGTGCGTAACCAATCTAATGGTTCAGGTTTATGACGTATTAACTTAATTTGGAATCTTGGTTCAATTTTTATTTTTTTATTGAAAACTGATTCAGTTGTAAAGCTGAACTGTAAAATTGTAATTGAACTCCTATAACTGCAATTCATCTTTAGTTAATCTTAAGTTAATATTTTATAAATGTTTTATAAATCACTATCTTTAATTTATAATTAGTTCACATTTATTGTATCTTTAATTTATATTTAATTCATCTTAAATTCATCTTAAATTCATCTTAAATTCATCTTAAATTCATCTTAAATTCATCTTAAATTCATCTTAAATTCATCTTAAATTCATCTTAAATTCATCTTAAATTCATCTTAAATTCATCTTAAATTCATCTTAAATTCATCTTAAATTCATCTTAAATTCATCTTAAATTCATCTTAAATTCATCTTAAATTAATCTTAAATTAATCTTAAATTCGTCTTAAATTCATCTTAAATTCATCTTAAATTCATCTTAAATTCGTCTTAAATTCATCTTAAATTCATCTTAAATTCATCTGTAATTCATCTGTAATTCATCATTATTTCATTTGTAATTCATAATTAATTCATCGTTTTTTCATCTTTTATTATAATATCCTCACTCGACACTGGCAATACTGAACGAATTTGTATACTTGGAATCCAAAACATTAATTTTAAACTCAAATAACTTTAACTCTAATCCAGCTTAACTTTTACTCATATCCAAAAACTTATATAATCTTAACCCAAAATCTTTACTTTTAATCCAAATCCAAAAAATGATCTTCAGCTTTTCAAACATTTTTTCTTTTAAACTTTTTGATCAATTTGAACTTTTTGAACATTTTGAACATTTTGAACATTTTGAACATTTTGAACATTTTGAACATTTTGAACATTTTGAACATATTGAACATATTGAACATTTTGAACATTTTGAACATTTTGAACATTTTGAACATTTTGAACATTTTGAACATTTTGAACATTTTGAACATTTTGAACATTTTGAACATTTTGAACATTTTGAACATTTTGAACATTTTGAACATTTTGAACATTTTGAACATTTTGAACATTTTGAACTTTTTGAACTTTGACCAAACAGATCTCGCATGGTTCCAAACATAATTTCAACTTCTAAGGCGTACATAGTCAAACTGAACTCGCTTGGTTTCAAAATCAATTTCAACTTCTAAGGCGTACATAGTCAAACTGAACTCGCTTGGTTTCAAAATCAATTTCAACTTCTAAGGCGTACATAGTCAAACTGAACTCGCTTGGTTTCAAAATCAAGTTCAACTTCTAAGGCGTACATAGTCAAACTGAACTCGCTTGGTTTCAAAATCAATTTCAACTTCTAAGGCGTACATAGTCAAACTGAACTCGCTTGGTTTCAAAATCAATTTCAACTTCTAAGGCGTACATAGTCAAACTGAACTCGCTTGGTTTCAAAATCAATTTCAACTTCTAAGGCGTACATAGTCAACTGAACTCACTTGGTTTCAAAATCAATTTCATCTTCTAAGGCGTACCTACACATAGCCAAACTGAACTCACTTGGTTCCAAAATCAATTTCATCTTCTTAGGTGAAAATAGCCAAACTGTACTCACTTGGTTCCAAAATTAATCTTTACTTCTATGGCGTACATAGCCAAACACAGATCCCAAAACACTTTCTTTAGTCGAGCAGTAATTACGTTCAATGGCCTGGTTAACGTCCCCAAACTAGATCTGTTTGCTCAAAACCACCAAGAATTGCTACTAACATTTTGTCAAAATGCTGTTTCGAGGAGACTCCCCAGGTTCCATATGCTTTTTTTTTTTTTTTTCTTATTGTACTTTTTGTTTTTCTGTTTTAATTGTAATTTCTTAAAAAAATTGTATCTTCATTTTATAGTTTGTCTACCTTAGTCTCTCATTACTTAATATCATTTTTTTTTTTTTAAGCTCCAATAGTCTCACTATGTGAAACCTGTTTAATGGACCCTAGTTGTCGTTTTAAATTATCAATTAGATTATAAGTATCTGCTGATTGTTTACCTAAGAAATAAAAATAAATAAATAGTCTACAATTTTGATAGCATTAGCTCACTTTGCTTCAAAAACTCGCTTCGGTAGGCTTGATCATGATCATTAACTTGCTTATTTTAAATCCAGCATGGTTAGACATTTGCAGTTAGAGGCTACTCAAACTTTACTGAGCTGCTATGGTATTAGCAGTACATGAATAGTTGTAGCACTAACGGATAGCCCCTATATCAAATTTATGGTTAGGCTCGGTCCATGACAAAGACCGTACCGGCTTTTATGAAATTCAAGATTGTGCTCGGTCTTTGCTATTTACGGCCACTTTATTATGAAACTTTATTCAATCACTCATTTTTGATGTTAAGTAAATTATAAGAAATAAATATTTCCAGAAACCTACCAAATAATAATTTCAACATAACCTAGCCAATAACACCCTGCTTATGCCAACAGAGATTCTAATTTATTTAAGGGTATTTATTTAATTTTGTACATAGGCTACATCGGCACAATGGCGACTATTAGCATGGACATAAAAATGTTTGTTTATGGTTCTAGACAGGAAAGTAGGCCTTGCCTAAGTACCCAACAGTTCTGCATATCAAAAAGTAACAAGAATGCTACAGAGGACTGACTTGCGTTTAACACTCAAGCTTGTTTTTTACACTCAAGTACCTTCACTTAATTTCATACACGGTAACACGAGTCATGTGTTATCAGAGGCTAACCAATAAAATGATCATCGTAATGCATAATAATGTAAAACTATTTGCTGTTATTAAGTTCGTTAATATTTTTAAAATATCTTTCGTTAAACTTAGCGTATATTCCAAAAATTAAGTGAATGTCAATTGATTGAAATGGAACAGCTTAACTAAGTAGTCAAAGTCGTTAAATATTAGGTGCAGGCCATTTCATGTTCGGATGAGCGGCTAATATCAAATTTCATATGATTCCACACACATTTTAGGGTAGGCATAACCTAATAAATAAATTTAAAAGAAAAGACCGATAATCTAAGAATAATGTTAGATTGTGGGTATCTCGTAAACGGTGCGTCGTAGCACAAAAATGACGAAAATTTCATCCCCCTATGAAACCCCACAACACATGGTAACAATGCTTCAGAGCAAGTTTTTTTTTTTTGTTTGAGTACCCTCTTTAAATTTTCTCAAGAAAAATTTAAATATTTTATCAAAGATCCATTAATTCAATTAAGTTTAATTACACATTATCCATCATGCAATAAACGTCATCAGAACAATAAAATTGGGCGTGTACTTACCACTTCGGAGATGTAATAAAACTCCCACTGTTGTCCAATCAAACTATATTGTTCACTTCCTTCTACGTTACAATCTCTCTAGTACTTCACAAATTACCAACTCTAAGCCACGTGGTTTTACAAAGTAGCTTGCATTGCATGCGACCAACTCTTCCGAGCGCTCGTTCCAGAATGGCGATCGAGCAGTCGAGCCCGACCGCCATCTTTATCGCCGGAAGCGTTGCCAGTATGCAGTGCAGACATTTTGAATCAATCACCATTAATAATACTTTTACATAAACTAAACAAACAAACTAGTTCTTAAAACAGTAATCATGATTAATGACAATTAAAATCATTATTTATTTACAAACAAATTATTCAGATCCACAGACATATTTTAAATCAATCGATTCAACTGACTAACCATACATAATTGCAAACGGCATTTTCCATGAAGTTGACAGACTATTTTACAAACAAATATGACAAGTGTCATCAAATATCATAATAGTAATTTCTATTAAACCATTAAAATTAGAACCATTATTGAAATTCATCACACGTGAAAGATGACAATATGGCGGACGAAAAAATAGGAAATTATACAGAACAAATGGACAATGATGATTTTGCAAAAAATATGAAATTATAAAATAAATAAAATGAGTATGTAGGATTGAGGATGTTGATTATGGAATCAACAGGATCAGGGATCGGGATCGAAGGACCAATTAATGGAATGTAAAGAGACAGGAAGGAAATACCTGGGGTTTCGTAGCGGCCGCAAGTGGTGTTCTCGACTGCCTTTTCTCTACACTCCGTTGATTTGCTGATGTTGGCGGAGGGCGCTGAATTTCCGTTGATTTGATGATGATTTGATGATGAAGGACGCGCGGCCGTATATCGCGTTGGAAAATATGATTTTTCCTGAAATTCTATGGAGGAGCTATGGGCGCTCGACTCACTCGGATCGCGGCTCGGTGTCAATGGCCGTAGTGGCCGGTTTTCTCCTTCTACCCACAGGTACGGGGGAGAAGGATTGGGGTAGGTGGTTGAGGGTAGTGAATAATAAAATACGTATATATGTGACAGATAAGATTTCGTTCCGAAATTGCCATCTTTACAGAACATTGCTGAAAGAACAAAAAACAAGCCATACTAAAAATTACAATGTCTTTTGGCAAATCGAATTCTCTGAGATCTGGTAACCCTGACGTCAATACCTGACACCTGTCACTGTCATCCATCAATCTGTATTCTGTTGGGTCGAGTCCCATGCAGGTGCATGGGACGTTACGTGGTGCATGATGCACGAGCCACCACGAAGCGATGCGAAGTAAAATAGGATCAAACAACTTTGATAGTGTAATACACAGATATGACTCAAATAGGTAGTAGTCAATTATCTTGGATCAAATATATGATCATTTAAATGATCCAAGATAAATAATAGTGTAATATCCCCCTAAAATACAGCTCTATACCAGGGTATTCAGAAACTCAGTCTTTTTTGTACACAAACAAATGTCATGATATTATGTCACTGTCATAGTGACAACTCAGGGGAGAAAAACATGTTTTACCATGGATCACTATTAGTAGGACCGGCGCGCGGTTTTACCCGTGCAATAGACCTACCTGAATATTACTACAACTACTTACCTATTAGAGAACACTGAAAAGTAGAACCTCATTTTCCTGTGCCTGATCATAAGGAAGTACAAATAAAACAATGATACTATGATTTCATATTTTTATAAATCATATTTTTTCATTGCTCATACTCTGAAAGTAGGTCTGAAGTTGCCTGAGGGGCCTAATTGAAAGTAAAACTTTCAGCCCTAGGGAGAATCGCTTTCTAATGACAGCTGTCAAATTATAAAAAAACAAGTTCTATTTTATTCAACCATGTTCCAACTTTCTAAAGTCTTTCTAACTGCAAGGAGGTTGTTAAACCAAATTCCAACTTTTTATTCAGCAAGTAGGTTGGAAACCCATTACAACGGTAAGAAGTTTAAAAAGTCTAATTAGAGCGCAATGTAAAATTTAAATAACATAAAGATAGTATTAAATAAATTATATATCTTTGAGGTTTCTAATATCGTTTTTTTCTAAACTGAATAGTTTTTGCGAGATACACTTCCAAAGTGGTAAAATGTTGGTCCCCCTCTAACTTCTAAAACAAGAGAATGATAAAACTAAAAAAAAGATATGATGTACATTACTATGCAAACTTCCAACAATATTTGGTTTGAACGAGATCTAGTGAGTAGTTTTTTTTAAACGTCATAAATCGTAAACCGCAATTTACCTTTCGACGAACTACAAGAACTTTTATATTATGTTACTTGTTGCTACGGAACCCTTCATGGGTGAGTCCGATTTGCACTTGGCCACTTTTTTTTTAATTTTATCAAACAAACAAACAAAAATATTTATTCGAGATAACAGTTTTACAAAAATCTGTTAGGTATTAGCGCATGCAATCCGATAATCGATAATCGATAAATTATCGGTAATCGGCTCATTTTCGCCAGCGATAATTATCGAAAATAAAAACGATAAAAACCGATAAACGATAAATTTAAAACTATGTATGTGAACAGGCAGGGCCTTGCGTATTACACAGTGCCGTTGCCTGAACGTACTCAAATCTAACCTACGTACTAATATCCTAACCTAAGCCTATCAACCTATCCCTAATCCTATCCTAATCCTGATGTTTGTGTCCTAGCCTACCATATAATAGATAATGTATATATAGATAAGTGCGAGATGCCTGTTACCATGAGACCTAAGGTAACAGACGGAAGTTGGGAAGGAAGAAAGGTATGTGTACGGCGTGCAATGTACACAGGAAAGGAACTATTATTACGAATAGTTCATTCTTATTCCTAACGATAACAAAATGTTAAACAATGCGTACATTCTAATTGATTGTTATTATTTGGTTTCTTTATAAAAAAAACTTTTATAGATAATGATTACCTACTAGTCCAAGTATTCTACCGACTGATTTACTTAAGAACCTAAGCGTTAAAATAGCTCATAATTATCAGAACGGAAAGTGTCATCTAATTAAAAGCTTTTCGATTAGTGACACTAATCGAAATCATATGTTTAAAATCATATTTATTAGTAAATAATAAGTTAACAATCCCAAAATTGTAATGTAAAGTTGAATAAATTTTAGCTATTTTTCATATTAATGGTACATGCAATCCTTAAACAAACATTGAACAACCGAAAGATGTTTAAAAAAATAATAATGTAAAGATCAAAACAAGAAAGTGACAAAAGGCATCCTATGTTCAATGCCGTTTCATCCACTTTTCACTCAATTTTATTGTAACATCGACACGATAGAAAAAGAATGATATAAGTAGAAATAGATAGATAATAGTAGGTTATACGTAAATATTCTTGTTGAGTGTAGATATGACAAATAAAGCAGTTAAATTAGAGACCGAAACATGAAGGTTTTTCCTTTTACCAACAACCGATAATTCCCGATAATTATCGAAAAATAGAGCGATAATTATCGTATTATCGATTATCGAAAAGTTTCGATAATTGCATGCCCTATTAGGTATACAATGGACCCCGCACTAGGACTAGCCTGTATCGCGGGATTTTTCGGTGTTTGTGTTCATATTTGTTTTATTCGTCATGCATTTGCATTCGTCTCTCGTTCGTCGAAGTCGAATGGTGTTTCTCGTGTGCTGCTCGTGTCCACTGTGCGTTGTTGCATAAGTTTTTGTTCACATTATCGTTGTCTGTGTTATTGCTACGTATCAGTTTTTTGATAAGTTTTTAGCCTTGTTGTTGTTGCTGTTGTGTTTGTATCAAACATAGATCCTCAACTCAAATCAAAAATATGTTATGTAAAAATATGAAATTAGAGGTCATTGTCAATATCAGTAATTCTCTAGGAGGTAAGTATTAGTAGTAATATTCAGTAGGTCTGTTACACGAGTAAAACTGCGCGCCGGTCCTACTAAATAGTGATCCATGGTAAAACATGTTTTTCTCCCCTGTGTTGTCACTATGACAGTGACATATCATGACATTTTGTTTGTTTACAAAAAATTACTGAGTTTCGTAAAATAAATCGTAATCGTATCGTATCGGGGTTCGATCCCCACCGAGAACAAATATTTGTGTGGTTAACATAAATGTTTGTTCTCTGTCTGGGTGTTATATTGTATTCTAAGTATGTATTTACAACAAAAAAAAGTGTATTCAAGTATTCAGCTATCCGTTTCCCATATTGCAAGCTCTGCTTAGTTTGGGGCTGGGTAGTGTTGTGTGAATTGTCCACAATATTTATTTATTTATTTTTATTTATTATATATCTTTGTTTTGTTGCTACGGATTCCTCCATGGGCGAGTCCGACTTTTTTTGTTCATTTTTGTTTTTTAGTCGGCACCTTTAACTCAAAATGAAATTTAAGAACAGAGAATGAAAATGATATTGCATGAATTCAATAGATTTAGATATTTAATCGGCACATCGGCGACAGTACCTACAATGACCTACATCAAATCAATCAAGCTGCGCTGCAACTGCGTCGGCAGGCGGTGTTTTGCGAGCAGCTCATCCAAGATTGAAAAAAATTCTATTATTGTTGTGGATTCACCAGATTTTTTATTAGTTTTAGTTGGTTTTAGTAAAATAATAGTCTCTATGATAGTCTCCATTCTCGATGGTGTCAGGTGTGGCGGAGCAACGCAACCAGCCAGGCTGCTAGCGACGAGCTGATGAACGCGCTCCCCCCGCCCCCTCCCGAGTGCGATGGCTTGCGGGGCCTACTAGAGCGCGGCGCGGCGCGGCGCGGCCCTCGGGATGTAGCCGCGCGTCCGCACTCGCCGCACTCGCTCCGCCGCGCCATGTGCTCCCTCGCCGCGCTGCGCCGCCTGCCCGCCGCGTGTCGAGCCTCCCCCCTCGCCCGCGCGCGCGCCGCCAGCCGCTCGTGCGCCGGCCCCGCGCCCCCCCCGCCCGGCCCCGCGTGCAGGCCGCGTGCGCGCCCTGCGTGCCGCCCCGCGCCGCCCCCCTGCAGCGGGACCAAGGTCGTGCGCGTCGTGTGCCGCGCGCCCCCCGCCGGCCAGCGCCCTCCCTGCGACCCCCGCCCGCCGCGCCCCCACCTGGCCTGCTCCGATGCGAAGGTGAGGCTCTCCATCGGCCCGCTCCGCCGCCCTGCCTCGACATGTCGAGGTCAGTCCGTTCACCGCCGAACGATGCGTTTCCGACGACCCCGGTGCATCGTCCGGGATCGGATGCGTCAATATTTAAAGTCGTGCGTTTTTCAGAGCGTCAAGAAGGGTGAGGGAGTAGCTTCCGAGAGCGACGCAGGCTGCGGGGGGCAGGACCGCGTGGCGCGCCGCCTGCTCGCCGCCGCCGCCGCGCGCCGCCGCCAGTACGAGCGCGCCGTGCGGGAGGGGGCATGCGCGCCGCCCCCCACACCCCCCGCGCCCCCTTGCCTGCGCGCCACCGACGGACGCACTTACCCGCCGCCGTGGGCGCCGCCTCGCACGCCCCCACCTCCCGACCTGGGGACCCTCTCCAGCGAGTCCACTTGCCACCACCGTGGCGCGCTAGACCCGTGCGCGCACCGCCCCCGCACCATCGTGGAGGTGGATCGGCGACCCCCCACCCCCGCCGCCGATACATCGCTTTCGCCAGCCCCATCCACGCCGGCCCCTTCCACCGGCACCTGCGGCTCGGAGCCGGTGCCGCGCGGCCTCGCGGAGCGCATCGTGGCTGGGCTACGCGGGCAGCCGCCGCGGCGTGCGCTGCACACGGCGCCCCCTAGCCCGTGCGGGCGGGGCGGGGTGTAGTTGGGGGCGGGAGCGGGGCGTGGACGCGAGGCGGTCCCTTGCGGGGGGGGGGAGGGGGGCTCGCGTGCTGCGGGTCTAAGCGCTCTGTGTGCTGGTGTCGCTCGCCAAAGACGTGAGGACGGATGGGGGGATGGCAACACCCGGCGTAGATGGTGGCTGCACACGGGGGGGGGGCGGGAAGGCCGCACTAGGCGGCTCGTGGCTATCGATCCGGTTGCTGCCGCCACAGTGTCGGCCGAGCCCGAGCCCCCCCCCTCCCTCGCACGCCGCAGTGGTGGGGGGGGTGCGAGTGCGCACACAGCTCCAAGAGGATCAAGAAGTGCTCCTCGACGAGTCGGCTGTGGCTTGAAGCGTAACTCCGTCCCTTCAGTTCCGTTATGTCGCCGTTTGGCATCGTCAGCTCCTCGCGTGAGGAGATACTCAATTGTTAGTTGCGATGACTGCGAGGGCGAGGGCGCGTGTTGCTCTGAGTAATGTTTCTAAAATAAAAAGTACTTCACCGGACCACTGTCACTTTATTTTGTTATAAATCCTAAAAGCCTGCGCAAACCTAGGTCGCTGGCGATGGCGATCAGTGAAACGCCAGCGCCAACGACCTAGGTGTGCGCAGGCCTTAACAACCTAACAAAAAGGTGAGACCTTTTGCTAAACTGCATTTTGTCATGCAGAACATGTAGGTACACCATAGTTTTTTTAACACGCTTATACACAAAAGGTACAATTAAAAAGGCTATGCAGGGTGTATCAACAGTGTTTTAATGGAAACGCACCCTGCGTTTCCATTAAACCCCCTGCATGTTCCTCAACATTCCTTTGTTCAAAAGCTTTTTATAATTTTTTTGTCAAAATATTAAACCTATTTTGACAAAAAAATTATAAAAATGTATGTGATGTATATTTCTCAAAAAAACAGATCATTTACAGAGAGAGATAATAACTTTAATTAAAATTTAAGGTAATTTTAAGTTAGATAGTTTGTAAGTGATATCTTTAGTGTACGCCCGAAATGGGTGGGCTGTCGGAACATAATTACTTTTAAGATCTTATAAACACAGTTTTACAATAAAAAAAAAAATCTTTACCTTTATCTAAATGTAATAGTCTCCTATTATAGCACTCATTAAAGCTTATATTTATTTTTTTAGTTTTTGCTTATTTTGCTTTAACGAGAGCTATAGCAAAGATTAGCTAAAACTGTCTTCATAACAACACATTAACTGAAACCCTCCTTTAACCCCCCCCCCCCCCCCCCCCCCCTCCCTCCTGCCTGCTACAGACTCAATACAGACTGCTAAATGACAGTAACATTTGAAAATCAAACTACTCTCTGATGACCAAGCTATCTATCACTTATTTTGCTCAATGTAGATCTGAATTGGTTAATGAATACATACATTGAATAACTTAAAATACTCAATAAATAATATTGTAACGATGAGTTACACATGGGAATTTTTTTTCATTAAATTAGTATACCCCTTTGATGCGGTACCCTAATAACATTACAATCTAGCCAAGTAGGCTAATGAGCAATTTTGCTTTAACTTATTTTGATAGAAAATAATATAACTAAGAATGTGTCCATCGGCACTTTTCTTACAGTCTCTACACTTTGTGGTGACACTTTGTTCTTGTGTTCATTAAAAGTAGCACTATTATTACTGCACAATAACTATAACATTACACTAACTCAAAAGGTTTGATTCTTTTGAGCCTTCTCACTTTGTCTGTGTTATCGAGGAGCTGGATGGCCTCGACATTCACGTGGTGATGAAGTCTTTTCTCGTGAGCTTCTGCGAATTTCTTAATTAATTTATCAACGAATTCGATCTGGAGGTCCCGGTGCAGATCTTCGTCTCTCACGTACCAGGGTGCATTAACAATGCCCCTTAACACTTTATTCTGGAATCGTTGAATTATTGCAGTATTACTTTTACAGGTACAGCCCCACAGCTGTATACCATAAGTCCATATCGGCATTAGGACTTGTTTGTACAACAAAAGTTTGTTAGGCACTGAAAGAGTAGATTGCCTTCCAAGCAGCCAGTACATCCTCTTGTAGCGTACCTCTAGCTCTTCTTTTTTCTTCTTGACGTGTGCTTTCCAGCGCAGCTTTGCGTCAAGAGTCATACCAAGGTATTTAGCTGTGTTTCCATATGGAATGATTTTATTGTTAATGAATACCGCACAGTATTGATCTTTCTTGTTAGTAAAGTTGATATGAACCGATTTGGATTCATTTAGTTTTATTCTCCATTTTCTAGTCCAATCATGGATTTCATTAACAGCTACTTGTACCTTTTCAGCTGCTTCTGCATGAGTGCCTCCGACAGCCATTATGGCAGTGTCATCAGCAAAGGTTGCAATGGTATTATTGGCTAGGACGGGAATATCACTTGTATAAAGAAGGTAAAGGACCGGACCTAGTACGCTTCCTTGTGGTACCCCAGCTCTTATTTTCTTAAGTTCAGAGAAGGCGTCTTCTTGCCTTATTCTAAAAGTTCTATCAGATAAGTAGGATTCTATTACATCTGTAAAATCAGGAGGTAATACTTTTCTTAATTTCAGTAATAGGCCCTCATGCCATACCTTATCGAATGCCTGTGCCACGTCCAAAAAGATAGTGGAGCAGACTTTTTTTTCTTCGAGAGTCCTCTCGATAACATCTGTGATTCTATGAACTTGATCTATTGTTGAATGCTGTTCTCGGAATCCAAATTGGTGATCTGGTATGATGTTTTTACTTTCTATAAGTGGCTTAAGTCTTTTCAGTAACAGTTTTTCAAATAATTTTGACATGATAGGTAGCAGAGAAATTGGCCTATAAGATGAGGTCTCATGAGGTGGTTTTCCTGGCTTTGCTATCATAATGACTTCGGCAACCTTCCATAAATCTGGAACAACCTTTAGTCTGAGTGCTGCGTTTATAAGGGTCGTCAGTTTCACTAGTGCTTTTCGTGGAAGATGGTGTAGTATTTCTCCCGAGATAAGGTCGAATCCAGGAGATTTCTTTGGGTTTATACGGTGTTTTATTTCGCTCCAGACTTCTCTGGGTGTAACCAGCTTTATCGAAAGTGTTTCGTCACAAACTTCGTTAATCATAGGTACTTGGTTTGTTTGGCCTTCGTTAGGTGTAAATATTTCTTCAAGATGTTCTGCAAATCTTTTGGCTTTCTGTTCGTTACTAACGGCCCATTTTCCAGACCCTATATTAATCGGAGGAATTTGGGTAATGGGTCGTTTCATATGTTTAGTTGCCTTCCAGAGTGAGTAGTTTGTACTGCGATCACTGGTGAGGTTTTGGAGATAGCTGTTAGTTGACTCGTCATTAAAAGCTTGAATTTTTCTTTTAAGCAGTTTTGTGAGATTATTTAATTTTGTTTTGTCTTGTGGAAATCTAGTTTGGTGCCAAACGTTCCTCTGTTTTCTTTTTTCACTTATGAGTTGCAAAATATCCTTAGGGTAGTTGTTTCTTGCGCCTCTTTTTTTGTTTACTGGTGTATTATTCCAGGCAACCTGTTGTATGATTTTAGTAAAATTGTCTATTTCTAAGTTAAGTTGCTCCGGGGCTTTCAGAGGAACTTTTAGGTCTATATTAAAATCTAATTCTATTTTAAAACTCTCCCAATCAGTATACTTATTTACCAGGGTCAGAGCGTTTTCTATTTGTAAAACTTGTTCACTTATTTCTAGGTATATTGCAGAATGGTCAGAGTTCATATCATAACTTTGCTTCATTCGTAGGTAGTTCTTCGATAAATTTTTGTAGATGAAGAAGTCGATCAGGTCTGGAATTTTGTTTTGGTCAGTTGGCCAGTATGTTGGTGAACCAGTAGATATAACGTCACCTTTTATATGTTTAATGGCATTCATTAAGTTTCTGCCCTTTGTATTCGTTAGTCTGGATCCCCAGTACGTATTCTTTGCATTGAAGTCACCTCCAAGTACAAATCTTTCACCAAGGGTTTGTAAAAATCTTGAGTAGTTGTGTTCATGTATCGTATGGCGCGGTGGGCAGTATATGGCTGCTACCGTAAGAGAATACCGCGTTGTATTAATGCAAATAGCTACGGACTGGATATCTGGCTCTTCACATTTACTTATTTCATAGTGCTTTATGTTTTCTTTCACGATAACAGCACTACCCCCCCTTCCTTTGTTATCTGGGTGTAGTGCATGATAGGTTTTATAGCCTTTGAAAGTGATGTGTGACTGTTTATTGAAATGCGTTTCAGATACGAGACACAAATCGACTTTTTCTATGTCTAGGACTACTTGCAGTTCGTTTTGATGATTGAGTAGCCCATTGCAGTTCCAAGCCATGATTTTTAGTGTACAAATCATTTTTTACTCTTAGGAATAGCTTGTTTGGTGCTATTTTCTATTATTTTCAATCTCTCATCAAAGGATGTCATGAACTTCAGAATGACATCTAGTTTGCTATCGTTGCTTGGCTCTTTGCGTTGCATGGTTGGTGTATTTTTGGCAGTTGCCTGGGCATATGACACAGATTTGTGAGTGGTGCTAACTGAAGGAGTTCTTACGTTAGAGCCTGGAGGAGCTACCTGCTGTTTGCTGCTGGAGTTTTGCTGTGTAGCCTGAGTTTTATTTATACTTTTGGTCCGCATCTTCTGCATTTCTTTAGCTACCATGCAGCCTCGGTAGTTTGCTGGGTGTGCTTCCCCACAGTGCACACACTTTGGTTTTTCTTCTGCAGGTTTTTTGCAGTCCTTTGTAAGGTGCTTACCTGTGCATTTAACACACCTTGGTTCTTTGGAGCAGTACTTTTGTGTATGACCATATACTTGGCATTTCTTGCACTGTGGGATAAGTTTGGTGGATCTTAGTGGTTGAATCTCGACCACGCACCCCAATATATGTTTTATTTCATATATTTTTTTTATATCTTCATCGTTGCTGAAGGTGGCCATGAACATGTTTAGTGGTTCCTTAGTTTTCCAACTTAGTTTGTTCACAACTTCTTCAATCTTGTAGCCTCTTCCATTTAGGTCTTCGATAATTCGGTCAGGTTTACACGAGGAAGGCAATTTCTTGACCATAACTCTTATCGGTCTCTCCTGTTTGTTTTCATAGGAGTGCCAAGGGCACTCGCTTTCGCTTAGAATTTTTGTTAAGGCTCTGTATGCTTCATCATTGATGGCATTTACTTTAACACTCTCACCGCTTAATATCTTGATTTTAAAGGTACCAGCGGGCTGTTTTAAAGACAAGGAGTCGTAAAAATTTTGGTAATTATTCACCCCGTCTACTATGATCGGAGGTGGGGAAGGAATTTTTTTTGGTCTTTCTTTTGCTGGAGAATTGGCATTTCCTTGTGGTGAGACAGTGGGCGAGGTGTTCATTTTCCGCTTTTTCCTGGATTTCGCTCTTATCCACTCTGTCTCTTTTGCTAGTTCTTCCTCGTCCGTAACATATTCCACCTGTACCGAGGAAGTTTCCATGCTTGATGTTGATGGCATGTTTGTTGATTGCGCAACGCATTTCAGCTGCTCTTGAAGAACTTCAATTTGATTCTTCAAGTTCCCAACAAGGCCCTGAAGCTTTTCACGCTCTTGCCTTTCTTCTTTAAAAAGACGGACTGCGTCATTGTAGTGGTCATACAAAGTATGCTCCAGCTCTGTATGCAGGGTAAAGCGTACCTTTGATGGCGTATCCATTGTAAAGGCAATAAATGGTGTCACCTTAACAATATAATTCGTCGTCGATGCACATGCCTTACGCGACAAAGAACGGGGTCATTGTCACAGTCGGCAGCACGTCCGCGGTGACGTTTTTGTGATGCGCTTGCACTTTGCACTGTAGGTACCTACGCGCGAACGCGAGACGCTACTGTTCTCAGCGGAGATCGAACAGCCACTGACACATGGGAATGATTACCTATTATAGGTAGGTACATACTATCTAGGGTTGGTGATGCGGCCTGAGGGTGAACCTACCTCGAGTCCGGTTTGGTTTCGAATCAAAAGTTATGTTATTTTATCGTACGCCTGGGGTGAAGGCTTGGGACCTCCTCGCGATCGGTAGGCTTACCATTACCTCTGTCTGGCTCTGTCTCTGGCTCTGGTTTTGCATCTGTGTGAGTGCTCACCAGTGCATTATACTGTGCGTGTGACGTTTCGACGTAGGATTTATTTAGACAGCACTCACACAGACCCAAAACCAGAGCCAGACAGAGCTTGTGGTAGGTCTACTGGTGGAGAGCATCTGGTGACGATGACGAGCCCTGGACCGCACCGGGACTCACCTCACCTCAAGAATGCACTAAAACCACAATCACGAGCGGAGCCTGGCTCGCTCGACCTCGTGGCGATCCTCAATGAACGGGGTGAGGATGCTCCTTGGGTCGGCGTCGGCGGGTCAATCCCAGGAGGTCTGAACAGCCTCTCCTGATCAACAGAAAGAAAGTAATACGCGCCGGTATCGACTAACGAGTCCTGTCCACCAAAAATAAGGTTATCAGACTTACTTGAGGCGGTCAATTTGGCGTAAACTCTTCACGATTAGAAGCGCAGTTATTGTCCTAGCATGGACCATCAAATCCACAGAAATTCGTTGTAATATCGAAGAGCAGAGAAATCAAAAACTCTCCCGCGTGAATCGTCATTTCGCCAAAGGCTGGACAAAGTGGACAATAAAATAATCGATCTGTGAAAACAAACAAATCATTCAAATCGATATCGCCCTGCAATCAAACAATGGAACCCACTGTTTGATTGCAGGGCCCAAACAATCCCACCACAGACTGTATCCACTGAGTGGATTGTTGGAAAGCGATAATGTACATTATTAATGATGCTAGTAAAGTCACATGGACACTAGAGCAGTTCAAATATTTTTTTTGCGGCGCTTAATGCTTTAGTGTACATGGGCCTTAACAATTCCATAATAAAAAAAAAGTGGATTCGTTCTAACTGGACGTACATAAACCAGACTTAGATTGTTGCCAGCTACCGTCTTCTAGTTTTTAGAATTAGAATTAGAATTAGAATTGTCGCGCTTAGGCTATTAATAAAAGTGACAAATATGTCACAAAAGCGGTGTCACAAAAGTAAGCTTCCCTAAATTAACCCTATTTTTCCCAATTCTTTCAATTTTTTTTTTTTTTTTTTTTTTTTTTTTATATCTCGATGAAAGGAAACTTCAAATGGAGAGGCGCGAAAGTTTGAACAGGTACAAGTTTACATGATTAGGTTAGGGTTTTTTTGTTAGGTTAGACTTTTGTTAGGTTAGACTTTTGTTAGGTTAGGTTAGGTTAGGTTAGGTTGGGGTGCGAGGTCGGGTAACCTCCACGTGGTGCACCCTGGTAACACCATGAAACACTGCCGCAGAGTACTGGGGTAGTGTTTCATGGTGGCCAATAACCCGACGCAGGGGGGGAAAGCTTCTCCACGCGTCCCTTTGAATAGCAAAGGGCGCAGTGGATGAAGCGGGGGCGTGCTCGGCGTGCACTCGCACTGCCACCGAGTAGGCACGGGGAGTGAGTCTCCCTTTGCCAACGCCCAGAGCTCGGAACCCTGCGGCGTCGCTAGTTCATAGTGACTCCGCGGGACTGAGGGTCTTGGCTTAATTGCCCGGGCCGTGAGGAGTAAACCTCTATAAAAATCCCGGTTTTAAGTGGCTACGCAGCGCGAGAAAACATGGCTTCTGCTGATTGCCTTATCATCTGATCTTTGATCCATGATCTGGGAATCAGTAGATCCGGCTGGACGGATTTCCAGTCGCTACTGCTTCGGGGGACCTCACCCCCTCAGAAAAGGATAAAACCATGGAAGCGCATTTAGAAAAACAACTACCCCAGGTGGGTACCGGTCTCTCAGAGGCCGGAGAGTCCCACAGTGCTTCGTCACTCTGCCCCTCGTATTCTGGGGGGGGCCAAAATCGCTTCGAGAGCTTAGGCTCTCGCACAGAGGAAGGGAGGACCCGCAAATGCAGGTCGGTGTTTAGGCGGCCGGTGACGCCGGCGCTGAAGATGATGAGTGAGGGAGAGGAGTCGGACTGCTCCATCGTGTCCGTTTCCTCCCAGGCTTCCACAGTGTCGGAGTTATCCCGTGCTGGGGTGAAGCGGGGACGTAAGTCCGATGGGGAAGAGAGGGCTTTGGAGTCCTCCAAGCGCGCCTTCCTTAAGGACAAAGAAGACGATGAGGATGTCTTCGACCCTAGTGTCGCACCTTCTAAGGTGAGGTCGAAGGCAAACCTGCCGAAGCCCGAAGACCTGGCTTCGGAGATGCGGGCGCTTCCTACGTCGGAGCTGGAGGCCTGCATGGGAACGGAGTTGCAGACGGTTGAGAAGATCGCCGACAGGTCTAAGCACCTGAAAGGCGACTTTGTCAAGCGTCTGCGGGTGGCGGCAAGGCGGGCGGGCGCGGCATCGGCGGAGCTTACACACCGCACGGTTGCCGACGCCAACGTTAAGCGGCTTGAGGCTGAAAACGCCGAGCTGCGTGCTAGTTTGGCGCAGCTCTCCGAGCAGGTGGCGAAGCTGACGGACGCTGTGCGTCTCAACGCGGGCTCCCAGGCCAACGCAGAGAGCACGGCCAATCCGGCGGCACCAACACCTGCTGCTGGCACGCGGGAATGGGAGGCCCAATTCATGGCACGGATCAGCACGCTGATGGATAGAAAGCTGAGTGCTTTTACGCGCCCGTCCTCGGACGCCACAGCTCCAGCTGGGCCTTCTCCAGGGCCTTCTAAGGCCAAGGGCAATCGCCCAGTGCCGGTGACCTCCCTGCCACCCGTGCAGTCGCGGTCTGCTGAGGCGCCAGTGCAGGAAGCATCGGCGTCATCGTGGGCGACAGTGACAGGGAGGAAGAAGAGGGCGAAGAAGACTTCGGCGATGGCTCCACCGCCAGCCCCAGAAGCTGGCCCGAAACCTGGCCCAAGTGGTGGCCCGCGGACTGGTCCAAAGACTGGTCCAAAGGCCGCCCCGAAGGCGAGCAAGAAGGCCCGCAAGAAAGCTGGTGCTGGCGGTGCAAAGGAGAGTCCCGCGTCGAGACCTGCGCGGCTGCCAACATCCGCGGCGATCACAGTGACGGTTCCGGAGGGTTCGGACGTCACTCTGGCTGCGGTTATGGCGGCCGCAAAGGCTCGAGTTAAGTTGGCTGACTTCGGTGTGGACCAAGTCCGCTCGAAGAAGGCCATCACTGGAGGGCTGATATTGGAGGTGTCAGGGCCTGACTGCACCTCCAAAGCTGACCGGCTGGCCGAACGCATGGGCGTGGCTCTCGCCGATCTGGGTGTGCGTGTTGCGCGCCCGGTGAAAACGGGGGAGTTGCGGCTGAAGGACTTGGACGACAGCATCACACCTCAGGAGGTGCAGACTGCTGTTGCCGAGGCCGGAGGCTGCTCGGTCAACGACGTGCGGGTGGGCGACATTCGCCGCTCACCCAATGCCCTGGGCACGGTATGGGTCCGTTGTCCACTGGCTTCCGTGCGGAAGCTAGCAGCGGCAAAGCACGTCGTCGTCGGCTGGGTCAGGTCTCGGGTCGATTATTTGACCACGAGACCACTCCAGTGCTTCCGGTGCTTGGAGTACGGGCACGTACGCAGTATGTGTCAGAGCACGGTGGACCGCACTAACCTGTGCTACGCGTGCGGGGAGCCCGATCATCGGGCAAGCCAGTGCACGCGTCCACGCAGGTGTCCACTGTGTGCTGACATGGGCTGTAAGGCCGACCACAGGATGGGGAGCAAGAATTGCACCCCTCCTCGTGGCAAGAGGAGACCTCCTCCTCCCTCGGCCCCAGCACCGGAAGGCAGGGCAGCCCCAACAGAGGGGGCCGCCCAGTCGGGCCATCAAGCCCCGCCCCAGGAAGGGATGGACGCCTCTTAATGGATCACACCATAAGAGTCCTCCAGGCTAACCTGAATGGCTGTCGAGCGGCTCAAGACCTTGTCTTGCAGACGTTCGCGCAGCTCTCGGTTGGCCTTGCCGTAGTGAGCGAGCCCTATCGTATCCCGGACCATCCTCGCTGGTTCGGAGACGTATCAGGGCTCGTCGCTATTTACTGGGGCGGTGGCCAAGGTGACCCCCCCTGCACTCTTCTGGAGAAGGGTCAGGGTTTCGTAGTTACGGAATGGGGTCACCTAGCCGTTGTGGGCTGCTATATCTCTCCCAATTGTACCCTCACTGCTTATGAGGCGTACTTGGACGCGGTGGGAAACTGCATTCGCAGGTGCCAACCGCGTCCCGTCCTTGTCCTGGGTGACTTCAACGCTCACTCTCGTGAGTGGGGGAGTCGTCAGGACAACGCGAGGGGAGGGACCATTTTAGAATGGGCGGCGGGTATGGACCTCCGGTTGCTTAATCGGGGGTCTGTAAGCACATGTGTGCGGTGGCAAGGGGAGTCGATCGTGGATCTTTCATGGGCGACTCCCTTGGCCACCCGCCTGGTGTCGGGATGGAGGGTAGCGGAAGAGGTGGTCACACTATCCGACCACCGCCACATCTTCCTAGATGTGGCCATCCGCCCCCCCGACCGTGCGTCCCGCCGCAGCAGCAGTCCGCCGCGACGATGGGCCCTCAATCGGCTCGACAGGGATCTGCTCGAAGCCGCTGCCATCGTCGCGGCCTGGCCGGAAGGCCAAGAGATCTTGCCCGATCCTGAGAGGGAGGCAGCCTGGTTCGGGACAATGATGACGTCGATCTGCGACGTATCCATGCCCCGAGCCAGGCCCACCAAGCGCCGGGCGGTGTACTGGTGGTCGGTTGAGCTCGAGAGGCTACGCGAGGCGTGCCTCCGCTCCCGGCGTGAGTACACTAGAACCCGGAGAAGAAGGCGAGCACTTGCCGTGGAGGTGGCTAGAGCTTACGAGGCATACCGAGGCGCTACTAAGGCGTTCCAAGGCGCCATAGCCGAAGCCAGGTCTCGGTCTTGGGACGAACTCCTCGAGGGACTGAATAGGGACCCCTGGGGCCGCCCGTACAAGACTGTACTGGGCAAGCTCCGACCATGGGTTCCTCCACTGACGGAAACCCTGGACCCTACGTTCGTGGGAGGAGTGGTTGATACGCTCTTCCCTAGGGTCCAGGACAGTCCCCATGCCCCCGTGTCTTCGTCGGACCCGACTATCTGGGTCGATGAAATGGGGGTATCAGACGAGGAGTTGGACCGAGCCGTAAAGCGTCTCAGGGCTCGTAATAAAGCGCCCGGCCCAGACGGGATTCCAGGTCGGGCCTTGGCGCTGGCTCTAACTGCCGGACTGGGGGACAAGCTGAGGCGGCTGTTTGACGGCTGCCTCCGCTCCGGAGTCTTCCCCCAGCCATGGAAGGAGGCAAGGTTGGTCCTCTTGAAGAAGGATGGCAGGGCCGCAGACTCTCCCTCTGCGTACCGTCCCATCTGCCTGCTGGACGAGGCCGGCAAATTGTTCGAGAGAATAATTGCCGCCCGTCTATGTGCACATCTGTGGCAGGAAGGTCCCAACTTGTCGGATGACCAGTTTGGTTTCCGGCAGGCGCGTTCGACAGTGGACGCGATTCTTCGCGTCCGTACGCTGTCGGACCAGGTAGTGTCCCGGGGCGGGAGGGCGTTGGTGGTGTCACTAGACATCGTTAACGCCTTCAACTCTCTGCCCTGGAGGGCGATCAGGGAGGCACTCGTGTTCCACGGAGTGCCCCTCTACCTGCAGCGCATAGTTGGCGCCTACCTGCGTGACAGATGTGTGCAGTATGTGGGCAGGGACGGTACTCGTGTACGGAGGGAGGTGTCGTGCGGGGTTCCGCAGGGGTCCGTGTTGGGCCCCCTCCTGTGGAATCTCGCGTACGATGCGGTCTTGCGCGTCGATCTCCCGACCGGCGTACGAGTGGTCTGCTACGCGGACGATACACTCGTATTTGCTGGCGGAGACTCCTTCGACGGGACCAAAGGGCTCGCCGAGCTTGGGGTGGCATGTGTCGTGGACAAGATCCACGAGCTGGGTCTGCGGATAGCGCCTCATAAGACTGAGGCGCTGTGGTTCCATAAACTCCCGAGGGGAAGAGAACCACCCAGCATGTCGGTTCGCGTAGGTGACGTAGACGTCCAGGTGGGGCGGTACCTCAAGTACCTGGGCCTCACCCTGGACAGTCGCTGGGACTTCGGGGAGCACTTCAGCCGCTCCGTCCCCCGGATTCAGAAGGTAGTGGGTGCTCTGCACAGACTGCTGCCAAATCTCGGGGGACCCAGGGAGGGCGTCCGCCGCCTCTATGGCGGGGTCGTGCGTTCGATGGCTCTCTACGGAGCACCCGTCTGGTCAGGGAGACTAGCGGGTGTTAGGCGCTACAGGATGTGGTATAACAGCCTGCAGCGTCCTATGGCCATTCGAATCGCGCGAGGATACCGGACCATATCGTTCGAGGCGGCTACCCTTCTGGCGCGGTTCCCGCCCCTCGACATCTTGGCGGAGATGGACGCACGTGTGTACGTTCGTCTCCGACAGGATGACGGGAGCGGAGCCGCACCTGCTGAAGTGCGGGTGCAGGAGCGCCGACGTGCGCTCGGGACGTGGCGCGAGCGACTCGATGAGCCGCGCAGTTCGCGCCAACGCGTCGTCGGCGCTATTGCGCCAAACTTCGAAGCCTGGCTGGGGAGGGAACATGGGTACGTCACCTATAGACTGACCCAGGTGCTCACTGGACACGGTTGCTTCGGTGAGTACCTGAGTAGGATCGGACGCGAACCGACACCACAATGCCACCATTGTGGGAGGGACTCGGATTCCGCACAGCACACGCTGGAATCATGTTCGGCGTGGACCACGGAGCGCGGAATCCTGGTCAACAGGATCGGGCAGGATCTCAGTCTGCCAAGCGTAGTAGCAGCTATGCTGGCAGACGATGCGGCCTGGAGAGCCGCGGCCTCTTTCTGCGAGACTGTAATGGTCCAGAAAGAGGCTGCCGAGCGGGATCGCGAGAGGGCCGATCCCGCTCGGAGAAGGAGGCGGAGGCGGGGCGCTAACGGCCGCCCCGCCCCGCCCGCCCCGTGAGGGGGCAGAGTGGTATCCCCTGCCCAACAGGGGACTTTTCGGGTCCGCGGGTGGTCGGAGTGAGGGCTCCGGCTGTCCAGGATGCGGATCCCGGGAGGGCGGCGATACTCAGTGGCGAGTGTCGTCGTAAGCACCGCGAGGGTGCCGGGCGTGGCTATGGGTGCCATTCCCGGGACAGTGCTTTGGCAAAATGCGAGAGGGGTACCGGTGCGTTCCGTATGGAGATCCCGGAACCCCTTGACATGCATGGAGGCTGGCCACCGGGTGGTTTTTAGTGGGTCGTCGGAGTTCCGACATCCCCACACACCCCAACTGCGCTCCCTCAAGCGTAGTTGGATGGTCTGTTTGCAGATTTTCCACCCGTCAAAAAAAAAAAAAAAAAAAAAAAAAAAAAAAAAAAAAAAAAAAAAAAAAAAAAAGGTTAGGTTAGGTTAGGTTAGGTTAGGTTAGGTTAGGTTTGTCGGGATAGGGCCTCCCCGCGCGTCCCTTTGATTAGCCAAGGGCGCAGTGAGTGAGGCGGGACGTGCTCGGCGTGCACTTACACTGCCACCGAGTAGGCATTGGAGGAGGGTCCTCCTTGCCAGCGTCCAGAGCTCGGAACTCCACATGGTCACATCCGTGATTTAATGTGGAACTGAGGGTCTTGGCTTAGCCGCCCGGGCTGCGAGGAAGAAAACCTCTCTAAAAAATTACCCGCCGTCGTGGAGACCGAGGGTTGCTGGGAGGTCGTTTTGTGGTGGGACTACTTAACTACCCCTCCGCAACCCTGGGGCTGACACGGGAGAATGTTGGAGTGGTACTTCAGCATTCTTCAAGGGCAGTTGAGCGAGACCAGTGGGACTGGTCGCTCGGGAAGGAGGTGGTAAAAGGTTGCGGGTTTACCTGTAATCTGGAGCCACCGGCCCCAGACGGGGGCGAGTGGTCTGATGGAGAGCATCCAACTCTCTATCCATCCATTAAGGGCTGGGTGGCTTGGTCAGCCAATCATCGTAACACCCGTACATGATTGACTGGCTTTGCCACTTACGTGTTTGGAGGCCACGGAGCGATACCAGTGGGACTGGTCGCTAGGGATGGGGGCGGCAAGAGGTTTCGGGATTTCCTGTAGCTTTGCGCCGCCTGCCCCGAGATGGGGCGAGTGGTAGCCCCTGCCAAACAGGGGCCTTTTTGGGATCAGCAGCTGGTCGGGGCGAGGGCCCTGGCTGGCGGTCATGCGGTCCTGGGAAGGCGGCGACACTCTTGGCAAGTGTCACCGTGAGCTTCGGGGGTGGCTATGGGTGTCATTCCCGGGATGTGCTCTTGGCAAATGCGAGAGGGGTACCGGTGCGTTCCGTTGGAGATCCCGGAACCCCTTGATATGCATCGAGGCCGGCCACGGGGTGGTTTTAGTGAGTCGACGAAGCGAGGTCGTCATCCTCACACTACCTTAGCGCATCCCTCGGTGCGTTAAGGTGTCTGTGTGCAGATTTCCCCCCGATACCAAAAAAAAAAAAAAAAAAAAAGGTTAGGTTAGGTTAGGTTAGGTTAGGTTAGGTTAGGTTAGGTTAGGTTAGGTTAGGTTAGGTTAGGTTAGGTTAGGTTGGGGTGCGAGGTCGGGTAACCTCCACGTGGTGCACCCTGGTAACACCATGAAACACTGCCGCAGAGTACTGGGGTAGTGTTTCATGGTGGCCAATAACCCGACACAGCGGCCTCTCCGCGTGTCCCTATGGTCAGCTTAGGGCACAGCGTGATGAGGCAGGGTAGACTTCGGTCTACAGGTGGGTCTGGGCGGTTTGCTGCCCGGACGAGCGCGGAGGCAGGCAGATAGAGGGAAGGAGTTCCCACTCTGCGAGCAGGGCGAATTGGCTCTGTGCAGGAAAAGAGGCACATAGAGCAGAGTAATCTGGTTCACTCGTGGAGTATTTGTATATATTTTACATGGTATTTTGTAAATAGTAATATAATGTATGGTGGAGCACATTGTGCTGAGTGATATAGTCACTTATGGTGTAATTATGTATATATTGTACATTGTATAGTGTATATAGTACATATAAAGCCGTCATGGCAGGTTCGTCATTACTAACACTTTTGATGAGTCTGCCGGAGGGATTTCGCCGCCCCTCCATCCGTTATCCATGTTGTTGCTTCAAAGACCCCTGTTAGGCCTAAGGGGGTACGTTGCAGCAGCATGGACCGAAGGAGCCTTGCCTTAATTGGCCGGGCTCAGAGGAAGGAAAACCTTGACACAAAAACCCGTGAGAAAACACGTAAAAACCTGCGGATACTAGGGGACCTCCGCAGTATATACCCTTCCCCGGCCACAGGGGGCACTGGTCGGTGGCACTTCGGTGGTGACACTTTATTTCCCCCATACTCGTGGGATTAATTATGGAAAATAATAAAAAACAAACAAATGATGATGTTGGCCGTTCCGGCCGTGGATTGGAGATTTGTGGCGCTTTTGCGCCGGAGAGCGCCGAGAAGGTGCGAGACGTAGTTTGCAGTCGTGTATCTACACGACGCAATAACCGCTTCTCTCTTCTGGAGAGTGATAGTGAGGAGGATGTAGTGCTGCCCATTGCAGGGGCAGCTATAACAAAAAAACGGGACAGAAGTCCGTTGAATGAGGAGGGTAGAAAGGCCGCTTTACAGGGTCAGATGCAACCTAGAGTGGTGATAGAGCGGCTGTCCGAGTCAGACACCGACAGAAGCATGGAGACGGTGGCGTCTGGAAGTGACCCCACCCGTTTCTGGCGTAAACGACCAGGTCAGTCGGGTCCGGAAGCTTCCGAGTCTGACTCGGATGTAACGGGGACGGCTCTTGTTGACCCGATGGCCTTTCGGAAGATAAAGAGAGGTAGGGGTCGCCCTCCAACGACAGGAGAATACGTTGGTCTAGCTAAGGCGCAAGCCCAGCTAAAGGCCCTTAGACAAGAGGCGGAACGTGATGAGGCTCAGCGGCAAGCTGAACGCGAGGTAGCTGCGCAGGTAGCTAGCCTGCAAGCTACGCGCCCTGTGGCCCCACCATCCCCTAAACAAGACAGTGGGCTTGCCTCCGACCTGGTCAAACAGGTAACCGAGGCGTCTGAGATAGTCTTAATGGTTGCCACAAAATCTGGCAACCTTAAAGGTACTTTTACGAGGGCCTTGAAAGAATCGGCGGCGTCGATCCAAGCGGCAGTCAGAGCGCTTTATAATTGCTCAGTTTCTGAGGAGACTGCCAAGCTGCAGGCTGAAAACGCCCGCATGCGACAGGAGATGGCAGACCTGCGAAAAGAGCTGGGAGAGCTCAGATCGAACCTGACGCAGACTCAAGAGAGCATGGAGCTGCCCTCAGTCAGTGAGTTGCGGAAAGGTCGATCGGCTCCGACACCCCTTGGTGACGGCAGCCAGACAGACGAGTGGGCGCGCTCGATCATGCTGCAAGTGGGCAGCATGCTCGATGCCCGTTTCGCGGGTATGGAGGAGAGGCTGCTTCCCGAGAAGCGGATCCGCCCTCCCCTGGCTGCGGACAGACGTAATGATGCTGCTTCGGAGCGCATCCAGGTGCCTGAGGCGGAACTCCCAGCCTCACAGCCGCCAAAGAGTACTAAAAAGGCTAAGGCAGCGGCAAAAAAGAAGGAGAGAAAAGGCGGGCCTAAAGAGATCCCGTTGGCTGAAAGGCAACCGCAAAACCTGCCACCCGCGACGGAGTCCACAAGTGATGATTGGACAACGGTCACCAAAAGGGGAATGAAAGTTAGAGCGCCGCCCAAGATATCGGGCACAACGGCAAGTGGAAGTGCGGCTAAGCCTAGGGCCCGTCCGGCAAAGGTGAAGTTGCGTGCTCCTAGAACTGCAGCGGTGGTTATCACCATGCAGCCTGGTGCGGAGGAAAGAGGGTTTACCTACGGTAACCTCATAACGGAGGCCAAAGAAAAGGTGGACCTAAACAGCTGCGGCATTCCCAGTGTTCGATTCCGGAAGGCTGCCACTGGTGCACGCATACTCGAAGTGTCTACGGGAGATACGAGCGCCGAAAAAGCGGATACATTAGCCGCAAAATTGAGGGAGGTTTTTAATAACGAGGCAGTTAAAGTGTCAAGGCCTACGAAATGCGCAGAATTTCGACTCACAGGCCTTGACGACTCTCTGGAGAAGGCCGATATTATTGCCGCTGTCGCAAAGCAAGGTGGTTGCTCTGAGGACGCCATTAAAGTCGGAGAGATAAAGCAGACGCATGACGGCACTGGCGTCATACTGGTTAGCTGCCCGGTGGTGGCTGCTAAAAAACTTGCAGACGAGGGGCGTCTTTTAGTTGGTTGGGTCTCAGCTAGGGTACAAATGTTACCGCCTAGACCCCTGCGGTGCTTCAGGTGCCTAGAAAACGGGCATGTGGGCGCTCAATGCATGTCTGAGGTGGACCGCAGCCAGGAGTGCTACCACTGCGGGCAGGTCGGGCACAAGTCAGCAGTGTGCTCTGCCGCACCTAAGTGCTCGGTGTGCTCAGCAGCTGGCCGGCCATCAGCACATAGGCTAGGAAGCAAGGCGTGTGCCTCTCCTAAATCAAGGAGAAGAAGGGCTCCGAGGGCTGTTATAATTCCAGCCACAGTGTCGTCAGCTGCCAGCTGCCCCCCGACTCAAGCCGGGGCTGAGAAGGTGCAAATGGAGACCAATTAGATGGCTCTACGCTTCCTGCAGGTGAATCTCAACCACTCCGCCAGGGCTCAGGACCTTATGGTCCAGAGCATGGCGGAGTGGTTGATTAACGTAACGGCGGTTTCCGAGCCCTACTTCATCCCCCCCAGTACTAACTGGATTGGTGATGAGGAAGGGCTCGTAGCAATCACAGCTAAAGGCGTTGCCTTTGATAAGGTAATTAGGGGTCGTGGATGTGTCGCAGCCTTTGTAGGGGGTGTCATGGTGGTTGCTACGTACTTCTCACCTAATAGAGCTCTCACAGACTTCGAGAGATTCCTTGTTGACGTGGGGGCTCTCGTTGGGCAAAGTCGCCACCACCCAGTGCTGGTACTTGGAGACTTAAATGCCAAGTCAGTTGCTTGGGGGAGCCCTGCAACCGATGCGCGTGGGGAAGTTTTGGAGGAGTGGGCAGTGGTCAACGGGCTTCTTGTTTTGAATCAAGGCTCGGTGGACACTTGCGTGCGTCATAACGGTGCGTCCATTGTAGACGTGTCGTTCGCAAGCTCGAACTTAGCCAGACGAGTTAGTGGCTGGGAGGTCATGGAAGACGTGGAGACGCTCTCGGACCACCGGTACATCCGGTTCCATTTGACGCCTCAATCACGATCCCCGAGCGGAACAGTCCGATCGAACGCAAGCCTAGACAGCCCGCGGTGGGCACTAAAGAGGCTTGATAAGGGCTTAATGGAGGAAGCTGCTATTGTGCAGGCATGGGTATCTGCACCGAGCACGCTAGTGGAGATTGACGTTCAAAGCGAAGTGAACTGGTTTAAAGAAGCTCTGACGCACATATGCGATGCGTCAATGCCCAGAGTCAGAACCCAGCCCCGTAAAGGTCAAGTTTATTGGTGGTCAGCTGAAATTGCGGAGCTGCGTAAGGCGTGCGTTGTAGCCAGGCGTCAATACACCCGGTTTCGCCGAAGGCGACAACGTGATGAGGCGCAGGAAGGGCAACTCTATAACTTGTACAGGGAGGCTAAAGCGGTCTTGCAATCAGCTATCTTAGAAGCGAAAGGTGTAGCTCGAGATGAACTGTTAGAAAGCCTTAACAGAGACCTGTGGGGTCGACCTTATAAAATGGTGAGAAACAAACTGCGTCCTTGGGCTCCACCACTGACGCAGAGCTTGGAGCCTCCGTTTCTACAGAGGGTGGTGTCATCTCTATTCCCCGACCGGACAGAGCACGTACCACCGGCTATGGCACCGCTTGATGAGGATAATGAGACTGGGGACGAGGAAATCCCAGAGATTAATGAGGTTGAACTGAGGATGGCAGTTCTGCGTCTTAAGGCGAAAAACACGGCTCCTGGCCCAGATGGGATACCCGGACGAGCATGGGGTATAGCATTAAAGGCTTTAGGGCCACGTTTGCGAAGCCTTTATGATGCGTGTTTGGCACAAGGGCGTTTTCCGGTGTTATGGAAGTCTGGTCGTTTAGTTCTGCTGAGGAAGGATGGGCGACCTGCTGACTCGCCATCTGCTTTTCGGCCCATCATTCTTTTAGATGATGTGGCCAAACTATTTGAGCGCGTTATTGCTGGTCGCCTCCTGGGACACATGAATTGCGTAGGCCCAGATTTAGACGATAACCAATTCGGTTTCCGTAGAGGCCGTTCAACTATAGGGGCAATCCTAAGAGTGAAGGCAGCTGCAGAGGAAGCAGTTTCCCGGGGCGAAGTTGTTTTGGCGGTGTCTCTTGACATCGCTAACGCATTTAATACTTTGCCCTGGAGTTGCATACGAGAGGCGCTTAAATATCATAAGGTGCCTCGCTACCTCCGCCAAATAATCACAGATTATCTAGATGAGCGTTTTATAACGTATAAAGATCAAAACGGTTGGTCACAACACAAAATGTCGTGCGGTGTTCCACAGGGCTCGGTCCTCGGGCCCCTCCTGTGGAACATCGGCTACGACTGGGTGTTGAGGGGTGCAACTCTCTGGGGCGTAAGTGTGACTTGTTACGCTGATGACACGTTAGTCACAGCGAGAGCCAAGTCACACCGAGAGGCGGCAATTCTTGCCACAGCAGGTGTTGCACATGTGGTCAGCCGTATAAGGCGTCTGGGGCTTGAGGTGGCTTTGCATAAATCTGAAGCGCTCTGCTTCCACGGACCAAGAAACAAGCCCCCAGCAGATTCACATATAATAGTGAGTGGAGTTCGCATCGGTGTCGAGTCGACAATGAAGTACCTAGGACTTGTCCTTGACAGCCGATGGAACTTCAATGTCCACTTCGAGAAGATAGCACCGAAGCTGATGGGGACGGCAGCTGCGTTGGCAGGGCTACTGCCTAACCTCAGGGGTGCAAGAGTTGGATGCCGTAAGCTATACATGGGCGTCGTTCGTTCGATGGCCATGTATGGAGCTCCTGTGTGGGCTGAATCCCTAGGTAGCCACAACATCGCTATACTGCGTAAACCGCAAAGAGCAATGGCACTTAGAGTGATTCGGGGATACCGCACAGTCTCATTCGAGGTAGCATGCGTACTGGCAGGCTCAATGCCGTGGGACCTGGACGCAATAGGCCTGTCAAAAATTCATCTTTGGCGTGAGCAGGAAGTCGCACGTGGTCAAAGACCAGCGCTGCGGGAGATAGAAGGAAAGAGGCAAGAACACATGAGTGCCCTGGAAGAACAATGGTTGGTAAGACTTGGGCAACCTAGCGCTGGTCGGTCAACCATAGAGGCAGTCCGCCCAATATTTAAGGAGTGGCTCAACAGAGAGCACGGAGCGTTAACCTTCCGACTGACACAGGTACTATCGGGACACGGTTGTTTCTCGAAGTACCTGTTTCAGATCGGAAGAGAACCATCGACGGCATGTCACCACTGTGCATGCAGTGTAGATACCGCACAACACACACTAGTGCAGTGTCCAGCATGGACGGACTCACGGCGTGAGTTGGTACAGCGAGTAGGTGAAAATTTGTCGCTTCCAACCCTAGTGCAAGCTATGGTCGAGAGTGACGAGAACTGGAGAGCTGGCATAACCTTCTGCGAGGATGTTATATCGCAGAAGGAGGTTGCGGAACGGGAGAGAGAAGTCTCCACCCTCGACCCAATTCGCAGCCGGAGAGCTGGGCGTCGGCGGAGGGACCGCCCTATGATCCGACCCCCATAAGGCTTAGGCGGCGGCACCGGGGGGTGCCGTCGCCTTTGAACAAGCCTCGAGGTGGCGCGCGCGGGTGTTCCGCGCGCCTCTCGTAAGAGACGTGGCGTATTTGCACAACGTGCAACAAGATGAGGCTCAGAGTGAGCCAACGCCGCTGGGGCCATGGAAGAATATTAACAAGTACCCACAGCCCCAGCACATACGGCGATAAGAAGGACCCCGCTGGGTTTTAGTCAGTAGGAGTCTGACATAACTCTCCGGTCGCCCCCGCGGCCGGGAGTATCCATGAAGGATTTCCCAGCGATAAAAAAAAAAAAAAAAAAAAAAAAAAAAAAAAAAAAGGTTAGGTTAGGTTAGGTTAGGTTAGGTTAGGTTAGGTTAGGTTAGGTTAGGTTAGGTTAGGTTAGGTTAGGTTAGGTTAGGTTAGGTTAGGTTAGGTTAGGTTAGGTTAGGTTAGGTTAGGTTAGGTTAGGTTAGGTTAGGTTAGGTTAGGTTAGGTTAGGTTAGGTTAGGTTAGGTTAGGTTAGGTTAGGTT